>JAUCEA010000006.1:8750000-10000000 GCA_033557915.1 Phytophthora tentaculata
GAGTGTCGAGAACTTGACGATGAATTCGACCCTGTTCTAAAGCTCCTTCCAGCACCCAAAGCTCCAACGCCAGCACCAAGACCCGGAGTGTAACCCGCTAGACCTAAACGAGATCCTTTTCGTAGCCTCATACCGATCCCCAAGCCTTCGGTTTTCGTAATTCGCCAACTCCTTAGCGCTTTAAGCGACGGACGACGTTTGTTTATCTTCACAACAGGTTCACCTGTAGCTTCCTGTATCTCTGTTGGTTTATCCTCCGCTTCTTTGGCTTCCAGTTCCGTAAAATGCCCTACAAGTCGCAAGTTGCGCTGTGAAACGCGGTCCGGTTCATCCGCTACAGTTTTGATTGAGCGGCGTTTGAGAGCCTCCGGATGTTTCAGAGGAGTCGGATCTATAAGACTTGAGTCAGGAGAACGAGACGAGGTAGATGAGGAGAGATGTCGTGCTGCTTCGTTCAGAGTATTTCGCAGTCTAGTTTCGCTTTCTCGTCGAGCTTCTGATTCTTTGCCAAGCTGCTCTTCGAGATGATCAATCCGTTGCAGTACTTTAGTGAGTAAGCCTGTAATCTTTGCTGTAGCCATTTCTCCGCGCGAAGTCGCCTCTCCAAAGCTCATCGCGTGACTGGAGCCAGCTGGACCTGGATTATTCGACTTGGAGAAGGCATTAGTCGTTCTTGTAGCAGCAGCCGCTGCTGCAGCGGGGCCAGAGCTACGCATACTAACTTCGTGGCTCTGTTTCATGGCAGCTTGTAACATACTCGGGTCGTACTTGTCCATGATAAACTTCTCGATAATACTTCGATCTTCCAGGTATCGCTGCGAGATACTCTCGAAAACTTCACGTGTAAGTGTACAGAGCTCCGAAAAGACCTGCGCTCGAACATTCGCGGTTCGCTTGCAGTTCATAAGAAGCGCAATCTCACCAAAGTAGTCGCCTTGACCCAGTACTTTTAGTATGATTTCCTTGGTTTTAGTAGAAGGTGGAGACTGAGGTGGTATTTGAGATGCGTTGCTTTGTCTAGGCGATTGAGTCCCTATGCGTTGAAGCACTGCCTGTGATGCTTGTGTGGCTTGGGATAGGCGAGAAGGGTTTCGTGATAGTGGCACGGGTGCTACGTCGATCTCCTTTGTGACTTCACATATCCCATTCTGAACAAAGTACATGTCGTTCCCCACCTCACCTCGCACGACAATATAGTCGCCAGGCATGAAAACCTGCAGCTCCAGCTCCATAACTAATTCTTGAACAACTTTAGCGCTGCAGTTCTGAAAAATCGGCGCTCGGTTGATCATATCCATACGAAGAAATAGCTCGACTTCGCAGGCTAAATTTCGTGATAACTCCGGTATAAAAGCCGTCACAGCGCCATCTAAAGTGCCGTGACGCTCCCACATGGCCTGGTAATACGCATTAATCCTGTTTTGTAAATCGTACGGCAGCTTCATTCGGTTCATACTCGCAAAAAGCCACTCCATCTTCTTCTGATGAGAGCTTTGGGACTCGTAGTAATTCGCAATGAGGATGGCTACATTTCCGAAAACTACAGCCATCAGCACGGCTCCCACGACCATGACAAGAATACAGAAGATGTACTCGGTATCTTCGTAGACAGCGATGTTCTGTCCCATAACTACGAGTAATGACTGGTAAAAAGCAACGACGTACAAGTGCCGCGCATCCGTGCTCGAGTCCAAGGCGTGAGTTCGATCCGACATGACGAGACCGTACCAGAAGCACGCAACGTAGTGGTTAATGACAAGGAAAGACACCACAAGACGAACCAGTCGCAAGAGATTAGCATGTCGTGAATACTGTAGCCATCTTCGCAATTCGGGTCGCATTTTGAACAATTTGGCTACTCGCAGTAACCGCACGAGTCGAAGTAATCTCGGTACACGTAATGCCTTTAGTAACCCCAGTACGCTGAGATTACTCTTGGAATTGTTGACCAGTAATAACACATAATCGAAAGGCATACATGCCAATAAGTCAAAGAAAAACCTGAAAAAATACGTATTGTTAGTTTACTAAAAAATAGAAGTATACTTAAATTAAATAAAGTAGTGTAAACGTACCATCCGCGTAAGTAATTAGATGCTATTTGCCATCGATCTGTTATATACACCATCTCATCAGCGTCCTCTGCAAACGGTGTGTTGAATGCTACCACAATATCCATAGCGAAAATACTGCTCATAAGAATATCGACAACAGTTGTGTCGTTCGAACCGAAAGCGAGTGCAAACGGCAGCATGATACTCTGGTAGATAATGATAACCAGTGTAACCAGCTGCCATAACTTGAACACGGAGCTGTGAGGGTTCACCATCAACGGCGGCAGATTACGCAGTTGTTGTCTATCGTCAGCATCTGTGTCCACCTGTCGAATTTTATATCTTGAAAGCACCTTGAGATGTCTTTCCAGGTTGGCTTTGGTTTCATCAATTAGAATACGAGGACCAATCTGTTCATGCCCAGCTTGTACTCGATGCAGCGCTCGTCGCATTCGTAGAGCCGCAAACAACGTCGTCACCGAATCTTCTTTCTTAGACGATGTACGCCGAGCCTGTTGCTTAGTAAAACTCATAAGAAAAATTAAATTTACAATTTACTCGAAAGATTCGTGGTCTTACCCCTTTATCCGCGATGCTTTTCATCATTTCAGGTGTCATTGCTGTCTGTGTGATACTCAGTCGTTCAGGGGCGTAAGGTACGACTGAAACGGGTTTGGAGAACTGCGTGAGTCTCGAGATCACCGACTTGCGTGGAGCCACGCCCCGTACAACCGCAGCGAGTCTCGGTACAGCTGATGGTCGAGCTCCTGGCGATGGGGACGGTGACGGGGATTGCGATCCACTGCTCGAGCTCATGCGGGCGGACGCCATGGCTGCCCCCGCCACGCCCGCAAGCACATGGCCCGACATTCGCTTGAAAGAAGCTGCCGCGCAGCCTCAACCTCGAACGGGCCTGCAACTGCACAAGACACGACGAAGACGCTGTTTTGAGCAGCAGGGAGGGGCAGTAAAAACCGCTACCAAGCTCTAATTTTACCAATACCACGTCAGGAAGATAATGTTCGCCTGGGGTCGGGTGGCAATGACAATACCCACATCTATTTCGAGCGCGATCACTACTATTTTATGCAGGGTTTAAAGTTTCTCACCGGCAACTTGTTTAGCTAAATGTATCCATTTGAAATTCCGTTCACATGGCTACATCGCCCATCTCCCTTCACATTTATTGGCTAAAAGTCCTATCCGTTGTTTCTATCCCCTGTTAGAAACGTGAATTCATTTTACGATGGCGACAGACCTGAGTGCAAGCGCCATCGGGGGCGTGAGCACGGGCGACTCGGCCGTGGGGGCGTCTGGTGGGCCTGAGAATGCGTACGAGAAGCTCTCACGAGAGGTCCACCAGATGCAGATCACGGGAGCTATCCACACAGACTGGCTGGAGAACCCCAAGGGATTTCTACTTAAACCTGACTTTAAGCGTAAGGCCCAACACGTCGGGGCTGGTGGCAAGAAACTAAACAGTTCGAGACTCTTGAGGCTTCATCTACCCGGAAATACATACAGAGTCAGATGGTTCGTGCTGGACGGGATGATCTTACGATACTTCAAGACAAGCACAGAAGAGCAGGAGCTGGGCGCGATCCACTTGACGTCGGTCAATGCTGTGCTCCCTTCTAGTGTGGCAGATGCCCCAGAGCATGCTCTAGATCTGGTAAGTTTTTATCTTCTAAAAACAATTATTGCTTTAGCAATTAAATTGTATTGTATTTTCTCAGGTGTGTGCGGATCGGATTTATACAGTCGCAGGAAATGATCGAGAGGATATGGTTCGCTGGGCCACAGTGCTGACACTAGTGCTGCGAGGAGAATACAAGCCCAAGCTGATGTTGAGACCCGAGTCTTCCATTATTCGAGGCAGTTCGGTGATTCCGAGACCCAGTGCAGTGGCCAGGAAGACAGCAATGACACAGGCGTCGAGGTTTACTGACGCTAATGGCATGCGCATGACAGGCACGTTGATGGGGGATGGAGACTCAAAGAGCCAGGGGGACGACGACGTCAAGGAGAAGATAATTACAGTCACATTTGACCAGCCAGGACCGTTGAATTTAATTTTCAGAGGAACGGTGGACGACGAGGTGATGGTGTGTGGGTTTCAGGACAGCACTGGGCCCGGTGGAGAGCTCGGACCTGCTGAAGCTTCGGGTGTCATTCGAGTGGGGGACCTGTTGATCTCGATCAACAACCATTACTTTACCAACATCGAGTTCCAGCAAGCTGTTGACTTGATTCGAGCAGCTGGACGGCCGCTAACGTTGCGGTTTTCGCGAATTGACTCCAATACGTCGCCACCTACAGACACCACTCGCGTTGCAGAAGGCTGGGTGCTTTCTAAGGAGCCCTCGGCACACAGATACCGTATTCGAATGCTGCAACTACAAGGAGACAAGCTGAAGCTGTACAAGCCCAGTATGCAGGGTGGGAGAGTGGACGAGCCGTGTCTGGTTATTCGTATGGAGCAAGTGACGGACATTCGACCCACCAATGACACGCGCGAAGTCGTGACGGCGTTTACTCAGTGCCACCCGAAGCAATGGGGCGTCACGCTTGAGGGATCGCAGAGTATCTTCACGTTTTACACGAAGAACCGTGAAGATATGGTGCAATGGGTGGATTTGCTGAAGAACTCGCCGTTGTTTTCGCCCAAGGCTACGAGGCTGTCGATCCCAGTGCATCCGGTGGCAATAGTGGAGTTTGATCCTGTACTGGAGCCCAAGGTGGTGCTCCAAGATGACGTTGGCAAGCTGGGCGACTTGCTGTCGACGTTCTCGTGCCACTATTTCCTTCTACTTGAAGACGGCAAGATGATGTACTACGTTAACGCAGAATCGGCTTCGACTCGCACTCGTCCGATCGGCACAATACGCTGCGACAACATCGTCAGCATCGTGCCCAGTCAGGTGACTGACGATTCGATGTTAAGTGACGATTCTCACTCGGAAACTTCGTCTATTGGAGGAATCACAGAGGAGATGATGCCGTGGCGACTGGAGTTGGGGATCTTGGTCCAAGGCTCAGCCCAGAAATACCGTCGTCCGTTCATCATGTGCTTCACTACTCAGAAGAAGATGATGAAGTGGGGGATTGCTATCGGCAAGGAGGCCAAGCGACTCACTGGACAGGAGTACGATCTGTCGTCGATCAGTCGCCGAGCTTCACGTAGCAACAGTCAAACATACGCACCTCGTCATTCCGAGACGCCAATGACACGGCCGACAATTTCGCGACTGATTTCGAACCCTTCTAAGTACATCGACCCCAATGTACAGGAGTCCTCACGTTTGTATCGTAGTCTAAAGGATGTGACGCAGAAGTCGGCCACGCGTGGATGGTTCTTTGTAAAGAAGCCGCGTAGCGCCGGACTGAGCGCGTACCATCCGCGGTTTCTCGTTCTTATCGACAACCAGCTGATGTTGTTCAAGTACGAAGTACTCGAGGAAGAAAGCTTGCATTCGTACGCTAGCATGCTGGATCTCCGCAACATTAAGGACGTCAGGGAAGCCGAGTCAGGCTTCCAGGAGATTCTCGACTTCACGATTCAACTCACCACGGCTGACGATATCGTTTGGATGGTAAGACATTGTATTGTTACTTCTCACTTTGCTGCTATTTACTGACGACTTGATCGCTTTGCTTGTACTAGATGGTGGCGGAGAGTTATGCGCAGAAGGAAGCGTGGCTGTCTTCGTTGATCTGGCTGTCTGACTACTACTACCGACCAGGCGACAGCGACGATACCATCACAACTGCTATCAATGACGTGAAGCGAATCGTGCTCAACACTGCGGGGATCATGACGTCTATCCCCGAGTCTGAAGGATCGAACAGCATTACCAGCCAAGACGTGGATCCAAAGGAAGCGGACCGGCTAGCAGCAGCGGGTATCGCCAAGGAGCGACTATCGACCACAGGTCTTGGCGCCATGCTGACTGATGACTTTACGGGGATTGGTGGAGAGATCCAGATCGCAGGCAGAAGGGTGTTTGCCGCTATCTCTAGTGGCGTCTTCCGGTACTACGATTCGCAGAGCGACTACGAGAGTGAGTGGGGAGATGCCATCGACGCGATATCCCTTCAAGAGATCGAGGAAGTGCATTCAGACGGCTTGGATCTGGGCAGCTTTGTGGTCAAAGTTAAATGTGAAAAGGAAGTGCGATTGGTCGCTGAAAGCGCGAAGCTGGCCAAGCGTTGGATGCTCGTTATGTGCTGCTGTGGAGATCTCGTGCTGAAGAAGGCCCCGCACGCTGACTACTGGGCCAGCACGAAGCCCAAGGAGGCGTGGATCTGGAAGCTGGACCGGTTGTACCAGGTCTTCCGTCGTCGGTACTTCTCTCTACGCAACCACCAGCTCATCTTCTACACTGAACAAGGAGGTCGTATGCTCGGTATGATCTCGCTGCCTTGCATCTTCCACCTTCAGATGTCGAAAGTGTGGACGCGCAGCAAGGACGAGGCAGATTTCTACCAATTGGAAGTGAGTTTCGCTGTGCCCACAGCAGCTGAAGAGAGCTCACGTACAGACCAGATTGGAGATTTCTACGCTTTCCTCTTGGCTTTCGATACGGAGGAACAGCTCAAGGAATGGGCGAACGCTATCTACGACTGCTGCACGAACTCCATGTCGTTAAAGGGCAACGCAACGTTGTCACCGCTTGGAGACATCCAGGTGCTTCCCAAGGAGCTGCTCAAGACCTCGACGTTTGATCACAGCGACGATGCGTTCTTCAAGACGTCTGGACTGCCAATTGGACCCACAATGCCGTCGAAGCGACCGGTTCCTGACGCTGCAGTGTCTGCTAGCGAGTTCAGCTCAAGTGGATGGCTTTACTACCGCACGTCCAAGGAAGAGCGTATCCGTCTGCGCTACTTCATGCAGTGGGGCTACGAGCTGTCGATCTATAAGCACGAAGTGCTGGCTGATGAGGCGACTGCTATTCGCTACGGTGTGATCGACTGCCGCGCGCTTGTGGACGTACGTTTCGCGTACATTAACTCCCCGGAAAACGCTGTCGAGCTCATTCTTGGGTCGGAAACGAGCGTCATTATCATCCCTCGCACGGATCAAGAAGCTGTCATGTGGCGCAACTCGCTGCTGGATGTGAAGCGCGCTTATGGACAGCTGGAGTCTGGCAAAAACAAGGAGGACACGTTCGGTACTGGCGTCTTCATCAGTCGTGGCAGTACGTTCTCCACGCACAAAGACAATGAAGAATTGCTGCGACTGCAGATCGAATCGACCGTCATTTACTCGTCGAACCTCCAGGACTGGGACGGCCGCAACTGGATTCCAAAGTATTTCGTGTTGACGAGCTCCCGGGTGCTCATGATGTCTCTGGCGCTGCATCTCTACGACGAAGAGCCCGATATCTTAGGCTCGTTTGCTACCAAGGACATCGTGGAAGTTCGTGCCTGTAACGAGAAGGAAGAAGTCGAGACTGGCAATTGTAAATCCGCTTGTGTCATTACTCTACGGCCACAGTTTAGTGCGTCAGGTGACGCGATTCAAACGGTTCCTGACCGCATGATCGTCAAATGCGACTCCATCGGTACGTTTATAATATCTTATGAAGTCTGTACGGGAAGAGGTTAACTCGTATTGTGATTTGTATCAGATCACTGTTTGGAGTGGATGCGTCTGCTGTGCAGTAGTAATGGCAAGCTAGAGCTCAAGAAGAACGCTGCTACGGGCTACTGGGGCAGTGTGAACCGCATCGCGTCGCTTTCTCGTCATCAAAGCTTCCTGGCGACCACACCACTGTCTGCGGCCATCGCTGCCGCTAACTCGAGCTCTGGTGCACCTACTTCTGGAGGCGAACGCACGCGGAGGATGACTCGCCAGGACGCTGCGCGAAAGTACGTTCGATCTCTCTCTTCTCTTCTTCTGCTTCTTAACTTTAGCTTCTACCTACTTACAGGCGTACGTCGGAGTTGATCATGAACCGCAAGAGCATGATGGGGATGTAAGAAAGCACCAGTCGAATTTTAGTACCTGTTTTCAGCAACACAATTCATTTACACGCGTCCCCTTCGACTCTAAACTTGGTCCAGTGTTAGTACACGGACCTTCATGACTTTGTCGCTTTAGAAATCAGCGCTCTCTGCTGACGGATCGGCAGGTTCATCGTGTCCACCACTCGGTAAGTAGAAGCTGGAGGCTCGAGACGACTCGGAGTGGCTCTCCAATCGTGGAGAAACTCGAGCTACCGCTGCTGAGGCCATTCTGCCCAAAGGAGACCTTCGTCCGCCGTTGTTTTGTGATGTAGAAGATGACGAAGGTACAGTCGTCGGGTGGCGGTGGTTGGCGCCAACGACGATAGGTTTGTAGTCGAGACCGGAATCACTGCTGCCCCAAGACGTCCAGCTATTGCCGCGACGAGCTGCGAGTTTGATCTCCTTGATGTCAGCGGCCGTGAACTGCAGCAACGTCGAGAGAACTGGCACCAGTCGAGTCTGCTGCGAAGATCCTGGACGGAAGGACATGTACTGCACCACCACATTCTTCAAGTACTCCATGTTGACACCGTCACGTCGCTGGTTCTGCAGCATCGCCGTCAGTTCCTCAGCATGACGACGCTTGTCCTCACGAAGCTCCTGGATCTCGCGATGTGCTTCCTCAAGTTGCTGGGACAGCGCCTGCATCTGCGCTGCCTGTTCCCGCTGTTCCACCTCTCTCTTGGCTTGTAACTGTGCGAACTCAAGGATCTTTCGGTTGTCAGCGCCACCAGAGCGAACGTCCTCCTCCAACTCTTGCAGACGCGCACTCAAGCGAGCGATCTCCCTCTCCTTTTCCAGCACCGCTTGAAGTGCCAGCTTCGACTTATGTTTTCCTTCAGCCTCGAGACGATCGAGTTCGCGTTTAAAGTTCTGCTTCTCGTTCTCCACAGCAGCTTGCAGCCTCAGCTTCGCGTCTTCACGTTCCTGTTGGAAACTCTCTTCTTGCTTCAGCATCTCGCGCTGGACGTTCTCAAGCTCCTGCTTAGCTTGCGTCTCGCTCTGTTTCATACGCTGCACGTCATTCCTAGCAGCCTGGACGTGCGTCTCCATCTCCTGTTGCGCAGCTTTACTATTCGCAGCATCGCGTAAAGCTCCTTCGATAAGCGCCACCTGCTCTGCCAGCTTGCTAGCCATACTCATGTTCTCCGTCTGCAATCTCGTGGCCAGAGCCATGCGATCCGATAGAGATTTCTTCGTCTCTGCTAGATCCACACTCAAGTTGTCCACTTGCAGCGTCTTATCGCTCAGCGACGTCTCCAGCTCCTCTTCGTGCTTGCGTGCACTGTCTAGCTCACGTTCCAGCGTCTTGCAACGAGCTTGCAGTTCGTCTTTCTCACGAGAAAGCTCCTTCTTCTCGGCCATCAACGTGCGACGCTCAGCGTGCACACGCTCCAGCTCACCTTCTTTTTCTTTACGCAGCATCTCAAAGTTCTCGTGGTGTTTCTCGCGCATTTCGTCGAGTTGTTTCTTCAAGTCTGCCGCCTCCTTCTCGCTGTGGATGTATCGACGCTCGTTTTCTTCGGCTTTTGTGGCGTGGGCTTCAAGGCCTTCAGCAGCCATCGACAGATCTTCACGCATACTACTCACTTGCTTCTGCAACTCCATAAGCTCCGAGGTCATGGACTTTTGTGAAGCTGACATCTTTGTAACTTGCTTCTCCTTCTCCCGTAGTTCCGCCTCCAGTGTCTCGGTCTTGGTGTTCGCTGCGTCGCTGTCTGTGATGAGGTTCTCGAGCTTGGACGTCCAGTACGCACGCTCTTCTTCCAGCTGCTTCTCCATCGATGCCTTGGTGTCTCGTGCGTATTCCTGCTGCTCTTCAAGCTCACGTTTGGCGTCACTTAGTGCTGAGATTTCCTTCTCTAAAGCTGCTTGCTTCTGCTCATACTGAGCCACCTGGTCAGCCAGACGACTCGTATCTTCCTTGAGCGCTTCCACTAGCGACTGCGTGGCCTCAGTCTCGCGCTTCGTCTTGGATACACGGTCCTCAGCATCGTTAAGTTTCTTCTGTAGCGACTGGATCTCGTGTACACGTTCCGCTGATTCGAGCTTCACACGCTTCAGCTCTTGCATCAACGCGGCGTCTGCCTCATTCTCCGTTTCCATCTGCGACGATTCCTCCTGTGCCTTCTGTACTTGCTCCTTTAGAGACGCGAGTTCTTGTTGCAGTGCTTCAGTATCGCTGTTTTTAGCATCTAGCCGGCTTTGCAAGCGGTCAACCTCAGCACGCAGAGAGCTCTCTACTTCCTCAGCGGCCTCTGTTTCTGCTTCAGTAGACGAAGACGCTGCTGTCTGTTTCAACGCGTCGATTTCTTCCTGGAGACGCGAATTCTCAGTATGCGCAGCCTCCAGCTCCGCCTTCTGTGCCTCCAATGCTGCTGCCACTTGTTCCTTGGCCTCCTCAGTCTCCAATATGGGAGGAGTTGTCTGCTGCAGCGTGTTGATTTGCTCCTGTAGACGCGCATTCTCGACCTTCGCCGTCTCAAGCTCTGACAGCTGAGCTTCCAACGCTGCAGCCACTTTCTCCTGCACTTGCTCCTCCGAAGAAGCTTCCTGCAACGTTTGAACCTGCTCTTGAAGACGAGCATTATTGGCCTTTGCCTCCTCTAGCTCTGCTCGTTGAACTTCTAACGCAGCCTCAATCTTCTCCTCCACTTCATCGTCAGTAGCACCAGTCGGAGCCGCAGACGCAGCTTGCAGCGCTTGGAGTTGCTCCTGGAGCCGTGCACTTTCCGCCTTTGCCGCTTCCAACTCCCCCTTTTGAGCCTCAAGTGCTGCCTCCATCTTCTCTTTCACGTCGTTCTCCGCCTCCTTCTCGCACACTGCAGCTTCAGCTTGTTGCAAACGCTGAACCAGCTGCTGCTTCTCCTGCTCTACCTTAGCAAAAGAATCTGCTGCCTGCTTCAGCTCAGCTTCCCTCTGCCTGACACCTGCATCCAACTGCTCCGACATCTCCCGCATCTTCTTCTCCAGTTCTCCCTTCAACTCCACCAGCCGCTGCAGCTCCTCCTGCTCTTCTTCTCTGCTCGTGACCTTCTCCTTCTTCATCTCCTCCAGTTTACTCTCCATCATCTTCTTCTCTTTTTCTAACAATCTCCTGGCCTCTTCATACTGCTCGTCTCTCTCCAAAAGCTTCTTCTCCAGCTCCTGGGTCTGCAGAGCGCCCTGTCTCAACTTCTCTCTCATTCTCTCCACTTGCTGCATGGCCTCGTCCACCTGTGCGTCCTCAAGAGAGACGCTGCTATGGTCCCCTCCCAATAGATCGATCTCCTCGTATTTCCCAGGCGTTTTATCCGTCGCAACAGGCGACAAATCCAGCAGATTGACGCTCTCCACGGGCGCTGGTTTACTCTCCTCTTTCTGTTTCAGTTCTGACAAGACACGGTACTTCTCCTTTAGTGCTTCAACGTCAATAGATCCCCCGGGGGTACTATTTTCCTCCGTCTTGACGCACGCAGCCACGTCTAGCCCCAGATCGCGCTCCAGGAAGCTCCGTAACGCCTGTACATCGGCGTCACTCGTTGCTGCAGCTGCTAATTTGCTCTGGTTCTTCTGGTATTGAGCCTTCATGAGTTTGTTCTGCCGCGTGAGCTTCATACTGAGTGCCAATAACTCCTCGTAGGTCATTCGATTGGTATTAGCGCCCCCTCCCTCAGCGGTGGGAGGGGAGGAAGAGGAGGTAGCTTCGCCATTCTCAAGTGACGCGTTGGTGGCTGCGGTGCGGAGGAAGCTTAACCCCTTGGATAGACCCCCGCGCCCGAGCTCCCGCATCTGCTCGAGCTTCTCCTTCTTCTTGAGCATCGTGCCGCGCAGAATGCAGGAGTTATGAAATTATGTGTAGGTGGGGTGGTGAGCGTGATATATTAAGTACGGATGGCTACGCGTCTTCTACGCTTTTCAAATATGGGTACGCTTTTTATTGACACCTGAAGATTCATTACGTCTCAATGAGAATCTGGGGAAGAAGCTGTTGCAGTTTAGTGCTACGATCACTTGGGTGCGGTGTATGGCAATTGCCTGAGAAACTGGTGTCTTATGGTATGTAGCGACAGTATAACATGAAGCTGCAGCGACCAGCTCGGTCGGACTTCTTGACTTTGGTGCGGTAGCTAGAAGCTATATCTACGATCGCTGGAGACCCCAGTGGAGTAGCTGCCTTGCGCGCACGTGAATAGTATTCGCCAACTTATTATTTCGCTTGGCAAGTGGGCGATTCGCTTGATTGTCCCGACTGTTCACAATACTGTACAACCGCATTTGCTCATTACTAGACAAACAAACCCCGGTAGCGTGATTGCTGTAGCCCCTTGACACGGCGCGGTTGGTGACACACCGCACATTTCGTGCCACGCATTCAAGCACACTCCAGTATGGGTTTAGACGTCCAAGCGATTAGCGCTGACCTTCGTTGATAGAAGTCTTCATCGAAATAAGCGGCGACATCGATAGTTATCGCCCAACCAGGGCAACAAATGCTGGTCACTTTTCCACGTGGTTACCGTCGCGATGCGAGTGAAGCTAAACGCGCGCCGCAGGCTGCGGCCCGCAGCAGAAATTGATGACCGGGGGTGGCGCTCATGTCTCTGCGGGAGGCGAGCCCACCTCTTGCTCTATGAAGCTAGTGCGAATATGTATGCTTTTGACTTGTGCTGCACCCAACAGCGTCCGGTGAAGACAATTCCGGCTCTCGTTGAAGCGGGAACTTTGCACATGCAGCAAATTTTCGCTTGGTGTAGAGCCTACAGTGTTACACTGTCTGTGTACTGTACATGTAGCCTACACTGTAGGCTCCACCCGAGGTTTTGCATGTGTCTTCTTCAACTCTTCAACATATCGCCAGCTGTTTCCCATGCGACGAATGTACCCACTTCGACGACACTTAAACGGGAAAAAGATACCCGGTATTCTCTACAAATACCGTTTTAAGTTCGTTTAATATCACAGTGTTGACTTCTCTGAAGTCAGGATATTATTATACAGTGCCCACCCGAAAAAGTATCGAAGATATTGTGAATTCCGCCTTAAATTGAGTATTCTGGGCGGTAAAGCAAATGTGTCAATTCTTTCACATACAAAACGCAAGTCAGAACAAAATCGCGCCACATGAAACCATGGCTCTCAGAACTCGTACTTAGTGGGGAACCACAACCATCAAGGGCATGGGCGACTGGCGGAGATTCGAACCTAGCGGCCAATCCAATTTTGACTAGAACTCGCAATAGCTCCCTCCATCAAGTGAGCAAGCGAGTAAAAGGCAGTATCAACTGACTCATCTTCCCACACACCGTCGGAACTTTCTCTTCAGGCGACACCTTCACCTTGACACGATACGGTACCCATCGCCTTTAGTCCGACGGCCGTGTCCGCTCACTCTGCAATTTGACACCACTCTGGACACGTCACTCAAGCACTCCACCATCGGTCTCTAGTACCTCCACTCATCGCCACAATGGCCATCTCCGACCAAGTCCGCAGTCAGCTGTTCCAGTCGCCTCAAAGCTCCAGCGCTGACAGCAAGATGCAGGCAATTCGCATCCCCACAACGCGGGGCGGCGTCACTCGCGGCGGCCTCGTGCCTCGCTCTCCCGGCTCTGGCCGCGGTCTCTGGACGCCTGAAGAGCATCTACGCTTCCTCGAGGCGCTGGACAAGTTCCCGTCAGGCCCGTGGAAACGCATCGCCGAGTACGTAGGCAATAAGACTGCGAGGCAGGCAATGACACACGGTCAGAAGTACCGCCAGAAGATCGCGCGTCGCCGTCGCGGACTCAAGAAGATCGTGCGAGATCTTCAGTTCGCAGCCGTCGAAGCGCAAGGCGAAGATCACGAAGATGCTGAAGCAGAAGAAGAGGAAGATATCGGCGCGAGACTGAGCGTCGAGTCCAACCCGATGGCGCTGTCTGATCAGGACTTTGCCACGTTTGTCGCCAGTTTGGACCTCGCGGAAGAACTGCAGCTCGACGCTCTGAATGCGTCGCCTTTGGTCGTGCCCAATGCTGCGACACATGAACAAGACATACCCAGTTTTTCACTAGAAAACGATATCCCGACACCTCCGGTGTCCGAGACAAGCGATTGCGGTCTCCCTCTAACGACGACGCAACAAGATGTGCACCACTGGGTCGTCATGGATCGCGCAGACGCGTCCTCAAAAGAATTCTCGGCCGCGCTGGCTGAGGCCTTCCAGTCGGGCTGCGAGGAAGCATATACGTATGCATTTGCGAAGCCTTTGCCATTGCCGGAGCAGCTGCTGGACGAGTACGTCCAGGAGCAGATGAACCTCGAGTCGTTGGCCACAACGGACCCGGCGCTCGACGAATTGGGAAGTTTCGAGTTCGACGCATTTGAGCTGCGGTAGCGGATCTCGGAAGCCTCCACGACGACACTCGTGCACGTATTTTATTATTTACGACGTAAGATTAGCTTGTACACAAGATCAAAAGCGATAAACTCTTAACCAAAATTCAAATTTGTTCGCCACAGGCGAGTGAGAAAAACAAAAACCTTGGCAAAATTCTTGCCAAATTAAGTGAAGGCCACGCACGGATGACGCTGGAAGAACGGTACTAAACGTGAGTCGCTTTCTATTAATAAGTGAGATTCTTTGCATGCTAATAAAAACCGCGAGAATCTTGCGCCAACAGTCACATGTGGCGGCTCACTTCCGATTTGTAAAGATCAGTGTAACATGTGCTCCACATACACTGGTCACACTACATGTATTTGCTCCACGTTCGCTCGCAAGATCCAGTAACAAACATGTTTTATTAATACTAGAGGTCCACCAATTTGTTGTCGGAAAGGGGCTGCCAGTAATGTGCAACGCACAGTTTCCGGCTCGCCCCCCTGTCCTGTGTAGTATAGATGAGTAGTGAATGCACTAAATAAACCTTTTTTCACCAGAGCTTCGGGTTCGATTTACTGTTTATTTTTGATAGAACAGTACATGTACTTGTACTAAGTTGACCGGAAATACAAGTTCCATCGCTGTGTTGTCAGGAAAGTCGATAGCATGATGCCTTGCAGTAAGTAAACTGATTGCCATGCTCTCAAATGCGCTGGTCTCGCGTGCCGAGCGACGCCCGTAGGGGTGGCTGGAAGTCCAGCCTGGATCTGGAATCATACGTTTAGTGGAATCAAGTTATCGTATGTAACTCTTAAAAACTGTCAAAGTAAAGCTGCGTTTATAAAATTCAAACAATGTCACCTTCGAATACGAGCTTATCTCAGTGTTGTTCATTGCATGCTGTTTTTACCGTAAACGAGATCTCCTACTTCAGATAGATCTCCCGTATAAACAATTGTATTTATTTAATAAACAAAATTATGTTTTTCTTAAATTTAGTACTATGGAAAGGTCTGATAGGGATATAACCGTCCACCTCAGCTAAGTACGGTAGCATATTCGGGGTCCGGCGTTTAACACGTCCAACCTAATCTCGCTAAATATCGTCGAATCCAGTGAGCACTGCAACTTTCCCATGGCCTACCCCAGCAAATAATAACGAATAGAACCACGCAGACGCTACAGTAACTACTCCTATATATTCTTCCTATCCCAGATTGGGGGGGGTAAGGAAAATGTCAAATTAGAACAGCTATATAAATAGGGGAAATTCCAATTAATGTCCGTTTTATTAAAATAATTCCAGAATGCATCCATAACGTATATTTGAGAATACTCTACACTTTCAATAGAAGCCCGCCTATATTTGGGTCACGACAACTTCACTGAACGTCTGGCTCACCAGATGCACGAGTGTCCGTGGGCCTCACGTCATCGCGCCCGCTGGAAGACCGAGCGCCGCGGGGCAGGAGTTCACCGAGGAGAATCAATGGAAGCCTTCGCACGCATTACTCCAGTGGGGACACCGCTGTGTTCGTTGAGTCCAAGAGCGACATCGACAGTTTGGCGTTGATAGCGAAGCGATCGGGTGACGCCTGTATGAGTTGGGGCTCGCCATTATCGCTCGAAGAGAAGTAAGTCGATTCGGGTAGCGTTTCTGTTGAGCATCAAGGCTCGTGTTAGTTAGGAAAGTTGTCGATGCAAGGCTCGGGCAAGCTTGATATTGGTGGCATGCCGTGCGGCACGGTGAGTGTGGATCGGATGAGTAACGGCAAAATCGTCGTTCAAGCCAGCGGGTACGTTGGCAGTCGAAGCAAAGGATAGTGGTCACGACGGACGACAAGAAGGACGACGTGCAGTGGCTCACGTACTGGGTCGTGTACACCTGCTTAAACCTCGCCAAGCTCTTTGCTGGTTTCCTGCTCTACTGGACCCCCTTCTACTACGCTTCCAAGCTGGGGCTTCTGCTTTGCCTGTTGATGCCCTTGACTATGGGTGCGTCATTCCTTTCTGGAATTATTTTAATACTTCGAAGTAAAACGGACGTTAATTGGGAGTTCCCCATATAATATAAATAAGCTCTTCAGGAATAAAATCCTTAATTCGCTATGTTTTTAAAGTCATACCCATGAGGGACACCACGGCTGATCGCAGATCCCAGGTCCTATGTTTAACGAGCCGCCCTAGCCCCAGTCAATGTCGCAGAGAGAAAGGTAGTCAAATGCGATAAGTTCGTTGAAGCTGCGCGATAAAAGTCTGGGACGCTGAAAACGCCTCAAGCAAGCCCACCATGATGGGGCTACGCCCCAAAAGGGCATCTAATCGCATCTCCGCGAGCCTCATAAAATATTTGGGTGATTGATAGAATTTTTTTGTCCATTTTTGCGTCGAGTGCCATCGATTGATGGCTTTAAATACATCCCATCGATCAGATTATAGCCTCCCCGAAAACAAGCCCCGACCTTGGTGTAAACATGTTTTTCGAACATTTTGGCAACTCACTCTACGTTTTCTTGAAGTATTTCTTTAAAAAGTATTAAGCACAAATTAAAAATTGTGGTTACTCTATAGTAGTCACCAATTTAGTATCGCTAGTACTATTGTGCTTTGCAGAAATTTTTACCTATATTTTAGAGTGCTATAACAGACTTTTAAATAGCTAAAAACGACTTTTAATTAATCTAATTCTTAGTCTAAAACCATACTTATTCTTACTCGTTGAACAACATGCTCTATTTCTATTATAAAGGCTTGCGAACCGAGTCATGCTCGATGCTAAGGCGGCACTTTTACCTTGTGCTTCCGTGGGACGTGCTTGACAAGCATGAGCTCTCCTTCTTTGGTCGTGAAGAGCACGTAGAACCCGTAGTTTGGGCTTCTGCAGTCTCGACGTGTAGGGCCAGTTCTTCGTTCCCTAGCCATTTAAGCCCGCCAACTCCACATCAGATATGCCTTTGCAGTTTTACTCAACACCGTAATATAATCGAGCTGAGGCATGTACTCTAGGCACTAAATGAACAGACTACTTTATATCTCCTATACCAGTAATGATCAGTACCGGGACATAGCTCGGTTGGGCCAGCGCTGATCACGCCTAGTGTGTCGAATATCGCTGCCCCTCACAGACGCAGCCTTCGACAGTATTTACTTCAAATGTAATAGCGACACACTCCAGAAATATCAAAAGACGAGATATGTTTTCAATCCGTGGGTGTTTCAAAAATCCCAAGGCGGTGCAACCGAATTGTCAAGATCCGCAAGCTTCATTAGCAATTGCATATAGCATTACAATGGTAATCCCCCGCACACTATGGTGAAGAGGAATCACGCCCTCCACATAGCTGCTTGCTGTAGCGCCATAGCAATTGCTGAAAATACGTGGGTGATCAATAGAATAATAGTTACGCCGAATATCTGCATTTCGGAAATTTACTTAGTCAAACGCTAATTTATTGGTCAAAAACGGCGATGGTACAGTCCTGGTACAAAACTCTCACGTCGGATTCACGTCGAGCGTGACGGACACTTTTGCAAAAAAATTCAAGACAAACATCGAACAATAAGAGAATTAATCCGCTGCAAGCTGCTCTGCAGCACTTCGTAGGAAAAGCGAATACTAATTATAGGCGAGAGTCTGATTTGCAAACCTCTGTTATATTTACGAGTGGCACATTAAAGTCGAATAAACTCTGGAGATCTCTCTATTGCAGCTTTGCAAGCCGGAAATACCGGGTCAGGATGGCATTTCAGAGAGTTTTTCGTGCATATCCGACTTTTATTGGTCGCAAATCGCAATTGCTAATCTGATGTGACAAGTCGTAATTCGTGGATAGGCTGTCACATAACCGAGTTTTAGCAAAACAGAGAGGACTTTTGAGGCTAATTATAACAGAGATTTATTTGCCGGTTTTGCAGAAACATGTGCAAAGCACAATACATGTAATAGTTTAGTGGCTTTAGAGCATTTCCACCGGTTTCGATCAAACTAAATTTGATTTGGACGTAGACCAGGCACTATAAAGTCGTGCAGGAGGCCGAATAGTCGGTGCAAAAAACGGCCTATTTCGGGCTATCCATCAGCTAAAAATACTGGGCGGATAGTAGCCGACTATTCAGCTCACTTGTTTTTTGTATACCGTTTGACTGCCTTTATGTCGAGGTTTAGTTGAACTGTGAAAACTTTATAGCGCCCCCATTTGACTTTGTTTTAGTCGGAACAGGTGGAAATGCTCTTAGTAGTACTAACTAAGTTTACTAAGTTAAACTAAATAGTGTGCTTAATTTCATGTATTTATTGTGCTTTGCAGATGAAATGTCGCTCCGTTTTATGGCCTAGATCGAGCATGATCGGCACATAAAAGCAGGCGTAAAAATGAGATGGGAAAAGCAAACCTGGAATTATTAGAGAACCTTCGAGCCTCGTTTGAGTTGAGTTTGGGTTAGAGATAGAGAGTTTTTATGCAATCTCAAAACAGATGTTACGAGTCGTTTCGGAGTTGCTTTCAGTTTCAATTTCAGTTTCACTTTCATATAGCCAGCCCAACCAGGTCGTCAAAGCTTTGGAGGACGCATTATGGTCTGCTAGACGCCACTCGCGCACCTTTACAGTTAACAAATGTGGAAGATGTAGCTCTCTATTAGATCTATTACATGTACTAGAGTCAAGAAACTCATACATTATGGTAGCGGGTCAACTATTGGACTTACAGGTTGGCCTCTCGCAACGACTGTTTGGATCGTTCGACATGTCCAATGCGCGATAGGTACCACACGTCAACATAGTTCTTCTCGTACTATTATTCAGGAGCCTGCACAACGCGATGCTTCTTCTCATGACCCTCGTGAAGAGTCTGACGATGCGCGCAACATTATGCGATGGAGCGAGCATGTACACACGCTGATCCTGGTTAAGAGTGTCAGCATTCCCCTGGCGAGCGGCGGCCCGTAGTTGTGCCTCTACAGCACTTGAGTGGGATTGCCCACGTCGTGGCACTCCGACATCGCGACCTTGCGCAATCAGCACGCTTAGTTCCGCTGCGAAGCTTCCGCGCCACGGTAGCCTTCTCCCTGTTAGTTTCACGCCAAGAACCGAACTGAAACTCAAATTAACCGCGGGTAGGTTTGAGCTAAAGACCAACTTAGCTCAAACCTACGCGCGTTTGAGTTGAGTTTCACACCCTAAACCACGCAGAACTGAAAGTGAAACTGAAAATGCACGATTTGAGGGCTCCGAAAGTTCTCTATTATATCTGTCCTCGATTTGCGTTTCAAAAACGCAAAAGGAATCGTTTTACAGGAGATCGAAATCGATTTGTCGTAAATCGACCACGAGCGCTCGATTTGGCTTGTCGTAGCTCGATTTATTAGCTACCCTAAATTGATCGATTTGTCCCTTTTATAACATCGATTTATAAGACGACCTCGCTTTATTATAAATCGAGCATTCAGCTAAGTGAAAACGACAAAAGCTTTGCAAAGCACAATAGTACTAAGACCACTACTAAGTTTCGGAAGCCCTTTCATGTTTAGTTTTACTAAGTTAAACTAAATAGGGTGCTTAGTTTCATGTATTTAGTACTAAGATCACTACTAATTTTTGGAAGCCCATTCATGTTTTTTGTCGCGGTGATTCACCAGATTTCCCGGGTTCTTTCCTGTTACTTCGCCTCATTCTCCAACTTCGCTCGATTACAGCAATGAAGAGTGTCACGGCCGACTGCGTCTTCGGGGACTTAGAGGAAACGTATTTATGGCAGGCAGGTGCACACCATCTGCAGCAACAAACTAGGTAGTAATACAGAGCTATCTATTCATAAACGGTTGCATACCGTACCTAAATCGGGATTTTTAACGCAAACTATAAACCGGTTCTGTAGCATCGGTAGTGGGAACGAATCAGAGAAGGCACCGAGTAGATTGTCTGGCATCGCAATCCCGTTGAACTGCCCACTCTAGCAACATACCAGCGTCAATTATTCACTTTGCTTAACCTATTATAACACGACAGATCCCGTACGGGATGTGATACATCAGCTTGCGGGACCTGCTAAGTAGTGCCGGGAGCGCACACATTCGCACATGTGTTCTCTGGATTTCATATCCAGAGTATTTACAGAGGTGCGATTCTGCCTAAAGAACTCTATACGCTTATTCTCAGTACTAAGAAAAATGTACGATTTTCAATATTACACACAAACTAAACTGTAATACTTGATGTAACCGTTGTATCAGAGGGACGCCAGGCTTTTTAGCCAAAAGTGCCGCTACTCCCTTTCATACTAGATAAAGTGGCTACAGATGCAAATACGGATTCTAGGATCTATAGAAAATGAGCCAAGTGAAACTCTTTATAATCTATAGGCCACGGGCAGAACGAGCCAGAAGTGAACCAGGGGCCACGCCAAAACGGTGAACCAGAAAAACCTTATGAGCGCGGTTCATGAGGTTTTTCTGGGTCTCTTGAACTACATGAGATGTGTTTGAACTGAACTGAACTCGAACCTAGTGGAGTAGTCCAAACTATAGGGTTCGAATTGCGAACTTTCTATTGGCTCGGAGATGCTGACGAAACTGCAGCGCTAAGTGCGCGGCTCTCAGAGAAGACGCGTATCTTCACTAGCCATAAACGAGTTTTGGTTCTCTTAGCACAATGAACTAGCTCGTCCTGGCATCACCAGACGTCGAAGGTCTTGCACAAGAGCTCGTCGCATGTACGCCCCAGCAAGTCTTCACAGAGATTGGCGAGCCGTCGTCCACAGGGCAGCAGCTTTATCGCCGGAACCCAGATTTCCCTCACTGAAGACCTATATTATTGTAATGAAGATCCGGATGAAAATGTCATCTCACGTGCAGTACAAGATCGCTTGCATCGTAGTGAGGATTATGGCTTGGTCTTGGAGCACCGTACACAACAGCTGCTCAACTATACCCATAATCATGTCCGCGACGCACAGGCTGATACGGAGGCAAAGGTGCAGCAGCTTTTAGCTGCAAAGCTACATGCTCAGCACCAATCATTCCATGAGCAACTTCAAGGAGCACTTCAAGGGTCCCATGACCGTCTAGCCGCCATGCAGAACGCTCATGCAGCTCGAGCAGATGCTGTTCTCTGTGACCGTCTGAAACAAGGAATGATACAGCTACAACTTAACGTCGACACTGCCGTCAGAGAACAAGCTGATTTCGAGCGGCAAGCATCAGAGCTGGCTTAGAAGAAACCTAAGATCAACTCAAAAATCACAGCAAGGCCAACTTGAAACACGGCTTCTTGAGCAGATCCGTGCTACGCAAGATCGCGAGCTCCTATGTGTTCGTGCACATTAATTGGACGAAAGCAGAAAAATAGCTACTGGGATCGAGGCGCGTGTGAACGAAAGATTACAAGGTTCGGAACAATGCTTCAAGATAACAAAAAAGCGATTTTGGCGAAGTTACAGAAAAAGCATGCTGTGAGCTGCATGTACGAGTGCAGCTTTGCGCGAAAAGCGCAAAAGTACGCATCTCTAAAAAAAAACAGCTAATCCCTATACCAGAAAACGAGCCAGCAACGAAACGCTTATTGGGAAGGTTTGGAATAAATTACAATTATGATCAAGTACTCAGTATATTTGTATAGCAGGCTCACAAACCGGTAATAACGTCCGAGTGAGCTGCTAATATCGGTTTACCGAGCTCACATGTTTCAGGCTCGTTCAAGCCGTGAACTAAACTGTAGTACTTGATGTAACTGTTATATCAGAGGGACGCCAGGATTTTTAGCCAGAAGTGTCGTTACTCACTTTCAAACTAGATGAAGAGGCTACAGATGCAAATACGGAAATCTAGGACCTATAGAAAATGAGCCAGGTGAAACTCTTTATAATCTATAGCCGCATGACAATGAAAAAAAGAACGTGAATGTCGCTTGTGTCGGCTAGGGAAGACACAAAACCCAATCACCCATATGATGTTGCTTGAAAGAAAGATGGTTAATTGAGGATCATCATGAATGACACTAAAATTGGTGGGTTATATGCTAAATAGTTAGCTTGCAATACGCGTGGATATAGATCGAAAGCATACCTCGAAGCGCGACCGCGTACATGTAGTCCGCTGATCAAAACGATAAATTCATCGATGCGACACTCCTGCCCCCCCCCATCTTTGCATAATTAACCCCTTGAACGCGAGAGCATGGACCGTACACGTTACCTGCAAATTCTTATCGTGTACGGTCCACGATAAGGATTTTTGACAGGAAGTTTGTAGGGAGGTTTACAAACTCCAAGTCATATAGGGGTTGGTGAAGAGACCTTTCCCTCCCGGAGTGTATTCAATCTTGTACGCAGCCGCCCCAATTGAACAAAGGGACACCATTGTTAATAGTTAGGGGTAAGCTGATGTGCTGACACATCGCACATGAAGTATTAGAGGTAAAATCCAGCCCCACTCATTTCCCTCACTTTCAGAAACGCCGAGTCAACCCAAGATGGCGTTCCAAGCGCGATGGCGGGAGCTCACGAAGCTCGGCTGGACGTCCAGCAAGCCTTCAGGACTCAGTAACGACTACACCTACCTATTGACACGCACGAAGAAGAGGGGCGGTACCAGGGGAAGAGACTACTTCGTCGGAGAAGAAGAACTAATGAAATACCTTGACCAGTTCGACCTGGGTAAGTCTGACGAATGTGTTCGTTACGTTTCTGATACTAAAATGGGCTACGCGCAGGATCGCAGGGCGCTATCCAGCCGTCAGAGAGAAGAGCAAGCAGCTTCAGAACGCCTTCTGCCGCAGCCGCACCCGACCCGAAGCGACCGGAAGGGAATACGGAGGCTGATACGTGTCATAGTACCAGATGCAGCTCGCAGGGCGAAAGTGGTGCTGGCGAATGCGCAGGGGCATCTGCTACAGGTATGTAATAGTTATCATGTATGATACATGTTTGACATGGAGCTAATATTGTATCACTGTGTTATTTTGACTGCCAGACCGGCCAACACAAGCACAAGCCCCTGATGTTGTGCCAACCTCCCCACCATCCTCGCATAGAGACCCAGCAATAATTCTAGGCGTCTCCCCGCACGACACTACTTTTGGCGGCTAGGATCTCGCCTCCACTGACGACAACGACACCACTACTGGTAAGAACCTGTATATACATGCTAAGCGGTCGAACTACAGCTCGCAAACGTGTATGGCTGTCTTGTTCTGTAGCCACGTCGCCTTCTACTCGTCGATGTCTGGCCAGTGATTTTGTTGACGCTGTTGACAGTATAGTACTTGACACGAACTCTCCAGCTCAGGCTGCGACCCCGGTTGCAGCGTCTAATGACGCAGATGATAATCCAGCACATGGTACTAATGTTGTATATACATGATAGTATACTGTTGCTAGCTTGTATATACATGTTTTTTACAGAGATCACTACCATCACTACCGAGACAACATTCGGCGGCGTGAAGTATGCCGCTCTCGATTCTGACGGTGAAAATGACGAGGGCACCGAGTGGGACATTGGCGAGCTTGCAGAAGAATCTGGACTTGACTTTGGCGTCGATGACGAGGCTCCACCACCCCCTGAGTTGCTATTTGATTCTTCGCTGCTTCATTCCGTCGGAGGAGTTGAGCAAATTACTTTGGGTAGTGTACCAAAACAATTGTTGAAATCGATGGCAAAGACGGGTTGGGGCCCGCTCACGAAACAGACGCCGTATGAGTACCTCAAGAGTCCTTACGAGCCTCGATCGCCAGCTGCAGTGCTGGCCGACTACTCAAGGCTGTACGATGGAGATCACGGCCCAACACCCAGAGCTCTAGCAGCTGCTGCCACCCCGTCACGGGCCTTCTTCTTATTCATGCAGCCGACGCTGTGGGAAGATATAGCCGCGGCAAGCAACGACTACTTCTTGGAGAAATTGGATGAACGAGTTGAAGGAATTTACAGCAAGCAAGTTGACAGAAAAAGAAGTATTCTAACTACAAGCGTAAAGATCGTGAGAAGATAAGAGCCGAGCTTGAACAAATATCTGCCATCACTGCGCGAGAGCTGTGTGTATTCATCGGGTTACTGGTTGCTCATATCATTGCTCCAAACAAGGAGAAGCCGGAGAACCATTGGCGGACGGCTGACGAGGGGGCAATCCCATTGGGGTGCTTCGGGTCGTTTATGGTGCGAGACAGATTCATGCACCTGTCACGGTACTTACACTTCAGCGACAACTCTGATGCTCGGGCCGTAGTAGACCGCGCATGGAAGCTCCGTCCCGTCATTGAATCACTGCAGCATAGCTTCCAAGCAGGTTACACACTGCCATCTACAATGGCTTTCGACGAAGCCATGTTGCCATCGCAGTCAAGTTTCAACAGAATGCGAGTCTTTATGAAAGACAAGCCCTATCGTTGGGGCACTACGCTATTCATGCTATGTTGCTCCACGACGGCCTACTGTATACGGTAAGTCGTCAGTGGTCCTTTGGTCCACTCGCATTTTTTTGGCATCAAAGTTGTCTTATCATGGACCAGACATACTGTTTTTTTATTACCTTGTATGGTACAGGTTTGAGGTGTATTGCGGAAAGCAAGTTAGCGAAAGCAATGCTGTCTCAGCTGACTACAACTCGGGGCCCGCAGCTGTCGCGCGAAACCTCCATGAGGTGTTTGGTGCAGCCGGACCAAGGACCGGAGCGATGCAACTTATCGTTACTGACCGTTTCTACACCTCCGTGCCCTTGGCAATGCAGCTCCTTACAATGGGGTTCTACTCGATTGGTACAGTGCAAATCAATCGGCTAGGACTGCCTGAGTCGATCGTTGGCGAGGCGAAAAGAAAAAGAAGAAGCCTCGGCAGAACCGACCAGCAAGTATTGAACGAGGGACCTTTAAGGTGACAGACAACCTCCAAATTCCAGGTCTTCGAGCGCTGCGGTGGTGGGGTAACAAAGCGGTTTACATGCTGGCCTCCGGTGGATGCGTTGAACTGGACCGGGTTGTACGCCGCGAAAGGCAGTCTGGTCAGCAGGCCGAGATTGCATGGCCTAGAGGGCTGAAGGATTATCAGACACTAATGGGCGGAGTTGACGTTCACGATCAGCTCCGCTTACAAAGGTAAAGTGCTGTTGTCGTGTATGTACACCTTATCGTGTATGCTAATCGTGTATGTGTTCTGTAACAGGTACTCTTTGCAACTAGCGATCAAATACAAGAAGTATTACAAGTCCCTATTCCTTGGATTGGTTGATCTTGCTGTGGTCAATGTCTTCATCGTTTACAACGCTCGCCGAACGGCGGATGGGCTGAGGAAGATCAAGCACGTCAAATTTCTGAAGCAGCTACATCTAGAGCTGTGTCAACTACGCGAGGAGGACTGGGAAGGCCTTGTCCATACAGCGAGTGACGAAACAATACCATCAGGGCCGCGCTCCAACCCGCAGCCGACAGGGCATACCCGTGTACAGAACGACGAATGGCGCCCGGGAAACAATCAAACGGGGCGAAAGCGGAGAGCCCGTGTTTGTAAGGTGTGCTCACTTCTAAAGGGGACCAATGACATGTGTGGTGAAGACTTGTCGGTGTGCTGCAGCGACTGCAAACTAATACGTCATCCAAGCGGTCCAAAGCCTGGCGCGTCTTCCTCTGCGATAAAGTGCGTCACCTGCACAACGGCATACCATCACCTGCTTCGACCTATGGCACCAAGTGTGGAGGAACGGCACTGCGATGCCGCAGTCGGCTCGCAAGCGAAGGATTCGTGCACGCAAACCGGCACCCCCAGCAGTTGAGGAAGCTGAGGAAGAGCGGAGCGCGTCGTCAAGCGATGAATCGAGCGAGGGACAGGTGTCTTACGGGGGGTCGACAGAAGGAGGTACACGCCAGTCAAAGCGAGCGCGCACAGTTTAGCCAGCGGACTAAGCATTTGTTGCATGCAATCTTGCTTTCAATATAGCTTCCGTTGCGCATTGCGGTATGTATACTAGCATCTGGTTTCCCTGTGGGATTTGCTGACTGACTTTGCACGCGCTTATCACGTCAGCTTCTGTGCTCAGTACTCATTTTGTCGTGACAGGGACATGTTAGCCTCTTAAAATGTATGTTTACCACCGAATATCATGTATATGCATGATTACCGGAGAGTCGGAACCTTGTGTGGATGTGTAAGGTGTGACTATTCAATATACACGATATCAGAACGTACCGGAATTTACGGCTTTTTTGCAACCGGTGTAAAAAGTACTTTTCAGGTCAAAACCGTAAAAACGGCGGAAGGCGTAAAATCTCGCACAATACACTCATATCCCTTTTAAAGTGTCCGTTTGTTCACAATGTTGTAAGAAAAGGCGCACTTTGACTGGGACACTGTTTTGATGCCGGATTGGTTAATTTTGGCGGAGCTACAGACTTTTTACGTGCTACCGGTTGCAAAAAATCGATCGGTTGCAAACATACCGTAAATGCCGGTATTACGTTTTGTATTGCAACTCTTACCCCGACATACAGGAATTTTGGGGACCGGTAGTGGAGCTGAGAGGAGTCCTCGTTCAAGGGGTTAAGTTAGTAAGTTGTCGAACACATCGCTGCTTGTCGTAAACTCTTGAGATGAATTCCTTCATCTACGCTGTTCACTCTCCATGGAATTTTCTAAAGTGAAGCGAGTCACTAAGTCAACTTCTGTATTCTCTCTACAACAGCTTTAGAAATTGATAACCTGGTGGAGACGTTCTGTCTCCACCGGAAAATATCTCCACATTCTCATAATTTCTAAGACAACATACGATTTTTATAAAACGTTTCACATGAACAAAGTATGAATTGAATTGGTGTGCAAAAAACTACGCTATCGTTAAATTAATCCTTGTTGGGCTGCTAAGCGCTTCTACGAAGCACTGCCAAGAAAATACTTGAGTGTTTTATTAAATACGTTATCATAGTTCTGCGTTCATTTCCTTAAGTCTTCTTTTCTCCAATGCTGCTAGTGCCTTCTTTTCTGTCATTTCTGCGCCGAAGGCTTGACTACATCTCTATTGCCGATTGAGTACAGTTGAAACCGTGCACGTCCAGCCCATTGTTCTGCAACGGCGTAGACCTGCCTCGTTGATTTGGTCAATCGGAAGAGGGTCCTTGTACGCGATAAAGCGTGCATACCCCCAGATTCGAGTTGAGTATTCTTGGAACAGGTTCTTCCAACGGCGTCCAAAGCTTTTTGTGTGTTAACTAGCCACATTCCTGTCGATTTATAGGATCCAGTGATTGTCGGCGGCGTGAATAATTCAAGAATCGCTTTTTCCGATTACCTTGGATCTGCAGTGGCGTGGCAACGATTTACCGCCATGACAAGGTTGCCCATTCGAGGATCATATTTCGCCACGTGGCTTGAAAGGTCGGAAGCATCCTCCATGGACGGGTTGAAGTATATGCGTTGTATGAGGCGGAAAACTCAAACGTTCTATACCGTTTCTCATGCATTTACGTCGAACTGAAAGGTCGACATGGGAAATGTGGTTATCCACTAAGAGAGGATGGATCGCGTACAGGAATATGCTGTATAAAATGATAGATCCACTTTTCGAATACTGCACAGTCGATGAATGCGCTTGCCGCGACCTTTCCAATATTACCGGGTGGGGAACTGTTCAAAAATTTACTCGGAAACCCAACATTCTTGAAAATGAAGAGGGGGGGGGGGGGGTAACGGCTCCATTTGCGCTAATTGCCAATAGAACTCTTGTATTTTCCATGTCCTGACCGACACAAATCGCGACGTTCTTGGTCCCTTTCTTGGCGATGACTTTCTTGAAAAATTCTCCTTGTGGATCTATTCCGGTCTCATCACAGTTAACGATCTGAGCTGGCGATAGCGGATGTCTTCCAAAAATCTTCATACTCTGCGAAGAAGCACTCCATCTCGTCGCGTCCACAGCGTTCACCCGAGAGCTGGCCAGAATGCGTGCTTTGCAAACTGCTAACTGGTCGGAGTGTCAATACAGGAATTTTGCGATTCTTTTGTTGGACGAATCAAATTGGTGAACTCGCCCGCCGCTCCTTATGTCGAGCATCATTGTCTTGAGTTGAAAACGAGTCTCAGAAAATCCACGTCTGGCCCGATCTTAGAGAGCTAGGACTAGCGCCTCCTCATTTACAAGCGTCAAAGCGGCAGCGCGACCTGACTCGGTTCCCATTTGCTGCTTGTTCACGTACCGACCCAAGGTCTCCACCGGTACGCCGTTCTCACGTTCAGCTGCTCGCTTCGACAGACATGTAGAAGTAACAGCGGCGAGAGCGGCGTACAAGTCTTCTTGTACCCATTATCCATAACGTCGCTTGGGGATATCGTTTTTGGTGTCGTGGGCGTAGATGGCGTCGGCATCTCAGTGTATGATTCAGCAGAGTCTTGTTCGGCGTGCAAGATGGAGAATGAAGCCCTTCCGGTTTGCGCGGTATGCCTGCTTGGCCACTGCGTCCATACCGCGGCACGGTAGAGTGGTACGGGAGACTACAACAACACGAGAGTGTCGCTAAGTGGAAAGAAATCGACGAGAGTGTATGCTCAATATACCTGATATTTGTATGTAGATAGATCAATGAAACAGTCGGCGGGACCCCGGGGTTCCCCATAAAATTCTGTCGGTATTGGGAATTATTTATTATTCATTGGCAGGCTCCGATAGGCAGTTTAACCGCTAGTGGTAGACGGATATGACGAGGTCAGTCTATTTTGGATGGAGATAGATCAGCCTCTGAGAAAAAATCCATGTCATTGGTGTTTATGGATAGGGAACAATCGCATGAAAAGAAGGTTTAATGCTTAGCAGATCGTTATTTTATTGACGGCTTCTTGAGCACATGTGATGTGTACGGGGTCACACGGTTTGGCGCACACATGGGTACAGAGTACCCAGAGAGTTAACATACTCTCAGTACATGATGTGTATAATTAACGGTGGACTCAGTACATAGGCTGAGGGCCACACGTTATGCATTTGATTAGGTTTAACTATGATAGATAGTTAAGCATAGAAAGCGGCTTGGCCGCAATAAAGATAAATAAAAACACTTCGGAGTTTGGAAGCAAAGGGTTATTTTGAGTTAATAACTCTTGAGCCTTGTATTTGAGTTGTATTAAAGTTCCTTCGGATAAAGAACTTTGTATTACGGACTCGTTGAGTCGAACGTCTTCCTCTGACGCTAAGCCTACGGCAACCCCGCTGCACTTGGTAGCCTTGTAGTCAATCCCGCTCCTGAGTCGGTTGACTGTATTCTCTGTGAGGATGAACACCCCGTGTTCGCGAATTTGCCCCCGGCGCAGCAGGACGCGCTTAACAAGTTCATGTCCTTGCTTGGCCCGGAGGGCGTGGCCCATCTTGCGTCGCAAGGACCAGAGGCGGTGGCCGCCAGGCTGGAATCGCTCTTTCGTTATGAAAATGCGCTCTTGGAGAATGTTCAAGAAAAGATGAGCGCTGCAACGGCAGCTGCATCGGTCAAGAGTGATGGTCCTGCGAGACCCAAGCCGCTCATGGTGAGCGTGAAGACCTTCGAAGGGAAGGATGGAGAGAATCTCGGACTCGAGAGGTCGATATGGCCATGGGTTCGGCCCTGCTCCAGTCTGAGCAACAGCGCGTGACGCTTGCTATCTCCAAGCTTGGAGGTCGCGCTTGTGAGTGGGCTTTAACGTGTGGTACGTCTGTAGACGCCGCGTTCCCCACTTGGGCTCAGCTGAAACAGCAGTTGTCACGCGTATTCGCCCCGCCTAACCAGGCGTATCGTGTTCGGTCGAAGTTCCTTGCTACCCGACAGGGCAAGAAGGAGTTACTGGACTATGTCCAAGAGTTGAGAACTCTGCTCGCCGGGATGGCGGCGGACCCGCTGCCAGAACTGGTCACGGTGACCGTGTTCATGGAGGGTCTCCGCGTGGGCGCAGCCCGAACGGAAGTGTTCTGTGCACACCCTATCTCTTTCGAAGAGGCGGTGAACGTGGAATTGAACGCCGAACACTACTTTATGTCGGCCCGACCGGGCTGGTACGCGAGCAGCGCAGGCTCTTCGAGCGGTCCGGAACCGATGGACCTCAGCTACGCTGAAGATGAGGTAACGGAACTTCTTGCTGCGGAGCAGCTCGCCGGCATCCGCCGATGCTTTTTGTGCAGAAGCGCCAAACACATAAGAGCGCACTGCCCTCTGCGCTCCAAGCGTCGGGTTTCGGCGAGCCAACCCTCCGGGTCGTCGCCGAGAAACGACAACTCCCAGTAGGCGCGGGGCGGCCTACTGGGGAAGAACTAAGTTCTGTTGCGCCTCGAGGAGGTAGAGGGCAACGGGACTCAGCCCCGAAGAGCTGGGCTCTCTTACGAGCAGAGTGTGTGCAAGCCGGGCTTGCTGGTCGTTCAAGCGAACGTGAAGGGCTTAGCGAAGCCGTGGAGAGTCTTGATTGACTCGGGAGGGTCGGGCAACTACGCCCGTCGCTCCACCCTGGAAGGGGGTCAGCTGTATGCTGAGGCATTGGAAGTGCCAACGCGAGATGAAATCTCAGTCCGTCTGGCGACGGGGACACTTGTTACTGTGTCTAAGGTCTCTATTGACCTTAGTGTGAAGTTCTTGGACTTCGATAGCGTGGAACGCTGTCTGGTCTTGGACCTGGATTCGAGGTATGACCTCATCCTTGGCATGGCATGGCTGGAGCGCCATGAGCCATGGATCGACTGGAAGTCGAAAACACTGAGTGCTACGCACCCTGCCCCTAGTGGAGCTTTGGTGAATCATGAACCCTCCTCTGCTAGGAAGCAGAAGCGCTATTGGCGCGATCACGAGGCCAAGGCGGCCGTGGTTCTGGACATTGGAATGTCGGAACTTGTGAGCAACGAGGTTGCTGTTTATCCTGGTGAGGACGAGCGCGGAGTGGCGCGTAATCCACTGAGTGGTATGGATCTGGTCGATGACCTACCGCTGCGTGGCCCGAGGGCCGCGGTAGACTGCGAGTCGAGGCATCGTGGGCGCGGCCCAGAAGATGCAGGTGAAGTGACACCTAGTTCACTAAGTGAGGGTCATGGACCGCATGGCTCTGAGCCGAGTGTCTCGCGAGACGCGGCTTCCCCTTCAAGGAGTGTTGTTGCTGCTGCACCCGGTGGTGGTGACGAAGATGTCCCCGCACCACCCTCGTCCGGCCGGGCTCGGTCGCGGAGGGAGAGGAGAAGAAGACGCAGAGCGTCTGTGACGTCTTTGACGTCTGCGACGTCTTCGGCGTCGGACGAGGTGTCCAACGTGTCGAGCGGTGATGCTCACGTGATCGCTGCGAGCAGCTGTACACACTCATGAATGGAGTGACGGGGGAGGTCGAAGGTGACATCAGCCTTGACGCTCTGCCCGCTGTTGATGCTTTGATAGAGTAGGACGACATGTCCGTTTACCGAGTTCGGTGAGGCCTTGAAGGCGGGCGAGTTAGCCGAAGTGGTCTTGTTAAGACCCGAGCAGGAGTTGAACTCCTCGTCCGTCGTGGACGACGCGGTCCTGGAGGACACCAAGAAAGCGCTGAGCGCGCGGAGTGGATCGGAGATCCTGAAAGACCCGTCGGGCCTGTTCTATCCTGTAATTAAGGAGCTCGGAGACGTGGTCTCAAGGAACCCACCGATGGGTTTGCCTCCGGATCGAGGCGTGCGTCATGAGATTGACTTGGTTCCAGGAACCAAATACTGCGTGACGCAGCAGTGGCCCTTGCCAAAGGAACAGTGCGACGTCGTTGACGCGTTCTTCCGTGCAAAGCACGAGGCAGGGCTGGTGCGTGAGAGCAAGTCTTCGCACTCGACACCCACTTTCTGTGTCAGAAAGCCGAATGGCAAGTAGCGTATTGTGCATGCTTTTGATAAGCTGAATGCGGCCGCCATTCCGGCGCAGACGCCGATCCCTCGCAAGGATGTTCTGCAGGACAACATGGTAGGCTGTACGTTGTACAGTGCACTCGACTTGGTCGATGGTTACTACCAATTGCTCGTGAGAGAGAGCGACATCCCGCTGACAGCGGTCAGTACTCCGAGCGGTATGCTCTGGTAGTGGCTGGCGATGCCCCATGGGGCTATCGAACGCACCAGCAACGTTCAATCGTCTCGTGACGCAGTTGTTCCGGCCCCATAGGGCGTACGCACAGACGTACTTCGACGATGTTTTTGTCCATAGTCGCGCTGAGCACGGGAAGTCAGATGTGGAGAACCACATTGACCAATTACGAGCGGTGCTCGAGTGCAGGCGCATGAATAAGTTGTATGCCAACTTGGACAAGTGCGTCTTCGGCGCGGAAGAGATCCCTTTCTTCGGGTGCTTCATTGGGAAGCGTGGCTTACGGGCAGATGCTGCCAAAGTCAAGGCCATCGTGGACTGGCCAGTTCCCAAGAACCAGAAGGACTTACGCAAGTGGCTAGGCTTAGCCAATTACTTGCACAAGTACAGCACGAACTACGCGGAGATGGTCAGGCCACTATCGGATCTCCTTAAGTATGCAACTTGGCGCTGGGGCGTCGAGCACGGCGGAGCCTTCCAGGCCGTGAAGGAGAGCCTTCTCCGAGCGCCGATACTCGCGCTACCGGACCCGGATCGTCCGTTTAGCGTCGTCTGCGACGCCTCCGATTTCGCAATCGGTTGTGCTTTACTACAAGCAGACACCGAGGGGCGTGAACGCGTCATCGCGTTTGAGTCTTGCCAGCTCAAGGCTGCGGAGAAGAACTATCCAGCTCATGACAAAGAGCTATTTGCGATGAAGTACGCTCTAGTCAAGTTCAGGGTACACCTGCTTGGCTCCAAGCCTTTCGTGATCGATACTGATCATGCGTCGTTACGCACTGCGACTCAGTCGCCTCACCTCTCTCAGAGAATGGCAAGATGGCTCTCCTTCTTTGCCGAGTACAACTTCGAGGTGAAGAACAAGCCGGGACGGCTTAATGTGGTGGCCGATGCGTTGTCTCGCAGGCCGGACTACGAGTTAGCCCATATCACAACGGTGACGTCGTCAGTGTCCGACTTAATACGCGCTGCGTATGCACAGGACGACATGTGTGTAGCGCTGCTACGTGCTCTGGGGAGCGAGGAGTTCAAGGACTCGGACAAGGAGCTGTCAGGGCGCTTGCGCGCGAGGCTGCATCGATACTTCATCGATAGTGTCCTGCATTACAGCACGGACCCCGAGGATACCCCTCGTGTGTTCGTTCCTCATGACGAGGACATCAAGTATCGTATCCTCTTTGAGGTACATGATACGCCCGTTGGTGGGCACTTAGGTCGTGAGAAGACCTATGGCTCGGTGAGCTCGGTGTACTGGTGGCCGACGCTGTACAAGTGGGTTGGCACTTACGTACGCACGTGTCTACGGACGAAGTCCGCGCCGAATACGACAGCGCCGTTGGCGAGCTTGCCTGTCCCCACTGGATGTTGGTAATCCATCAGTATGGACTTTGTGTTTGGCCTTCCGAAAGACAAGGCGGGCAACACGGGTATCGCGGTCTTTGTGGACCGGTTGAGCAAGATGGGTCACTTAGCGGCGGTGCCGGACACCATTGATGGTGAAGGTACAGCTCTGCTGTTTCTAGACCAAGTCTTTCGCCAACATGGCTTGCCTGAGGCAATTGTCTCGGATCGAGACCCGCGATTCACCGCGAGATTCTGGACGTCCCTCTTCAGAGTGCTAGGCACTCGTTTGGACATGTCCACAGCGGATCGTCCGCAGACCGATGGTCAGACCGAACGCGTGAATCGCGTTGTGGAGGACATCCTCCGGAGCGTATGCGCTGCGGCGCCGAAACGCTGGAGTGAGATGCTCCCACTCGTCGAGGTTGCATTGAACAATGCGGTACATGCCTCGACAGGCTTCACACCGTTCTATGTGAACGGCTTGGTGAATCCTCGCGTCCCGCTGACGTCGCCACGTAGTGGCTCAGGGCTTGACGGGGGAGGAATAGCCGAGCGGCTGGCTGATGTCAGCCCTGTTGCGGTTCGCAAGCAAGTCGATGACTTTGTCTCGTTAAGACTGAGCGTCATGCGACAGGTGCGTGACGCTATGACTGAGAGCCAAGACCTTCAGAAGGAGTATGCTGATGCTAAAGGCAGAGGCAACGTGGAACGGTTCGAGGTCGGTGACCTGGTTTTATTAAACGCTAAGAACCTCCCTATTCGTGCAGTGTCAGCAGTGTTTAAGACAAAGCTCAGACCATGGTTCATTGGACCGTTCAAGGTCGTAGGCAGGAAGGGCCAAGCGTACACGCAAAACCTTTCTAAGAAGATGCGCACCCATCCGGTGCTTTACGTTGGCTTGCTAAAGCCAACCAGGATCCGGCTCGCGTGAGCGCTGAGTCACTGGCGCCGGCTCGGCAGAGGGCGCTTGGACTGCGGGCAGCTGCGAGACAGCAGGTGGTGGAACCACGGGAGGCTGGTCATCAGCAAGTGATGGAGCCACAGATCGCGGGGCGAAGTGCTCGGGATACAGGAGCAAGTCAAGCTGAAGGTACAGCTGAGTGACATAACGCTCCAGGTCCGAGGCCTGTTCAAGCATCGCTTGATGAGGATGAACATTTTGATGCGCAAGGTCCGAGACCTGGTTGTGAACCAACGGAGGTTATTGCAACCAGTCCACAAGGTGGAAGATCTACTCGAGTCAACCGCTCGGCGGTGAACGTGGACGTTCGCGTCGTGAAAACATACGTCGTGCGGACGCAGACGCCGTTCCGGCAAGTGCTGACTCGCAGCGCGAGAATCCAGCTGACGCAAGGCCTCCTCCAGCTCTGCTCTATTAGCACGGTGAGCCCCACTATCATGTGGAACGCCTCGTGGCGCGGCGCCGCCGCCAGGGTCGTACACAGTACTTGGTGAAGTGGAGAGGATACCCAAAAACATTCACAGAGCTCATGGGAGTTCGAGGTACCCCTCCGTGAGGACTGCCCTGACGTCGTTGGCGCCTATGACCTGGCACACCCACTGCCAATGCGTCACGTGGGCTCGCAACTGCGCCGCCGAGCGCCAAGCGCTTCCCGCAAGTAGAGCGGGGTGTCTACAGGTCGGTAGCTTAGCTCAGGCTGACCAGTGGCTGGAGCAGCCAGCTCAAGTATGAAAATCGGTGCTCGCAGCGGGAGCAGGAGGCAGGTTTTCCTCGTGGTGTTTGGGAAGTGGTCCCGAAGGAAGCAGACGCTTCGTGTTGTGTTGGACGAGGTCCAAGCACAAGCGTCTGATAGACGCGTATTGGTTTCGAAGAAACGTGCTCGAGGAGCATTATCCAAGTTTGGAATTGCGCTGTACCAGCTAAGGTGGTGTGTCCCGGAGGGGGATCGAACCACGGACCTTTGGCTTTCAAAGCCAACGCTCTACCATTGAGCTAAAAGGGCGTCGCCCTTGTGCTCGTCCTGGCCTGGACATAGCTCATGGTAAGAGTGGGCTGCGCCCTGGTGGGATTGAACCACCGACCTCTCGCTTTTTGAAGCGAGTGGTCGACTACTGAGCCATTTGGGTACTTCTTAACCTGCCGGCTACCCCACAAGTCGACTCTTCAGAAGAACTCATCCCCCTTCTCACGCCGCCGTCTCGCCTTTCCCCATGGAATCGCTGACTGCTGCCGCTGCTTCTCCTGTCGTCCCTTCATCTGCGCCTGTCGTGCTACCCCGTGTCGCACCTGGTCAAGATTTGGGGTTCGCACCCAGTATCCAGCCTGGTCCCACGGTCGGCCCATCCCCCTCGAAAAATTTGAAGCGATCCGAATCTCCGATGGGTGGCTCTCCGGACGCCACGCCACGCGTTCCCTCCCTCCCCTGCCACTCCATCGCCACCCGCTTCCGCGCCGCCCTCTCTCCTGGCCCGAGTGTCGATGAGATCAAGCGACGAGGGACTGGATGTGGATATGACCGCACCGCCTTCCGTTTCCGACTCGCCTCCCGATGCGTCCGCGCTCGATGACGGGTCGATCCCTCCGCCCGCTGTGCCCGACTCGCCGTCTGAAGACAAATCGATGGAGCCCCCGCAAGCGCCTGCCGCCGCCTCGCTTCCCCGCTTGGATCCGCGCCCGACGATGGCGGATGTGCTCTCGCAGCAAGAACTTCACCGCCGCGATCACGCCGAAACTGAAGCTGCGCGCCGTCGCGTGGAGACCCCGAAGCCTCTCGCCTGTGACATCGAAGCGATTGAACGTCAGTACGCCGCTGGTGGCGACTGGTCGTTCATTGCGTCTCGCATAGAGCAAGCGCGACCGTATGCGCTGCCGCGTGCCAGATACGATATGGTGATCGACACCGGACGGACCTTCGCGAAGACTCCGCTCCAGAAGATCATGGCGTCGCTGTCCGGCAAGAGCCATGGGAGCGATATCCTCGAGCGTCTGTACCAGACCTACGAGATCGGCCAAGTCTCCAAGCTCCCCGGTGGCAACCTACGCGTCAAAGTCAAGTCGAAGGAAGCGTGCATTCTCCTCGAGCGCACGCAAGTGAACATCCTTGGTGGCGTCTTCAGGTTCAAGGAATTCGACGTCCTGAGCGCGAAGTACTTCATCGACATCTCCAACGTCGACTCCGACACGAATACGGACCTCATCCTGCAGCGATTGTTCCTCCTTGGATGCAATCCCGTGTACGACACGTTCCGCGAAGTGAACCTCGCGACGGGACTCACGTCTGCGACATGGCGCGTGTATTTCCTGTCGAACTCGTGTCCAGGCGCACTGATGATCAACGGCTCCGTCTGCGATCAAGTGCTCTTCGACAACAAGCTCCATCCCGCGCATGGCAAGAACGCGCCGTACCAGCCGAGAGACTGCCGTTCGGCTACCGTTCGCATCACGGTCTCGACCTCAGCACGTCTGAGAGTGAGTTCCCTCCTCCTGAACCAGCGACCGAACCAGCCCCAGCTCCAGCGCCTCAACAGCAACAGCAGCGTCCGACAAGGTACGCGCATGTCGCAGGTACGACGACGAGGCCCAAGCAAACCTCGCTGCAGAAGGCAGTCAAGGAAGTGAAGAACCGGGAAGCACAGCTCCAGCGAGGAGCTCAGCATGGTCAGCACCTTGCTGCCAACCAACTCGCCAAGCTGCTAGCCAAGTCCGACGACGCTCTCTCGATCTCGACGTTCAACGGCTCGAATAGCAAGATCACTCCTCCCAGCAGTCCCAAGGCTTCGATGAAACCCCTCTTGCTGACCAACGGACCAGACGATGGCTTCAAAACCGTGTCGAACAAGAAGAAGCGCACGCGCAACGAAGTCGACTTCTCCAACCTCATGGTCAAGCAGCAGTCGCAGCCTCTTGACGGTGTCGCAACCGCCAACTACTTCCAAGCGCTGCAGTCGATGGAGGTCACGTTCGAGTCGAAGAACGTGACTGCTGACAAGAAGTATGGTGTTCGATACCACGTTGCTCCCGTCGATGTGAAGCGTCCGGACGCGGTGAAGACCTCGACCGAGTCTGCTTTCTTCGTCGAGAAGCACCACACCAAGATCAAGAAGGCGTCCAAGGCATCGTCCGTCATGGCAGTGACCGAAGCAATGCTGGACGACGAGAACACGGCACTTCTCAACGTCATCCCTGATCGTCTCGCGGAAGCGGACAAGAAGATCGACGGCGTGTGCAAGCTCCTCGAGAACGCCACAAACTCAGACCACATCTCGAAGAAAGCGGTCGAATGTCCGCTCGCCTTCAACAGCGCACTGGCGCTGAAGTTGGCTGGAAGTGGAAACGAGATCGGTGAACTCGCACAGCTGCACACAATCAACCGCGTCTTCTGTGCGACGCAACCTGGTAACGATACAACATTCAGCGCGAAGTGGAAGAAACTCATGGGCTCGGCGGTTCCGTCGAAGCGCCACGAGATCTTCAAGACATGTGCGAAGTGGTGGACATCGTCCCCTTCGATTGAAGAGCTCTCTCGCGCGACCAAGGCTCTGAGCATGTTCGAGCTTGCTCTCATGTCCATGGCGCCGATCATCTTCATCAACGACCACTGGATCCAGTACCTCACGGGCCAGCCGGTAGAGTGGATCCCAGCGCACCACACGCGATTTCTCCACCCGAACACTCTTCTCCGGCTCCTGCGGTCGGACCTCGGTTCGTTCTGCATGCAGCAATGGAGCGAAGTGCAGTGGCAAGGTCGCTTGTTGGACGATCTCGAAGCGCTTCAGAAGCTTGATGGGTTCTACCCTGACGACGCTTCCGTGCTGAAGCTTCAAAGTGTAGAAGGCAACGTGGTGATGGTTGCGGGCGGCTTGGCCACTCGTTGCTAAACCATCCGCGGTTTCCACCTCATGGAGCAACGTTAGTGTTCTGACCGTGAACACCAACGGCATCAAGAAGAACGGCCACCTATTTACCGAGAGCATGCTCTCCAAGTACTCAATGACGTGCATCCAAGAAACCAAGTTCGGCGACAGCACCCATCTTTCCAATTTCAAGTTCCACCTCGACTCGAGCTTCAAGCACAAGGTCTTCGTGGACGACCCCAACTCGCAGCTGCATCGACCAACGAGAGGAAGGAGCAATGGAGTGCTCACGGTGCTTCGCTCTGACTTCCCGGGCTTCGACACGGCTGTTGAGCTTCCCAGTCTAGCGGTCTCCGGTCGCTATCTCGTCGTGAAAGTGATGGTTGAGAGTGCTCCCATCTACATCCACAACGTGTATGCGCCTGTGGACCGACAAGACAAGCAGCACTTCTTCTCCAGCTTGGACACCGAAGGGTTTGAAGATCAAGCAACGCATTTCGTGCTGGGCGATCTGAACACCCCGCTGGATCCAAGACTCGACTCTTCCTCTCCTGACCTGCACTACGACCCTGGCCGATCCAGCTGCCTCGAGTGGCTAGCGAAGCTGGGAGTTGTCGACGCATGGCGAATCCACTATGACACCAAGCGCGTCTTCACTGGTCCTCTTCCGCGAAAGAACCGGCTGGACTACATCTTGCTGTCAGATGACTTCTACGGACGCTTCTACGACGACTCCACGTACTTCCTGCCGACGCATGCTGGCGACCATCTTGCACACAGTGTAAGCTTTCGGTCGGGCGAGCAGCTTCATGGTCGAGGGTACTGGAAGTTCCCACGCTACCTACTGGAGTATCCAGTCGTGGTGACAGCGATCGAGCGTGAAGCAGACATGGTTCTTGAGCAGCTGCGCGCCGCGACCAACCCAGGCAATGTCTGGGAGCAGTGGAAGGTGAGCATCAAGACCCAGCTGCAGGATGTCCAGAAGAAGCTTCGACAACAGGACTCGCAGGCTGTTGAGGAGGCACGTGTCTCACTTGATCAGGCTGCAGCTCGATACCGCTCTTCATCTGATGACTCCAATCGCGAGCTCTTCGGCGAAGCCTTGCGCAACTACAAGGAGACGGTCACGAGGACGAGCCAGTACAACCAAGACACTGCGTTTGACTTCCAAGCCGCCAACTCGGAGAAATCAACCAAGCACTTCTTCCGTCCGCTGGACACGAGCTTGAGACGAGTCTCGATCGAGGAAGTCATGACACCGAGTGGAAGTGTCTCGACGAACCCTCACGAGATTTCGCTCCGCTTCCTGGAGCACTGGGGATCCGAGATGGGAGAACCACTCAGTCCGGCAGGAAGAGCTCCTCCACCCAACGATGGCATCCAACGTAAGCTTCTGGACTCGATCGTTCGCTTCGCCTCGGAGATTGACCGTGCCATTCTGAATGCACCGGTCACCGCCGCAGACTTGACGAGCGCGATCCAACACATGAAAGCGACTTCAGCACCAGGAATGGACGGCTTGACGGCTGGTTTCTACCAGGTCGCTCCGATCGTGTTTGGCGAGTGCTTGAGCATCGTGTTCAATGATCGTCTTCAATGTGGTGTGCTGCTTCCGTCTCAGCGCAAGTCTGCAGTGGTGCTACTGCACAAGAAAGGGTCGAGAGCACAGCCCGGCAACTATCGACCCATTGCACTAGTGCAGGTCGATGTGAAGGTGTTGTCCAAGGCGCTGACGTATCGACTGCAGCAAGTGATCCTCGACTTGATTCACCCCGACCAGAAGGGATTCGTCAAGCATCGATCGATTCATCACCACGTCCGGTTCCTCGCAGATCTCCAAGACCTCGTGACGAGTCTGGACGAAGAAGCGTATGCGCTGTTCCTGGACTTCGAGAAGGCGTTCGACCGAGTCAACTGGGACTACATGTTTCAGGTCCTCGAGCGAATGGGATTCGGCACAGAATTTGTTCAGTGGATCAAGCTTCTGTACACTGACCCGCAAGCGCATCTCGTCATCAACCAAAACATCCAGCCAGCGATACATCCGACGCGAGGAGTGAAGCAAGGCGATCCGTTGTCTGCGCTGCTCTTCGTCTTGACCATCGAGCCGCTCGGCAACCTATTGCGCTCCCACGAAGAGTACGGCGTGTGTCTGAACGCAGACCACACCAGCACGAGCACGTTCTTCGCAGACGACTCGACTCTTCTAAGCAGCTCGATCACAAACCTCCAAGCACAGCTTGAGCTCGTAGATGAGTACTGTAGAGGTTCTGGTGCGAAGCTCAACTTGTCCAAGTCGACGTTGCTGGCACTGAACCGGAACCGCGACTGTCCGCTGCTCCCAGGAGTGCACGTGCTTGGTCGGACGGAGACAGTGAAGTACCTCGGCATCCCGTTTAGCCAGTCGTCAGTGGAAGATAACATCGTAGAGTTCCTCGAGCAGCGCTTCTACGACGGCTTCAAGGCATGGTATCGACGTGCGAGGACGCTTCGAGGTCGGCTCTTGGTAGCTCAAACGATGGTACTCTCACGTCTGTGGCACTACACACAACACGTGTCGGTCCCCACAGCAATCGTGAAGAGATGGCAGTCGATGCTGAATCGGTTCGTGCTGAGTCGAAAGCACGATCGCGAGGCATCGCACATCCAGCTCATTCCGCGCGAGTTCCTGTTCCAGCGACGCAGCGATGGCGGTCTCGGCATCCCGAGTCTGGAAGCGCATCTCAAGAGACAACGACTTCAGCTCGTGCTGCAGTTCATGAGCGCAGCGAAGGACGCAAATGTGCGGAACTGGACGACAGCGAGCACAGAGCTGCTCAAGTTGTTTCTACCTCGTATCGGCGGCAACAACGCACTAGACTTCCTCACGATCTCTCCGCTTCGTCATGGTGACATGATCAAGTGGAGACTGACTTCATTGTGGTGGCGAGCGACTTGGATCTGGTGGTACAAGATTCACTGGGAGATCACGTGGTACGACCTTCCTTCAGACGAGCGCGCTTGGTACGGTCTATGGCAGCCGATCTGGTTCCACTCGGATGCAGCACTTCACTACGAGCAAGCGGCGCGGACTCACACCAGCTCAGCGCATCGTCGATGCATAGGGATGGTCTCTGAGCCACAGCGCAGCTTTCGGTTACACGTGTCGAGAGTCTCCGGCGTGAAGTCACTCGCTGACTTCATGTGTGAAGGCTGTGCTTGGCCGTCGCAGCAAGACTTCGTTCAGCGCCATCTCGACTTCACGCTCGTGTCTACGACACCCGGTCAGCAGGCGAAGTGGCTGCGAGTGCTGTACAAGGAAGCAACACAGATCGTCGAGCGTCTGGGCGCGCGCGCGCTTGTGTTGCAGACTCCGCGTGCTGCAAGACGAGTGATACCGCACCTGGGCTGCAAGAGCGGCGTGAAGGTGTGCTTGATCCCTGCGATTCCGAGATCAGCGCTGCTTCACATCGTGTGGACACCAGCACTGCCGACGAAGCCCCATCCGATGACTTTGCACTCTCAACGTGCTAATGAAGAGCAGATCAAGTCGTTCGTAAAACACGACAAGCATCTGCGCAAGATCCTGCTTCCCATCTTTGAGGACCTGCAGTTTCGTCTCGCGTTCCGACTTCTGCCGGTGCGCGCTCGGTTCTGGTCCCTCGAACCTGTACATCCACGCATCCAGTACTGCGTGCGTGACGAGTGCGACGCGATTGAGACCGAGGAACACTTGTTCTTCGAGTGCACTCTTGCAGCGCAGCTGTGGGGTCACTTGACACAACTGGTGTCGCCGTTCTTTCGCGTGCGGCCGACGTGGCATGACATTGCTCTGGCAACGAAGACGCGAGTGCGTGATGAGTGGGAAGAATGTGAGGAAGTAGTCCACGATGCTTGGCACACACTCCGAGCAGTGACGCTTCACTTCATCTGGACAGATCGCAATCGGTGCCTGTTCGACGGAAGACAGCCTACGCCATCGCTCCCTGCGCTCCAAGTGGTCTTCACGACGTTCGCGGCGCACATTCGATTCTTCGAAAGGCGATTGTACGAGAGCGAAGATAAGCTGGCCTTGGCCAAGGTTGTGCGCGCGATGAAGTCTCAGCCGGCCTTCGGCAGGTTTACCGATCTCCACCCTGGTATCACCAGTGTCCGCCAAACTGTCTAACCGAATGACCCAAAATATCAACCTGTCGAATAGCATGGTATGCTATTTGGAAGGTTTTTCTCCGAATGCTGCCCGCCACGAGTTCGATCAGCTCACTTTCGAATCTGCCGGCTCCAGTTCAAGCAACTCAAGCGACGACCCCAGCAACTTACGATGGCTCCAGAACAAGTTCCAGCTCTCCTCCCAACTGAAGCTCTACTCGCCGGCTTGAAGTCGGGCTCTCCTCTGCGGACTGTGTTGTCTCCGGCTGCACCCGAAAGGGAGACGGGGGGCATGAGCCCTGAGGTGGGCCTATTTGAAAGCCGGTCTGAGGAAGGTGACGGATTGGAGGCGGAGTCTAGGAACAGCGAATCACCGTCCACGGACACGGGCAGCGCGAGCAACACTGAACCCCCCCCCCCCGTCGACGGATCTGTCAGAGCTTTTACCAGAGAGCCAGGGAGATGATGCGGCGACGCCCGACGACGACAACGTGAACGATCGTGGCAATGAAGGCAAAAACAACAGCGATGAAGATGGCGACAGCGACGACAACGACAACGACGGCATGGAGTCAGTTGCCCAACCGACTCCGACTGCCAATCAACCTTTTGCGGCGCCTGTAGTGGATAACCCGCAGACAGTGTCCACGGTATGCGGGTACATCTTCCGGAAGCGAACTGCAGAGCAACTTGAGGCGATGCGCCCAGTCAAGCGTACCCGGCGATCAGCAATGTCGGTGGAGACCGGTGAAATCGACTGCATCGACAACAGAAGGACCGTGGTGACTGGGTTTGAATATCGCGTGACATGGGTCGACGACTCGGACCCAATATGGCTGCCACGAGACCAGTTGATGGAGGATGGAAATGCGAATCTCGTCGAGACACTTGACGCGTACCTACTCCGGTACCCGAACCGTGAGCTGACGTACCAAGCATACATCAGCAGGAACGCGAGAGCCTTCAGTGCGGTCGCCGATGGGGAAGACAATGCGTGCTTGCCTCACGCGGTCCAAATGGCACTCGAGCTCCTCGGCCGCCAGCAAGAGAGCGCACGACTCCCAGATATTTGGACGGAGTACCTACAGAACGCAGTCGACGCCAAGGTTCCGCTCAACGAAGGCTTTCACAAGTTCGGCGAAATTGTGAGGTACTGATCCAACGCGGTCCCGCGGTGCGGTGTGGAGCTCGACATCAAGACTCTCCGCAAGAATCTCTACGATGGAGATGGTGCCGGTCCTATGGCGATTGTGAGACGTGTACTTCCTGACGACAAGGGAGTTCGAGTGCTCAAGCCAGGTGTGTACCTTGTCGGGGCGTACAAGCGCAACATGCGGGCTCACTGCTTCGCATTGAAAGTCACTACGGACGACGACATGATTGTACGCGAGAATGGGGTTGACTCAGGCATCGGGGACCATAGGTGGCTTCGCATGCTCAAGTTCATCCGCAGAATCAAGGTGCGGCAAAACGGAGACTGATGAGTGACGCCACCTCTGTATACCTGGAACCGTTGTGTCAGCGTCTCGTGGGGTACAGTGTACCCGGAGACTGAACAGAAGGAGCTCCGCCATTTGGATTTAGTATACTCGCGGTGGATCTTTCTCACCCTTTCCAAGTCTGTTCGGCTAAGGTTATATAACCCATATCGGCCATTCTACGTTATGAAGGAGTGTTAGGAACCGGCTGACTCGAAATCGGACCACAACGGGGATTGAACCCGTGTCTCCTGACTAGGGAGATGGTCCTCAGACGACTGAGCCAAAGCGACATTACGAAAACTTCAGAGAGCATGTACAATAGTATTTATGTCAGTTTAGTCATTTCGCTAGGTAGATTGAGAAGTCACCCTGTCTAATTCTAGTAATATAGACAACCTTTCAACTGAGCCATTTGGGTAATATCCGTGGCTTGGACAAGCCAAGAGCCGCGTGCTCATCAGGTCGGAGGCTTATGGAGCGTGTGTCGGCGGCGGTGACCTCGGTCACAGAGATATGTATGGCAGCTCCTGGAGCAGGCGCCGCGTGCCCGTGATGGTCTGAGACCTCAAGAGAGCTTGAGACGCGATGCGCTGATGGTGTTGGGCCGTGGGCTGCAGGTGAGGTGTTGAGCATCAGAGATGCAAAGGTGTTCGTAAGCTCGGGGAGCTAAAGAACGCAGGATCGAGGTGCAGTGACCTCCGACGTCTTGGCAAGACGTGGCCTCGCTGAGGTAGTTTCGAAAACGAGTAAGTTCTCATCTTAGTGGGTAATGGGTTACACGGTGTGGCGCACACATGGGTACGGAGTACCCAGAGAGTTAAGATACTCTCAGTACATGATGTGTATAATTAACGGTGGACTCAGTACATAGGCTGAGGGTCACACGCTGTGCATTTGATTAGGTTTAACTTTGATAGATAGTTAAACATAGAAAGCGGCTTGGCCGCAATAAAGATAAATATAAACACTTCGGAGTTTGGAAGCAAAGGGTTATTTTGAGTAATAACTCTTGAGCCTGGTATTTGAGTTGTATTAAAGTTCCTTCGGATAAAGAACTTTGTATTACGGACTCGTTGAGTCGAACGTCTTCCTCTGACGCTAAGGCTACGGCAGCCCCGCTGCATGATGTGCATGAGGACGATCGTCAGCCGTCGTTGAAAGAAACCGGAAAGCGAAAAGCTGCGACCGAATCAACGCGTCATTCAATCATTCAGTGCCTCAAGTGTTTTTAGATATTCCTAATAGGAATTACGTTGAATGGGTCACGTGTTCTTTTGATGATTCATATACTCACCTAATACCGGTTGGTTATGGGAGCACCAAGGTCCGGATGGGACCCCGGGGTCCCGCCAACTGTTTCAAATGGCCCGTGCGGTATTTTGGGTCGTTGCCGTGGCGGCGAGTGATCTGCTGCGGTTGATCTTCGCTACTCATCTACATGGTACATCTACTCTACTTATCTTCCACTTATTTACTATCTAAGCTCTGCTCTGGGAAGTTATGGGCCAACCGAGAACACTACTGGCGACAACCGCCGCGGCTGGCCCGATACGGCCCTAACGGCAAATACGAGCGGACATATCATTTCGCGAAGAATCGGAAATCACCATGTCAAGTGGGATCATGAAAGCTTTGAAACCGCTGTAACTTCAAACGAGCAAGGGAGAAAGGTCGACGGATTATGCCACGCTGCCTGGCGGTGCTACGTGCTCTCGTTGGACTGCCAGTCTGCATATGCCTATCGTTGACACACAACTTAACGCCCTCCGCAGCTACATTTACAGACCTCTTTAGAGTTTTAAAGATCTACTAGTGATATTCTTGCAGCCGTCTATAGTGTAAAAACACTGAATTAAGGTTAACATCTTAAAAAATACTACGTGATCATAGCACATAATGTGCAGTACATTCAAAGCACAACCAGAATATGTAAGGCTACAGTAAGTAGCCAGCTGATCGCATTTCCTGGTATAATATTTAAAATTTCGGTGAATGGGGCTGCGTGGAGTAGTAAACCTTAATTCGTCAATTCAAAACGATGATTTAGAAGTCCATTCATTTGAAATTTGAATGCACAAAAATTTATGTAGGGCACATCAAAGTGGCCCCGAACTAATCCCTATTGGGCTGTACGTACTACATGAACGTAGCACTACAGGATAATCTGCCAATGCGTTGAGCGTTGTCCAAATAGAAAAACGATCTACATTGCTGTCGATTTGTTTCTCATTTGAAAGAAAAGAGGTCAAATAATGGCGGTTCCATGTCTTCTAAAGGGGTTAGGCTATGTAAATAAATATAAAATCAAAACAAGTTGAAACCATGGCGGAGTCGTGGTTCCATGTTTTTACTTTGGGACGGGTGTCACGGCATGCAAATCCGCTACAAATCCCTTGAGATAAGGTAAGTCTCAGCTAACAAATGTAAATTTATAAATACCCAAAGCCTTCAGAACACCAATCCAGCGCCATAATGGGAAGGATAGATCCAAGCAAGACCCTGGGGAGAAGTGTGCGGGCTGTTCAGCACTCTCAAACGCCGCTGGTGTCAATTCTTTTTGAGCGCGCTTTGGAGATTTGTGAGCAGTTTTATCCCATCCCTTCTGAAAACATGTGTGGTAGATTTGGCGCAAAATAAATCGCCATGTTCAAACGCTGCTCCAGTTTTTTTGCTATTTAAAATCTATCTGAATTCATACAAATCTGTTTGATTGGTTATTGCTTCAATAACATTGCAAGTGCGGCGGTACCGTCGGTGTCGGCTCGACGCTGAGGCTCACTCGTTAGCTTTTAGCTCAGTTCCAAATGTTCTGGGCACGCGAGGTTAAAGCTATAGCAATGCTCCAGCGACCCAAAGAGGAAACGAAGTGTTACTACACTTGTGGATACAGAACATTAAGAAGCAAAAAATGACCCTATGGTGGTCATAGATCCATTTTTTACTGTCAGACATACAGGCGCCTTGTCGCTGGAAATAGTAAATGGAGCATATCGAGTAGTGGGCGCGAATTTCTACGCCGGTGAAGTGCTCTAGCTGTCGCCAGTTGCTGTGGTAATTCTTGTAGTTGTTGGTGAAATTGGAACTGAGTCTATTCATGCTGGTCAAACTGCGCTTCTTGCTAAAGACCTGGAGCTAACGATGGTCGGTGGGCAAACTCTGAGGCTTGCCAGCCATCCAAGCCCTTGCCACAACTTGCAGTGGACGTTTCATCTTGGCGCGTCACAGATTTCTGGTGTTGCTGACAGTCTTCGCCACGTTGGGCCTTGAAGGTCACGATTTGATGTACGCGCACGGTCGCCGTGTAGCGGTCCTTGTCGAGGACCGACGTGCCATTCGAGCGCACCGCAACAATCTTGTACGGCCTACTGGAGAGTGGTGCCATCTTGGTCTGGGGTTCTACATCGTTCCTCAGAAGTGCCTTGTCTCGGAGGGCATTCTCGCGTTCGTTGTCCTTGGCAACTTGTGCCACCATCCGCCGATACTGCTCGCTCGAATTCGTGGCATGGTCAACGTCGAAGAGCATGTCTCGGCCAAACGTAGCTTGAGCCGGCAAGGCTATTGGCATGCTGTGGAATGTTGTACGTAGTGCAAAGGTTGCGTCGTGGAGGAGCGCAGTCCCTTCGCTCGAGACTTGGTGATTTGCTTCCACAGCTTATTGCCGATGACACGGGGGGACTCTATAATCCCAATGGACTGCAGGTTACGCGTCGTCGTAGGAACGTTCCTTGGTCATAAATGACACGCACCGGTCGACGGTAGCGGCACAACCAGTACCGATCAAAGGCGAAGTCGCTTGTGGTGTCGTCTACTGGTTGGATTTCCACGAGTCGCGTACTTGTGTTAATTATCGTCATAGCTCGAAATTTTACCTTTACATATGGTCAGATGGGGTCTATAGCCGCCTAGAACCAAGGACGCACCACGACTGTCTTGGTGGGCACCTTGCCATTCTTGACGGTCGGGCGTTTGCTTTTTGTGCAATCCAAATAGTTTCGAACAGACTGGTAAAATGATTCTCCATGCATTCCCAATACAACGACGTCTTTATCGTTGCATGTTCGCCGTGCCTCCTGGATGCATAAGCCACTCGTGGTAAGCTATGATGATGGGATCTTGCAGATGGTCGGGAACTAGATACAGTCGCTCTTGGGGCCGTCTCAAAGTTTGACACCATTCACCTCCTCTATTCCACCGGAAATGGATGCGCTTACTTGTGTACTTGCAATCTGTCGGAGGCTCAACGAGAACAGCACCGACTTATCGTTCGCGCCCACCATTATTATAGCTGAGGTGCTCCCATTCTTCCCCGGTTCGCCACCGGATAAACGAAATAACGCGTCAGCGACGATATTGTTTTCTCCCTTGGTGTAGTGAAGGCGGGGTCCGAAATCCTGTACCTCGAGGCGCCAGAGCATCATTTGATGTTGCTGTCCCGTAAGTTTGGCTCAGGTGATCCGTGTGAATGTGAAGCCTCTACCCGAGAAGCATGGTGCGATACTCGCGAAGAACCAGTAAAATACTTAGGAGCTCGAGTCGGTTGGCAGGACATTTGCGCTGTGTCTCGAACAAGTTTTTTGCTCCAAAACGCAAGCGGTCGGCCATACTGAGTGGTAACAGACCGCGCTGGTAGCTCGGTGCACACCAGTGAAGATATGAAACGGCCCTCCATACACGGGGAAAACGAGCTCCATCGTGTGAGCCATCACCGACTTTCACCACGTTTGCGGTTACTTAGAGTCCTTTAGAAGCTACCACCTGAAGGTGCGCAACTTGTACGAATGGCCTACTCTTTTAGGCGGCAGCAAGGAGGGCGGTCGGCTTGCCGCGAGGGGACGCGGTTGTTGTCGCCGACGGCTCATCACGAGAGCAATAGACGAGTGGTTGGCGCTGGTCTTTTTCTTTCTTAAAAAAAAATATTTACCTTGCACAAACTATGTTCTGAATTATGGTCAGCTCGGATCTCAGGTGCAGGGAATATTTTGCTAAACGGAAGGTGGTTCTGGAACTTTGAATTTTTCCACCAGGCTTTAATTTTTTTTATTTTGCTAAACACAGAGTTTGGTTATCTGTGCCCAGTACCGGTAACTACAGTGTAGTACTACTGTAGTGTGTAAATACTGACCGGCAACCAGGATTACAACTGTTTTCGGATTGGCCAATCGTGACTCTTGCGATGTTAAACAGTTGAGGTACACTAAGATACTTCTACACACGCAGACTTGGATGCCCACCTCGCTTACGATCGGTAGCAAGCGCTACTAAGACGGTGAAACTGAAAGTTGTCTACCATAGACTGCATAAACCTTGTCGATTGCCGTGTCGCTCGTAAAACCAGAGCGAACAAGGTTTGCTACTACATCCCAAAAGCCTTTCCGTCTCAAGTTAGCGAACTTGTTCAATCCCCGCTTAATCGCCGTGAAATCCTTTTGCTGGCTTCATCCCGCCGCACCCAAATTGATATTCATGCCATAACTCAAAACTATTTTTGGGTCGCTTTGATAATCGTGCAGCTGGACCACGTGCTACTGCGTAAACCGAGTGATCACTGTTCGTCGTAGTCCCTTGGTAGATACCTGGCTTAATTGCAAGCCGCCTAAGTATTGTCTGAGTTTTTGCATCTCGCGTTGAGTATCCCGTCGTGATCGCTGGCCCTCATTCAAAATCTCCGCCATGATATTCTTCCTGTTGCAATCTGTGAGTGAAGAGCGGCAAACTCGCGCCGAGTTCCACTGCTGCTTGTACAAACTCTCTCGGTACTAGCTGTAGAAGTGCCACTATCTTGGTCTGTGCTCTCACTGCTGCTGTCAGTTACGACACGACTCAGCTGAGAGCGGTTACCTGTAACGAAAAACTCCTCCCGTTGAACAGGGCTCAAGGTTTGATTTCCTCCCGCATTTGTGTAGGCGCACAAGCTTTTCTGCCTCAGCTTGCTTGGAAGTAGAGATATCCGGTGGCTCCAAGCTACCGACAGTAGTGGTGGAGCTAACGGTGGTGCAATTGAGTCGCCCATGCGCTGGTTCACTGAGTGACTTAATCGTCGAGCCACTGCGGTTGTTACACAGCTAACACCAGTCTTTGTAGTGTAGAAACACGGACCTGAAGGCCCTGTCAGGGATGCTGTGGTCAGTGCATACGGACACGGCTGTGTGTGATCTGTGTAGACGTCTACAACGCATATTTCGAGTTCGCAACGTCCCCTTCGGTTGACAAAGTCCTTCAAAATGCCGCTCCGCGTGGCATAAGTTGCTGCTCCTTTTCGAAGACTGTGCGTCTCCAGTTTCTTTGACTTTAGCTTCTTAAAGTCTGTTTCCTTTACCATATGAGCAAAAAACGACATACAGCGCGGTCGAGCTCCTTAAAGTTACCGTACAGAGACTCCGGGCTCGTAACATTAGTGGACGACTCGATGTATACAGCGAGTAAGGCGCACAGCTTTGGGTCCATGCTACCGACTGCAATCTGCTCCGGGGTGTCTCTTTCTTTTTGTGCTCTTAGACCAGCGCCTTTGGAAGAGAAACGTGGATCCGTACTCGATGTGTGGCGAGAAGTTGCCGAACTACAATTTCATCATATCTTCTATGCGGGCCGTAATGTGTCACTCAAGGGACAACACACTGCTCACCATTAATGATGTTTTATTTTGTTCCCATTGAGAGCGAACCAGGAGTAGCAAGCTCATAAATTATTCGTATTCCACAGAGAGACGGGCTTTGGACTCGGCCCCTTATCGCCGAACTTCTTGACCTTCTTGATCAACTTATTTACTGCGTCGGAGCGTGTGGGGTTACCACTCTCTGTCACTGGATCCCAAGTTGCGTTCATTCGCGGCATGAGCGATGAAATTGCACTCTTAGAAAACTCGAGAGTACTCGAACGACGGTGCACAGGTCTCATGTCATCACTGGGATCTGCGTCACCGTAGACCTGCTGACTCATCCAGCGGCATAACTGGTCAGGGGTGATCTGAAGAAGCTCCTCCGTTGTGAACACGCGGTCTTTATCGTACTTAATGCCGGCCATATACGACATGAATTTCACAAGGGTTTGTAGTGACTCGTCATACTGCTGGCTCTGTACCAATTGCAAATTGACTTATATTTTGTATTGTGGTTGCAAAACTCGTCACAACCGGTAGGCGCCACCATGTGTGCCACTCGGGTTGCAAACGACACTGCACCTATTAAGCACGGTACCGACACAGATTGTGACCAGCACCGTACCTACAGCCAATCAACGATCGGGATTCCGGAGAAATACAACCCCGGTTGCAAATGACCGGTCATGTTCCTGTAACAACAGTACAGAAGTTTTACAGTTAATCTAGGGTTTCTGGTGATATTAATTGTTGTTGTAGTGTAGTATTTTATAGTTTCTCGCGAAAGGAAAAAAAATGCTTTTTCAAGCTTTTATAATCCAGTTTAAACAATTTTAGTTGTTGCTATTCGACTTGCGTATAATATCAATTGGTTGTCTCGAAGCGGGTTTCGTGACTAGGCAAATCGCTTTAACATTATCACGACACACTCTCTTCATTGCGATTGCATGCAGCGACAACCTCACACCAGCGCTCACGTGGTCGAGAGTATCGAACCTTCTCCACGCCGCGCGTTTTAGTGAGAACGTTGGCCGCAGCAACACCGCGGCACCGTAGTAGCAATGTGCTCAGAAGGCATGGCTTCATGCCAAACGCGCACACCGTCCACTACAGTAGGAAGCCCATACCACCCGTTGTACGAGTCGCCACTGAAAATTTCTGTTCCCACTTGAGCGTGATTGTAGGGGAAACTCTCGAGCTGTTGCTCGTGGTCGTGCTGCGAGTCCATTCACTCGCCATCTAGATATATGGATACCTTCAGAGACTGCCGCTGATGCCATTGTCTGACCCCCTCAGTTCTATTGCTACGCAAGACTTCTCAGCAGTCACGGAGCAGTATAATTTGTACTACAAATTTCGTTCGGCATTCACATGTACAATCTGAGAGTAGAAGTCCAGGCTGGACTTCTGCTGAAATCAGCCACCGGTATTTATCGTCCCAACACCTTTCATTCTGTAAATGTTGCACAACACCACCCTGTAGAACGTACCGGTATTGGTCAGACAACGATAATGTGAAGCTCGGAACAGCGTCTTCTTCTCGTGCGTACAAACCGAAGAGCGTGTCTGTGGACCTGCAACCCGAAGGGCTGTCCTCCAAATCGGAGCGAGCTCTCGAGCGCGTAGTGTCGTTTACCGTCGGTACGCAGATCTATCAACTCCATGTCGGACTCGCGAACACCGGTTGGTGCTCAACTTGTTCGGATCAAGTTGTTCAAGTTGATCCTCGTTGGTGATGAGCATGTGACAGACGAGAGATCTAGAGCTCTGCGTCGCGAAAATACACTGAACAAGTGGTACTCAACGCGCAGCACCTCGAAGCCGAGGAGCAAGCGAGCAGCAACCAGCACCTCGTCGGGCAGCGCTCTCAACGACAGCGCAGCCATCCCGTATTGCATACCGGTAAAGACTCTTTATTAAAGAGGCACCACGCAGGATTTGCTCAATTTTGTTTTGACGAGACGGCTGGTTTCCGGAGAATGGCCTGTCGATTGAAGATACGGTTCGGTGAGTCATACTGTCATTTGTACTGTACAAATTTTGCACAACGGGGACTCCCCGCCGGGGAGACATTGGAGGACGCTGAATGCCATACATGTAAATTTATCGACGCGAAAGCAGGGAATGGCTGTAAAACAGGGTACTGTAGCATGGAATATTGTACGGTATAGCGTGGGCGTAGTATATTCTTGATATCAATACGATTTTCTTATTTAAAAAAATAACAACGATGGACAATTCGCTTTCCGATCGTGATAAGCTGAAGTATATATTATATTTTATTAAAATAGTTTTGCGGTGGCATTTCTGCCGGACTATCTGTCGCTTCTGTTATTTAACAGCTCATGTAGTTAATCGTTTGGGCCGTACAAATCGGTTCGTGATTCTACTGCACATGTACACCTTTGTTAAAGCTTCATTGCGACAATCACAGGGTCGAAGCCGAGTGCATGTATACAAGTACTGTACACTCGAATCGTACAGATTTCATGACATCGAAAAGCTCTTGTAATGTCGAGAGGGAGCCCCATCTGAAGATGGCTACACTTTTCGGAGGTGAATGAAGTTGCCAAGTATTGACTCAGCACACCAAGATCAAGCAAAAACTTCAGTGAAAACTTTCGACGGACGTTTCTAAATTTTACGAGAATAATATATTAGGTTGGCACCACTTAACTTGGGTACCAACACTTCCAGCAAGATCAGCAAAACTTTGGCAGACCTCGACAGGGTAAAAGCAGACAACCGGCCGATTTGGGCCGTATATTTCTCAATACTTGTCTGTACAATACCTATCGTATTTCATGTACTACAACAACTCTTTAAGTTCTGTACTTTGCGTGCTGGTGGTGGAGCGTACATGTACATAATGTGAGATGCTTGGAAGCACAAGGTCTGTCTCTGTGGGCTGTCTGACGTGTTCCAGCACAAGGATAACGCTACGTGGCCGCCGTTCGAGTTGGACCACCGGCGAGGCCGGCTTTCACGTGTCGATCTTCATGCAATGTATGTACCGATACATGTACATGTATTAATACCAGTACAGTTGTAAGTTGCTTGTTGCTCGAGCGAGTCGGTTTGGTCGAGATTCCTACCACTCGTCAGGCGAAAAAGTCGTTTACATACGCAGGCGCACCACGTACGCCGTGTAAATCTTGCTTCGTATTCTGCAGCGTGCCGCAACAACGACTGCGATGCTTGTCGTGAAGCACACTGATGATATTGTACTCCTGCGTGTGGCAACATGATCAGGTAGCCTACCTAGTATGTCTCCAACTCGCTAGATGATCTAGCGAGTTGGAGACATACTTAAGTACACGTAGGCAAGCTCAGCATGCGAATACGGTACATTCACTCAAGACGTCGGCTTTGCTTATTCATTGCCTGCTCTAGCGAAAACTTATGAGCTGATGCTCTCTGAAAAGCCGGATTGATAGTGAAATTTTGGTGCAAAACGCACGAATGCAGCGCTGCAAACTGAGACCGAAGCAATGTTGCCTCCAACACTCCACTCGACCAATGCGCCCAGAGTTAATCGATTAGCGCCGGTCTCTCTCCTCGAGCCAGCGCACTCGACAACCAGCTTGTGTGGATTTTCTCCAACAATATTGCCGGTTTCGTGGTCGTCGGATCGATCGAGCTCAAATTTTGGTTTTCAGCGCTGCCATCTTTTCCATACGTTTATCTTGAGCAAATTAAGAGTGATCGAAGTCCCCTTTTTTCGTGCGAATTTTGAGAAACTTTGCATGCCTGTCAAAAGCGAGATGAGCGCTCCGTCTCTTGAGTGTGTGCAGCTCGCCTTCCAGTCGATGCCATCGATAGATACGCTCCAAGATGCAGCGTTAAAAACTGCGACGCAAACAATGAGCCATGTGTGGTGTGTCGGAGCAATTAACATCTCCGTCTTCATTGCACGAATAGCGCCCGACTTGGCGGAACGGATCGAAGATTTCGCTAGTGCGTCCCAGTGACTACAGCGAAGCTCGTCGTCAAGGTGGACACTCCAGTATGATTTCGCCCAAGGTCATGAGCGAGCTGCATCAGGCCAAGCTCGTGCCAACCCAATTCACAGTGCCTAAACCAGGTGAACACGCGTGGTCTCCTGCCGAGCAGCGCCGCTTCTGGGAGGCCATTCAGCGCTTTCCACAGGGCCCCTGGACAGCTATTGCCGCCTACGTGGGCTCCAAATCTACTCGCCAAGCCATGACCCACGCGCAGAAGCTTCGACAAAAGCTCAGTCGATGGAAACGTCGTGTACGTAGCGATTCGGTCAGCTCTGCTTGTAGTACAGGCTCCAACTCGAGTGCATCGGCCACGGTGACTACCCCGGTTGACGGCTCCCAGTCACCGCCGATGTCGCCGACGGAATATGGCGACATTGGCAAGCTCAGTGTTATGGACCATATTGAGGAGGAGGATGAGAAGAAGAGCATGGAGGACTGCGAACCGATGGACATCAAACCAGAGTTCAAGAGCGAAGTACAGCAGTTTGACGGTCATGAACACGATGCACACGACGACCGCTACTTGGAGCATCTGCTGACCGATATCGAGCCGGTATTGGAGCACGTCGCGCATTTTACGAATGGTTCGCATGATCACGGTACGGAGGAGGCAACACGACCAGTGACAACGACCGACTACGGCAGCGAGCAGGCAGTGTATTTTACGCACCATGCGGACATGGCTGCTTCGGAACACAAGACCATGGAGCACTCGTGGAATCAATATCACCCGCACGCTGTGTACTACCAGCAGCATCACCAGCAACAGTATCAGCAGCAGCCGTACAGTGCGCCGGCCACCTCAACAGCAATGCACTACACGCATACGGAGGTTCACCAACACAACAATTTCCACCATATATAAGGTGGCGTCTGTCTTCTCTTATCGTCTAGAGTTTCGCGAGCAAGACTGGAGTATGCGTGATAGTGAAGTTGAATTAGTTAATAGTTAGTAGTAAATGAAGCGAGTGGATGGAAAAACTGTCAAAGTGAACCCATGTTGCAATAGGCAGATGGTCACCATGATGAACTCGTGGCAGCAGTTGGCAAAGTCGGATCTGTATTTCCATGTGATCGATCTACTTCTCGAAGTGTCCATCGAAGCCAACGAAGCCGGACATGAGGAACACATGGAAGAAGGGTTTCTTCTCTATCCGAGAGCACCAATTCCAGGCGCTCGTGAGGCGACCGTCGATGCACGAGCCTGCGTCGAAGAAGTTGTCCGCGCCGCTGCCGTCGAAGCCGTGCTTGAAAAAGTCGCACAAAATACGCTTCTGCAACGTCTCGGCGCCGCCAAAACTGTCTTCGATATGCGCGCGCGTGTTGGGCTGCGCTGCGAGCGCTGGGATGTCGTGCACGGTGTTGGCGATCGGGCTGAGAATGCGCGAAATCTGCGTGTACTTGTCGATGAACATGAGTGCGTTGGGCACGTTGTGGTCTCCAAGATGGACAACCGACGAGCCCACCCAGCGAGGACGCAGCTTCTGTGTGTGATGCAGGATCGAGTGCACTAGATGAGACGTCTCCGGTGCGTGTTGCATGCGGTTAAGCCCTTGACCGGTATCACGGAGGCGGTACATGCTGCCGCCCAGTAGATCCTCTTCCACGACCCACCACAGACGCAGCATCGACGTTGTTATGTTCTTCCACAACAGCAGCGACTGCAGCACGTATTCATACTGACTGGCGTGGCTGTGAGAGAGTCGCGCGCCGTTCTTGCCGGCCCGAATCTCGAGACTGAAGCCTGACTCTGCCTTCTCTGGCGTGAAGAACTTCTCCAAGTAGTCGATCATCCGCGTGATGGGCGACCGGTTGGACGCCAGGTAGCTATGGCTGTCGGAAATGGACGCAAGGCACAGACGAATCTCGTCCTCCGACAGCGACGCCGACGCGTAGTCCCGCACGAGCTCCTCGATCGCTTGTTGCTTGTCACGCGAGAAGCGCTGCATTGCGTCCGAGTCTGCCAGTAGATTGGGGTCAACGGCAGCCACAGACGTCGCCACCGTGCTGCGCGTATCACGCAGCATCTCCAAAGCGTGACGTTCCTTCAGCAGCGACGCCACCGTCTTAATGGGCGCCACACACGAGAAGCCTAGATAATTCCTAATCTCGCGCAGATTGGCGTCCTGGAGCAAGTAGATCATCTTGCCGTAGTTGTTGCGCATACGCTCTGGGTTCATGATCTTATAGCGACGTCCGATCTCGAAGACCTGTCGAAAAAACTCCTCATTGTCCTTGAACTGCTTGTCCTGCACGAGTCGACGTCCCTGGCGGAAGTTGTTGGCGATCATCAAGCCAGAAAGCACGCCGAACGCCTCGTTCAGCTCGTGGATCACGCGCTTCACGGGCGAGCGGTACGACAGAACGTCCACTTTGTCTGTGTATTCGCTGACGTTGAGCGCTGCGTCCAGCAGATTGAACAGCGCGCGCTCCTCCTCGTTCAGCCGCAATGGGATATACGCTGCATCCTTCATAAACGCCGACGGAGCCTTCTCGATCTCGCGCATCAGCTCGTCATCGTCCTCTTCCTCCTGACTGTCGCCGTCCTCCTCCGACTCGCTCGTCACTGGCGCTTCATTGGCGGATGAGGGTTTCTTAGGAGACGGAAAAGGGATTGAAGGTGGTGGTAAGGCCGCTTCTTCCTCTGCTGGAGACGCAGGAGGCTGTGTAGGCTCGGGAGGCTGTGTAGGCTCGGGAGGCGGAGGTGGCGGAGCATTATCAATGGATGAAGCGCTGCTACTCGCCCCTGAAAGTTCTGTCTTGGTGTGACGCAAGCGTGAGCCAGCATGGTGCTGCGCCTCGAAGCAGAGTGGGCAGTATACATCCTCACAGTCCTCGCAACGCACGGCAGCCGCAGTGTCCTCGCACTCGACGCAAAAAAGCACGTTGGGCATCGAGCTGACGGTGACATCGTCCATTTGCGCGGCTGAAGGTGCTGCGTCTTGGCGTTCGCTACTGTGGTTGGCGTGCATGTTTTCTTCGTATTGCGCTCAATACGCCGTCTGGCCACTCGGTGGTTGGGACACTCCTTCACTCGCTCCGCGGCGCCTTCTGGACAATAAATGTAAATGCGTAGGCTACGCAGCGTAGCTTTCACGGCACGAGTCGATTTGAATTGTGCATGTTAGAATGCACATTAATTGGTCAAATATACAGCCAATAGAAATGCTCCCAATCATCTTTCTCCTGTGAAGAGTTACCATTATCCAGTAAATAAGTACTGCGGAGGCGACGAATTTTCGATGTCCGCCTGAATTATTCCAGAAAATAAAGTTCTAGAGACCTTTAGCTAATAGAGGTCTTTAGCAAAACCGGAAAAAGGATAATTTCGGGTTGTCCATATGTCCAAACCCACCACAGACATCAATTTTCGACAGGAAGCATGGAGGTAAACCGGAAATAGCAGCAGTTTTTTGCGGTACGGAATGTAAAGGTTACTGTTTCTATGCCGCATCTAAATCTTCCTTTGTGTGTACGTAATCTACCATGATCTCACACACATCATATTCGATCTAGCGCGACCGAGGTGACTTGCTTCTCAATGGAAAAAAACGTGTTTTCGACAGCCGAGTTTCCTGGTTTACCCGCTCACTTTGCCGAGGTGTCCGTCGTCACTATAAGTACGCTTACATGTTTCGAAGATGACAACGCGCAAAGGAGACTGGCGTTTTCGTTGAAGAGGCGGTACTATTCGCTGAATTGGCTTGTATGCCGGTTCCCCGTCCTCGAATGCATGCCCCTTTCAATTTCACTGCTCTGTCGGATTCCGTGTGTAAGTCGCGCTTCCGGTTTGACAAATCGGAGCTGTGGATGCTAGTGGCGTTGATGAAGGTCACGGACATCACCACATGCGAGCAAACTAAAGCTACTGGAATCGAGTCATTGTGTGTTCTGCTCTACAAGCTAGCAGTTCCTATCCGGTGGGAAGACATTGAAGATTTCTCTGGACGTTCCTGCAGCGGGCTGTCAAACATATTTGTGCACATACTCGACGTGTTAGATTGCAGATTTTCCAAGTTATTACTTTTCAATCACGAAATAGCCGCGTCAAGGCTCGAGGAGTGTGCACGTGCCGTGTTCTACGCTGGACCCCATACACTAATATTTGTTGCTTCATTGATGGTACCGTCCGTGGTGTATGTCGACCTGTGCCGCGCCGCATTCACTACAAGATGAAAAAGCTTTTGGGCCAGCAGTCTATCTACAACGGCCATAAGAGGAAGCACGCGTCGAAGTTTCAGACTTTAGTTATCCCGGATGGATTGATATCCCAACTTTTCGGTCCGTATCCGGGCAGAAATCATGACATTAAAATGTACCGCGACTCGAAGATAGCAGATATCATTCGCGCGGACCCTCGTTTCCGCGGCTATCGAATATTTGGAGACTGTGCATACGGCTACGATGATGTCATTGTGAGTCCATTTGAAGGCGCCATTGCAAATCTAACCCTTGAGCAAGTGCATGTCAATAAATGCATGAGTAAGATACGAGTGTCGGTTGAGTGATCTTACGCACAAATAATAAGCTACTGGAAGTCACTGGACGTAAAATTTAGTCTACGGATCGGAACACAACCAGTTGGTCAAATGTATCGCGTGGGGGTATTGATGACAAACGCATTACGTGTATTCGAGGGGGTAACACAGCGAGCGACTACTTCTGCGTGCCTCCTCCAGATATTAGTGAATATCTAGGGTCTTAGTTTTAGGAGAATGTTAGCATATATTACCGTTCCTCAAACTTACTCTTTCTGCTTGCTCATAGCTGCGCTGAAAATCTTTGCACACTCGAGAATCATTTCACGGTTACTTATTTGAACTTGTTTCTCAAATTGTAGCCTCGCCTCTCCCTGTTCCTTCTCAAACGAAAGCCGATCTTCAAATTGTTTCTGATTTTGTTCCAATTCGCGCACTTTCATTTTCATTTGCTCTTCGTATCGCTTCTCCTGACGCTTTACCTCAGTCAGAAATGCATTGGACCGCTTTGGAGGTCGATGAGTTGACGTTGGGGGACGTGTAATTGGCGTGGATCCAACACTTTCAGTCGACGACACGCAGCTTTCTTCTCCACTCACGTGACTGTCGTCGCTGTCTGAGTCATCGCTCTGACGTTGAGCACGTCGTCGATTGCTCTCCGATATGATGTCTATAGCACACTGCGCTAGATCGGCCTCTTTTCTCTGTTTAGAAAGCTTTTTCTCCGCCTTATCGTCCTGATATAGTCGCTCTAGCTCGATGTAATCGTGCACGAGTCCGTCGACATCCGAATAATGGCTTTGTACATTGATAGCATGGAGCGATTCTTCAACTCCGCTTGCTCCTCTAAACTTCTGCTCGCTCGCTTTGAAGCGTGTTTTGAGAAGGTTCAATCGATCTCGTATCTGCTTTACTTTCAGCGGCACCTTCAGCGCTGCCGATAAGGACATTGCCACATTGTCCCAGACTTCTAGCGTCGTCCCTCGTTCAGCGGCAAATGGCTTCAGGCGGATTAGCTCACGCAACATTTCACAGTCCTGCGGTGGTGTGAAACGAAAGACCATGTTTTCGAGCACGTGGCGAGGCCTGGTTTTCTTTTTAAAAGTGAACGGTGGTAAATCGTTGCAATCCAAGTCGCTATTATTAGTTTAGCTCCATCTGCTTCGAACCGAAAACAGATCAACGTGCTAAAACTACTTGGGCATCTTATGTGAGCGACTCGAACATACGATCGAAACTTAAAAACAGAACCGATGTGCTAAAGACCTCTAATACCAGAAACAAGTTTTACCAGAGGCAGACGAATTGCAGCCGTCCGCCTGTTTGGCGTCAATTAACAGTTGATATGTTCTTGGCGCCAGGAAACCAATTGCATTCAGGTATGGCGGAGTTGCCTTCTACTGACCGGAGCATGGTGGGTCCGTCTTCGAATGCTCAACAGCAGGCTTGTAGCGTCCAGAACATGTCTGTGGATGCCCAGCACCAGTGTGTTAGTACAGGACTAACGCGTGGCTTTATTGAAGTGATGCCATGGCCTTGTAACATGGTGGAGGTAAGTTTGAACGTGCTGGATTTGTCTTTGACGTTCTCAAGATCTAAAACGGCACGAATGAAGCTGAAACATGTATACTTGTACGTCAACCTGCCCGCACTACTTGAGTTATACCCTTTGTGATGACGATATTTGCGCATCTATTGACTGTGGAAACCGATTCATGATATACTACTCACTTGAATTATTTTCGATTAGTGTCGGGATATCGTGTGTGCACGACAAGAGCAATACCGAAAAGAGTGCTCGATGTGGAGTACTGCGGGGAGAATATCTGTGAAACTGAGCTTCTGAATCGAGAAGACATGAGGTATGTAATTGTGCTCAGGGCTCTTCGGTATCCAGCGAGAGGGTATACATTGATGCAGCAGTGAATGGGAATAAAGCCCACTTTGTTAGGCCATTCCTGTCGTTCCAATTGCATTTTGGAGGAGTATCACTGGTTCGCGACCGTTCGCCTGGGCCTGTTTACGAATCATGGAATTGAGAACTAGCTTTCTCGTACAACGGTGGTGAGCTGTCATTTCGGTGTCAATGTGGCGAAGACAACTGCGTTAATAGCGGTCGTAGCGCTGAACGTAGATAGCCAATATACGACATAATACTTGGTAGCTAATCATACGAGCATAACCTCTGTTTAGCTTGCGTGATACGTGTAACCTAGTCCGATACACTCAGAAACATCTGCTGGGCTTTCGCTGGTTAAAGGACGTGTACGAACGAAAAGGTACTCTGCACTGGATCGCAAGTGCAATGCGCGGTGGAAAAATGCGTGCTGTGTGAATCTAGTTGTCGTTCGGTGGTGAGTGTGTCGCGTACGAATGAAGGGGCACTTGGCATTGGATCGCATGTGCAATGTGCGGTGGAAAAAATGTGTGGTGTCCATCTGTTTCTGGAGGGGCGCAAGGGATGCTGATGTGGGATCTGAGTGAGAATTATCTAGCTCGCTTTGTTGAGGAGAATATTGTTCCTGGTGGGAGGTGGGAGAAATCTATCTGGGTTAGAGCTGCAACGAGGGGCGCTGAAGGGGGCTCGATGCGCGATGAGTGGTGCTTTGCGATGCTTTATCTTGGATTCAAGTCGATGCTGCGGCTGGGAGTGGTCATCCTGGTGTGGATAACTATAAGATTTTCGTGGGGAGGGGGGAGGGTAGCGGTGGTTATGGCCGCCAAAGGGCATCGTGCTTCTGGTCCAGAGCGCTGCAGAGTGAGGGGCATGCTTAAATGGCATGACACGACCTGACGTGAGAACGGATTCGAGAGCTCATTATCGAATATGCGCTCGACATCACTGCTAACCGCTCTGGAAAATAAGCTCCGAGGTGTGCAGGATTTCGTCGATGGGCTTCGTACTCCTCAGTCAACCGATAATATCTCGGTAGATATGGATGTGCACTTTGTCACTGACACTTTGAAGATGGTGCAGCTGGGGCTAGTGAACCGAGCGACCACGAGCAGCATCCCAAGGGTGCTGCAGGCGTTGAATCGATTGAAGCCGCTGTGCCGACACAAGTACGTGTTTGTGGTAACGCTGTGGAAGCCGAAATGCCGATCGGTCTACGACAATCCGAGCTTCTTCGAGGTGAGGAACGTGTACCTGTTCTCAAGAGTACATAGTACTACAGTGTTTTACAAAGCAGCGTACAATTCCCCCCTGATGCCCAACCCCAGTTGTTAACCACGCGCAACGGTAGCGGTTTGGTTCATGTAGTGGAGGCCCGCACCATGGGGAGCGCCCAAAACAACCGCGTCGATAACTCCGACAATCACGCCGTTGTGTTCAGCAGCAATCCAGCTAGTAGCGCCAGGTGCAATGATGATAACAACGCCATCAGCCATCTTGACAATATCCCGGCAATCAACACTGCTGCTAGCAGCAAGGACCAGGCCCGTAGCTGCCACCAATATGTCCGGCCTTCGTCGGGTAACGCCTCGCCTGAACTCAAATGAGGTCGTACATTGAGGTGTCATGCAAGCGCTTGGAGAAGGCGCGAAATATCAACGGGGCGATGGTAATGGTAAGGCAACTGACAGAGCACCTTAACGTGACGACAAGCTGACAATGAGGACGTCTTTAAATAATCAATATTATTCAGCAGTCGATGCAAATTTACGGCCAGTTCGTCAAGCTCATGATGATGAGCTTCTTGCCACACCTCGAGCCGCTCAAACCGCGATGGATTCAATTGAGAACATACTAGATCTTAGACGTACACAGTTTTGAATTAGGGCCGAAGGGGCTTTCGACAAATAGATATATCCGGGCTAGTTCTTCGAATAAGGAACGGCGTAGGAATCACTCTGATTCGGAGCATCGAGCTCCTACTGATATGAGTAGATTTCGTGAGCGATTTGCCGAATTGGGCAGGAGTCTAGAAGTTTATGCTGAAGAAGAATTAAAAGCGATGGCCCGGGACTTGGCCTTCGAGGTTACGGGTCCTATGCGCTTAAGGACGATAACGGAACAGGATGGGTAACTAACTACAAACAGTTTGATGGTGTGGATGCGGTATGTGAGCTGCGTCAGCATTCATTGTCAGGTGATCTCGTACAGGTGCAAGCTATTTTTTTTTGCGTGCATAACCTCAGCTAAATTACTGTTTTTAGTCGATGTGGGCAGGTGTTTAATATTCCCTGCGATACTGACGTACCTCCGGAGATCGCGAATCAGCAGGACGCTTTTCACACAGATGAAAAACTTAAAAGGTGCTGCTGTACCCTACAGGTGCGATTTGCCAACTTGAGGCGGTTATAACTAGAAAATATTTGGTAACTGTTGATGCTGGAGCGTATGGCACTTACAAGATAGGTGGATGTGTACAGGTCTGCATTTGTGCTACGTGCTACCAGTGCATAGCCAAGGCAACCGAAACAAAGCCTCCAACACTGCCGATCGCCAATGGGAACTATATGTCCTAAAGATGGGGGAACTTTAAAAACGACCGAAGTTGATTTAGAAGCTTTTAGGCGCCCTGTAGGCGGGATACCCGCATCTATAACTGCTCTTTTTATTTAATTTTACATTTATAAAAAGTGTACGACGTGCGGAAGTGTTTATCGTGGCAAAGACATTCTGGATTCTGCAATGGACAATTTTGGCGGCTTATTGTGGAACTACAATTACGGATGATCAGCTCAATTACCTGAAGTGCCGTGCTGCTCAAAATATATTCCGGAAAGTCCAGAAGCTAAGCTGTTACAATCTGCGGTTGTCCAAGACGCTCGGACTCATTTTTGGACACATTTTCGATCTTGCTTCAAGGTTACCGTACTGCTTCATTTAGATTCTATCTCAAATCCCTTTAACCTTTGAATGATCTTGTAGGTACGCAGGAAACATCACGAGCCCCTAAAGGGACTGTATGCCCTTTTTTTAAGGCTGACAGTTTTTTACCACGATCAGCCATCGTAAATGATAAAAGAGAGGTCAAGCTTCATCACAACATTAGAAGCAAGTATCGAAACGCTTACAACCCGACTATTCTATCTGCTTTCAAGTGCAACCACGACGTAAGATTCGCGTTTGGCTCGGACAAAAGAAACGATGCTGCATACATTTGTAAATACTGTATGAAAATGCAGAAGCAAATGGAAAATCATCTCGCTTTGTCAATCGCAGCGTTTGCGAAGGGGGGTCAGGAGTGCTGATAATTTACCTCGAGACGCCTCTGCTGATGTGCGTGGCAGCCGAATACTATGATCCATGCTCTATTCTATAACACCTCAACTTCAACCTCGAAGGCGAAGGCATCGATCCTGGATCCGCGCTTCCAATGTTACTTTTTCCTGTTGGGTTTGCTGGTTCTACAATAAGATTGCGCCAATCAATAGACACGCCGAAACATTATTTAACCATCGTAGAAATCACTGGTCCAGTTCAGAGTTAGCGATATCGTCTTGACCTAGGACCGCAATTCTTGTTCGTCACCTCTGCGATCATGTCTCCTATTGTGACTCGACAGTACTCTCAAGACATTAGAGAGAGAGAGTAATTCTTAAGTGAAAGAAAAGGCTCAGTCAAAGAAAGATTAGCAAGCTTCTATCAGTATCTCGCTGGAGTGTTCAGACTACCATCGAAAACTACAAGAAGCAGGGGCACTGTAACCCACTGCCACGCTCCGCCCCCCCCCCCCCCCCCCCCCCGGAAAACTAACGCGCGTCAAGACCGACAAATTGTGCGAGCCGTAGAGAAAGATTTCTTCGTCAGTGGTGCCACACTTGGCGCTCAAGTGTCTCAACAAGTGGGGGCAACAGTCTCGCGGTTTGGGACCGGATTTATGCTGCCCGACGACAAAGCTCTTTTCTTAAGCCCAAAACATCGCCGCAAAAAAAAACTGGCTTATTCTAAGCGGTGTGGGGGTGGATTTTGGAGTCGCATTCTCTTCTGCAATGAGTCCTGCGTCGAGTTGCATGGGAGTCAGAAAGAGTATCGGTTTGGTGGCGACCATGAAGCTTTTAACGCTCGCTGGGTCATTCCTATTTTTATGTCTAGTAGGGAGACTCTGGTGGTGTGGAGATGTATAACGGCAGACGGTGTAGGACCTTTGCACTTTTACGGAAAAAAATTCCGATCTCCAAGCGAATTATAGGTCTCTCTGGTGATACTCTTTTCGTCCAAGCCAACACGCCCGCTCACTCGACTAAGCTTACTGCAAAAATGTCTTTGAGAACGGAAGCTCATCTCGTTGGGCTATCCCCACAAAGGCCGGATCTGAACCCTATTGAAAATTTGTGGTCATTATTGAGATCGAGCTTAATCGATGTCCTGCAAGTAGTCTAGAGGATCTGAAAATAAAGTTGCGTCGTATTTGGTATTGTATCGACGGTGCTGTAGTTAGAACGTGTGTTCTCTTAATGCCGAAGCGGCAACGCGCCGTTCGCAACAGTAAAGGTGGTCACACCAAGTATTGAGTACGTCTAATAATCTTGAATAATTATGTATCTGAGTGAGGTTAAACTTTTTCCACCCTTTGTACACTTTATGTCAGAGTGGTCTTAATTATGTACTGAGATTAGGGATTGTTTACATCCAATCCGAAAAAACTACAGCCTGCTGCATTTCAAGTCTACAGCTGCTAGCGATGTTCTTTAAGGTGGCAGGCGAAGAAAACCCTTTCGCATAGTGAAATCAAGGGCTGGATGGCCCCAAGGATGAACACTGGCAAGTGAAGTGCCTTGTTGACATGTAGGGAGAGGGGGGATTCAGCTAACAGGAAACGTAAGTTTGATGGTAGCTCGAAGGTCGCACATTGGTTTTATTTGCAAACCAAACAACAAGTTATTTTTCATCCACAGCGTGATCGAAAATAACTAGTTTCCAATGGAGAGACCGCACTTCGGTAACAAATGTCCAAAGAAGGCTGCTGAGACCCCAAGACCCGCCGGGTACGTCATCCGGCAGAGGAAAAGGAGCATTTCGTTGAGGGCAGGCCCGCGGTAGCGCTGCTGGGAAAGAATCGAAAATAGCGAAACCCTAAAGCTTCGATTTTCTCAAGCACAACTTCGACTTACGTACCTTGCAATTCGCGGCTCGCTCAATGTTTAATCGGTGAGGCAGGTAAAGGTGGCTGTTGCGACCAAGTAGTGCAAGAAGCACTAATTCCTCCTCAACGGAGCTGCTGTCGCCACTGCCGCTGGTTTCACCAAGCTGTGCACTAAAACCCAGGGTAGAGAGCTCTTCGCTCACAAAGCTACCGTATATTTGTAGTTATAGGCGACAACCCATTAGCATGATTATCGAACCGATGTGCTAAAAAAAAAAAGAAATATGGGTACCGTATCAAAATGTTATTAATCCTCTCAATCGCTGTTGTGGCGATCACTATCGCTCGCGCTCCATTCACTACCGATGTTATCGTCGAGTAGCTCCTTTCTCTCTCTGCTAGACCGTGCTGTTCTAGCAAGTTAATAACGCTGTCTGTGTCTAATTCTACAGTTTGCTCTTCAGTTGAGACTCGAGTATCCATCAACAATCCCGCACGCGAGAACCCACTACATACCGCTTAAATCGTTACAACTTCGACAGCTTAACATGATCGATTTTTTCATATCAGGCCTTGAGCATCCAGCAAAAGAAAATGCATTTCTTTTGGCTTGTCGAGAAGCTCACCAACTCTACGATCTGCTTCGTTTTGGTCATATTTCTTCGAGCGCTTAAAATTGCTGTAGACAATTTAACCCTCTTCGCGTGACGCATTTTCTCATCTTGGTTGTACGTCACAAGCTGCTCTTTTAGTCTATAAACCAACAAACCTCACAACATCCTTTAAAAGGCGTATAGTCAACAATAAAATGAATATATGTCTGTCATGTCCTCCAAATCCGGACTTCTGATAGGCTAGAAGCAATCACTTACAACAGTACATTAGTCACGTCTGGCAAAAAAAATCGGTTAGTAGAATATTCTATAAAGTGCTAAATTAGACTCGACATGGAGCGCATTCTGATTTGTTTCTGATACAAGTAGCTAAAAAACATTGACATTTGCCCGGCAGAAATATTGGGGTGTACGGTATAGCCTATGACTATGGATGATCGTGCAGCACTACATGTTACGTTCAAGGTTCGTACACTCACTATTTTCAACGAAAGTAGCATGAAAAAACGCATACATGTAACCAAGGGTAGCATTACTAGATCCGCTAGAAGCAGTACTGTATGGCTGTATCGGGGTTTGGTCCAAACTAAGTTTTACGTAAACACCCGAAGATGAGCCACAACTAGAGTATTCTAAACAAATGGAAAACGCGATAGCATACAGCGACCACACACTACGTAGTTGGATGTAGAACCGTCAGATCATGTTGCTTGCATGGTTTGGTTCATATATATTTAAAAGTGTATACTTACACTAACAGATTGATTTCAAATGTTTGCTTTCCGGAATTTAGTTTTTTCGTGCACCTTCGTCAGCAAATAGATTTTGTAACAAGTTTTAGGTGCGAGTTGGCTGCGCCACAAAGCGGCGCAGCGAGCTCGCTTGTTCCATGAAATATCAGCAGGATGACACACGTAAGTATATTTTAGGGGAGCTTTTAGAAGCACAATAGTCAGTTAAGCTGCGTAACTGGTCACTTCTTCAGTCCAGCGACCGCTGAAATCGTCCCAAAAAAAGTATCTTGTCGTCAAGATTCTTGTGTTGTGCAAAATGTAATTCCAGGAACTTCAGTGAGAGTTTGCTATTCCGCCAAGCTGTTTGTTGCAACATATCTGGCAGGAAAAATTGAGCTAGAGGCTACTAATTTTGCGCCAGGCTAGTTTTCCAAATCCATCACTGGTTTCGTTGTTTTCACTTGCCTCTAGGATCCCTCGCTGGTGCACTTTTGAAATTGATAGGTAATTCGAGCTTAAACGCTCGAGTCTCCAAGTTGCATTGGTGTGACACGCTGTTTGTCTTTGTTTGCACACATAACCCAAACACTCCTGCTTTCTTTTGAAATTATATTTATTGCTTTCTCAGGCGCATACTCAAAAATTACAGCTAGTAGATAAGTAGGCTTTGGAACATTTTTTTGAAGAAAAATGTTACATCAAAACGATTCGCACCAGTTTGGTCTGAGTTGAAAATCTTGGTACAGTTCTGCTCCACCACAGTTGGCATTACCAACGTCGGAAGTCTGGAGCCGTCTATGCAGGATCTTGTGGTGTGGCTTGCCCTTGGCAAGTCCTAGTTCGCAGCGGCATCTTCTGCCTCCTCATGAACAGCTTATTCCAAGTCGCAGAAGCTGCAAATTTGTCCGGGGGGACGCGGTGTTCTGCTGCTACCTGCTTGCCTCCCGTTTCTAGCACGAAGCGCGAAACGGGAATGCCTTCATCCCTGAGGTCCGCTGATCCACCGCACGATCTCGGCTTCTGCTTTCTGGCTACGAACTGTAAAAATTCTCAGCTTGTGATGGCCCGCTTTCGCACGCCTTTTAATCTATTGTGCTGCTTTCCGCCACTTTCAGATGGGTTTATCCTTGTCTCTATGTTATTTCCTACGCAAAACGCCACAGAAATGCTCAATGCACCCTTTCACAGTGTGGCCTTTGTCTAGGTAGTCAAGATAGCTGTTATTGTCGCTGTACGCGAGCGACACGCGCTTGTATTGCTTGTGGCGCTTGCCACTTCCTCTGAATTAAGGTCTTTCCATGCTCTTCTACTTGAAGCCTGCCCGGGGCTCTGGTGATCGGCGTGAGCGAATGCTTTAATAGTGTCGCGCGATTGGTTACAGACACAGATTTAGCTGTGTTGAGAGCAAAAACAGCGGAAACCATATGGGTAAATTCTGGTCCTATTGGCTAGTATTTGCTGTCGTCAAAGAGTAAACGTCGCCTATAACTACGAATACACGGTATTTTTATAATCGGATTATTTTTACAGTGATATTTTGGTGCCTTTTTAATAATCCGGCACAACCTCCTATTAGCAAACACCAAACCTGTGGAAAAAAAATAAACTACGAACCCATTTTTTTATGCATTCAGTATCAGCCCCGTCTCACGAGTCACATCTTCCCAGTCGCAAATATCACATCTACCTATCGGCGATTCTGCAAGAAGCTTAATAATTTTTGAATAAATAATGTCGACACCAGACCCGTGCACATTACCTTGGTGGCGTGGATGGGGACGATCTACTTCGTCAATTGCGGAAAAATTAAGTTCCTGGTCAAATATTCTATTCGTCAGTGAGCATGTCATCTTTCAAATATGAAAATAAACATATATTTACCGTTGCAAAAGAGCTGGTCGACCGGAGTCGCAGGTATCGTATTCAGCATTGACGAGTAAAGATACGTTTTGGGGAAGTGCACGCGGCTTTGCAGCACGTCAGGCCACATGCGCTTTATCGCGGCGATTCAGCAGTCCTTTAATTGTAAACTTGATTGCTTACAGGCCGTCAAGCCACAAGTAATACTTGATGACAGGTAAGCAATCAAGACTGCAATTTAACTAGCCACAACATTAGCAATAAACGACTTTGTCCATTGTTTAGTCGTTGTATCGGTAGCAAGCACTACAACGCGCCACATATGGAGGGTATACTGTACTTCTTGTCCACAGCATCACTCGTCGCGTTAAGTGTTAAGCTGTGTCGGCCAAGGTTTGCTGCGCCATGAGACAATAGCGGGTGTTCAGCAATTGTGCTCCTTTTAAACCGCACAGGCAACGCTTGGTCGGTCCTGACCGATCGCGATGTTTTATTATATTACTCTATGTCGTGTTGGGCCCGCTGGAGCAAGCCCCCCCCCCCTTCCTATGAGGATGATGAGACCTCCTACGCTTTTTTATGCTCCAAATGATTGAATCTTCTTCCACCCATGGCTCATTATGGACTATAGCGAGTCCTAACGTCTCTTTTTCTCGTGTACCCCTCAAGTTTAACCATTTAACTAGTGCGCTCGTTATTCTGGTTGGGCGAGTTAATGTCATCAAAAAGACTGTCGTCAAAAAGCATCATGCATGTTATCTGCGATAACTCCCTGTACTGACGCCGAATATTGTAGTTCTGGGCGATATCCTGGGTTTTGCGTGAGACCATTGCCATTGCAAGGGGAAGACAAGACATGAATGAGATCTAGGTTCCGATATTGGACGAACCACGATTACACAACATGGGTGGGTTCTTGTTTATGTTGAGCATGTCTTAAACCAAATTGGTAAATGGGTTTATAACTCGATATTTGCATGTACAGTAAGGAAATATTTAGAACTTTGGAGCGTCTCGATGTCAACGTTGTATTTCAATTTGATGTTGACAGTAACGGTGTGGGTTATCCAGAAGTCTCACCTCTTTCATCGCCGAAATAAATCGAAAATATCCACGATTTGCCGACAGTAAGCCCTCCGTCTTAATCGAAATCGAGGACGCCCAAAACGTCGCTAAACAACTGAGACAGAGCCTTACACAGAGCCATGGGTCCGTTACCACATTGCGGCTCTGTAACTTGCAAATCTTTTCGATTGAACCCGTCCTTCGCTTTCTCAAGTTGCGCGAAGTGGGTCACACCAAGGACCGCGGTCTGGCCCTCCATAACCCAATGAGGCCCGCCGCACCCCCTTGATCAAAGTCCTTTTCAGGAAGTCGGATTAACACGCATGGGTCTATGGAGACACCACAGGCAATTCGGGACTAAATGGGGGGGGGGGGCTGGTTTATCAGGTTCTGAATACTCCCCACTCCCCATGTCCAGTGAGCAGCGCCCCGGCGCATCGCGGGCGCCTCATGCTCAGACTTCTTGGCAGTTGGCGATGCAGGTTTTCGGATTGCTCCGCAGGATGAGTACCTTCGCCTCTGGTTGCCTCTTCTATAGCAGCTTCGCTTGGTGCTCATGGTCCGGCTGGTGGAATGCGTCAACAGTTGGTCCTTCCACATAGTGTAAGACGTTCCTTTAGACACACCAGAATATAGACAGTGCGACATTGCTTATCTGATCCGACCGAATTGATATTATGTATACTTACTCATTTACTAACTGGTAACCACTTGTTCCATATTATCTCAAATGTAGCCGGCCTACACTAGATAGAGCTGATGACTTGTACAGTGGATCGTGGGAGCCGACGGGGTCTGCTTCTGCTTTCAGGCGTTCACCACTTTGTTTGTTTTCGACTTCGACCTAAAATGAAGCTTTGACTTCAAATTACGGGGGGTAGGAACTACCACGAGCGTGTATGAAGCAATAGCTAGTGTTTCATTTTGGTTTGCTGAACGTTTAGCGCATCTATTGGGAGGGAGAAGAGCACTATATGGGACAGCCATTAGCCTTAACAATTTGTCTCGAAGATCCCAGTTGTAAGACCAATAATCGAGTACGGCAAGCGCAATTGCCTCTGTCTGATATAACAGATGAGACACCAGACGACACGTTCCATAGGATTGAAGTTTCACTTGATTATACTATTGAAATGAATTAGATTTCTTACTACAAAAGAGCTCAACTAGGCACCTACAGACAAAAAATGATGCGTAAATCAGGCCGACACAAGCACCCCACATTCGGCAGTGTGCGTTTCTGATCCGATAGTAAAACAACAACAATATTGCCCAATCCTGTATCCGTTTTGAAATTAATTTTTGAAACAATTTCTAAAAAAATCAATGAATGGCTAGGGCATAAAGCTACCTCTTACGGTGCTAGTTGTTCAATTCCCTTTTGCGATACGAGACATACCGAACGGATCTTTACAGGCAACAATGCGAGCGCCCACGCAAGTTGATCAGGTTGGCAATGGGAAGCCTCTATACAGCTGAACATTACGCGTCTGGCCGGACTATAGAAGCTGAAACCATCTGGGAATTCAAAGGCAACGCTACGTCAAGACCGCAGAAAGGTCAGGGACAAGAGGGAATTCACCCTATCGTCTCTGACCTATTGAGAAATTTAAAGGACGTGCGGTCCGCACTGCGGAGGGATGAAGCTGTATATAAAGCTGACTTTTTATAATTTAGTTTGCTCTGATTTATGTTTTTTTACGATATTGTGCTAGGTTTTGTGTTAGCAGCGGCAATAATTTTCATGTGGGAAATTCGCCCCGACTTGGTGACGTCTTATCTACACGAAAAGGAAGCCAGGGTGCTTGCCTTGCCCTTGCATGTATGGCCCAACGAGCCGCTTATCGGTAGATGTATATTTATATATTACGCGGTTCTGTATTTTAATTTTTATTGTGGTTGGAATTGGTAAACAAACCGTGTTGGTGCTCCCTAGATCATGCATGGCGCTACTTTGGTGATAATGTTGCCGCCGCGGCTGGTGGCTTTCAGGATTTGCGCGAGATGACATCCATCCCCGAGGTACATTTTTACAGTGCGTAGTGGGTCATAAAAAGTTCTTGTTTGGTGCCCCAAAATATAAAGTTTTACGAGTTCTTGTTTCGTGCCTCTCTACCTTATGCGGTCGATTTATTTTGGTGTGAAAACACAAACCCGCTAAAAATAGTAAGATCGACCGAGCGTTTTTGAATTTCGATATTCGTATTTAAGTGAGATCAGGGGGAGTCCGCGCGACTGTATAGTGAGCGAGCAGGAAGAACCAGCCGCAGCCAGCGAGCGACCGACTGCACGCGAGCGACCGAGGCACCACAGCAAAGCGCGGCGACATAGCCCGACTCATTACCTGACTGAGAACTGACCTTTTCCCCTCCGCCTCCTGCCCCCTCAGACAAAATGGGTGCGCTGCTCAGTGGGGAAGACTGAAGGTCTTCTTCTTGAGAGTGCGGAATTGGTTCTTAACTTCTACGACGTTAAATGTTACAGAGGACGAAGTGTACCCCATGACGCTGCTAACCGAGGAGCTCAAGAGCGACGAGGTGGAGACACGCATCAAGGCCATGCGGCGTCTTCGTACAGTGGCGCAAGCACTAGGCCCGGAGCGCATGCGCTCGGACCTACTCCCGTTCCTACGTCGTGCGTGTTATATAACGTTAGAACTTGTTATTGAACCAGCTGCTAACCTTTCGATTAAGCAGAAGCTACAGAGGATGAGGACGAAGTGCTCGTGGCGCTGGCCGATGAACTCGGCGGATTCGTGGATCTTGTAGGCGGCACTGAGCACGCCGCTGCTCTTGTGGAACCCCTCGAAGTACTCGCCGGTGTGGAGGAAACCGTGGTGCGTGACCGTGCCGTCGAGTCCATGCAGAAGGTGGTGGCCGTGCTGCCCAACGCTGGAGACGTGATGGTGCCACTGGCCAAGCGCCTGGCCGAAGGAGACTGGTTCACGTCCCGCGTGTCTGTGTGCTCGCTCTTTGCGGCCATCTACGAGAAGGTGACAGACGCAGGACGCAAGAAGGAGCTTCGCGAGTACGTTTATCGTAATTTTCAGGGTGTTTGAGGAGAGGTTCAGAGGCTAATTGGCGATGGCTGTGCCTTATTTTTGTGACGCACAGCTTGTACCAGATGATGTGCAACGATGACACGCCCATGGTGCGTCGCGCTGCAGCGTCAAACATTGGCAAGTTCGCTGGTGCTATGGAGAAGGAGCACATTGCCAGCATGATCCTCCCGCTCTTCCGTGCGCTTACAGCGGACGACCAGGACAGCGTGCGTTTGCTGGCTATTGAAAACTCGGCTGCGATTGCCGATCTTCTCTCTCAGGACGAGAACTCGCTGCATGTGCTGCCTGTTGTGCGTTCTTCTGTCGAGGACCGCTCGTGGCGTGTGCGATTCAGCATCGCCAAGGACTTTTTCCCGCTCTCGCGCGCCATGGGGACCCAGATCACAGAGTCAGAGCTGCTCGGCTGCTTCAGCAACCTCCTACAGGTACGAGGGTGATGTGAAATACGACGACATACTAGTGGGGCTGATAATATCTTTACTGTTCACAGGACGCCGAGGCCGAAGTGCGCGCTGCTGCTGCGAAGAACCTGTCGGGATACATCTCCATTATCAAGAACGAGCTGTTTTCGAGCGAGATTCTGCCGCTATTGTCGGCTCTGTCGCAGGACACGGCCCCCAACGTTCGAAGTACGGTTTACTGTTGCTCTGGCCTGTTTAGTATGTGGAGCACGAGGTAACGTTGCTTCTTGTTTCCTTTTGCAGCTGCTGTTTCCATCGCGTGCATGGAGCTTGCGCCCAAGCTGGGCGAAGCCACGTCCAAGTCGACGCTGGCTCCTCTGCTGCTGCTCTTCTTGCGCGATGAGGTCGTCGACGTGCGACTCAACATTTTGAAGCGTATGGAGCTTCTTGCTCAGTGGATGGCATCGTTTGAGTCGGTGCTTCTGCCTGCCATCGCTGACCTGGCGCGCGACCTGCAGTGGCGTGTGCGTGAGGCCGTGATTCTGTCTATCCCCGCTCTTGCTGGCAGCCTTGGCAGTCAGTATTTCCAGGAGCACTTGCTCGAGATCTACGTTAGCGCGTTCACCGACATGGTGGGCGAGGTTCGCCTGAGCGCCACGAAGATTCTGCCGCAGCTACTAGAGTCTCTGGGCAGCGACTACATCCTTCAGAACGTTATGCCACGCCTGAACCAGATCTTCGAGAAATCCGTGATCTACCAGGAGCGCGTCAATGTGCTGCACGCGCTCAAGCAGATGGCTGTGGAGAAGGTTTCGAGCGACTTGCTGGCTCTTATGATGACGCTGGCGATCCGCGGCGCCCACGACAAGATCCCCAACGTTAGATTCGTGGCCTCGATGACCTTAGAGCAGCTGTGTAAACTCGCCGATGCTTCCGTGGTCGCGGCTCAAGTCCGGTACGTGCAGCAGTCTTTGCGGCTGTCAGTGTTATCATGGAACTTAACAGTATTACACTATTCTTTTATGCAGACCCTGCCTGACGGAGCTGTCGAACGATTCTGACATGGACGTCAAGTATTACTCGAGTATCGCGCTGGATGCTGTCCAGGGCTAGACAGTGTAGGAACGCGCTCTTTTCGTGAGGATTCGTGGAGGTATTTCGTCCCTTCCCTCAATTCCTTTCCGGCTTCATCTCGTGCGTTCAGCCTCTTCAAGAGCGATGTCACTCGTCCCTCCCTTCACCAGGACTCCCTTTTTTCTGCTATTCACGTTCTTGCTCTAGAGTTTAGGCTGTGTTGGGCGTTTGGCAGCAAAGCAGCAGCAGGTAGGCATATAAAGCACCAACCCCGCAGACAATGTAAACGAAAGCTGGTTGGCGTGGGCATCGCTTTGCATTTATGGGTTAATGCGTCTAATGCGTCGAGCGTCCACCTACACTGTAACTATCTATCGTCCTTGTGCTCGCAACTCTAGCCTTATACCCGGGGCAGAACAATGGTCTCGATGAAGTACTGGTGCCAGCGTGCGTCGGTTGTGATCTCCGGGTGGAAGGCTGTAACCAGGATGTTCTCCTTGCGCGCAGCGATGATGACGTCCACAGGGTCGGAGCCGTCGGCAGGTTTGGCGTTGGCCACACGCGAGAGCACCTCGATTTCCTCGCCCACAGAGATAATGGCAGGAGCGCGGATGAACACGGCGTTGTAGGGCTCGGCATCGAAGCCTGGGGGCCCGGCCACAAGCATTTCGAAGCTGCGCACCTGTGCGCCGAAGAAATTGCGGGATACCTCAACGTCCAGGCCGCCGATAAGTGTCTGTCCGCCTTCCTCGGCGTGCTTGGCCTGCTGGCTCAGCATGATCATGCCGGCGCAAGTGCCCCAGATGGGGCGGCCATTCGCCACCCACTTCTTTAGTGGTTCTACGAGACCCCAGCGCACGGCTACTTTGCCGATCGTGGTGCTCTCCCCACCGGGCAGCACGAGGGCGTCCACGTTCTGGAGCTGTTCCGGCAGACGGATGGCAACAGCCGTCACAACTACACGCTGGCCGGCCGAAGTAGTAGCGGCGAGGCCCTCCAGCATCGCTATATGCTCCTCGAAAGCGCCTTGCAGCGCCAGCACGCCCACGGTTAGTGTCTTGGTGGTCTCCGTCATTGAACTCTTGAGTCTTTGCTTGCAAGTTGACTTTTGATAGGATGAGTTAGCTGTTTTCTGGTCACTACTGGCCCATTTGGTGACCACTATTTTACCTCTTAAATCGAATACGGTATAGAATTTCATGATATTTCTCCTCTCGCTCAAGCACAACATGGCGTCCGAGGCCCATTTGCGCGCGCAGTATGAGGTGCGCCCTGCCAGTCTCTCTGAACGCCTTCCCCGGTCTAACCTATTGTTGCAGCTGCTGATGAAGGAGAACAAGCTGCTCAAAACGAGCGTGGAGAAACTGGACCGCGAGAACCACGACCTCAAGCGCTCTGTCTATGAGTTGACACTCAAGTAAGACCCGCATTCCCCTTCTTATCGCATAGCACCACTTTTACAAAAGCAAATCAAGTTGAAGTTGAAGGCAACCGACTGACCATCACTCTATATTTTACAGGCTCGATTCCGCGCACGCGCCGTCCTCGTCGACCCGCGCGACTGCCGCGGAGCCCTTCACCATCGCTGACCTGCTGGCTGCCCCCGCTCCAAACGCCGAAGCCGCAGCCGAGTCGTCCTTCCGCCGCGGACACGGCGGCTCGGGTGCACTACTTGGCGCCAAAGGAGATTTCTATGACGCCGACGGGGATGGAGACGCTCGTGTGCTGGTGCACAAGTCGACGCTGCGAGCCCACGGCGGCGCCGTGTACACAGCTAAGTTCTCGCCTTGTGGACGGTTGCTGGCGTCTGGCAGCTTCGACTGCAAGGTGATGCTCTGGGACGTGACCACCAAGTTCAATCAGCCGCAGCTGGCGGCGCTGTCGAGGCACTCGCAACTCGTAATCGACGTAAGCTGGGCGGAGGACAGTGCCACGCTCGTGTCGGCCAGCTACGACCACACTGTCAAGCTCTGGGATGTCGAAAAGAGCGAGCTTGTTACCAGCAAGGAGGTGGACGGACTCGTGCAGTGTGTGGCCTACAATATGGCGGGTGAGGACAACCAGTAGTGCCTTATAAAGAAAGAGCTTTGCTGACTTGTTGATGCAGACAGCAACCAGGTTTTCTTGGGCTCCAGCAAGTGTTGTCTGCACATGGCAGACACGCGCTCGGACGTGTGCCGCACGTGGACGAACGACGCCATGGTGAACGCACTCCATGTCGCTCATGACGGTCTCACGGTCACCACGGGTGACAGCAAGGTTTGTCTCCGCGACTGCAGGTGTTTTGTTTGAGTGACTAACACGTGGACCTCGTTGATCGACGATGCAGGGCATGCTCAAGACCTGGGACGTCCGCATGGATGCGTGTCTGGAGGAGTTGTCGGTCCTGAACGACCCGGCCCGACACGCCATCTCGCACGTGCACGCTTCGCCTGGCAGTGACGGCGGTGATGACGGCCGTTTCCTTGGCGTTAACAGCTACGACAACGTCCTGCGTGTGTACGATCGTCGCTCTAAACTCATCAGCTCTCGGAGCACGAGACGCGGTCCTGGTGGTGGCAGCGACAGTCGTGACGGCGACCAACTGCAGCTGGTGTGTTCTGTATCGGGCCATAAGAACAAGAATTGGCCGATCAAGAGCTCGTTCTTCCGTGGCGACGGGTACAAGTACAAGCTGGCACTGCCACCGCGTGGTCGACTTGGAGGAGGTCTAGGTGGCGGTTCTGGCTCCGTCTCGAGGCGCAAACTCACGGATGGCGACGGAGAAGACTTTGTTGACCCTAGTGGCGAGCGCGGATCCATGGACTCGTCGCGTGAAACGCTCCTCCTTGCTACGGGCAGTGCCGATCGCCATATTTACTTGCACGAGGTGACACCGTCCAAGCATGCAGATAGCAGTGGAGGAAGCAAGAGTAATGGCTCGGGCAAGTACACCCAGACTCTTGTGCAGAAGATCGATGCCCACAACGACCGAGTGTACTGCGTGGACTTCCACCCGACCGAGCCCATTGTGGCATCTGCTTCAGCTGACTGCTCCATCAAGATCTGGCTGCCACGCTCTGGTTCCAGCTCCGTTACTCGTCATGCAAAGTCCAAGAACTAAGGACATACCTACCAGTGTCAGAATGCACGCGTACGATGAATTGACGCAGAAGCTACGCAGAAAAAACGAAAAGTGTATTATATTAATGAATGCTCACGTAGCTCATGTGGCAAGCAGGACGCGTTTGCGGCGGCGCTTGTCATTGAGCTGAGCTTCGGCATCTTCTTGCTGCTTGACCTGTACCTTGCGGGAGGCTCGGTCTATCCAAGAGCGCGCCATCGACTGCCAAGCGGACTCACGTGCACGAACTACTCCACGAGCTTCTTTTCGAAGCGCCAGGATGCGATGCTGAGCCAGAGCTCGTCGACTCGCCACAGCAGCTTCAGCCAGGGCCAGCTTCCGGGCGAACGCGTCTTCTTTCTGCTGAGTCTTCGTGGCTGCCGCTTCCTCCATGGATTCCAGCTCGGTACGTCTATCTTCAGCCATCTTTGCCAGGTATGTCCGGTGCTCAGCGACCAAAGTGGGAACTAATTCTCCAGCCTCACGAGATTGACGTTGAGCAGCAGCGAACTCTGTCTCCTTCTGTTTGTAGGCCTCCAGCAGCTCAAGTTCTCGAGCAGTAACCCGAGTTTTGGTATCCTCGCGCTCCTTGGCGATGAGCTCGGCGAATGCTTTCTTCTCTGCGGCATTAGTAGATCGCTTCTCTTCCACATAGGCCTCCACGTCTCGTTCAGTAGCGCGGGTCTTCTGAGCCAAATCCTCGTCAACTCGAGCCTGTTCCTCTGCAAGTTGAGCACCATCGTCCCGCAGCGCAAGCCCAGCTTCGCGTAGCTCCCGTCCGAAGAACCAGTCGTCGGCTTCCACGATCTGGTCATTGAGTGCTTGCAGTTTCCCACGCAACTCGGCAGCGACGTTGCGTGCTGCGGCGTCACGAAGATCCCGAGCTTCCCACAGCCAGCGAAGTGCAAGTGCTCGAGCGGCTTCGTTCAGCTCGAGTCGCCAATGACGTGATGGATCCTTGTCTTCTTCGTCCGAGTCGACGTGATCTTTCTTGCCGGCTCGTCGACGAGAGCGTTTGAGCTTGCGTGCATAGCGCTCCATCTCTTCTTGCGCTTCGGGTCGAGGGAAGGCGCCACCCAGTCGCTTTCTGGCGGCCAGTAGCCACTTCGTGAGCACGCGACCTTCAATGGCCCCACGTGCTACAACGATAGGAGCGAACGGCACTTCGCCTCCGTCTTCATCGCTGCCTCCATCGCTCGAGAACTCGTCAGCACGGAGCTTTCTCATTCCAGCAACAAGTTTGTTCGCCTGGTTCCCTATCGCCTGCTGTCTGGCGGTCACGCAGACGTTGCAAAGTGTGGCGAAGGCTGCGTGCTTGCGAAAATACGCTTTCCATAGGTCAGCGTCCATCGCTTGCGCTCCAAGCTCGTTCTCAAACCCGTCGATGAGTCGATCTAACGCTCGTGGATCATGTTCTTTAGCTCCGTCTTCTGCTGTCAGGTCAACATGAAGCGTGTAGCCACCATCCTCGCGTTTACCACAGACGCAACACTCGCTTTGACGACTAGCAGCCACGATACCAGCAACGAGTTTGGCGAACGAGCGCCGCTTACGAGCTCGTGCCAACCAGTACAGCGCTAAGTCACGCGAGGCTCCTTCTACGGGCACGTTCGACCACGCACGCCGCATTTTCTCGAGATCATCTTCCGAATCCGACGAAATGTCGGACCTGTCGCCTTTGAGTCGCCGTCCTTCGCCCATGTTCACGAGCTCATGGTACAGATCACGGATGTACTCCGAGTTGGGGCGGCCGTCACCTACCGGTCCGTCTGTAGACTGCAGTGTGCGCGGTGTGAAAAGCTCTGCGAGATGCTGCAGTACCCACGGCCGATTGCGCTCCAGGAACCGATGACGGAATCGTTCCGAGTTGAGAGCTTGCAGTTCCAGTCGCTCACGTTCAAGTTCTCGTTGTCGACCAGCACCCAGAGCAAGTTTTGCCGCGAGATCTTCGTCCAAGGTGCCGTCAGCGAGTTTGCGTGGCTTCCACACCTTAAACTTGTCTCCGATCCGGATGCAGCTGATCTCAAGTCCACGCATCAAGTAAAACACCACAGCGATGATGAGAAGCGTGATCGGGTCCCCAAAGAAGCTGTAGCTGGCTCGCAGACATATGGAGACCCCCAACATGCTTAAGAGAATCCCAGCGGAGTAAATGATCATTAAGAAGTAGAGCTGCGACGAGAAGCAGAGCAAGTCCAGACTTTGACAGCTCGGATGAATACTTTCGTCCGCTGCCGTGTGAGCCAGTGGCCATCGAGTATCTCGCGTGGCAAAACGATGTCTCTGATACGCTGAGTACTCGTACAGTTTCCATCCGTGCGCCAGCTCCATCGTGTTCAGCTGGAGCGCGCCAAGAACAAAGTTACTGGGGATGATGAACAACGAGAACAACGCGTAATACAGCAGATCAGTCTTTCGGACACCGTAAAGCGCTGGCATTTGCGTGTCGTCGCTGAAGAATGCTTGGAAGGCCAGCAGGATCGGCGCGATAAAGAGCTCCGTGAACACAACGCTGTAGCCTGCTACCCCTTCAAGCACAGCCTCCACTCCTGATGCTTGGCTGTCGATCTTCTCGCACACACGTTGCCACTCCGCATCTTCTTGAGCTTTTTGCTCGCGAGTGCGTCGTCGTCTCTTCCTCATTCTTCGTTGAAGCGAGAGACGCCATTTAGGCCACAAAGAACGGGAGCGACGCAGTAAAGGCGCTGTGTACAGATGCTCAATCATCACCAGAGTCAAGTTGACGAAGTAAAACATGGTGAAGCCGATGAAATCCGCAGAGCCCATGGCCATCATACTCTCCGAAGCGGACAACACGACAGCAAACGGCATGACCAACAGCTTCTCGTGCAAGAAATGTTCCAGAACCAGCTCCATCATCGTCCGCAAGATCTTAAAGAGAACGAGGTACCCGTAGATGTTATTCGTGAACGACGGAGAGTACGAGAACTCCCAGAAAACCAGCATGGGCGCCATAAAGCACACGGTCGTGAGCAGGAAGTTGGCTCGTTTCCAAGCTCGAGGGTCCCAGAACTCGCTCTCTTCCTCGTCTCCCTCCTCTTTATCTGCTTCGACCGAGAACGGATCGGAGGGCGTAGTGATGGACATCTCCTTGTACGCGTTGTCTTCGGGCTTGGCGTCCAAGGTCTCTGGTATGAGTAACCTGGAGCCGAGCAGTAGCAGGTAGATCCCAATCACTACCAAGCACAGTCCGACTCGACCGCGCTTGTAGTTCTCGACTCGTTTCTTGTCCAGCGAGATCTGGTCCAGCCAGTCACCAGCCGTGGCCTCGAATGACGCTGCACTTGGAAAGTTGAGCGGGTCGGTCGAAGCCAAGACGTGCCACCAAGTGTAGATGAGCATACACGCTACAAATATCGGCACGATCGCGAAGAAAACGCCGATCGGAGGCGGCGTGGCCACGTTCTTGAGCAGCAACTTCATGCGGAACTTGGGCGGCCTTTTCATCTTAGTGAACAAGCGGTTTATCATCCAGATGACGAAGCCAAGAATCATACTGGCCATGGCGACAAGTGTGAAGAAGCCCAAGTACACGTCCACAGTGAACTGGAAGAGGTTCATGAGCTCGAACCAGTTTAGTGGCTCCCAGGACACCTGCAGAGTGTACTCTTTTGAAGCCAATAGGTTCGTCGCCTTGCTGAAAGTGCACGGGTAAATATCCTTCTTGGCCAACGTAGCTAGCAAGTCCACGGATCGAGTCACTGCACATAGTTTGCCGAAGTTTACAGAGGCTTGCACGAGTCTCTTTTGACCTGGTGTGACTTGGTAGTAGCTCAAGTTGAGGTACACCTCCTGCGGCACTGCCAACGCTACACCAGCGTCCCGTCCAACTGACAAGACAAACGCACAAAAGGTTAGTACTACATATAGTACATTCTCACGAGATTTCGTGCATACCTTTGACAGGGATGAGAGCGTCAGTGCCCACGTAACTCTGCAAGGTATCGGAGCGCCCCCACCCTGTTCCTGTAGTGGCATCTCCTTCAGCGACGAAGGCATCGGCTGCTGTTGGCTCACGAGTGATGTAGAACAACGTCATACCCGCCGGTGCCTCGTACCAGCGCAGCTTCTCCGCTCCACCCTCGAGGTTTTCCTCATACAAACACGACAAACTCACGCCACGCTGGAACGTCTCGAATGTCGTCGACGACTCCGATGAATCCGAGCTTGAAGTCAACGACGACGCTGCGGACGAGATGGACGAAATAAGAGACCGCGTCTCTGCCACTTCCGCAGTGAACTCGATCACGCATCGATCGGCATTCGGAGTGAGTTTCTTCCTCCACGGATACTGATCAACCTCCACAGTTTGATCATAGCTCACGAACGTACAGTCTGGATGTGTCTCGAGCATTTTAAAGAGAAAAATGTGCGAGTCAAAGCCTCTGCAGGATGAGAAGTAGGGCAAGTACGGCAGAGCGAGAAACTCGGACCCGCCAAGCTCCTGCGTCCACCACGAGTCCGAACGCAGCATGGTTTCCAGCGGATCCGAAACTGGATACAATCCAAAATACTCCGTCGGTGGGACCACAGTATCTGTACTATTACTCATGTTCGCGGTCATGATGAGCTCACCGATGCTGTTTTGCTCCGAATTACGGATATATCCACGCTTGCCCGGTAGCTTGGGATCCCCGACGAGGATGTCCGACATACGACTGATGAGCACAGTACTCGCAACCTGCTGCTTGTACGTGAGCGTACCGGCCACTCGAACGTACTCTTCGGGCAGATTCAACGGCAGCATTAACTCGTCCATGTCTTCTTGTTGTATGACCGCGAGGAACGTGTTGGTCGATGGAGTTGATGGAGAATAATCCGCGCGTCCAGGAGTGAATACCGTCACGTCGAATCGATCCTTTGTAAAGCCTGCAGCGAAGTCACGAACGTACAGTCCGTGGACCAGTTCCACCGCTAAGGTGATCTCCGTTTGTTCCAGCGCAGAGACACTGAACTGCATGTATCCGTGCTTGTTGTCCGGGAAGCCTCTGTCCGTCGCAGTGTCTCCGAAGTAGTAAGGCATTTCCTGACGCTCGCATGAACAGCATCCGGCGATGTTCGTCGTCTCGTTGCTCCCACTATCCGCTGCGCTTCTCAGTACTTCGGCAAGAGGAAGAGTGCGGCGGTCACAGAAGAACGGCATGTTGTTGCAGACGAATATGTCCCCGTCGTACTTCTCCAGACATTTCTTGTACAACCGACTGGCGGTGATGTTGTTGTTATCGGGATATGTACAGCCAGGAGGCTCGTCGCTCAAGTCGCACTTGTATTGAGGCGGACAGGGCTTGCAGTCTTGATACACAGAGATCTGGTAGTGTGCTCCGTACGTGAGATTGCGCTCTAACTGCGTCGTGTTGATCGTCACCACAGCCACTTCGAAAGGCTCAAGCACAATACTACCCAGTCCCTGGCCTGCAACCCCCGTTAAGTCCTGGAAGTCCGAGCCATTGATCAGTCGATCATTCGTCAACGGGATGGGACTAATACGCTGCAGCACTTCATCTCCCGTCTTGACGCAGTCGTAGATGTCGTCGGCCCCTGCAGTTGATGTGGTCCCGTTTGGACACTTGAGCATCTGCGAGCATGCACAAGCGTCCAGTCTTATCATTTCTTCGTCGCTGCCTTCACTATAACCCGCCACAAAGCCCGCGAACTCTGGTGTTTCCTCTCCAAAAGTCTCGATCAGATCGATCGCATGGTGTAAATCGTACACGTACGGGTCCACGGGGACAGATTCAACCGCGTATTTCGCCTCAACTAGAGTCCTGAGCTCAGCATACGAGCGTACAGCGGTAGTTTCCGTCCACGCCGTCTGAAATTTCACGCCTGTGCCTCCGTCTGCTACTAGCCCACTGAGATCGACCGGTTTTGAGCCGTGCGTGCCAGGAAACACGCACTGAATGACCGAATTGTGCACTTCAGGCCAGCCAAACCACTTTGGATCATAGACGGTGGGCGTCGCAGTGGAAAGTTCTGTCGTACACTTCCAGAGTTGAAACACGCGACGCACCACTTTCGTTTGCGTCACACAGTCGCAATCATTACGACGCAGTGCCAGCTCCACGGTCCTCCACTTGTGATCACGAGCACATAAGCGATTCTGCTCCTCCGCGCGGTTCACCACAATTTTTTTGTCAGCATTGTTAGGATCCTGTCGTAGCCGGAAAATCTCGAGCAGGTCGCCGTTCACGCCATCAAAGCAGCGCATATCGTGAGCAGACACGACTCGGATGTCGCCTTCTCCGATGTATTTCGTGTAGTTCACATCCAGGAACGGATTGCTGTGCTCACCCGAGAGTCGACGACGCAGCGCATCATTCGCGATTTCGCCGAACAACGGGTTCGCAGTGCCAGTGGGGCAGAAATACCCAGCGGGACACTTGTACCGCTGCTTCTGCGACTCAGCCGTACCCGCCACGCAATATTTTCCTGCTGGACATAGTTCACGAAGCTGACCCCGTGGTGCATCCAGCGTTAGATCTGGTGTCGTGCCAGCCCCACAGACGTAACCAGCCGGACAAAGGTGCGAGAACGCGGTATCAGCCGTCGTGGATGCGTCGCATACGTAGCCTTCGGGACAAGGTTGTGCCTGCGCGACCAGCTCATCTGCAGACGATACTTTCGACCACAGCGCAGAAGAGCAGAAGATATCCGCTTCACAGGTACCCGGGTACCATTGTTTCTTGTAGAAAAAGCCAGGTGTACAGTTGCGCGCAACGTCATAAGCCCTCGAAACAGGCAGATCAATCGCCAACGAGCCCCTTGCGAACATGTTAGGCGGAGGATATTGACTGTCCGACCCATAGCCTTGATGAGGAACGCCCGTTCCTGTACTGATCTCGTAAAGAGGCCCGTGGAAATCTGCAAACCGTCGGTACAGATTCGATCCGCGTGGCTTCGGGTTCTCATAGCAGCGTCCATTGTCACGGTCGGGAAGGAAATGAGCGCCTCGACCCAATTCGTCGATCCAAGGCTCAAGCAGAACGCCGAAAAAGTAGTTTGAGCCACGTTCAAGACACTGCGCGAACGTCAAATTGGCCGCCACCGGTGTGTACACGTCCGGTAGATCGTCGACTGTGCACGGGTTCGAGATGCCGTCGATAGGGCATACGGTTCCAGGCGCACACTCGATACATTCTTCGACGCCACGGAGCTCCCAGTTCTTCGACCAAGTGCCTTGAGGACACGCCAGACAGGCCAATCCATCGGCAGCAAGACTGCCGCGATACGAACCAGGCGGACAGATACTGGCGACGGCCATGCCGTCATTCTCACATGACGTGCCTGGAGGACACGGCACACACTCGGTCGATTCGATTGTCGGCGCGTAATAACCCGGGGAACATTCAGCCGCAGCCACGGTTCCTTCCAGCTTCGCGAATGTACCTTTAGACGTAGGAATCGGTGCTGCGGTCCCGCTCGGACACGTGAAACCAGGCGGACAGAGACCTGAACCTTTGGGCGAGTACGACCCCAACTCGCAGTAGAAACCGGCCGTACAGTTCTGGGGATAGCGATAGTCTCCCACACGAACTTCGTCAGCCACAACGCCCTTGAGACAGTAAGTGCCCGGTCGACAAGGATACGGCCTCAACCTCGTGTCGTTCCGGAATCCGTCGGACGTAGCTGTACCTTCGAGGCAGTAGAATCCTCTTGGACACAGACTATTCGGTGAGGCCAACCCTACCTTGCTGCACACGTACCCAGACGGACACAACGCAGGCATAATTCGACCGTACCCCGGACAGATAAACCCTACAGGACACGACGTGCAATTCGCCTGCGCTGTCATGGCGTTGAACGTACCAGGAGGACACGGCAACGGCGCGATGTGACCTGTTTGAGGACAGTACGAGCCTGCAGGACACGGAATTCGCGTTCCAAACGGACAGTAAAAGCCCGGAGCGCACTCTCCAAAGCCGCGCGGAGTCGAGCTCCCCTCTGGACAATACATGGCCTCGAAACACGGTTGAGCCGTCGAATAATTCTTCATAAACGAGTCGCTCGCTGCAGTTCCAGGGTGACAGTACAACCCGGCAGGACATGCAACTGGCCGTCGCAACGCAAAGTCCGTTGAGTCATAGTTAAAGAACCGATCTTCGACTCGAAGATTGTCTGCGTCTGCGAGTTTAGCACACGAATCATCTAGACAAAATCGACCTCGCATTGGCGACTCAAACGGCGATCCTGGAGCTAACGGGAGATGGCGTAGCTCCATCCAGAACCGAGAAGGGCGAGAACTCAGCTGTAACCCGAAGTCTTCCGTCTCGTTACGCCAACACCCGCTTTTCCGGGCTTGAATACTGGCCAGAGGAGCCTTGTTACGTTGCCGACGTAGTGTAGTGGTCTTCTCAGCAGCAGAAGAAGACGCAATAACCATCCCCGTGGTACTTGTCGGGGTGCACGTCGTCGCCGTCGTGGCTGTACCTTCTAGACAATAATGTCCTTCTGGACAGGGTTGATCGGCCTCTTCGATCCCCGTGACGTCGCAAACGTATCCAGCTGGACACAACCGTGGCACGTGCATACCCGTATGCGGACAGTGATACCCTATCGGACATCGGAGACATGCAGCTTGCGCTGTTTTGGGCTGGTACGTCCCTCGTGGACAGAGCGTGAAGGCAGAGTTGGCTACACCCGGGCAGTATGTGCCTCGAGGACAGGGAATTTTTCCTTTGGATCCCTGAAGCTGCTTTGGACAGAAATATCCGGTCGGACAAGCTCCTAGGAACTCAAATACGACGTGACTAGTTGTAAAGTCCCTCCCGTTGTTAGACACCTCGAACAGCGCGTGTCTTGGCAGCGTCGAGTCGTGGAATCTGTCCGAAATTCGTCTAGAATCATCATACAACATCGGGTGTTCTACCTCACACAGCAACAACTTAGAGGTCACGAACGTCGCCGGAAATGTCTGCAGTCCGAGACGACAAGTTAACGCCGTCGTGTTGATGAAATTCCGTCCATATGCAAAAATCGACAGAGACTCATCACTGTCGAACGCTTGAGTTGGGGCGATTGCCTCGAGAATTTCGTCTTGGTAGTACAGGAAATTGATCCCACTGAGAGAGAAATCCTGCTGGTTGTTGGACACTTCCACAGACACTAAACGCGTCAAATACTGGGGGTAATAATGCGCGTCTGGGAACAAGTAGAAGCTGCCAACGTTTGGGTCAACGTATTGATTCCGATACTCCGGCAGCGACGCAGGTATGAGACCCCCAGCGTGAGGTGGTAAAGGTGGCGTCGAACATCGCATTTTCGTTGGACTGACGTACTCTCCTGGAGTCATGACGTAGCCGAATCGACAGGACAACAAGGAGGAATTCACAAACGCCTCTCCATCAACATCAATTCGCGTTCCAGCTGCATATGCTGGTCCAAAAGTGGGGGAAATGGAACGGATTCCTTGTTCCTCGTAGTAGGTAAATGGTACCAGTGTGTCTGTATAATCCTGCCCATTTCGGGTCAATTCCAGCGTGAAAACGCCTTGACCATGAGGTGGTGCAACACACAAGACTTCATCGTAACTCATCCAACTGGCCACCATTACAACCTCAGCAAACTTGCAGCGTACAGCGTCGGATTTCTTGAATGGCCCACCTGTGATGTGAACCGAGAAATTCCCCGTTGTCGGTCCTGAAAAAGGGAAAACCGAGTCGATTGTCATCTCTGGGTCGTACGTGAAGACTTTTCTACTGGTTGTTAAGATCGACGCACCGAAGAGGCCATGGTTCGTTATCTCCACGTACACGTCGCCTTCGTTTAAGCCACTAGGAGATACGCACGTGAACTGCATCGAGTTAATAAACGTTGCGGCTGCTGTGACGCGTTCACCAAACTTACAGCGTAGACTACTCGAGTTCTGGAAGTTGATACCCGTGACAACAACCTCAGTTCCTCCTTGTAAAGGCCCATGATTCGGCTCCAGAGAATGCACGTCAGGAGTTGGAGTATAATGATACACATTCCCACTGGAAGAGTAGTCCTGGCCATTGGACGAAACCTCGACAGCCACTTTGACACCGTCAATGCCGAAACCTTTTTGTAATCTCGTGGTTTTCGTGTACACAAAAGACCCTCCCACGGTAGTTTTGTTAACCTCCAGTAAAGGCACATCGAGATACGCGTGTGGGAACGTGACTATCCACTCGTACTCCCAATTGGAGACCACTCGCCCTAAAGAGACCATAGTGCCAGTCAAACCAGGAAGTGACGATATCTCCAATGTCATTGCAGCCGCATCAACATTAAACGGCATCATAAAGGTTTTCTCGGGGGAACAGTAGTTACCTACCGTTAGTTCTATGCAGTTTTCTTTCCCACTCAGTAACGAAAGCGTTCCAGACAAAGGCGTCAACGTCGAAGGGGATACTGTAACACGTACACCCAAGTCAGAAGGATATGCTCCTATCAGCTCAATAGTTAAAGGAATCGGAGGATTTCGTGTGCCTTCGGTCAGTAATATCAACCAAGTAAAGCCGACACCTACAGCTGAAGGATACTGCTCCACCACTGCAGCACCCATACCAGAGATTGTAGCCAAGACAGCCTTCATCTCTGCAGCATTCATCGTTGCAGAGCCAGCAATAGTGCTTCGTACACCGTTCCACACGACATTGAAAGCCACGGTTGGAGCGATTACACTTCTGTAGATTGAGATACTTTGAATCTCACTGTGTCCTCCAACACGAATCCTCTGAACGTTTACTGATGGCGTCGTACCCGTGAGTTTCTGAGTATCTACAGTCAGAAGCGTCGGTGTTCCGATCGCTGCGTCCAAAGACTTAAATGTGACCTCCCACTGGATAGAATTTCCCATTTGACTTTGTGATACGCTAACGGACGATAAAGTAGGTAACTTCTGTAGCTCGTTTTGAATTGCCACGGCACTTGAGTTGGTCACGTCAATATCTGCGGTCTTTTGTCCGCGGTAGCTGATTTTTAGAGTTCCTCCGAGTTTTAACGTCTCCTCTGATAACAACTGAACTTGCATCGCCACTTGAGAACCTGAAAGCATGCTATAATCCACCGTAATAAGTTGACTTGGCTGTGGCATTCCAAGCGGGAACGTCACTCTCCATGCCATTCCTCCAGAATAATTCGGACCAAAGCGAGAAACCTGTACGCCATAGTCATAGGGAATAGACTGAAGAAGCTGAATAGCTGTTGCCATGTCGTCAGACGACACATTCCACTGAAGAGGAGGGGTATGTACTCCTCCATACGAAAGCGAAAACTTTCCTGTAATTGGCATTACTCCATTTTGTAACGTTTCACTCTTGACATTCACTCCTTGTCCAGTAAGGCCCTTGCTTACAAGTTGAATCTGTCCCACATTACCAAGCTCCTTGGTAAACGTAGCAGCAAAACTAATACCAAAACCCGATGAAAGGCGCGATACATCAACGTGAACGCTATTTTCACTCTTTATCATATCCGACACGGCCTTCTCCACATCGGCTGCACTCGCATCGACACTGACGCTGACTGACAATGTATTATTCCACGCAAATGCGACTTGTCCACTAACTCGATTCCCTCGTTGATTCTCACTCACAGTAACGTGAGGTGACTCTCCTTGTAAGTTAATACCATGCGCTTCCAGCATAGGAACATCGCCATCAGACCCAGAAAATGTTACTAACCAAGATCCACCGCCGTTCACATCGCCTGGCTGCTTAGTGACTGTAACATCGTCGATACTCGCCAAAGCCTTCAACGCGACAGCTACTTCAGCAGCGTTTGCACCGTAGTCCAAAGTAGACGTCGATTCTCCACCTAACTTCAGTACGAACGTCCCTGCTAAGCTCCTCCCACTGCCGGCTGTCACTTCCGTCACCGTTTGCATGGCACCACAAGACAAGAGAGGGAGATTCCCCGCTAAATCCACGAACGTGACAACCCATGGTCCTCCTGCATTCCCCGTGACGTCAATGCGCCCAAATGTAGCTCTATCGAACGCTTGTAAGACGTCGTTTGCTGTTGAGCTAGCCGCGATATCGCCACTTACTCTTGCACTTAAGCTGCACGTAAAGCTCCCACTTGATAAAGTCGTTGAGATCTGCTGCTGTTCACCTTTTGCTCCGGATGAGGAAAGATTTACAGTCATGCGTCCTCGCCCTAGAGCTAAATCACTTAGATCTACCACAATATTTCTAACGTGACTGGGAAATCCAGCAAAGGTTATTGTCCACTCGTATGCATTGTTCAAGAAGGGCCCCGTCCGAGTTACGCTTGCTATGTCACTCGAAGATGCTACACCTTTAAGCGCTTTCATCATTTCGGCTTCAGTCGCATCGTAAGTTAAACGAGAGGTGCTTTTACCATCAATAACAAGAGTAAATGAGCCAGAAAGAGGCGCCCCTTGTCCCTTAACGGTCTCAGAGACGCCGATAAAGAGATCATGAGAGCCAGAGTCACCGAGGGAGACGTTGACCACCTCCAACATCGGTACGTCTCCAACACGGTCGAGAAACTCGATCGTCCAAATGCACGACCCCAGCAAGCCTTGAGTCGTTTTCGTGACTGTAACTCTTCCAATATTGGCAAGAACTTTCAGCGAGTTCTCAACTTCTAGAGGTGAAGCGTATGAGGTCAAAATAGTGGTCTGACGCTTCTCCAGCACTAAGCGGAAGGACCCTCCCATAAACGAAGAAGCACGCAGCTCAAGCGTCTGAACTTCGTTAACCAGCGACGAAATGGAGCTCGTAATGGCGAATACTTCACCCGAGTACGCTTGTGAACTTACGCGAATCGACTGGATCTCGTGCACAACGTCGCCCGATACGGTGAATTTCTGGATCTCCGGTATTGCAACATCTCCAGACGTGGTGATCTCTTGAACTGTTGGCTGTAAGGGCGACGACGCTATTGTGACACGTTGGATTTCTGCGATAAACGGCTTGGCTGCTAACTTCACACTTTGTATATCGTTGATCGGCTGGAGCTTTGGAGCTGCACATTGAGCGGTCGAAGCTGAGAGAACTGTAGCTGTTGCCACTGCGTCTCCAAACCGACACGTGATCGACTCCGCTCCTGGAGTGAAGTTCCCTCCAACGACATTCACTAGTTGACCGCCTTCGATGTCCCCACTGACTGGATAGATTCGACTAACAAAAGGCGGCTCCACGTACGTGAAAGGCAAGTTAACGTCGGAATAATCGACGGCGTTGCTAGAAATCGTGACCGAAACTTGCTGCGACTCCGTTACTGCTGGAGTTCTGCTGCCAACGTGACCTTCACTGGGGAACATTGGAAGAAACTCGAGCTGCGGATAATACTCAAAGACAGCTTGGGATTCCGATATGAAGTCTTCTCCTGGCGTCGCAGGATTAAAAGCTTTGAGTTTGATGTATGTCATTGTAGATTGTGTCTGCGGCGGAGTTGAACACCACGCTGTTGTAACATTCACGTAGTTGGCTGGCGCTTCTTGAGAGCCGAACACACACACAAGACGCGGCCCAGCGACAAAGTTCTGACCCTTTAATGTAACATTCGTGCCTCCAGTTACAGGACCCAATGCTGGACTCACCGAAACAACTACAGGGATCTTAAGATAAGCGTAACTGAGGTTACCAATAAGCACATTTTGCCCATTTACCAAAAGATTGACCGGAACACAGGGAGATTCCACGCGCTCTGTCCACGTTTCCACCTCAGATCCAGGAACATTCGTCACATCTGCGCGAATAAGAGGGAGTTCACATAGTGCAGCGTGGTCATGAGCATGAACAGCAAGCTCAAAAGTTACATCCCACATCAACGTAACATATCCTCGACCTTCAATCACTTGAGTCAGAGTAGACACCGCCACCGATCTAGCACTAGCTGACGTTTTGGCGGATATAGCTGCTACTACATCATTTCCACTAGCATTTGTCATGATCGGGTCGGTCTGAGTATTGTTAAAGCTCAAAGTTACCAGACCAATATCGATAGCTGGTAGAATTCCCTGCTGAATTCGCGTTACACGTGGAGCCAGACTTGATCCCAGTAACTTTTTTGAATCAATAATAAGCAGGTCAATCGACCCGCGAATCGACGAGAATTCCACGTCCCACGACGAAAGTTTACTCGCATCCGAGGTGACGAGGACTGCCCCACCATTAAGAATCGTTGTTACAGCGGCTAGAACCTGCGCAGCAGTGCTAGTAACCGAGAGATCTCCCGTGAAAACATTATTAAAACCAAGCCGGAACGAGCCTGACAACGTCGAGCCTTGTATACTGACACGTTGAATTTCATTTTGCGGAGATCGAGAGCGTACGAAAACCCGGTGGATTTCACTCCTGGCCTTCCGAAGTGGAGCGACACACTCTATTTTATCCGATGAGCGCAGAACAGCCGGCACTTTTGTTTCCGCAAATGAGCATTCCAAGAACACACTCGAGTAGAAATTTGATCCTGAAATAGTTACAATGTTCCCTCCAGTTGGTGAACCGTATGTGGGGCTGAGCTTTGTAATCACAGGTCTAGGATCCACTGTAAATCCAATACGAGAGTCGCTAAAATCGCGTTCATTCGTCGATACTTCGACTAAGTACCAGCCCGTGCGAAGTATCGGAGCACGGCATGTTACTGTTGAATCAACAGACTCAGCTTTAACACTCACACTCCCGAACTTACACCATGCATTCGAAGAGGAATCCGTACCAATTGTTTGAAGAGTAACAATCGGTCGATCCCCTGTGAGTATGGCTGGTGGAGAGGCATTTAGTACTTGCGGTAACTCCACGTATGAAAACGATACGGTGGAGCCCTGAGTATCCACGGTAGGAGAAGTCGTAAGAGTATCAGCCTTAACTACAGTCACGCTAACAACTTGTTCTGGTCCAGAAATGTAAGCAGGTGAGACACACTCTGCAGTTTGAGTAGTTTTCACTTGAGCCTCAACGACAGAGGACCCAAAAACGCAATAAAGTCCATTAGAAACGTCGAATCCTTCGCCATGGACTGCAACCAAAGTGCCGCCTCGGAATGGACCAGAAGTAGGGTAGATTGAGTACACGACAGGAGCATCTTCGTATGGAAAATACAGAGAGTCCGACTCGTAGAATACCCCATCAACCGACACAGATATCTGTATGATTCCAGCGCGTGGAGAAGCTGGTAAGTTACATTCGAGCCATCCATCGCCGAGGTTTGTAGCAGCCACCACTTGCGTTTCTCCTACGTGGCACTTGAGATTTTGGTACTGCGAAGAGATATTTTCACCAAGTATTTTCATTGTTAAAGGCCTCCGAATAGGGCCTTTTGATGGCTCCAAGCGGATTAATTGGATGGGGGCATGAACCAGGATTTGGAGCTCCGTATTGGACACGTCTTGGCCATTATTGGACACCTCAACACTCAAGGTGCGCTCAGGCGTCCACGTGCCACTGGGTGCTTCATTCAGTAAGCATTCAATGATGTTTGATGAGACGAATCTAGCGGGGACAGAAACGTCTCCAATAAAGCACGAAAGCAGTGGAGAATCGATGAAATTGGAGCCGATGAGACGAAGAGCAGAGGCGTTTGTGGCTCGAATCATTGATGGCAGAATCCTCATTATAGTCGGTATTTTGTGGAAGTAGAAGCTCAATCCTCCCTGCGCTTTGTACTGGGGATTAACGTCTGCTAGACGAGCAACTGAGAAGGATGCAGAGCCTTGTTTTAGCTGACTTGGAGTGACACACTCAGCAAGACTGGCATTTATCACCCGAAGAGGAGAAACTTTAGCACCAAAAGTACAGACCAAGTCCGTTTCATTGGTGCCTCCAGGGAAATTCGACCCGAATACTTGCACTCTTGTACCCCCTCCCAGAACACCAAACGAAGGTGATATACTATACACAGTAAACTGCTCTTGGTACAGAATCTTCACTCCATCGTTCACGAAGTTCACCCCATTCAGTGCGACGTAAACGTTGTAAATACCAGCATCCAAAGGTGGCGCTGGACACGAAATCTGAGTACTTGAGACCCATATAACCGCACTTCCAGGTCCGCCATCACCAATTCGACACTTCATGGTCTCTCTAGCGGTCTCAGTAAATCCAGTACCCCGAATTGTGAGCATAATATCCGTCTGAGACGTTGATATACTTACTTGAGAAGGATAAACCGAGTGTAGAACTGGTCGTGGACGTACGAAGAACGTCAAACTTTCACTATAATCCACTCTGTTCGTCGATATCGCAACACTAACGACTCCATGCTGCAGTTGTTCTGGTACATCAACTGTAGCAATTGATGTAGATACGATACTAGCAGGGGCATACCTCGCATTGTGACCCACGTCAAAGCGAACTGTCATTCCATCGCTAAATTCAGAGCCAGCAAGCGTCAATACGGTTCCTTCGGCGGCAGATCCACTCGATGGCGAAATGTCCGTCAACATAGGAGATTTTTGATAGTGAAAGTCGACATCTCCTTGCTTCTCTGCATCAAATCTGTCCTCCAGATCATACGATCTCCAGTAGAAAGAAATGGGGACTACACAAGGCGCTTTCACCACGGGCGAGACGCAGGTTATCGTGTCATTCTCCACCATTAACGCCCGTGTTTCGTGGCCTCCAAAAGAGCAGAACATCGCCGCATCTTTAAGTGAGCCAGCGTTTACGAGTGTGACCCGTACAGGTGTACCTCCTTCCAATGGACCGGAGATGGGATACACAGCTGTAATATAAGGACTGGCCGCATATTCCAGCGGTGCTTCAAAGAATGTAAAGTCATAGCCATTATTGCTGACTCCAACAGTGACTAGAGACAGTCGAGCTTTCCCGATAGGACATCTGATCATGGTAGAAGTAATGAAACTCGCCTGCATTGTCGGTATCTGCGCACTAATTTCGCAACACAATCCCGTCGTATTGAGGAAATTTGACCCTGTTACCGTCAGCACACTCCCTCCATTATCCGGAAAATGTTGAATAGAAACGTTAGAAATCGTAATAGGTAAGTCGTAGGAAAACTCCACAACGTTCGAGCGAATGCTAGCGCCAATAGCTACACGCACAGCAACAACGGAACCATTTGTTCCACCATTTGGAGCTGTACATGTGACCTCATTTCTAGAAATGGTACTAGGGATAAACGTGGCTTCACCAAACATACACATGATCGAAGGATCGTCGAGAGCGTCTCCAAGTATCGTCGCCAAAGTTCCACCAGTTGTAGGTCCGTGATCTGGACGAATAGAGCGTATCAAAGGCTCAGTAACAAACGTCAATAAAGTGTCTGCCATGTACCTCTGCTTCCCGTTTACAAGTATTCCAACTGCAGTATCTCCGGGTGTCCACATGGGCGTATAACACGTCAATTCGGTTCTCGATACGACGTGTGCTGGCCGACTTAACGTGCTAGTAGGACGAACAAAAACGCAGTCAACCAACGCGTTCGTATGCGAGGATTCCACTGCCAGTTTGATGTGTAGCTCGGTGCCACCTGACGTTGATACTTGCTGGGGAGAAACACTCAACACGTCGATGAAGTCGTAGTAATAGATGGACTGTCGATTGGTGGTGTAGTCAACTCCATTCATCGTCAGTTCCACTGCTACGTAACCTGTACTTGTACGAGGTGGTGCAACACACGCAATTGTAGTCGACGAGACGAATGCGGCGGCGCTGGTGACGAGAGAATCTCCAAATTGACACTGCAAAGCCTTCGTCGGACGGAAGTTCCTCCCCGAGAGAAATATCTGTTCTCCACCTATAGTCTTGATAGTCGTCGGATGCAGAGATTCAATCATTGGGGAAACGTAATACGTAAACCATAAGGGCAGTTCCCCTCCAATTGAGATTCCAAGAACGCCAATGCTTACTTCAACTTTATTAGAGTCTTCGATATTGGGGGTGATACACGAAAGAGTCCAAGAATTTAGAGGAATAGCTGGCACAATATGCTCGCCAAATGAGCAATTATACGACAAGGTTTCGTCAATTGCGCCGTGAACTAGAACCCGTGTCCCGCCCATTATACTGCCTGAAGTAGGATAAATCTTGTCGAAACGAGGTGGAGCGTGGTAAGTAAAAACTGTCTCTGGTGAAGCAACAAAATCTTCCCCGTCCAAGCTCACTTCTACGCGAACTGCATGTGGATCCACACTCTCAGAGACCCAAACTGGCAACGACGGCAGCAACGGAGCGTTACAGCGAACTTCTGTTCGACTTACATACGTGGCAGGTGCCAATTTGTCTCCAAAGCGACACACAATACTAGAGGATGCTTGAAATCCTACACCGAAGAGTTGGACACTCCTTTGCTGATCCCTAAAGCCTGACTTTGGTTCGATAGACTTCAGTGCCAATGCTTCGAGAACGGTCAGTGATGGTAGGAAAAGAGCGTTTTCTTGTCGGTTCCAAGCTACTCCAAACGAGTAATTCCCTGGTAAAAGTTGAGGCGAAACACATTCCAGTAGATTGCTAGAGACCACCTTAGCAGGGACGTTTTCGTCACCGCCAAATCTACACGTGGACGTATGATATGGAGAAAAGTTGCTACCGACTACACGAATTGGAGCTCCTCCCAATTCTGAAATCGACATCGGCGTAACATTTTCAATTGCTGGAGAAAAAATGAGCTCAAATGTTACGCTGTTGGTCGAGTAGCGCTCTCCATTCTGCCAGATAGAGACCAGAATCCGTCTCGGATATTTGAAGGCTCTAGCAGGAACTAAACACTGGAGCTCCCCTGACGCAGTTATTTGAGCCTTGGACATTACTATCCCGTCACCTAGTGCTTCGAATCCACACTCGTAAATAATTCCAGATCCCACATCCAAATGTTCCAATAGAGCTGTCATCGTCACATTTCCACCAATTGATCCAACTCGCGGCTCGATCGAAATCAGTTCACGACTCACGAAATACTGGAAACGTACTGGACTTGCAGCCAAATCTTGATCATATAAAGCAATCGCCATCGAGACGTCCTCGTTTTGTGTCCCCAGAGGAGAAATGCACGTCACCAGGTTGTCCTGAATCGACTCTACTTCGACGAATGTTGATCCGAATCGGCACAAAATCATCTCGTACATCAACTTATGTACGGCTCCAGAGAGCGTAAAAATCACTGAAGTTCCCCCAGCAGCAGAGCCTCGTATCGGAGATGCATTCTCCACAGTGAGATCAGGCAAGAAAGTAAAAGACAGTGACGCCCCCGCTACAGTTAGAGCTCCTTCTCCTTCAACACGAAGTTTAACGGGCTCAGGTCGATGCCGTGGACTGGTACACGTGATCTGCGAAGACGTAACTCGTCGAGCTTTAACGGGAATATCACCGAAAACGCATCTTAAATCACATGTTGGAGGCACATACGTCACATCAACTTTCACGGTCGCTCCACCTCGACTAAAACCTACGTTTGGCGTTGCTGAAGACACAGCGATGGGAACTTCGAACGACACAAATAACTCGTTGCTAGTCGAAGTATTTGTAGACACTGACAATGGTAGAACTTGACTGAATGCTCCAACGTACGGAGTCAAGCAACGGATTGTTGTAGCAGAAACGACGTCTGCTGGGACGATGAATCTCCCTCGACCAAAGTTACATTGAAGAGGAATGCCTTGAGTGATCCCTGTGCCTTTTATCTCGATATCCATTCCTCCACTTAGAGCCACAGTGGAAGGTAGAATCGCTGTAATCCAAAGGCGAGGAAGATACGTAACATTCTGCGGTGACGTAACAAAGTTGACACCATCGCACGCGATGGATACCGAATACTCCCCAAAGGACAGAATGGCAGATGCACACACGACTTTTGTTGGAGATACGACGGATGCTCGGGTTACAGCATTGCCGATCCGGCAAAAAGGAGTAGCCATCTCGTCTGTCCGATAAAAATTCGACCCAATAACTACCAAATCTTCGTTCTGCTGAGATCCCATTAGAAAATCAGGAGAAATCGAAGTGATCACTTCATCTGGATAGTAAGTAAACTCGTGTGCATTGCTGTAAAGAATCCCCTGGCTTCGGATAGTAACGCCAAGACGCACTCGCCCCGGAGTCTCAGCTGGAGGAGATCTACAGATAATTGTACCAGGCTTCATCTCCGTTGCGTGTGTAGCATCATCTCCAAACAGACACATAAACTCGTCTCCGAAATCTACCACACGATCAATCTCCAGTACCACGATAGAGCCACCACGCACTGGCCCACTTGTCGGCACCATGTTGGTGATTTGAATAGCGTTCATAGCTTCCACAATGAGATTTTGCTTTGTAACCACGAATCCCCCGTTATCTTCGATCTCCACTGCGTATCGACCAGGTACAAAGAGCTCTAATTCTCCTTCGAAGTCATCGGTAGAGAGATAGAGAGGTACGAGAACGTGGGATCCATTGCTGCTGCTTGCTGGAACAAGACGCATCGTATACGAGGACGATAGATCCAGTCCCTTGACATCCACCCTTACGGCCCTTCCTATCAACGCCCTTGTGGGGTACACCGTAACGTGGGCTATCGGGAGTTGGTAAGTCCAGAACAATGCACTGTCTAGCTCCAATACCGTAACTGAGGATTCAGAAGCAACACCCAGTCTAAAGCGAACTTTCGAGCTCGACGCTGCCTTTTCATCCCTACTTTTGGTAAGCCATTGCGAAGGGGGAACCAAACAAGAGACTGAGCCTTCGTGCAAATACGTGGCCTTAGCACTCGTGTCACCAAAGACACAAACCATCTCCACTTCAGACACAAATCCACGCCCAGAGACTGCAACGTTTTCACCGCCAAAGATTGACCCGCTGCTCTGACTAATGGAGTGTACGACAGGGAGTGGGTGATAGAATAGAGTCGTATGAGATCCTCCAATGTAGTCAATCCCGTTATTGGATACAGACACCATAACTCGTCCGGGAGAAGATACAGCTGGTAGTCTGCACTTGATAGAAGAACGGGACGCAATGGACGCTGGAACTTCATACGCTTCACCAATTCTGCAAGTGAAAATCTCGGGATTTATGATCAGTCCAGTCGTAGAAATCAAAATTTCGACCTCTTGGTTGACAATCGCATTTGTCGGACTCATAGTAATTACTTCTAACGAAGGCGTCAGTTGTATCTTCGTTCCGCTGGTAGTAAAGTCAACGCCATTTGCTGAAATTTCCAGTGAGACGTACGAAAAGACTGTGTGGGAAGAGAACGCGGGAGCGACACATCGAACTTCCGACTCGCTGACAATTATTGCAATAGTCACAATACTGGAGTCGAATCTACAGTACACGGTGCTGTCTGGGAAGTTATGGCCCCGAACGGATATGATGCCACCGGATGTTACCGACATCGATCGTGGCTCAATCGCCACTATAACTGGCGGAGTATAGTACAAAAACTTCCTCTCAAACTCCAGTATGGATTTACCATCACACTCAACAGCGATAGAAACCTCTTCAACCTTGTCTTGTGGGGGGATTGTGCACCTCACAGTAGTAAATGTGTTGTCCATGAAGGCGATGACTCTGAAATTACCTACAACGCAATGTAAACGTCTGCACTGGTGAGCGTCACTACCCACACGTATTGTTAGCTCTGATCCACCGGAATTTGAACCAGAAATTGGATAATAATCGCGAGAAATTGCCTTGGGTGTGAATGTAAACTGCAGACTGGTGTCAATCATGTCCATGCCATTGGTTGAAAAACCAAAGTCAACTGTGCCTGGGCGATGAACTGGGGCTCGGCAAAGTACCAGTTTATCCGACACCCACTCCGCTGATACCATTATGGTATCAAAAGCTCCAAACCAACAGCTCAAACTCGTAAGTCGAGGGAAATTTTCCCCTTCTACGCGGATCCAAGTACCACTCGTCTCTCCGCTACTATTTGGATAGATGGAATCAATTCTAGGCTCGTGGAAATACCAAAATCGCGGACCTTCCAAGTAATTCTGTCCATTCAGGGAAATACGCGTCGTCACTGGCCCCTCAATTTTATTTAGTGCCGCTGGGACGATGATGGTCGCTGTCGTTCCAGTTGTCAGAACCTCATCAACAGCGATCGAACCAATTTGACACGACACGTTACCGAAACTTTCGATTGGTATCATCTGATCCCACGTAAATGTCAACTTCGTTCCTCCATTCGCACTTCCAACGCGAGGGCTCAGATCAATCAATAAAGGGTTCTCGTAAACAATGTACGATACATTTTCATTAGAAAATTCCTGGCCATTAGATGAGAATCGGAAGCTCACAGAGCCAATTGACGCCCAACTTGATGGTTGAACGATACAACTCACTTCTGTTGAATTGATGACAATTGCGGGAACGGTACGAAGCCCAAACGTGCATACGCTGTTTGATGTACTCACAAAGTTAGCACCTATCACACTCACCATTGTTGAGCCAGTAATCGGCCCTCCAGTCGGGAAAATACGGAATACAGAAGGACGCTCAACGTACGTGAAGGCCAGAGAAGATTCACTAATTTCCAGTCCGTTCAACGACACAAAGACTCGAATCTCTCGAGGACCTGACGCAAAAGCTGGAATTGTGCAGCTGATCATCGTGTCAGTGATAAATTGTGCAGAGACGAATGTAACTCCGTTCAGTACACAGCTGAGGCTGTGTCCATCCTGGAAGTAATTGCCTGACATTATGACAACAGTTCCACCCGCAATTGACCCAACCGATGGTGTGATACTCTTGAGTTCCACTTCACGATAATATCGATACGGAAAAGTTGCAACCGGTGTAGTCGGAACTGTCGATACATTCGCCATCCTGCAAATCTCCACGAAGCCCATCAAATCCGGAGCATTCCACCGTGGAGGGAACCAGTTAAGTTTGTTGGTTTCTAAAAGTCTCGCAGGTGTAAGTTCCGAGCATACAAATCGATTGCGAGAGCAGAATCGACCGTATATGGCTTCACGTTCCAATGGATCATCATTCGCTCTTCGAGAGAGAAGAACTGGAGTACCACCGCGTACAGAAGTCACACGAGGTCTAAGCGACCACACCCCGTCGTCTAGTACCTTTAGCCTGTTGTTTGAAAACGATCCAACCATAGACAGAGAAAAATCGATGATTCCGATCACGACTGAGGTCTCCACTAGATTAGCTGGAGCACATTTCAGTCTGGTAGCGGACAAAACACTTGCTTGAGTAAGGTCGTTACCGATTATGCATCGCACATCGCTCGAATTCTGGAAATCTCGCCCATGGATAATAAGTTCTGTCGAGTGTTGTGCGTACATTGTCGATGGCTCGAAGTCAAGAATTGTGGGGCTCACAACGTACTCGAATCTCAGTGGTTCAATGGAATAATCCTGTAAGTTGTTGGTCACTTGGACGTCTACCCAGCCGGGGCTGTGTGGAGGCACCACGCAAGAGATTGACGTATCAGACAACCACTTACCCGCTACCACATCAGAAACACCAAATCGACATCGAAGTCCGGCACCACGAATGAAATTTACGCCTTGGATGGTAACTAAATACTGCCCTTCCTCCGCTCCTCGAGCTGGATTGATCCCACTTGCTACTGGAGCAGGACGATAGGTAAAGGTCAGTTCTGGACCGTCAGCTATCGAGAAATTGACCCCAGAAACCGAAAAGTCTACGGCGAGTTGTGTACTTGATGGCGAGATACAATAAATCTGCGCGGTTGAAAGGAAATCTGCCGGAACGGTGACGTCTCCGAAGTGACACGAGTACCCACCATCGACTGTGAATGACCCACCACTGACCAATACTCGCGTCCCGCCTCTTTCAGGACCAGTTCTAGGTCGAATCAAGTTCACAAGAGGAGCGACCTGAGAGCAATATTCTAGTGGCTTGTCCAGGACGTTAATTCCATCTACCAACAGCGAAAATTCCGCACATTTGTGTCGTTGAGGTAGAGAATCTGAGCATTCCACTAGCGATCGGTTAGCGAACGTAGCTGGTGTCCGCACTCCGTCCAATTCGCACTGCATAGGCACATTGTAGAAGTTGTTCCCAATTACAGAAATCATTAGGGGTTCTCCTTTCAACCTATTGCTTCGTACCAGTGTATGAACGATCGGAACTCGAACGTAGAAGACGGTTAAAGAGCCGAAACTGCACTGATTCACGTCGTGAAGGCATAACCGCACTTCTACCGGTCCAGGAGAACGTCCAGGTGTAACACAGGACCCATGTGTACTGTTGAGCACGATGAAGGGCGTCTGGTCGTACGGGTAATACGATTCAAACTGGCATACCAACTCTATACCCACAGCCAGATTCACACCCTCGACGACTATCGTTTGTCCTCCCGTAACAATCAAAAGTGTTGGGAATACAGCCAATGGCATCGGTCTTGCCAGATACCGAAACGGAGCCTCAAACAGAACCTCGTTCTGTGCAGCTTCTTTCACCTGCAGAATCATTGGCATAGCCACAGACACATTGGAATTTGAATAAAACTCCGTTGGTGTCGGCAGTGAGAATGTGCTCATCGATGCACTCACAAAGATGGCTACAGCGGCAGCTCGACGGCTATTATCAGCATTAATCTGGCATACCAGATCGGACATTTCGTGAAAATTGTGCCCCACCAGATCCACGTGAGTAAACTCCTCGTCTATCAGTCCGTAGAGTGGACTAGCGTAGTCCACCACAACAGGAGGGTAGAACGCGAATAGAATTATACCAACAGTAAAATCTTGGTTGTTATTCGACACTCGCACAGGGAGAACTCCAGAGTGAATTTGCCGCGGAAATTCACACACGACACGTGATTCGTTCTCGAATTGAACAGGACGCACGACGGATGTACCCATTTTGCATCGGAAGAGATCAGAATCAATAAAACCAGCTCCATTTATCGTCATGACAGGATTTCCAGCCCCTGAACTTCGTCTGGGTGAAACGGAGAATACCTGTGGCTCAACTGCATATCAATTAGAGCATAGATGTTAGTTAAATGTAAAACCTGCACAGGAAGTTCACAATACGTACTCGTAAATGTGAAAAGTAGTCGGCTGTTTGCCAGTTCCCCACCAACAGCGAGTTGGACGTAGGCCGGTCCAGGAGTAAATGGCGGAGTAATGCAAACGATTAATCCTTCGCCTGCCCAGAATGCAGGCGTAGTTCCAGACACGGTGTCGTCCTCGCGACTGAAAGAGCAGCTCGTGCCAGCATGACGAGTAAATTTCTCTCCAACGATTAGAAGCCTCGTGGATCCGGCCTCAGAGCCAAATGGTGGCATCAATTGCTGAAGGTTTGGCTCAGCTGTTAACGATTAAAAGGTTAGCATCAGCGGTTTTGTTAAAGAGAAGAAAGGATAAGTACGCACCGATATACTCGAACGCAACAGACGAATTTATAACAGGACCACCACGCAAGGTAACACTAACGTTGACAATACCCAGGCTATGTGGAGGGGCAACACATTCCACTTTAGACTCTGACAATGCGAGTGCAGGACTGCTCATGTTATCAAAGTGACACGCCATCGGATACTTTTCACTAAACCCAGTTCCATCGACCAGAATTCTGGTGCTGGAAGACACCAAACCTAGTTGTGGCGTAACACGAGACACACGTGGTGTCAGTAGATAATGGTACGAGAACTCTGTCGGTGTAATCAACTCTCCATTCAACGTGCATTCCACACGCACGCCGCCAATACCAACCGCACTGGGAGGCGATTTAACACTAACACTTGTAGAGTTGACAACCACGGTCTCAACGCGAGACAAGCCAAAGGTGCACACGACAGAATCCTCTGGAGCGTTCAACCATCGCCCCTGGAAAACCACATTTGTCCCACCTTCGACACTGCCGTAAGACGGCGACATGCTCACCAATCGAGGCATGTCCTGGTACACAAATTGGATACTATGCGAAGAGAAGATTCGCGAGTCGACGGAGATCCGAAGATCGGCGTCTCGTCCACTTCGACTTGGAGGCGTAAGGCACTGTACCATAGTATCTGTTAGTCTTTTGGCGCGTACTTTTGGTTGTCCATCAAAATGGCAATAAATCGGTTGATTGCCAACGAATCCTGCGCCTGTGATGAGAACTGTTGTGTTTCCTTCAATGGAACCTCGTCGAGGGTAAATGAATGCGATTGTTGGGCTGCTCAAGAGAAGAAAAGCTGAGGTAGCAAGACTTGGTCGCACACGATTTAAGCTTAATGAGAGCCTGATGCTACCAGAATCGGCGAGAGATCCGTCAAAAGCACACAACGCGACTGCTTGAGACTTGACGACAGCAGGAATGGGCTCTGGCTGCGAGCTGAAATGACAAAAAGTCGAATTCTTCTCGAAATTGCGACCACGAACCGTGATGTTTATGCGTGAATATTTTTCCACCAACTTCGGCGAGATATCGTAAATCTCAGGTAGTAAGATCGGTAGTGTTAGGGGTATTGGAGTGTCGAATGAAGAGTTAAATGTCAAAGGAAAACCACCCGTCGCGTTGTGATGGAATGTGAGAGGAATTCGACCTGGTACAGCGCCAGGATCTAGTGCCACAAATCTGGAAGTGGGTTCGTATGTAAATGTCAGGTTTGTGGCGATAATTGAGGCTCCAACCTGAAAATTAACAGCCACAGTCTTGGACGTATTTCCTTCCATCTCCATATCAGGCGTAACACAAGACAGACTTGATCCGTTTTCCACTTTCGCAGAGACTCGAGAGTAATCCCCAAAAATGCACTGGATCGCCAGCGAAAGACTCTGATTGAGAATGAATTCAGTGCCTCTAACGTGAATAACCTCTTTTGGATCCGATAAAGTCGGGGTGATGGCTTCAAATGTTGGTAAATCATACACGTAGACGCGCGTGACACTGCTAGACCAATGACTGCCGTTGTTAAGGCTGATCCGTAGCTCGTAGTTGCGATTAGACTGGATCGCAGAAGGTAAAGGGCACGTTATTATTTCGGAGGTGATGACACTGGCAGTCGTTAGCTTGCCTCCAAAGGCACACTTGGCTGCATCGCCTTTCACAAATCCATGTCCCTTTACTGTTACGGGATAATTGGTACTCTTAGCTACATACGGCATATCAACTCCGCGTATTACGATCGGTTCACGTACGAGAAGATTGATTCGACTTCGCGTAAAGTCACGCCCACCATTGAGAGAAAGACTGATCTCGACGTAACCAATTTTCATGATAGTTTGGAGGAGATCGCACTGAATCATTCGACCACCGTTTTCCACTATTCCGGGCACTAGCAATGCCCCAATACGACATACAATTCCTCCAAACGAGACTAGATATCTCCCGTAAAGGGCAAGAGATACAGAGGCATTCACCGGTACATTCACTGGTGATACTACTTCAACCACAGGCGGGGCATAGTACTGGAAAGAAAGGCTGGAACTGGAAAAATCAAGCCCATTTAGTGCGATTTGGATCGGAACCGGTGCAATTCCTTCCTTGGCAATCACTGGACTCCACGCCGGGCTAATACATCGAATCACTGTATCCGAGACAAAATACGCTCGAGCTCTACTCTCCGCGAATCGGCAGGCTACATCCGTAGACCTCACAAAGGATTTCCCTGTGATATCAACGCTTGTGCCTCCGGTTACTGGTCCCGCCGACACCGACGCATTTTCCAGCAGCATTTCGTCGTGAATAGTGATGCGAGCTTGTGATGCCAGTGAATAATCCTGAGCATTGTTAGATACAGAAACTGAGTAAGACCCTGCCGTGTGAAGCGGTGGAGTGGGGCATTGGACAATCGAAGAAGTGATAAACATTGCTACGGACACCCACGTCTTCGAATCTGATACTTTACCGTCACTTGACCACTTGCTGAATGAGCAACGAAGGTCGGAAAAATCTCCAAATCCACGCCCAGATAGTGTCAGTATTGTTTTCGATCGAACAGGTACAAGCTGCGGGAAAATTGACGCAACTTGTGGCTTCATTGTGAAGGAAAACGGGAAGCTTGGGATTTCAGGTACCGACTTTCCCTCCACGTGCAGGTTCACATCGACAATTCCTGTGGAATTTACTTTTTTCGTTTTCCAAATTAGTAAACTGGAACTAATATATTCGACATCATTCTTCATCTGTCCATAGTAAACGGAATACCGCATACTTTCAAGAAATCCATGACCGGATATCTCGACTGCTGTGCCTCCTGTTGCGATTCCATTGTCCGGCGACAGTCTGTCGATCGACGGCGCATTCACCAGCTCCATATCTTTCGGTTCGCCTGAAAAATCCACTCCATTGACGGAAACGTCGATCTTCACCCTTGTCCAGCTTTCGTCGTAGCGCGTAGATTCAACCTCGCACTGAACTCTCGACGAGGTGAGGTACGTCGCTGGGGTGGTCAACCCGCCGACTGAGCAGGTCAGAGAAGTTAGATTTGCGAAATTCATACCAAAAATGTTAACAACTTGCGGGTTAATGGAGCGTAAGCATTGCAGTGGAGATAACCGAAAGATCGACGGCCGCTTCAGCACTCTGAACTCTCCGATAGAAGTAAAATTCACTCCGTTGTGCGAGACCGAGAGCTCAATTGCGTCGTTACCAGCTTGATCGTTCATTTCCGGGATCTGGCAGATGATTGAGTGGGCTGTCACCTTGTAAGGGGAGACGTTAGCTCTGTCATTTATTCTGCACATTGAAGTCAGCTTATCAAAACTTGGTGAGCCTTGCACCGTCACCATCGATCCCACGTGAAGCTCACGTTGTTTCGGCTCCAGCGACCACACTGTAAACGGAATATCATCCACGACGCTGCTGTCATCGCTCCAAGTGTCGTCCGCGTACACCAGCTCTACAGACAATAATTCCGAGTCGTCAAGTGTCGGTAAGGCAGCCTTGTATTCATCTGCATCGGGGTCAATAACCTGCCTCGCACTGACGGAATTCTCCAACCGATCTTTTAGATACAAGTGAGGTATCGGATTCTCCTTTTCCACTGGAGCCACAGGCGCAGGAGCTGCGATTGTCTGGTTACCCTCCGCTACGGCCTCTTTAGTTGTCATTAAGTAGCTCAATTCCGTCTCGGACAGCGCCACATCGAACAGAAATAGAGATTTAAGGTATCCTGTAAACCCTCCCAATGGTTGCGTTGCTGCGGATCCAACCACCACAAGAGGACTAGCCACACTCTCGAGCTTACCATCGACGTTCATGATTTTTCCATCTACGAAAAACCTGGTCGAACTTTCATTAAACACCACAGCGATGAAGGTCCACTCGTCAAGTTTCACGGCAGCTTCGTTCACCGCGTGACCTCCGACAGTCCACTTGCCTCTTTCTACACACACTGTTCGCCCAATATTGGACCCGTTCTGTGACAGCAAACATCTACACAACTCAGGGTCAAATTCACGGAAGACATTTTACTCAATAAATTCGTTATATCACTCAATAATTCACCCACCCTCGGCTGACAACCATAGTTTCGCTTGCGTGCACCCACGCGCCGATCGTTAGCTGTGGATAGTTGAGACGGTGGGTATTGACAGGACAATCCAGTCCAGTGCCGTGCTCGAGCCTTGCTCCGAGCTTGGGTGTGATGATCGTGCGAGAGTAGCCGTCTTGAGTGTAGCCATCTGTGATGCCAAAAGGAGCGTAGTCTCTCGAATTCAAAAGCAGCGGGTAGAACGCAGCGAGATGGCGCGGGTGTAGAGCTACGATTGGGCTACGTGTGAGATCTGCATGGACAAAGGTTGTGAAGAGTGTTAGCAGGTAGAGAAGAGATACAAGTAGCGTCATTCTGGATTATGAATCGTCGGGACTATTCTTTCCAGGTTTTTTCATCAGAATTTGGATGGACTATCTGAGTTTCATCCAATTTACATGTTAAACTAAAATTTGACGAATGAGACGGCGTCTCGATTAGAAACCCCTTAAAGATAATTTGATTTAGTCCTCTTTTAGTCCTAGAGATCTTTCGATTGTAATGCTAACCAGATTGTACAGCCATAGAATCTGCCTACGACGCCCAACCAGCCTGGATGAATACTGAGAGCCTAGTACTTGTCGTGACATTGGTTGCCGCATTGGCCATTCTGCTGCATAAATGCTGCCACCTCACCAATGAGTTTAACAGGATTTCCAGAAGAGCCTCTAGCATAACGGAGCCGTTAATGCCTCCGCGGCTGAAATCGGACTCTGGTTTGTACGAGCTTCTCGATCGCCACAAGACCAGAGGGGAAACAGAGCGATATGAGGCTTTAGATGCTTTTCGAGGACTCACTTTGAGTCTTATGGTATTTGTGAATTACGGAGGTGGGTAATAAACCGCATACAATTTAGTTTTTTACTGCTGGTAACTCACTTGTGAGCGTTTTGAAGGCGGTGGCTTCGCTATCTTCACACACAGCATCTGGGACGGACTGACGATCGCTGATTTAGTGTTCCCGTGGTAAACTTCTTCTGGCAACATAATAATTAAGCTTAACTAATTGGAACAATTATTTAACAGGTTTGCTTGGATTCTCGGCTTCAGCATCTTCTTGTCTTCTGACAAAAGTCGAGGAATGTCAAAGCTGGACTCAGTTGGACGTATCGGTCAGCGAACAACCAAGCTCTTTGTGCTGGGTCTCTTCATTAATAACGGAGACAGCTGGAGCGAGTGGAGAATTCCTGGTGTGCTACAGGCTCTCAGCGTCGCGTATCTGATCGTTGCCATAGCGGACTGGATCTTGCCTCTGCATGACGCCAACAGAACCCACAGATACCGTGTACTGGCTTGGCATTTGATTTTAGGTGTATTGCCATTAATTCTCATCAACCTGCTGCTAACGTTCACACTGCACGTTCCTGGTTGTCCGACGGGTTACATTGGTCCTGGTGGAGATGCAGACGTCGGATCCCACCGTAATTGTACTGGTGGCGCACATTTGTACGTGGACTCGCTAGTGTTTGGATCTCAACACATTTTTCAGACACCAACCTGCCAGACACGCTACCAAACTGGCCCTTACGACCCCGAAGGACTCTTGAACTGGTTGATGGTGGCAGCTACCGTGTACTTTGGATACTTGCAAGCTGCGGTTGTCGCGATAATTCGAGTGCAGGATCGTCAGTTACGATTCCTATTGGTCAGTGGAAGCGGTTTAATACTGCTAAGCATCGTGTGTGGAGGCCTCTGGGTGTTTCCTCATGGCCCGTGGATTCCGCTGAACAAGAATCTTTGGTCACTTTCGTATATTTTGCTGAGTTCGGGCTTGGCGTCTTGGCTGCTAGTGCTTTTCATAAAGTTAATCGACGGTGAAGCGAGAGTCATGTGGTCTGGCGCTCCTTGCACCTCGGTGGGTAAAAACTCAATCGCCATTTATCTGATGGTGCGTTTGTCAAAGCTTGCTGGTTCTTGATCCAATCTAACGTTTGATGATTTTGATGACCCACGCAGCACGAGGTTTTACAGCATTTTGCTCCATTCGCCGCGAAGCCTTTGGTGATTGAAGAAGGGGTGCCGCAATTCGCACTTCTGCTCTACAATGGTGTTGGTCTGCTCACGTAAGAACTGCATTTAAGTTGGCAATTCTATCTACACTGTAAGTACCATTTATTGAATGTTCTGGTTTGCTTGGCCGCAGGTGGATTGTTGTAGCACAGTGGATGGACCTACAGAAGATATTTATCAAGGTGTGAGCGTTTTGAGTCGTTGCTACTTCTATTAAGATTTAACATAGCGGCAAAAAAATCAAATTCTTACGCATCTCAAATCCATATTGTGGCGAGGCAGTTTGTGCGGCAGATGAAATGTAAGTGAAAACTTGAAAATCTCCCACAGAGTGTGTGATACATGTAATCATAATGATTAGCCATGACGCGCTTCCGCTTAGGTTCGACTGCAAGTTCTCTCACTAATAATTTTATTATTAACTTTAATTTATTAATTCGTGGGTTCAAATCCCACTTCTCCCTGTTACCATTGACGAGAATGAGACAGTGGGAGACTTGAAGAAGGCGATCAAGGAGGAGAAGAAGAATGACTGGAAGAAGGTCGATGCAACCAGTCTGCAGCTTTTTCTGGCGAAGAAGAACGGCGCGTGGCTGCGAGATAACGATACTGCTGCGCTACAGTTGGTGAAGGGGAAGGCCCAGACCATGATTGATAGGGCGGAGATGATTTCTACGTGGACTATTAAGGAAACGTTGGAGGAAAATAATTTACCAGACCCTGAGTCGAGGCAAAATCACGTGCTAGTACAGCTGCCAAATCAAGTCTGGAGCAACTGGGGTCTATTCGGTGCGCATTTTCCTGCCATTGTTATTGACGAGAGCACTCTAATACGCATTTCGCCTGCTTACACGCATGGCAGTGGTTTGGCTGTTAACGATGGAGAGGACTTACTTCTGTTTCGCCGCACCGAGCTCATAGAGGAGTGGCAAGCTATTCAAACGTGCGTGTGCAGCACGTATGCAGAACTGTGGATAGTGGGGCCGCCTGGAACGGGAAAATCCTGTGCAGCATTCGCATTTGCTTGCTTTTTAGATCGAACGGACTGCAATGCCGTGTGGATTCATTGCCCCAAGAAGGAGTTTGACCAATTGCAATGCATTCTCTTTTGTGGCGTGAACGATAAGCGGACATGTAAGATATATCCTGAAGATTTGATATCTCTTTTGAAGGTGTTGCAGGATAGAACGGTTGTCTTGGTCGACGGGTACGCGAAGACAAATGAAAACGGGTATGCTATCCGAGATGCGTGCGTGAGGTGGCGTGAAGAACAGAAGACGTATCATCGACTGGTGTGGGTCAGTTCAATGGTATCGCTTGGGAAGGAGTATTACCCGACCCAGTACAAAATCATTCCAACGGTGGTAGACGCTGCGGCTTTGACGACCCATGCGATTTTTGACACACGGGCTCCACAGGATAAAATCAAAGACTTAGAGCTGTTTGAGCTCATGTCATGGACGATGGAGGACTATGAGACGGGTAATGATGAATGCCGAATTCTTTGAGCACGTGAAGGGTAAGTTCACTGACACGAATGAATTGGTGACGTTAGAAGACTTCAAAAATTTGCTGGAAGACAAGTTTTTCGTTGCAGGTGGGAGTACCCGGTATATGCTTGAAAGCAGCGCTGAGGATGCAGTCGTCGACTTGGACAAGAACATCGTGCCGACAACATCGAAGATTATGTTAGGGGTTGGCGCAGTATTTCCTCGGGTGGAGGAGCTGTGAATCGGCTATTTTCCTGGTACCGTGTTGGAGGAAGCCCACAGTCTTCTCTTTTGAGCAAGCGCGTGGCGAGGAGGCTTGCACAGATACTTGGTCCTAGCTTTGTTCAGAACATATCCAACGCGCTTTCAAAGAATTTTTCATTGGATGGACATCTATTCGAGCTGTGGTTTTTCGCGAAGCTCACTCATGGTGGAGTCGAGTGTTACGGTAGTGGGCAAAATGAAGAGAGAGTTCTTTAAGATATATGGGGATCTGAAATAGTGCCGTTTTTTTCCTTGAATGGTACGATCCCGTTGAACGAGGCGAAGCAATGGCTTGTTCCTCGACAGTGGAACGAAGGTGGTTACGACGCAGTGTTCATGGAAACATTGGACGACTTGGCTGGAGCACCCCGAGCGACGAAAGTTCGAATTCGGTTTGTTCAAGTAACGCGCGCGAACGAGCATTCATTCAAAGACCAATTCTTTGTGGCGCTGCTAACCAAACTGAAAATGGTCTTGTCGAATTGTCGGTTTGAGGCAGTGGAGGTGTATTTTGCGGTTCCAATCAGAAAGTTAGGTAGCGACGAAAAGATAGTGAGTGAAAAGCAAGTTCAAAAACACGTCCTGGAACCTGCAGGCTTGTCGGCGGAAACAACCAGAGTTGCAATTGAAGTTGTTGGATTAAGCTACAAGGAATTTGCGAGTGATGGTCCGGAAAGACTGGGAGTTAAGTGGCTCAAGGCTAGATTGCTGTTGTTGCGGTAGAGCAGAGAAGCTAATTTGGCTATTGGCATTATAATTTTAAATATTATAAAAAATGCTACATGTAAAAGTATCATTGGTCGACCCTTCTTTATTTTGTGAAGTAGATCACACAAAAATAGTTGTTAGATTCCCAAAAGCAGAGATTGGAAAAAAAATGTATTGGCTTATCAACGGGGATCCTGTCGGCACTCTTGGTTGGTGCACTGCGGCTTGTGCCGCATCGAAGGAGCTTTAGAAGTGACGATGAAATGAAAATGCGCGGAAAATTGGATCAGATGGCGCTAATATATTTATTGGCTCTTAGAGCCTTGTTTTAATATTTACGACTTTTTACCTTTTTACAATTTGACTTGGAGTGATGATTTTACAGCGTTGCGTTTTTTTCGTCGATTCCGGTAACAACCTGGTATATAATCATAATATTTCTTGGTGTATCGATAAATTATTTCGATACGTCGATAAAAAATATTATCGTGAAGGATATCCAGCTTACATGTGCTGAGCTAAACTGAGAGCCACGCCTGTAAAAAGCCATCCAAACTATCGATCTAAATCATTAGCGGTCAAAACACCACCTTGCGGACCGCATTAACAAGTATTTCGCGAGCTGGTGGGGCGGCAGGTGTCATGAGTTGACACAAGATAATCAGGCGATGCCAGCTAATAAATTATCGCGATATTTTGTGACGCCCCGATATCGTCTCTATCGTTTCCGATCTCTGCCCAAAAGTGATGGAAACAAGCACCAAAGCCAAGTAGTGCTCGTTCACTGTGGAAGTAGGATCTGTGCTGTATGACTGCAGGCTTGAACTAAGTCAGATTGCTCGTTTTTCGATTTTGGTCGGTGTAAAAGCATCTGATTGGTTTGAATAGCATAACTGACCAATGCTATTAGATAAAAGGTAGCTGGAGATGGATCGCCGCAATCTCCCAGCTCTAGTACTGTACAACGCGAACACGCTCTAAGCTAACTTAATACAAACTCTTCCGTAGTACTGTAATCCCTGGCATTGGGATACTCGCTGACAGGAATACGAAATGGGCAGGCTAGCCTAAGTAAAAATTCCCCACCTCTACCTTGTATAATGAAATTCCCAAATAGCAAAAATTACTATTCTGAGGTGCTGAACTATAGAAAAGTCACTGTTGTGAAATTCAGTCCAACGAAGTCAAGCAATGACATTAGCTGCATGCTCTTAACCAATTCATCTCACAACTCACAACTCCTTTTCTTTACACCGCCCTGCGCTCCTGCCCATTCTGGTCCATTGGATCTGTTAGAAACGCAGCTTTGTAATCCATTTGCTCCCATAATCGTCAGGATCAACATTTACACCTTCGTCCTCTACTTCACCCCCGTTTTTCTCGCTGACATGAATCGAGATATCACTTGCAGGGCTACCTTCCGCCTTGATTTCACATTAGTGCCATAATATAAATGGTTGTCAGTAGTGTACCATTTGTACGGTACAATAGGTTTTGGCACCCCGTGACAAGAATACCCTTAGCTAGAAATAAAAAGTGGATTCCCGGTGCTACAGTATGACTACCGAAGGGTTCATCTGTACATGTAAAAAGCCGTTCAATTCCTTCGAATCGTGTGTTTAGTCGATTTCGCGTTACCCGCTGTAAATTACAGTGTAATCTCTGGTTATGTGATGCACATTGCATCGAACGTATCACATGTAAAACCGACCTAAATTCAACCCGACGATGATCACGACGCTATTATAATTTATTAAAATAGCCTTGTGTGTGTGACATACTCTCATTTTTTAGTTTGACGCCGCATCGCTCCATGGTATTACACCATCGCAGTATAAAGACGATTCAACTACTTTAGTGATGGGGAAGTTAACGACGTTAACCCAACACCTATCATTTAGCATAGTTTATATTATAGTGCTCAAAAAGATCTGTAATTTTGAAACGGTTACAGTGGCATTCTTGTGATTTTAAAGCACTAGACATGACTGCGGTCAACATTCCTTTACGTTGGTTTATTCAAAACTGTAATTTTCGCACAAAACCTTATATATAGAATATGCTAAATGATAGGATTGAGTTAACGTTCGTTGATGTTAATTCACGTCCCCATCACTGCCAAAGTTACTTATGGCAAAAGTTTTGTGAGCCAGCGTAAGACGGATGTTCTATTTTTTCTCAACAAAAGTTTGGACGAGAGCGGGAATATACTGATTTTAGAATGGTGTGATACAAAATTTGGACGAGAGCGGGAATACATTGATTTTAGTACACAATAGATGTAGCATCCGTGACACGGCTGTCTTACGCCGAGAAGTCGTATCCTATTAGAGCGAATTCTGGCAGTGCAAATGGTGACCGGCATCTTGATCCCGAACTAAACACCATGCATATTTGCACTAATCCTCTCAGCAGTGCAAGCATCCGTGCTGCATGCATACATGTAGTATTTCTGCAAAAATAACTCTGTGAGAGATAAATCACGAGGACTTCTAAGAGCAGTTGCAATTTAGCACTTCAAAAACATGATAAGCTGCGCTACAAATGACGCATTTTGTTCAATAACTAAAAAAAAAAAAACGTGTATACTCGATTATTAAGCTCTGTCTGGGCCCACGGACCCAGCACGTCACTACTCGTGACAAACAATACTAGCAAGGGAATCGTTGATATCAGCAGCGATATTCACGGTCGAAACATTTCATTCATTGCGTTAATTGTAAGGAAATGCATACAAATATATTGCCGGTGGTGCTAATAGAGATTCTACCAAACACTCGCCCGTATCAACTGGAACGGAACAAAATAAACGTAAGTTGTAAGCCATACGTGCTGAGCGGTCCCTCGAACTGCTGGGTGAAAAGGGATAAGCTCTTTTGGGGGTCATAATCTGATCGGAACAGTAAAACGGTCTGAAGTATTTTTTAGATTGGAATAGATCTGTTCAGGTAACTTGGTCGGTATTCTTATCAAGGTATCCGCTGCCGTTGACATGAACCGTCGATCTGCACCACGATACTGCCCAAGAAGAGAACACTAGTACGAAAATGGCTTGGTTTTCATACGTGAATTTGGGTGATGTCTAGATATCTAACTGCGAATCGTATTGGAAGAAAACCAACGAGTTTTGAAAACGATTTCAAGTCGGTTGGTCTCCGGATAAGATCATGTAGCGTTTGATAGCCTTCTATGTGCAATCTTTCTCAGTCATTTCGGTCACTAGTGATTTTTCGTTCAATCCTTTTTCGCTGTAATGCGATATCGCGTTTTCTCCTGATCAGCCACTTCGAATTTGCCTAACAGCGGGCAGTTCTATCACCCAGTTCGCTTTCTCCGATCTTCGTTTTATCCGACTTCTTCACGATTGAATCAATCACCATGGCCGTCCGACAACTTGCTGACTACAGCGACGCAATTCGAAGTCGCAGGTTTAAAACCACAATTAACCTGAGCGGCTATCGCTACACGAAGGCGTTGTCGTCTCTTCGCAGGATTGCATATCGATGCAGCTATTACCGCCCGCGAGGCTGCCGCGGCAATGTCAACTTTCTCGCTATTTCAACGCAGTACGGCAATGTTGTCGAGCACACGTGCCAGAATACAACCATCAATGTCGCTACAGCCGAAGTTGTCGGCATAACTCGAGAAATGGAGAACAGAGCTGGCAAAGCTGTGTTCCAAAAGGTTCCCAGCAGTGTGTCACCATGATGGTACACGACAGAGCCTCGGGGGTTTTCATCCCGTGCTTCTTTGTACTATGTACTCACCGCAACGCTGATACCTACTGGGACATACTCCCCTCATTTTCCAAGCCACCGACCAAATGCTGGAGCCCGCTGAAGTCATCTGTGATTTTGAACTAGCCCTTCTACATGCAGTGCACGTCCAATTCCCCAACGTAATTGTCGTCGGCTGCTTGTTCCACTTCAAGCATGCCGACGCAAGATGAAGAAACTTGCCATTTCTGAGCCTGCTGCGATTATCGCAATGCAGCGCGGTGTGTTTGATATGCTAACAGTACTACCTCCCCACGAGATCGCTAATGACGGAATAGCCTGGGTGAAGCGAGATATACGCACCCGTTGTGAGGTCGGAGTTACTTGCGCTCGGTCGCGTTGGAAACTTTTCTGGGAGTATTTCCGCCAAATCTGGGTTGTTAGATTCACGTCCAAAGTTTGGAATGTCCACGGGATGCCGAAACGCATCTTTGCCCGCACCAACAACACGTTAGAGCGCTTTCACAAGGAGCTAAATGCTCTTGTTGGCGCTCCACACACTGGCCTACCTCTCTTCATTCGTCGTATTGAAGGAATGTCGCGTCGATATGCAGCACGACTTGAAGCCGTACGCGGCAGACTTTCTGGAAGACGTGCAACAGAGGGTATAACCCTTCCTGTAGTGGTTGATGTTGACACCGACGCTGAGTCCAGTGACGAAGAATCTGAGGACGAGGAAGAAGACGCAGATGGTAGGGGTAGCAGCAGTACGAACGACGAAGGTGCTGCCTCTGGGGGGGGGGGGGGGGGGGGGTGATGAAGCCGATAGCGGCGCGACCAGCAGCCCCAACGTCGAAGATGTCGACGCGGACGTCGGTACCAGCTCACCGGGCAACTACAATGAAGTCGGTGGCTACCTGAGTAGCAACAGTGAGCACGATGCAGCTGCAAATGACGATTTCTCGTTTGAACACACGAACGACACTTCTGTCGGGTGTAGCTGAAAAGGGAAGTCATTGCTTTGCGAGTACACATTATTGACTATTATGCATGTTTCAACTAGCCAGCATCCCTCAGCAACGTAGCTCAACTAACTTCATATAGTTTCATTTTTCATCACATGTGACTTCAACTTCTTCGGGTGCATAAATGGTTTGATCGGACCTGGCAAGTTGATTTGAATAATTATCAGACATTAGCTTCTGATCAGAGAAATAGATGACCTCCCTAGGAATCTTTCTGAAAAGGTGTTCACAGCGGACGCTATATCTTTAGTACTCTATCCTTGCCATCCTAATCGAAACCAAACTATCTCAACTACAGTCCAATATAGTACACGTTTTTGGATAATGCAAGGACACGGTCATTTTCCTCGAAGAAAGAAGTTTGGTTTGATTGCTTACCACTAAGATGTTGATGCTCTTAGTGTCGGGCGTCTGAAATTGTTTGGAAACATGGCTACGTGCTGTGCCACTCAGATTTCAGGCACCAGGCTGCTGACGCCTGTTCCTGGCCACACATAATGCGTAAAATGGTATCCTGGTCAATTATCTCGGCGACTCTGCCAAATTTGCCACTAATCCTCGTCCATCGGCATTGCAGTTTAAAAAAATGTGCCCATTGAATAGGGGAAATTGGCGTTCTGCAGAAACAACGCTACTATAATGGGCAACGTGCGAGCAGAAAACTGTCATATTATAGTCAAGAACTTGAAACAGTGTTATTCGGCTTCCCTTTGTTGAGCTGAACGCTACATGTACAAGCACAGTACCGATATGCATATAGGATGAACCTTTTTTGATGGTGTCGCTGCCCACAAGAAGGAAAAGAATATCGAGACACGCGTTTATTCGATCTGTCAATACAGCCTTAGGGTATGCCAGAGCTTACCAGCGTGTAGACATAGGTCTTGCATAGGTAATGCCAAAAGCTTACGTTGCCAGCATTTGTATAGCACCTGCAATGAGCAGTTCATCACCGAAACATACTTAGGTGGCGTCAAAGAGTGTAGTACTTAGTTTAGGATTTTATCGTATCTTCCCTTACATTACATACTGTAATAGGTGTCAAAATATTTTACCAAACAAAGATTCCATAACGCCGACTTCGATGGAGGACGATTTACGCGTTGTGACTCAGACGGCACGCTGCTAGAACTAGCGCGGAGGGGAAGCAGTATATGAGCGCACAGATAAATGGCGCAGTCCACTACGGTAAGTGTCTGACATACTCACGCGCTGGGGCTCGGGGCCAGTATGTACACAAGTACCACACTAAATAGTTCAAATATTACCTTCCCTTTACAATAACTTACATGCTTTTTGAAAGATACGACGAACAGGCGCCTAAAATCGCTATGTTGATATGGCCCATACTAGCACCTACACTGCTGCGAATGCCATCAATCTCCTAACAAAATGGTGGCCCGTATAACAAACCCGGTGTCCTATGGCTTGCATGGGTATTAAAGAAACCAATAATGGCCAAATCTCTAGAATCCGCCCTTTCGTGTTCCTTCGTAACGGCAGCGACTGTTAAATGTAATTAACTTACGTAAGAAAGTTACTGCCGAAATGCAATTTGTAAATGGGTTAGTTAACCTACTTAGAGCATCTCTACCGGTAAGCTCTATTCGAAGTCCTAACGGGCACCCAAGTTCTTCCAATTGGACCCCAAGGACCTGAGTGTTAAAACTTCAGCGAGCAAGTTTCAAAATGTATAGCAACTTTTTTTTCCTGGTAGTGGTACGAGTAGTAGTACATACAGCCCTATAGGGATTAATTCGAGATTATGTGCATACACAAATAGTAGGTATCGATTCGATACAAATCTCAACTGAGAAGGTCTTATTTTCCTACCAATTTGTATAAACTTCACAGGTTTCACTCCGCAGTAAAAGTTTAGCTTGGGTATAAACTGATATGAACTTGTTGTACGAATCAAAATACAGCTCACTTTATCTCGACGTAAATGCTGGGATTTGTTTTTTTAGAATATGTACCTTAACACTTTTGTTGCCAACCCTTGTAAAACGTGGCACAATGCATCGTTTTACAAAAATCGACCCATCATAATTCAAGAATTAATTTTGAGCCAATTATGCTCATACCGGAAAATGTTGCAAAACGATGCATTATGCCCCGTTTTACAAAAGTATCTCAAAATTAATACCCATGATTTCCCTAGATTAATTTTCGACTCGGAAATGGACCGTAAAACGCGGCATTATGCATCGTTTTAGAAAAATCTCTTATTTAAAGTATTCAAATTTTACAATAGAAAATGTATGGGGAACAAAAGGGTTAATTCAGTTTTTTCTTACATTATAGACCGCTAGGTGTTATGCAAGAATATCACTATTAATATTATATGTTAATAACTCTAAAGTGGTCTGTAAACGTAGCTGTCGAGGGCATTGAGGTGTGTGTCGAGCGGCAGAATAAAAGGATCTGCAGACTGGCAGTCCGACGAGAGCACGTAGCGCCTCCAGGCAGCGCGGCATCGCCCGTCTACCTTTAATCCTTGCTTGCTTGAAGTTTCTGTGGTTTGAACGCCTTTATCGACATGATCAAGGATGTTCCTCACATTGTCCGTCAGTACGTGGACATCTCAGGTGATGACTTGCTCCGAGCACAGCTTGAGTAATCATCTTGCTACCACTTTGAACTGTGAGCTTTGGAGAAGGCGGTGTCGCTATTGGCGGTCTGCTCAAGTTCGCCGTGGGCACAATCACCAGCGACCCGAACACAATCACTGTGTTGTCGCTGGTGTGTTTATATGACTATATGGAGTTGATGCTACGAAGGCGGACGACAAGAAGCTGTGGTTGAAGGAAGCAGTCCTCCCAGGCATTATCAAGCACCATCGGCAGTACTGGTCGCAGAGAAACTGCACCAGGACTTCTAGCAAGCAAAGTCAACAGAAAGGAGTCCGCACAAGGAAGTCCTTGTATGATGATAAGCAGGTTAGGAGCTCAGTCGTTTTGTTTGGCTTTCAATCTATTCACTTCCAACTTACATCCTCACGAGCAAGCAGCTCGTTCGATACCTTGATGCTGCTACTTGACGCAGTATCGAGATGCTGAGCCTCCTTGACATGGTGATTTTGGAGCTCTCCCTCATCGTGCCGTATTGCTCGCGATGTTATTGGTCCGCTCGTATGTGCCGTTAGGGCCGTATCGGGCCATCCGCCGCGGCGGGCATGGCCAGTGGTAGTCTCGACTGACCCAGAACTTCCCCGAGCAAAGCGTAGATTCGTAAATAAGTGGATGATAAGTCGACGAGCAGAAGCGTAGATGTATCATGAAGATGATTAGTGAAGAGCAACCGCAGCAGCTCACTCACCGCCGCGGCGACGAAGTATAGTACCCTCGGGCGGTGGTCGCCGTAGCAGGTGAGCTCGCTGAGAAATTGCGGTTGTGAGCTTTTATACGAAACAATCCTTCCAATGATAGAAAATGACAACCTCTCTGAAATCGTATTACCTCCTTAAATAGATTTACAAATTATAGATGTGATGGAGTTTAAATGTGATAACGTATTTTATTCTCTGAAATTTATAGAAGACAAAATCTGACGTTAGCGGCACAACTATTGGATACAGAAGCTCGAAGGATCAAATACCAGGTAGTAAGCTGACGGATTTACTGTGGGAACATGGGAACAAAGTGGCATATTTAGGTAAGGCACTGAGCTCTAGTGTTAGGAGCAGGATTATTCACTTTTTTCTTCTTCTCTCTGTTGTGTTAAGGCTGTTTGTTTTGACGTAAATTTGATATTCTAGAAAGCGGGCTGCAGTTCCAAGCTCAGCTTGTATACAGCAGATGCTGCATCTGCAAAGCAGGCGCAGGAGATGTACTAGGAAATCCCAACCTTCGATGTTAAGTGTTTAGATTTTGAATTTGCTTGTTCTCTTGAGGGAAAATAGAACATTGAATCACATCATTTAGGTAAAAGCACGGAGCGTTTGTGTTAGGAGCAGGATTATATACTTTTCTTCTCTCTCTCCTATGTGTTAAGGCTGTTTGCTTATACGTAAGTGGGCAGTTCAAATCGCAGCTTTTATTAATCAGAGCTTCTTCGGGCAACGAACGATTTTTTTTTTCCTTATTTAAAGCAGATCTTAAGTCGTTTATAGATACCGTAAAAAAAAATTCAAAAGCACTACCAGCCCAATTCTCTAGTGTGCAAAAATTGTTTGTAGAATACATTTGGCTCTTTTGATCTAATCTATCCTACGTAGTATTTAGCTATTTATGACACACAATCCATTAAATCCAGAGTCTTATTTTTTTTACTGTTCTTTGCACAAACCGCATAAGGGCGACTTCTACGCCCTTCTGCCGCGAAAGGGTTAAGACTCCGATCGTACTCATAAAACTTCCTGAAGTTAAAACGTACAATAGGATCTCCCGCTGGAGGCATACAACTTTTGATTAGGTCCTAACTACGATAAAACCGCCGTTAAGACTTGCCGGTGGAGATTCTCTTAGAAGTAGGCAGTTTAAAATGAAATAATTTAGAATTTGGTGCTTCTCTTGCAGATTTAGTTTGTTTTAGTAACAATTTCATTGGCATTCGATTAAGGTACAGCGGTATAGGCGATGCCTTTATCGCGGTTTCTTCTTCATTTCAACATTCGTCCATATAAAAATGTTACCCTTTAAAAATAAATAATTTCAGATACCGACAAAATTCATGATGGAACCCGGGGACCCGAAAAACGCGTCATGTACCAGAAACATACCGCTTGTGTGTGGGAGACCCAGAGTCCAGATGGGACCCCGAGGTTCCGCCAATGCTTTCAGGTGCTGACTTAGTCTGTGGCCTTCTATCCAATTTCTTTTTTTGGTTCGTGTTCGCGATGTCGAGCAGTATCCGGGTCTAAATGTTACTGAAAACTCTTATGTTTCGCATGGTAAATTGTGAAAAGAACCTCGGTTGTACAGCTATTGTGGTGTCAGAATGCTAGCACAGCGTCGTCGTTGCCTCCTAAGCCGCCCGCGCAACCTTCTTGACGGCATTTCAAGCTGTAGGGCAAATGTTTGCTACATGTAAATTTAAAATGTCAACCACTGTACTTATTTTCCAGCTCCAGTCTATTTAGGTTTTGATTTTCTTTCCAAATCTACTTGCGTAAGTTATTTTCACGGCACTTATTAAAAAAAATCCTGTATTAATAGGTACTTGATCTACATCGTACTGTATTATGAAGGCGTTTCGCGAGTCTTACATGTTCACTATTGTTGTTCAACTACCGCATGCGTCGGGTTAATTCTTATTTCAACTATTCTCATTTCCTCTCAGCCAGAGCCCGTATTGCGGAGCGAACTCGATGAGTCCGTCGATAAGCGCCTTCACACTTTTTTTTTTTCCTGACTCAGGACTCCTGAGCACAGAGGCGAAGTAGATACAGGTAAAAGGCGCTGTAATTCATTGAAGGCGCTCTAAGATACAGTTGTGACGACGTATTAAAGGCGGAGTACCGAGAGTCCTTGCTTCGCTTCGAAAAGGTTTTCAGAAGTTTTGTTCACGCAGATGCAGATTGTTATACTATTGGTTCTCACGGTTGGCAGATTAGCAGGTTGCCGATTTTACTGTATACTACCCAATCAGATTCATGGAACGTTGACAGAATGCTTACCTGCAAATGGGTAGAAAACAAGCATTGCAGGGTGGCCACCATCCCGACTCTCAGTCTGCAGGGTGAGTGCAGGTTTGCAGGTAAAATTTACAGGAATCCTATTGGCTGGTGAAACATGCAAAACATTCGAACCGTGAGAACCACTACTATACATACTGTACAGTCAAACCTGTTTATCTGATCCTCTTTATCTGCAACACGAGTTTTATTTGATACAGATGGCGAGGGAACCAAAATGATCACTTGGATAAACTATGCATGCTGCTTAAATGATGCAAAACTGTCTAAATGTTAACTGAGCCACACATTTTGGGAACCAAATCGAGCCAGACCTTTTTAACTGATTCATGAATTGCCCTTTGATAGGTCTCCTACTTTAATATATGTTGCTATTTGTTATCATTTTTTATTTGTATGTAGGTATTATTAGAACGATACCGAAAATTGTTTATTCGCTGGTGCTTGGACGCGATGGAGGCGAATCTTACAAGGAAATTGAATGTATTGGAAGCAGCCCAATTTTCTATTGAGGCGTGGTCAGGAGTCACGGCCATCACAATTAAGAACTGCTGGGTCAAAACGCGAATTCTAATGGCACCACGCTAGTGGAGGTGCGACAGTGCGGAGAGTATGTGGAAGCCGCTGCGAAGGAGGGAGAGAAGAAAGTGTATTATCCCGTTAAGTCCGTAGTTGCTGCCTTGAAGTTCTACAGGCAAAAAGAACCTGCTCCTCCAAACCAAGGACGGATATACCCTTCTCAGGTCTTCCTTTCTTCCTCCCACTATGATAATCTCGGTAACAGCGCGCCACAGCCTGTCGACAATAACCACCGACGGGGCACAACGAGGCGGGTATCGTGGAACCGTTGAACAGGGAGGAATTGGTCGCACTCCCTGTGATGATGGCGGGTCTGACTGTGTCTACACTGTATAAATGTTGGCGATTACGTGGCCATTGACGATGAGATTGGTAACGTTCACGAGCCGGACGTGATCGTCGACCAAGCACCAGAGATTGACCACGAGCCGGACGACGGAGTCGATGACACGATTGCGCGTTCGATCGCTTTGAAGCATTGATGGAGCTCTCTTCCTATTTGCTACAGTGTGGTGAGGCCGCAGACAACGAGCGCAAAGGACTGCACGCAATCTCGAATCTAGTTCGCGCTAGTGCTACGAAAGCAAAGCTCCAGCGAACACTGCGCGACTTTCTTTTGTAATTTTGCATTTGTTTCTTTAAATGGAACCATTTTATATGAGTCAACGCCTCCACTGGTCACCGAATGTGCCTCAGATAAGCAGGTTTGACTGTAGTACCAAAAATAAATAAATACTTGGTAATTGATATTAGATATCAAATACTAAGGATTTTGGGTCAAATCCCTCAGATAATAGGGGCTGTCCAGGCATGTTAGTCAACACTGTGGCCCTCGAAGTTCGTTCGAACGGTGTCAAGGTTCAGTACCGGTAGTTGAAGGGCTACTAGCATTGGTTTACGGCGTAAAGCCTGAGTATCGAACCTGCAGAGCGAGATAGTGAAGAGATCAAGAAACGAATTATAGGTCGTATAAGGCGAGGTCTCATGTTAGACTTAGTTAGGGATAAAACCCAATCGACGGATCTTCTTACCATCTCCTGCAGCGGCAGATCCGTAAATGCTATTACTTGAAGTACATGTAAAAGCTGTTCACTTTTTTAATTGCGAAAGTACAGACTTTCAGTTTATTAATCACAATAGTGATTCCCTCTAGATAATTATGTAGTCAAGTTATCCTCTCGTTAGTGCAGAGTGACTCAAAATTCTTATTAAAGTGTGATTAACTATGTAAATGGCCTCATTATGAAAATAGGGGGGGGTCTCGGGGGGGGGGGGGCAGTAAACTCAACCATGAGCCGTTTTTTTGGCTACACGTCCCGATCTTCTTTACTAAATATCATACCAATTCAAACAACTAAATGCAAGGTCTTCGACCCGCATGTTTGCCCATAGTAACAATTTCGTCGCTACGCTCATGAAATTTTAAATGGTACTTGGGTTGAAAGCAGCCATCGCTGTGCATAGTTTTTTTGGTATTAGATCATATTCAAAATATGATAGACAGTATAGAAGCCAATAAATTTAGTGGGTCATTGTTCAAGGCAAAAGAGGTACAGCTCCAGACAGTGTAATTCCTCTCCTAGAAGTTTCACCGCTATCACTACCGAGGGGGTCGTCTGCTTGTCGATTTGAAATCAACGCAGTGGTTCTTACAATTCGGTAAAATATTGAGTTTACTATGCCTATTTAGGCTTGATGGTGTCGGATCTGTTAATCCGTATATTATTAATAAATTTTAATTTAGTTTTAAAAAACCTCCAGTACTATCTATTATCGTGCTAAATTTCAAATCCTCCACGCACATTGCACCGAACGTATCCATATGGGTCGATATCATCCACACGACTCCTGTCACGAGCCTTCGTTTTCAAATTCGACTCGACGATGATAACGACGTTTCTGGTACCGGTACCGGTAGCCTTGTGCTGTCCGATTAACTCTCACATTTTAATTTGACGCCGAGGCGCCATGGCATCATTCAGCGGCCTTCTAACGTACTTCGCCGTCGCAGCGTGTGTGCTGTGTTCTGTTCAGACGGTCTCCGCAGCGTCGGACTCTGGTTTCAAGAACCGAACGGCGGTTTTGCTAGCCGGCGACTCGATCATGGAGCAAGCTACTGAGCCATCCGTGGACGGCTTCATCTCTCTTCTGGCGGGCCGATACTCTCGCTCCGCCGATATGATCGTGCGTGCTCTCTCGGGATACAACACCAGGTACAACCGTGCACTTTTGCTTCATTGGAAATGTTCATCTCGCTTATCGGTTTGTCCGAACAACTTTCAGATGGTACCTCAAGTACGCGATGCCCGGCATCGAGGAAGAGATCACAAGGGGCGACTACAACCCAGCACTTATCACGCTCTGGCTGGGTGCAAACGACGCTGTGCTGACCAACGGTAGTAACAAGGAGATGCACGTTCCCGTTGCAAACTATAAGCAAAACCTCATCAAAATCGTGGAGGGATTTCAGGCGGTGGCACCCGACTCGAAAATCTTGCTGGTCACCCCAAATCACGTCGGTGACGCAGCCCGAAAGAAGGCTGCTGCTGAAAGAACTGATTCCAAGAAGGGGATGTTGGACCGGTCTAACGCAATGGTGAAGCCGTACGCTCGCGCATGTGTGGAGGCTGCGAAAGAGGCTGGGGTCCCCGTTTTGGACCTGTACTCGCACTTCGACGCCATGACGGTAGCTGCGCGAGACAAATTGTTGGTCGACGGAATTCACTTCAATGCAGCAGGCCACTTGGTTGTTGATGAAAAGTTGCGCGCTACGATTCTGAAGGAATTTCCTGAAGTCAACGACCTCCTCGACACGTACCAATTCCCGATTGTGAGCCGGTGGATGAAGGACGATCCGTACGTCCCCGAGACTACGAACTAACCTCTTTTACAGCCACGGGACCTGTGATGTTAGAGTTTACTCTCAAAGTGATAGCATCCGTCAAATTTTCGGAATTCGATGTTTTAAGTTTCAGTTTGTAGAATCCAATTCCTGCCAAAAGATCGAGTCACACAATGCGATTGTGACTTCGTACTTTAGTGAGTATATAAGTCACATTTCATGTTGAGATCGATTACAAAGGCACAATGACGAAAATACTACAGTAGTTTACAAAACAAATTTAAAAATTTCAGCGTTCGTAGACATTCTGTGCACCGATGAACGTGTTTGCGCAACCTTCATATGTCGACTGAATGTCGTATCTATTTGCATTGCGCGTGCATGTTGCAGGAGTGTACCATCAACTTGGCGGTTTTTCGATACTGCATTCGATGACGACATTCAGGACAGACTGAGAGACTTGATAAGCTGAGTTGCTTCTTACTGATTATCTTAATATAGAGCATGTAGTCTAGACAGCCAAGTGGTATCTTACATCGATTTCCTGGGTTTGGTTGCTCCTCTACTGCCGTGTAACTTGAATAACACGGAAGCGCTGGGCGAGCCAGAAACATAAGATGAGCATCCTTAGCATTTGTATCTGCTATCTTCGACTGACAAGATGCTGTACAGCTGAACGGGTACAATATAACAAATTGATATGCACTAAATGGTTTAAAAAAATCAAACAAGATACTGCGTTTTTTTATAGCTTCAACATGCAAAAACTTCAAAAGAAATCTCAATCTGACGTAGCGTAGTAACGCGGTTGAGGGGGACTTCGGCAGCGCGATACCTCGTACTGCATATTAAAAAAAAACAGGAGGACTAGTGGGCCGCAGCTGTCTCCGTCTCGTTGCTTTAGATTGGCCTCCCTTTTCCACTCCATTTCACGCACCATGACTGGAAAGACTTTCTGTGCCAGACGCTTGCATTCTTCGTACTGTTTCGGCTTCTGTTGAGGATAAAAAAGCGTGAGTGATTTTGGTGTTGCTTTGAAGTCAAATACTACACCGCACCAGTGGTTTCTGCTGATGTGGATTGGCAGTAACACGTGTGTGTACTGCACCATAAAAGGCTTCGAGCCTGCGATGATCCTTTGGCGACTATCGGCACTCTCCGTCCCGCATATATTAGGCGAAATACTTCCAATATATCCACATTGTTCTTGTAGTGTTGTCATTGCGTGCGTCATACAGTCGCCATTCCACAACAGGTTTGTCCTCATCAGCAGTAGAGATTGGTTCGCTATCCTTCCAAGCGGCGAGTCTCGTGACATTGGAAGTACTATTCGCTTCAGCGCATTTGTAGCTGTTTCTTTATCTAGATCGGCGTAGTCAATGAGCCCTTCAGGTGTTCAAAGACGTAGCCACCACCCACCCCACAGCATCCGATACATCAGCCAAAGAATCCATTGTGTCGTAATAATTCACCATCACTTGTAGGTGCTCTTCGCTGAGTACACCTACCTTGGCTTTACGAACTCCAACTGGTAGTTTCCTATCATAGAGAGATTCTCGGTAATCTTTCGCCAGTTTGTGACATTTCTTCGTAAATTTCTCATCCAACACAAACTTGGCATTTGCCAGGCACTCATTCGCGGCAACAACCTTGGCAATAGGTTGCTTCCTGGGCCCCATAGTCTTCACAGCAAAGCTAGATAGAAACTCGAACGCGTATTCGTAGCTGTATGTCGACTTCAAAACTTTCGCGACATTGTAAAGAGTTGTTATCGGCAATAGAGCCCGCTGTACAAGCTGTTTGGTTTTCTTGCGAGATTCCGCCATGCGTTGCTTGTTTTATTGTAGTTTTTGAGCCTTTCGAATTTTGGGTCTGCCTTGGCTTTTGGTGCCTTTTGAGACAAATAACGAAAGTTCATCGCTTGAGCTCGAGCTTGGCTGACTGTCATCTGACAAGCCTCTTGTCCTGGCTTGAGAGCCTTGTCTCTTAAGTCACACTGCTGGAGTGACTTATATCTCCAGACACACCACTTGAGTAACTTTTTTTGGGTCACACCACTTGAGTGACTTGTATCTTGGGTCACACCACTTGAGTAACTAGACGATTGTGCCTCAGTTCTAGCATCGGTAATATCATTCAAATCTGTGGCCTATGCCAAAAAGGAGCCAGGTTTATCTTCGTCCTCACTCCCACTGTTGTCTGCAGCTGCTGCTGGAGTGACACGAGAGTCGCCAGAGTCCGGAGTTACCACGGTCTCGCCTGAGGGCAGCGTCACCAATGGTGCCAATCCACCAGTCACAATCGATTTAAACTTCTGCAGACTTTGCAGCATTTTTATAAACGTCGGAGTCGCGTTCCGACTCATTCCATCGGCAATGCGCGTTGCAACAGCGTTGGCTGTGCAAAATTTGTTGGCTCCGTTCAGCACATTATGACGCGACAACGCCAAAGCAGATTCGCGAACACGAAATGGCGTACACGCAGCCTCTTCTTCGATCTCGTCTTCATCTTCAACAGGTATTCAGCGGACATGTCAGACTCTACCGAGGATGAATATTCTTGATTGGAATTGGGCTCTTATTGTTAAGTAGGCACCAGTAGATGGGAGGCCGACAAGGTAGCAGTTCCGTTCGCATAAAGATGCAGAAGCAATAGTAGGTCAGTGGAAATAGACATCATAAAATAGTAATAAAATAGTAATTATCAGTCGTACATTTTCATCTCTTATTGCAAATCAAGCTCACGTACCCTAGTGTCCAAATGATACTTGCGGGTCGAGTCCACCGCCGAAATCATCTCGATCATCTGAGGCTGTATCTCGCGAGTCTTTTATGTAGTCTTGCGATCGTTGGCCTCTCGATATTGCGTCTCCACCAAGTGATATGCATGCTGGCTGACTTCTCTAGCGAGCTTGTGCAGCTCACTGTCAGCACCTGAGTATCGCATGTGCCCAACATCCGTCATCTTTTTTGCGTTCTCCATCTCAGCGACGGGCTGCATGAACTGACGAGTATCAACACACTCGTCCAGATACATTGTAGGCTTTAACATCTCCTTCAAATGCCCCCACGACCGCTTCCACCCTACAAACTCAAACGCGAAAAGTGTTAAACACTCAATTGCAATATAACACCTAGTAACCTGGCAATTCACACTTGGCCGTACCGATTGTTCGTTGTGTTCCCTAAGTGAGGAACATCAAAAGCCACTCCACATATCTCTGCAGGCGCGCCAGCTGCCTTTAAAGCACTTCAAAAACGGATGTGATGCCGCGGGAATTTCCTCTTCCAGTGTAATCTGTTTCCCTTCAATCATGTAAACAGATACTTTCGAGCTGTATCGTAATCAGCCTCAGCCGTTGCATCCGGCATCATATGGATCGCGTCCTCCACTTTATCTCTGTCTTGGATGTTGTATTCTTTCTTCGCTACCTCGCCACGAAGATATTTCACCACGTGAAAAATGCGGAGTAAAATCCGAGCACCCGGGAAAGCTTCCAGTAGCGCCGAAATCTCACCAAAATCCCATGATAACCCGGACTTGATCCCACGTGGCGTTGAACGACTCGAAAGAGGTCACCGCATCCATCAAGCAATCGGAACTCTCGTTCTCCATGAGAGCATGCTGGGCATATTTACCCTGGAAAGTCACAGAACACAATAGGATTAAACAACGCCATAGAGTCTAAAACCACACACGAGTCACACATGAGTCACAAGTAGAGCCTAATGTCATAAATAGGTACACAAGACTTCGCGCCAATACGTACATGACCAAAGACGTCGTGAACCATAAAGCTGAAGATCTTGTACCGAGCATTGTTCGTGTTGTGGGTGGCGTCTATCATCAACACCAAAGGAAATGCCTCGAAGAATCGCCGCATCTGCTGAGTCTGACACGTAATGGCCTGTGCTAACTTGTCGTCGTCCACGTAGATCGTCGCCGTGTTCCCGCGTCGAGCGCAAAACTCGCGAAGCCCAGCTTCCAGCCTTTCCTCGACGCTTGCAGATCCGTGCCGCGCTGTTCTTCAGCTTGGAAACCAAGTTGAGAACATCCCTGAGCGTCACGTGCATTCTTATACTCCCAGATAAAGATTAGAATCAGAAAAGATAACCCAAATACAGTGACGTAGAGAGCATACCCGTCTTCTTTCGCAAGAACTGCAAAATCAGTTTCCGGCCACTTGGAGTTCACCCACGCAGTCAATAATCTGCTCATCCTGAACACGCCGATTGGCGGGGTGGTTTCCGTAGGAGCCAGAGCCCAGGGGGTGGTTATGCGTGGTATTCTGTTGGTCAGTGTCCCATACCACCGTGACTGTCATCTGCGCCTCACATCCAGTCGATTTGATGAAGTAGTTCTTGTGCGTGCCCCTTCGATCGACTTGGCCGCATCCAGCTGTGCGTGCAAACGATTTCCGGTAATACCTGTCAAAAGAAGAAGGGATCAGCGTGGAAGGGGTGACATTTCCACGCCGCTGAAGCTCTGCATTCCTCGCTGTCGTGTTGGCCGAGGTCCGCTTCTTGAAGACCATGTGGGCTTCGTCCTGGTACGCGCCAAGAGAGGCGAAGAACGCCTCCCACTGTCAAAGTGTGTCCTCTTCCAGAAGTGGAGCGTGGACAATGACTGTCTTCGATGCGGAAAGTGGTCTTCTGGCCACTGGACATCCCCAGGCTCGTTGCCCGGCTCCGTTTCTGTCGATGCGGCGCTCGACATGCCGGGGTGTCGTTTCTGCGCTTCATTTCAAAACGAAAGGATCAGGATTAACGAGGCGGGGTGAATGGGATGGGGAGGGTGTATTGAAAGTTCTCTATTTGTGACGGTTGTCCATGTGGTGAAGCGGATTCTGGGAAAGGAGAGAGAAGGATGGATCGTGACCTGAGTGACAATATTGGACCCGGCTATTTCTCCGAAGAGTGACCACGGGAGATCCGGTGGGACAGAAGAGGCGATCTCCGATCAGACATCAAGGGACCACGGATGCAAACGTCGTACTCCTCGGTGAATACCAAGCGGATGCAGTCCAGGATCAAGCAGCGACAGGATGCTAGAGGCCCAAGGAAGAGAAGCGGATCCAAGAGGTAAGGTGATCTGGATCCAGGCGGATGACGATCTGGATCCCAGATCCCAGATCCCGACATGGCGATCGAGGGCGATCTCAAGATCTACGATAGGATGATGGCGAATCCACGTTGAAGAAGGTACATCGTGATGGGTTGGATCTAGCAGTCTCGCAAGATTTTTTGATCCAGCTACACCACAATGGTGCGCGTGCCCGGGTCTTGTGGTCTCGGGATTTCACCATGAGTCTCAAGAAGAAGTTCAAGTGAAGATTGAACCTGAGGATCAAGCGTCATCGGAGATTGGATCGACGACGACGCCGCTGAATGAAACTAGATCCACGGATCGACAGAGTACTGGGAGGAACGCAGTCGACGGAAGAGGTACAGATCCGGATCCGGATCTGGAGGAAAAACTTATTAATCCCCCCACGTCCCTTCCGGGACTCCTGCGGATCTTGACGCAAGTCGAGATTCGCAAAACAAATACGCCAAGGGTAAACCTCAGGCGCATCCTGAGGTACCTGTAGCCCAGGATTCGCAAGTTCAAGAGTCTGTAGTCTAGAAGAAGGAGTCAAAGACTACTCGGAAGACGCTGAAGGCACCTGAGTCAGATGGCGAAAATCCAGAGGCATCTGCCAGCCCGCGGACCGACGACGCTCTGGAGATCATGTATTACCAGAAGGATCTGAGAGAGTTTCTACAGCAGGATCCGGTGATGTCGGCCCTGACGCTGAAGCAGTTCAGGACCAGTGACGACTCCACCCGCTACGTCGGCCAACTCGTCGCGGTGAAGAACTTGCTTCGCGTACTGAAGGATGCTGGCCTCACCGCCGGCGCATTCGATGCCAATGACCTATTCATTCTGGATCTAATTGTGATCCAGACGTCGACTCGCAACTTGATCGACAAGCTGCGGATCGTGGTAGGCGATGTGCATCCTGCTCAAGCTCAGTCAGGATCGCCAGCGAGAAGCGCTGGTGAGTCGTCACAGTACGCATCAGCATCCGAACTGGGATCGGACAGCTCTTCTGAGCCGCGCCACATGTCACTGGGACCGTTGGGCGCCGCTATGCTGGAAGATAGAACGAAGTCAGCAAGTCGAGATCAGTCACGACCTCCGCAGCAGAAGAAGATTCCGCGATTAACGGATCGAACAGTCCCTACCACGTCCACCGAAGAGTCGAGCGGCAGGCTGGAATCGTATTTACAAGCCGCCATGAACCGATCCCTGCGCGAGCAGCAGATCTTGCCCGCCTCGTCGAGTGCAGTGGTAGCTGGAAACGTGGGATCGCAAGATGTGGAGATGGAGTCGGTGGGATCGCCAGATCATGAGTCCTCCAACTGCGTACGATCTGGACGACATTGACTTTCCGACCTCTAAAGCAACTGCGCGCACTGCGGTAACATCCACTGCGGTCGGGTTTACGGGACCGTCCATGATCCAGAGGGTTCAAAACTCTGGGATCTCGGACCTGAAGAAGTTCACGGGCAAAAACCAAGACGAAGTTGGCGCCCGAGCTTGGGTCAGCAAAGTGATGTCAGCGTTCCTGCGCGATCAAGCCTCGAACGAAGAGAAGTGTCTTAACTTCGCGGGCCTGCTGGATCGACCGACGAAGAACTGGTACCGCCAACTTGTCCGATCTACGCGAAACAAGTGGAGCGATCTGCACCGAAGTTTCCAGATCCAGTGCAATGGATTTGGGATCTCGCTAGCGCAGTCCTATCACGCACGCAAGCGATCGGATGCGTCCCCGTTGGAGTACCTATATCGCCTCAATGAAGCAGCCGTGCGCGCGAAGCTGGAGGTCAAGGGTGACGGATCGAAGGACACAAGGAGCATGTCGAATACTTCATCGAAACGCTGGGCGATCAAGAGTTGGCAGATCGGCTGACCCTGTTGCGTTTGGCTGATGCTGACGATCTCGAAAAAGGTTCTGCAAACGCTGGATCGGGCCAAGGCCCGTCAAAAGATATCGGCGCACAGGAGCAAGTACCGCAAAAGACTTTGGGCACCCCAGCCGCGACGGTCCAGGCGAAACAAGCCCACGCGATCGCCCAAGCGCAAACATCGGATTTGGAATCCGATTCGGGATCGGATGAGTATAGCTCGGATGAAGACTACCACCGCCGGATCTACTTGGCTGCGAACAATGATCCAACATCGACGACGGCTAGAGAGGCCCAGAACGCTCGCGATTCAAGTCAGCCAACCAGAGAGGGACAAGATCTGCAACCCCGTGATCAGCGGGCTCGTCTCCTGTCGGAACGACCGAGGCGCGATCGATGCTTCTACAGCGGTTCGCGCCGCCACACGGAGGTTGACTGCTGGAAGTTCTTGATCGGCGAGAAGTGTGGCAAGAAGGGTCATACGGCGGATCACTGCTTCTTGGCGTGCTGCGGCTGTGGTAAGCTACACGACCTCAGAAAATACCGGATGGAGGAGTTCTACAACCAGATCCGGAAGTGGTACGATCCTCACAAGCACGGCGGTCTTCTACCCGAGATCGCTGAGAAGATGTTAAACTAGGACGCTCGCCGGGTTTGAATCCGGTACGAGCCGAGCGTTCTAGATATTGCATCTATGTATTTGACAACAAGACATCGGTAGATCAAGTTAGCAAGCGACCCGATCTATCCGGTAATACATGTGATCTGCACGAGAAACCGACTGCCAGGATTTCGAGTCTGTATCAGGCCGACGACTTCGACAGATCTGTGACGTCTGTGCCCTTGGATCTCCTTTACGGGGAAGCGAGAGGATTTTGGACGCAGCAAGGTCGGATTTATGGTTCAAGCCTGCTGAAGGCGAGATCCTTCCGAAACCAAGCCGGATCGCTAAGGTTAGACGATCAGGGATGGTAGGAGAGGCCGATCTCTTACCGGCCGAATCGCGTCGATACTGGAAATACCATGCTCCTGGGAAATGGCCCCGTCAAGCTTAAGTCGCAGGCAAGATCAACAATGAGAAAGCGATCATGCTTCTGGATAGTGGCGCCGAAGAGTCCATCTTGGACACTTCCTTTGCTCGTAAGGTGGGGTGCTACATAGGCGAAAGTCAGTTTCGAGTTGGCGTTGGAACTGGCGACAATGTGTATACGACGGACGGAAGGACTCGGATCAAGATCAGGTTGGCCGGGAATCTGCTTCGACATCTGGGTAGGTGATCTATCTGGCCAGGAGGCGTTCCTGGACATGGACGTAATGGTTCCGGCTGGCGTACGCTTGGATCTCGCCGACGGCACGATGTGCTTCCCGGACGAGGTGCGGATCCAGCTAAGTGGCCGGTGGCCGCTGTACGGAGACAAGGTCCGCATGATCATGACAGGAAAGTCCACGTGGATCGAGGTCGGCAAGTCGTGGGAGATTCCGCACCGCCTGAAGCTACCAGATCGCGAGCAGCTGTGGGTCGCACGCGGCAGTCGGTGGGTACCGACGGTAGTCCATGGTCCAGGCAAGATCCGCTACTCAAGCAGAACAACGATGGCGTCGGGATGTGGTTGGCTCAAGAGCGTGTTCCAGGATCCGTGTCAGTCGGGTCCAGGCGATACATGGATTGGCAGAACCTGGCCTACCAGGCCACCACTGACACGCGATCTGAAGTGTCGGAGCCGGAGGTAGAAGAGTGGACTGGTCCCTTGGTGGATCACCCGGAATATCCGACATCGGAATCAAGTGTCATACCGAGCGACCCGCCGTCGGAGCAAGATTGTACCACGGTGCAGGTGTCCTCAGGGGTGATGGGCAGTGCGACAGTGCGGAATGCGACGGGTCGACCTTCAGCCACCCACGATCGCGGTGGGCCGGAGGCTGATCTTGGCCGCAAGGGAGTCGGTGACGCCAGACCAAGCCGAAGCGGTGCTGACCACGGTACCCAGGGCGCCCATGGCGCCGAAACACCGCGGGATCCGAAGCTGGGAGCGGTGCAGATGTCAGTTACCGCGGATCCAGATGTTGCGACGGGGTGGGTGGGGGGGGGGCTAGAGACACTGAACTCTGTCTCAACAGACAAGGGGCAAGTGCCGGAAAGCCAACCGGATTCATCAGATCCTGGTCGCAGACAGGCGTCAGGTGCGGATCGGCATAGTGAAAACCAACCGATCTCGCCGGATCCAAATCGGACGACAGGGGCCAGTGCCGTTGAAGATGAGCAAGTCTGTTTCCACAAAGGCGGCGAACTATTTGCGGAAGACATTCAAGCTGAGATGGCCGTTTTACCGGAAGTCGTGCTGTCGACAGACGAAGTAACTGTCGAAGATCTTAACGTCGGTGACCCGACCTTCGCCTTCAACACTAAGGATGTAGAGGAACGCCTACGGCGGTTGATCTGGTGGTGCGAACACCTGCTCATAGGCAAAGGCAACGCGTTGCCTCCGGCAGTCAGGGGCGTCATGAGCGACAGCGATGTCGGGGACGTGAAGCCGATCGGTCAGCGTGTGAGGAAGGTCTCTTCGCGATTTAGGTAGAAGCTAGCAGCGCTAATCAAGGGACTACCGGAATCCAGGATCATCAAGCACTCGAGATCCCCATGGGTGTCTCCGATCGTCGTGATCATTAAGAAGGACGGCGTGGACATCAGGCTGTGTATCGATTACCGACTGGTTAATACCCTGACGAAGCTGATGGTCTACCCGATGCCGTTGATCAACGAGCCGCTTGAAGATCTCGAAAAGTCGCTTTGGTATTGCTCGCTGGACATGGCTAGCGGATTTGGGGCCGTGGAGATGACGGATCGGACCCGTGCAATCTTAGCGTTCATCACGCCTTGCGGCCTTTTCGAGTGGAATCACATGCCGTTTGGACTCAATAACGCACCGCAGATCTACCAGCGGTTGATCGACAACGCGCTGTGCGGGTTTACCCGGATCTCGAGGTCAGCTAGATCTCTTCGAAGGAGGAGCTGAATCGGGCGACCCAGACAAGCCATTGGTATTTGGAAGGAGATCGTACATCGCCGACATCCTCATCGCGACAAAGTCATGGGATCAGCTATGCGAACGTGTCAATAAGCTGTTGGATGCGTGTGACGAGTGGATCTCTCGATCAGCGTGGCTAAGAGCTACTGAGGAATGCGGAAGGTGGATTACCTCGGCCACCGAGGATCGATCGATGGCCTAGAATCGAAAGGATCTTGCCGCGCTCGTGGATCCGTGCGATGCAATCATTTTTGGGCAGTCTGAATTATTATTACCGCTTTATTGAGAATTACGCGATCTTTGCTGCGGTGCTTTACGAGTTGCGTGAGGTGGACTTCGCGGCGATTACCAATCCAGGTCAACTGACACGTATCGAGCAGCTGGCTGGAGCGCAGGACCAAGATCTCGCAGGTCCAGTAGCAGCGATCCCACGCTCTAAGGGCGACGATCTCGTGGGCAGGGATCCTGAAGCTATGAACCCCGAAAGAACGACGGGTCGAGAAGTGTCGACCCACTATCGGAGCGAAGTGGAAACGTGATCGATTCGAGCGTATTGTGTCTCTACAGCTTAAAAGTCAATGATTGCATCTACTCCGATCTTGAAGCACTTTGATCCGGATCGACGACCAGTGGTGATCGTATACGCGAGTGAATGGGTGATCGCCGCGGCACTGAAGCAATAATACGATGAAGTCTACTGCCCGGTGAATTTTGCTGGTAGGACGCTGAAGTCCAACGAGCTGAACTACGATGTGGTGAGAAGAAAGTGTTGGCTTTGTTACGGACCTTTGATCTAAAACTACAACATATTGGTCGGTCGACATATCTGGATCTTGACTCGGCACTCTACGTTATCGTGGCTATTTAAATCACCGGGATTACAAGGAAGGTTGAGACAGTGGGCTGCTTATCTATCGCCGTGGACGCTGGAAATCAAGAAGTGGACTAGATGCAAGGGAGATATCCTGGGGGTGATCGCATCATGTATTACACCAAGATCCGAAGTTGACAAGGCGCAGGTCGCGATCGCACCCCAGAAGGAGCCGCGTCGCAAGATCCAGATGCCTATACCGACTGTTCGAGTTGATGAAGAACTTATAGTGGTTAGCTTCGATGGATCTGCAAGAGTGAAGCGAGGTGGAGCCGCTTACAGCGCGATCGTATGGCGATTGCCCGAGCGGACAGTGATCCGAGCCGAATCACGTTATCTTGAGGGACTGACTGTGAATGAAGCAGAGTATCATGAGCTGATTTTGTGCCTGGAGCTGCTCGAGGACAGGGATCCACAACAGCTGGTGAACTGTGGCGACTCGAATCTGGTAGCACGACACGCGGGGGGGTGATATCGACTGCAAGGCCTCGGCGTTGACGTTGTTGAAGCAGAAGGTGCTGGACCAATTGCGAGCTTGGCCGGATCACGAGCTGGTACATGTAAAACGTGGCTGGAATAGCAGCGAGGATAAGCTGGCGAGCGAGGCGCTCCAGCGGCAAGACGGGATCGAAGTTTTGGAAGAACTGGATCGGCAGGATCTAGTTACGCTGAATCGTTTGGAGAAAATCCTGGTCGTGAAGTTGGAAGCCGATGCTGCTCGGATCATGCCAGTTATGGCCAGATCGAGACGGAGAACGAGGCCGAACCCCACTGGCTTGCAAAACGAAGTAGTGAGATCGCTCCGGGTCGAACGGATCCGCCATGCGCCAGACGAGGAGGCGTGGATCTCAGGCCTCAAGAAGTAGCTGAGTGGTGAGCTCGGCGGTCTGTCGCAAGACGAAGCTAGATCGTATGGCAAAGAGGCCGGTAACTATGAGGTGAATCGGGACGATCTACTTTATTATTGCGCACCGATCAGGCGGACAGACGAAGAGCGCGATGATACGATGCGGCTTGAAGTCCCGGAGCCTTTACAAGATGATGTCTTACACTACTACCATGTGAGTCTGGAAGGCGCCATCAAGGGATCGGCCGAACCTACCAGCGGATCCAAGATCACTTTCACGGGAGAAGATTGTACAAGAGTGTGTAGCGTTATATGGGCGAGTGTGTGGACTGCGAAACGGGCAAGGGCCGGCCGACGATCCAAGGAGAGTTCCCAGGGAACGTACAAGCCACGTATCGTTTCCAGATCTTGGCTATGGACCACATCCCTTCTCTGCCAAAATCCGATAAAAGTAACACCGAGTTGCTGATCTGGGTGGATCTCTTCTCGTTATACGTAATCGCGAAGGCTAGTTCCTCGCGAACGGCCCCAATCATTGCAGAGTCGTACGAGGAGTGTGTGTTCAGGAGATTCGGTGCTAGCGAGACGATCCGCCACGATCGCGAGCCGGGATTTATGTCCGACTTCTTCAGGGCGGTCAATAAGATCCTGGGACAACGGCAAGGGGCTACGATGGCTTATCGGCCTCAGGCGAACGGAACAGCAGAACGCATGGTACAGACGATCGCGCGAGCTCTGAAGATGTATGTGCAGGATCCGGACCAACGGGATTGGGATATATACGCCGATATGTTCACATTCGCGATCAACACGGCTCACGACCGGATCCGCGGGGAAACACTTTTCTATTTAGTACACGGGTGGGATCCTCGATCTACGCTCGAAGCTACAATCTCGATGGGTAGTACCAGGAGGCGATCGCGATCCGCGTCGGCGGAGGTATCGGGTGGAGAAGTATTACCAGCGTGCTCGAGAGCTAGTGAAAGATTTATTACGAGAGGCGATCTCAGAGCGTGCCGAACGGCCTCATCAGATCGACGTTGGATCTCGCTTGTGGTATTACCTGGATCGCGTTAAAGAATGATACGCCCGCAAGTTGGCACATCTCTGGCATGGTCCGTTCCGCGTGATGGAGAAGTACGATGAGCATGCTGTGAAGATCGAGACAGCAAGCAATGGTTATCACCCGTTCCCGGTGGTGCCTGTCTCTAAGCTGAAGTTGGTCAAAGCGTTTCCCGATCGCCCGAGATCGCAGTTGACTGGGCAAGACACCGATCGGCTGGGTTTTGACGAGAGTTTGTTGCCGGAAGATATCTGGATCCAGGATCTGGGTGACGATGAATATAAAGTCGAGCGGATATCAGACATGCGAACAGGGACGCGATATGGTCGGATCTACCGAGAATTCCTGGTGCACTGGCAAGGGTACGATGAACCTACTTGGGTGGATGAAGCAGATCTCAATTGTGGCGCCTTATTGCATGAGTTCTTGTGGCACCACGTGAACCGAAATCGGTTTAACGTGATGCAGTCCCACGAAGAATAGCGGACTGCGATCCACTAGCTCAGGTTGGCTGCGTTGGTGGAAGTGAGGTGAAGGATCCACATGAAGGTTGTGGATCGGTGGATTGGGTTAAGTGTTTACATGTGGAAAATTTCTACGATGAAGTTGGCGGTATGGACTCAGGAGCTGCAGATCCCTAAACTATGGCGATCCGGACCGTGATTCTGCGTAGCGCGTGGATCTGAGATAGATGCAATGAAGGTCGAATCATACATATATTGATCGAGTCAAGAGGACACTTGTGACTACTACAATTTCACGAGATGTGGGATGGTCAAGGTGTGTTGGACGCACGAACACCGATGAATTGGTCGACCAGACGCGGGATCCGGTGTGCAGGGCGATCTCCAGGCGAGTTCCGGAAGTGGTTGCGCCATGGATTGGCAGCATCACAATCACACAGAGCCTCCACCAGATTGGTGGGTTCACGGCAGTAAGCTAAGGGTCTGCTAAGTTGGCGCGACGGGGCTTCGATCCCTAGGTACCAGACGACATCGTCGGCCTTCTTTGGAAAGTGCAGGAAGAACGGACCCGGTAGTAGATCCAGAACACACCAGCCTTCTCGCATGGCTAGGATGAAGAGCCGCAGGATCCCTTTCCACTTGCTGCCGGCGTGCGATCGGCAGTTGCTGCGTTTCTTGCGGTACTCTGCTAGCCACGGATCTCGTTTGCGCATGGCCTTGGTGATTGGGAACGAGTGTGTGGACTCCCACTACGTCAACAGCCCAATTCTTTTTTAGCCTTGGTACCGGCCGATCAAGATTCCGATACGCCCATCAGTTCGGATTTCAATGCTGATGTACAGATAAAATCCCTCAAAGATGTCCCAAGGTGTCTCGTCTATCAGGGCTTTAACAGTGCCCTCGGTGCCCAGACATTCAAGGTACTCGTTGGCCGCGGGCTGGGAGCCATTGGTATGGACGGGAAATATCTACCCAGGATGGAACGGCGGTGCCGGAAAGAGTATATTCACAGTGAGCTTTGTGATCGTGACATCAACCACCAACGCCATGAACCATGGTTCGATTTCGACTATAGTCATGTGCCTGGAACGAGTGCAACCTGGGATGCACGGGGACTCCGGACCGAGTGGTGCTGTGGGAGGCATGGGGCCGCACGGAAAAGCACTACCCGTACCACCAGCTCCGCCGATGCTACCGAGACGGGAACGATTCGGAGACCGGGGAGATCCTGACGAGAGATTGATAGGAGCAGATTCTGGACCACCTCCGTTGTCCGGATCACCTAGATCTTCCGTCCATATCCTGATGCAGTCTTATTACGGCGCGGAGTGGCATGTTACCGGCGACGCTCTTCGAATATGGACTGAGAAAGCGTCTACAGCGTCTGTTATTCCAGGACGAAGTTGACAATCTCGGCTGACTCTTCGTCTTCCTCCTCATCCTCGGTGTTTGGCTTGGTGGCCTTGCTTTTGCCTTTCTTGCCCGGAGTGCGAGGTGTACTTGCGGATGGCCTAGTGCTTCCGCCCCACTTTGTCTTTAAAGAACAACCTATGTGTGAGGTCGAAAAGGAAATGAAGTCGAGCGGTCCGGACCTGCTCGGTGCAACAGAATGCGTGCTTCGACGATGCCATGATGTTGGAATCGATTGAGCACGTAATGTAACCGGCTACTCTGTTCTCCTGCTTAAGACGCACAAAATGGACAACGTCAGGACGCATTAAGTTGCATGGGCGCGAGATTGCTCGACCAGTGGACGTTGGGGTGTTGACCCCACTCAAGTCACACCTGCGGCAGACGTGTGCTCAAACTGCCGTATTGAACGCAGTACTGGAAAAATTTTAAGGAGCGCAGGTGTTACATGTTCAACCACGCCATGCACGTGCTCAAACAATATTACACCAGAGACCGTGCGCAATTCATTCGACATGGCGGGCCCGTTCTTCGGTTGCACCTGTCCAAGGTATACTCGACGTGGCCAGTCTCCTCAATGTAGTGGCTATACAGGAGGGTTACGTTGCCAGTGCGCACGGGGTGATAACAGGTGAAATTGAAGCGACCCAAGGCGAAGGTTTCAGATTCTGATCGAACAGTGCATCTGATTGATCAAATAATTGCCGATTTTAATCAAGTCAAACTTTGTAGAAAAAATGAGCCGATGGTTCTATATTTAGCAAGTCTTCAGATCTTATTGATATTCAGATCATTGCAAAGATGTCAGTAGGTGCGACACCTATCTGTTTGGTGACGACGGTTTATTTTAAGCTGCAGTGAGAACGCGGGCAGTGAAAGACGAAGTTCCTGTCGGCGCCACTGACAGTGATCTGCTTTGGCCAAGCACTACAAAGGATACGAGGATTATCAAAGGGTGCCCACACTGTGTCTGTAAGCAGGCCACACTTTCAGGAGCTTGTTGTACTTGTAGAGAAAGACATGTCGACGCTGCAGCGGACTTTACAGTAAACAAAAAGGCGTCTTGTCTTGGCGAAAGGGAAGAGCCCAGAGAGGAAGTTCGCAAACCCAATTTGCTAGCGAAATCGCTATCTATTCCATGAGGGTCTCCTATTTTGCTCAGCTTTGATGCTCGGTAAGAACCAAAAGTTGCAACTTCCAGTGATGTTTTCCTCACGCGCGGGTAGTTACGTGTCATCGATAAGGACCAGTGAAATGGAGAGGACGTCTAAACGATATCTCCACAAACATCATTCTTCATTTTCACATTGTTACAGGGTCTGGATCTTGATCAAGTTAGAGATTCGGCCTGACCTCTTTCTCGTGCTGTGTTGAACCACTGTAGCCCCCTTTTTCCTCCTTCCACAGGTTGCTTTTTGTTGAGAAGGAAACTAGCATTGGGAATCCTGCTATCCCACCAGGCGTCCACTACACGTATTCATACTTGGTACCGATACTATTAATTTAATACCAACTTACATGTGTATTACCAACTTGGTAATCAAGTGTAGTGGTGACGGTGATCGGATATTCTCACTTTACATGTAAGTGAGTAATCGCTTAGAAATAGAAACATACATAACCGCGACAGAATCAAGCCTGGTACAGTAAGCAAGATATTAATAGAAGTCATAATAGGGGGAGTCGAATGTGCCGAGTGAACACAAAAAAGTAAGCATTAGCAATCACAAAAACTTAGCAGAAAAGTGACAAACTATTAGCGAGGGGATTCACTTTTTTGTGCTAATTCGTACTTAGCAAAAGATGGGATGCACCATGATTCCGACCTATGCGCACATTCTCCAAAAGGCCTCGCTGTGCAGACGCCAATGCCGCGTAGTTGTCGGCACTCTGGCTGCGGCAATAGGCAGCATGAAATGAACGACTGCGGCGCGTTCGCAAGGGAAACGAGTAGGCTTCGCTACGACGGGTGGCAGACGTGCCGCCACATTCTGTAGCTTCACTACGAGCTGGCAACGCCAAGGCTTTCTAGGTGACGAGTAAGAGCTCAACAGAACACACTTTTTTTTCCAAAAAAATCTTGCTTACATTTCTATCAGCCACCTCTGGAGTTGGCTGATAGAAATGTAAGCAGTAAGCAAAAAGTTGTCAAATGTAAGCATCACCAATCGCAAAATCTGAGCAGGCTTTTCTTAATATTCGACTCCCCCTAATCTGTCTGGTAAACAAATGCTCTCTTTTTGCTTTTAGATGACAGCATTTTTTGCCGAAATGCGCTCTCTTGTAGCTGTCTGGTAAACACAAACATCTAAAAGATGCATGTACCTGGAATGACAAAAAAAAAATTCTCTCTCCTACGTACCGGTACAGTATGTTATATTTGCCCCCCCCCCCCCAAGCCACTTCGTTGATGCATTGCACAATTGAACGACTTCAAATAGCTTGCTACATGCACAACCTGGAGAGAACCGATCTCCAGCAAAGCTTCGACGCCCCGCTCACCGCTTCATCGTGGGCATGTCCATAGCAGTTGTTTTGCAAGTCGTCTCGCCATCCTGGTCTCGCCATTTGGCAGTCATGCCTCTTGTCTGCGCCCATTCTGCATCTTATCCAGGACACATCTTACAACCAAATTCAATAGTGTACACAAACCGTTGGTGGCCATGTGGCATGGGAACGGTTGTGGATGTACCGGTAGCCTCTACCTTCTGCCTGCTCGTCGTGCGGGCAGGACAGGTCTTGCTAAGGCCGTGAGTAGTTTGTGTGGGCTGTTGGAGAGCTCATTTTCCAATTGTGACTGTCCCCACCAAGTTGCCCCAGCTCAAGCAAGCTACAAACTACCTCAATCTCGACCAAGATGATGATCAGCAAGTCAATCTGTGCACTGTGTGTGGCGGCTGTGGCATTCTCTGGTAGTGCAGTGGACGCGACGACGGAGGCGGCGGAAACGTTTGGCTGGTTGCTGCCGAAGAGTTATGGCACCTACGGTGGCTATGGAGGTGCTGGTGCCGGCACAAATGGTTACGGAGGTGCTGGCGCCGGCACAAATGGTTATGGAGGTGCTGGCGCCGGCACAAATGGTTATGGAGGTGCTGGCGCCGGCACATATGGTTATGGAGGCGCGTCGGCGGGAACGAGCGGGTACGGCGGGCTGTCTATTCTTAAGGCACTTGACGGTCTCAAGTCTGGTGCTGGTGTTGGACGTTACGGCAATGGCTACGGCAACGGTTACGGCAATGCCAACGCTGGGTTGAACGCCGGTGCTGGCCTCAACGCGAACGCAGGGCTCAAGGCCAACGCCGGGCTTAATGCCGGTGCAGGTCTCAACGCCGGTGCCAGTCTCAACGCGAACGCTGGTTTGAAAGCGGACGCCGGACTCAACGCTGGTGCTGGGCTCAACGCTGGAGCTGGTCTCAATGCTGGTGCCGGTATCAACGCGAACGCTGGCTTGAAAGCGAACGCCGGACTCAACACTGGTGCTGGTATCAATGCCAGTGCTGGGCTCAGTGCTGGTGCCGGCTTCAATGCTGGTGCCGGTATCAGCGCGAACGCAGGCTTGAAAGCGAACGCCGGACTCAACGCTGGTGCTGGTATCAATGCCAGTGCTGGGCTCGGTGCTGGTGCTGGCCTCAATGCTGGAGCCGGTCTCAACGCGAACGCCGGACTCAACGCTAGTGCCGGTATCAATGCCGGTGCCGGGCTCAGTGCTGGTGCCGGCCTCAACGCGAACGCAGGACTTAATGCTGGCGCCACTCTCAACGCTGGTGCTGGATTGAAAGCTAACGCTGGTCTCACTGGTGGCGAGGGTGCGAATAAGAACGGGGGAAACAAGGGCAACACAAGCGACAACACGGACAGCTACTCGAAGGGAGCGGGTGCCACCACTCCAGCAGCCCCACAGAAGACCGCCAACCAAGCGTCGCAGACGGCTGCACAGACGTCCACCAAGACCGGCACCTACCGCCACCTGCGCGCGTAAGCGCAGAATGAGGTGCGTCGTTTCCAAGCCCGAACGCATACCCAAACATCTCGTCCGATGTGGCGAGACTTTTACTGTTCCACACCATGCCAGTACATCGTGAACTTCGTAGTCGTGCAGTCGTGTACCAAATTGAATGCTACCTCAATTTGTAATTCGTTTTGTTCGATTATTGTGTGTATCATGTGCGTGCATCACCTCTATTGAGCTTTTGAGAAATCTATGTTATCTTTATCAAATTAAAACGCAGCTCTGATTGAATCCGAGTGTTCCCACTTAGATCGACTACTGAAACGCGATCTTGTTGAAGTACTTAGATATCGGATAATAATAAGACGCATCGACAACTTTGACGGTTCGGACAACAACCTTGGTGCGGCCGGTCACGTTATCATATGCCTTACTTTATTGTATCGTAGGACGCACGACCGCAGCTCGAGCTTAGTACATGCATAGCCGACTAGAAAATGGTGGATCTTAATACTGAAATAGTTATAATTCGAAGTAAAAAAAGGACTGCAGCCATGCATAAAACTCGATTTCCAGAAACAAATGTGCCCGTTTCTGTCCGTGCTGAGGCAGAATCGACCAATCAGCAGAGGGAAACTGACTCGATCGGTGTATATTTATATTTTAAATGCTGAATCAGTAGGTGGAGACTATTGTTAATCACCACGTGTTCCTGAAAAATAGTGTACACCGATCCAGTCATTTTCATAAGTGTAATGCAAGCAACAGCAAATAACACAGCTAGACGTTAAGCCAACTTTCGCCGATTTAATTATACCCTATGATAACATCGGTATCGACTAGATTCTTGGCCACGCGCCCTCCTCTCTAATTCGATTTCGCCCTCGCTTTGCTGTGGGAATGGGAGGTTTTGTCACTTCGTCTTCCCTGACGTCTTGGCTGAGGAGAAGAACAACATCAACACCCAGGAATAACTTAGCATACTTTACAGCAGAGTACATTTCGCTACGACAGAATCGAGCACTCCACGACTTTGACGAGTTGCTTCCAGAAACACCGGTTGTGCACAATGCCTAGTCGGTGCCGGAGAAGTATTGAAGTTCAGGGGTTAACAAGATGATACATTGTGCAATTTGACCAAATACATAAATTAGATTACTATGCTATTTATTCAGCGATTCTCCACACACCGATTTAAAAAAAATATTTTTTTACAAACGCACCGCAAAAAAGAAAATATTCACCTGTTTTACGCCTACTGATTCGGTCACACAAACTCCGCCTCGGCATTGAAAATATTAGTACACACCGATCGAGTCATTTTCCCAATCAGCAGACCCAACGTCTCGCGACGTGGCCATTTCTGAGCGGAGGAGCATCTCATACACACAATGTGCATTTGTTCAATACATGAAGGCTTACCCGGCATTTCAGGTCTTAATAATCTATTGCGTCCCCACGCCGGAATCGGTCGCTGACGTCGACAGGGCTCCGATGCAATCGGTGACACCTCAACGACTTCAACTTAGGCTAGCCTGGATAGTATGTACATTTACAACATCGCCAGAAGGGGTGACAAAACCGAATGTGCCAAGTTGGCACTGCCAACCTCTCCTGCCTGGACTTGAGGCCTGGACGGAGATCGTGGTGGAAACGTCATGTTTGTGCATTCGAGCTCGCTCATCCCCCAATGTCTTTTAGTCCACATCCAGGCAGTAGCGTGGCAATGGGAGGGGGTTCTCGTCCTTCTTTGACCGAGCTGTTTACTCTTGAATTTGCAGTGCAGACCCCCGGCAGAAACTTCGTCTCGTGATGCCTCAGCTTGACTGTCGAAGAACCGCGTGCATCCTGTTGCTGGCCATCGCTGCTGCTGCTGTCTCATCACAGAGCAGAAGCTCTGGGTCATGCCTAATCTCGCAGTACGTCGACTCCGTCACGGGCGAGTGTGTCGACTACAAAAACCAGGGCGAAAAGGCCGGCGCGGACTACGATCAAGCCATCGACTCGGGCAACACGGCGTGGATGCTAACTGCCAGTGTACTGGTGATGATCATGACGCCTGGTGTTGCCTTCTTCTACGCTGGTCTGGCTGGCGAGGAGATGGCCTCCAACACTATTATGATGTCGTTCGTGAGCATGGCAATGGTCACGATCCAGTTCTGGGCGTTCGGCTACTCGGCAGCTTTTGGAACGCACGGCATTTTCGGATGGGCAGCGTACACCCACGTGGGCAAGACGCCAAGCGGCACTTATGGCACGGGAATCCCGCATATTGTGTACGCATTCTTTCAGACGCAATTCGCAGCGATCACCCCTGCCGAACTGAGTGGAGGTATTGTGGGTCGCATGAAGTTTGGCACGTATCTCATCTTTATCTTCCTCTGGACCTCGATCGTTTACGAGCCATTGGTGTACTGGATCTGGTCGCAGAAACTCGACGATACATGGAGCATTACGCTTCGAGGTTGGGAAGGCAGCATGGGAGCGCTCGACTTCGGTGGTGGCACAGTCATCCACGTGTCCGGTGGATTTGGTGCACTCGCCGCTGCTCTGATGGTGGGGAAGCGCTACAACCACGGGGAGCCTGTGAAGCCGCACAACGTACCGCTGGTTATGATCGGGTGCACGTTCCTTTGGTTTGGGTGGTTCGGATTCAACGGTGGGTCGGGAGGTGCCGCTGATGGAATCGGTGCTACGGCTGCAATCAACACCCACCTGGCTGCCTCCGCGGGTTTCATAACCTGGGTACTTCTTGAGTACAGTATTTCGCGTAACCTTGACCCATGCGGAGCTGCCAGTGGAGCTGTGGCTGGTATGGCCACTATCACCCCTGGGTCTGGATATGTGCTTCCATGGGCAGCGATGATCTTCGGAATAGTCGGTGCCATTACGGGCTTCTTTGCCGTGAAACTCAAAAACCACCTGCGCTACGATGATACATTGGATGTTTTTGCTATCCACGGCTGTGGAGGCTTCATGGGAGGCTTGCTGACCGGCCTCTTTGCCATCTCTGAGGTCAACCCGACCATCAAGGGCGGGGCGTTCTACGGACACGGTATGCAGTTTGTGTACCAGTTGGTGGCCAACGTTGTAGCTGCGGCGTATGTGTTTTTCGCGACTCTGATCATACTCGTTATTCTCAAGTACACGATCGGTCTTCGCATTAACGAAGAGAAGGAGGCGAACGGCATCGACATTTCCTACCATGGCGGCCTCGCATATGATTACAGTCACCACGGCGACCAAAGCGACCACGGACCGAAGACGGTGCAATTTAAGCCCCCTGAGACGTCTTTCGAGGCGGCGTTCATGAAGTCAGACCCGACTGAGCAAGTCTAAGGACAGTGCAACCAGTATACCATGTTAATTTCTACAATAGTGAACAGATATTCGGGAGATCATTCTGGATCGGTTTTTTTTTTTTTTTTTTTGATCAGTTACATGAAAAAACATACATTGATTTGCAACCAAGGTTCTGTCCTGTCAGGGCACGGACACGACGATTCTGTAGTGTGTGCTTTCAATTTAGACTTGGTTTTTCTAAAAACCGCTCGGCACCTGCGTTTGCAACCCTAACTTAGTTTTAATATTCGGGGACTGACTTGATATTTGTATGTCACGGTTGCAAAAGTCAGTCGATCATGCTACGGTGCATGCACCAAAGGTTGGAAACGGCACCCCAATTTTAGGTGTGGTACAGGCCTCAAATATGGCTGATACATACAGTCCTCGCGGCTGTGATAGCTTCGGAAACCAACTAATTATCACAAACTACAGTTATCACAATTCAGAGTGTACTAATACGACGATACAATCTGACGGAGCTACGGATCGGTTCGTTCAGGCGGTTCACTCATGAATTAGGCCCATTCTCAACCGGGCTGTGCGGCCGCATGCGTCCAAATCCAGCTTCTTGATTGGCTATTCATTATCTGGGACGCATGCTTCGGAGCACATAAAAAGACGCGGTGCGTCCAATTCCAGAAGAGGACGCACAGTGCTGCTAGGGTTATGAAAATTGCATTGACCAATCACAGAGCCTTCGATATTGAAGGTGAAAAACATGCGAATTAGTGGCTCGCATTGTTATTTTTGACATCTACCAACTCTCCTTCCACAGCAACAACAACATGCAGTCAACTCAGGAGTCAGAAGTGTTCTGCGCAGTGATTGTACCGATTATCATGGTCGTTGCAGAGCATGTGAACTTAGCGAGTAGTGAATGCTAGTGGCTCGAGAGCGTTTGCAGTTGGACCTTCACGCTCAGCGTTTGTTGCTTGAGGGCGAGCTCAAGCAGTATTACAGGATGAGTTCGAGTGGATTTGAGCGATTACTTGGCTATATTGGAGCTGATTCTGGCTGTAGACCCCATCCAGTCCGCAATACGTGCGCTTGGCGAGCCCCCTGTGTCTCCAGCAGCCATGCTGCAAACTTGTATAAGCTGGCTTGCTGGAGGTAGCTACCACCATATAAGAGTGATTACTGGAACAAGCAGAGCGGGATTTTACCGCATAGTGCACGCTGTAATGTGTGATATCACTACTTGCGACCAATTAGCGCTTCACTTTCCTACGACGGACAACGAAATGGAGAGGAGTGCTGCCGGTTTTCGCTCAATCAATACAGGGGGAGCTATCACGGAGTGTATTGGCGCGATCGATGGGTGGTTGTGCCCCATTCGGGTTCCCCGAGCCACGGATTGTGGCCGGGTTGTTGCTTTCTTTTCCGGGCACTACCGGCGCGACGGCCTAAATGTGCAAGCTTGTTACGATTACTAGTGTCGGTTTACGGCAATGGCTTGCCGCGCTCCAGGAGGAAGAAATGGTGCTGTGGCTTTTATGCAGTGGTCATTGAGCACGATTCTGCCCCGCATTCGAGGTCCTTATTTCTTCGTGGCTGATAATGAATGATTATCATCCCTTTTTCTATGCGGGTCCGAGACCCCGTCTTTATTGCGCTACAGTCAGTCCCAGGACCCGACGCCAATAACTGTTTTTTCAGTTTTGGCCAATGAAATGCGTTATGCTTTGCACGGCATTTTTCGTTTATTTACTGAGTCACGACGTGTCAGGAATTTTGACACGATGGGGAGCGCGATCTGTGCGTGCACTAGAGCGATCTGTAGACAAAAAGCGGTGAAACTGAGTGCGCTACAGTACACTTGTAGACCAATTACATGTACAACATTGATTCGCTCAATTACGTCAAGTCAAGTAGCCTACTTGTATTAATGTACGGATGGCCAGCGATCTACAAGAGCTGTATCCGTTGCTTGTAAGTGTAGTCACTCGTAAGTACCTCTTACCGTGGTGTACCTTGACCAACAGCAAAATATGCAATGCAGACACCCCGATGCCCTCATCCACCTAGTACACGGAACTGTTGACAGTGTACATCGGGTGCCATCAGCTCGACCGGTGCGCTCGCTGATAACCATAGTGGCAGGTGTGTTTCGTCCCGGAGCCGAATCCTGTAGTAGCAGGAGCCCGCCGCTGGCTGGGGTGCCATGATAATAGGCGCCGACCGGTGCGGAAGCGGATCCTGTCGATCGCCTGGCGTTTATCTGCCTCGCTGCTCTTCTTGCTTGTCGAACGGGTTTTGGAAAGCCACCGCCGCGCCGAGCCGAGCCAAATCATCCCGCATCTTAGTTAGGAAAAATTGCAGCGGCTCCTCAGCCTTCCCGTGCATTTCAGCAACGTGCGTAGCAGCCTGCATGAGCGCAGCGTTTTTGCGCGAGTAAAATCCGCTGCAGTTGGGTGGGTGCGGGGTCCGATAAGCATTTGATTTAGCATCACTGCGTCCGTCGTAAAGCGGTTTGTCATTGCGTCTCTACGTTTTCAATCTGCGCCTTGATTGCCTTTTTTTCTGCTCGTACTGGTCCAGCAATTCTCAGTATTAGGGTGAGGGCATCTCCACGCGTTGCATGACGTGATACACGTTAGGCGTACCGCCGTTGTACTGTCCTGACTTCGACGCTTCAGCATCCACTTGATGCAGCGCCCTGCCCGACGTGCTGTACGGCCGTAGTCTAAGGGGCCGGGCAGCTTCATCTCGGTATGTATAGCACTTCCAGCTACAATCTACGCAATACCTCCACCTGATGAGGCGACACGGTCTTAAGGAAGGCGCACAACTGGTCCTGCTCCTAGGGGAAAGCGTAGAACTGCATCATGTTCTTCTTGATGTCATCGGGCAGCGCCTCGAACGCCGTCTCTAAAGTTATCGGAGGCCGATACAGCAATCCAAACACTCCATTAATGCTTCGTAATCTACCCTGAAGTTGCAGCTAATTTACCACTTACGCTGGTTGGGCTGCAGCTGCTGGTAGCCGGGTCCAAAGCCTCTGAAGCCTCCTGTAGCTGCTGGTTGCTGCGTTTTGAAGCCTCCGAAGTCAAATCCTGTAGGTACGAGAATTGTTGAGGTTGTTCCTATTGTTCCAAAGAGACTGGGGGCAGGAGCCGCGAGGCCCTGAAGCTGAGCCTGTAGAGCGAGTTGTGACTGGTTGCGAAGCCACAGGAGGCAGCAGGCGCGACCGGTGTATCACCAACGAATCTGACGTGCCGCCGAAGCTGAAGCCCGCGTACACTCCATGAACCCCTTCTGGTTGCTCTTGACCCAGGTTCCTTTAGCACCGCGATTGTTCGCCTTGGTTGCTGCTGTGGGCGCCACCACACAACAGTATAATTAGCCAATAGGAAGGTATAAGTCCTGGGAGCTGATAGCTCGAATATCTGACTTCTTGGACAGCTGACAACCCTGTTTATTCCTCATTTTGACTGAGGTCCTGTCCGGACCCGGTCCGGTCACGAGTGATGATAATGCGTATTCACAGACAAAAGTTGTTTTAACACCGTTTAATCAAGCTCAGACAAATGAGCGACCTGACAGAGACAGCTTTAACTTTTACCTCAGTCAGTGCCGAATCCGTATAAAAATGGCGTTTGAACTACTAGTTAATAAGTGGAGGATTCTATCCAAACCTCTGTGTGTTCGACTCGCAAACTGCCCCCACCTCATCCACACTTGCTATCGTCTACACAACTTTTGCTTTGACCAACATGCAATCGAAAGTCCCGCTGGCGCAAGAAAATCCATCAAAGCAATGCGCCAGGAGCTGCGTACATGGAATGGTAGCCGCGACTTGTCTTATGCTCACACGCACTTTGAAACAGAACGGGGTAAGTCCGTCGAGCAAATGGACGAGGTGACCCGAGTCGTAGTCATACACAACTTCTACCGACCAGTTTATAATATCGCTAGACGTCAAGGTACTGAGATTTGACCGGAATATGGTGATGAGATATGCATAATTCAACAAGGTCGATCATATTATTCGTAATACACATCGCTTCATTCGTCCATCAGTCATTTCTCGACTAAATATCAGTCTCTCGAAGTCGCTCTATCAATTTCCGTCTTTCATCCATTAAGATACAGCGATCTTCTTCGAGCATCAGTGCCTCCAAAGACTCAGCATCATCGCATCGTGTTAGTTTCCTGTCGACATCGGATATTTGGGTCCGGATATCAGCCATCATTTGTATTATCTGCGATCGCTGCTGCAATGTTCCGCTAGTCTCGCGGCCAGCTTCATCTCGGCGATCCATAACATACGCCTTGAGGGACGACGCCATGGACTCTAACGCCTCATGAGATCTACGTTTTGAGGGGGTGGCGCTTCAAGTTGATTTTTCTTGTGCACTCGATGATGTTTTGAGTTTAAGTCTGTCGAACTCGTCCTAGAAAATAAGCCCCCTTTAACAAAGTTGGTCAAACCCGTTTTCTCTGTTTGTTGAGTGTCAGTGTTAGCAATTGAAAACCAAAGCAATCAAATAAGCACTCCCGCACCTGAAGCCATTTGCGCAGATACTATATATCTCCGCGGCCGTTGACAAAGTTTTTGAAGTCATCTTCATTATGCCCCGAAAAAATGAAACTTGGCCTCCGCGTGTACGTAATTTTTGTTGACTTCCTTCCACATTGACAATAACTTCTTAGCAGAGTGGTCCTTTTTGGCCATCTTAGGGTTGATCCCGATAAAGAAGTCGTCGTCATTGAGCTCCAACGTATTTCACTCATCGTCGTCAAGACATTCATCAACCAAAGCCGCTTCGATATCTGACCAAAATTGACTCCTCTCATTAATGAGTTTACCGTCCAGCTCTGCTCGTAAAGCTGTATCGGCTATAAGCACCCCAAAACATTAGTTTATTGCCTACAGAGGGGAATAGTAAACCCGTTACCTGTTCTACAGAACCGCAATGCGAACTCATCACTAAAGAGTATGTTCAACAGGAGAAACATACAGTGTTTGCTTGCGAATTGCATCCCCTTGTGAGGATGCTTGTTGAAGACCATCGCCCGGCAGCTTCTCACTGTACGCAGTTATAGCAGCGTCGAAACTTTTCAGCACCTTAATGTGCTCCTCCTTGCGCATCGCCGTTTTGAGTCGTAGTCCTCTACATGTACATTCCTTTCTGATGTCCTTCGCGAGTCATGTTTCGTAATTCGGGGGCTCTGCCTCTGTAGCGCCCTTGCTTTGAGCGGATGTGGCTGTCACTACACTGTTTTGCTCAGTATTGTAGAACTCCCCAATGTTAGACTTTCCTCTGAACTGTCGGAGTCTTCTCCTAGGAGGGTAGCCAAGTCGTGCGCTGCGTGTGATCTAAAAGCGCTTGCACTCCTAATAGAAGTGTCACTATCAAAGCCTGTCCCACCAGGAGGCAATACCGACGAGCTATGGGGCTGTAGCGGGACTATATCTTGGTAACCAGCCTGAGACGATCTGATCAGTGGCGGTAGAAGTGGTGGTTGGCCATTTGGGTACGGGTTTGGCGGTGGTGGTCTTCTGGAGTGGGCATCAGGGTTGCCTTCAGACCACATTAGAAACTATAATGTACCACATCTGTATGATAACTCCACTAAGATACATTTGAAAATCGCTTTCTTACTCTTCAGAACCCTACTAGAGAGCTACTTGTACGTCGTCGGTTCAACAACTGGAAATGATAGTCCAATTAGAGCCTTCTTGCTACCGCCTTACCTCGTACCAGACACCTAGGCGTTATAAAAAAAATAAAACGCCTAGTAGGCGTTGTATTTGAACACAACGCCTAGGGGTAATATTCAAGTGAAACATCAAAACTTTGAAGAATGAGAAAACACAAAGCCATTATTCGAGTTTTCTAGGGGCTGCCTACTTTTAGGGCGAAGATTGGACCGAGTCGTGCAATTAATACTTCCCCCCCGCAGCATCCGCCGTGTCCAGTTACCTTGTAAATTAAAAAATGTTTCATACAAGTATGCTTTTACAAAACTGACATTTCATGTGTTTGATGGTGCGCAGGCAGCTCAAATGTATAATGGCACCTAAGACATATTGCAGGATAGTATCACGTGTTATAGAATTTTCATGGTGCTATTTTGCAGTCTTTCTTAAGTCTTATATGACCTAAATACTCAGCTTTCGATCGGTACCCTACTTGGGTCCGTAGAAGCCCTGGTTACGGAGATACAAAAAAAATCCGATTGCCGACCTTTGGTAAGGTGGTGGATAACTGGTTGCTTACCTTATTAGTCTTTCCCGGCCTACGCGTAGCCCTATTTTTCGTGTTATTCTGTTTGGCAACTTCGTTAACCAGTCGTATCCCCCCCCAACCGGCTCGAAGCTCAAGTCGCCGAATTGAAGTCTGGGACTGTAGTTCTAGTGCCGTAGTACGTGGGTGCATCATAAGTCCACGGCTTATTTCGTTAAATTAATACCAGTATATCTTCTCTCGAAGCCTTTGTGTGAAGTCTGAATTAGAGTAAGGCAGTGAACGAAACTACTAGTAAATCGAATTATTTAGCAGCAATACGAATATGTTACGGCTACAGTTCAATGCATTGGAATTGCGTGTCGAAGTGCACACGCGTTTTTCTGTATCTCTGCTTTTACTAACAAATAATTTTCAGAGTTCGTCCACAGGTTGAAAATGAGTGTTGTAAAAATCAGTTTCTTGCAGATATACAACGCAAACTTACAGTTAATCCTGAAAGAATCGCTATCGACCCACGGCGAACGAGGTCGCAGCTATTGTCATCGATGAGAACGTTTCAAACGAACGAGACATTGTCGTTCGCCGACGAGAAGGTGGCTTAAAGCGCATCTCGGATCTACACCCTGCTTACGACCCTCTTCAGTTTCCGCTCTTGCTTTCACAAGGTGAATATGGATGGTCGGAAGAAGTGCAGTATGCACCTGGTGTAACGCGATACAGAAATACCAAGCTTAAAATCCGGGATTTCTACGCGTATATATATCAGCTGTTTACACGTAAAGGAGAGTATTCGCTACTTCACCGGGCTTCACGTCTGTTTCAGCAGTGGTGTGTGGAGCAGTATGTCAAGATTGAGCTGCAACGTCTTCGATTTATCCGGCGTAACCAATCAAAACTCCGAGCGGATCTGTATCGCGGGGTCATCGATGCAACGTTACATGACGCTAACTTAGGCGAGATTAGTCGTTATGTACTGCTTCCTCCGACTTTCACGGGAAGGGAGTGATACTGAAAAAGCAGTACTATGACGCCATGGCCATCGTACGCGACTTCGGGAAGCCTGATCTTTTTATAACTGTTACATGTAATGGGGACTGGCCCGAGATCAAGGAGGCATTACTACCCGGGCAAACAGCGGTGGATCGTCCTGACATCATGGCAAGTGTGTTTCGAGAAAAACTGGAGGCTATCAAGGATGACATCATCAAGAACCAGGTCTTTGGTAGAGTTCGAGCTCTGATCTACGTGATTGAGTTTCAAAAGCGAGGACTATCTCATGCCCACATGTTGATCAAGTTGGCCAGCGAAGCAAGTCCAAGAAGATCTGAAGATTACGACAGGTTCGTGTGCTCCGAAATTCCGGATCCTAACGAGCACCCACAGCTCTACGAGACAGTGACGAAGTGCATGATGCATGGCCCCTGTGGAGCACTGGACAGGAATGCACCATGTGTGAAAGACGGTGGTTGCACGAAGGGATTTCTAAAGGGCTTCCGCGAGACCACATTCGCTTCAGATAGTGGCTATGCGGAATATCGGCGTCGCAATCAAGGGAGATCGACATTGCGAAAACATGTGGAGCTGGACAACCGATGGGTAGTCCCGTACAACCCGTACCTGTGTGAGAAGTACAACTGTCATATCAACGTTGAGATCTGCTCGACCATCAACGCCATCAAGTACATCTACAAATAAGTCTACAAAGGCCAGGACCGAGCTACCATTACGCTCGACACGATCGAGTCTGATCTCGGTGATAATACCACCCGATGGATTGATATCGATGAAGTTCAGGAGTACCTAAGCGAGATATACATATGTCCCCCAGAAGGATGCTGGCGAATTTTCAAGTTCCCGCTACAGTGGAAGTCTCATACCGTATTTCAGCTTCCGGTTCACTTACCAGAGATAAATTACATCAGGTTTAATCCTGACTGACCAGGGACATTCCAGAAATGCGTCACACGAAACTGACAAGGTATTTTGAGACGTGTGCGTCCGACGAAAATGCAAGAGAACTACTCTATTACGAATTCCCAAAGCGCTACACGAGGAAGGATAAGCACTGGCATCCGCGGACAACGTCGGAAGGTGATAAGGCAATTGAAAGGATGGTGTCTGTACCGCCCAATGATCAGGAGCGGTTTTATCTTCGGTTGTTATTATGTAACGTCCGGGGCCCCGCGTCTTTTGAGGAACTTCGCACAGTTGACGGAGGGTATGCGAGACATTACAGGAGGCGGCGCAAGCGAGGGGTCTACTCGAAAACGATGAAGAATGGCGCCAGTTTATGGAAGAGGCGAGCTCTTACCAGATGCCAAATCAACTTCGACATCTTTTTCTATCCTGTTGGTGCATTGCCACCCTGCCAGTTCGAGAGATTTGTGGGATGAGTTCTTGGACTCAATGTCGCATGATTTTCAACGCGAGTTGAATAAACCAGCATCGGACCGAATGGTTGTTTACCGAAAGATTCAAGCCCTGGACAGTTGCTTACAGAGCAACAACAAGTCTGCTCAAGATTACGGCAGTCTCCCACAATTGTCAGATTTTGATGATCTTGCTCACCACGAATCAATTTCCAACCGGCTGTTGGCAATGGAGTTGTCATATGACACTGCCCGCTTGACAGAGCTTCAGAGCCAAGCTTGCCTCCTCAACGAGGACCAAAGAGCTGTTTACGACAAGGTTGTCGAGGCTATAGTAGACGCGGCAGCGGAAGAAAAGCTGTTTTTCTTGGATGGACCTGGCGGAACAGGAAAGTCGTTTCTCCTTCAGACTATACTGGCTATTGTGCGTTCGACAGGAAAAGTCGCGTTTGCAGTAGCATCCAGTGGGGTTGCTTTAACGTTGCTGATGGGTGGTGGTAGAACGGCCCACTATACCTTCCAGCTTGGGTTGGATCTTAATGCTTCATCAACGTGCAATATTTCAGGTAATTCGGCACGTGCTGAGCTGCTTCGAAAAACGGACCTAATAGTATGGGACGAGGCATCGCTGATGGTCAAGTACAGGTTTCAGGCTGTCAATCTCACTTTGCAAGATCTGATGAAGAATGATAAGCTTTTCGGTGGGAAAGTGGCCTTGCTTGCCGGTGCCTTCCGTCAGTGCTTACCGGTTATTTCACATGACTCACCAGAACAAGTTATTGACAGCTGCGTTAAGCGTTCTTCACTATGGAGCGGGTTCAAAATTCTGCGCCTTCGTACAAATATGAGAGTACAGAACATGACGAACCAGGCTACAGCTGCAGAAGCACAAGCGTTTGCTGACTTTTTGCTTCACGTCGGAGATGGTCGCAATGGAGGCTGTACCGAGTGCGGTGATGACTACACTAGAGTTCAGCACGACATGGTGTTAACAACCACGGGCCCGTGACACAACAAGATCAAACCCTCTGATTAATCATGTGTATGGAGACATGACGGAGAGACTGAACACTCCAGACTACTTTTCCAACCGAGTTATCCTCACGCCTCTAAATGATCTAAATGAAGACGTTCATAAGATCAACAACGCTGCTATTGAGGCGCTACCAGGCGAATTTCAGGATTACGAGTCTATTGATGCTGTCGAGGGCTGCCAGGAAAACGAGAGCTCCGTGTTCCCCGTCGAGTTCCTCAACACGCTGACCATTTCAGGATTACCTCCACATAAACTACGACTAAAAGTCGGTGCTCCAATCATCTTGCTGAGGAACATCAGCGGCGAGAATGGGCTTTGCAACGGTACTCGACTCCAAGTTCTTCACTTGCAGCGACATTGGATTGAAGCTAAAGTGCTGGCAGGTATTCTTACGGGAAAAGTGGTTGTAATTCCACGAACCCCCTTGATTTCGCATGGATCCGGACTGCCGTTTGAACTTCAGCGTCGGCAATTTCCGGTACAACTAGCTTTTGCTATGACCATCAACAAGCACAAGGCCAGACCAGAACTTGGAGTATATTTGTCTCAGCCGGTGTTTTCCCATGGACAACTCTACGTTGCTCTCTCACGAGCGACTTCAAGGCGTCGCATTAAGATCGCGTTAGATTACAACACCCATCACGTGGATGGTGGGTATTGCCTGCTGAATGTTGTCTACCGCTCTGTAGTAGCATAGGCAGAGGTTGAAGTAGTTTATACTATTTTTTGCAATTTATACATTTTAATATTTTCATTCGCCAATTTTGCATACTAAATATTTCCACTCGCAATTTATCGATATACACGCGACTGAGCAGGCTGCGCCGCTTGGCGGCGCAGCGAGCTCGCTTGTTATAATAAAAGCAAGAATCGATACAGTGTCGTGCGTCCATCGTGGTCACCATGTAAAAGCTCACCATCGTCAAGCTAGTATATAGGCCGGCTCCGGAACATAGGAATCTATCATATATTTTTTTGCGTTTTGGGTCCTATAATAGCGATTTAACACATCTTGCACAGTAGAAGTTGTACTCTTACTGCCGTCGTAAGAGTCAATCGATGGCCATCTCGTTCGATTGGGTAAGGCATTTACAGGGGTGCCAAGGTTGGAGCGCCCATCAATGCAAACTCGCTCGAGGCCCGTTTGTCCGCCTTCGCCGTATAGTCCTGTGTTCGGTAGTCGTATGCGAGACCGCCATGATACGTGATATCAATTCCATTAACCTCCTTGTCTTCATCGACACGGAGACCGATCGTGATCTTGAGCAAGAACAAGATCATTATCGTCACCACGAACGAATAAACAGCAGCCACGCACTGCGAAATCAATTGGTGGAGGAATTGCTCAGTGTTTCCGTAGAAGGCACCACCATCGATGTTCGGATTCACGTCCGGCGTGGCGAACAAGCCCGTCATGAGGCCGCCCATAACACCAACACATCCGTGAATAGCGAAGGAGTCGAGGGTGTCGTCGTAACGAAGGTAGTTTTTCATCTGGATAGCAGCGAAACCAGTAGCTGCACCTACCATGCCAAAAACTATCGATGCCCACGGGTACACGTAGCCACAGGCCGGAGTGATCGAAACCAAGCCAGCTACAGCACCACTAGCAGCTCCACAGGGATCGAACTTCTTGTACGAGATATATTCGAGTCCTACCCATGTGAGGAATCCCGCACTCGAGCCCAAGTGGGTGTTGATAGCAGCCGTGGCAGCGATACCATCCGCTGCACCTTGCGATCCAGCGTTGAAACCGAACCAACCGAACCACAGTAGCGTGACTCCGATCATCACTAGTGGTACATTATGGGGCTTCACAGGTTCACTGTGGTTGTATCGCTTGCCCACCATCAGAGCAGCAGCAAGGGCTCCAAATCCACTGGAAATGTGGATGACAGTGCCACCGGCAAAGTCGAGGGAGCCCATCTTACCCTCCCAGCCCATGGCGGTGATCTCCCATGAACCATCGAGTTTCATGGACCACATCCAGTGGGCCAATGGGTCGTACACCAGCGATGTCCAGAGGAAGATGAAGATGAGGAAGGAGTTGTATTTCATTCGGCCGACGATGCCACCGCTGAGTAGCGCAGGCGAGATCATAGCGAATTGAGTCTGGAAGAACGCGAACAGGAGGTGCGGGATCTCAGTGCCGTACGTGCCGCTCGGAGTCTGCCCCACATTGTTGTATCCGGCCCAGTTGAACATTCCGTTGGATCCGAATGCCACGGAATAACCGAAAGCCCAAAACTGAACTGACACTAGGGCCATACTGACGAACGACATCATGATGGTGTTGGAGGCCATTTCCTCACCGGCCAGACCGGCGTAGAAGAAGGCGACTCCAGGGGTCATGATCATCACCAGAGCGCTGGACGTGAGCATCCATGCCGTGTTGCCCGAATCCACCGCTTGGCCGTAGTCCGTCTCAGCCTTTTGACCTCGACCGGTGTAGTTGACGCACTCGCCCGTCGTCTTATCCAAGTACTGCGACGTCAGGCACGTAACAGTTGAGCCGGAGCCACTTTGGGCTGCAGTGGTGGAGACGAGGCCTACAACCAGCGCTGTGAACGCCAGCACCCGTGTTGTCCAATTCATCGTTCTTGAATCGAGAGGTCTGAAATCTTGCGCGCAAATTTCGAAGTGAGCAATCAAAGCTTGTTAACTCTGCATGCTGCCAGACGGTCGATGAGGGTTAATCGGTGTTGAGCGCTACACACGCGCGCCGTGTCTCCATTGTCTACGTGGTGCTTTGAAACGTTGTGCTCGGTTTGTAGGTTTGTAAAGCAATTGATTGCGCTCGGATCAAAGCGATTTGGATGATCTATTTCGCGGATCGGCGAAATTCCGGCGCCACGAATTGGCAAAGCGGGATTGACCGAACAACATGGGGCGAGTCCGCATGGGTTGCGAACACGCCGAGCCAATACCGATATGGATGGACACCCATCGACTCTACATCAAAGCGCATGCTGTATCTTAAAACGACACTTGGCTATTGGCGAGTTTTTCTCTTTTTTTCGGGAGCAACAAATCTTCCGGTGCGATCTTTACGAAATGAGAGCGAGCTGCATCTTTCCACGATTCAGACTGTCAGTCCAATTTTCACATTGGTACTTTAGACTACAGCTTATAAGAAAATCTGCGCAGCAGAAAGATACAGAGGTGTGAGGGAGGCATTTGATTTGAGAGGAACTGGAGCTGGAGATGGTGGCCGTGAAGGTTAGCGCCATCATCATGAAGACCAAAAAAACTGTGGTGGTGAGACCCTACTCCAATGCTATGGATACCATGCTTTATAAGCTTTTTAAAAAAAGGCTTAAGAACAACTTGTAGCAACAACTTTATCCGACACTTGGTCTTCTCATTCGTGGAATACCATTTGCTAAAGCAACGTCCTGGCTCACGTGTCGATATGTAGACAACATAAACACCCGACACAGGAGTTGAAGCCCACCATTTTATTTTATTATAATCCTACCGCACGACCACTTCGTTTGCAATTCAATGAGTCGAACACTTTCCTATCGCTTGTCGTTCCGAGAGTTTGACCGATGGGCTTCCTACTCGCTTAAACATTCATAATGGGTTCCTTCTGCACGCTTTCCTGTGTCATGCTTGGTGTCATCATCGAAGCAAAATCGGTTGATGGTGGGTTAGCCGCCTTAACGGTGGGGCCGTTGTGGTCCTGAGCGCTGTAGTCATAAGCGAGCCCACCGTGATACGACACATCAATGCCGTTCACCTCCTTATCCTCGTCCACGCGGAGGCCAATCGTGAGTTTCAAGACATACAGGATGATGATGGTCACCACGAACGAGTAGGCCGCAGCCACACACTGCGAGACCAACTGGTGTACGAACAGCATTCCGTGGCCGTAGAAGGCGCCTCCTTCGATGTTTGGGTTCACCTCGGACGTCGCAAACAGGCCAGTCATGAGACCCCCCATGACTCCGGCACAGCCGTGGATGCCGAACGAGTCCAACGTGTCATCGTAGCGCAGGTGGTTCTTCATGTGGACGGCGCCAAAGCCTGTGATCGCACCCACCACACCGAAGATAACCGACGCCCAAGGGTACACGTAGCCACAGGCCGGTGTGATGGCCACTAAACCGGCCACGGCGCCACTAGCAGCTCCACAAGGATCGAACTTCTTGTACATGGCAAACTCTAGTCCTACCCACGTGAGAAACCCAGCACTAGCAGCCAGGTGAGTGTTGATAGCAGCAACAGCAGCAATTCCGTCGGCAGCGCCCGAGGAGCCGGCGTTAAAGCCAAACCAGCCGAACCACAGCAACGTGGCGCCAATCATGACAAGCGGAACGTTGTGGGGCTTGACGGGGTCTCCGTGGTTGTATCTCTTGCCCACCATTAGAGCAGCAGCGAGGGCTCCAAACCCACTGGAGATGTGGATGACAGTGCCACCGGCAAAGTCGAGGGAGCCCATCTTACCCTCCCAGCCCATGGCGGTGATCTCCCATGAACCATCGAGTTTCATGGACCACATCCAGTGGGCCAATGGGTCGTACACTAGCGACGTCCAGAGGAGGATGAAGAGCAAGTACGAACCGAACTTCATACGACCCACGATGCCACCACTGAGCAGAGCCGGCGTCAGGGTGGCGAACTGGGTCTGGAAGAAGGCGAACAGGATATGTGGGATGCCTGTCCCGTAGGTGCCGCTAGGAACTTCACGTACGTCGTTGTAGCCGGCCCAGCCAAAGATGCCGTGCGAGCTGAAGGCGGCCGAGTAGCCGAACGCCCAGAACTGGATGGATACCAGAGCCATGCTAACGAAGGACATCATCATGGTGTTGGACGCCATGTCCTCACCGGCGAGACCGGCGTAGAAGAAAGCCACGCCAGGCGTCATGATCATGACGAGCGCACTTGATGCCAGCATCCACGCTGTGTTTCCAGAGTCGATGGCGGTGTCGAAGTCCGTGCTGGCCTTCACGCCTTGGTTCTCGTAGTTCACACATTCGTTTGTGTCTGTGTCCAAGTACTGAGACACCAAACACGTGACGGTCGAGCCTGAGCCGCTCTGAGCTGCGGCGGAAGCGGCCAGTAGGGACAGCGACGCGAACAGCGCCATCCTAGCCGTCCAGTTCATTTGCAGAGTGTTTGGGACCTTGGGCGAAAAATCCGAAGTGAAGACTACCGAGCAGAGGCAACGTACGAGGTGAGGGGCCGAAGCGACAGGGGCGAGTGTAGGTTTGTGAAGGTAGTGGGACTACGGTTCTGGTAGAAGGGATGAGAGCTGTCCGTGTTGCAGTCTGAGGGATACATGTACATGACCATACATGTATACCACCGACCTTTTGCGCCTCGACCAGGCTGGCTCTGGGCTACATGTATACGTCGCGCATCGGTCGCGACGAGAAGACCAAGAAGCGCTTTGCAGGATGAACGAGGCTTGGGCGCTTCGTAATTTTGTAAAGCGCTCGCTGGATTTCTGCCTGGAAGCGTTTGGCTCATGTTGAAGAGACAAAGAAAGAGCAGTTCACGATACCGTGTTTTACTTGACAAAGCCGGTGCAGTTTTGTCGACGTCGCTGCGCGTCATTCCTAAAAACTTGAAGCATCAAATGCTTCAACATCTCAAGATTATGCGGTTTATTCAGGGTATTCATTTTAACCTTCTTGTTTGCTGTAATTTAAGGCATTATTTTAAAAATCATTAAAATCGGAATGTGTAGTGCATAAATCAACGACATACTGTACAGTATATTTTACATCAGCCAATTAGAGTTGTTGGCACTTCAACATTTCCCTCTATAAATGGCACTAAGTCTCATTTATAGGGACTCGAGCTAGGTTGAAACGCGAAGCTTGTATGGCGGGACCTGTTCACACCAGCACACAATCAACGTGTTTCCACCCCATTCACGATCGGGTTCTTACTGGCTGTTTGGATTTGACGGCGGAGCAGGCATCATCAATCTATAAAACGCCCGTTCAGGCGGTCGTGCTGTGGCACAAGATAAATACCCCTGTCGGTTCACTTCCCTACTTTCCAAGACGCACACAAGCCCGTGGAAAATTCCAGAGCTGTTAGAGTGAGGTTTATACTACAGCAGAGTAAACACCGGGTTGCCCAAGAATGCGCCGCCTTCTACGTAACAAAGAAACCATCGGCAAGTCACCGTAGTGGTGGTTTAGCGAACCAGGCCATGGTGGCTAGCTGTTCTCCTAGCGCAATCAATAACAGCACCGAAAACGATGGCTATGACAATAACGGCTGATCCTCGCAAAACTTGCAGTCTAGCAGTGGTGCGGCGAAGGTCTCAAAGTTTAAATACAAACTAAACTGTGCGCTACTCAAGGAAGCTGTCGGCGTCAGGTGAATATTGACCGCAGCGGTCAGCAGCAGCACCCTCCAATATGACATCTAAGCCAAACAGCCAAATCACACACATCGTCATTGGCATAGGTAGTCACTCGGCCACCGTGGCTGCCAATAACTGATCCAACGCCCCGAACTTTGTGCACCCGACAATTTCGTAGCTAAGCAGAGCAAGAGTCATCGTGTTCCATCGCTTAATCAAAAAGGCAAACTAACGGTTCTCCCCGCTGGCAAAAACTCGTACGAAAACACCATCACGCTATATCCACCAAATTGACGAGCTGTTGCTATATGCTTGACTCAGCATCGCCAACGCGCGACATAGAGACTTATGGACCTTGTGTCGGTGTGTGTTCGTTCACGGTGATCCTATCGAAGGCTTTTCGTCTCAGAAATGAGTAATTAAATGCATTCGGTGGAGGGCGAGCCGATACTATCGGCCCGATAGTCACAGCTACTTGAAGTTCTGTCTGGGCCGATTGAGTGACCACCCGCTGTAAGCGAAACATTGCAAGTGGAGTGACGCTCGATCGGACTTCAATACCAAGCAAGAGTTCGAGCACTCGCCGACCAATTCTCTTCTAGTGTTGATCGGTGTTGCGGTCCAATGCTTTGGTGATGAAGGCAACCCAATTTTCAGGTTGAGAAAGTGCTGCACAGAACGTTTGGTCAAAGCCGAGACGAAACGGCACGGACCTGTCTTTACCCTGTGACGCGCTTCATGGACCAATGATGATTATTCGACAACGATGACCGAGTCCGCGTCGCAGCGAGTCACGAGTACCTTCGCAAAGTTGAAGCCATGCAACTTTCGATGGTATATGCAGACTGCAATGTGGGCACTGGTGGTACGGGTCTCCATTGGAGGCAAAGTTGCTGCGGGCAGACTGTCTGGTCGCTGCTGCTGTTCTGTTCAGCCAGGAGACTTGTCCACCATTTGCCTTCGAAGAGCAACAGCGCGATTAAAAAGCGGTTTGCTTTGCGTAATTCTAGTTTCAAATGGGGTCGGGACGTTAAGGCTGCTACAGTAAACACAAAGGGAACGATAGTAACATCGAGTTCACACTAACATCATTTCGGCCACTGCAGACACCCTGCTCGGCGTTTTCGGTTTAGCAGCTTCCGGACTGAACCGGCCACTATTATCGGACCCACTCGCCCTAAAAATGAAAATGTTTCTTTGTCTTGCGGTAAGTTTCACCGCCACCTGCTGGTTCTCCATTAAGTCTAGATGAGAGCGAAAGGGATAGTCCAGCTGTACAATTCTAAGTCTCCGTCAGCATGTCAGTTCGCATTTTGCCTCGGCTTGCTCAAGTTCCCATCTGAAGCATGCTCGGCCTTAACCCGTCACTCACTCGGCTTGTCATCACCACTACAGCAGCTCTTGCATTCGGTATTTTTGTAGTTTCCGCCCAGGACACCTCAGCATCGACCATCACCTGCGACGTCTCCCAGTACCTCGATTCCACCTCCACCGAATGTGTCAGCTACTCTTCGCGAGGTGAAAAAGCTGGCAACGCGTATGACACGACCATCGATTCGGGCAACACGGCATGGATGCTCATGTCCAGTGCCTTAGTGATGCTCATGACCCCAGGTGTTGCCTTCTTCTATGCCGGTTTGGCTGGTGAAGACATGGCGTCGAACACCATGATGATGTCGTTTGTTAGTATGGCGATGGTGTCGATCCAGTTCTTCGCTTTCGGTTACTCAGCGTGCTTCAGTTCCGACGGTATTTTTGCCTGGGCGGGTTACAATAACGTCGGTGCCGTCGCCAGCGGAACCTATGGTGGCAGTATCCCTCACATCCTGTTCGCCTTCTTCCAAACGCAATTTGCCACGATCACACCAGCGTTGATCAGCGGCGGAATTGTCGGTCGCATGAAGTTCGGTAGCTATCTGCTCTTCATTCTGCTGTGGACGTCCATCGTTTATGACCCACTAGCTCGTTGGATGTGGTCACTTAAGCTCAATGAGAACTGGGAGATCACGGCAATGGGCTGGGAGGGTAAGATGGGTGCGCTCGATTTCGCTGGAGGTACAGTCATCCACGTCTCCAGTGGTTTTGGTGCTCTTGTCGCCGCCATTGTGGTGGGTAAGCGCTACAACCACGGCGAGCCTGTCAAGCCGCACAACGTACCACTGGTGATGATCGGTGCAACACTGCTGTGGTTCGGCTGGTTCGGCTTCAATGCCGGGTCTCAGGGTGCTGCTGACGGGATTGCTGCTATTGCTGCTATCAACACGCATCTAGCGCCATGTGCTGGCTTCCTGACCTGGTCAGCTCTTGAGTTTGCTTTCCACAAGAACTTCGATCCCTGCGGCGCCATTAGTGGAGCTGTAGCCGGACTTGTGGCCATCACCCCAGGCTGTGCCTTTGTGTATCCGTGGGCTGCTGTTATCTTCGGCATAGTCGGTTCTGCTACTGGTTTCGGTGCTGTTCATCTCAAGAATGTTCTTCGTTACGATGATACTCTGGATTCCTTTGGCATCCATGGCTGCGGTGGTTTCATGGGCGGCCTACTTACGGGTCTATTCGCCACCTCCGAGATTAACCCGGCTATCGAGGGTGGTGCTTTCTACGGTCATGGAATACAATTCGTACACCAACTCGTTTCACAGTGTGTGGCAGCTGCCTATTCGGCGGTGGTGACCTTCCTCATTCTGATGGCACTCAAATACACGGTGGGTCTTCGCGTATCGGAGGAGAAAGAAGTAAATGGCATGGATGTTTCGTACCACGGAGGCCAGGCATACGACTACAGTGCCCATGGTGGGTTGAGCTCACCTACTCTTAAAGTGGCCAACCCTCCTGCTGGCGACTTCATGAGCATGATGACTTCCGCCCAGCCCAATGGAAACGGTGCTAGTCATAGTGCAAATGAACTCTAAACTGGTTCCTTCTGCACTGAGTCACATTGGAGCCGCGTGCCCAATTTGTAATGTCAAGCGAATATAATGCCACAAACGTTGTAAAATGATACTTCGAAAGGCACAACTATTTTGTTGAACGCATCAATGTTTTCTATATCGGAAAGCTTGATAGAATCTGCCACGACTTCAGTGAACGTGGTCATATCCACCACCTTGATAACGCTCTCGCCACTAAGATCCGCACGGTTCCAACGCCGTAGAGCACTCACTTAACTTGTGCTCATCCAGAGTTTTTAGCATGAGCTTAATCTACCGTTTCTATTTCTTAATGTCACTTCACATGTCAACAAACGCTTTCTCGGTGATCGAGCGATGTTTCTATTTCTAATCTCCACTTCAACTTGCTCAGATGGCTACGTATTTCGGTGATCGTAGTTCTGAGTGCTTCTTTGATAATAGGTGAGCGGAGTGGTGTCCTTCCTAGCTATGATTCCATGCGTCACACACAGGACCACCATATTTATCCAGATTTTACTCCACAAAGTTGTGTCTTCTTTTCGAAGGGTCGTGCACAAGCGATGGTCGGTCACAAGTCGACTTGCCAGCGCATCCACACTTCTCGGCAAGCACTAGTACTGACAAGCACTATTACTGCCGCTGGGATTGTTGACCACCTCTCCGACGCCCTCTATCGCTTCATATGCGTCGTTTGGATACCACTAGCAGACACTTTTTTTTACCGGTTGCGTTGACTGCAGCCGCGGTTTACCACCACATGGCGCAGCCGCTCGCAACAAAAAGATGTATGTATCTGCTCCAGCGACGAACAGCAAAAATGGTTTCAACTACGGAGTATAATGCACTCCTGTTAACGTATGCAGCACGAAGTTACGACGTGTGCACCGTCGTATGCAGCCAATGGTGACCGACGGTCACTGTTCGTGCCATCAGGTGGCCGGAATGCCAACCTGCTTACTGGTACATGTACACCAACCAGTTCTTATGCGGTGTCACTTGGCCATCTGGCAGCCTAACTGCCCGTCAGACTTGCAAACATCCAGCAAGTCGAGCAGTCTCGAGCGGTTGCCATGCTGCTCGTTGTGCGAGAGGGTATCGCGCCGACTGGAGTCCCTGGCATTTGGCTGCATCGCTGCATCGATCAAAGCAGAATTAAAGCTAGCTCATTCTTCATTTTGCGACGTCCTGATCTAGCGTCCATCTCAAGACTAAGCAAACTACTCACCAACCAAGCATTTCCGACACGAGCAGGATGATGTTCAGCAAAACAATCTGCGCGCTTTGTGTCGCGGCTGTGGCATTCTCGAGCAGCGCGGTGGAAGCGTCTACAGAGGTCGCACAGACTTACGGACGGCTATACCAGAATCACGATGGCTACGGCAAGCAAGACGGCTACGGCAAGAACGACGGGTACGTCACGAACGCCGGTTATGGCATACGCGACACGTACGGGAATCGAAACGGCTATGGCAAGAACGACGGGTACGGCAAGCAAGACAGCTATGACTCGCAAGATAGCTATGACACGCGGGGCGCTTATGGCAAGCAGAACGGCTACCGCAACAACGACGGATACGGCAAGCAAGACGGCTATAATAACCGCAACAGATACGGCGGTGCAACGGTGGGTACTAGCGGCTACGGTGGCGTGGGAGCTACCAAGGGATACAGCGGCGTCGGTGCTGCTGCCGGCGTGGGTGCCAAGGGGTACGGTGGCATCGGTGTCGGTCTTAACGCAGGTGCAAGGCTCAATGCTGGCGCCGGGGTGGGGGCCAGAGGGTACGGAGGCGTGGGCGCAGGGCTCAACGCAGGTGCAGGCTTGAATGCCGGCGCCGGTCTCAACGCTGGTGCTGGTCTCAACGCAGGAGCGGGACTCAAGGCCACTGGTGGCCTTACCGCGGGTGCGGGTCTGAACGCCGGTGCCACCGCCGGTGCGGGAGGTAACGCTGCTGGCACGGCTACTGGGGGATACTCCAAGGACAAGGGTGCCGCACAAACGGCACAGACAGCCGCGCAGTCCGGCGGCTACCGCCACTTGCGCGCGTAAATCTCCACCCCATAGGTTACTGGAGCTAATGGAGGCTGGTTGCACGGACAATTGGACCGATCGCTGAGCCACCACCGTCACCCACTCGGACGATGTGCCGAGATCTAACTAGCACGAGTTGTTCGTGCTCGTTGTAGTAGTTGTCTTGTATGTAAGAGTTCCCCGCACTGTGTAGAGACCACTTAATCCAACCCGATCTGATTCACTGAACAACTTGTTTTGTTCACTTTCTCTGGCTGGTGTACATGTAGCAGTCAAATGTTGACCATCAGACGTGAAGTTTATCAAATGTGCCTCGTTCTCAGTATGTTAGAATAATATATGATACATGTATAATATTGCTAAAGAATGTGAGTGTTGTACCTCGATATCGATAGAGTCTGCCGCGACTTCAGTGAACGTGGTCATATCCACCACCTTGATAACGCTCTCGCCACTAAGATCCGCACGGTTCCGACGCCGTAGAGCACTCACTTAACTTGTGCTCATCCAGAGTTTTTAGCATGAGCTTAATCTACCGTTTCTATTTCTTAATGTCACTTCACATGTCAACAAACGCTTTCTCGGTGATCGAGCGATGTTTCTATTTCTAATCTCCACTTCAACTTGCTCAGATGGCTACGTATTTCGGTGATCGTAGTTCTGAGTGCTTCTTTGATAATAGGTGAGCGGAGTGGTGTCCTTCCTAGCTATGATTCCATGCGTCACACACAGGACCACCATATTTATCCAGATTTTACTCCACAAAGTTGTGTCTTCTTTTCGAAGGGTCGTGCACAAGCGATGGTCGGTCACAAGTCGACTTGCCAGCGCATCCACACTTCTCGGCAAGCACTAGTACTGACAAGCACTATTACTGCCGCTGGGATTGTTGACCACCTCTCCGACGCCCTCTATCGCTTCATATGCGTCGTTTGGATACCACTAGCAGACACTTTTTTTTACCGGTTGCGTTGACTGCAGCCGCGGTTTACCACCACATGGCGCAGCCGCTCGCAACAAAAAGATGTATGTATCTGCTCCAGCGACGAACAGCAAAAATGGTTTCAACTACGGAGTATAATGCACTCCTGTTAACGTATGCAGCACGAAGTTACGACGTGTGCACCGTCGTATGCAGCCAATGGTGACCGACGGTCACTGTTCGTGCCATCAGGTGGCCGGAATGCCAACCTGCTTACTGGTACATGTACACCAACCAGTTCTTATGCGGTGTCACTTGGCCATCTGGCAGCCTAACTGCCCGTCAGACTTGCAAACATCCAGCAAGTCGAGCAGTCTCGAGCGGTTGCCATGCTGCTCGTTGTGCGAGAGGGTATCGCGCCGACTGGAGTCCCTGGCATTTGGCTGCATCGCTGCATCGATCAAAGCAGAATTAAAGCTAGCTCATTCTTCATTTTGCGACGTCCTGATCTAGCGTCCATCTCAAGACTAAGCAAACTACTCACCAACCAAGCATTTCCGACACGAGCAGGATGATGTTCAGCAAAACAATCTGCGCGCTTTGTGTCGCGGCTGTGGCATTCTCGAGCAGCGCGGTGGAAGCGTCTACAGAGGTCGCACAGACTTACGGACGGCTATACCAGAATCACGATGGCTACGGCAAGCAAGACGGCTACGGCAAGAACGACGGGTACGTCACGAACGCCGGTTATGGCATACGCGACACGTACGGGAATCGAAACGGCTATGGCAAGAACGACGGGTACGGCAAGCAAGACAGCTATGACTCGCAAGATAGCTATGACACGCGGGGCGCTTATGGCAAGCAGAACGGCTACCGCAACAACGACGGATACGGCAAGCAAGACGGCTATAATAACCGCAACAGATACGGCGGTGCAACGGTGGGTACTAGCGGCTACGGTGGCGTGGGAGCTACCAAGGGATACAGCGGCGTCGGTGCTGCTGCCGGCGTGGGTGCCAAGGGGTACGGTGGCATCGGTGTCGGTCTTAACGCAGGTGCAAGGCTCAATGCTGGCGCCGGGGTGGGGGCCAGAGGGTACGGAGGCGTGGGCGCAGGGCTCAACGCAGGTGCAGGCTTGAATGCCGGCGCCGGTCTCAACGCTGGTGCTGGTCTCAACGCAGGAGCGGGACTCAAGGCCACTGGTGGCCTTACCGCGGGTGCGGGTCTGAACGCCGGTGCCACCGCCGGTGCGGGAGGTAACGCTGCTGGCACGGCTACTGGGGGATACTCCAAGGACAAGGGTGCCGCACAAACGGCACAGACAGCCGCGCAGTCCGGCGGCTACCGCCACTTGCGCGCGTAAATCTCCACCCCATAGGTTACTGGAGCTAATGGAGGCTGGTTGCACGGACAATTGGACCGATCGCTGAGCCACCACCGTCACCCACTCGGACGATGTGCCGAGATCTAACTAGCACGAGTTGTTCGTGCTCGTTGTAGTAGTTGTCTTGTATGTAAGAGTTCCCCGCACTGTGTAGAGACCACTTAATCCAACCCGATCTGATTCACTGAACAACTTGTTTTGTTCACTTTCTCTGGCTGGTGTACATGTAGCAGTCAAATGTTGACCATCAGACGTGAAGTTTATCAAATGTGCCTCGTTCTCAGTATGTTAGAATAATATATGATACATGTATAATATTGCTAAAGAATGTGAGTGTTGTACCTCGATATCGATAGAGTCTGCCGCGACTTCAGTGAACGTGGTCATATCCACCACCTTGATAACGCTCTCGCCACTAAGATCCGCACGGTTCCGACGCCGTAGAGCACTCACTTAACTTGTGCTCATCCAGAGTTTTTAGCATGAGCTTAATCTACCGTTTCTATTTCTTAATGTCACTTCACATGTCAACAAACGCTTTCTCGGTGATCGAGCGATGTTTCTATTTCTAATCTCCACTTCAACTTGCTCAGATGGCTACGTATTTCGGTGATCGTAGTTCTGAGTGCTTCTTTGATAATAGGTGAGCGGAGTGGTGTCCTTCCTAGCTATGATTCCATGCGTCACACACAGGACCACCATATTTATCCAGATTTTACTCCACAAAGTTGTGTCTTCTTTTCGAAGGGTCGTGCACAAGCGATGGTCGGTCACAAGTCGACTTGCCAGCGCATCCACACTTCTCGGCAAGCACTAGTACTGACAAGCACTATTACTGCCGCTGGGATTGTTGACCACCTCTCCGACGCCCTCTATCGCTTCATATGCGTCGTTTGGATACCACTAGCAGACACTTTTTTTTACCGGTTGCGTTGACTGCAGCCGCGGTTTACCACCACATGGCGCAGCCGCTCGCAACAAAAAGATGTATGTATCTGCTCCAGCGACGAACAGCAAAAATGGTTTCAACTACGGAGTATAATGCACTCCTGTTAACGTATGCAGCACGAAGTTACGACGTGTGCACCGTCGTATGCAGCCAATGGTGACCGACGGTCACTGTTCGTGCCATCAGGTGGCCGGAATGCCAACCTGCTTACTGGTACATGTACACCAACCAGTTCTTATGCGGTGTCACTTGGCCATCTGGCAGCCTAACTGCCCGTCAGACTTGCAAACATCCAGCAAGTCGAGCAGTCTCGAGCGGTTGCCATGCTGCTCGTTGTGCGAGAGGGTATCGCGCCGACTGGAGTCCCTGGCATTTGGCTGCATCGCTGCATCGATCAAAGCAGAATTAAAGCTAGCTCATTCTTCATTTTGCGACGTCCTGATCTAGCGTCCATCTCAAGACTAAGCAAACTACTCACCAACCAAGCATTTCCGACACGAGCAGGATGATGTTCAGCAAAACAATCTGCGCGCTTTGTGTCGCGGCTGTGGCATTCTCGAGCAGCGCGGTGGAAGCGTCTACAGAGGTCGCACAGACTTACGGACGGCTATACCAGAATCACGATGGCTACGGCAAGCAAGACGGCTACGGCAAGAACGACGGGTACGTCACGAACGCCGGTTATGGCATACGCGACACGTACGGGAATCGAAACGGCTATGGCAAGAACGACGGGTACGGCAAGCAAGACAGCTATGACTCGCAAGATAGCTATGACACGCGGGGCGCTTATGGCAAGCAGAACGGCTACCGCAACAACGACGGATACGGCAAGCAAGACGGCTATAATAACCGCAACAGATACGGCGGTGCAACGGTGGGTACTAGCGGCTACGGTGGCGTGGGAGCTACCAAGGGATACAGCGGCGTCGGTGCTGCTGCCGGCGTGGGTGCCAAGGGGTACGGTGGCATCGGTGTCGGTCTTAACGCAGGTGCAAGGCTCAATGCTGGCGCCGGGGTGGGGGCCAGAGGGTACGGAGGCGTGGGCGCAGGGCTCAACGCAGGTGCAGGCTTGAATGCCGGCGCCGGTCTCAACGCTGGTGCTGGTCTCAACGCAGGAGCGGGACTCAAGGCCACTGGTGGCCTTACCGCGGGTGCGGGTCTGAACGCCGGTGCCACCGCCGGTGCGGGAGGTAACGCTGCTGGCACGGCTACTGGGGGATACTCCAAGGACAAGGGTGCCGCACAAACGGCACAGACAGCCGCGCAGTCCGGCGGCTACCGCCGCTTGCGCGCGTAAATCTCCACCCCATAGGTTACTGGAGCTAATGGAGGCTGGTTGCACGGACAATTGGACCGATCGCTGAGCCACCACCGTCACCCACTCGGACGATGTGCCGAGATCTAACTAGCACGAGTTGTTCGTGCTCGTTGTAGTAGTTGTCTTGTATGTAAGAGTTCCCCGCACTGTGTAGAGACCACTTAATCCAACCCGATCTGATTCACTGAACAACTTGTTTTGTTCACTTTCTCTGGCTGGTGTACATGTAGCAGTCAAATGTTGACCATCAGACGTGAAGTTTATCAAATGTGCCTCGTTCTCAGTATGTTAGAATAATATATGATACATGTATAATATTGCTAAAGAATGTGAGTGTTGTACCTCGATATCGATAGAGTCTGCCGCGACTTCAGTGAACGTGGTCATATCCACCACCTTGATAACGCTCTCGCCACTAAGATCCGCACGGTTCCGACGCCGTAGAGCACTCACTTAACTTGTGCTCATCCAGAGTTTTTAGCATGAGCTTAATCTACCGTTTCTATTTCTTAATGTCACTTCACATGTCAACAAACGCTTTCTCGGTGATCGAGCGATGTTTCTATTTCTAATCTCCACTTCAACTTGCTCAGATGGCTACGTATTTCGGTGATCGTAGTTCTGAGTGCTTCTTTGATAATAGGTGAGCGGAGTGGTGTCCTTCCTAGCTATGATTCCATGCGTCACACACAGGACCACCATATTTATCCAGATTTTACTCCACAAAGTTGTGTCTTCTTTTCGAAGGGTCGTGCACAAGCGATGGTCGGTCACAAGTCGACTTGCCAGCGCATCCACACTTCTCGGCAAGCACTAGTACTGACAAGCACTATTACTGCCGCTGGGATTGTTGACCACCTCTCCGACGCCCTCTATCGCTTCATATGCGTCGTTTGGATACCACTAGCAGACACTTTTTTTTACCGGTTGCGTTGACTGCAGCCGCGGTTTACCACCACATGGCGCAGCCGCTCGCAACAAAAAGATGTATGTATCTGCTCCAGCGACGAACAGCAAAAATGGTTTCAACTACGGAGTATAATGCACTCCTGTTAACGTATGCAGCACGAAGTTACGACGTGTGCACCGTCGTATGCAGCCAATGGTGACCGACGGTCACTGTTCGTGCCATCAGGTGGCCGGAATGCCAACCTGCTTACTGGTACATGTACACCAACCAGTTCTTATGCGGTGTCACTTGGCCATCTGGCAGCCTAACTGCCCGTCAGACTTGCAAACATCCAGCAAGTCGAGCAGTCTCGAGCGGTTGCCATGCTGCTCGTTGTGCGAGAGGGTATCGCGCCGACTGGAGTCCCTGGCATTTGGCTGCATCGCTGCATCGATCAAAGCAGAATTAAAGCTAGCTCATTCTTCATTTTGCGACGTCCTGATCTAGCGTCCATCTCAAGACTAAGCAAACTACTCACCAACCAAGCATTTCCGACACGAGCAGGATGATGTTCAGCAAAACAATCTGCGCGCTTTGTGTCGCGGCTGTGGCATTCTCGAGCAGCGCGGTGGAAGCGTCTACAGAGGTCGCACAGACTTACGGACGGCTATACCAGAATCACGATGGCTACGGCAAGCAAGACGGCTACGGCAAGAACGACGGGTACGTCACGAACGCCGGTTATGGCATACGCGACACGTACGGGAATCGAAACGGCTATGGCAAGAACGACGGGTACGGCAAGCAAGACAGCTATGACTCGCAAGATAGCTATGACACGCGGGGCGCTTATGGCAAGCAGAACGGCTACCGCAACAACGACGGATACGGCAAGCAAGACGGCTATAATAACCGCAACAGATACGGCGGTGCAACGGTGGGTACTAGCGGCTACGGTGGCGTGGGAGCTACCAAGGGATACAGCGGCGTCGGTGCTGCTGCCGGCGTGGGTGCCAAGGGGTACGGTGGCATCGGTGTCGGTCTTAACGCAGGTGCAAGGCTCAATGCTGGCGCCGGGGTGGGGGCCAGAGGGTACGGAGGCGTGGGCGCAGGGCTCAACGCAGGTGCAGGCTTGAATGCCGGCGCCGGTCTCAACGCTGGTGCTGGTCTCAACGCAGGAGCGGGACTCAAGGCCACTGGTGGCCTTACCGCGGGTGCGGGTCTGAACGCCGGTGCCACCGCCGGTGCGGGAGGTAACGCTGCTGGCACGGCTACTGGGGGATACTCCAAGGACAAGGGTGCCGCACAAACGGCACAGACAGCCGCGCAGTCCGGCGGCTACCGCCGCTTGCGCGCGTAAATCTCCACCCCATAGGTTACTGGAGCTAATGGAGGCTGGTTGCACGGACAATTGGACCGATCGCTGAGCCACCACCGTCACCCACTCGGACGATGTGCCGAGATCTAACTAGCACGAGTTGTTCGTGCTCGTTGTAGTAGTTGTCTTGTATGTAAGAGTTCCCCGCACTGTGTAGAGACCACTTAATCCAACCCGATCTGATTCACTGAACAACTTGTTTTGTTCACTTTCTCTGGCTGGTGTACATGTAGCAGTCAAATGTTGACCATCAGACGTGAAGTTTATCAAATGTGCCTCGTTCTCAGTATGTTAGAATAATATATGATACATGTATAATATTGCTAAAGAATGTGAGTGTTGTACCTCGATATCGATAGAGTCTGCCGCGACTTCAGTGAACGTGGTCATATCCACCACCTTGATAACGCTCTCGCCACTAAGATCCGCACGGTTCCGACGCCGTAGAGCACTCACTTAACTTGTGCTCATCCAGAGTTTTTAGCATGAGCTTAATCTACCGTTTCTATTTCTTAATGTCACTTCACATGTCAACAAACGCTTTCTCGGTGATCGAGCGATGTTTCTATTTCTAATCTCCACTTCAACTTGCTCAGATGGCTACGTATTTCGGTGATCGTAGTTCTGAGTGCTTCTTTGATAATAGGTGAGCGGAGTGGTGTCCTTCCTAGCTATGATTCCATGCGTCACACACAGGACCACCATATTTATCCAGATTTTACTCCACAAAGTTGTGTCTTCTTTTCGAAGGGTCGTGCACAAGCGATGGTCGGTCACAAGTCGACTTGCCAGCGCATCCACACTTCTCGGCAAGCACTAGTACTGACAAGCACTATTACTGCCGCTGGGATTGTTGACCACCTCTCCGACGCCCTCTATCGCTTCATATGCGTCGTTTGGATACCACTAGCAGACACTTTTTTTTACCGGTTGCGTTGACTGCAGCCGCGGTTTACCACCACATGGCGCAGCCGCTCGCAACAAAAAGATGTATGTATCTGCTCCAGCGACGAACAGCAAAAATGGTTTCAACTACGGAGTATAATGCACTCCTGTTAACGTATGCAGCACGAAGTTACGACGTGTGCACCGTCGTATGCAGCCAATGGTGACCGACGGTCACTGTTCGTGCCATCAGGTGGCCGGAATGCCAACCTGCTTACTGGTACATGTACACCAACCAGTTCTTATGCGGTGTCACTTGGCCATCTGGCAGCCTAACTGCCCGTCAGACTTGCAAACATCCAGCAAGTCGAGCAGTCTCGAGCGGTTGCCATGCTGCTCGTTGTGCGAGAGGGTATCGCGCCGACTGGAGTCCCTGGCATTTGGCTGCATCGCTGCATCGATCAAAGCAGAATTAAAGCTAGCTCATTCTTCATTTTGCGACGTCCTGATCTAGCGTCCATCTCAAGACTAAGCAAACTACTCACCAACCAAGCATTTCCGACACGAGCAGGATGATGTTCAGCAAAACAATCTGCGCGCTTTGTGTCGCGGCTGTGGCATTCTCGAGCAGCGCGGTGGAAGCGTCTACAGAGGTCGCACAGACTTACGGACGGCTATACCAGAATCACGATGGCTACGGCAAGCAAGACGGCTACGGCAAGAACGACGGGTACGTCACGAACGCCAGTTATGGCATACGCGACACGTACGGGAATCGAAACGGCTATGGCAAGAACGACGGGTACGGCAAGCAAGACAGCTATGACTCGCAAGATAGCTATGACACGCGGGGCGCTTATGGCAAGCAGAACGGCTACCGCAACAACGACGGATACGGCAAGCAAGACGGCTATAATAACCGCAACAGATACGGCGGTGCAACGGTGGGTACTAGCGGCTACGGTGGCGTGGGAGCTACCAAGGGATACAGCGGCGTCGGTGCTGCTGCCGGCGTGGGTGCCAAGGGGTACGGTGGCATCGGTGTCGGTCTTAACGCAGGTGCAAGGCTCAATGCTGGCGCCGGGGTGGGGGCCAGAGGGTACGGAGGCGTGGGCGCAGGGCTCAACGCAGGTGCAGGCTTGAATGCCGGCGCCGGTCTCAACGCTGGTGCTGGTCTCAACGCAGGAGCGGGACTCAAGGCCACTGGTGGCCTTACCGCGGGTGCGGGTCTGAACGCCGGTGCCACCGCCGGTGCGGGAGGTAACGCTGCTGGCACGGCTACTGGGGGATACTCCAAGGACAAGGGTGCCGCACAAACGGCACAGACAGCCGCGCAGTCCGGCGGCTACCGCCGCTTGCGCGCGTAAATCTCCACCCCATAGGTTACTGGAGCTAATGGAGGCTGGTTGCACGGACAATTGGACCGATCGCTGAGCCACCACCGTCACCCACTCGGACGATGTGCCGAGATCTAACTAGCACGAGTTGTTCGTGCTCGTTGTAGTAGTTGTCTTGTATGTAAGAGTTCCCCGCACTGTGTAGAGACCACTTAATCCAACCCGATCTGATTCACTGAACAACTTGTTTTGTTCACTTTCTCTGGCTGGTGTACATGTAGCAGTCAAATGTTGACCATCAGACGTGAAGTTTATCAAATGTGCCTCGTTCTCAGTATGTTAGAATAATATATGATACATGTATAATATTGCTAAAGAATGTGAGTGTTGTACCTCGATATCGATAGAGTCTGCCGCGACTTCAGTGAACGTGGTCATATCCACCACCTTGATAACGCTCTCGCCACTAAGATCCGCACGGTTCCGACGCCGTAGAGCACTCACTTAACTTGTGCTCATCCAGAGTTTTTAGCATGAGCTTAATCTACCGTTTCTATTTCTTAATGTCACTTCACATGTCAACAAACGCTTTCTCGGTGATCGAGCGATGTTTCTATTTCTAATCTCCACTTCAACTTGCTCAGATGGCTACGTATTTCGGTGATCGTAGTTCTGAGTGCTTCTTTGATAATAGGTGAGCGGAGTGGTGTCCTTCCTAGCTATGATTCCATGCGTCACACACAGGACCACCATATTTATCCAGATTTTACTCCACAAAGTTGTGTCTTCTTTTCGAAGGGTCGTGCACAAGCGATGGTCGGTCACAAGTCGACTTGCCAGCGCATCCACACTTCTCGGCAAGCACTAGTACTGACAAGCACTATTACTGCCGCTGGGATTGTTGACCACCTCTCCGACGCCCTCTATCGCTTCATATGCGTCGTTTGGATACCACTAGCAGACACTTTTTTTTACCGGTTGCGTTGACTGCAGCCGCGGTTTACCACCACATGGCGCAGCCGCTCGCAACAAAAAGATGTATGTATCTGCTCCAGCGACGAACAGCAAAAATGGTTTCAACTACGGAGTATAATGCACTCCTGTTAACGTATGCAGCACGAAGTTACGACGTGTGCACCGTCGTATGCAGCCAATGGTGACCGACGGTCACTGTTCGTGCCATCAGGTGGCCGGAATGCCAACCTGCTTACTGGTACATGTACACCAACCAGTTCTTATGCGGTGTCACTTGGCCATCTGGCAGCCTAACTGCCCGTCAGACTTGCAAACATCCAGCAAGTCGAGCAGTCTCGAGCGGTTGCCATGCTGCTCGTTGTGCGAGAGGGTATCGCGCCGACTGGAGTCCCTGGCATTTGGCTGCATCGCTGCATCGATCAAAGCAGAATTAAAGCTAGCTCATTCTTCATTTTGCGACGTCCTGATCTAGCGTCCATCTCAAGACTAAGCAAACTACTCACCAACCAAGCATTTCCGACACGAGCAGGATGATGTTCAGCAAAACAATCTGCGCGCTTTGTGTCGCGGCTGTGGCATTCTCGAGCAGCGCGGTGGAAGCGTCTACAGAGGTCGCACAGACTTACGGACGGCTATACCAGAATCACGATGGCTACGGCAAGCAAGACGGCTACGGCAAGAACGACGGGTACGTCACGAACGCCGGTTATGGCATACGCGACACGTACGGGAATCGAAACGGCTATGGCAAGAACGACGGGTACGGCAAGCAAGACAGCTATGACTCGCAAGATAGCTATGACACGCGGGGCGCTTATGGCAAGCAGAACGGCTACCGCAACAACGACGGATACGGCAAGCAAGACGGCTATAATAACCGCAACAGATACGGCGGTGCAACGGTGGGTACTAGCGGCTACGGTGGCGTGGGAGCTACCAAGGGATACAGCGGCGTCGGTGCTGCTGCCGGCGTGGGTGCCAAGGGGTACGGTGGCATCGGTGTCGGTCTTAACGCAGGTGCAAGGCTCAATGCTGGCGCCGGGGTGGGGGCCAGAGGGTACGGAGGCGTGGGCGCAGGGCTCAACGCAGGTGCAGGCTTGAATGCCGGCGCCGGTCTCAACGCTGGTGCTGGTCTCAACGCAGGAGCGGGACTCAAGGCCACTGGTGGCCTTACCGCGGGTGCGGGTCTGAACGCCGGTGCCACCGCCGGTGCGGGAGGTAACGCTGCTGGCACGGCTACTGGGGGATACTCCAAGGACAAGGGTGCCGCACAAACGGCACAGACAGCCGCGCAGTCCGGCGGCTACCGCCGCTTGCGCGCGTAAATCTCCACCCCATAGGTTACTGGAGCTAATGGAGGCTGGTTGCACGGACAATTGGACCGATCGCTGAGCCACCACCGTCACCCACTCGGACGATGTGCCGAGATCTAACTAGCACGAGTTGTTCGTGCTCGTTGTAGTAGTTGTCTTGTATGTAAGAGTTCCCCGCACTGTGTAGAGACCACTTAATCCAACCCGATCTGATTCACTGAACAACTTGTTTTGTTCACTTTCTCTGGCTGGTGTACATGTAGCAGTCAAATGTTGACCATCAGACGTGAAGTTTATCAAATGTGCCTCGTTCTCAGTATGTTAGAATAATATATGATACATGTATAATATTGCTAAAGAATGTGAGTGTTGTACCTCGATATCGATAGAGTCTGCCGCGACTTCAGTGAACGTGGTCATATCCACCACCTTGATAACGCTCTCGCCACTAAGATCCGCACGGTTCCGACGCCGTAGAGCACTCACTTAACTTGTGCTCATCCAGAGTTTTTAGCATGAGCTTAATCTACCGTTTCTATTTCTTAATGTCACTTCACATGTCAACAAACGCTTTCTCGGTGATCGAGCGATGTTTCTATTTCTAATCTCCACTTCAACTTGCTCAGATGGCTACGTATTTCGGTGATCGTAGTTCTGAGTGCTTCTTTGATAATAGGTGAGCGGAGTGGTGTCCTTCCTAGCTATGATTCCATGCGTCACACACAGGACCACCATATTTATCCAGATTTTACTCCACAAAGTTGTGTCTTCTTTTCGAAGGGTCGTGCACAAGCGATGGTCGGTCACAAGTCGACTTGCCAGCGCATCCACACTTCTCGGCAAGCACTAGTACTGACAAGCACTATTACTGCCGCTGGGATTGTTGACCACCTCTCCGACGCCCTCTATCGCTTCATATGCGTCGTTTGGATACCACTAGCAGACACTTTTTTTTACCGGTTGCGTTGACTGCAGCCGCGGTTTACCACCACATGGCGCAGCCGCTCGCAACAAAAAGATGTATGTATCTGCTCCAGCGACGAACAGCAAAAATGGTTTCAACTACGGAGTATAATGCACTCCTGTTAACGTATGCAGCACGAAGTTACGACGTGTGCACCGTCGTATGCAGCCAATGGTGACCGACGGTCACTGTTCGTGCCATCAGGTGGCCGGAATGCCAACCTGCTTACTGGTACATGTACACCAACCAGTTCTTATGCGGTGTCACTTGGCCATCTGGCAGCCTAACTGCCCGTCAGACTTGCAAACATCCAGCAAGTCGAGCAGTCTCGAGCGGTTGCCATGCTGCTCGTTGTGCGAGAGGGTATCGCGCCGACTGGAGTCCCTGGCATTTGGCTGCATCGCTGCATCGATCAAAGCAGAATTAAAGCTAGCTCATTCTTCATTTTGCGACGTCCTGATCTAGCGTCCATCTCAAGACTAAGCAAACTACTCACCAACCAAGCATTTCCGACACGAGCAGGATGATGTTCAGCAAAACAATCTGCGCGCTTTGTGTCGCGGCTGTGGCATTCTCGAGCAGCGCGGTGGAAGCGTCTACAGAGGTCGCACAGACTTACGGACGGCTATACCAGAATCACGATGGCTACGGCAAGCAAGACGGCTACGGCAAGAACGACGGGTACGTCACGAACGCCGGTTATGGCATACGCGACACGTACGGGAATCGAAACGGCTATGGCAAGAACGACGGGTACGGCAAGCAAGACAGCTATGACTCGCAAGATAGCTATGACACGCGGGGCGCTTATGGCAAGCAGAACGGCTACCGCAACAACGACGGATACGGCAAGCAAGACGGCTATAATAACCGCAACAGATACGGCGGTGCAACGGTGGGTACTAGCGGCTACGGTGGCGTGGGAGCTACCAAGGGATACAGCGGCGTCGGTGCTGCTGCCGGCGTGGGTGCCAAGGGGTACGGTGGCATCGGTGTCGGTCTTAACGCAGGTGCAAGGCTCAATGCTGGCGCCGGGGTGGGGGCCAGAGGGTACGGAGGCGTGGGCGCAGGGCTCAACGCAGGTGCAGGCTTGAATGCCGGCGCCGGTCTCAACGCTGGTGCTGGTCTCAACGCAGGAGCGGGACTCAAGGCCACTGGTGGCCTTACCGCGGGTGCGGGTCTGAACGCCGGTGCCACCGCCGGTGCGGGAGGTAACGCTGCTGGCACGGCTACTGGGGGATACTCCAAGGACAAGGGTGCCGCACAAACGGCACAGACAGCCGCGCAGTCCGGCGGCTACCGCCGCTTGCGCGCGTAAATCTCCACCCCATAGGTTACTGGAGCTAATGGAGGCTGGTTGCACGGACAATTGGACCGATCGCTGAGCCACCACCGTCACCCACTCGGACGATGTGCCGAGATCTAACTAGCACGAGTTGTTCGTGCTCGTTGTAGTAGTTGTCTTGTATGTAAGAGTTCCCCGCACTGTGTAGAGACCACTTAATCCAACCCGATCTGATTCACTGAACAACTTGTTTTGTTCACTTTCTCTGGCTGGTGTACATGTAGCAGTCAAATGTTGACCATCAGACGTGAAGTTTATCAAATGTGCCTCGTTCTCAGTATGTTAGAATAATATATGATACATGTATAATATTGCTAAAGAATGTGAGTGTTGTACCTCGATATCGATAGAGTCTGCCGCGACTTCAGTGAACGTGGTCATATCCACCACCTTGATAACGCTCTCGCCACTAAGATCCGCACGGTTCCGACGCCGTAGAGCACTCACTTAACTTGTGCTCATCCAGAGTTTTTAGCATGAGCTTAATCTACCGTTTCTATTTCTTAATGTCACTTCACATGTCAACAAACGCTTTCTCGGTGATCGAGCGATGTTTCTATTTCTAATCTCCACTTCAACTTGCTCAGATGGCTACGTATTTCGGTGATCGTAGTTCTGAGTGCTTCTTTGATAATAGGTGAGCGGAGTGGTGTCCTTCCTAGCTATGATTCCATGCGTCACACACAGGACCACCATATTTATCCAGATTTTACTCCACAAAGTTGTGTCTTCTTTTCGAAGGGTCGTGCACAAGCGATGGTCGGTCACAAGTCGACTTGCCAGCGCATCCACACTTCTCGGCAAGCACTAGTACTGACAAGCACTATTACTGCCGCTGGGATTGTTGACCACCTCTCCGACGCCCTCTATCGCTTCATATGCGCCGTTTGGATACCACTAGCAGACACTTTTTTTTACCGGTTGCGTTGACTGCAGCCGCGGTTTACCACCACATGGCGCAGCCGCTCGCAACAAAAAGATGTATGTATCTGCTCCAGCGACGAACAGCAAAAATGGTTTCAACTACGGAGTATAATGCACTCCTGTTAACGTATGCAGCACGAAGTTACGACGTGTGCACCGTCGTATGCAGCCAATGGTGACCGACGGTCACTGTTCGTGCCATCAGGTGGCCGGAATGCCAACCTGCTTACTGGTACATGTACACCAACCAGTTCTTATGCGGTGTCACTTGGCCATCTGGCAGCCTAACTGCCCGTCAGACTTGCAAACATCCAGCAAGTCGAGCAGTCTCGAGCGGTTGCCATGCTGCTCGTTGTGCGAGAGGGTATCGCGCCGACTGGAGTCCCTGGCATTTGGCTGCATCGCTGCATCGATCAAAGCAGAATTAAAGCTAGCTCATTCTTCATTTTGCGACGTCCTGATCTAGCGTCCATCTCAAGACTAAGCAAACTACTCACCAACCAAGCATTTCCGACACGAGCAGGATGATGTTCAGCAAAACAATCTGCGCGCTTTGTGTCGCGGCTGTGGCATTCTCGAGCAGCGCGGTGGAAGCGTCTACAGAGGTCGCACAGACTTACGGACGGCTATACCAGAATCACGATGGCTACGGCAAGCAAGACGGCTACGGCAAGAACGACGGGTACGTCACGAACGCCGGTTATGGCATACGCGACACGTACGGGAATCGAAACGGCTATGGCAAGAACGACGGGTACGGCAAGCAAGACAGCTATGACTCGCAAGATAGCTATGACACGCGGGGCGCTTATGGCAAGCAGAACGGCTACCGCAACAACGACGGATACGGCAAGCAAGACGGCTATAATAACCGCAACAGATACGGCGGTGCAACGGTGGGTACTAGCAGCTACGGTGGCGTGGGAGCTACCAAGGGATACAGCGGCGTCGGTGCTGCTGCCGGCGTGGGTGCCAAGGGGTACGGTGGCATCGGTGTCGGTCTTAACGCAGGTGCAAGGCTCAATGCTGGCGCCGGGGTGGGGGCCAGAGGGTACGGAGGCGTGGGCGCAGGGCTCAACGCAGGTGCAGGCTTGAATGCCGGCGCCGGTCTCAACGCTGGTGCTGGTCTCAACGCAGGAGCGGGACTCAAGGCCACTGGTGGCCTTACCGCGGGTGCGGGTCTGAACGCCGGTGCCACCGCCGGTGCGGGAGGTAACGCTGCTGGCACGGCTACTGGGGGATACTCCAAGGACAAGGGTGCCGCACAAACGGCACAGACAGCCGCGCAGTCCGGCGGCTACCGCCACTTGCGCGCGTAAATCTCCACCCCATAGGTTACTGGAGCTAATGGAGGCTGGTTGCACGGACAATTGGACCGATCGCTGAGCCACCACCGTCACCCACTCGGACGATGTGCCGAGATCTAACTAGCACGAGTTGTTCGTGCTCGTTGTAGTAGTTGTCTTGTATGTAAGAGTTCCCCGCACTGTGTAGAGACCACTTATTCCAAATCCGGTCTGATTCATTGGAAAGCGCATTCATTTTGTTCACAGTATTTTTTGTTTCTTCGACCATCGAATTGCGTTCGGTTATCGATTCAAGTTATTTAAGAGAGCTTTTATGAAGTGTGCGGACTGGTGATGTTACTTGAACCCACTGTCACAGCTAGACAAGCAGATCTTGCAGCCGTACGTGACTGTCGTACAAGCTAGAAAACCTCGTCATCGAATCTTCCTATGATAATCACAGTGTAGCCATTTCGTCCACCAAAACTCTCCAAAACCTTATTTTTATTTTTATTTTAATTTGCAATTTGCACATCAATATGGCAGAGGTGACGGAGAGACTGGCCGCTTGTGCCGATGCTCTCGCCGTCGTGACGGAGCTACGCTCCGTTCTATCTGGTCTAACAGGTACTCAAGACCGTCAAGCAGCAGTGGACCAGGCGGTGGCGTTCCTGATGGTGTCAGAGGAGCACTGGACCCTCGCAACGCAGACGCTTATTGCGGACTTAAGCGGAGAGTCTTCACGGCGCGAGGTGGAACTGGAGCTTCTGGACGCGCTGCTAGTGCGTGCGACGCAAGGACCGGTAGAATATAACCAATACGTCCTGGATATACTGCTGCAGTTTTTCCAGCTCGCAGTAACGATTCTGGGCGATGATGGAGGTGGAAAACGATGGCTCAAGTGGGGGGACCAGGTGCTGGCTGTGGTGCACCAGAACGCAGCGTCCATAGGGAATCAGGACTCTCTCGAGAGTGAAAATAAAGTAGATCAACGCTCGGAAAGCTGGAGACGCTACGTGGTGAACGTTGCGGCTTTGCTATTGCAACTACGCAATAAGTTAGAGGGAAACGAGGACGCCACGCGAGACATGAAGACGGTAACGTTCGTGTGGAAGGTAATGACAGCGGAAACAGTGCACAGTAGAGGATCAAATCTAATGGGCTTTTGTTACTGTGCGTAGAATTTGGCCAAGTTGGCGACAGCTTTTGGTCCGATGCTGGCAAGTTCTGGTGCTGGTTCAGTATCTGGCGATTCGAGTGAGATGGCTGAAGGTAGAAACGATTCAGAGAGATTTAATGTGGAGGAGCTCTTGGCCGCTGCGGTGGCTTCTGTCGAGCGGAGTGTTGGGCGGTTGCTATGCGTCTTAGATGGAGACACTACCGGACCACCAGATCTCGGTGAATTGAAGTTTTTGAAGCTGTACTGGCGAGCATTTCAACGCTTAATTACCGCATTTACGGACAGCTTAGAGTGCGAGCTGGAGAATTGCGTGCTAGCGATTGTAAATGTGACTGCGAGTCTACTTTATGCTGCACGACACAGTCTAGTACCGAAGACGTCGAAGCCAGGGCAAGAGTTGCGAGATATGCTGGACCAAGCATTGGAACTGATCGAGAACTTGGCGAATGGAGGAGTTTGCGACCAAGCGAAGGAGAGTATCCGCACGTTGTTGCGGTACCCTACCGGTGATATGGTACGCGCAGTGACACAACGTCAACCGTCTGAGATTACGAACGTCGATGTTGAGAACACGATTCAATGGGGACATTTACTCGTTCTTACGGCATTTGCAGGTTTGAGTGGGGGGAATTCATCGAGTGCTGAGGTGCCGTACGATGACTCTATCAGAGCTGTGGAAGTCTCGCAGTTATTCGCTCGCTATCGGGAATGTGCGCTAAGTGATGCGATCTCCCGCTCAGTCGAAGCGACGAAGCTGTTCACAGATTTGATGCTAGGGTTTCTCCTAGAGTTTGAAAGCATCGTGGAGCTACAGCTTGCTCTCTTGAAGCAAACATTGTATCCGGAGTGGACGCAGCGTACGTTGTGTTGGGAGATCTGGAGGGAGTTATTGTGCTTCACTTGGGACGAGCCCCTGGCAGTGCAGACACTCCAACTGCTAATTGATATCACCCAATGGGATGATGGGACGGACGGATCCTTCGTGCTTGCATGTGGCGTGGAAGATGAGATTCTGCAGTTGATCGCGTTCGTGTACGCCGACTTGCCCGTCTCGCTTCAGGACGTGTGCATGGACCAAGCGACTGCAATTATCGACGTGATTAGTAGCGAAGGTCCAGGCCATCAGTTCAATCTGCGTGTGGCGTCGCAAATCCATTTACTCGAGAAGCTCACGGCTGTCCAGTTCCTGAAAGAGTACAACGGACCGATGAAGGATGAATGGATCGCCAAGTATCTTCCAATGTGCTTCGAATGCTGCGGCACAGTTCTCGATCTTCTGACTGCCGAAGCAAACGCAGCATCAACCAAACGTGATGATTTCCTTGGAATGATGCGAGTGCTGGACATGTGTCTGATGGTGTTGAGAGGAGTGTTCGACGACAATGAGCCAAAGCAAGACGATGTGGCCGAGCTGTCGGTCATTTTAGTTCGGATGTCCACTGAGGCGTTATCCCAGCTAGCGAAGCTTATCAAACACACAAGAGGGTCTCAATCTGGACTACAATCGGGGAGAAAACGCACAAATCAATGTGTAAAGCTAGAGAAAGTGGGGTCTCGATGCATCGGACGAGCTCTTGAGTCTTCGTTGTATCTGCTTTCAAGGCTTGGGCCCGTTCTCAAGGCGAACAGAAACAATCAATGCGTACAAGTGATCAAAGATCTGTGCTCTATACTCGACTACACGCAGGCTGGTGACACGCTGATCGTCACGGCACGATTCGTTGGCACTTGCTTGTTTGACATGCAAGTTCCTAGTGGTGACAGGCCTGTTGTGTGGCAATTACTGCGTGCTGTGTTCCAAAAGCTCTTCGCTTCTACTCGCGCTGCTGATCGTCAGCCAACGTTGTTACTTTCAGCGTGTCTTGATGCCTCGTACGAGTTACTAGCGCACTCAAACGTTGTGGGGCAGTCGGGTGCATCACTGGGTACGCTACTTGCTGGAGAGCTCAAGCAGTCGTTCATACAGAGCGTGTCCAAGCGGAAATTCAGTCCAGAAGATGTTGCCAAGACGTTGGAGACGGCTCAAGCCAGCACGCTCCAGTGCCTTATGAACCAGCAGAGCTCTTGCTACCGCGTCTTTAGGAGTCGATTCCCCGACGAGGCCGCTGAACTCTACGCAGAGCCTGAGCAGAGCAGCCAGGATTCATCCAGCAAACGATCAGCAGATGAAGCACCGGTGACGTTGCCACAGAAACGTCACAAACTCAGTCACTTTGTGTCTTTGTGTCGAGAAATTGAGTCCTCGTTGTCGTCCATCGAGAGCGATGAGGCTGCTGCAAGTATCCTGTCCGGAAAGGAGCTCGAAGACGCCACCGCTGTGCTTTACAAGCTTCTTACGAAAACGATCACAACGTGTTGAGTCAAAACAACAAGAAAAGACAAGGCGATAGCAGGTAAGAGTAATTTGTTCATAACACTACCACCAATCTGACCTCCTGTACTTCTGTTCTTCAATAGGCTAGCTATGCTCTCAGCGATAAGTCCGGCCAAATCTCTGAAAGAAACTGGGCTCGATCTTGCCGCGTGCACGGTCGTCGTTCGCTTTCTCGCGTTCCGCTGCCTGTTTCGCCTGCTGCTGCTGGGCGGCACAGACGTCCATTTCCATCTGCGCTCGTCGTTGTTGCGTCAGATACTCTTCGTGCGAGAGGGTGCGTTGGATCTCGCGTTGGTTTCTGGAGTCCTCCTCGGCCTGCTCGCGTTCTTGCTGTCTGCGACGAGCGTTCTCGGCCATAATGTCGTCATTCTGTCGAAGATAATACTTGGTCTGCTCTCCTGAAAGGCCTTTCCAGTGGTCGACTCGGACCCGGTGATCCAACGACACCCCAGGAAGCGTGGCTTGCAGCGGGTTCTCGCTCACGAGATTGCTCTCCAGAGTGAGCTGAATCTCACGAGCGTTCTCTTCCTGCTCTTGTCGACGACGATCGCTATCGCCCTGACGCTGCTGAGCTAGAAGACGCTGATTGTATCGACTGATCTCTGCCGCTGCCGCTGCTCGTTCGCGCTCGTTGCCTCGGTGCAGCTCCTCCATCAGTCGCTCGATCTCGAAGAGCTGCGCCATATACGCAGCCATATCTGCGTTCTCCTTTGCGTTGCGTTGAGCATCTTCAGCCATTTTCTGAATCGACCACTGCTTCATCTGCATCGCCTGTAGTCGGATACGTTCAAGTCGAGCGAGATCTTCGCCGTCGAACTTCTGTGCGGCTCCTGGAGCGCAGGTGTCCGGGTTGATGCTCAAGGATCGGGTCGCTGCATATTCTGCTCGAGCTTGCTGTATTTTGGCAGTTTGAAGGTCCCAGTCGTTGCGCAGAGTCAGAAGCTCTCGACGCTTTGCCAGCGCGTCTTCCGACTCGACTTGGAGCAAATAACGTCGAATAGCTGCGTCATCCTCTTCACTGACGCGTTTGGCTTCGCGATCCGCTTCATCCTGACGTTCCCGTTCCTCGATTTGGTTCTTCACACCGACGATATCCGCCTGGAAAAGAATACGTTGGAGAGATTAACATTCTCGATGAAGAGAAGAGAGCAGTGAGAAACTCACCCCAATGCTACGAAGACGACCAGGTCCCAACTTTTTATAACGTTCGATCTCGCGCTGACGCCGAGCCTCAACTCGCAGCTCTTCCTTATCTTCAGGCGCCGATGGCGGCGGCATCGTCCCTACCACCATGGTTAACGCCTGGCCTTCGTGCGACTCACAAGCTTTGCCGTCTTTTGGATGTGGTTTCGCTTCTTGGTTTCCTGTCGCTATGGGTTGCAGCACACTGTATTTCCATTTTTAGCTGTCAGATCGAAGACACCAAAGCATAACGTATTAAATACCGTGCGAATCAATATATTGTTTGTTTTGGTTGAAATGTTTGTTGTTGGGTTTCATGATAAAATACCTTTGATAAAACACAGAGAGAGGAACGAACCACCGCTACCTGACACCTTAACACTCCACTTCCAGTCAGTGAAAATGTATGGAGCAAGGCGGTTGTGGAGGCTGACTAGACAGCCTCTTCCCGTTTGTCACTGTCATCCTCGAGGTTTTTGAGGTACTCGTCGAGCGTCATTTCGCCGCGAATCAGCACAGGCCGCTTGCGCCCCAAGATGGCCTCTTCATCCACGTACACGGCACGCACGTCGTTCATGTCGGGCAAGTCAAACATGGTCTCCATGAGCGCACGTTCAAAAATGGAGCGCAGTCCTCGCGCGCCTGTGTTCTTGTGTAATGCTGACTCAGCCACGGCCTCCAGGGCACCTTCGGTTGCGTGGAACTCCACGTCGCTCAGCGCAAACAGCGCCTTGTACTGCCGAACGAGACTGTTCTTGGGTTCTGTGAGAACTTGCACCAGCTCATCCTTCGACAACCCCATGGTGCTCACAAGCATCGGGAAACGTCCGATAAACTCGGGAATCAACCCGTAAGATACGAGATCCTCAGGCTCCGCTTGAGAGAGCAACTGGCCGATCTGATCGCTGTCCTTCAGCCGCATGTTGGGCATCTGGGCCCCAAAACCGATAGACGACCGGGACGTCCGGCTCGTGACCTGCTTCTCCAGTCCAGCAAACGCACCGCCACATATAAACAGGATGTTCGTCGTGTCGATGGTGATGTACTCGCCACGTGGATTCTTACGTCCGCCCTTCTCGGGCACATTGACCATACTCCCTTCAAGGATCTTAAGCAGCGCCTGCTGGACGCCCTCGCCCGACACGTCACGTGTGATACTCACATTTTCACTCTTTCGCGTGATCTTGTCGATCTCATCAATGTACACGATGCCACGCTGGGTGGCCTCCAGGTTGTAGTTGGCTGCCTGGTACAACTTAAACAGCACGGACTCGACGTCCTCACCCACGTAGCCAGCCTGCGTCAGGCACGTCGCGTCGGCGATCACGATCGGAACTTTGGCCAGTCGCGCCAACGTTTTGGCCAGTAGCGTCTTGCCCGATCCAGTAGGTCCTACCAGCATCACATTAGTCTTGTCCAGCTCCACGCCTTCCAGATACTGCAGTTTATCGCCCATCGAGTGGTGTTGCAGCCTGGTTGCATGAGAGTGCGCAGTCTCACTCGCTTTCGAAGCTTCCGCAGTCTCTTCTGACGCATGTTGCGTCGATGTCTGCTGCATTTCAGCATCACTTTTCTCCGATCCAGGGTAAATCTCCTCCAACAGTAGACGACGACCAATTCTCGACAGCCGGGAATCGTCCATGTCCACATGCTGACGCGTCACGCCACCTGCACGTGGGTGGGAGCTTGCAGTGTGCTTGGCACAAGCAGCTTCTGCCTCTTTCCTGGCCTGTAGCAACTCCAGTGCATGGAGACGCTTGTAGTGGTTGTGCACACCTACAGCGAGAGTTTTCTTGACCTTATCCTGTCCAATAACGTACTCATTCAGTCCTTCGTAGATCTCCCTAGGCGTCAGTACGCGGTCTTTGCTGACTGTTGTATCCGCTGCAGCAGCGAAGAGCGCCTCATTGGCCAATTTCTCGTACTCTCCATCGGCGTTCATGCGGCCGCCACGTGTGGATGACGGGAAGTTGCCGCTGTACGTGGGTCCGCCCAGACTGGAGCCTCGCGTGGTCTGCATCCCCGGAGACAGCGACGAACTCAACGAGCTCAGTGCAGCGGCCGCCGCGGCGTTGCGGAATGTGGGGCTGGGTTGAGCAGGGTGTTGCGCCTTAAGAGCGAAGTGCAGGTTGCAGTTAACGCACTTGACCACGTCGCCCTTTTTGAACTCGACGGGGGAAGTTGAAGTGGTTGAAGTGGTCGAAGATGTCGCAGGATTTGATGACGTCGACTTGTCCGCACTGCCTAGAGGCTCGGCGAGTACGAGCGCGGTCCCGCATTGCGGACAGCAAAGCTGGTCGCCCGCCGCTTTCTTCTTGTGGCTGTCGCTTGGGGGGCCTGTGACAACACCGCGGGTAGCGTAGACTGTGGTGGGAAGACGCTGGAGGCGATGCGGGATTGTGGAAAGCTGCGAGAAGGCGCGGCAAGACGTCGGGGCTGCCGACACGCGCGTGGTCTGCAGCAGGTGCGAGACACAGGCGAGGGACGAGGTGTCGGGACGGAGGCGACGGAGCATCGTAGGGCGCGGCGTGTTCAAGGTAGCGTGAAGGGGAAGAGCGGCACTGGAGACTTCGCAATGCTGGGTGCGAAGAGGCCTCTTTCCAAATGCGGAGCTTGAAGCGGGGAAACGGAAGCATTCAGCGGCCTTTTTCGCCAATCAGCGACGAGAATGAGATCGACATAGTGGAAACAAGTGCGAACAAGATCTGACAACGGTAAAGTCTCAGCTAACAAATGTGCGGTGACTCGATATTTTCACATAGGTGTTTACAGCTTCTGGGAGCTGTACTGTATTGTAAATTCTGACCAAACTTGCCGATTGTTGCCGGTTCCAAAGGAGGAATTACCATAACTCAGTGAAAAGCACTGAGATGTGTCAAAAGGATTGGGATAATGGCCCTAAAAAGCCGTGCCTCAGTGAACGCATAGTAATCTTTGAGCTCTCTTATTCTTAGTATAATTGTGGATACTGTATTACTGCAGTGACAGCACAAAATTTAGTACAACGGGTGTTCCTACTAATTGGGTCAATTCGAGAAGTAGATTATCGCTAAAATCATCGCGTAGTTCATTAAACGCTTTCATCTTGTGTGTTTTTTAGCCGACTGCCATGGTTTGGGCTTCATGTCGGCTACTTAAGTGTGTAAAGTGCGACTGGAGTCTCTCCCTCCTCTCTGGGACCCACTTCTAGTACGCCAACAAAACCTACCACGCTCGTTTTGGTTGCCAACAGAGACTTTTATCTGATCTGCTCAACCTTTTAACCTTTTAGGCTGGATGCGGATTAATAGCAGATACTACGGCGCTTTGTTAACGGTCTATCGCCAGAATTTCTGTGCGGAGTTACCTCGAATATTAATTGCCTCTTTTACCACTAGCTGCGGGTTGGTTTTGCAGCTCGTTACTTGTTTCTGGTCTTAAAATTTATGACAAGATATGCAGCAATATATCATTTGTTGGGACTATGGGAACGTGTAAATAGAACGTTAGATGTGTATAGTGAAGAGAATAGCGAATCATTAACTTTTACAAAACGTTGAATTAATCCCTTTGTGCTCTGTAACAACCAAAGGAAAATGCGAGCGTCATTGGTGGAATTCTGAGTGGAAATATTTAAAATGGTGACTTCCAGCGTGGATGTAGGAAAGGCATTTCAAGCATGTATGCAATTTTTATGAAAGCAGTAGATAAAAAGAAGTAGCCGCATATGAACCTACAAATTCATCTTTAAACCCCGCATTGCGAGCAATTTTACTCATTACGGTATTGGTTCACATGGTGTCCAGCAGCATCACTTCCACTTCTAACTATTTTTGCATTCTCATTTTTGAGAGTCCACTTAGATAGTCGCTTTTAGGCGCTAAGGGTATTCTTTATGCCACAATTGGAGCTCCTCAACTAAACCGAGACAAATACTAGTACATAGCCTTTGTATTAGTACTATCACCTAGCACTGACATCAGTGCTCCCTAGTGTTCAAATCGTTTTGACATCTCTCAGTGATTTTCACTGACTTATGGTAATTCCTCGGTTCCAAAGTATGGGCTGACACGTCCTATACAATTCTCAAGTCATTTGGAAATCGTCCGACACCAAAACATGTGGCGTCGTTTCGGACCTAAATGAAATCTTATTTCTTAGACAAGCCTTCAGTGAGTTCAAGTACTTTGCCATTTCACGACGATTTCGCGTCCGTTTGACCGCGTCGATTCGTTTCAACCGGCGTCGGTAAGCTCGAGTAGACCGCACAATAGGGATTGTGACGTACTGGAGTACGAACGCCATGTTGTACTAGCTGCCACGGCGAACTCAAGAGCCTAAACCGCTTTGCTGCCATTATCAAGACATAAAGGACAGTGTCCTTTACTGCTATCTACATGCCACTACCTGATGGCGCTGGCGCTTGCGGCTTCAACTTCAACGTGCCGTTGCTCGGCACAGTGGCTGCGCACTGGAAGCTGCCGTTGCTCAGATCTGGAGGACGCAATCATTGCAGAGCTACTGCATAGATGCATAACTACAGTAAATACATATACTACATGGGTAACGAGGGTAAGCAGGCTGAACACGTGCGCTGCGCGCATTGAGCTGCGGCTCACTTCCGCAGCTCACTTCTCAACTTGCCTCAAGCCAAGCAAGGCCCCTCCAGCCCCAGCAAGGCTGAGCCTTGCCATCGGTGTCCAGTTGTCCCTCCACTAGTGGTCTCTGCGAGACACAAGCACATTGACGAGCAGCTAGCTATGAAGACATCCAGCGAGTTGCTAAGCTCCAGCTCACCTGCCTCGTCTCAGGTTATGATCCCAGACCCTAATGAGACACCAGCGTCGACACTTGCCACAACGGTGGTAATGTTAACCAACAATACAGTCACTACCACATCGTTGGCGGGTCCCACGGCTCTTCGGCGTCCTTTGCCGTCACTGCCAATCATCTCTTCAGAGAGATTTCTTCAGCGTGGAGCCCAAGCCACCTACTTGGATCAACCGCGCCCGATATTGCTGCCGACGTCGCGTTCGCTGACATACAGCCAAGTCCCCCGCTACGCGCCTGACTCTGTCATTGAACAGGCTTTGCTAGAGACAGCTGACATGCCAAAGATTGAAGCAGTCACGAAGTTTGATGTGGGCAAGAAGCTCTCGCAACCATCTGACTATCCAGCCTGGAGAATGCGTGTCATGGCTGGTATGGGTATATCTCGCCTGGAGCAGCTCGTGCAAGGAAAAGAGCCAAACTCCGACTCAATGACACCTCCCCAGAAGAACTGCTGGGATGTGCGCCGCCGCAAAGCGCAAGGACGCTATGTAGACATTGTGTTCCAAGCTGACCCTATTCTGCTGTGGGAGCGCATATATCAGGACTTTGGTCGTGGTCCTGGTGTTAATACCGACATGGTGTTAGCTGACCTGTATGCTCGTAAGCTGCAGCCAGATGAGCCAGTGGAGACGTACATCAATGCTTTGCTGCGTATGCAACGCATCTTGGCTGAGAACAACGACCCAATTGCTGACTGTCGCGTCGCACGCCTCATGCTAACGAATGCAATGAGAGTGTATCCCAAAATCACGGACGATGTGACCCACCGAGGCACTCAGCCGGATGAATTCACCATCTATGCTTCGCGCGCTGAGCTCGTAAATGCAGAGATGACCCACGTGCACGTGATCAACATAACGTTCCATCAAGCGGTGGACGTGGTCTTGCCGGTGTAAGGCCACAACAAGCAAATTCCATCCAGCGTGGTAACGGCAAAAGCAAGAAGCCCCAGCCACGGAGTGGGAAATACAGTGCAAATCGTGCTCGCTCAGCGCCCACTGCCTCATCCACCAGTACGAAAGCAGCAAACATACTGGAGGAATGAAGAGCACACGGTGCAAAGTGTGTGGCGAAATTGGCCACTGGAAAGGTGACAGAGAGTGCCGCGGCGCTGCACGCCGAGGTGGTAACACTACAAATCCCGGAGAAGCTCGTATGCAGTCTTTCTCTGGTGGAGTCGTTGTGGAGCAACAACGAGACAGTACAAGCCGTACTGCACGCGATGCTACACACCGCCAGAGTGCACAGCCCGCGGTTGGTTTTACCTTTGATGAAGTACGTGATGTGCTGGGTGTGCGAGCGGCGAGGCAGCTACGTGACGAGCTCGAAAACAAAATGGCCTGCGCCTGTAACATCGCGATCTGTCCAATACTCACCAGCATCATCTCGTCCACCATCACCAGCGCGTTCACGTGGCGGGTTAATTGGGATGGTACTTGCTCATCATGAAGATAACCAGCCGTTTGAACTTGCATCTGATGAACTGGAGTGGCTTCTTGATAGTGGCTCTCGAGTCAACCTATGTGGAGATCTATCGTGCTTTACGTACATGAAGCATGGTAAGCTGGGTGAACTGAAGATAGCATTGGGGCAGACCGAAGCCATGAGCGCTAGTGGGAGTGTTACTATGCGTGTGAAGAACGAGATGACGGGTCAGTGAGAGCCACGCCGTCTTGACGACGTGTAATACCCCCCAATGCTCACGTAAACCTAATTAGCCTGGGATATATGCAAGCCTGTGGCTTTACGGTGCATTTCAGTGACGACCGACGCGTTGCTTGGCGGGTTAAGGACTCGATCAAGCTGCGGTTCGATCGATACGATAAGCTCTACTGTCTACGGACCAAGCGATCGCTCCGCCTGGTCGCTGCCGTGCAATCTCGCAACGATGCCATGGAGTTGTTGCACAACCGCCTTGGTCATGTGAATATGAAGCTGATCCGTGAGATGGCAGCCAGCAAGGTCGACTTTGGCGTTAACCTGAATGTGAAATCTCTTTCTGATTACGAGTGTGTGCCCTGCTTAACTGCTAAGTTTAAACGCATGTCTTACTTATGGGACCCTGATTGGCGTAGCAACGCACTGGAAAAGCTCTCTGTGGATTTATGCTCGGTCAACCAAGCGACTATCACTGGAGAAACAATGTTCATGCTCGTTATCGATGAAGCTACTAGGTACAAGTGGTGCTACTTGCTACGAAAGAATAGTGAGGCTGCTGATAAACTGGAAAAGCTCATATTGCGACTGAACTCGCAGTTCAAACGTGCTGGACACAGAGTAGTGACTCTCCATTCCGATCAAGGTGGCGAATTCTAGAGCAATACTCTCTTTCTGCGAAAGTCAATGATAACGAGCATGAACATTGTTTCTCCAGTGATAGTCGCTTGGTTGACCGAGCATAAATCCACAGAGAGCTTTTCCAGTGCGTTGCTACGCCAATCAGGGTCCCATAAGTAAGACATGCGTTTAAACTTAGCAGTTAAGCAGGGCACACACTCGTAATCAGAAAGAGATTTCACATTCAGGTTAACGCCAAAGTCGACCTTGCTGGCTGCCATCTCACGGATCAGCTTCATATTCACATGACCAAGGCGGTTGTGCAACAACTCCATGGCATCGTTGCGAGATTGCACGGCAGCGACCAGGCGGAGCGATCGCTTGGTCCGTAGACAGTAGAGCTTATCGTATCGATCGAACCGCAGCTTGATCGAGTCCTTAACCCGCCAAGCAACGCGTCGGTCGTCACTGAAATGCACCGTAAAGCCACAGGCTTGCATATATCCCAGGCTAATTAGGTTTACGTGAGCATTGGGGGGTATTACACGTCGTCAAGACGGCGTGGCTCTCACTGACCCGTCATCTCGTTCTTCACACGCATAGTAACACTCCCACTAGCGCTCATGGCTTCGGTCTGCCCCAATGCTATCTTCAGTTCACCCAGCTTACCATGCTTCATGTACGTAAAGCACGATAGATCTCCACATAGGTTGACTCGAGAGCCACTATCAAGAAGCCACTCCAGTTCATCAGATGCAAGTTCAAACGGCTGGTTATCTTCATGATGAGCAAGTACCATCCCAATTAACCCGCCACGTGAACGCGCTGGTGATGGTGGACGAGATGATGCTGGTGAGTATTGGACAGATCGCGATGTTACAGGCGCAGGCCATTTTGTTTTCGAGCTCGTCACGTAGCTGCCTCGCCGCTCGCACACCCAGCACATCACGTACTTCATCAAAGGTAAAACCAACCGCGGGCTGTGCACTCTGGCGGTGTGTAGCATCGCGTGCAGTACGGCTTGTACTGTCTCGTTGTTGCTCCACAACGACTCCACCAGAGAAAGACTGCATACGAGCTTCTCCGGGATTTGTAGTGTTACCACCTCGGCGTGCAGCGCCGCGGCACTCTCTGTCACCTTTCCAGTGGCCAATTTCGCCACACACTTTGCACCGTGTGCTCTTCATTCCTCCAGTATGTTTGCTGCTTTCGTACTGGTGGATGAGGCAGTGGGCGCTGAGCGAGCACGATTTGCACTGTATTTCCCACTCCGTGGCTGGGGCTTCTTGCTTTTGCCGTTACCACGCTGGATGGAATTTGCTTGTTGTGGCCTTACACCGGCAAGACCACGTCCACCGCTTGATGGAACGTTATGTTGATCACGTGCACGTGGGTCATCTCTGCATTTACGAGCTCAGCGCGCGAAGCATAGATGGTGAATTCATCCGGCTGAGAGCCTCGGTGGGTCACATCGTCCGTGATTTTGGGATACACTCTCATTGCATTCGTTAGCATGAGGCGTGCGACGCGACAGTCAGCAATTGGGTCGTTGTTCTCAGCCAAGATGCGTTGCATACGCAGCAAAGCATTGATGTACGTCTCCACTGGCTCATCTGGCTGCAGCTTACGAGCATACAGGTCAGCTAACACCATGTCGGTATTAACACCAGGACCACGACCAAAGTCCTGATATATGCGCTCCCACAGCAGAATAGGGTCAGCTTGGAACACAATGTCTACATAGCGTCCTTGCGCTTTGCGGCGGCGCACATCCCAGCAGTTCTTCTGGGGAGGTGTCATTGAGTCGGAGTTTGGCTCTTTTCCTTGCACGAGCTGCTCCAGGCGAGACATACCCATACCAGCCATGACACGCATTCTCCAGGCTGGATAGTCAGATGGTTGCGAGAGCTTCTTGCCCACATCAAACTTCGTGACTGCTTCAATCTTTGGCATGTCAGCTGTCTCTAGCAAAGCCTGTTCAATGACAGAGTCAGGCGCGTAGCGGGGGGACTTGGCTGTATGTCAGCGAACGCGACGTCGGCAGCAATATCGGGCGCGGTTGATCCAAGTAGGTGGCTTGGGCTCCACGCTGAAGAAATCTCTCTGAAGAGATGATTGGCAGTGACGGCAAAGGACGCCGAAGAGCCGTGGGACCCGCCAACGATGTGGTAGTGACTGTATTGTTGGTTAACATTACCACCGTTGTGGCAAGTGTCGACGCTGGTGTCTCATTAGGGTCTGGGATCATAACCTGAGACGAGGCAGGTGAGCTGGAGCTTAGCAACTCGCTGGATGTCTCCATAGCTAGCTGCTCGTCAATGTGCTTGTGTCTCGCAGAGACCACTAGTGGAGGGACAACTGGACACCGATGGCAAGGCTCAGCCTTGCTGGGGCTGGAGGGGCCTTGCTTGGCTTGAGGCAAGTTGAGAAGTGAGCTGCGGAAGTGAGCCGCAGCTCAATGCGCGCAGCGCACGTGTTCAGCCTGCTTACCCTCGTTACCCATGTAGTATATGTATTTACTGTAGTTATGCATCTATGCAGTAGCTCTGCAATGATTGCGTCCTCCAGATCTGAGCAACGGCAGCTTCCAGTGCGCAGCCACTGTGCCGAGCAACGGCACGTTGAAGTTGAAGCCGCAAGCGCCAGCGCCATCAGGTAGTGGCATGTAGATAGCAGTAAAGGACACTGTCCTTTATGTCTTGATAATGGCAGCAAAGCGGTTTAGGCTCTTGAGTTCGCCGTGGCAGCTAGTACAACATGGCGTTCGTACTCCAGTACGTCACACTCCTACTCGCTCATGACGCGTGTCGAGACTGGATACTTCACGCTGATAATGGTAGAAGCCTCGCAAGCGTTGTGAGCGCAGCTATGAATCCGCTTGCAGTTCTTCTCGTCCAACAGATTTCTTCTTTAATGGCTTCGTAGTTGATGAGTGCTTCTCCTCCGCAGCAGCAGTGGTCGTACCAGCAATAGGCAGTACCTTTAGCTGCGAGCGGAACTGACTGTACTTGGCGCGTGCCAAAGTCTTAGTCATGATATCCGCTGTGTTGTCATCCGTCGGCACGTGCAGCGTGCACAGCATATCGTCTTCTACTAAGTGCAGCACCAGGTGGTACTTGTTGTTGATGTGCTTGGTGTTGGAGTGCTTGCCCGGTTTCTCGGCTAAATACAGCGCCGCTTGATTATCACCGCGCAACAGTGGCGTAGATGTTGGCCATCGAAGTTCTTCGCACAGTCCTACGATCCAGAGAACATCTTTGACACCTTCGTTCATAGCAATGTACTCTGCTTCAGTGCTAGACTGAGCGTTAAAGCCCTGCTTTCGGGAACCGTACGAGATCACATTACCATCGAGAAACGTGACGAACCCAGACACAGACTGTGCATCGTCTGGATCATTCGCATAGTCCGAGTCGGTAAACACGGTGATAGCAACGTTTTGCGCTCTCGTACAACATCCATATGCAGGGCGTAGTCTCGGGTTTGCAGCAGGTATCGAAGTACACGTTGATCTTCGCGGTAGTGGTCTGCAGTGTAACATGACAGAAACTTGCCAAGATGGCGTACAGCATGGGCTATGTCTGGCCGCGAGCCAGACACCGAGTACTGTAAGCCATCAACTAACTCACGATACGGGATGTCACCCATGTCGGCAGACAACTTCTTCTTTGCTTTAGACTCGCTCGTTGCTTGAGGCGTCCAGCACCCGTATGAGTTGGCAAGACCAAACTTGCTCAATAGTTTGTCGATGTGCGCTCGCTGACAGTAGATCACTTGATTACGCACGTTGTGCAGCGTAATTTCGATACCCAGTAAGTACTTGACCTCACCCATGCTTGTCAGCGTAAACTTCGCTTCCAGTTGCGCTGCAACTCGGGTGCACACCTCTAGTGGACCCATCAGGAGAAGATTGCCGACGTACACAGTCAGCAACATCATCACGTCGCAGTCAGTGTACATTGCGTAGAGCCCGTAGTCGCTATCCAGTCTAGTGAGCCCCAGACTCGCTAGGAAGACGCGCAACGTCTTGTTCCAAACTGCAGGGGCCTGCTTGAGGCCGCAAAGAGATTTTATCAGCTGACAGATCATCTCGCCGCCTGGCGTACCTTCATCAGAGCCGCTCGGGATCTCCACGAATATCAACTCCTCCAGGAGGCCGTATAAGAACGCAGTCTTATCGTATTGTCGTATGTCCCACCCACGCTTACGAGCGTACAGAATAGCAGCACAAATTGTTTCAAACCGAATAACGGAAGCGTATGTCTCCAAGTAGTCAACGCCAGACTGCTGCTTGAAGCCATGTATCACTAAGCGGCTTTGAACCGCTTTACTCGTCCTTGAGCGTCACGTTTGATAGTGTAAACCCACTTGTTGGTTATGATGGCTTGATGCTTTGCTTTTGCTCTCGCAACCAGTTTCCACGTTCTATGCTCGCGGAGAGACGCCAACTCTTCGTTCATTGCTGCTTCCCACTCAGGCCAGTACTCATTTTTCTTGACTTGTTTGCATGTGCTCGGGATGGGTATGTCGACTGTCGAATTAATGACAGCTCCGACGACGTACTCCTAAAGATATGCTGGAAGCTTTCTCGTTCAAGAAGCACCATATTTGCGATGCTCAGTAGTAGCAGGCATCTTCTTTGGAGGCTCGAAGTCGTTATCGGAGTCTGTACGTGCACCATGATGAATGCGCTTGCTGGACGATCGGTGTGCACAATCACTTGATCGTGTTGCTGCTAACTGTACTGCATCACTTGGGTCTCCCACTTGCTCATCACTGGCCACCAACTCAGGCTCGCTACTGGTTAGTGCAGGCTTCAGCAATTCAGGACGGCTCGGTGGATCTCCCGTTTCCGGAAACATGCGGTCTTCCAGGGAGTTCGCGATTGGCACAATAGGAATCTCAGCAGGTAAGATAGCTGCTCCATGCTTGTACGTGTTCAAAAGTAGCTGACGTACATAGCTCTGAGTCACCGTAAAGCGTTCGTGACAGAAAACATTACCACTTCGTCTCTGCTGGATGCTCCCAGAGCGCAAATCCAGCAGCTTATACCCCTTGGTATCCGTAGAGTATCCTAGCAGTAGAGCCAACTCAGTGCGCGGATCAAGCTTATCTCTTGTGGTAGTCTTCTCAGCAGGAATATGAGCATGGACCACACAACCCCAGGTTCGTAGAAAGCGCAGTGTAGGTGTCTTGCAGTAAAGTGTTTCGTGTGGCGACTTGCCTTGCAATGCAGCAGTCGGAAGTTTGTTCACAGTATCCACCACGTGAAGGAGAGCTTCTCCCCATGCAGGCTTGACTGGTGCGTTGCATGAAACACCGCTCGCAATCGAGGTAGGACGAGGCCATTCGCTCGCTCAACGAGGCTGTTCTCCTTAGGAGAATAGGCGTTTGGATACTGCTACTTGCTACGAAAGAATAGTGAGGCTGCTGATAAACTGGAAAAGCTCATATTGCGACTGAACACGCAGTTCAAACGTGCTGGACACAGAGTAGTGACTCTCCATTCCGATCAAGGTGGCGAATTCTAGAGCAATACTCTCTTTCTGCGAAAGTCAAGGGATTACTGTGCAGTATACCAACGCTTATTCTCCTAAGGAGAACAGCCTCGTTGAGCGAGCGAATGGCCTCGTCCTACCTCGATTGCGAGCGGTGTTTCATGCAACGCACCAGTCAAGCCTGCATGGGGAGAAGCTCTCCTTCACGTGGTGGATACTGTGAACAAACTTCCGACTGCTGCATTGCAAGGCAAGTCGCCACACGAAACACTTTACTGCAAGACACCTACACTGCGCTTTCTACGAACCTGGGGTTGTGTGGTCCATGCTCATATTCCTGCTGAGAAGACTACCACAAGAGATAAGCTTGATCCGCGCACTGAGTTGGCTCTACTGCTAGGATACTCTACGGATACCAAGGGGTATAAGCTGCTGGATTTGCGCTCTGGGAGCATCCAGCAGAGACGAAGTGGTAATGTTTTCTGTCACGAACGCTTTACGGTGACTCAGAGCTATGTACGTCAGCTACTTTTGAACACGTACAAGCATGGAGCAGCTATCTTACCTGCTGAGATTCCTATTGTGCCAATCGCGAACTCCCTGGAAGACCGCATGTTTCCGGAAACGGGAGATCCACCGAGCCGTCCTGAATTGCTGAAGCCTGCACTAACCAGTAGCGAGCCTGAGTTGGTGGCCAGTGATGAGCAAGTGGGAGACCCAAGTGATGCAGTACAGTTAGCAGCAACACGATCAAGTGATTGTGCACACCGATCGTCCAGCAAGCGCATTCATCATGGTGCACGTACAGACTCCGATAACGACTTCGAGCCTCCAAAGAAGATGCCTGCTACTACTGAGCATCGCAAATATGGTGCTTCTTGAACGAGAAAGCTTCCAGCATATCTTTAGGAGTACGTCGTCGGAGCTGTCATTAATTCGACAGTCGACATACCCATCCCGAGCACATGCAAACAAGTCAAGAAAAATGAGTACTGGCCTGAGTGGGAAGCAGCAATGAACGAAGAGTTGGCGTCTCTCCGCGAGCATAGAACGTGGAAACTGGTTGCGAGAGCAAAAGCAAAGCATCAAGCCATCATAACCAACAAGTGGGTTTACACTATCAAACGTGACGCTCAAGGACGAGTAAAGCGGTTCAAAGCCGCTTAGTGATACATGGCTTCAAGCAGCAGTCTGGCGTTGACTACTTGGAGACATACGCTTCCGTTATTCGGTTTGAAACAATTTGTGCTGCTATTCTGTACGCTCGTAAGCGTGGGTGGGACATACGACAATACGATAAGACTGCGTTCTTATACGGCCTCCTGGAGGAGTTGATATTCGTGGAGATCCCGAGCGGCTCTGATGAAGGTACGCCAGGCGGCGAGATGATCTGTCAGCTGATAAAATCTCTTTGCGGCCTCAAGCAGGCCCCTGCAGTTTGGAACAAGACGTTGCGCGTCTTCCTAGCGAGTCTGGGGCTCACTAGACTGGATAGCGACTACGGGCTCTACGCAATGTACACTGACTGCGACGTGATGATGTTGCTGACTGTGTACGTCGGCAATCTTCTCCTGATGGGTCCACTAGAGGTGTGCACCCGAGTTGCAGCGCAACTGGAAGCGAAGTTTACGCTGACAAGCATGGGTGAGGTCAAGTACTTACTGGGTATCGAAATTACGCTGCACAACGTGCGTAATCAAGTGATCTACTGTCAGCGAGCGCACATCGACAAACTATTGAGCAAGTTTGGTCTTGCCAACTCATACGGGTGCTGGACGCCTCAAGCAACGAGCGAGTCTAAAGCAAAGAAGAAGTTGTCTGCCGACATGGGTGACATCCCGTATCGTGAGTTAGTTGATGGCTTACAGTACTCGGTGTCTGGCTCGCGGCCAGACATAGCCCATGCTGTACGCCATCTTGGCAAGTTTCTGTCATGTTACACTGCAGACCACTACCGCGAAGATCAACGTGTACTTCGATACCTGCTGCAAACCCGAGACTACGCCCTGCATATGGATGTTGTACGAGAGCGCAAAACGTTGCTATCACCGTGTTTACCGACTCGGACTATGCGAATGATCCAGACGATGCACAGTCTGCGTCTGGGTTCGTCACGTTTCTCGATGGTAATGTGATCTCGTACGGTTCCCGAAAGCAGGGCTTTAACGCTCAGTCTAGCACTGAAGCAGAGTACATTGCTATGAACGAAGGTGTCAAAGATGTTCTCTGGATCGTAGGACTGTGCGAAGAACTTCGATGGCCAACATCTACGCCACTGTTGCGCGGTGATAATCAAGCGGCGCTGTATTTAGCCGAGAAACCGGGCAAGCACTCCAACACCAAGCACATCAACAACAAGTACCACCTGGTGCTGCACTTAGTAGAAGACGATATGCTGTGCACGCTGCACGTGCCGACGGATGACAACACAGCGGATATCATGACTAAGACTTTGGCACGCGCCAAGTACAGTCAGTTCCGCTCGCAGCTAAAGGTACTGCCTATTGCTGGTACGACCACTGCTGCTGCGGAGGAGAAGCACTCATCAACTACGAAGCCATTAAAGAAGAAATCTGTTGGACGAGAAGAACTGCAAGCGGATTCATAGCTGCGCTCACAACGCTTGCGAGGCTTCTACCATTATCAGCGTGAAGTATCCAGTCTCGACACGCGTCATGAGCGAGTAGGAGTGTGACGTACTGGAGTACGAACGCCATGTTGTACTAGCTGCCACGGCGAACTCAAGAGCCTAAACCGCTTTGCTGCCATTATCAAGACATAAAGGACAGTGTCCTTTACTGCTATCTACATGCCACTACCTGATGGCGCTGGCGCTTGCGGCTTCAACTTCAACGTGCCGTTGCTCGGCACAGTGGCTGCGCACTGGAAGCTGCCGTTGCTCAGATCTGGAGGACGCAATCATTGCAGAGCTACTGCATAGATGCATAACTACAGTAAATACATATACTACATGGGTAACGAGGGTAAGCAGGCTGAACACGTGCGCTGCGCGCATTGAGCTGCGGCTCACTTCCGCAGCTCACTTCTCAACTTGCCTCAAGCCAAGCAAGACCCCTCCAGCCCCAGCAAGGCTGAGCCTTGCCATCGGTGTCCAGTTGTCCCTCCACTTGTGGTCTCTGCGAGACACATGCACATTGACGAGCAGCTAGCTATGGATACATCCAGCGAGTTGCCAAGCTCCAGCTCACCTGCCTCGTCTCATGGATAGAGCTAGCCTGTGCAGTCAATAGCGTCTGCGTAAGTTGCTGCGGCGTTGCGGCTTGTCGAGTTACAGTATTAATACCTGCTCTTTTAAGAGAAGTTTTATATCATTTATTTTTAAGCGATAATTTTCTTTAAAGAAAGTTTATTTTTTTAAAAAAGTAAACTTTACATAAGCTCGAAGCGATCAAAAGAAACGCAGCAACTTCAACTTGATGGATAGAATCGTCGACTTCGACTGCTGCGCGCGTTGGTTTTGATGCGTTGCTCTTGGGCACATAAGTATCAATGCGGTTACACTTGTTAAGTGTTTTTCATCTTATACGAAGACATGGCGTTTCATTATTGTGCACATGTGGACGATGGTCAGATTTTTTTGCGTAAAATGGACCTGCCGCATGTTCCTACTCCCCAGCGACAAATGAGAGGCAGCCCTCTTGTATTTACATCGTCCAGATACATATACTTGTGCGAAGCAAAAACTGAGAAGCTCCATCTACGGTACCGGTAAAAAAGATTTACAACTATTGGAGCCGGCTATTGGTTCGGATATACATACCCTACTTCTTAAACCATTCTGTGTGACGACAAGTAAGCTGAAAAAAATCCCCAACATTTGGACATTGCGAAGGCAACCCGGCCGTGGTGAGACCTGCGTGACCTTCTAAATCAAGATCTTCCACTTCCTTTTGCATGCGTCTCTCGAAGTTATGAGGCGGCTAAGAGCACTGCCACCGGTGGAGGTAAACGTGGAGTAAAAGCTATACTTCCCCTCAAAATACAACTGCACACTTGCACCGGTCTGAGAAAACGTGGAGCATCCATGCCAACGGGGTAAAATGAGGGTATCCCGGAGTCAAATATGAGTACTGGATCCCTCGCTGCGGTGGACAATGGCAAACCGGTTGGCCAATGGGGTCTTGGATAGATGAGTATGACAACAACAATAAACAGCAATGTGTTTGAAAACGTGCTTGCAGTGCAAGCCTTGCACCTCGACGATGGCGGTGAACCAGGCAGCTGGATGTGAGTCGACAGCGTTTCCTTTTTGAGCCTTCCAGCGCTCGTCACATCAAGTGGACGAGCAATTAGAGAAACCGTACGTTATTCTACGCTGTTCTGCATGTTGTTTGCCTCGACTGCACAAGACTCTTCGCAATCCTTTTTACTCCGATTTTACTTTGAACCAGTGCGAAATTATCAGGCGTAAATTTACAACGCTGCTTAGTCGCACCCCAAACGAGGGGATATTTGCCTTTTCTTTCACTCTACCGGTGGAAATGCTCTAAGTAAATTTGCCACACCCTTAGCGTTGAAATGAGAACGTAAACGCCACCTTTCGCTGCACTTTGAGCTAAATCTAATTCTCGCAAATGGCAAGATCAACAGCACTGCCCCCAAATATTGCATCGCCCAGTTCACGACTCGTTACAAACCGCTTCGACAGTCTCCTAACCATGCCTGCCTGTAGATTCCAGGCAAGCATCCTCATTTCCAATGAACTCGTTCTCGGATAAGAGCAATATTATCGAGCTGATTTTGAATCACAGCGGCGAAAAATCACAATCCCATAGATTTTCAACATTCGAACAAAACCTTTTAATTACTTCCTGTAATGGGGATATCAATCATGGTAGCGTTAACAGGCTTCGCTCTTAACACCATATTGAATACAGGATGACCCACTTACACGTCCTTGACCTCTCGTAGCTTCCCCCATAAACAAAACGTGGCTATTGGAGACTACGGATCGAACCAGTTCATCCGGAACACGAACGCGTCTTGCATGAAGACGAAGTGTTTCAGCATCTCCACAAGCTTGCTGTCGTGAAACGACGGCGGGTTAGCTAGCTTACCTTCCGCTGCACCATCGATCCATCGGCCGCTTCCGTCGTGCAGCTCTCCGTGGTCTCTTATCGGCTGACGTAGTTGAAGTGGCAAAGTTAGCTTGCCAAAAGGTGTGGGGTCGTCACGCCGCTATTGAGAGGAGCGTCATTGTGGTTGACATTGAGCAATCTAGTTGCCACGATGGAAGTGTCAAATTTGAACGGTACTGTAGATGTTCATTGATGAAAATGACACGTTTTTCTCTCGCGTCGTGTGCACGATTGGCGACCGAGGTCGATCACCACGCGCCGTTAGTAACGGTCTTACATTTGCACAGCGCTGGTGAAGCACCTCACTTGCGTCGGCCTCGATCGTGTGGCTGCCACAGTGACTTGCATCCTCCCGAAAGGAAATTCGGTGGTGTCGTTGGCCGATTCCCAGCCGGCCTGCATGACACAACCTCGAGGCTGCAAGCCGAATTTCGTTCGGGGCAGCGAGGGCTGCACGGAGATCTGATAACGAAGCCATTTGGCATGTAGCAGTGAGCACTCGTTTGGTCCACCCGGTCAGCAGTCCGATCGTGCAGACACAACAGTGACCTGTCTCCAGGACCATTAAGACTGTACGGGTAACGACGACTTACACGCACGTGTGTGTTGCGTAGGAGTGGCAGCTTGCAGCTTCGTTCGCCACGCAGCGAATGGTTCTCGCATCCATGAGACTTACAACGTAGGAGAATACCAACTGCTTATTGTCTACTGTACTGTCCACTCAAAGCACAGGGCATCGGTGTAGCCACACGCTGCGTGAATGTTCTCAATAGCTTCTGGCACTGCGCAGAGAGGAATTACCATAAGTCAGTGAAAATCACTGAGAGATGTCAAAACGATTTGAACACTAGGGAGCACTGATGTCAGTGCTAGGTGATAGTACTAATACAAAGGCTATGTACAAATATTTGTCTCGGTTTAGTTGAGGAGCTCCAATTGTGGCATAAAGAATACCCTTAGCGCCTAAAAGCGACTATCTAAGTGGACTCTCAAAAATGAGAATGCAAAAATAGTTAGAAGTGGAAGTGATGCTGCTGGACACCATGTGAACCAATACCGTAATGAGTAAAATTGCTCGCAATGCGGGGTTTAAAGATGAATTTGTAGGTTCATATGCGGCTACTTCTTTTTATCTACTGCTTTCATAAAAATTGCATACATGCTTGAAATGCCTTTCCTACATCCACGCTGGAAGTCACCATTTTAAATATTTCCACTCAGAATTCCACCAATGACGCTCGCATTTTCCTTTGGTTGTTACAGAGCACAAAGGGATTAATTCAACGTTTTGTAAAAGTTAATGATTCGCTATTCTCTTCACTATACACATCTAACGTTCTATTTACACGTTCCCATAGTCCCAACAAATGATATATTGCTGCATATCTTGTCATAAATTTTAAGACCAGAAACAAGTAACGAGCTGCAAAACCAACCCGCAGCTAGTGGTAAAAGAGGCAATTAATATTCGAGGTAACTCCGCACAGAAATTCTGGCGATAGACCGTTAACAAAGCGCCGTAGTATCTGCTATTAATCCGCATCCAGCCTAAAAGGTTAAAAGGTTGAGCAGATCAGATAAAAGTCTCTGTTGGCAACCAAAACGAGCGTGGTAGGTTTTGTTGGCGTACTAGAAGTGGGTCCCAGAGAGGAGGGAGAGACTCCAGTCGCACTTTACACACTTAAGTAGCCGACATGAAGCCCAAACCATGGCAGTCGGCTAAAAAACACACAAGATGAAAGCGTTTAATGAACTACGCGATGATTTTAGCGATAATCTACTTCTCGAATTGACCCAATTAGTAGGAACACCGGTTGTACTAAATTTTGTGCTGTCACTGCAGTAATACAGTATCCACAATTATACTAAGAATAAGAGAGCTCAAAGATTACTATGCGTTCACTGAGGCACGGCTTTTTAGGGCCATTATCCCAATCCTTTTGACACATCTCAGTGCTTTTCACTGAGTTATGGTAATTCCTCATTGCGCAGACTTCGCTTGTGTTCCTGCTAAATAAAAACGACTTGTCTTCACTAAGATCGTCTTTTCAACCAATCACACGGCGTCTGAACCTGCCCATCCTCCCCAACTGTATCGCCGCATCGAGCCTTCTATCCGCACTCCGCATTCGTGCACTCCCGACGGAAGTGCCCGTCTAGTGTGTGGCGACGAGGCTGGTGCAGCCGCAAGCGCCGACAGACCCGAGCAAATGCAGGATTACCTCATCAACTGGAACGCCGGGCCCTTGGGCGTGGTGCTGCGGCCCGATCTGGGCGCCGATATGCCCCCCGTCGTGGCCCAAATGCTGCCTCAGCCTTCCGTGCTAAAGATGGCGGGCGTGCGGGAAGGAGATCTGCTCATCAGCGTTAACGGTAAGAAGACGACGCGTCTGGGCTACGAGAAGGTGGTGCGTCTGCTCTTTAAGGAGCGTCTCCCCATGGTGCTGCACTTCCGCTCGCCGCTGCAAGTGCCCGAGATGCAGCGCGGCGTCTCGGGGGCCATCGCCGAGGAGCCCTCGTCCGCACGCGGAGGACGTCAACGCACCAGCAGCTCAGCGCGGCCAAGCCAGCAGCCTAAAACCCGCTCACGAGGACGCTCGGACGTGGACAAACACGCGCTGATTGAGCAGAAACGCAACCCGAACGTACAGAACTTCAGTATCGACAGCGACGTGTCGACTAAGTCGGAGAAGAAGAAGAGCAAGCGAAAGCACAAACACAAACATGGAGCCAAGGCCGAAGCCGAGGAGAGGAGACTCAGGAAGCAGTACAGTGTCGTGTGGGAACGAGGCTCACTAGGTATCTCCTTCCGAGCTTATAACTCGAAGGTGAACGTCCCGTGTGTGGACTTTATCAGTGCCAGTAGAGGTCTGGGACGTGGTATGGATCGCGTATGTGTCAACGACGTACTTATTTCTATCAACGGGGAGAAAACCAAGGCTCTTGGCGTCGAGAAGGTGTTGAGATGGTTACATGTGATCGAGAAGCCTGTTGTGCTGAGGTTCCACGCGTCCTCAAACCGCATTTTGAACCCAGCGGGAGGTTTATTGCCTCAGTTGGCCGACGAAGACGCGTCTGAGAGACCGAGACGACCCACGATGCCGTCGCCACTGCCGCAGCCTGAGTATGAGCCGCCCCCACGTCCACCGCGTCGCAACAACAGCGTGGACCAACCGATGCAGCAGCAGAGATTGGAACGAGGTTATTCCGATGACAGGGAGTATGAACTGCAGCCGGCTGTGGCTCCGCGACGATACTCGCGAGACAGCGCCACGTACTTTGAGCAGCAGCCGATCGAGGATTACGACACGCAATATCAGTTTGGAGCGTCCAAGATCGAAGTGAAGGAGCGACGATACTCCAAGAACTCGATGAATGCGTATGCACACGGTCATGACGAGGATGGCGTGGCTGGAGATTTCCGTCGTGAGCCAAAGGATGACCGTCGTGAGGATCGCTATAGCCAGCCGCAGCTGCTGCCTCCAGTGCGAATTCGGACAAGTTCTGCGTCAAGAGACGATATCCGACGTCAGCAGACTGAGAGCAAACCTCCGCCTCCGCTTACAGTCGATGCTGCTCGTCCACGCCTGGCGTCTCGAGATAGCCAAGTCAGCAACTCGTCCCACTTGAGCTTCGAAGAGGCTACTGGTGTGGTCGCTCGTGCAGCAGGGAAGCCTAAGGAAGAGTGCGAGTTTGGAGGCGTGCCACTACTCGATATTAAGGAAGGAACCGTGCAGGCCAAGCTCATGTTCATCTACGCCAAGGCGTGTCTAGCTAAGGAGGGAAGCTCAGACGATGAGCCTGCTTCCAAGGACCCGCAGCCGTCTCGGACTCCTGGTAACCCGCTCGGTCGCAAGACGCACTCGAACTATTTGTCGTACACTATTCTGCAGGACGACGCTGTGGCTACTAACCACATTTCCGGTAAGACGAACGGCGACGCCAGCAACGAGAACAAGATCGAGCACGAGGAACACAAGTTGGAAGTGAACAACGACATGAGTAGTGGCCATGAGCTCAAGCGTAGCGGGATCTTCAGCGACAATTTGGACGAGAGTTTCGCCAAGATGCAGAAGGATATTTCTATCCAGCAACCACCGATTCCAGTGGTAACACCGCCATTGTCTTCTGCGGGTGCTTCTTCCTCGGCCAGTAGTGACGCGACCCTGACTGTGACCCCAATCCCGGCACCTGTGACTTCTGCTGAAAACTTTATACCGCTCAAGGACTTTGTCGTGCAGGGCGATGGAGGTTTGACGGAACGACAGACTGCGCCGAGTCTTAACAATACGTCGACGGATGACGCTGAGACTGATAAGATGGAAGAGCAGCAAGACAAGCAGTCAGCAGTAGCGAAGGCGGAAGAAACTGTTCCTGAGGTAAGTAGTGAGCTGATGCTGGAGGAGCTGGAATTATCCGAACCGAAGGAGGCAAGTAGCGAACTTGTGCTGGACGAGCTCACGTCGTCAGAGCCGAAGGAGGCTAGTGGCCAAGATACGGAGGAAGTAGAGTCTGGACTGCATGCGGAAGAGCCTGCTGACGAACCGGCCAAGATTACTGAACTCGAAGAAGAGATCGCTGACGAGATGCTTCACGAGGATGACGATGTTGCCAGTGTCGACAGTTCTAATGAACGAGACCTAGCGGCAAGTGTGGCATCACTAGACGACCTGCTTGATCTTAAGGAAGGCAACCACGATGACGAAGAGCACGAGGAGTTTGTGGACGATGACGAGGAGGAGCAGGAGAACGAGACGAATGAGAAGAACCACGCGGAAGAAAATAAGTCGATGAATACGTCGCTGAGCATGAAGTTGGATCAGGTGCAAGAAGAGGAGACTGAAGAGCACGACGTCCATGAGCAGCATCAGAAACATGAGGACCACCAGGAGCACGACGACGAGCTGGAATATGAGGATGGCGCTTTGTCCAATCCCCTTGTGAACGAACTCTTCCGTAACCTTCCGGATGTGCGTGAAGTGATCAAGGACAAGCCCGCGCTTATGGTGCTGGTGAAGAAGACCATGATCGACGAGATCCAGGAGATTCTCCAGAGCTTGCAGATGGAGCTGCAGTTTGAGCGTCACTCTACTATGGCTGTCGGCTCGACTGTAGTCTCACTGGGAGACTCGCAGCTAGGCCGAAGTACCGAGGGCGAGCACTGCTACCGTTGCGGTGCCACTGGCGAGCTTGCAGAATTGGAGGTTGCAGGAGGACAGCGTGAACTGTACTGCCAAGAGTGCTGGGAGCTGTTTTTCTTCAGCGAGGACCGCCAATCTCCAGTGACCAGAACGAGCAAGACCCTGGCGCCGTCGGAGGCTGGACGACTCACTGCCGATGAGGATGCGCTGGACGAAGCGCTCAAGTACAGCTTCCATGACAGCTCTGTAACTCGTGAGGATATGATCCAACCGTGGCGGTACCTGCAGGGCAGCGACTCCATTTCGTCATCTATCCGAGACTCGAACGATTCGAGTATCACCGACCGCACCGACGAGGTGTGGCTGTAAGAAACCATACCGAAGGTGTCGACCTACAACAAACCCGTACTACCAATTGCAGCATGCATGGGGTGCTTTAATCGCCTAGGCATGCGGGAGAGACAAAGAAGAAAGTAAGTGACTAAAATTCAGCGTAGCGTTTTGATAAATTGTGCGTACAATGCAGTTTTGTGCCGACATTGGCCCGAATATTCGCGCGCTTGAGTGACGAACACCTCATTCTTTTCTAGTAAAACGTGAATCAACGCACCATTGTGGAGATCCATTGCAACGTCATCTTGAAGGATAAAAAAAAGAATTCCTGCTTCCCATAATTTTTAAGAATCGCTTGTCCTTTTGGCAGCGCAAAAAAACAAATGCGCATGTAACTTGACTAGCTCACGCAACCCGCGCAGCTGTAACGGTACCCAGTCATTTATGGAGTTCAAGTGATTTGTCTAACCCTGCGACGTGAGTTCGGCGGGTGCGGGCGTTTCCACGACCCGAATTCCCGGTTCTTTTCGGTTTGTCCCTTCATTTCTAAAGCAGCACGAGGAAGGAACGACACATGGTTCTCCCGGCTGCGACGTTAGCGATACAGAGAGTGGTTGACACCGTCACCACGATGCCGTGGAGCGTGCTGAAGCGCGTGGAGCAAACGCTGCTGTGGAGCGTTCCGTCGGAGCCTACAGGGCCACAATGGGCTGACGACGTCTTCACTGCGTCGAAAATCGTAGCCGTTCTGAGCTGCATCGACGACGACCTCACGGACAGCTGCAGCTCCGGGGTGTTCTCTAGCGACGAAGACGCAGATTGGAGCAGCGACGAGGTTAGTCTGGACGGCTATTCAGACGACGAAGACGACGAGATGTACGCGTACCAGGGCGAACGATGGTACTGGACGCCACCTAGTTCGATGAACAGCGTTCAAAGTTTTGAGGAAAAGTATGAATCCACGAGTCAGCGTAGCGCAGACTTCGAGGAGTTCGGACTGGAACGAGGCGATGCGCACTACAGACGCTCTACGATGTACGCCATGCCCCAAGTCGACTTTTCCTCTGGTGGAGTCGTTGACTCGTGGGTAGATCGCTACGGGTCTAGCAAGGCCGACTTTACCTACGTCGCAACTGTGTCCGATGACAATTCGGATGACGAGAAGTCTCATGAAGCCTGCATAGTACCGGGGTTCTACATCCCGGTGCTATAATCCCCCACTAGTCAGACCACCCGACTTGTACTATAAGCGGCGACGCTGCCAAATTGCTAAAGTATGAACCAGCGCGCGTTCGCCGAGACCTAGTGACACTTATAAACGCTAGAGGACGGAGATCAAGAGTCCAGCGGTAGAGAGACGAGAGTGCAGAGCATCGGACGTTCTCCTAAAATTTCATGCCCCGTTACAAAATAGACTACATGTAGTTGAAGCGGCTGTAGCCATGTTGAATTGGTATGCCCTTTTGGCAGAGGAGAGGCCGAACCGTTTCTCTTCAGAAATTCCGTTCTGCTCGGTGGATGGAACTCGATACCTGCTCCGTAAATGGGCACTTCAGAATTCCAGCGCACAAGTGCAGGAGCAAGCAAAGCTAAGAGAACGACTGCAAACGCGCAAGTAGCGATGGCGCTCCTCGCGCGTACCTTCCGGACAATCGTGGGTCTCCCATGAAGATCCTTTGAGCTTCTGGGCCAAGCGATGCGATGGGGCGCCATACCAGAGATAATTGAGGAGTCGGCGTCCGAGATCTGGGCTGAAGATCTCTTCACGCCCTGCTCTAACAAGTGCTGGCCGTCGACCAAGTACAGTTATGACGACGACACTGGCAGTTCCGGGTCTGAGATCAGCTATGAATCCGATATCTGCGATGAAGAGGACGATGAGGATTGGAGCTACAGTGAGAGTGACGAGGAATTGAACTGGTTCAGCTTCGGGAGCGATGGCGATGTTGACTTCTGGGGAGATCATTGGTTCTGGACAACTTAGTGTGATGACGATGAGAACACCGATTTGATTGCCTTGGGAGATGTCGGGAGACGTCGTATTATGTTGTGGAGAGATTGGTTGACTACGTGATGCCGACGATGGACTTCAGCGCTATAGACGTATTTTTCTGGATCGAAAAATACGGGTTTAGTGCATTGCGAGTCCGCTTTGTGACGGTAGTGGCAAGTGAACCCACAACGATCAATGCGTCGTCGGGGTATGAGCTCCCGAACACTTCTACAGGACTTTTTCGTGCTGTTCTATAAAATAATAACTACTATTAATCCATGTAGTATTAATACGTACAAACGCACAAACCAAAACTGGGACGACAGGGTGTTAGGATTCATTACTGTATTGTACTATAGAAAAACGTTTACTGCAAATTGTAGATTTTTTAGGTGATCTATTTTTGCTGTGTGCACAAATTAGCTGCCTGAAGCTAGGTACTATCAGTTTGGGTGTACCGGTAATACTTATATTGCACACGCCATAGGCTAAAGAGAGTTAGTTCGTAATCTCGGGAACTACGGATCGTCCTTCATCCACCGGCTCACAATCGGGAATTGGTACGTGCCAAGGAGGCCATTGACTTCAGGAAACTCCTTCAGAATCGTAGCGCGCAACTTTTCATCAACAACCAAGTCGCCTGCTGCATTGAAGTGAATTCTGTCGACCAACAATTTGTCTCGCGCAGCTACCGTCATGGCGTCGAAGTGCGATTCAGGTCCAAAACGGGGACCCCAGCCTCTTTCGCAGCCTCCACACATGCGCGAGCGTACGGCTTCACCATGGCGTTAGACCGGTCCAACATCCCCTTCTTGGAATCAGTTCTTTCAGCAGCAGCCTTCTTTCGGGCTGCATCACCGACGTGATTTGGGGTGACCAGCAAGATTTTCGAGTCGGGTGCCACCGCCTGAAATCCCTCCACGATTTTGATGAGGTTTTGCTTATAGTTTGCAACGGGAACGTGCATCTCCTTGTTACTACCGTTGGTCAGCACAGCGTCGTTTGCACCCAGCCAGAACGTGATAAGTGCTGGGTTGTAGTCGCCCTTCGTGATCTCTTCCTCGATGCCGGGCATCGCGTACTTGAGGTACCATCTGAAAGTTGTTCAGACAAACCGATAAGCGAGATGAAAATTTCCAATGAAGCAAAAGTGCACGGTTGTACCTGGTGTTGTATCCCGAGAGAGCACGCACGATCATATCGGCGGAGCGAGAGTATCGGCCCGCCAGAAGAGAGATGAAGCCGTCCACGGATGGCTCAGTAGCTTGCTCCATGATCGAGTCGCCGGCTAGCAAAACCGCCGTTCGGTTCTTGAAACCAGAGTCCGACGCTGCGGAGACCGTCTGAACAGAACACAGCACGCACGCTGCGACGGCGAAGTACGTTAGAAGACCGCGGAATGAAGCCATGGCGTCTCGGCGTCAAATTAAAAAGTGAAAGTTGGTCAGACAGCACAAGCTACTGTGCTGCTGACCAACTTTCACTTTCAGACAGCACAAGCTACTGTGCTGCTGACCAACTTTCACTTTTTAATTTGACGCCGAAGTATTAACAATACATTTCTGCAAATCTGAGGCAATCATGGATGGCAACTTGAGACAAAAGTTTTCCGGAACAAGATATTAGTATTTTTACTCTTCTAGAATTGCTAGAGTTCGGTCTTACGATATCAATGTCAAAATACGCGGTTACGCTTCATTTTGCAGGACGACTATCACTAACGTAAAGAGAGCTATGTCGGCGTCAGGACGGCTATCATAGCAAAGTGGCCGCTGCTTCTAATGCAATTCCCATTGAAAAGAGTAGTACGAGTCAGACGACAGTAGGATACCAATCCCCTGTCACATCAAATACCCTTTCAAAACAGCATGGAACGACGAGCCATTCCCTTATTGCGCTCCCCCGTCAGCAGTACTAGCTTGGTGCAGTGGTGTCAGCACATTGGGTCGGCTGTCTCGCTATGGATAAGACTACATAGTGATAGTAGTGGATCTCTGTGGTGTCGACGTGCGCGATTGTTTTGTTACAGCCTATTAGATTGCAAGGAATCGAAGTGGAAAGCTACAGTGGAGCGCTACAGTGGAGCGCTACGGTGTCGACGTACGCGTTGATTGTCCTGGTGTGGATTAGATTGCAGCAGGGTCGGAGTGGTGCGCTGAGGGGGCGGCGTGTGCGTTGCTTGTCTCGCCGTGAGGTTGAATTGCAGCGGGCTTGAAGTGGAGCGCTGCGGTGTCAGCGTTGCGCTGGTTGTGTTTTGCTGTGCAGTAGATTGCTGGAGGGTCCGAGGCGAGCGTTCTGGTTTCGGGGTTTGCGTTGGTTGCTCGCTGTGGATTAGATTGCGGGAGGATCCGATAAGAACGTTTGGTTTTGGAGTATGGGTTGGTTGTCTCGGTGGAGTTAGATTACGGTGTGGCTGAAGATGAGTGCAGGAGTTTCAGTTGGGTTGGATAGTGAGGTCATACAGTCGCCGCCTTACGCGGCCAGCCAAAAGCAAAATCCAGAAAAAACTTGCAAATGACTTTTGACAGATTAAGCCCACTACACACACTGCGGGATAATAACCTTCAGTTTTTGACGCCGCAGTTGCAACTCCCTACATCGCTACCCCCTGCTTTGGAAATGATGCGTGCGGTAGGATTGAGTAGCAATAAGATCGAATTCTACCGGAAAAATTGTGGCTCAATTAAGCAACGATCTACTCCGTCGCTATGGGATGTATGCAGAATCGACTGCTCACCACGAGAGAAGAAGATACGGTCAACCGTCGTAAACGTCTACATGGACCTTCTTCACTGTATCGCCGTATCAATATGTGGAGAAGATGCTGCTGCTTCTTCGCTCGTGTATTTCAAAGGTTGGCTTGGTTCAGCAACTGTAGCAACAACCCATGCTGAGAAAGCAGGTGCTCAAAGCATTATACCAGCCGCTCGTGCAATGGTAAGCACAAAACAGGTCACCCTAGAACATCGTGTTGTTCATTCGCTTTTATGCCGTTCTTATCCGGTGAAGCAGATTACAGAAGTGGCTCAAGCGATTAATGGATTCTCACTTAGTAGAGCTTCTCATGCCCGAGGGAGGGAGGATTATTCAATACTTTGCCAAGATGGAACGCTTCAAGCTGACCCCAGCAGCCGCACAAAATATGACCCTGGAGCTGTAGATGACGCTATACAGTCGATTCTTTCTCGGGAAAATGTATCATACCTATCCTGGGAAACAAAACGGATTAAACTTGATGGACTGTTCGTGTCAGTGCCATCGATTAAGCGCCGGAAGCCCATAAGTATCATGTTTGATGCCTCTTCGCAAAGCTTGCAAATCTGTACCAGCGAAAAAAGTAATTTCAAGTAGTAGTTACTACAGAATTTGCAAAGTCCTAACTCATGGAGAAGTCGAAGCTCGCCGAGCAGTGGATTACGTTACGGGTTTTCTTGTAGATGACAGCTTCGAGCTTCTAGTTCGGATTATTGGAGATTTACTACCAGAAGAAAGGCACTCGCTGGAACCTAGTCTTCAAATTCTTCAAGATTGGCTAAAACACGGATTTTGCAGCCAATTTGGTCATGCTTCCTTAGACGGGCAATATACCTTTACAGCATTGTGTCCACGCCACAATCTAACTTTTGGCTTAACATCAGGCAACACAATCAGTCAGGACGCGCAAACAGTTAGCTGCGACCCATGCTTGCAGATGCACAGGCTTTTAGCGTATATCCGCGAGCGCTTAGAGGTCAACCAGACTGATTCCCGAACGCTGAATGTTGTCAGTGATTGCTACCATAAATTCGGTTTATTTCTTGGACACCGTCTTCGCGGCAACACGCGATATCTATATGAATCGATGAAATGAGAGATAGATGCAACAGCGTTGGTGAAAGCAAAGAGTCCCTTGTAGTCATTGACTTCAAGATGAAAATGGAGCCCATGTACTATCGGGAGAAAACGGTAGGCCGCTATGGAAAACGTGGCATGAGTTGGCATGGTGTCATGGCTAGATTCTGGTCTATGAGTGATGATCAGGTTCCGTTCGAGACGAAGATTTATTTTGACCATATATGTATCTGCTTCCGACAACAAGCAGGATAAATATGCTGTTATCTCCCTATTGGAAGCGATGATGATGTCGATAAAGCGCGATTTACCACATATCAAAACGATCACAGTTCAGAGTGATAATGCAAGCTATTATCAAAATGCATTGGTAACCATGATACTCCCTATCATAGGAGTTGCAAACGGAATCAAAGTAGCAAGGTATATTCACACTGAGACCCAAGACGGAAAGTCCGTCCTTGATGCCCATTTTGCGCGCGCTACTCACAAAGTTCATGTATGGGTGAAGCAACGGAATAATGTTGCGACCCCATCGCAGTTGGTCAGCGCGCTAACCTCAGACGAGGGTGTACCGAACAGCGCTGCGCACCTAGTTGACTACGACCGCCGCCATATTGAACGCGTGAGCAGTGAAATGGCGAAGCTTGCATCAAAATTTACGAAGGCAGTTGGCAGAGTGAATGATGTTTTCTACGAAGTACCGAGCGCTCCGTGTGCACGCCTCTCTGAACCGATTCAGGTATCAACATTCCCAGTTTATGTTGTTAAAGCATTTCACTACTCAGGAATGGGATCATGCTTCACTATAAAAATCGACATTGTAAATGGAACATGCACCCGAAGAGATAGACAAAGCGAACAGCCTGAAAATGCTACCATGCCTGTTGTACGTGTCGATCCGAATGGGGCGGAGAACCCTGTAGAAAATGATGCCGATGGTGATGAGGAGGACGACGGCGAGCAAATATTGGGTGAAATGGCGATAGGTAACGAAGATGATGCTGATTCAGATGCGGATAATACCATTTTAGATAGTGACGACGAGGAAGGTATGATCAGCGAACTTGTGTTCCCAACCGAAGCAACTGGGCCTATTACGTTCATCAGTATTACTACGAATGCTCAAATCCGTAGACGCCAACGAAAATGGAAAGCGAGTGGAGCTAACCTGACGACACTTCCTATATCCCGAATACCAAATACCCTGACCAAGAAAAAAGATATTACACCACGAGCAAAACGCGCGTTGATAGGGCTTCACAGTGCAGATCAGCTAGATGTATTCTCTGCTTCTACATTGTACTCTTCCAGAGCAAATGATGCACATTGGCGACGGTCTGTCGATAAGTAATCTTAGGAAAGCAATCCCGACAGTCAAGCCAGGGTGGGCCCAGCGGCCAAAGCGAGGTGAAATGTATTGAGCTCGGTATATCGCGGAATTTAAGGAGGACATAAAGAACATGTTTTACGAGGGAGAGCCAATAAGTCGGCCAAAATGGGACCGGCCAGAATGCTAGAGCGCCTACAACGAGAAAATATTGGGCGATATGACTTACCTAGCGAAACGAGATTCGGGCTGAAATCTCAAAACTTTTATCAAGCAAGTGAAGACGCACAGAACCAGTTGATCGGGAAGAGAAAGAAGCGGAAGTGCCAGAGCAAGCACCTGTAGCACCACCTAAAAAAAGCAGAGAGTTCAGATGCCATATAAGTACGCCGCATACATCGAGAAAATAGTGACAGAGGACCCCTCCAGAAAACCACTGCCTATCCTGAGGGCATTTCGAAACTTTTTTCCTTCAACGAGAAACGAGGTCGACGATAATCAAGTGGGCAACAAGATAATTGCTACCATACTACTGATTGCACCCAACGAAGTGGGTTCACAAGTCCTCGCAAAAAATTCGCTGCCCGTGGGAGTACCACAGATTATCAGAGCAGCAACCGATGCCAAAGGTAGAACCAAGATCGACTCCCTGAAGTAGCATTGAAAGGGGATAAGAAAATATCGAAGAACTTGCAGTACATGGGCTAGAATCCATCCTCCGGATTCTGAAGCACGGTAATGGTGACCGAGAGTACCATGGGGACAATCATGCGCCAATAGAATAGACGGCGGCAGGGACGTGATGACACATATCGTCGCCAGCGTGACAAGCACAAGTTGCGCTGCAAGTTGCCGTATTCGAGAATCCTTCGCGGAAATCAGCACGTTCGTGATCATAGCGACGACTGGTAGCCTTACATGACAAAGCCGGTGGTGGTAATGTCGCCGCGGTTTATGGAGGAGGCGGTCTCGCACGAGCGCGAATAACACGAAGTCTCAATGGAACTAACTGTTCCTTGCTACGTTGTGCACGGTGAGCCGGTCGCCGTCCATACCGTTGACGAAAGCACACAGCGGCGTGTCCACGCTAACTACTGCGCGCACGATATTGGTGCACTTGCGGCTGTGAGGACGCTCCCGCCGCGATGCCCAAAACCTCTCGTCTTTTATGCTGCAATCTTTTCGATACATCATGTGTCGATTATAACAACAATGATTACGAAAGGCTCATTTATGATCATATTGTTGCACTTGCTGCCGCGGCGGCAGCTAACCGAGTGTCGTCGACTACTAGCAGTCTAAAGCGTAAGTTTCACTCACTCAGCACGGATCATTAGCCTCGTGTTGTACCTCCTAATGTGCCCTATCAATAGCAAGCCCAACTTACTTTGTCCGGAATACTTTTGTTACTGCATGCCATCAAATACGCCTTTTTGTGCATCAGATTTACAGAATTTTATTGTTAATAACGTCGTTATCATTGTCGAGTCGTGTGGATGATACCAATCCATATGGATACGTTCGGTGCGTCAGTGATCTGAAGTTTAGCACGCACAGTCTTAATAACCAAAGTTTTTTTTAAACTTGCTTTTTAAAAAATGCGTCATTGCTGATTTTAGGTCGACAAGTTCTGCTTACAGACGATCCTCTCAGTAGCGCGCCGGGGGCATGGATTGCCAGTAACAGCGACTTTCAAGACTGCTGGTGAACTAGCAGTAACCAATTCTTGAAAATACATGAATGAGCTACTACAGTACTGTAGATATGAAGTTTAGAAAACGGGGGTCTGAATTTGATAAGGCAAGTTATCGAGCGAGAGCAAGCAAACGCAGGTCTACATTTCCAATACAGAATGCATTAACGGTATTCGAGAAGCAAAACTATGGCCAACGGCAACTATTATATACGAGAAAACTCCCCCCTAAAGAATCTGCTATGTGTCCTCCAGAACTTTTGTAGTACAAAATAGTACATTCGGGATATTCGGTATATAATTGACCGAACTACTGTTTGATGCATTATTCCACGCGTGCGGCTCATAATGGAACATTTCCTTAGTTAACCACCTATTAATAGCATTAATGAGGAGTTTTGTGTCAGACTTACTACAATGTTATTATATCTAGATGGAGTCACTATTGCGAATATCAATACCTAGAATCATCTGTACTCCAAGAAAGTGAACAGCTTTTACATGTTACAGAAATAGCATCTTGGGATCTGCCGCTACCTCTTCGAGGAGCAACTATCATAAATCCGTAATAAGTACTGAGATTTACCAAATAAGTAATTCTCTGAAATTTATTTCAGAGCTAAGGGGGGATCCGGTTGGTGTTTCAATTTCCATAAAATAATAACCCGGGTATGTATATCCAAAAATATTATAATTTCATGAATCGCAATACACAAATACAGTGAGACAGTACCGTGATGGCCATGGACATCTATACCTGAGTTGGATTAATAAACTATACAATTGTTACCTGTGTCGTCGCCCTCACGCTTAAGTACGCATATTTTAAATGGAATGTTGCACGAACTATTCCCGGAAATTAATACCTGTCTGAATGGCGGGTAAATGCGGACAACAGGTTTTCTAAAGTGTCGTTTTGTTCCTCAGTGTACTATGCATACACTTGTTGCCTTGAATCTGCCCGTGTAGGTGAGAACACTTCAGATGACAGGCAGTACGTGCCGCTCGAGCTGTCCATATCGGGCATAAAGATCTTCCTAAATATCCCAACTGGGAGATGATCTTCAACCTTACAACGTTGGGGCCATTGCTCATACCCGGCTTGCTTCTCAGGCAAACAAAAGCCACCACGCTAAGAGAGAGGGAGAGAGAGAGAGAGACAAGCCTCGTATTTTGGTGTGCTACATAGCCTATATAGAACGCTAATTCTGAGATAGCAGCAAGGCTGCGGCGCATCCCAAATCATGTTATTTGAAGCCGAATCAGGTGAAGCTTAAGTAAAGCGAATCAGATGAAAGCGAGCTTAAAAAAAAGAGAAGACAGAAGCTGACTACTTTTCATGAAAAGGCTAAAAAGAAGACCCGCTTTTAAGCATAGCAAAGAGGTAGAACATGCAAGGGAGGTGCCCTTGCGCGGTCGCAGCGTTTTTCTTTGGCTTGCACGAACCTGGATCTGTGATGGTGGTGTGATAGGAGCGTAACGCTCGAGTCGAACGTCGCGCACGGCAGCAGAAATCAGCCGTGCGTGCCTGAACAGACTGGGCAAATTGTGACTGGTGGAAGCCAGTCAGGCAATTGAAGAGTGGTCCTGAACGGAAGTTCTTCGCAGCTGCAGCTGCGTGCGACTCAGAAGCGTCGAGTCGACGCCAGGCTGCGGGCTACGAAGGCAAATGGACGGGATGGACGGATACGGAGCGGTGGCAGTTCGAAATCTGCTCTGGAGAGCACAAGTGGTCCGTAATCCACTTGAACGAGGACGGAGCTCGAGACGAACTACCCCGCTTCAGTCGCACGGAGCGACCTGGACGAACGGAAAGAACTCGGAGTTGGTACATTGGTACCGGATACGAGGACTATTGGAACTGGACGGACAAAAGGCCGTTGGACGACTTCGGTGTACGGCATCTGGCAGTGTCGAGCGAGCAGAAGGGCAGGGAGACTCGCTCCCGAGCCTGTACGATTGTGCGTGGGCGGTGCCAGTGTGCACGCCGAGCCCCAGGCAGTCGAAGCAGGCGTCGCTGGACGCTCGCATGACGAGCACTACTTGTAAGTACACAGAAGGAGTAGGAAGCCTCTGGTATTTGTACGTAAATAAAGTAGGCAGTGCTGTCTAATAGACACACGCCGGCGCAGGGCACGTGTTAGACCCTGTCGGCCATCCGGACCTTGACGCAATCAGCACTGTCGACCAAACCTCGGCGTGAAGAGGGACAGCAGACACGTTACTTGGTGGTCATACAGGGGCGTTCCGTACGAAGATCGACGAGAATCAGGTAGCGAGCAACCTAGTTACGCTACTGGGGTTGTAACACCTAGCCAACGGAGACGTTGTATGGCCAGAACAAAAGTGGTCATGACTACCGGAATGCAGTTGAGGTCACTCGACTCGGCGCAGACAGACACGAAAACGGTGGTCTCAGCGACACCAACAGACTCTGGAGCACCCCGAACGACCACGACGATGATGACGACGACAGGAACGGTGGCGGTCACGGTGCCGGCAGCGACACCAACAGACACGACGACCAGCGGAGCGACAACAAGAACGGATTCGGCTGCCGAGCCGCCATTGACGACGTTGGTGCCGTTGGGAACGGCGGTGTCGGATAGCTTGGGGGACGGGCCGTCGTTGAGGCAACCTGCACCGACGGTGGGAACGCCCACGAGCCTCAGGACCCAACTACACGTCCAAACGCCGGCAGCAAGTGCAGGACCAACGATGAATCCAGTGACGACAGACCAACCCATGAGTACGACGGCGACTACCTCGATGAGTGATCCGAGTGGAGGTGTGGGACTGACCCTAGCCGGACGCAGCTACAACGCTGGTTAACGTCATTCAACGCCTGTTGGCAACGGTAGGTCGACTGGAGACGCGCGTGAGCAACGTGGAGACGGCACAGGTGCCGGTTACGACGCAGGACATGTCGTGCACTATTCACGCAGTCGACAACCGGACACGCAGGCATCCGGGCAGTCAATGCCACAGCCAGTGACAGTGCCAGATGGAATCTCAGCGGCAGCGGTAATCTCCACCATTCCAGCATCAGTATCGGCGGGCGTACGGGCGCGTCAGGCTACGGTGATGATGCCGCTGGTCTCCCTACAGTACTACCCACCTGGTCAGCAGTGGCGCCCGGACCCGTTCCACCAGCACCGCCTCGTGAAGCTGGAGCACTGGATGCTGAATTAGCGGCGCTACCGGCACGCATGGATGCGATACAACGGACTACAACGGCGTCAATGGGGCCGGCCACGGTGCCCATCACGGAAGCAGCAAAGTCGGCGGTGACGAGAACTCGGGCGACGAGCGCTGCAACCTCTCAGTGCTTTCCGGATCCCGACGACGAGGTTAGCAGTGGAGACAGCAGCGACAGTGACGGCAGTAGTGGCGACCGCAGTTCGAGCGGCGAAGGTCAGCAGCGCCACGGGCGGATGAACCACGGGCGACGGCGGCGCAACGTGAAGGACCTGGAGTTGATGCCGTACAAGCCTTCACCGACGATGTTGGTCTCCACGTGGATACACAAGGTGGATTTGGCCCTGGAAGGCGCGAAGATGGTCTGACGCGGCAATTGGAGCGATAAGGAGCTGTATTATATCTTGGGCAACAAGCTCCAAGATAATACTGCTCAGTGGTGGGTACAGATGGACCGGAAGCTGCACCGATGAGACAAGACTTGAATGAAGCTGAAATTGGCACTGCTCCGGCGCTACGGGGGACGGCCGGATGAGGCCTTGGCTGAATGGAGAGTGTACCAGCGACGGATGTACTCGGGCGAGACCTACGCCGACTTCGCGGCCGGTCTGCGGGACGTGATTGACCAGAACCGTGTTCGAGAGAAAGTACTGCTGGCGCAGTTCTACCGCTGCCTCGACAAGACCGCACGTATGTTTGTGAAGCAGATGGATCCGCCACCCGCTACGCTCGAAGAGGCGATGAATAAGGCGACAGAAGTAAGTGATCCGATCGACAATGTCGCCTAGGAATGCAAAACATCGGGCAACCCTGGGCTACAGCCCTCAACCCGTACACGGTGCGCATGGAAGGCACCACCGGCAATGTCACAGTGCTGCCGGGCGTGGGAAGCAGTATGAGCACCAAGCTTGGACCAGACGGTGTGGTGAGCGGTGCGGAGGGCGAAATGATGGCGCACTTCACCAATCCACAAGGAGTGTACAATAAGTACACCAATACCTGGGATGTTCCGGACGGCCGTGTGTGGAACGACAAGTACTGGAAGCTAGTGACGGGCAAAAAACGTCTCCACCAGCCTCCAGATGTTCGTGGGAAGCGTGGCGGCATTAGCACCCATGCAAAGGTGCGGTTGGCCCGCAAAGCATATGACAACGAGGAAGAATCGGATGCAGAGGAGAGTCCGCCAGCAAAGCAGTCGAGGAAACGTCGAGCATCCGAAAAGAAGACGACCGTGCCGGCCAAGCAGGCGAGAACGGACACGCAACCGGAACCAACGGAGGTCAGCATCAGCCGGTACTCCGGCATCGAGAGCAGATGCTATGCGTGCAATGGGTTTGGGCATTTCGCTCGAGAGTGCCCGGACGAAGAGGCCAAAGCACACAACGATGCATACTTAGCCACGCGCGCAGCCCAGTCGGTCACGCCAGAGGAAAACGAGCAGCGGGCGTAGTCAGGGGATTACCGCGTCCGCGAAACGAGAAGATTCCTCGAAAACCAGCATCACACGGAGTGAGGGTCGGCGCATCAGCGATAACCGGCGTGGCTGGGCAGCCCCAGGAGCTAGACGACACGAGGAACCAAGGGAGCAAGGCAGCTGGCGGTGATGGTGAGACGGCGACGGTGGACAGGGTGGCGAAGCGAGAGGGCGTAACGGCTGCGGTGCGAGCAGTCCGAGCGCATTTGGACAAGGAAGTAGGTGGACGAGATGGTGACAGGGCGTAACGGTACGTGACCACAGTACGACCGGCGATGGCGACACTGCGCTACCGACACTTTGAATCAAACGATGGTGGCCAGCAACGGGCAAAGACTGAAGAAGGTGAAGCAGTCAGTATGTGTGGCAAAGGTGCGACGTGCAGCCATGCAGCTTTGGCTAGGGAAGACGAGAGCATCCGCTTATGAGATCGCGAATGAGGAAGGCGCGGAGTCCCGCTCGACCAAGGAGAAGGATGATGACGGGGTGACACCGCTGGAGGACGGACAGGACGGTGGTGCAATGGCAAGCTTCGGCAAGTTGGCGACGAGCGGAGTAGCCACAAGGATGGACAAGAGAGCCGCGAAGAGGGAACGGTCGAGCGAGCTGAACGGCGACGAGCGATTGTTGCTCCGGGCAATGAAGTGAGTGCGGCGGTGGCCGAGCTGGACGCGGGCGTCGAACAAGACGGAGACTGCAGGTGGACGCCGCCCGAGTCGAGCTTGTTTGGCGGCGCCAACAACTAATGAACGGCGTGCGACGTAAAGGCGAACGCAACCAGGTTCGACTGGTGCAAAGAACCCAAGGCATGGCCGTGACCAAGTCGGCGGATGGCGGTGCTGATACGAACGTGGCAGCCGACGACGGACTCCCTACGGCTGTCATGGAAGTGGAGGGCGAGAAACTGGAGGTCAAGCTCGACAGCGGAGCTCGGTACTCCGTGGCTGGAACGGACTGGATGATGCGTGGCGAGCGGGTGAGACAGCCTGTGCCTGTCGAGTGCGTGGAGGGCATTGGCGGCTTCTCGTTGAACGTCGTGGGCGTGTGGTCCTTCCAAATGCGGAACACCTATGGTCAGGTGGTGGAAGTACGGGCCTGCATTGTCGATGGCTGCACCGACGAGTTCCTAATTGGAGTATACTTCATGAGCCGACACAAGGCCAGCCTGGATTTCGCGCGTAGCGAGGTTCGCTACTTCGATAATGACGCACTGGTGGTGATTCCCTTCAGGACGAATAACGAGAACAGTACCAAGGTTGCGGCCGTGAGATTGACCTCGCGAGTCCGACTCGCGCGAGGTACCGTCACACCTATAGAGATAGTGGTGGCCGCTCCTGATGGTGAAACAGGCGTCTTCCTACCTACACAGCGTTGTGGGATGGTGATGCTGGCTGCGACACTAACCAAGGTGATGGACGGCAGAGCGCTAGTGCCCGCAATCAACACGCAGGGTGGACGAGCACGACTGCCTGGTAAGAAGGAACTCGGCACGTGGATACCGGTCAACAAAGAGATGGAAGTGTTGTCCATGGGTGGGGCCATGACGCCCGACAAGTTGGACGAATGGTTGACCGAGCTGGGGGATGTGGACACCCCGCTTGACAACGAAGGCGAAGTGCGGATCGAGAGCGAGGAGCCCGGAGTGAAGGAGATGATGCTGAAGTTGTTAAGGGCGTACAGAGATGTGTCAACCAATAAAGGAAACTGCCCGCCTTTGACGACTCTTGACGTGCAGCACCATATAGATACCGGTACTGCAGCGCCAATCATGCTGAAGAGACGGCGCCAGACGCAGACAGATGACACGATCGTCGAAACGAACGTGACGCAAATGCTCCAAGCTGGAGTCATCGAGGAGGGCAACGGAGCGTGGGGCTTCCCAGTAGTTTTGGTTCGGAAGAAGAACGGCGAGGTCAATAAATTCACCAAGAAAGACGTCTACCCAATGCCGCGGATTGACGAGACGCTGGAGGCACTTGGAGGTGCGATGCTGTTCTCGACGCTGGACCTCCGATCTGGGTACTGGCGGATCGGAGTGATCCAGACAAGACGGCATTCACGACGAAGAAGGGCCTAAATCGGTTCGTGCGCATGCCATTTGGCTTGATGAACACCCCTTCAACATTCCAGCGCATGATGAACGGAGTGTTGCGCGGGCTGACATGGTTGACATGTTTGGTGAATTTGGATGATATCATTATCTACACTAAGGGCGACATCGAGCGGCAGATGCTGGAGTTGGTAGCAGTGTTGGAATAATTGTCAGCGGCCGGATTGACCCTGAAGCTGAAGAAGTGCGTCTTCGCAGCCAAATCGATGGAGTACTTGAGCCAAGAAATGGGCTGTGACGGTGTGCGACCGGTAACGAGTCTGGTGAACGCGGTGACAGAGTTCCCGCGGCCGACGGACGTGGTGGAGGTGAAAAGATTTGTTCCTCTGGCTGGTTACGATAGGAAGTTTATCGAGGCGTTCGGGTCGATTATGCAGCCATTGACTAAACTGCTGAAGAAGGACTGTGGGTGGCAACGGACCGAGGCACAGGAATTCGCGTTCGAGCGCGTCAAGACGGCATTGACGACGAAACCACTCCTGATCTATCCCGACTTCACGCTACCGTTCCGTTTGGTGACCGACGCGAGCCAAGTGGGCCTCGGAGCGTTCCTGATGCAAGATCAAGGGCGTGGATGGCAGCCCGTCGCGTTTGCCAGCAAAGTAAACAGTAGTGCTGGATCTAACTACTCTATCACGGAGCTGGAGTGCCTAGCGGTCGTCTGGGCGGTCAAATTGTTCAGACTATATCTGTACGGGAGAACCTTTACGATCGTAACAGACCATTCGGCTCTGTGGTGGCTCATGACGCGGCCTAATCTGGCTGGTCGAATGCACCGATGGTCATTGACACTGCAAGAGTACGAGTTCGTGATTGAGTATAGGCCGGGCTCAACTAATGTGGTTGCCGACGCCCTCTCTAGGGCACCAGCGGTAGTGATGACGGCCATCGAGCGCACCGGACAGCGCGGACGGCGAACCGGACAACCACCTGACACTCAGCAACCAGAACGCACAGTCCTAGCGTGGGAGTCGGGCGAACGAGCAAAAGCTGAAGACGTGGTGGAGCCCGGAACAGTCAGAGAAGCGGCGGAGCAACGGGACAAAGCAGAGGGCGAGGCCACGGTGGACTGTCAGTCAACGGACGCAGTGGAGCCGACGACAGTTGTCACCCCGTCAGCCGCACGCGGAGAAGGCGGCGCTACCACAAGGACCCGATTCCCACAGTTGGTAACGGGACCTTGGACACGGGGTGCCAAAAGGCGACAGGAAGCAGCGGCAAGTGCTGCGGATCAAGAACGCGCATGGCGGGCAGGAGACATCACGGCGGTCGGAAAGCCGGTGACGGTCGTCACGACGGCGACGGAGACGGCACCAGCGGATGCAGAGCTACCTACGCAATACGATCAGCGCGGGGCAGTGGATGCAGAAGCAGAGAAGCCCAGAAAGGCAACAGACCGGGACCAGGCAGTCCCACGGTCACGGGCGACGACACGGGAGGTGGGGACTGCGATGAACGGTAGTGGGGCGGCCGGCACGAAGAAGTCCGAGGTCCCAGTGACCAGTACGAGGCGGCGGCCTGTACGCCGAAGATTATTTGCCCAGGCCAGTCCGATGGAGGGTGGTACTGCGACCGGCATGGACGAGCCAAGGTCAGATGCGACTCCCGAGGCAGTAACATCAAGGACAACGACGACCAGTGCAAAGGTTGGTGCCAGTACCCTGGTGGTGCACAGGAGACGCAGAATCAGCGATGGTGCAGGAGACCGAGCCGTCAGAGACCATGACGCCCGACCAGGAGCACGACGACACAAGCGTGACGGTGGGCAACGAGTGAAGTGGGAGGACCCCGTCGCATGGGTGACGGCAGATGACGCACCCACCCGCACGGCGACACCGCAACGCACGGCGATGACTACAGGTGAAGCTGCTGTAGAGGCGAGCCGGAGACGACGGATCGCGACGTGAACGGCGACAGCACGGAGAACCAGCTACTGGTGCCTGGTTTGACGCTGCAACTCAGTGATGATGAGATTGAGGTAGCTCAGGTACGGAGTAAGCTGGCGAAAAAGCTGGTACCGGCTGGCGAGTTCCAGGGCATGGCGGCGGAGAAGAAGTACGGGTTGGTGATCATCACAACGAGGGAAGGGCGGTGTGTGCTGCTGCCACCCGAGCTGTGGCCGACAATGTTCAAGGAGTGTCATGGGTCGGTATGGGCAGGCCACTTACGAGGTCCCCACACCTAGTGGCGCGTTGCCCAGCTCTACTGGTGGCCAAACCTACGTCGAGAAGTGAATCAGTGGGTCCGCGGGTGGTTAGAGTGTGGAAGTCGGAAGGCGAGGCCTCGCGAGGTTATCCCGCCCCTCTGTAGCATCCGAGGCGGTGATGTTGGAGACCGTTGGGCTCTTGACATCGCTGGGCCGTTCCCTGTGGCCGAGGGCGGCGAAAGATTTGTGATAGCTGCACTAGAGTACGTGACTCGCTACGCAGTGGCGCGGTGTGTGGTGCAACACACGACGGAGACCATCGCGACGTTCCTGCTCGAGGAGGTGGTGCTCAAATTTAGGGTGTTCCGTGAGCTCCTGACTGATGGAGCACCGGAGCTCACGGGTAAGGTGGTCGAAACGTTAGTGGAACTCCTGCAGGCCCGACAAATTAATCCGGTGCCGTATAGACCACAATTGGTCGGTCTGGTAGAGCGGTTCCACCGCACCTGGAAGGATTGCGTCTCGACCTTCATGGTGGATGAAAAACAAACGGACTGGAATTTGTGGGTAAATTCGCAGTGTACGCCTATAACTCGGCGCGACACTCGACAGTCGCGCTTACTCCAAACGAGCTGATGAACTTCCGTTCAGGACCACTCTTCAGTGGCCTGACTGGCTTCCACCGGTCACAATTTGCTCAGTCTGTCCAGGCACGCACGGCTGATTTCTGCTGCCGTGCGCGACGTTCGACTCGAGTGTTACGCTCCTATCACACGTCTTCCTCACCAGTGGGGTCTTCCACGACCCTACCGTCCTCCACCAGCTAGTCGTACTCGTCTACTGTGACCCAGCGCCGTCCGCCGGCGATCGTTCTGCCTCCGCCACCAGCGGCTGCTCGTAGTTCGTACTGGAGAACATATTGGCCAGTGGCACTCCGCATGCGTCGTCGTCTGACTCCCACCAGCCGTCCACCCTCGTTGAGCGCGCCGCCCGCGCCGCCCACTGTCTCTCTTCCTCGTTTGGTACTGCGAGTAGCCTCGGCTAGATCTCCACTCGCCTTCGCTGCTCGTACAGCCGCCGCTGGCATCTGTTCATCGTGTTGGTTTTGCTCGTGATCTTCATCGAACAGCGCCTCGTTGATGTCAGCTGCCGCCCGTTCGAACAATGACGCCGGCCAATGGAAGCTCGCCGAGCCCACCTTGCAACGATCTTCCACAAGTAAAATATGAAGGAGACATGAGCTATTATTGTCTCCTTCTTACCTGCCTTGTCCTCTCGTTCTAACAGATAGTTCTCAAAACCCGCCGGCTCCACAATCCGGAGGGGTCCCATCCACTGGTATACAAACTTGGTGGCCGTGGGGCCACGCGGTGGATTGTATAACCACACCCGATCTCCAGCTTCAAACGTGCGTCGTTGCCTGGCGCTCGGATTGTAGTATTTGGCCTGTCTGGCCTGTTATTTTTGGCGTGCATGCTCGGCGCACTCGTGGCTCCTCTCCATCGCTCTCAGTTGGTTAGCATGGCACTCCGGCAAAGCACCGGCTTCCGTCACTGCCGTCTGTCGCAACAGCTCGTTACGCGAGCGCCAATACCGTCCCATTCGCAGCTGCAGCTGGGTGCGACTCAGAAGCGTCGAGTCGACGCCAGGCTGCGGGCTACGAAGGCAAATGGACGGGATGGACGGATACGGAGCGGTGGCAGTTCGAAATCTGCTCTGGAGAGCACAAGTGGTCCGTAATCCACTTGAACGAGGACGGAGCTCGAGACGAACTACCCCGCTTCAGTCGCACGGAGCGACCTGGACGAACGGAAAGAACTCGGAGTTGGTACATTGGTACCGGATACGAGGACTATTGGAACTGGACGGACAAAAGGCCGTTGGACGACTTCGGTGTACGGCATCTGGCAGTGTCGAGCGAGCAGAAGGGCAGGGAGACTCGCTCCCGAGTCTGTACGATTGTGCGTGGGCGGTGCCAGTGTGCACGCCGAGCCCCAGGCAGTCGAAGCAGGCGTCGCTGGACGCTCGCATGACGAGCACTACTTGTAAGTACACAGAAGGAGTAGGAAGCCTCTGGTATTTGTACGTAAATAAAGTAGGCAGTGCTGTCTAATAGGCACACGCCGGCGCAGGGCACGTGTTAGACCCTGTCGGCCATTCGGACCTTGACGCAATCAGCACTGTCGACCAAACCTCGGCGTGAAGAGGGACAGCAGACACGTTACTGTGGTGATCGAATAAAATAACGTAAGCTTTCGAAGAACTAATAATATCATGTTGTCAGCTAACTGAAACAATATTTATTATACTGGGATAGGAAACGCTTTGGTGCTGTAGGGGTCCATCGTGACATCGTATCACTGGTATACTGGTACAAATACCGAATCATCGGTATAACATACATGACCCCCAAAAGCCTTAATGCGATGGGATGGTCGCTACTAGTAAATCGATACAAATACCGAGCGATCAGTAGCACTTACATGACCCCCAAAAGCATTAATGCGGTGGGATGGTCGCTACTAGTAAATCGATACAAATACCGAGCGATCAGTAGCACTTACATGACCCCCAAAAGCTAATGGTCGTTACTAGTAGATCGATATAAAGACCGATAAATATGAAATTTGTAAATATACAAAACGAAAAGTATGCCCGTAAATAATCAAAACCTTTGTAAAGAAGTAGATAATTGCAAAAGTAGTCGGATACTTCCAGAGACTGCCACGGGGTATACAAATTCATTAAAGGATACATGTACTGCGAACGTCGCGTCGAGGCAGAGGCAAATAGTGACAGCGCCGACCAACACTCAGCAGTCGATCCGCTGCCCCGCCCTAAAGCCCTACGCTTCCTACCACTTGCACACGATGGACAAGGCGCTGCGGACCCGCGCTACGATCAGGGGTTAATATCACCGGCGATTTTGACGATATCATTGATATTGATCCTCAGGGTATGCGCATCTTCGCTAAGATCACTGGATCCTGGTCCTCTGCCACTCCGATATCAATACCGTATCAATATCAATATCAAAACACAAGTATTTTATCAGCTTTGTCACCGTGAAGGACCCTTACTAGCTGCTGTTGATGCACTCGTTGCGCGGATCGCTGCCACGGATCGATGGCGGAGACACTCACAGACATTAGGGGGGGCTGTAGGGGTGATAAATCATTTGCAGTGTTCGTATGTTTCGTGCTAATATATTATTCTGGGATAGGAGTATTAATTCGTCTCGCTGTCTGTCGTGCACGAACCGGTAATGACAGGTAACAATAACCAGTGATGACAAGAAAGAAAGTGACAATTGATTGAATGAACCCAAGAAAAGGTATTTGGGTTGAATGCAGATATTCTACACTCGTAGATGCTGCGGCTGCGAAGCAGGCGCAGGAAATGCGCCAAGTGGCGTTAGTTAAAGACCAACGAGATTCGCATCCAAGATAGTCGTCTTGTCTTTATAAAGGGGCAATTGTTCGACGACTTGCGCTCATTATTTGCGACAGTGACAAAAATCTGTGAGGGCTTCACGTTAGCCCTTGAAGCAGCACTTAAATACTACTAATGGCGCAAGTTGAAAAAGTAGCATATGTTAAGTGTTTTCACTGCAAGAAACTTTATGGTTCTTCTTCGTGAAATACTGTTTTTGTTTTCATTTAGAATGATATCAAAAGTACATGCATTGCAGCACTTAGTCGGCATGTCAGCACAGCACAGCTTACCGATGTTCGGGCTGGAATTCTAAGCGATAATAACTAAGGTCAGGTTTGCGATACCCCTATATCGTCGTTTTGGGTCTCAAAATTGCATTTTGGGCTTAAATGAGCGTCGCGAACACAGCAAACCTAAAATGTTATTATATCGCTTCATTTTGAAAATCAGCCAGACCCCTGATTTTTATAATGAAGATGACGCTTCAGTCCAAATGTTCTTAGAGTCTAATCCAAACAGAAAATCATTTTTTCTTACCGTTTTTCTTCTCTGAAGTAGCCCTTTTACCCTTTAAGACCGGAGGAGTTTCGTAAAGTCCCGTTGAGGGACTCTCACTTAGCCAATCACATTATCCAAAAAATTAAAATCAGCCTATAGTAGCATGACATGAGACCACGTGGACACCCAGCATCGCTCGAAGGAGGGACGACATTTCTCGAAAATGAGCAGCGCTGATGATAGTGATTCGGATGATATCTGCGGCTTCTGCGGCGGAACACCCTGCGACTGGAGCGCAACGGCAATAGCCATCACCTCAGGTGCTGCGCGTCTGGTGAAAGAGGGACACGGCAAGAAAAGCATGGCGAATATTCGATCTGCAACACGCCAGATGTATATCTATCTGAAATTCGGTAGTCTTGTCAAGGCAGAAGGAGACCGTATTCCAACGTGCGTCTTGATAGAAAACGATGCAAGATGTCATACATGAAGGCCAATGTGTACGTAATGTCGTTCAATGTATTCTGTATAACAAATCAGATCCTGTCGTTCTAGTGCGCTTTCGAGTGTTTTCGTCTTCTTTCAGCAGCAAGGTGAGCTCTATCTCGTCTGGCTGTACGATACTAACATGCTTCCGGTGTCGGGCCTCAGCTAGCGGCATTCCATCAGTAGTCAACAAGACGGCGTTGAGGGCGTCCAGCACGACTGTGTTTTCGCCCATGACATGTCGGTAATGAAATACAGCAAAGCATTCTACGTGAAATCCGCGTCCACGGCGAGTGCAGCCGAACTTGACTCGATTTTGCCCGCCTTTCATCGAGCATAAGAAGCATAGCAGCTTACTTCGTGACCTTGTGAGCATGTGCTGAGAGCTATTACTCCCAACTATTTCCTCAATTAACTGGTGATGAGTTTCTTTGACCTTCAGCTGCTGCTGTAATTGACTCCTCTAGGCAGCGGCAAGAGTGTTCACAATATTTTCCTTTGCTTCCCGGATAGTTTTGATTGTCGCTGCGGTGCCTACAACTACTTGGTACAGCGCAAACGCGTTGTGAATGCCAACGTCAAGGAGCCACGTGAATATACTCATTTCTAGTCGACGCCCCTGGCGGCGTGTCGGATTTGTACTTCGTAACTGGTCGAAACGATCGACAGCATTCATGTGCTTGTTGTAGGCACACACCACTGCAGGCACAACTAATGACGTCCGGCGAAATACTTCATCTCCCGTCCAGCGCATTATAGGACCTAGGCCATTGCAGCAGTGTTGTGCTTCGGCATCACTACCATCGAGTACATGAGATGACGGCGTTGCAACCAAGTCGTTACTATAGAATATGATCACTTTCTTGTCTCGCAATATGACGTAGCCAGCATGAGGCGAAGGTGTGCGTATCGCTGGTATAAATTGCGTTCGCTGCTTTTTGGGAGCTTGCTCTGTGTCTTTTTTGTGTTTTTTTTTCTTCTTCAAGCCAACCGGGACCATGCAGCTCCAAGTTTCCAGGCACCGCGGTCAGCTTCGCTGAGTTCTTCCACTGCTGCGGCCACTAAACCACATAGTTAGTCCTGCCTGTGCCAAGCAATTGAATTTCTCAGAAGTCATAGCTGCAACGTGCTTAGCAAATATATGGCGTGTATAATACGAATATGTAATTACCACTCGTTTGTTCGTTGGCGAAGCCGCTTGTTGGTGCTGACGTGCTCGCATGGCAACCCATACTGTTGATGCACTGCGCAAATTGACCGTATTTTCAGAAGTGCTGCTAGCAGTAGCCATAGGACGCTGCATTTGAGGAAAGAGAGCAGTGTATCACTCGAGATGACTTGCAGCACAAGTATTTCCACTACCGTTGTCAAACAATCCATGCACATAAAGCGTCTTCCAGTCCACAAGCGCGTAGAACCGCACGGCGTACTTATCGGGCTTGGACGGGATGAAGGTCTTGGCCTTCGTCCTGGCCTTTGTGCGAATTGAACTTTCGCCTAGCGCTGCAACGCCACGGGGGACAGTCAATGCAGAGCACTTCTTTGTGATGTTATTCAGAGCACTCCTGCAATGCCACAGCGGGTCACGCAATTTCTCTGCGTCTGGAACCATGTTAGGGGAATGTAGCGTAATAGCAGCACAAATAGCCATAAAGAGATCCCTGGGCATTGTTGTCGCAAAGAGCTCGTGCCGATAGAGCTGATCGCTCGACCAAAAATCACGCAGCCGATTTCGTGGGCACAGACTGGTGGCTACCTCGAGCCCGATGTACGCACTGAACTGCTTCAAACTGACGTCAGACACACCAGCACCTGCAAGCTTTGGCTTGATCCAGGACATCATTGTCTCCCGTAGTTTCTTACTAAAATAAATTCCACAGAGTCCCACGATGCTTTTCTTCTTGTAGGCATGCTGTATTCGGTCTGGCTGCAGCAATAACAGGCCTGCGTCGTTACCAACTCTCGTAGATATGCTTCCTCTTCCCTGCTCGTAGAAGACTCGGTCAAACCGGCACTGTCAGTGCCTTCATCGTCGCTGTGGTGGTCGTCGAAAGGTTCCCAAATTGTCAGCAGGCTGCTTACATCCATAGTTGTTGTGAGCTGGCAAGTCTTCAAATGTGAGCGGGAAGGCCGGGAGAAGGTGTCGCCCATCCTGACGTTTTGAACTGGCTAGTGTTTCGTAAAGTCCCGGAGAGGGACTTTATAGCGACAGACGACAGCTCTTACTCTATCCATGCAAGTTAATATCCAATAGTATGTTCGTATGTCGATAAGTAAAGTCCCTCTCAGGTACTCTACGCTCCCCGGTCTAAAAGGGTTAAAACACGAGGTGCCAATATCACCTCTTTAAAAAGCGGCACATAGAAAAACCGACATGTTCGCAAAAATCTGAACACTTTGCCGAAGTTTTTCAAGTCAAACGATTTATGCAAAGCCAAGACTGCACATACTAAATGTAGGAAATGTTCAGATTATTCCGACTGTTCCGTTACTTTTGATTCGATAAAATCCTGCGCATACTAGCTAATCATTTTCGCACTTCTTTTCAACGCTCATTTTTAAAAAAATATGCCACCAGAACGCATTCCACTCCGCAACACCAACCGCTTCCGCTTGGAAGAAGCTAAAGCTTTTCTTCAACGCCCTGTGTGGGAGTCGATACGCACCTTCGCACGCGACCGCGACCTCAACCCCTCAATCGTGCTCTCCTGGGTGGACAGGATAGACAAACTACGCGAAGCAGAGGACCCCAGAGCATTAACGCTGGGGTGGGGTGGGTGGGGTGGGGTGGGGGAGCGGTCGCAAAGCTCTAACTCTACAGCATGAAGACATTTTGACCATGCGAATCGAGGACTTACGACGCGAGAGATCTATCGCCACCCGTGTGATGATTACTTTCATGGCGCAGGCGATCGTTCCTAAGTTCTTCGAAGAAAAAACAACAAACGCGGCAACGTGCTGGTACACGAGGTACGTAAATGCTCATTTCGTCGTTTTTGAAATTGTATCTAATACTATTCTGGGAATTGATTTTGAGATTCATGCAGCGGAACCGTCTTACACTGCGTCGAGTAACCACTCGCAGACAGGAAACCCGTGAGACGATGTTCTTGCTGAAAGCGGAATTCTGTGACGAGATTCATCGTGTAATTTCCGATCGGTCAATCCGTGTACGGACCCTCGCTCGAGGGCCTTTAACATGGACCAGGCAGACATTTTTGCTTCCACCACTGCGCACAGAACGGTGGACCAGGTAGGCATTCGTGATGTGCCGGCTCTGGCTGCCGGACCCGACAGCCAGCGCATCACGATGGCACTTCTCGTGCGCGCATCTAGAGCCGTGGAAGATGCCGATTTGGGTTTACGCAAGAACTTGGGCGGTGAATCGGGGCGAGGTGTCGAGGAAGGATTACTGGCTCGAGGCGAGGCCGGGATCTCGCCGTCTTTACCCTGTCGAAATTGGGATCTTCGGTACCGTCGAATCAGAGCGGGCGAGAGATCCGTTTGATGGGACGCGAAGATCCTGGGGGCGGAGACGTGCGCTTAGAGGATCCAAATGATGGCGCAGGCACGGGATCCAGAGCTGTCGACTGTGGTAGAGCCGCTGATCCAGAGCGGGACGACCCCACCCCTCCTGGATGTTGAAAACGCTGGATGGGATGGCCTTGAGGAAGTGATGATTGTATATCCCTGAGTGGAAGGCCGCTGAGAGGTGTCGACCTGCAACGCGGCAGCTACGGAAGCAAGGCGGGCTAACGCCGTATCATGCTCTCGGCGGAGATCATCTCGTTCGTGTTCGATCTTCTGCAGATCGGATTGCAATACTCGACACTGGCCTTCGATCTCAGCTACCTGGCGCTTGAGTCTTGCAACGGCTTGGCGAGTGGACGCTCATTTGGCACCTGTCAACGGAATTGAATATCAGACGCGGGACATTGGACAAGAATCAATAGATCGGCACTTACGCAACTCGGAGCTTTGAGTCCTCTCGAGATCGGCGTCCCGGAGAGCGTCATCGCGTTCTCGAACCATGCGATCGAGATCGGCCTGGATGGCATCGCAGCGTTTTCGAGTGTTCCGAAGATCGGTGTGTGTTTGGGCGAGCGTCTGCTTCCCACCATCCCGCTCGCTGGTTACCTTAGTCAGAGAGCTCTTCAGCTCGACGAGCTGCTTAGATATGCGGCGGTACTCGGCAGACGACATACTGAGCATCGACCGAGAACCAGAAGCAGCGGCACTGGCCGAGGGCGAACTGCCTTGTGATGCCTGAGAAGGAGCGGCTTGGGATGCGATTTGCGCCTCAGCGGTTTGCAAAGCAGTCTTTACTCGATTCAATGAGTTCTCATTTCGCTGGAGTAGACCTTCGGCATCCGAGCGACTATCAACAGCGTTATCTCGCTGGACCTGGAGATCGAGGATCTCGGTATGCGCTTGATCCATCTCTTGATCAAGGCGGTCATTCTCGCCCATGAGGTTATCACGGAGTCCAGTGAGGCGATCTACAAGCTCTTCCAGTTGTTGGATCTGGGTTTTTTGCAGATCTATCTGTTCTTGGAGATCTGAGTCAGGCGTTTGAGCCGCTCCAACCAAAGAGTCTCGGAGATGTACCAGTTTGTGTTGCATGTCATGGATCTCGGCCACCCAGGCGACTTCCTTACGCTCAAGCTGTCGGATGTCCCGCACCTGTCGGAGGACGGTGATCGTGGATCGGCGCAGGGAGGCGGCGGCAGTATCACGATCCGTCTTTGTAGTACGCAATTCCGTAGCAAGGTGAGCCGCCCGAGCCGATAGCCCTCGAATCGTGCGACGCAAGCTGCGTGGAGAGGTATCAGCTGGGGGCGTAGTCGGCTCAACAGATTCAGCGGTCACAGAAGTCGGCTGCGCAGAGCCAGATGGCGATGGAGTCGGTTAAACGGATCCAGAGGACAGAGGAGTCGGTTGAACGGATCCAGAGGGTGCAGGCACCTGCTGACGTGGCGGTGTGAGCGCCGGCAGCGACAAACGACGGGCATGCGAAGAAGCGGACCCTGAAGTTGATACGTCGGTGACACTGGCTGAGTGCCTGAGGGCGACGGAAGACGCAAAATCATGGCGGTTGACATGCGATCACGAGTGGAAGCCGGGGACGGCGATCTGGAAGGCGACGACGATGGCGAAGCTGGCGCATCCCGCAGCTCGCCATTAAGAAGACGGCAGTGTGTTCGGAAGCGATGAAATCGTGAAGCGAGTGCGTGGGGAGATGCCATTGTGCGGCAACAGCTTCACGCAGAAGGCGGCTGTGGTGAAGCGGATTCTGGGGAAGGAGAGAGAAGGATGGATCGTGATCTGAGTGACAATATTGGGCCCGCTCATTTCTCCGAAGAGTGACCACTTGAGATCCGGTGGGACAGAAGAGGTGATCTCCGATCAGACATCAAGGGGCCACGGATACAAACGTCGTACGCCCCGGTGAAAACGAAGCGAAAGCAGTGCAGGATCAAGCGGCGACATGGCGCTAGAGGTCCCAGAAAGAGAAGCGGATCCAAGAGGTAAGGCGATCTGGATCCTGGCGGATGACAATCTGGGTCCCAAATCCCGGATCCCGACATGGTGGTCGAGGGCGATCTCAAGATCTACGATAGGATGCTGGCGAACCCACGTTGAAGAAGGTACATCGTGATGCGTAGGAGTGCGAAGGACATAAAGGCGGTGACAGGTGGTCGTCTGGCAGTTGTGAGGATAGTGACTTAGAATGGGGCCATACTTAATCATACAGCAGAAGCGAATTTGCATTGGAAACAACAAGTGCTCCACGCCCCGCGAAGAAGAGGAGACTACATTAGCCGCTCGCCGTGGTAGTAAGTTTAGGGATAAGTGTCCTAGTGTTGGTTATTAATATCTGGTAATATACATACCGGATCTAGCCACCTAGTGATCTACCCTCAAGTGCAGATCCCAGATCGACCGGAGTTTATTGCTTGGCCGGGAGATCTTTCGATTCTCAAGCACCCCAAGATCCCGCTATAGGAAGCGGCAAGCAAGTGTAAAGAAAGACCGTAAAGCAAACACCCCCCATCAGGGTAACCCCAAGGCCGGATCCAGATCCAGGCCGCTAGATGCAAGCTTGAGTAATCGCTTAGGATCTGGACCATATCAACAGCAGAGCGAAGAGTTTCCGCGCTGCTCCACCCCATCCCCAATATCTCGCAAAGACGTTCAAGCCTTCACCACTTGGACCTTCACGAAGTCACTGGAGGAGCAAGATCCAACCCTACCTTCGGGTACACAAGGTGAGCAATGTTCGGGTCTCTCTGATGATCGGGGGGCCCCCTCCGTTAGTCGGTGTCCGGGCTTAGTGGAAGTTAGATCTAGCAGTCTCGCAAGATTTTGCTGATCCCGCTACACCACATCCATTTATCGGGATTTTATTTTCGTAAGGTATATTTCTTACGTGCAATTCTTGTGTGACTCTGTCCACTTCCAACAGAAAAGTTATGCGTACAGGAAAATTAGCTCTTCTTGATATCTCCACTTCTAGTACATGTATAAGTACTACGGAAGCAAAGTCAGGTGCTTTGCACTACGTTCTTCGTAGTACATGTGCATGTACTACAGACAAACCCTTCCGTAGTAATCCCTGGCATTTGAATACCCGCTGACAGGAATACAAAATGCATACAAACCTATAATAAGTGAAAATTCCCTCTCCCCTCTATCTTATAATATGGAATACCCAAATAGTCAAAATTTACGACTCCGAGTATTCTGAGGTCAGGCCTCCTATTATTAGACCTTTTCGGGAAAATGACCTAATTTAAATAATTTAAACATTTATTAAGTGCATAATTTAAGGATTGACCTAAATCAAGATAAACAGGGGGACTCGGCTTAAAATCACTATTCTACCCACTTCCAGCGACCGGGATGCCCCACAAATGCTATCTAGCTGTACGACAAACGATATGCGAAGTCTCATAAGTCTCATTAGACTTCCGCTTGACTCGCGCTGGTTAGGGACGCCTTCTCTCTGCGATTATGTCGTCTCAGTAGTAAAAGTAGACGATGCAAAAAAGAGAAAAAAAGTGTAACATACTGATCTAACCGTCCTTTGAATAACGTACTGCAGCCCGTGATGCAATTTAGGATCTATGTTGACGACATGAATGCATGAATACCCTAGCATTAAGAGGAGGTCTGTAATTATTTATGTTACTTACATGAAATAATATGTGTATGTGGAGATCGATATTGTGCGCAGTGATAGTCTATTATCACCGCAGCATATCCTCTGAAAAGGCACAGGACGGGGATGTTTGTATGTGCTGGTCCGTTTGTGGAAGGGTTGGCTTCCACACTAACCAAGAGGACTTAGCAAAACTTAAGAACGGCATCCAGCAGTGGTGGCATTCACTCTGCGCTTTGGTTACTTTATGCGCCAGCTCACAAAGTTTATGAGCAAGAAACTGCCCTGCTCATCGCTCAATCTGATCGTCATATGGATGTTACTCTCGCGACAGCGGTTTTAGCACATAGCTGTGCATGAAACTTTGCTACTGTCCACACCGTTCACAATATAAAGAAGAAAAAACTGTGCAGACAGTCGCTGCCAATGTTTCAGGTGCTATGACTTGATCCGCAGTATTAGAACAAAGATGAACATTTGAATACCAGTATGATTCAGCGTGGCAATGCTAACTACCGGTCCCTACATGGTAGCCCCTCACGCATTGGATGTAGTAATCTCGGCGCTGTTGACGAAGGAGAGGGAATCAAAATTGACGATGATGTGGAGGAAATGGAAGAGCGAACGGAGACGGTTGAACCGCCGCTGGAGCTTCCGACGACGCTTGCCGAGGTTGAAACTATCGCAAATATGCGCTTCGAGCCTGGGGGCAGAGCGAAGAGCCTGCAGATCTTTTCCTTCAACCGGACGGCACGACCAAAACAAAACTAGAGCCACAGTTCAAACATCCATTTGAGCATTCAGCCTCTGCGAGTTTCTTCGGTTACATTCCAGTCTCGTTTTGGTGGGGAAATAGACAGCTATGTACATATGCATGGTATCACACTTGCAAAGCCTTTCTCGCTGGATGAGATCATGACGTTTCTTAGTATTCTGTTGAATATGGCGCTAGTGGATAAAGGCGAATACAGCAACTACTGGGACCGACATGTGGAAGATACTATATCTGTAAAAGCTCAGTCAGTCTAGATGGCGTGAAAACTCTACGCCGCTTCAAGCAACTTCGGCAAGCGTGTTGTTCCGTTGTTTTGACGCGAGCAATATCAGCGGTGATCAAGCAGCCATAAGGAGGCCCTTGCTCAACCTTCTCAAGGCTACATGGCCAAAGGATGTGAATATCGGGCCAAACGTGTCGCTTGATGAAGCTAGCCTACAGGTCGAAGTATGACAAGCCGCTAATTGTAAACAACCCTATGAAGCCTACCGGCAAGTACCTTATCTTTCTACATGCGCTGCTGTTCGACAACGTGGATTTCGCTACACTTTCGGCTACACTGTCAGAGCGATGTAACAGAGAAATTGGTGAGTGTGACGACGCAAGAGGAGAATCAAGCTTTTAGTGACGGATTTGCAGTATCGTCGACAATGCGCCAGTGTGTACTGGAAGTCGCTCGACCAGTGTATGGGTCCGGCCGCATTGTCAACCCGTACAATTATTACACCTCTATACAACTATTCGATGCTATGCGGCTAAAACGATTGCCCGGGGGAGGGGCATGAGGAAGTCTAGTGCTCACCTTCTGAGGCATGATTGGCCGGAGAAGAGAGTCTGAGCTCGTGAGATGTCCCGTCAAGGTGCTTCAGCTGGTCGAAACACCATTGCGGCGTCGTGGTACGATAGCTCCATCGTAGCAGTAGTTTCTAATGACGACGCATTAACGCTCACTAGTGTGACTCGCCAAGTCCGCTCCGAACAGCAGACATTCAGCGCATCAACACGCATCAAGGAGTACAACGCACTTATGCAGGGAGTTGATCGCCACGATCCAATTCGAGGGATATTTTCTTTGGATGATGGTCATTGCTTCAAAAAATAATATAAGAAGCTCGGGCTCGCACTCATTGATGTCGCGCTAACGCATACTTTTTGCGCAAGTTAGCATTGGGGCTCACGGATCAGTCGCGAGTTTACCGTCCAGCTCATATCAGAGCTGCCGCCCGGGAAATGGAAAGTAGCGCCTACAGAGCGCAAAATGTGTTTCAGTGACGTGGATGCATTGGCCGTATCCAACGGAGTGGCGGAAGAATTGTCACCGTCAAGCGCGTTGTGGTTTGCTGGTGGGCGCGGTGATGGCGGGCATGGTGGTAGTCCGCAGAAGCAGTGCTCTGCTGTTGCATCAAATCAACTATGGCCAGAGTCGAACAGGAAGCGGCGACAATGTGTCGTGTGCAGGTGGGAAGACAGGTACACCACGGAGGTCACGGTCTTTTTGCGTGCACCGTGTGTATGCCTGTGCCAGCACGGTTTCCTCACTACCAAGCATTATATATGTCTACAACCTACCTGGACGCGCTGGGAAAAGTATCATCTTTTTTACCTCCCACGCAAACTGCTTTTGACCAAAGGTAAGGTTCGATCCATTTCAGAGCTGTACAAGCTAAAACGTGCCAGCATCGGCAGGACTGGCGCTGATCAAGGTTAGGAAGCAGCTAATGGGGCTCGGCAGAGTGCTGTCCGCTCGATCATTTTGTAACCAACAAGTTGTGGATTTGTTTTTTTGGAAATGGCATTTTCGAGCTAACATTTAAGTCCCGAAGACTCGTCATGTTAAAGCGATGTTTGGTTACCACTCAATTTAAAGTGCGTATTTATCTTGAGTTGACTAAGTAAACATTTGTTTACAATAACACGCGATCGCCATTTAAATTTGAAGTGCGTATTTAGCTGATTTTGCTAAAGAACCATTTGGCAAAAGTAACGCATGGCCATCATTTCAAATTGAAGTGCGTATGTCTTTAGGTTTCCTAAAAGTAATCTCAACTGACCTCACGTAATTTCTAAGCGGTAGAAGTACGCTCGCTGAGGTTCAACTGTCCAGCTACAGGCAACGTCAATCTCTTTGTAATAGCTCAAACGAAGATCAGATCAACGAGAAGCAAGGGGCGCGATGCCTCGGCAAATAGGGGCGGTACAGACGAAGATACGTAAGTAACCCGTTGTACTGAGCTCGCTTTTTACATACTAGACTGTGGTAGGCTCAAACAAAATGTTGTTCCAAAACACAACTGTTGCTAGGTCGTACGGAAAAATGCACGGGAAGCGGAGACTGGTAATGCCCATCGTGACGAATTCAGCCCGGGATCCGACACGTCGTTGGTAAGAGCTTTTCGCAGTATTTGCGGTGCCTATGCTACTGACATCCTTGCGCACCTTAACTCTAATAGCCTTCGAGGCGTTGATCGCGAGCACGACGTGAGCAAGATTGTTACCTAGGTCCGCGCCAAAATCCATAAGTATATCACTGTCATCCAACTGCAATTACTTGTAGCATCGCTGCGACCCCTGCAGGCAGCACTTCACCCACATTAAGGACCACTTTGCAAAACCACTGCACGTATAACCTCAGCAAAAACAGCTGCCACCGCTTGCCTCGCACTCTGTTGCGACAGTGGAGGCGTAGGTGATGACGACAGAGACGTATTAGAAGTAGCCACGTCAGCTTTTAAACTTTCGCAGGGCTGGTTATCGCTCTCGCTGTCTCCTCTGGTGTCCGGAACAGCACCAGTCGACACTATCACGGATGATATTTACAGTGGTGTAGGAAGGACGCCTCTTTGATCGTCGCCAGCGTTCGTCGCAGCTTGATCAGACGAACGGAAGCTCGTGAGGCGGCGCCGGGCCTCAACAAAACTTGACGCACACTGCGGCAATCTACCAGACTACACAAAAGGTGGAGGAGAACTTGGCACTGTCTGTGGATACAATTGACGCAACGTAGGTGTTAATCTTTAAGTCGGGAATTCAACGCGCCAAAAGTAGTTGTTAGCTTCGCAGAGAGCATTACCAAAGAAAGACTGGAAGTGGTGGTAAAAAAATGAGCGCAATATCAGGATTTTCACTGAACAGATTTCGTCGCTCTTTGACAGGTAAGTGTAGACGCTATTCGACCGTAAGCTCAGGGTTGCAAGCCCTACAGAAATCAGGCCAAATAGTATCTGTTGCACTTGCAGTAAGAAAGACTGTAATTCAACGTGTAGGAAGGACCCGATTCCCGATCATGCTCATCAGGTCATCTCGAACACCAGACCAATACAATCCACTGCTCAAGATACCCTCATTTTCAATTTCACCATCAATAATTCTTCGCACTAGGCCATCCATTTGGCGTCGTTGACTGAAATTTAGACAGACAAATTTGGTATTTCCGTAAATAACGTATTTGCGGTCGTGCCACTTCATTAGATGCGCAAACTATTCGGTTAAATGGCATTCTCTCGCTCTCTATTCGATGCCTTTGAAGGGGTTAAAGCCTTCTTCGCCATTGGGGAACATAGTAGGAAAACAGTTTTGCATTAACATTTTCGTTTTGTATTCGTCAAATGGTTATGTGTGACGTTGCAACTCGACATCGGCGCTTGAGCGAGCAGGTGCAAAGAATGATGAAGACTCCAAAAGCGCAGAGCAAATTTTAGAGCCATTAGAATCATTTTTCCGCGTGGCGAATCCTCCTACTCACCAAGGTCATCACTCATGAACCCAGCGATTTTGCTGGATGATGCGTTGGTGTCATGCAGTGCAGCAACCGTTTTCGCAACAGCACCCTGCGTTGAAACCTTATTTCAAGCTGAGAGTAGTGCCCGCCAATTCTGGGGCATGCTTGAGCATCCACCACTCGTTGTGAGCCAAGACGCGATGACAAGGTGGCTCACCTGGCAAGACCACGCTAGTCAACTCCAAACCAAATCGGGCGAGACAACACGAGAAGTTGACACAAGCGTTTCGCTTTCCTCCCCCATGTCGCTCTTGGAGTACTCGATGTTTACAGCGATAGGCAGAGAAAAATTGTAGACTCTGTCTTCTTTCACGTTTGCGTTGAAAGAAAGCAGAGTCTACTATTTTTTCTCAAAAACATTTTTTTCTACAAAAACAAGTCACAATACCCAGTAAAATAACGCAGGTGATCCAACTATAATCCATTTAACATACTGGTTGTATTCGTCCCCATATGGATTCGAAACGTGAGACAGCTTTTGTTGCAATAGTAATCGAATGCAGCTTTCCACGACCGCCAGGTAGCGTAGTCTTTGCGAGGAAGAGGTTCCGCGTGATTCTCTACGTTTACGTGCGCCGCTGCCCTGGCCTCACGCTGAGACGACGTCTTACTTGCTCGCTCGCGCGGTTTCTTTTCTTCAAGGAAATGCAGATAGAACGACAAGCCTTCGTCGTCGCTCTCTGCCTCTTCTTAGTCATCATCACAAGCCTCGACACTCTCCTCACTTTCGCACGATCACGACGCACTCCTATCGGCTTCATGGGGAGTAAATGCAAAACGCTTCGTCGCTTTTGTAGCGCCTCCTGCTTGCGCTCGCGGTTGGGACTGCCTATCCAGCAAAATAAAATTATTTTTGAAGTCAAATGCATGTCATAAAACGATAGCCTAACACCTTTTGCAACATGTCCTTTGCGGGCTTCTGGGATAACTTACGTCTGGCTTCCACCTTCTGCGCTGTCACTGGGATGGCAGGACCTGGCGTATCTGAAATGTCCAACAACATTTGATCATACCAAAGCGATGTTAACAAAATGCAACGTTATGAAAAACAACGTTTTTCAAATACAAAACAACGCTAGCAAAAAGCAAGTTAGTTACAGGACCTCGCAACCAATAACGGGAAGCTCATACACACCGTTCCCTACACAAACGGCGCCAGTGAGTCCTCCGAAGCCCCCCCCCCCCTTCACCAGTTCCCGCGCTGCCCGCCGCTCCGAAGATTGAGCCGCTTAGTACTATTGTCCTCGGTGTGGCTACTCAAAACGGGAATTAAAACCGCGGCCCTCTCGTCGCTATATACCGCCGTGTTGCCTTTGCTTCCGGCAGCTACGTCTTCTGGCTCTGGCACCTGTTCATTAATGTCCGTCCCAATACGCAACATTGCAAACAATGTAGACGGCATTAACAACAAGCAATGTTAGTAAATAAGCAACGTTAATCACATCACAGCACTCACCGTCGTCACCATGTGCGATGGTTGCTTCTTTGCTTTCGGCGTCAGCGTCGACTTGCGCATTCATCACATCACAGACAGCGCCGTCTTTGCGCAAGTGATCTTCGACGGCTGGGCATGCTGCAACTTCACCGTCACCCGCGCTGTTGGCCGGTGTGTTTTAGGTAACCTTGCGTGAGAGCAACACACCGAGTTATTAAACGCCACCCAAACATAAGCGACGTTAGCACAATGCTGGCTAGCCACACCCATCAGTATCGCAGAAGCCGACGTTAGCTCCAGCAGACTCATTGCTTTCACACGAGCTGTGTGCATTGTGCTCGAGTACGGCCGCGTTGTTGCCACCCGTGTCGTTGTCAAACTCTCTCATCTACGGTTGAAAACAATGACACATAATATAATATCGTTAATTAAACCAAATTACAGTATAAGCAACCATCACTATAAGCACAACACGGCCCGAATTCATCCACTGGCGACACTACCAACAGCTAGACGTGCGGCAGACACATGCCGACTAGAGCACGCGCTGTCCTCATTGTTGCCGCCATAAATCTCCTCACTTCAAATAGCGGCAAACACAGTATTTCCCGGCGCATCACTACTCCTAGAATCGTCCTTAACAAGTGTATCTCCCGCGTAGCAAAAAAGAAAAGCGCTAATCCACACGCAACACTCTATTATAAATACAGCATTTCTGATAGCAACACACGCACCGCCATCTTTACACGTCACTGCACCTCGGTCTTCTCGAGCCGCTTCGCCGCGTTGATCCGAACCATTAGCGTCATCGTTAGCATATTGCGTAGTGTTGAGGCTGGTAATATCGGCGCGTGCGCTTTGCCGACCTATAAAAACAGTAAAAGTTAATATAGCACTCTATTAGAGCACTCACTCAGGAAACTTGCCTGGTTAAATTGGACTGGTCGTTGTGGTTTCGCCCTTGCTGCACTCTCCGCTGCGGCCCTTGCCCACAGGCTGCTTGTCTCCGTCGTTGCCGCGCATGGTATCTTCGCTGGGGCTGCTGGCGTGTCGTGCCTCCGATTCCTCCCCCGTTTAGAAATGAGCAGCTCCAAAATCTCGTACTTAGATAGCAGCATACAGTATTTTACCGCTTTTGACCGGTTTGTTGGTTTTAGATAAATGTTTGTCCTGTTTTCATCTATAAATTTTACGATAACCCGAGCGACGTTACCTTTGATTAGAACAACGTTCATAAACAAAGCTTGCGCCCAAAAACGTTGAATGACCCATTTCGCGATCCGCGCCCGCCTTGGGCTTTTTATTCCTGACTTGGCAGCCCAGCGCGCGGGCGGGCAGACGGGCGGACGGTCTGTTGGCTATGGTGCGAAGATCACGCTACGGTGAGAGGGCGTGTTGATGGCGGCGGAGCATGGTACATGGGCCGCGTGCGAGACACCTGCAGCGAAGTGCAGCGTCGGTGTTGCATTGCCCTTGGGACGAGTACTGCGCGGCGATTGCGCTGGACGACGTCTGCGACGACAAGGGGGACATGGTATGTGCCGTGTTGCGTAGATCTGTATGCAGCAAGCGCTGCGAGACGCCTGCAGAGAAGTACAGCGTCGGTGTTGCGGAGATCCTTGCACCTGTGTTGCGGTGAGTGACCCCGGTGGCGGCTACTTTGAGGCACGTGCTGTGGTCGTGGACGACCATGATGGGCGACGGCTGCGGCAGCAACATACACGGGGGAGGCCATGACAGCAGTAACGGTGGTTGTGGGAACAAAGAGCACGATAGTGCCGCTGCGGGGAAAGAGCGCGGAGGTAATTGTGCCGACATGGATCATGTCGGTGGAGTGCCGGTGAAGGGAGACGATGTTGGCTGCGGAATTGAAGGGACATTGCGGCGCTCGCATTGTGGCGAGAAGGTTTTGTTTTGTTTGTGTAGGTTGATAGCCTTAATAAATAGTCTAGTGTGTTTGTGTTGTTCTAGTGTGAATCTTTAAACGCCATCGTAGCTTTACGGATTATTTTTCCTATAAAATCTACGTGTATCGACATGCGTGCGCACTTTCAAAACATCCAGCGACCATTTAGGCCGCCACTAGATATAATTTGTTGAGTTCAAGGATGCACACACTGCTATCTCGATGAAGGCATGCTGGCATCAATGTGAGGCAAAGAACGGTGTTGCGCGAAACTCAAGTAATCGCCGATTGCTTTCGAATCTTTAAGTTGATATTACGCGCCTACGAATTAGGTGTTTTTTGCGATAAATTTGAGTACATGTGCAGTGATTCCCGTGAAATCAAGATCGCAATTATGGTGTGCGATACATGCTGGTGTAAGTAGTGGGAACAACACACCAGCGTAGATGCATTCGATGGCATCGTGCACTTACTTTTTAAATTATTCGAGAGGCCAAAGAAGGATGCGGGGCTGGCAGTCCACCTTGGATCGCTACTTAATCCGCCGACCTTTAGAGCGATGGAATCGAGCAAGATGGAGACCACGGCCAGTTGGTAAATTAATGCCAGGCTACTATAACGGACCTTAGTTAATTTATTCATGCGCAGTTATTAGAGGATCGGTTGGTGATCGAAGCGCTGACGGAGTAGGAGTGGTCAGAACAGATCGTCTACTTGTGCAGATCGAGAAATACACTCGAATAGGTCATGTATTGTGAGTGAGAGTGTTCACGCAAAATCCTAACGTCTTAGTGGCCACATCAGTCCGACATACCTCATGGCAGATGTAAAGCAGGTTCATGTTGGCATGAAACTTGTGGTCCTGATTGTGAAATCGTGCAGTACGTTGGCCGCTGTCGAAAATGCAACATCTATGGCTTGCTCTAACCAGGTGCACGTAACGTGCGTTCGTGTGGCGTGCCACACGGGAGGAAAGTGTAGCAACCAGCGCATGGAAGACGCTGAATACCTTCCATGTTATCGATAAAGAAACTGCCGGCGAAAAGAATCTCTCATTTCACAGACGAGGACACCGATCATGGCCAAATGCTATGTCTGTATACTCATAAACTACAAAGGCTACCTGACATCGGGCCAAAAGACGTGCTGTAGCAAAAATAAAATGGGTGCAGCAATCGAGAGCATTTAATGCAAATAAATAGCAGTAATATACTAGATCGACAAAGAGCAATAATAATAAATATGATAGAAAAATAACAATGGTATTTATTATACGAGGAGGAATATATATCCAAGCGAGCTCGCAGCGCCGCAAAGCGGCGGAGCCAACTCGCACTACCCCATTGCAGCTTTTTTACGTGCGAGAACAAACGCTTATGTAGTAAAACACCCGAAATTAAGCATTAGGTGTGTTTCCCTCTTCCTTGTGTAATGTAATACAAAATAACCATAAAATTGGAGCTATATGAACGTCTCTGTATGTATAAAACAGTCAGATCAAGTCAAGCAAGGGCATACTATCTAAATTTGATAAAGGTGGCCTTCCATTTCAGCTATTTCGTCTCACAACTTTCTTTCTCTCTACACCGCCCACAGCACGTAATATATGCAACCAGCATTACCAATTCAATAATTAACAGGGTTCTTCTCATAATGGTCAGAATCAAGATTTACACTGTCATCCACTGGCCACTCCCGCTTCCTCGATGAAATATCGCTTGCCTCCCACCTTGATTAGTGGCCATATCGATCACGCCCTCCTAGCTACCGGTTATATTATGGTACAGAAGGTTGTGGCACCCCGTCATAGGAATACCCTTGGTAGGAATTCTAAGGCTTAGTAGGAATAAAAAGTGGTTCCGGGTGCTTTACCATCTGTATATATGTATGCCTTCTACGAAAATAACATTTCTTATATCTCAGAAAATCCTACGTATCGCATCCACTGATTTAAGATAAACTTTTCAACCAATCAAAAGTGCGGATACGTGCAACACGACAGACAGACAGACAGACAGACAATCATTTTATTTATTAAGATATATTACGAGCACTGGGCCTCAGGTCGTGCCGAGCGCGGCGCCATGCTCAAACGTAAGCGCTAAAGCTCAGCACCGGCGCGCGAGGGTCGGGAGTACTGCATATATCTGATGCTCTCAAATATTATAAAAAAGACCAGGAAGAGATAAGCCACTCCATCGACATCTACAAACGGATTATACCAAATAGGAAATACGGGATTTTCTTGACGAAACCCCCACTTCCGCATCTGGTAGAGCTGCAATTGTCGCACGGGCAGGTCTTAGCAGCATCTTGACAGTTCGCTGGCCAACAAATCAATCTCTGTAGCCACGTCTCAAGCACCCGTTATCTTACTTTAGCTCTGGTACGCCATCAAGCGCCGCACAGACACGCTTAAACTGTAGGACTGGCACTTGTGCACGCAGAGTAAGAATAGAAAGTAAATGTATTTGAGGAGCTAGCCTTCCGCTAGGAGCTGGATTTACACGCACACGACACTGTGAACGCTCGCCATATCGTACTGAATTCCTTCCCGCTACGTTGTCCCCACGAGGCTCAGGCACACGAACACTCGACCGAAGCCTTTTTCAACATCAATCTCCAACATAAACATTGTTACATGTGCTGTATGACTCGAATGCTTTTCAAAGTAATGGACTTCTGATCATAATATAACGTTGGGTACCCTGCCAGTGGCTAGTACAGACTTTATGTTTCATGGTGCAGATTAATCCTTAGCGTCGAATGCTAGTGGACGCCTAAAAATGAGGAGTACTTCGTACTACTTAGTACCATGGTACATGGATCACAAAGGTGTTTATAACTGGACGTGATTCAATCGAAGCGGTTGGTTCAGCCAGTTCTTCACTTCAAAAAGTTGCGACTCACTTCAAAAAGTTGCGAAGTCAAGAACTGGTTGAACCAACCGCTTCGCTAATAGCACGGGAAATAGCACTGGAATGCTCCCAAGACAAACGTTTAGCGGTGACTACTTAGATTCATATGCGACTTCTTTTTTATCCACCGCATTCATATAAAAGAACTCATACTCGCTCGCAATTCTTCGTTTCAACTCTTACATCGACTGAGGAAGTCGCCGCTTTTGAATGTACCCAATGGCGCTCAGAGTTAAGCTTTTCATTATCAACACAGACTGAAATACGGAGTGCGTGTACGAGTACGGTGGATATGACGGGGTCACACAGCACCTTGCGCTTGAGGAAGTAAGAGCTTCCGAGAGTATACAAACTCTAAGTGAACGGCAGTTCACGTGTCCCTGATCTGAGGGGACAAAGTAACCAGCTAAGGTACGTTTAAGACTGAATATATTTATAGGTAAGGTTAAGCTTGAGCTAATACAAACTATAAGTCACCTATAGTGAAGTTATGTACCGAATAACCTATGTCAACGCATACAACAAAAATGCATGCACAGGTATGCGCTGACCTGTCCCGGCTAAAATGAAGTGCTAATGATGAATATTTTAAGGAATATAAAAATATTAGTAAAAAAGATGAAGTATTTACTGTTGTTCGGTTCCAGATACCACTCGAAAAACATCATCAAAGTCATCATCTAAGGTAAACGAACCTACTTCTGCAAAAACCTGCCTCCCTACTATGGCTTCATTGACAATATCACCAGCGTCGTCACCTTCAATATCATCTCCCGGTACTTCAGCCGCGGGTGTTTCGATGAGTTGGCACTTTCGAAAGCCGCCAAGAATTGTAGAGCTCGAAATGCTGCACCAAGCGGTACTAATCCAGCTACATAAGCGTGGTCGATCAGGAGGCACCAGCTTGCCGCGCTTGAAGTTGTCCACGTAGATCGTCAATCCATTTGTTCCTTAGCCTTGATTTGAACGGCCCATTCCAAGTTGCATCAGCAGGTTGTGAAACCGAGGTCGCGTTAGGCGGCACTTTTAAGATCGTCACGTTAATTTTTTGCTGCATGCTCGACAACTTCTTTAGACCAGTGTCCAGAGAAATCGTCAAGCAGTAGCAAAATTGGCTCTTGCGGAGCTGGACGATTCGCAAAGTGGAAGCTGAGAAAAGAAATAGGAAGTTTACTATTCCACCAACCTAACGCATAGCAGCTTTAGTTAGAAAAAAAACATTACTTCAAAATTACAAAAATTAAATGATGCCACAAACCTTTGTTGTTTGCGTAGATCTGCAAGTTGGTTTCTTGCTGTGTTCTTGCGATGTCGTTGGTCCACATGCCAACACTAAAGCTATGACGGTAGGTTTCATTTTCGACTCTTCTTTCTGGTACCTTCATGGTGAGCTCTGAGACCATTGACACGTTAGAATCTCACGTTGGGATGTCAGACGTGCCTCTGTTTACTTCGCTACTGCAAAAGATTGACTCGTGCTATGCACGGTGTGATGACGTCGTGAATGGAACTGGTCTGTCTTGAATGTCGGTGGGCGAGGTGAAAACAACGCATTGGCGCAACGATAGCGGTGAGTTCGAGGGTCGAACTTTGAACACAACAGAAGGAGTGTATTTAACACCCTCCGAGTCCCCTAGCAGCATTACTGTTGCACGGTCTTTTGACTTCCCACCACACCTCACCCAAACGGTCTTACTGCCCTTTGGTGCGATAGTTTTTGCCGGTAGGTATTCGAAGCAAGCCGCTACAAAACAAAAACGAAAAAAGTTAATTAAAAATGCGTGTGACACTAATCTCCGCAGCTTTTGCCTTCACCCCGTTCGCGAATTCTTCAGCAATTTTTGCGAGTTCGGGCGGCTGTACTTGACCTTGCCGCGTTTGCCGCCGTAGAGAAAGTCGATGTCGATGCTTAAAGTGGTGCTGCCAGCTCTACGACGCCTTGAATTGAGCAATATTAGCCGTTTTAGCTATTTCGACGGCTTCAATTCGAAGCATGGTAGGGGTAACCGGTACTCCTTCGGCACGCAATCCATTTACCCATTTTACAAGCCTTTTTTCTTGATCTTTTGGCAGAATGGCGCCCAATCCTTCCTGCCGGGTCCTTCGTTTGTGTGCACCACCAGGCTGACTGCGGAGCTCCTGAATTTGGGGTAGTTTGCGACGCCAACCCAGTATAAGAGTCCTGCTATCTCATACTTGATATCAGGCAGACTTGGGTAAAAGGTTTTTATTGTCATTTCGATGTCTTGGAATTCTTGTAGATGCTTGAGCACGCTTAACTTTTCTTCTGCGGTGTAGGAGTTGGCTTTGTGTTTCTTTTGGGCACGTCCTCGCCCACCCGGTAGACGGGGGCGCCCCTTTGGGGGTTTCTTTGGTGCTCGAGTCATGAAATGGCAAAGTGAACTGCTGGCTAAGCGAACTGCTGGCGTCTAAGCTCTGAATAAACTAGCGGTCAGGAATTGAAAACAATTGTCAGAAAAACCGTGTATGCGATGACATAGGGTGCACAGTTCTCTTGACAGGCTGCGTTCTTATTGGCTAACAGGGGTTGTATGCGATGACATTTAGTCTGTGCTGACATAGGTTATTCGGCAATTATCCAATGGTTGGCTCCTGGAGCCACTGGTACCAGGTACTAGTCCTTCCGAAGAGTAACCTAGTTACTCTTCATGTAACCTGGGTACACTTGGGGCTTGTACCCCGTTACATCCTCCCCCACTTAGGTTCGGTTTACCGACCAATCAGAATCAGGGATAGTGAGTCACAAACTTTCATTCTCAAAGTCGAAAGGTATGGACAAGCTGCGAGAACGCGGCGGTGGCTCATTCCACATTTGGAGCCTCGAGCAGCAAACGCGCTCTTCCTCACGTCTCCACTTCGACCTCTGACATGTCTCGTGCCTCTGCGAAAGGCGGTGCGAAAGCACACGCCAAGGCTGCTGCCGGGAAGGCGAAAGCCAAGAGCTTTAAGCCTCGCGGCAAAGACTCTGCACTCAAGGAGGCTACTAAGGTGGCCTCCGAGGCGATTGGTTCGTCTGGTAACACGGCTGCGAGCAAACGCGCAAGCTCACGCCACAGTCGGTCGCCTTCGGTGCCGCCTGACACTCGTCCGAGCCCGCGCTTCACATACCGTGAGCACAGTCCGGGTACTGAGGACGAGGCTAAGGCCAGGAGCCTCCACAGCGTATCTGGGAGCTCCGAGGGAGGGCACACTCCAGTGCCCAGCTAGCACGACGACGACAGCGTACACTCGCACGCTAGTGATCACGATGATCACGGTTCAAAGACGCCTGAGCGCTCTGAGAGCCCTGCCGACGAGACCAAGGGCTCGCCCTATGCTGGCGGCGACGAGGAAGATAAACCTCCGAAGTACCTCCCGCTTGCCGAGGGTCTTGAGCGTGCTCGGGCTGCTAAAGCCGCAGCCGAAGAAGCGAAGCACTCCAAGAAGCGCGTGGCTTCGAAGTCTCCGCTTCGCGAAGAGAAGGAGACTCGTGGTCATTACCACGATCTCTTCTCGGATGAAGGGAGGAGGGTGCCATCAACGAGCCCCGGGAGGTCATGAACGATCTCGACCAACAGCAGGAGGACTTCCAAGCTGCCCAGCGTATGCGTGGGGGTCCGGTGGCTACACCTGTCGGTCACGGAGCTTCCATCAACCCGAGAGGTTATTGGCCTCCCGAGGCGAGCTTTGGCGGCGACCTCTTTTTGGAGGAACTCACTCCTCCTCGTGGGCTTATCGGTGGCCACACCTCCAAGGGTGCTTACGAACGCGCCCTGGTCCAAAAGGAACAGTTGTTCACCGACAACTTGGAGGCGGCCCGGTGCGTGCTTCTCGCGCAGCACCAGATCCCTCTGAAGGACTTCACGACTTGTCGTAAGAAGCCCGAGAACCGGGGTGGTCTCTACCCTGTATGGGGCTACCCCTGGGTTCTTCCCGAGAACTGTCCGAGCTGGAGCTCATGCGAGGACATGTTCTGGGCGTGGGTTGAGACTCTCAAGTACGCACCCAAGGAGTTACGGGAACTCCAAGAAGATCAGCTGCTGTCCAAAATCCTGGACCAGCGCGATCATCGCATTCGGTTTGTCCACTTGGTCAGCAAGCGTCAGCTGCCAAGGGACATCCAGATGCGCGCGGCTTCCAGCGCTCGTGATGAGCGCGGGTACGGAGTGTCGTCAACGTCCGTACCCCGTTCGGGCAAGAAGCCCCGGAGTACTTACGAAGTTGCTGCCGCTTCTGTTCCCAGATCGCGACAGCCTTCGGGCAGTCAGCCTGGAGCCGTTCAATCGTCTCCCACGAGTTCTCGGAGTGGGCATAACCCCTCCACTTCACAAGGAGCTGGTGCTTACCACGCTGCCGCCGCTCCTGGAGTACCCGCTCCACGTGGTAGTGGACCTCTCCATTTCGGTCAAGCAGGAGCGGAGGTGCCCTCGCACAAGTATGAGTATGAGGCGCCTCCGGGGAGCTTCTCTCGCCCGAGTGCTCCACCTGCGGGTCCGACGCAGGGCCCCGAGGTTGACTGCCTCCGTCAACGCGTCCTCGTGCTTGAGATTGCACTTGGCCTTGGGACTGGCGGTGATGCTGCCGCCCAGGCCGGGAACCGAGGGGTCCTTGCTCGACTCGAGCACCGTCTGGACCGGTTGAGCCGGGAGGTAGCGGACCTCCATGGGCGGGTCGACCGCCGGGCCCACTCGTCTGATCTGGAGGAGGCCTACCGCTTGATCCGACGTGTTGAGTAAGCACAACAACGTCCGGAGCCGCCTTTGGATCGCCCCCAGGCGTACGCGTATGGTGCGTACTCGGTGTACCCGACGTATGCCCCTGGGGTCCGTTCGCACGGGGCCCCTCCGGCGTACGATCTCGATCTCAGCCTTGCTGTCCAGCGCGAGCCTTGGGTGCACGCTCCTGCGCGCACGTCGACGTCAGAGGCCGCTCCTCGCTTCGAGGAGATGGACCAAGGTGGGTCTGCAAGTCCGCAACCCCCTGCGGATCATGGTACCGCTTAAGACGTCCAACGTAAAACGTCGGGTGCGTCGTCATTGACTTTAGTAGGTCGATGGTGTACGACGCACCGTGTCTGGCCAGGACTGCGAACGGTCCGATGAAGCGGTGCTTCAACTTGTTGCTGCCGACAGATCTGACAGTGTCTAGCGGTAGGTTTCTAGTGTCAAGTAACACAAATTCACCCACTTTAAACACATTTAAGTTTCCTCTTCCATGTTTGTCAGAGTACTCCTTCTGTCTGTCCTGGGCCGCTGCCATGGCATCGCGGACCCTGCTGATCACAATCAGCTTGGTGTCCATAAAGGACTCCACTTGTTTCCGCAGAGAAACCGATCTCACATCTGAGACCTGGTAGGAAAGGGCTTTCCGAGCCTCTCCCCCACTTAAAATAGAGGACGTGGCGCCTCCTCGAAGAGTGAGAGGCACTCTGGGGTGGCGGAAGCCGTTCAAGTAGAACGGCGTGAGCCCCGTGGACGCGTGCACCGCGTTGTTGAGCGCAAACTCAACAACTGGGAGCTGTGACGACCACGTACGTGGAGCTCCGGCGCAGACGCTGCGCAGAGTGTCCTCGAGCACCCGATTGACACGCTCCGTCTGGCCGTCCGTCTGCGGGTGGTCGGCAGTGGACATCTGTAGACGAGTTCCAAGCAAAGGGAGCAGCGTTTTCCAGAACGCAGCGGTAAGCCGCGGGTCTCGGTCAGGGACGATGGTCTCGGGCAGACCGTGATAGCGGAACACGCCATTGACGAACAGCCGTGTGGTCTGTTCGCCGTGACCGTAACGGGCACCGGAGCAAGGTGTACCATCTTGCTCAGCGGACACACGAACACCACGACCCGGTGTTGCCGTGTCCGTCGGCGGGAAGTCCAAAGATGAAGTCAAGACTCATCGACTTCCAACAGTCAGCAGGTACGGGCAGACTCTGTAACGGAGCCGAAGCGTGCCCTGCGGGTTTCACCCGCTGACAAGTTTCGCATGTCTTCACATACTTGGCGACCCACTTGTACATGTGGGTCCACCAGAAGGCCTGAGAAACCGACAGGAAGGTCTTCTCACGGCCCAAGTGGCCACTGGAGGGCGCATCGTGCGCCTCCGCGAGGATGTCAAACTTCAGATCCTCGTCGTTGGGTACGACCACCCGTAGAGGCTCACCAGGCTCCACCCGGTAATAGAGAAGGCCATCCACCAACTCATATCGGTGGAGCCGGGAACGCTACCGCGGCGAAAGCCAGTCCGACTTTGCGTCCGTTCTTGCTGCCAGGAACTTGACGATAGGCGCGATAGCTTCATCTCTAGATACGTCATGCGTATCCGGTCATAAATATCCGTTGTCACCCGTGTGATGTGGGCCAACTCGTAGTCCGGACGCCGAGACAAGGCGTCGGCAAGCACGTTGAGCTTGCCCGGCTTGTATTCAACGCGGAAGTTGTACTCCGCGAAGAAAGACAGCCACCTCGCCATCCGTTAGGAGAGGTGAGGCGAATTGGTCGCCGTCCTCAAGGATACGTGGACTGTGTAGATCACAAAGGGCCTTGAGCCCAGAAGATGTACCCGAAACTTGACGAGGGCATACTTCATGGCAAGGAGCTCATTGTCGTGACCTGGATAGTTCCGTTCGGCGGTCTTAAGCTGCCTGGACTGGAACGAGATGACTCGTGTCCGTCTGCATCGTTCTGCAACAGTGCGCAACCGATCGCATAATCGGAAGCGTCACAGACGACGCTGAACGGCTTCGTCTCGTCCGGCAAGGCCAGGACCGGCGCCTCTTGAAGGCTGGCCTTAACGCTGTCAAAGACGTCCTGGTGCGTCTGCTCCCACGTACCCTGCGCTGTACTTGTGGAGGTAGTTGGCCAAGCCCAACCACTTCCTGAGATCCTTCTGGGATCTGGGCGTCGGCCAGGCTGCAATGGCCTTGACCTTGTCTGGGTCAGCCCGAACGCCCACGTTGCTGACGAAGCAACCGAGAACCTTGATCTCTGGTGGCGCGAAGACGCACTTGTCGATGTTGGCGTAGAGCTTGTTCGCTCTCATCACGTCCAACACTCGACGGAGGTGACCAAGTTGCACCTCCATGGCCGTCTTGCCTCCCTCGGCAAGGCTATGGACGAAGATGCCGTCGAAGTACGTCTGTACGAAGGCACGCAGCGGCCGGAACAGCTGCGTAACCAAGCGATTGAATGTCGCTGGGGCGTCAGACAGCCCTGCGGCATGATGAGCCACTCACAAAGCATACCGCTTGGAGTGCTCACAGCGGTGAGCGGGATGTCGCTCTCGCGCATCAGGATCTGGTAGTATCCGTCTACCAAATCCAGCGCACTGTACAGTACGCACCCGGCATGTTGTTCAACAACACATCTTTTCGTGGGATTGGTGTCTGGACCGGCACCGTCGCGTTGTTCAGCTTGTTATAAGCGTGAACTAGACGCCACTTCCCGTTCGGTTTTCGAACACAGAAGGTCAGCGTCGAGTGCGGGGACTTCGACTCCTGCACCATGCCCACCCTCGCCTTCGCAGCGAAGAAGGCATCAATCACCTCGCACTGTTCGCGAGGGGTAGAGGCCACTGCCTCGTGACACAGTACTTTGTGCCAGCACGAGATCAATTTCGTGCCGTACTCCACGATCTGGCGGGAGTTGGTTCGGTGGGTTCTTGGTCACCACGTCCGCAGACTCCGACACCAAAGGATACGCCGGATCCTTGGGGCTCTTAAGAATCTCAGAACCTAAGCGCGATTGACGCTGCTTACTCAACTCCTCGAGGACGTCTTCGTCCAAGACAGAGGAGGAGTTCAACTCTTCCTGAGCGGTCTCGTGTTTGATGAGAACCATCTTGGCAATCTCTCCAGCCTTGAGGTTGGCCAGGAAAGACTCTGCCGTCAACTCCTCGAGGTTCAGTATCTCTGCAACCTCTGGCAACGGTTCCAAGTGGACACCAGATGCCTTGACGGGTAAACCGGTCTCGCCATCGAAGATGTGATAGCACTCTTCCACCGACGGTGTCGAAGGAGCTCGGGCCCTGGGCTCCGAGTCGTTGTGCACGACTCCAGCCTGAACATGGTTCAGACTTGCCTTGCGGCGGCGGCGTCGTCGACGGCGACCGTGACGTGGAACTTCGTTACCCACGTCTGAGGATGTCGTGATGCTGACATCTGAGGCACTCGAGGCCTCGTGTGGAACTATGTTACCCCACACAGGAAGCGCACCCCGCGTCTTCCTCTTCAGTTATGGTCTGGGCGACCGCCTGTGGACCAATGTTACCCACTTGGCCGACGTCTATCTGCGTCGCCACCTTCGAAGCTTCCTCGGAGTCATCATATACGTCGACGACTCCCAAGTATCCGCCGGATGCTTCGATACCTTGACGGCCCTTGCGGGCGCCCCAGGTCCTGACAGAGGTGGGAACATGACTCACCAATGCTCTGTCGATCACTGCAGATCGACTGGCACCAATGGTATTGCTCGCCAGTCGATCCACGGCTTGTGTTTCTCGAGCCAGGGCATGCCCAGGATCAAATTGTATGGATCCATGTCGAGAACAGTGAGCTGTTCTGGACTGTCGAAGTCCTCGAACCTGACAGCCAAATCCACCTGGATGTTAGGAACAGTAACCTTGTTCCCGTCGGCCAGTCGCACTGACACGGCCCCGTTGCCTTTGCTTTCTCTCAAAGCATCGCCCAACTTGTTGCTGTTACGAGCAACCGTCCGGCGGCGTGCGAAGTTCTTCGACGCCCCGAATCGATCAAGATTCTAAAGGGATGATCGTATCCCCGTACACGTCCGTGTACTACAAGCAGCCCATCACTGCCCTTCGCCGATTCGAGAGTGCGAAGACTCTCAGGGGCTAAGTCCCCGTGGTACGCACAACCTGCGTACCGCTCACGAAGACTTAGATCTTCCCCAGTAGGGCGCCCCGCCCCTACTGGTTTCCGGCGTTCCCCTGGCCTCGGGATCGTGGCTTCTGCCAGCGACCCTTCAGAACAGGCTTGGGGTTGAACCGCCTGCGGTGTCTCTCCGCGGGGCAGTCTCGCTTGAAGTGGCCCAGCTTCCCGCAGCCGAAACAGCGAATGTCGTGCTGTTCGGCGGAACCGAGTTCCATGGGGACTGGTCCGCTGGGGCTTGCCCGGCTGGGATTCAGCGATGAATTCCCAGGCCACGCTGAGGCCGATGTACGCGCCAGGCGATGGCTGTACTCTTCTTGAAGGGCGACTCGGATCGCCTCTTCGAGGGTGCTTGACTGCACCCGGATGAGCTGAGTGCTCGCAGGCCCCACTCGAAGGCCGTCCATGAACACCGTCACCTTGATGTGTTCATTGAGTGGGTTGCCCACTAGGGATGCCGTGAGCTCCCGCATCTCTTGGATGTACTCGTGCAGCTCACGCTTTCCTTGTTTGCATGAGAGGAAGCGCGAGCGCTGCCGGTATTCGCCGGGAGGAACGCGGCTCGAAGCTGTTCGCACAGCTGAGCCCAAAATGTGAAACATCCAGGCGAGGTCGCCTCCCGCGTGTACGCCCAACTCTTGGCATGACCGCTAAGGTTGGAGAGCGCGGAAGCAACGCGGAGTTGCTCGGTCGAGATCAGAGCCGCGTCTATCGCGAGCTCCGACTCTCGAACCCAGAAGTGAAGGTTCTCACCTTCATTTCCTTCGTACGGTTTCACCTTTTGCCGCAATGGCTTCGGGTGAGGCGGCTTCCCTTCAGCCGCCGGCGCCTGCAGGTTTCCCCGCACGTGCGCGATGAGCCCTTGCTCATAAGTGTCAAACGCAACTGACACGTTCGACCTGCTCGGCCGGTGTTGACGCCACCAGGCTCTGCAAGGCCTCCATCCCAAAGATGCCTGCCATCTTCCGAACAGACTCAAATTGCGAGTCGCTCAGGTGAGAAAAGTTGTTCCGGTCCATGATGACAGAACCTCAGAGGTTCAGGTAGTCTACCCGCGTTGGCGTGGATTGACTACTAGTGCTACCAAGTGTGACGGGCACCTTACGCTTGAGGAAGTAAGAGCTTCCGAGAGTATACAAACTCTAAGTGAACGGCAGTTCACGTGTCCCTGATCTGAGGGGACGAAGTAACCAGTTAAAGGTACGTTTAAGACTGAATATATTTATAGGTAAGGTTAAGCTTGAGCTAATACAAACTATAAGTCACCTATAGTGAAGCTATGTAATTACCCAATGGTTGGCTCCTGGAGCCACTGGTACCAGGTACCAGTCCTTCCGAAGAGTAACCTAGTTACTCTTCATGCTGCCTGGGTACACTTGGGGCTTGTATCCCATTACAGTGGATAAGGCAAAACTACCAATTTATATAGGTGATTTAGGCAGCCAAAGAATGATATCGTTTTGCTAGAATATACTCCCTTCTCCACCTTTCTAGATGCCATAATTCCATGAGTAAAGTACGTGACTAAATGAAGCCATCACTCGACTACCTCTCTAGTTTGATCACCGGAAGACTGTCCGGTACTTTCCGATGGTCGGGCTCATCTACCAGAATTACTTCAAGTTTGTATGCCAATTGTTGAACATTTTCGGAAAGTACTGAGTCCATTAATGGGTGACCCTTGAAAATCCGGTAAATTCCAGGTAATTGAGTATCCATACAGAAAAACGAATCTAACTCGAAGTGCGCCGTTTTGTGAGCAGCTCGTAAAAAAGCGCATAGTATTCATGTTATGAGCAGTGTTTGACTACGAAGACTCACGCAGTGTGGAAGGTCAACCAATTCATGCCGGTACTTTGCATGGATGATTATGCAGGCATCCTGGATTACGAGGAAACCTCCGAAAATGAAAACTAAGACAACTCCCCGTAATCATTTGGTTGACGATGGCACTTATCTACAAGAATATCCATGCTGCTGCTTCGACTACTGCTTCACAAGCAACCTCATTTCAGAATTATCCTTTTATAAAAGCAAACAACCTCAAGCAACCTACGTTAACATCATGTCCTCCGCTCCGAGAACCGTTAACGCTTACGCGGCTTTCGATGCCAAGGCAGAAGTCAAACCCTGGCAGTACCAGTCGCGCCCACTTGGCCCTGAGGATGTGGAGATCAAGATTTCCCACTGTGGTATTTGCGGTTCCGACCTGCACACGATGGAGGGTGGCTGGGGGCCGGCTGCCTACCCGTGCGTCGTCGGCCATGAAATCGTTGGTGAGGTCACGCTTGCAGGTGCGAACGTCAAGACGCTTCAAGTTGGCGATCGCGTCGCTGTGGGAGCGCAAGTATACGCCTGCCTGAACAAAACCCCTGAAAAGCCTTGCAAGGACTGCGCGGACGGTGAAGATGCCGTGTGCAACCACGCCGTATACACGTACGCTTCGACGTATGCGGATGGCTCCCCTTCGTATGGCGGCTACGCTGACTACGTGCGCGTGGATAACAATTACGCCTTCAAGCTACCGGATAACATCCCGTCGGACGTTGCAGCACCGCTCATGTGTGCTGGTGCGACTGTCTTCACACCTTTGAAGCAGGAGGGCGTGAAGGCCGGCGACCGTGTTGGTGTCGTGGGTATTGGCGGCCTGGGTCACCTTGCCATCCAGTTCATTCGCGCTCTGGACGCAATCCCCATTGCCTTCTCACGCTCAGCTAGCAAGGAACTAGAAGTGCGAGCTCTTGGAGCTGAAGAGTTCTACGACTTGAGCAATGAAGCAGATCAGAAGAAGGCTGCCGGTTCAGCTGACTATCTCGTGCTGACGGCGGATGCCAAGAACATGCCATACAACTTGTATCTGAGCCTGGTGCGGAAGCGCGGAACCTTCATCATGGTTGGCCTGCCGGATGACGACGTCAAGTTCAGCCCATTCTTCATCGTACCGCGTGCAGTGCGTGTCCGTGGTAGCTGCATTGGCAGCATCCAGGACATCAAGGAGATGCTCGAGTTGGCATCCAAGAAGAACGTGCGCCCGATCATCCAGAAGTTGCCGATGTCGAAGGTGAATGAGGGTCTGGACATGGTTCGTGAAGGCCGCGTTCGCTACCGCGTGGTGCTCGAGAACTAAACACTCTGTCAACAGGCGAAACGTTGAGCGTGGTACATGTAGTCGAGGCCGAACATTTTTTGCCGGTGTAATTGTTCGTTCGGTCTGAATTAACAGTAAGCTACTTTTGAAGTACCTTTTTACTTGTATCTGACCTAAACCGGCGTGGCAGGCATCAACGCGTATTAATAGCACCAGTGCTTCGGTGATCTCCTTAGAAAGTGAAATCCAAACTTGTGCATCCGAAAGAAGCTAACCTAAGTGGAAACTGTAGCCTTTCCGCCTTTGATGAGTTGGCAATAGCTTGATAACATGTTGCTTTTTAAGCATTTGTTTGGCAAGCATAACATCCACGAATGATAAGGACCACGATCATGGCTGCTTTGCAAAACGAAGCCGCTCACGGAACAACAACCATCGTTTCTCTGTAAAAAAACGCACGAAAAACGCAGTTATGCGATTGCAGGGTTATCGTTGATCTTGATCACTCGTACCGAGGGAACATGGCACTTCTCTTTCGCGATAACTTGAAACGGTGTTGACAACGGAACGAGGCGCTTAGCGTTGTATATTGCTGCAAACCAGAAGTTGTTCTCTTTTTTTGTCGGTAAGGTACATTTATAATAGCATTGGCAACAAAAACGTGTACTTTGTGTGTGCTTGTCCTCCAGCAACTTCCACTGAATTCCTGATCCCAAGCTACGAGTTTTCCTAGATTTGGCTAAGCTAAATTACTTGCCAATATATGTGAACTTCCCGGTGATCCCAAGCTACGAGCTTTCCTAGGTTTGGCTAATTCAAGCTAAATTACCTGTCAATACCTGTGATTTTTTCGATAAAAACCCACGTCTAACCTGATGCCCACTTTGCTTCCGCTTCATTCCCATTTTGCCACCGCGTCCACCAAGCCGAATCCCCCGAGCCATGAAGAGTGTCTTGGTAACGCTACTGTCTCTAGCGGGTCTGCTTGCGACCTGCACTGGAGATATGTCCACTGTCACGAAGACAGACCCGAGCGGGTTGAAGATGTCTCCTGCAGAGGTCCCCGAGGATACGCCCGACACCAGTCTGACGAAGCTGAACGCAACGGTCGCGGGTAACAACGTGCTGGTCACCCGCAGCAACATCATCGTCATCGGCGACCGAGCCAAGATGGGGGTGGTGGACTTCATCAAGAATTTGGTGATGAAAGGCTCCAGCCCGCAAGACGACGATACGCTAAGTACACAGATTATCACTGTTCTGGGCGGCGACAACAGCACCGCAACCAACGCGGACCTCGCGATGAAGGTGATGCCGAAAATCAAGTCTGCCTTCAAGAGCCGTGAAAAGCCTGCGCAGCTTCGCCAGATCATTGTAAAACTTACCGAGATGTCGCCGAAGTTTGGCGTGGCCGAAGTTGGCGACCACGAAGCGTAACTAGCTAGTCGGCAGCAACGGCTATGCATTTGCCAGTTGATTGAAGGAGAGTATGTGCGTGCTAGGATTTCATGTTGCTAACACATTTAATCCTTTTATTAAGTTTGGAGTCTTCTGATATTCTAGTCTCTTGTGTTGACAAAATAAGCGATCTTCCAAGCTACGACCACCGAAAGTATCTACATGTTGAAGTGCTTAGAAATAGAAACGTACAAAGCCGGCTACACTATTCAAGTAGCTCGGAAGAAATTATTTTATGGATGTACTGGATCTTATTTTTTTTAGATATTTTAAAAATATCTACGTATTTAAAAATACGTAGTAGCGCATCATTTTCTTTCAATTATGTACTCTATAGCTGTCTGGCAAACACAAACACCTAGAGAGTTACAGCAAAAAAGAGAGTTTGCGAGCTGTCTGGCAAACAAAAACATCGTGCACACAATTAACGCTTGCTACAACGTGGAGTGACACCGGATGCACCGATCTCCAGCAAAGTTGCGACGCCCCGCTCAAACTAACTATCGCTTCATGGGGCATGTCCATAGCAGTTGTTTTGCAAGTCGTCTCGCCATCCAGTCTCGCCATTTGTCAGTCATACTGTCTGCGCACATTCTACATCTTCTACGGGACACACCTTACAACCAAATGCAATAGCCAGGCTTCGTCAATATGGGCATTCGCGCCTACTGCCTCTATGAGGTCTATGTAGGCAGTTTAAAAACCAATGTAGGCATCACACATTATACTATGAATTTGTATGCTATTTTACTTACGTGAGAGCTGTGAAGAAGCGGCACTGTCAACTGGGTAGCATGTATTTATTCTTTTAGGGAGAAGTCAACAAGGCCCGCCTAATGCGTGCACTCAGTGCGGTTACGACACTGGCGACCGTGTGTGTTCCGGGCGGGAACTGGTTAGTTCAGGGCAAACGTATCAGCAAGCTGAACCTGGCTCGCTCCCAAGTATTATTGATATCGAGGCCAGATACGCAGGCCACCTTTTGTGGTTGTTATTGCAATCTTTGTTAAGATATTTAAGCTTGGTACTGATGACGGATTGCATCATCTCCACACGCGCTTTTTGATCATGATGCACTGTTACGAGATACGAGAACTCTTGTTTCTGAAGTCAGCCATCTCTCTTGGCATAGACTTGCGGTAGTTGCTGATTATTAGCATAGATATTGCGTTGCTTAGCACTTAATTTATGAACTGGAGCCTCGCTGCAGGGAAGCTGTTCTATTCATCTGCACGTGGTGACGCTATGAAAACTTGAGTGTTGACCTTCACTACGTTCAGCAACATTGTTCCAGTCTTGATTCAAGACTGGAACATTACGAGCGATACTCTTGATCGTACTATGTTGTGTGCACTAGCAAATTCCCGCGCTTGCTACTCAGGACCGGCCATCGTAAGGATTGGGAAGACGGTGGACGAGTAGAAGCACGAGGCGGAGGCCGCGCAATCAGGGCGACAGTCGCTTTCCTAAGTTTCCAGTACTTATCGAGAAGTCAACCACTAAGGTTCGTGCAAGGCTGCAAACGCTCGTTTGAAGTAATCTTCTTTTATTTTGATCATCTTGATACCCGAGTTCGATGCCTTTTAATAGTTCGGAAACATTTTTCAGCATATGCTGTTGCATTGACAGAATTAGGTCCAAAAGATCGATTCTTGAAATTTGATATATGCGGTGACACCGTATTTACACTCGCTGCTCGTTTTGCTAAGAGTTTTGCACTTGCAAGCGCTCGTTTCGAAACAGGTTGCTGGCTTAACCTGCAATCTAGTTGCATGCTAACCATGTATCCATCGTCTTCCTGGAGGCACTTTCGAAAACTTAATGTAGGCACTGCGCCGGGTCTATGCACACAATGCCTACATTGACGAAGCCTGCCAATAGCGTACACAAACCGTTGGTGGCCATGTGGCATAGGAACGGTTGTGGATGTAGCCTCTACCTTCTGCCTGCTCGTCGTGCGGGCAGGACAGGTCTTGCTAAGGCTTGCCACTCCGTGTGTTAGAATGCCGTGAGTAGTTTGTGTGGGCTGTTGGAGAGCTCATTTTCCAATTGTGACTGTCCCCACCAAGTTGTCCCAGCTCAAGCAAGCTACAAACTACCTCAATCTCGACCAAGATGATGATCAGCAAGTCAATCTGTGCACTGTGTGTGGCGGCTGTGGCATTCTCTCGTAGTGCAGTGGACGCGACGACGGAGGCGGCGGAGACGTTCGGCTGGTTGCTGCCGAAGAGCTATGGCACCTACGGTGGCTATGGAGGTGCTGGTGCCGGCACAAATGGTTATGGAGGTGCTGGCGCCGGCACATATGGTTATGGAGGCGCGTCGGCGGGAACGAGCGGATACGGTGGGCTGTCTACTCTTAAGGCACTTGGCGTCTCAAGTCTGGTGCTGGTGTAGGACGTTACGGCAATGGCTACGGCAACGGTTACGGCAATGCCAACGCTGGGTTGAACGCTGGTGCTGGTCTCAACGAGAATGCAGGGCTCAATGCCAACGCCGGACTCAACGCGAACGCAGGGCTCAATGCCAACGCCGGACTCAACGCTGGTGCAGGACTCAGTGCTGGAGCTGGTCTCAATGCCGCTGCCGGTCTCAACACGAACGCTGGTATGAAAGCAAACGCCGAACTCAACGCTGGTGCCGGTATCAAGGCCGGTGCTGGGCTCAGTGCTGGTGCTGGCCTCAATGCTGGTGCCGGTCTCAACGCTGGTGCCGGTATCAAGGCCGGTGCTGGGCTCAGTGCTGGTGCTGGCCTCAATGCTGGTGCCGGTCTCAACGCTGGTGCCGGTATCAAGGCCGGTGCTGGGCTCAGTGCTGGTGCTGGCCTCAATGCTGGTGCCGGTCTCAACGCTGGAGCTGGTCTCAATGCTGGTGCCGGTCTCAATCCGAACGCCGGACTCAACGCCGGTGCAGGACTCAGCGCTGGTGCCGGCCTCAATGCTGGTGCCGGTCTCAACGCGAACACAGGAATCAACGCTGGAGCCGGTTTAAAAGCGAATGCTGGTCTCAATGCCAGCGCTGGCTTAAATGCTGGAGCTGGTCTCACTGCTGGCGCGGGTGCGAATACGAACGCTGGAAACAAGGGCTACACAAGCGACAACACGGACAGCTACTCGAAGGGAGCGGGTGCCACCACTACACCAGCCCCACAGAAGACCGCCAATCAAGCGTCGCAGACGGTTGCACATACGTCCACCAAGACCGGCACCTACCGCCACCTGCGCGCTTAAGTTCCAAGAGAGTGTTCATTTTATCGCGCTAGAACCTCCAAACTCCACCACTCGGCCGATGTGCCGAGATCTCTACCCTTCGATACTTTGACAGCACGAAACGTGCAGCACCTTTGTTTGTAGTAAGTTAGTCTACCAGTTGAATGCACGTAAGCTTAGCTTCATCAGAAGTAATTTGTACTACGATGTATCCTTTGCCGAGTACAGTATCGGCTTCTTAACTCATTTAAAAAGTAAGTGCGCCGTCGGACAACCCAGATCACTTTTGATTGGCTGATGTCTTTAATAACAAATCGAAATCCATCAATTTCTAGCCAATCCACATCCGTCATAGCCCAATTTAAACGTAGCATCGACTGGCTGGTGCAGACACTTCGAAGCGACAGCAGCACCGAAGGAAGTCCGGGCGCGCTTCCTCTTCCTCTCTCTCTCTTTCTACGTCCCACATCATGGCTCCAGCCAAACGCAGACGTGGCACTGCAGCAGCCAAGAAGAACAGCTCCGATGCGCCCTCTGAAGCCCCGGAACCAGTGGAACAGAACGGCGTCAAGGCAGCAGCACCCGACGCCGAGGCACAGACGCTCACCGTGGCGCTGGAACGGATCAAAACCGAGTACGAACCAATCATCAGTGAGCTGCAGGGAAGATTCAGCTTCATACGCGCGCTACTTGTCGAGTTCTGGCCCGAGATGCAGCGAGACCCGCGCGACGAGACGCAGCTGCCCGTGGACGGCGACGCGCAGTGGTTCTGGTTCGCCGAGATGCAGTTTATGGTGATTTTCCTGTACGAGATCGCGTTTATGGAGTTCTCTATGAGTGTCACCAAGCCAGACTCGATCACGCTGGAGCAGCAGCAGGAGAAGACGACGCTGGCGCATCGTCAGGACATGGAGGAGCGCGTCAACTTCCTCTCGAGGCTCAAGAACTACGTGGACGACCTAGCAAATTGCCGCCTGGCAGCCACCAAGCAGACAGGCAAGAGATTGCCGCGTGTATTCCGCCTCGCAGACATGTACAAGCTCTCGACCGGGGAGACGACGCTGCTGCAGCTGCTCGTGGTGATGCAGGGCTGTCAGAGCAACGCTGTGCGCTGTCAGATCCTGGACGAGGACTCGCAGCGGAGAGTGATGACGTGTCAGCGGCTGTCGGGGCTGTCGGAAGTGGACATCGCAGAGTTCCGAGACGACGAGCGCGAGCACGTGAAGGAAGGCACGTTGCTCGTGGACGAGGAGACGTACTGCACGAGTCTCAGCCTGTCGAACATTTCCGTGCGTGTGCTGCTGGGACGGCACTTGACGAGTAACCAGGCGCTAAAAGTGAGTCAGACGGCGCTGGAGGAGCTGCTCAAGAACGAGGGAATGTCGTTCGGGGAGGTTCTGGACACGACGACGGCAGGTGCTCACACTACGAATATCACTGGCCACAAACGAGAGCGTAGCGATAAAGTGGACGAGGAACAGGAAGAAGAAGATGCGGAACACAACGCAAGTAGCGACAGTGAGGAGGAAAACGAGGTCCAGGACGACCCCAGCGCCTCTGCGTTCGCGTTTATTGGCAAGTACAAGACGGACAGCAAACGTTCCAAGCATCAGGCGAAGGAGGACGAAAAATTGCTGCTCAAAGCGGCTGAAAGCGGCAGTGACAAGCACCATTTGCTGTCTTCGCTGATGGACTCGAGCGAGCTGAAGCCATACAGCCCCGAGAACCAGTTGGAGTATCTGGAGGATCGATTTCAGGTTGTGGCGTTTGCGATCCGAGCGTCCGGCGCGCGCGTGAAGGACCAGATGAAGGAAGCAGGCACGAAACAGCCGTGGGAGTCATCGGCGCCGGCGTCGGCCGGTCGACGCGAACTCAAGGCCAAGCAGCGCGTGTACAGCCGTCGGGCGCAGCATCGATTGGCGCTCACACGACAAGCTGGGCGTCCGCTGCCGCGTCTGGAGGAACTGGCCGCCAAGTTCAAGCTCAACCGCTTCGAGCAGAACGTGATCGTGATGCTCATCGGCAAGACCATCTCTCCGGTCATCAAGAACCTCATCGACGGCGTGGACACGTCGCCAGTGCAGCGTATGGACGAGAGCGTGATTATCAACCAGATCCTGTCGATCTTCTGCGAAACGTTCCAAGAGCAAGTGGCGCATCGAGTCTTCTTTTACAAGTCTTCGCGTCTGCTCAGTCGCGGCCTCGTGAAGCTCCACAGAGGCCGATGGCACTCGACGGCGGGGGATCTCGTGGACCAGCGCGTGGAACTGGATCGGCGTGTACTGGACTGGGTCGTCGGACTGGATACGGAGATGAACGAGCTGGTGGAAGGCTCGGATCTGTATACGCCCAAGGTGCAGCTGGACCAGGTGGTGCTGCCGGAAGAGCACAAGAGCACGATCTTGGAGACGGTGGAGAGCTACGAGAGCTTCCGCAGGTATCGCAAGAAGAGCGGACTGGAGCAGGCAGGCATGGCGTACGGCGCCGGCCTCGTGTTGCTGCTGTGCGGCGCCAGCGGGACCGGCAAGACGATGACGGTGAACGCTGTGGCCGACCACTTGAAGAAGCGCGTGCTGCTCGTGGACTTCCCGTCGCTGCAGGGCAAGCGTCAAGAAGGCATGGAGACGGACGCAGACCTGCGAGGTCTCTTCCGTGAAGCAGACATGAGCAACGCCGTGCTCTTCTTCGACGAGTGCGAGAACATCTTCCGGCAACGTGACGGCGGCGGCGACCGGCTGTTGAATGCGCTGCTGACGGAGATCGAGCGGTACGAAGGCATCGTGTTCCTGGCGACCAACCGGCCGTTCGACCTGGACGAGGCCATGCATCGACGCATCACTGCCGTGTTCGAGTTCAAGGCGCCTGACCACATCCAGCGACGCAAGATCTGGGACGTTCTGCTGCTGCGCGGCGCGCTGAAGACCGAGGAAGGCATCGATTGGGACACGATCGCGCTCAAGTACGAGCTCAGCGGTGGCTTCATCAAGAACGCCATCTTGTCGTCTCTTCTGAAGGCCATTGCGAGGAACGGCGAGGCGCCCGTGATCTCGCAAGCCGACATTGTAGCGGGCTGTGCGTTGCAGATGCGAGGCAGCCTCCACATGAAGACGTTCGACCACCGAGTGGTGCCTACCAATGGACTGGACGAGCTGATCGTCGAGGACTCGGTCAAAGACAAACTGCGTCGCATTGTGCAGTTCGAGAAAGCTCGCAGCGTCATCTACGGCCAATGGGGCTTCGACTTTGGGCAGTCGAACAAGCAGCAGAAGGGCGTCAGTGTGTTGATCTGTGGACCGGCAGGCATCGGCAAACTGGACGCCGCCAAGGCCATCGGCTTCGAGATCGGGCGACCGCTTAAGGTCGTCAACTTCGGGCAACTGACAGCGGATTCGGCCGCGGAGACTCGCAAGGCGCTTCGTGCCGTGTTCGACGACGCTCGACTGATGGACGCCGTGCTGGTGCTCACGGGCTTCGAGTCGTTCGGCAGTCACATTGAAGGCGGCGTGATCCCCATAGACAGTCTGGAGTCCTCGCCTCGCTTCCGGATGGAGGTGATGCGGCTGCTGGAGCTCATGGATACATTCCCTAGCACCACCATCTTGCTGGCCAATGTGGACAGAGCGGCCGCGTCGTCGCTCGTGCAGTCGGAGTTCTGTCGTCGACTCAAGTTTGTGGTCGAGATGAGAAACCCCAACGCCAAACTGCGCGAGAAACTGTGGCGCGCGTGCTTCCCGCCCAAAGCGCCGCTGGACACGAAGAAGCTCGTGGATTTCCAGCGGCTGGCGGAGCGGTACGACCTGAGCAACACGTCCATTAGTGACGCCGTGTTCCGTGCTGCGGCGAGTGCTGCGCTGCGTCAAGAGAGCGAGCGTGTGATCACGATGAAGGACTTGACGGATGCCGCCGAGATTGAGCGACAGAAAGCGCGAGGCGGCGCTGCTGCGATGGATAATCTCTTCGTCTAACGCAATTAATGAAAAGCCTAATCTATGGACAGACTCGTAACTGGTAGAAATAGAGAGGTTGGAGACGGGTACAAGTTGTGGTTAACGTTAACCGCGTTAACCTTAACGCCTTCATTGCTTCAGTGGTCCTGTTTACCTTTTTTGTCCTCTTTTTAGTGACATCAGACGGAGCCTAAAGTTGCTCTTAGATGGAGAAGGGCAGGTCGTCGCCGCTGGTGAATTCCCGCACCACTTCGTTCTCTGTGATGGTCACGGTACGAATCACACCGCCAGAGCTGCCGTCACGAGCCATTGCGTGGGATAGCGCCTTCTTGACAAACCTCTGGCATTCCTCCTTGGTCATGTTCGGCCTACAAACGCAGCAAAGTATTAGCATCTACGCTCCTCCACTCCAGATGACTACTCTACCCACCGATACTCCGAGTCCACGAGACCGTAGATGTATGTAGAGCCGCTGCCTCCGATAGCAAAATCCTGCTCCACCATGGCGCCACCAACCGGGATGGAGAAGACCTGGCCGCCCTTGACCGGATCCCAACCAGCCACGATGATACCAGCCAGCAGGCGGTCCTTGTTGTGGTAGCACAGCGAGCGGAACAGGTTGGCGGCCGTCCCCACCTTGGGCAGGCGACCCAGCTCCACACTGTGAGAGTTCAGATAGTAACGCACGTAGTCGCTCAGCGCCTGCGTGTCTGCGGCCGAGCCCGAGCGACAGCAGAACAGTCGGTCGTGCAAAGGTGTGAGCTTGTCACTCACGCGGTTGGCCACGTACGTGCCCGTGGACGTGCGCGAGTCAGCGCCCAGAACGACGCCGCCGTTGAAGCGCACGGCGATGATAGACGTGCCGGCGTCCACCTCGCCGGGCTTGAGGTACGAGCCTTCGTCCACTTCCTGCTTGGTCATATTGGATCCTTCTTCTATCTGTTTTGAATAGGGGGGCTATGGAGAAGCCTGAAGATTGTATTGAGGGTATTATGTTGCACGATCTTTATTGATTAGTTGCAATTTGTGTGGCCACATGTAAACTATAGGAAAGCATCATTTTTAACTGTGATCGAGCATGAACTTCAACTTGACCCGCTCACTCACTGGGCGGCTGGGTGTAAGGCTTGAACGGCGTCGTAATGACGGTTAGGGCGGCGGTGCGAGCGACGAAGTCGCACTCGGTGGGCGATAGGAAGGAGGAAACGTTGCTGTACTTGGCCTGGGCGTGGTCCTCAGCCACCTGCACCATCTTGTAGACGTGTTCGTCAGGAAAACCAGGCAGAGCGAGAGCTTTCTCACGCAGCTGCGACCAGGACGGGAGCGCAGCGAGACGAGCTTCGAGATCGTCGGATGGACTGCAGACATCTTCCTCATGGAAGTCGCGCGACCGAGAGGTCACAAGCGCAGAGAGCGATACGTGCAGCCACACTCGCCAGGCCTTCGCCTTATCGGAAGGCGACAGCAGGTGCTCCAGTTGCTGGAGCGACCAGGCCGACGTGGCGGCGTGGAGAATGATGAAGTCATTGTGCTTGAGCATGACGTACAGCCATATGACGATGTCGAGTGCGTAGCTGCCGTCGAAGTTCGAGAAGTCAAACTCGTTTATCTGATTCCAGATGAGAGCGAAGGCCTCAGGGCTGTTGCGCTCCGGGTGTCCCGAGAATACGTTGACACCACGCTGGATCCAGCCAATGTCGAGGTCCTTAACTGGCGACGTCGCCACGAGACGATCCTGCTCGGAGCGTAGGAATTCGTTGCTGGTGACTGCGGCGGCGACTTCGAACACCGTTTGACGTGTGAACTGACGCAATGGCTCTTTACTGGGCGGCATTTCTGGCTCGTCAAACGGCAAATAGCAGTGGTGCTGGTAGGCGAGCCCTTCAGCAACAAGACGGTCACCGCCGATATGATACGCGTAACCCAGCTGGATAATACCGTGCAGCAAAGCGCCAGCCAAGCCGCTGAAAAGGTTGGGCAAAAGCTTGCGCACAGCTCCATCAACTCCGAGCTTCTTAACGTCCTGAGCGTAGTAGGCCAGTAGAGCGTCGTACTGTTGGCGCTTGCCCAGCAACGCTTGAGCTTCTTCATCCGAAAGAATATCGAGCGTTGCAATGTGCTCTACGACGTCTTCGTGGTCGGGACCCGCAGCTTCGAGCTTTTGGGTGTAATGCGCGGCGTAATCAGCGATCTTTTGTTCGCTCGCACCGAGTTCATGCAGCGCCACGACCGCGTGCAGCAGGTGGTTGGACAGGTAGTTGCCGTACTCAATTCTGAAGCGAAGAGTTGAGTACTCACGCGTCAGAGTTTGGCGAACCTGCTCAGCCGGGATCTTGGTTTGGGTCGCATCGGAGTTCGAGGAGGTGGCCATGGTTGCTAATAAGTTGGTTGGTGGGATGCGCTGTTGCAGGCAAATTAAAAATGACTAACCGGTAAAGCAACGGGCACATGCACATGCATAAATTCTGGTGGTCGGACTTGGTGTGGTAGGACATTGGTGTTCGTGGTCCACACCTTCACTCACGAAACTACATGTAGATGATTTTGCGCAAACAGGATACATGTAACTTCAACGACTGCAACTTTTTTTAATGCATCCATTCTTCGTGCGGTAAATTTAGGTTATACCAAGCCGATTTCGAGGTACATTTTGTACGCTGGAGACATGCGCGATAAGGGACTGAGAGATGCTCGAGACGAGCAGCAGGAGCTGGAGGCGCTGCATCGACTTGATGAAGAGTGCGTTCATCAACAGCGAGTCGTAGGTTTATTACAGTCGCAGCTTGTGTGAGCATGTCTTTGTGTTGACACCGTCTGAGTGGCACAGGGGAATTACCTCAAGGCGTTCGACTGCATGGAGCGAGCTCTTGTTCTGCGTCGGCACTTCTTCGGCGTCGAAAGTGAGGAGGTTATACAGGCTTGCCGAGCACTTGCCGAGATGTGCAACCTCCTGGCTATGAGTTTCTTGCAGCAAGACAACTATTCAGTGACCATTGAGTTGCTGAAGAAGGCGGAGGTGCTTACCCAACGGCATCACCCGGTCGAACGAGCCACGACGCTCAACAATTTCGCATGTTACTACCGTCGACTGGGTAAACTCCATTCAGCTATGACGAGTCTGAAACATGCACTGGAACTAGAGAAAAAGATGAAGAATGTTCGCAACGCTGCTGACACGCAGTTGAACATGTGCGCCGTATTATCGCAGCTAGGCAAACATCAAGAAGCTTTGGAGCACGCGCAAGATGCACTTATCACTCTACAGGAAGGATTTATCCATGACAAACGCGATGCGTCTGTTGATAACTCAACGGGTGACTCATCAAGCGCAAGACTCGATCGAATTTCGGTCATGTGTATAGCGTATCACAACATTGGAGTGGAGCAGGAATTTTTAAAAGAATATTCTGAATCCGTCGCAAGCTACAAGAAGGTAAGGTTGGTATTGCATTATATTGAGTTAACCGTAGTCATTTCTCTTTCATTCGATTCCAGGGTATTGTTTTGGCCGAGCAATATCTCGGTGCAGACCATTCGATTACCACCACCATCCGAAACTCGTACCTTGCAGCGAAGAGAAACTTGGCCACGAAAACGAAAGTTAAACCTAGTTCAGGTAGCCGCGGTCAAAAGCCTATAGCTGGTGCAAGACTTTTATCAAGTCCTCGAAGTGGCTCTCTCCGGATGCCAAGTCCGAAGGCGAAGAAGAAAGATCATCACAGTGGTTTCCCAACTCCACGTTCGATCATTTCAGAAGCGCTAGCAAGAGTTCCGTTGATGACGTTGCCGCCGCTCGAGGTTCAAAGCCCTCCTAGTGTAGGTACGACGAAGAAAAATGCGGATGAAGTGATGAACGCTGCCCCGACGTTGTCCCCTACAGACCCATTTTTCAGTCCTCGGTTCAGATTTGATAGTGATATGACTCAACCAAAACCTAAAGCGCTTGCAAGCATCACGAGTCCCCAGTCCGTGGCATCAACAAAAGTGGAAGTACGAACGACACCATCAAGCAACGGGAGGAGGAAGAGCAGTGTGAAGAAGCCTTCATCGAGGACTGATTCGCGTCGAAACGATAAAAAGAAATCAACAGATGAACGCATGCAGACAGCACCAACACCAGAGGAGGACACGAATACGAAGGCAATCACATTGACTGATGATGCTGGTGGTGAAGTAGCAGATAGCTTTATCGGTGACTCCTCGAAGGGAAACATGGCTGAAGAACCTAATGGTGCCGTACACGAACTTGCGTCTGCGGGTCGAACTGAAGAATTACCCATTCTGATTGCTCCAGAAAACTCCAATCTACCCGACGTACTCGCTCAGAGTGCTCCTATCATTGATACATCCGAAAACCATGAAATTATTATCACCGAGCGGCAAAATGTTACGGTGGACACCATTAGCTCTGTGGATCAAGAATTGGACCCAACGACACATACAGTTTGTTTGGTAGAAAGCAGTCATGAAATCGAGGAATCAGTCGTGGGTGGCATTGATGGGGCAATTTCAAAGATGACAAGTGTAGTTGATACGGTTACGGAAGTGGATGTCCAGTCTTCTCCAGCTGATGTCACTCCAGAGGAGGAAAATATAACCGTAGATCCGCCTTTGAAGAAGCAAGAGACAACTGGAGACCTCGGTTCTGATTTCCGTGGGACTGTGAAAGATAATGGCAACACGGAATCGTATGATAGCGCCCCTAATGGGATGGATGCAAGGCACGACCATGAAACACCAAAATTAAAAACATTAGAAGATGCAGCGGATGTAAGTGACGAACTCACGGCAGTTTCCAATGCTACTGAAAAAGAGGGTCGTGGAGAGCAATCTTACCAAGTTATTGAAGATCTTAGTCTTGAAGACAACACTGAAGTTGATGTGAACGTTACCGATCAAGGAGGATCCTCATGTACTAAATATTTAGCTGGCGAAGATGACTCTAACATTAAGGAAGGAAATCCTCCCAAATCTGAAGAAACTTTAGGTGTGGAGGGTGCACAAAACTACGTTCCCAGCGCTCAAAGTGCTTTCGATACAGCCGAGAACGTTTTAGATGTTGAGAACGCTGGAATTCACGATACGAACGAGGATCTGAATATCGAGAATCATGCAGTCGATGAAGAAGGTGACGCAACTACCCAAGTAGATGACCAGCCTCGCTTATCATCTTTTGGTGTGGACGACGTCGACATTGTCACTCCGGAAGGTAACGTTTCGACCAGCGATATACGCTGCAATGAAGTAATTGAAGCTGCAGCTCCCGTAGAACCGTTGCTTATCGAGAACACGGATGTACCCGAAGAAGACAATGGGCATCCACTGATTGAAGAAGAGGGGCAGTTTTTCGATCACAAAGCGAATGAGCCACAGACATCGAACGGTGTTGAATCTGCGAATGACCACGAAGCCCAAGAGAGCCATCCATACACCGATGATTTTCTTTTGAGCGAAGAGTTTCATCCCACGATTGACAGCTACGAAACTGGAGGTTACTACGATGAGAACGACATTTCATCTGCAGTCGAAGCTCAAGAAGATGCATACGGAGGTGGTGAACAAGAAGTGAATAGTGTAGAGCACTAGGAGTTTATCGATCAAAGTGAACAGATCGCCGTTGGCGACGAACATCAAGGCTTCGAATACGTTGCAAATGAAGCTCAGTTAGACTGGAGTGAAATGGGACAAGGTGAGTCTGTTGTAGTGAACATGGTGCGGAGTACAGCGATTACTATCAAGACACCCCAGCGTCATGCCAAGAAGAGCAACAGTCTTATGCTGACTACGATGACAACGTAGGCGATCAACAGCGTGAAGATGAAGTTTCTGGTTTCCCTACCGAAATTAATCCGAGCACAACTATTGATATCGCCAATGCTGAAGATGATGCAGCACCGGAACCTCTCACCTAATTTACAAACTTACATGTTAACAAACCTGGCATTTGTGCAAAGTACTTTTTTCGATTGAAGCTCGCAAAATCTTCCTCACATGCGAAATAATTCGTGCCGCAGCCTCGAGAGAGTAGTAAGGAGCAATTGCCTCAAGTCCAAATCTGCCACACTCTCGACGTCTTCTTCAGTGAGAAACGCGATGCTGCTGAGTGTCCGGTATCCGCGCCGCTCCAAGTCAGCTCCGAACGCAGTCAAGTCCTGGTGACATGCAGCCATCCACTGGATCACTTCGCCTTGCTCGCACACTGAATAACTCGTCAGTATCCACACTATAAAATGCACGTCCATCAACGCAAACGCACCCATGCTGAAGATGGTGGCGCTCTCCTGGGCGTCTGACAAGCGCCTCCTGACCCGCGGACTTGCTCCATCCTCTTCATCAAGTCGTGGCTTCTTCTGCTGTCGAACCTGCGGGTCCACGTCAATCACCACCTTATGCTCAGGCTTCACAGGCTTCGTAGCTCTCGGTGCAGCCCTCGGCGACATCGGCACAGCGTTCATCGTCTGCGTCGAAAACATCACGCTGTTGTTGTTGGACTTGCTCACAAATAGTGCCATCCTGACAAGAACAGCACTCGTCCTGGGTTCTAAATATACACAAACACCATATACCTCGAGGTAAAGGATACGGCAGGCCACATGTAAGCCACAAAATGAATACATCGCATTGCAGACGACCCCGCCCGGTCTTCTCGCACTCTATCCGCGCATCCGAGCGAGCGCTTCCATAAACTCTGTCCACCTAGCTATACTAGCACCAGCCACTGACAACAAGGCAGAAGAGTACAATAATCCTCCCCCCCCCTTTATTCGTCAGTTCTTGGACTGCAAGGCAGCTCTAGGCCGCCGCAGCAACACACGTCTGTCGTCTGTGTTCTCTCTGTTGCCTGCTTAGATGTCGTCGAAGTCGAAGCCAATGTCGTCCTCTCCGTCGCCCTCCATGGCCATGTCCACAGCCGTTTCGTTGATACGCGCATTGTCCGGCAGTTCTCCGTAAGCCTTGAGACTACGAGCCTCGTCGGCGTTGTATTTATGAATGATGTCCACCTTGCCGTCCTGGTACTCGCGCAGACTCACGAGGATGATGTCACCAGCTCCCACCCATACTTTTTTGCGCATCCTGCCGCGGATGTGGCCGAGGCGCGTTACACCGTCGAAGCAGTAGGCCTCCAGACGACCATTACCCAGCATTCGTACAACCTGCGCATATTCTGGATGAGAGTATACATTGTATACGTTAGATGGACCACTCAGATGTATACATCAACGTAACTCGACGTCTAGAGAGACGTCTAAGCAGCAGGATAACGCACCCTGGCCCTCCTCCTTGAACTCGAGCTCGCGCTTGTTCTCCTCGTTGTCGTTCTTTCCGCGGCGGCGGTTCTTGCCTCCCTTTCCTTTGTTCTTCGGCATCTTCGCTGTTTCGCTGTCGAATCCGGACTGAGGTAGCAGCCACCTTCGGGTGGTTCGCACGTAAGACACTTTAAACCAATCATGTTCTTAGAATATTGTTTCTACCAATCATATCACTAATCCGTCGACCTAGGCCTCTTCTATAATATAGTAAATACAGCATACAGGAGGCCAAACCCCTGTAAATTCGTTTAATCTAATGGCTAAAGCTGCAAATTTAAATATCCTTGAAGAGTGACGTTCACCCTTGCATGTGCGCACTCTCAGCGCGATCCTTGCTCTTCCTGGCGCCGTATCCCCGCCCCACCGCTCATTTTCCTTGCCTACACTGATCTCGTCTTATCCGGATCCGTTCGCTCCCTCCGATGGCGTCTCCCGCGCCTTCGCCTTTGCCGTGGCGGCGTCGTGAGGTCTTGTCTCGCTCCAACTCGCGTCCTCCGAACTACCCTCTACGCCGCTCCGTGGACGCCAGCGTCAACTACAACACATTCCGCAGCAGCTCCAGCAACCTGTCCAGTATGGTGTCGTCTTATCCAGTTCTGGGTCTGTCGACGCTGGCGGCTCGTAAGCGGCTGCTCCAAGCCATCGAGCGCAAGATCCGCGAGAAAGAGAGTTCGTCCAATGTCACAACCGAGTTCCGGGACCCTTTCTCGCTGCTACTGGCGCTCTGTGCTGCCTTCCGGTTCACAGACGCGGCCAGACGCTTTGCAGAGATGGAGAGGGATAGAGGCTCGGCCGCAGTGGGGGAAGGACTCTTCCTCGTTGCCGCAGCAACAGGCAATGTGCTGCTTAACATGGCGCAGAAACGTCGACATCATGCAGAGATGGCTGAGAGAGTCCGAGTAGCCGTACAACAGATGCAAAGAGATAATGATAAGAACAAAGAGGAGGAGGACCAGAGCCCTCCCGTGTGGCTGGGCAGCGGGCCGGAGCCTACAGTGCTTCTGCCTTCAAATAGCTACGTCGCATGCTATCGAGACAGTCAGTGGCAGCGGCTGCCTATGAATTTGCTGGTGGAAGGAGATGTGGTAGGCTTAATGAGTGGAGATATTGCACCGGGAGAAGTGCGACCTGTGGAAGTACATGGGAATGAAGAACAACAGGTATATCCGAGAGGCTGCAAGTTGCCGTCCTGGACGAGGAGACATGCTAAGGATACGACGAGATGCACAGCCACGTTTGATCCTCCGTTGCTGCTGGATTTGTGCGGTGAGATGCGGATTTTTGAGATGCTGGAGACGCCTGTGGTAAGGGATATTGAAGACGCATTGTTTCGGATTAACAGACCTGTGACACCGACGCAGAAGCTGCAGGCACAAGCGAGACAGTTAGCGATTTATATTTGTACGTTGTACTCGGTTTTGGTGCTGGTGGCCATTGGACTGCGCGTGGTGGTGCAGCATCGGTCGCTGGATATCACGCTTACTCATGTTTTGCTAGGCCCTATTGGAATTTGGTTGTGCTTTGCGTCGTTAAACACGCCATTGGTCTTGTTTGTCGCCGAGGCCGCGGCTACTGCATCCATTCTAGGCTCATTTGACGATATTCTGGCACCGAAAGAAACCAAAAGCCAAGAACAGGAGCAGGGTGCGGGAATAAACGGTGATGAATCCAACGAGGAAGAAGCCCCAGATAAAGCTACAGCAACAGCGAATACAAGCACACCAAAGGTGTCCAAGAAAGATCCACGACGTCAAGATGAGCATGTATCTGGTATTGATAGCGCCATGGCATCGATCTTGAAAGCGACAGCATTTGCGCCGCCTGATATCTTCGACGTTGAAGATCGTGAAAAAATGCGCTCCGAGAAGGCTCAGAAGCAGTCGGCAACCATGCGATCGCTTCAGTACTTTCTAGTGGTGCTCCGATTTCGTGTTATGCATTGTGACGTTGCTCATGTATCTGACCGACGCCATCTCCCAGTGCCGTTTCGCTCGTTCCGCCTTCTGGAACGCTTGGGTAACATCACAATGCTGTGCTGCTTTGACGATGATATTTTATGCGAGCAAACTCCGTCCGTGGAAGAGATATTTCTTTTAAACGACAAACAGAGCAACAATACCACAGTTCTCGACCTACATGCGGAGCGAAATTGTGACACAGGACTGCAATTCGAAGATCCAAAGTGGAAGCAACACCTACTGTCGCTAAAGCCGATTGGATTGGCTATTATGGTGAACGACGACGAGAACCCGGCGCGACACTACGAGGAGAATATGCGCTATCTCGTGAACGAAGGGCTGTGTCCAGTCGACGATGGCGACGAGAGGGATCCGTACTTACGAAGCTGTATGCAGCGACTATCAGCTCACATTCGAATGCTTCCTTTCCCGAAGCATTTGCTGAATCTCTCGCGTGAAATGGGCTTTTCAGTAGCGGATGATTTATCGGTGTTCCAGAGGAGACAGTCCATTCATATTATCTGCCCTCGATTGGCGCACCATGAACACACAAACGATCATCACGACCAAGGCCAGGAAGATACGCGATATCGGGGAAATCTCAAGTCTCATCTCTATTCGACTGTGGTACTTGACAAACGCTCGCATCGCCACCAGTTGCTATCACGTGGTCACCCGACAGTTGTATTGGCTCACTGCAGCGAATATTGGGATGGCAAGTCTATATGCCCGCTCACGAGTGAAAAGCAACGAGCGATTCTCGATATGTATAACCAGTGGCGCGTGGAAGATTTGGACTGTATCGCGTTTTCTTACGTTCCCGTGCCTCACAAGCTCAATAGTCTTTTCAGCCGTAGTAGCTCCCTGGACTCTCCGAACGCTGGACCAACCCGCAAATTGGGTGGCACTTTGCCGCCAGTTTATCTCGTTGACGATAGCGCTGCCAGCGAATTGAACTCCCCGCATTCGGTTGCTCCGCGGAACAGCATGCCGTTTTCTAGCAGCATGAGTGAAGATCAAGGAGATGGGCGGGATCACAGACGCATGAGTTATTCAGGTCCGCTATCACCTTTAGCCTCCCCAGACTCCGTGGATGACATGTCACTAGACCAAGAATCGATCTCAGACGTACGAGCAACCAAGTCTACAGGGGCCCCTCCAAGCGGACAGATCACCCCACCGTCGAAACGACGTGGAAATCTCACAATTAGCGATCTTGAGTCGTCTGTGGGGATGCAGCCATCCGAGACAAGCTCTGTTGAGAAGGATTTTATGCTTTGGCGTATCCAGGATGACCAGATTTTCTTGGGCATGGTCGCGACTGGCGTCCAACCGAAGCAGCACACGCCTGACTTTATCGAAGACTTAAATGCGTGTGGCATTCGCTTCGTGTACTTCTCTCCTCGTAATATGCGCAGGAGCAAACTGCTCGCCGAGAAAATGGGGATCGAGACGGACTGGAATTGTGCAATATCGCTGCGTCCACTAGAAAGTGATGGTCCGGACCCTCATCGCATGACGTCAAACTACTCGGATTGGGACGTAAAAGCTCGTTTACCGCACGGAGTTGAGGCGATTAAGCGGCACCTGGCTGAGGTGGATAACGTCCCGTTATTAGTGTCGCTTTACACAGATAGCACGCCTGATACTATCAGCGAGATGATCTCGATCTTCCAAGAAAATCACGAAGTGGTCATGGGTGTTGGCTCGTCACTGAAGGAAAGCAACGCGCCACTGTTCTCAAAGGCAGACTTGGCGGTAGCATTGCAGGGCGGTGTGCACGCATTCTTCGATAAGCCAATTCCACACGGAAAGGAACTTCCTGTGTTCTCTGATGAGGATGTTCAGTTCAGTCACATTCTCAACACGCTGGCGTGTGCCTTTCGGCTCAAGAGCGCTCCAGATGACGCTAGCAGCCAAGGAAAACATCACTCTGAGTCCGCTGACAGCAAGGACACTGCAACTACGGATGGAACTGCGAGTGTGGCTCATCTTATTGAGCTCATCCGACTAGGACGGCGTATGCTCACCAATTTCCATCAGATGAACACGTTCATGTTCGTGTCGCAGCTTTTTATCGCCACGGTCATCCTCGCATCCTACGCAATACCGTTCCCACACGCACCGCAGCTGTCGTGCGCCTCCATCTTCTGGTTGTTGTGGGTTTTGGTGCCAGCTCTCGGTCTGTCCATGCTTGCGTCTGCTAGCGAGAAAGGCATCATGAAGAAGACTCCACGCAAGAACGAAGAGTTTGATACGGAAGAGGATCTGCCTCGGTTGGCCGCTTACTTTGTCGGACGTCATGTGCCTTCGGTAGTGCTGTCTATTGCTGTGTTCGAGTGCTTGCTTGGATTTTCTCTGCAAGCTTCTAATTTTGCTGATCCGAACGCCTTTGGAGAAAAGTTTCGTGAATATCGATGGACGGATTTCGTACTAGACAATGAAGTGGTGACTCTGATGCCGAGACCAGCTGTCGTTTCGGCCGCTGTGGATCGCGCCGAAGCCGGTATGCTGCTGCTGATTGGCATCTGTATCGTGACGTCGTCTTGTGGATACTTGTATCGATGTGAGAGTATGTTTAAGCTATCTCCATTTCGGAACATTATGTGGGTGACAACAGCATGTCTGCTGCTGTGCTTCCAGTTTTTCCTCAGTATGCTCCGTGCGGGGATCGTTGGTGCTGATGGTGTGTCTCTGTGGCATTTCGTGAGTCAATCGGTCCCTTGGGCTTTCTGGGCTGTAACTTTGGGTGTGTGGCCTCTGACAATTTTGGGAATTGGCGAAGCAATCAAGACGCATGACAAACGACACCTTGTGCGCTACAACAAATTCCTCCGGATGCAATTTGACACTCGGCTTGGAATGTGGAGCCCCAAGTAAAATTATTGCAACGCTGTAATGGCGCGTGGGCGATTCAATGGATTTGCGTGTGTTAGACCAGGTTCTCTCTCGGTTAACGCGTCTAAGCCACTTGTCGAGGTCTGCATCGCAAGCGATGCCTTTTGAATCTGAAATCTCTGGAGTACAATGCAGATTTGATCAGACAAGCTCCGTGTGCTATATAACATACTACGAGACCTCCTGGAAATTCACACTGACCGAATGGTCTGTGGTCACACATTTTTATCATGTCTTTCGTTGGAATTCTTTTGAGTACATTGAAGCCCGGTTGTGAATTGCCGTCGAGTACACCTGGCACACTGTTTGAGTGGAAGAATGGAGCTTCATCGAGACAAATTACTGCTGGCATCCCAGTTCCAGTCATATATATATATAAGTACTGGAATAAACGACGAACGACGAACCCCTGTGAATCCATTGCAGCAAATATGGCTGGTCTGAGCGATGACAATTTCAGCGATGCTACGCTGGGCTGTCATTTTTGGCATCTTGCGAGAAACCAAGGCAAGAACCTGGGCTCAGGTTTTGGATACTGGGGTACTTAAGTACGTTGCGGCAACGAACGCGCAAGCTTAGATCCAAGAATTTACGATCTCAACGTGCGTCACAGGTTAGCCGGAAAGGGCAATTTAATGCCAATTTTTTTGGCCGGTTGGCGAATGTCCTCGCCAAGTGCTCAAAGATGCCTTGTGGCAGGCACGTTGTGATGAAGACAAAGCGGTTGTCGAGGAATAACAGTAAAGCTGAAAAGCGAGCAATCGTTCAGATAAGGAATTTCCAAGTGCAGTTGCTATTGCACTGAGCTGACGAGAAATTGCTAAGAATTTGCCATGGGAAATAGTGAATGCGCATGACGCAATCAAACTCGCGATTCTAGCACATATGCTGCGGTGGTTCTTCTATTCTGCAAAAGTTTACAAGAACGAGCATCTGCCTAACCTTGAGTTAAACAGCGTCTACGATATACACGTTTTGCTAGTCGCTTGGGTACTGTACTAATAACTCATTATGATACAGAACGCCTGTTTGAAGATCTTAAATCTAATCGTGCAGGTGACGGTGCTGCGGGAACTCTTGGAAATTGGTAATCCTGTGGCTCTTGTGTATGGCTACGCTGCATTTATCTCGGCGGGCGCTTTGGCAGGAGCGATCAAGATACTGATAGGCAAATTTTCTGCGATTGGGGAGGTTATCGCCGGTTGCGTGTGAGTTATGTAGTTACAGCTATTATAATATGCTAACATGTTGGGTTCCATGCCCGCAGCTTCGATCTATTCGCTGCAATTGTGTTTCCTGTTCTCGTGCTCGTGTACTGTTACTACAACTTCCAGTTTGACGACGCCGTCTTTGCCACTTATATGGAAATTCTCCCAGTTGGCAGCTTTGAGCGTTCCGCAGCAATGTTTGCTGACCCGGCCGAGATGGCACTTTTTCGCTTGGCATTTGATTCACTGCGAATCATATCCAGTCTCGATTTTGCTCTTCGGGTTGGCATCAACCTTTCGTTTTGTTATCGTCTCAAGCGCATTGGAGATGTCCTTGTTGCTGCTCATTTGCGACGGGCACAGGCCGTGCGAGCACATAGAACTAGAAGACCAAGACAGCAAAGACCAGTACCGAGAGTGTTTGCAGTATTTTTCATTGCTTTCATTGTCGTGGTGCGGATGCTCACGAACCAAGCCATATCAGACTCACACGAGCACTGCTCTCAGTATCCGTAATGTGTTGTCTACGCATACCGCTGGAAACAGGGCGGGGGGGGGGGGGGGGGGGGGTGTCCGTGTAGAATCCTAATCGACGTGGATCGGGCACCAAAGACGTACGAGGAGTGGATTCATCCGGTCGACGTGTACAACACTGTCCAAGCACGGGCGTTTCTGTAGAACTGAGGTCGCTACAGTTGATTAATCGTCAGCTGCTCGAATTACCGGAAGAACCTCGAGCCTGTCGTCATTTGTCATCCTTGTGAGTCCTCAGGTTGTAAGAACTAACGTCAATGTACTAACTAGGATTGTTAATTTTCGCTGGCAGAGAGCTAATTTACACTGGCATCCAGAAGATCCCGTCATGGGCCAAGGAATTCAAATACCTCCAAACGCTGTAAGAGGTGCCTTAGAACTGTAACATGCATTTATCTGACATTCTTATGGATCTTGCTACTTTCAGCCATTTGGAAGGGAAAGTGGGGGGTCAAAATCTTCTTTCGCTACCTGACGATCTCTTCAGTGATATGCCGTGGCTATCAACAGTTCACGTTGGGATTCATCCCAAGCTTTCGCTTCTTCCATCTCTCAGTGGTGTTCCGAATCTACAGAGCGTGACTCTCGCCTATTCACTTGAGCTGTGCATCCTCCCCAGCTTTGATAATGTTCCTAAGCTGCAAAGTCTTGTTTTAGGGTTACTCCCCATCTCGAACAGATGCCAGATATGGCACCGTTGCAGGCGCTGTCGGATTTCTCGATTTCACGACCCATTCAGCTCTGTTGCAATGGATTTCGTGGAACTTGCGACTTGAATGACAACTACTGCGTTGAAAATCCGAGCTCGGGTATCCCAGCGGCGTCTTGCTTTATTGGTGAACTTTTTCTCGGCAGTGCTGGAACTCGGAATGCGTTCAGTAGATTCAATGCCAGTATCTGCCAGAAATTGCCATCCGACTTACTGGTTGTTCCTGGTGGACCTACAAAGAGAACGATCGAAATGTGCGACAGCAAACCGTTCGCACGTTGTGAGCGGACGGACGGCAGGATTGGCATCTGTTACAACAGATGCCAATCCTGCCGTCCGTATGCAAGTACTTTCATGCTATGGAGATGATAACTACATAAAGCTACGTCAACATCAGATTCAAAACGATGTTGGGCAAAAGTGTGATCCCGTTCTGGAAAAATGGCTAGCTGACAAGTGCAGTGTACAAAATGCAACAAATACATGTAAAAGTAATTTTTTTGTTCGCTTCCAAATACTTAAGTAGTGTTGGAATTATCGAAAAGTAAGAGGTGGGAGTGCCCCTTTTGTAAAAACAAAGAGCTTTTACTATGTGATTCCCGTAAGCGTTCCTATGCTAATTATCTTCTTCTCATCCGTCGATATCGATGTCAGCAACTTTCGACCTTGTTCTACGGAGAGGTGCTATAATGAATGAATGACATGTGTTTGGTTCCTCCCTCAAGAAGCTGCATGTTTTGCCAGTGCAGTGGTGATGACTCAAACTTGAGTTATTCTTTTAAAAACAGTATTTTATTATTATGCTGATGCCTTATTGATACCAGCTAAAAAGAATTACTTTATTTAATATGAGCAACAGTGCTGAGCCGGGTACGCGTCTAAGCATACTGTATCTCTGATTCCTTGGATACGGTAAAGCAAATAGTGCTGAAAATTAAAACACGAAAACATTACTTCGAAGTAAATTTTTAGATGAATGGAAAGGGAGGCATCGAGAGGCAATAATGGACTTCGAGATCGGTTATTGACTCCATAACCTGACGTGAACACTTACCGGTACGCACGTTCAGACAATGCGAGATAACGTCCAGCGCGAATGTGTTGCCACTTGATGGTTTGGCAGCGACACATCTCGTTTCATTTCCTACAAGGACACGACAGGGCTGTACCGGTACAATAATCAAAGTAAACAGCCCCGAGTCACGGTCGCTGTCTTGACAAGCCGACCAGTCGAACCATCACTTCCACAACAGACAGCAGTGAGTCAGGGCGACCAAAAAGTCAATCTACCAGCAGCATCATGAGGAGCTTTCTCTTCCCTTTGATCGCAGCCGCCATGGCGGCCGTCACGGCCGCATCAAGCGACTCCCTGTACTCGACACGTATGATCGAGAGTGTGATCAGCCGCAAGCAGGGTGTGGTCTCGTCGGGCGCTGTGACCAGCACCCTTGAGTCGGGCGTCCTCGCTCTTGCGATCCAATCGTGGCTCAACACCTACGGCAAGAACGGAGACTCGGAGCGCGTCGCCAAGTTCACGGCGTACGCAGACTCGATCGTGACGTCTACTTCGCCGTCTTTCAAAAGCCCCGAAGCCGCGGCTAAAATGCCCATGGATCGACTTACCATCGGTCAGGCCCTCCTCCATATCAACGCAACGGAGGGCACCCTCACCGCAGCCGAGTCAGAGACGTTGCCGTTGCTCAACTTTTCCCTGACGCTACAAACTCGCAACAAGTACAATGGTTTCTGGTACTACGTCTACCCGAACTGGTCGTACCTCGACGGTACTGTGTCGTTCCTGCCCTACATGGCCGCCGCACCGGGCTGGTCGTACGAGGACATGCTGTTACAGATTGAGCTGCTGTACCTGAACACCTACGACAAGTCCACCGCTTTGGTTGTGCACGGCTACGACGCCTCCAAGACAGCGGTGTGGGCCAACAAGGTCACTGGCGCTAGTCCCTACGTTTGGGGTAGATCGCTGGGTTGGTACCTTGCTGGTCTCATCAACGCGTGGGAGAAACTCGGAGACTGCTACGGCGGATCCAACTCCGCGTGTGTGCGTCTGACCGACGCGATCAAGCTCCAGGCCTCGCAACTGTCCAAAAGCATCGCCAATTACGCCGATAAGGAAACGGGAGTGTGGTGGCAGCTACCTACGTTCGGTGGCAAAAAGGGGAACTTCCTCGAGAGCTCTTCGACAATGCTCTACACCTTTTCCATTCTCAAGGGTCTGCGCCTCGGTATGCTTAAGGACGAAGCCAGCAAGCTCTTAAACACGGCGATTAAGGCCTACGATTACACCGTTAAAAGTGGAGCCTTCCTCCTTGACTACCACAACGGCACGCTGGGCTGGAACGGAACTGTCGCTGTGTGCAGCCTCAACTCGACGGCTACGTACGAGTACTATGTTGGTAGGCCGATTGTGCACAACCACGCCCTTGGTGAGGGGGCCTTCATTCTGGCGAGTCTGGAGATGGAGCGTATTACCAATTAGAACAACAGGACCGTAGCTTGGGAAGATATCGCAACCTTGAAGAAACACTGATCCCCCCTGTTTTTTTTGTTTCCCTTTGATGTCCTTTGCTGTTGCTATAACAACACTTTATTAGCTCACTATCGCAAGAGTGATAACCCTCACCTTTCGTGACGCTTTGCTATGAATGTGGAAGAAACAAGCTAATGAATTTTATCGATCATACCAGCTTGAAGCGTTGAGAGGTGAAAAAGGCATTCGGAAAGCTTTCAATCATTGGCGCCACCACTTGTACAGACTTGTCAGCAAACGGAAATTATGATGACCGGTTTAATGCACTTTGCCCATTTTCTTGACACTTTGTTGCAATTGCTTGTGAGATACAAGTAATTAATGCGGTCTACAGTACCCAGAATTTTCGCCTGCTCCCTCGAAATGATGTCAGTTCTACGTATTGGGTCTTGAACCGAACACTTGCAGTACGCACCCACGAATCTGTAGCACACTGTTCTTCTTCAAGGCTCCCAGTGGCTTGTTGAAGGTGAAGAACGGTCTTCCGCCAACACAACATTTTTGCGTCTTATTATTTCCCGATATCTAAGTACTTCAACAAGATCGCGTTTCAGTAGTTGGTCTAAGTGGGAAACACTCGGATTCAAGCAAAGCTCTGTTTTAATTTTACTCTTTTGAAACCAAGCACCTAAAGATAACATAGATTTCTCAAAAGCTCAATAGAGGTGATGCACGCACATGATACAAACAATAATCGAACAAAACGAATTACAAATTGAGGTAGCATTCAATTTGGTACACGACTGCACGACTACGAGGTTCACGATGTACTGGCATGGTGAGGAACAGTAAAAGTCTCGCCACATCGGACGAGATGTTTAGGTACGCGTTCGGGCTTGGAAACGACACACCTCATTCTGCGCTTACGCGCGCAGGTGGCGGTAGGTGCCGGTCTTGGTGGACGTCTGTGCAGCCGTCTGCGACGCTTGATTGGCGGTCTTCTGTGGGGTGGAGCGGTGGCACCCGCTCCCTTCGAGTAGCTGTCCGTGTTGTCGCTTGTGTTGCCCTTGTTTCCAGCGTTCGTATTCGCACCCGCGCCAGCAGTGAGACCAGCGTTAGCGTTCAACCCGGCGCCAGCGTTGAGACTGGCGCCAGCATTAATACCGGCACCAGCATGTGAATTTTCCGGGTACAGCACGCAAAGCGAGTGGAACCAAGGGGAAATTAGTTTTCCGAATGCAGGAAGGCACAACGGACACTAGGACGAGAAACCAAGAAACCGACGACAAGATAAGGCGATGGGGCAAGGGGCAGTTTGCTCCCTAGGCGCGGTGTGACTCATTTGGAGTCCTTGCAGCACGGTATTTTGACCATCCAGGATCTCAAACGGAGCCCAGACTGCTAGCGCACTCACTGCTCGCACAGTACATTCTTGATCATTGAGTAGAAGACTCGGAAGAGTCCAACGCATAGCATACAGGAACGCAATGAACGACAGCGAAATGCCTACACCGTTAAGCCAAGCTCTGTTCGACAGGGGGCTCCCGACGATGAAGTCTCGGCCACCACCTACAACGACCGCCGAGCGTACGGCCAGCGAGTGGCCTGTTGATTTTCAACCCTCTCACCATCCCTTAGTGGCTGCCATTCGGCACCTTGATTTGCAACCAAGGCGACTCATGCCTTTGGCCCTTAAGCACAATGAACTACACTTAACCCCCCATGCCTGTATGTATCGAGGAAATTGAGTCCTGCACCGGCGTTGAGTCCGGCGATCGCATTGAGACCGGCACCAGCATTGAGACCAGCGTAGCTGTATGGCAAACACAAACATTTAAAAGATGCCTGTACCTTGAATGAAAGCTCTCCCCTACCGGTATATATATTTGGCCCTCCAGCCACTTACTTCGTCGATGATTCATTGCACAATTGAGCGACTTTAAATAGCTTGATATTATTATCCATATAATACATGGAGAGACACGGCACCGATCTCCAGCAAAGTTGCGACGCCCCCCCCAAACTAACTATCGCTTCATCGTAAGCATGTCCATAGCAGTTTTTTTGCAAGTCGTCTCGCCATCCTGGTCTCGCCATTTGGCAGTCATGCCTTTTGTCTGCGCCCATTCTGCATCTTATCCGGGACACATCTTACAACCAAATGCAATTGCGTACACAAACCGTTGGTGGCCATGTGGCATAGGAACGGTTGTGGATGTACCGGTAGCCTCTACCTTCTGCCTGCTCGTTGTGCGGGCAGGACAGGTCTTGCTAAGGCTTACTACTCCGTGTGTTAGAATGCCGTGAGTAGTTTGTGTGGGCTGTTGGAGAGCTCATTTTCCAATTGTGACTGTCCCCACCAAGTTGTCCCAGCTCAAGCAAGCTACAAACTACCTCAATCTCGACCAAGATGATGATCAGCAAGTCAATCTGTGCACTGTGTGTGGCGGCTGTGGCATTCTCTCGTAGTGCAGTGGACGCGACGACGGAGGCGGCGGAGACGTTCGGCTGGTTGCTGCCGAAGAGCTATGGCACCTACGGTGGCTATGGAGGTGCTGGTGCCGGCACAAATGGTTATGGAGGTGCTGGCGCCGGCACATATGGTTATGGAGGCGCGTCGGCGGGAAAGAGCGGGTACGGCGGGCTGTCTATTCTTAAGGCACTTGACGGTCTCAAGTCTGGTGCTGGTGTTGGACGTTACGGCAATGGCTACGGCAACGGTTACAGCAATGCCAACGCTGGGTTGAACTCCGGTGCAGGCCTCAACGCGAACGCAGGGCTCAAGGCCAACGCCGGTGCAGCTCTAAACGCGAACGCTGGACTCAACGTTGGTGCTGGTCTCAACGCTGGAGCTGGTCTCAACGCTGGTGCCGGTCTCAGCGCTAACGCAGGTCTCAGCGCTAACGCAGGACTCAACGCTAACTTCGGCGAAAAAGGCTGTCCTAATAAAGCAAAAAGAGAGCATTGTTTACCAGACAGATAAAGAGGTCTCTGTGCAATTTTGTACTGTATGCGTACTTTCTGTACTAGGCTTCGGTAATATATGTTTCTATTTCTAAGCGCTTACTCACACTTACATGTTACAGTGAAATATCCAAGTGAGTAAGCCTTGAGCTGGCTTGATGATGCCCATTACCGTCAGTTAGTTATGGAGCATTATGTATAACCACTGCAACACTACAGCTCTACAACGTGGTAATATCAAGTTGGTATTAAATTAATAGTATACCGATACCAAGTTTGAATACGTGTAGTGGATTCCTGGTGCGGTAGCAGGATTTCCAATGCTCCTTTTTTTAGGCACCTGGTTGTCACTTAAATAACATTAGTAGCCAACGCCATCCTATGACCCCATCGACGGGCGTCTCAGCCCACCCGTCGGCACCCGTAATACTATCGTACCCGGGCCACCTCTATCCTTTAAGGTGTAGAGGCTACGAACCCCGAGGGATTCTCATCGTCGTTCCGGTCCAACCATTGACCAACATCATTAGTTGCATACCTTAACACTTCTTCCCATCTCGCGCTGGAACCATTGTCGCAGGGGAGGCGGACTTGTACACTTCTGCATTCGTCCATCGCCATGTTGGCAAGGCGATCAGCCATCTTGTTGAAGTCGCGGTAATGATGCTGCCAGGATCTGACAGTAAGTTGATCTGCCGCTCGCTGGCTTTGGTAGTAAAGCCGACGCAGGTGAGGGGCTTTGGGTGGGATGCGCAGCCGTTGTTGCCGGATGATTAATTGGCTGTCATCGATGACATTCACCGGGGTCCAACCATACCGTAGGCAGGCTGTGAGTCCTCGCAATAGACCGAGGTTTCGGCTAGATTGTTCGTCGTGGTTGCCAAGCCGTACGCCATACTGCTGACCCAGACGGGTGTCGACGCTGACACCCCCGCCCCGATGCGTAGGATGATAATCCCGCTGCCACCGGGCCCTGGGTTCCCGCGCGAGCCGCCATCAAAGAACACCAGTTAACTCGCCCCGGGCCCCCCATCCGCGGATGACTGGGTCCGGTTGACCGCCGTGGCTGGAAGCACCGCCCTCATGATGCGGGCTGCCTTGTTGACCGCTAAATCGGAAGTGTGACCGCCAACATGGTAGTACACCGTTTCGTACCCCAATCTTAGCCGGGCTGCCAACGACGCCCGTTGGTATGCTGGGGTGACCGTGTTGAGATCATCGAAGTGTTCCACTCGCCACCTCCACAGCTTGTGGAAGTAGGTAGCGACCCCGATGGTCCAGCAGCTCATTATCAGTATGTTCAGTATTGGCGCGAGCTTGTCCAATTGTGCCGCCGTGCTGGAGGGGAATTGCGCTTTGACGGTGGGCCATACCTCCGTGGGCATGGTGGAGAGCGAAAGCCGAAGAAAGCCCCTTCTGGGTTGGACAGGTGTAGACCTGCACCCCTCCATACACGCATAAATCTTCCCGTAATTGTACTGCTGCGGGGCATGACCAAAAAACATGATGCACGGTAACATCCCTGATCCGAATGCACGACGCGTGGGGGCAGCCTAAGCGACCCTGCGTCGGGATGTACAACGAGCACGCATAGTGTTTGAGTTTGTAAAGAAGTTGTTCGCCCCAGGCTCCGAGTCCAACCACTCGCCGGATAGGGGTCCATTTCAATGACGCCTGTCCTGCGACAGCGGCTGCACTCACTTCTGTCCATCGTTGTTCTCTCGTGTCTGCACTGCGCTGGCCTTTCTGAAGCCTCCTTCTGCTGACCACCGCCTTGTAGTGTCGCCTTGATCGTTTCCAGCTCCGTTGGTCCGGCCTGAGGCAAACCAAGCGGCTGGTCCATGGGTGTGGGAGCACCGCTCTTACCTCCACGTCCGGCTGCATGTACCGCTTTGCGAATTCGGTCAATTGTCGCCCGCTTTGTAGTGGGCAACCAGGTTGCCATTTTCCCGAGTCGGACTTGATCCAGATTCCCGGCGGCTGCTCTGTCCCAAGCTCCATCGTGACCGGGTGGTCCCCCGGTGTCGCGACCATGCGGATCTCAGCATCCGAGTGTATTTGCCCGAGGAGCCCTGGATAATTCGTAATGAGCACAAGCAGATAGTGTTCCACATCTGCCAAGAATGTTGTCGTTATCTGGTGTCGCGGAGCCGTGATCGTACAGAGGAGACAACCTCTTCCGTCTCCCCTCCAATGAACGATATCTTTCAGTTGAGTACCCACTGACCAGAGGCTCCCGATGTCGTTTTATGTTATAGGGACCCCTGTGCCGCCGTGAATTAAGCGGAGGTCAGCTATGCTCGCCTGAGGGAACCATTCCAAACAGGGAGTGCCAGTCTCCTTCTTCTCCTGTTGTAGTGCCGCCCGCCATGCGGATCTACGCAAACCCGTGCCGTCCACTAGTACGTGCCTGCCCCTAAGACTCCGCTGGAAGTGTAAAAGTTCAAAGTTGAGTGCCAAGTGATAAAGCGCTCTTGCCCTCTGCGTCCGTCCAACCATATCCATCAGTCCCGGTACGCTTTGGACAAGCAGCTTTCCAGTGGCCCAATACGAAGGTCGCCATCGCGGCATGATGGGGAGATCATCCCAGTCGTTGGGCGTTAGATATACCGCTCGGCTGCACTGATGCGGTGGCCATTAGTATGTCACCCACGATATGGTCGGCGTACGTCTCGCATAGGGCCCAGCGTTCTAGAGTCGCACCGGCCAGAGCCATCAGCTCTGGCCTCAAGCCGGGCACCGCCATACCACCGTTCGCGCGTGGTATCGATGCTAGATCCGCATCCAGCCACGCACGCCCTCCCGGAATATTCAGCGCAAAACATCCATGCCACACGATGTTCCGGATTTTCTTGGAGAATTTGGCTACCGTTGGTTTGGACGGCCAGGCGTGTCTATATACGCGAGCTTGGGTACGCTCACCGCGGTAGCTATGGCGCTGCGTTGATCTGGTGTCAGCGTTTTGCAGCTGGCCATATTCAGTCGAGTTACCAGCTGCTGATCCGCTAGAGCCCATGTGACTTCTGCGTCCCGACGACTACCGACTTGTATGCCCAGGTACCGTCCATGCGCCTCTACCTCCATGAACTTCAGTGGGTGAGGCAGCGACACCCCAGCTGTGGGCCCGGATGGATGTAGTGCCACCACCATCGTCTTGGCATGGTTTAATAGCAACCCGGAGGCTTCACCAAACTGGTCCGTGATAGAAAGTAGGAGAGGGATCCGCTCTGCCGACTCCAGGTACGTCGCTGTGTCATCCGCAAAACCAGCTACAATCACTTCGATCTACCCCCCAACGGCGCGAAGCCTTATGCCTGGCAGCTGCGAGTGTCAGTCCAGTTCCCGATATAACGCGTCTAAGGCGAGAACGAATAGCAGGGGCGCCAATGGGCATCCTTGCCTGATCCCGCTCATGATGGCTACGCGCCGTGACTGGTAGCCATTTGCGATAATCCGGGTCGACGTTCCCTCGTGGAGCCTAGCAACCGTCTGTATAAACTGTTCCGGGTATCCATGACGACGCAGTACCAGTAGTAAGAATTGCCGTGACAGTGAGTCGTAGGTCTTCATGAAGTCCAAAAATAACACCACTGCGTCCGATTGGTCCGAGTCAGTTTCAATGATCCGTTGCACCGCCTCGAATAGATGAAGTGTCTCGTGGATCGTGCGGCCTGGCACGAATCCTGTTTGGTTCGGGTGAATCCGAGTGTCCAACGTTCCCCGGATTCGCGAGGCCAGGATTCGCGAGAAAATCTTGTAGTCTGTGTTTAACAGAGCAATGGACCTATAATTAAGTGCCTCCCGCTGATCTACCCCTTTTTTTAGGCAGAAGATTTGAGCCTCCAGGAACGACGTAGGGAAGCCTCCGCTCTTGTACCAGCAGTTGTTCAATTTGGCCAAAATTAGGATACGAAGCTGCTCGTACGCCCTGTACCAATCGTTGCCTAGCTGATCCGGTCCGGTTGTCTTTCCTTCCTTACATCTCGCGATGGCCGCTGCCTCCTCCGATTCCGTGATGGCTTCCGCTACCGTTGCTATTTCCGGTGACGACGGGTCGCCCTGGTCAATCCAAGCCGCGACATCCTCTTGTGTGGCTGGTTGCTTGACCGCCTGTTGTAGAATCGGACCCAACGCATGTGCGAAGACATCGGCTTTGTCATGCACTCCACGTGATTGGCACCCTGCCACCGAATTCAGATTCCGCACCGTGTTGTCCCGAAACTTGTTTGAGACCCGCCTGAACATGGCTTTAGTGGTTTTGCCCGTCCAATGGGTTGCTTTGGCGAATTGTCCGCGTTGGTGAGCTCGCGATCGGTCCTGTTTGCACTCGGCTATTGCTCTCCGAATGCGCTCCGCTGGAGACCCACCCACCGAATCTGACAAGGCTAGCGCGGCCACCCCATCTGTTATCGTCTCGACCGTAGCTGGTGCCCCGGCTTCCTGTTGCTGGAGTCGCGCCTGCTGCGCCTCGAGTCTCCGCAGTTTTTGTCTAAACGACGGTCTGGTCAACCGGCGCCGCTGTCTAACCTCGGCATGGGTGGCCTTCACGATGGTGGTCTTGAGCTCATCCCACTGCTCGGCGAGATCCTGAGGGGTGGCATTGTCGCCTTGTATACGGCTCAAGAAGTCTTCTAGGAGGGAGGTGCTTTTGGCTTTCACCGCACTCTCCGCATAGACTGGAACTGGGTGAGTGCGTTCGGGTTTCTTGATCCGGATCGGGTCCCCAGGTACCTGCAAGTGCAACATAGCGCCCTTGTGGTCAGCTGGAGCTCCAGGAATGGTGGTCTCCCAGCCCGCTACCCACGTGTACGCTGCAGCATCCACGTACCACCTGTCCAGACGGGAAGAAGCTTCGCCATGTCCATGAACCGTATAGTGATAGGTATGGGTCGCTGCCTGGTGGCTGCGTAGCTCCTCATCCGTCCACTGTTCCGGTCTCGCGTCCGCTACTGGATCAAGTAGTCCCCAGTTTACCAGTAAGTCCTTTTTAATGCAGGGGAGGCGTGATTACCTCGTACGGCGACGTAGCTGCGGTCGGCAGTGTCATCCAGCGTGCAGTTGAAGTCACCGCCTACCACTACTATCACCCCTTCCGGTAGTTCCACATTAAGCAGTCGTCAGTAGAAGGCTTCCCTCTCCGCTCCCCGATGAGGGGGGCATAGATATCCAGGATAAGCAGCCGTGTTCCGTGTAGGGTACCTTGGATCGCCATGAAATTGGAGCACCAATGTTCCTCCAACACTGGAGACGCGTCTTTAAATTGCCCATAGGGGTTGATCAGAATCGCGACTCCACCCTGTCTTGATGACGATGGGGGCCAATACGAATAGTCACAGGTGCCTGGTCCCGTCCGGAAACCCCACCCCGCGGCATGATGCTCCTGGAACCGTCGTATCTTGTGGTGTTCAACGTGCGTCTCCTGCAGGAGGTGGACCTCCACCCGTCCCTGAGTTCTGAATACTCGGAACCAAGCATCTCGCTCTGCCACACCACCCGAGCCCGTTGACGTTTTGCGTGATAAAACCATGCGTGCTGAGTTCCCTATGGGGGCCGTCCGGCTCGACTTACCCGCTTGGGTCGTCGGCTCCGCTCCAGTTCCTCACGGCGCCGTCTTTTGATTACTTGCCGGTGAACCGCCCTGAGACTACGCCGGTTGTCCTGCTCGCGCGCTTGTGCCGTGAGGACTGGGAAGAAATCTCTCAGACACCTTTGTCTCAACCTTGCCCGGGTATTGGAAGGTGCCTTAGCTGCGGTTCCACGTCCCTCCATACCGCTGGTAGCGTCCCCCCTTCGCCTCCGAAGAGGCGTGTCCCCTCGATTCCGCTGGGGGCTGGCATCGAGCGGGTTTGGGCACATAGTGCCCTTACTTCTGTAGCGCCAGAGACGAAGGATACAACTTTGTATCCATTCGCTCTGCCGAAGTGAGGCCCGTAGGGAGGTAGGCCCCAGATCCCCAGTTACCGGCCGCTATCTCCTTGCATAGTTGCCCCAGGAATAGGAAGCATTGTAGTCACACGCCTAGCGCGCTATTAGCCGTGCTACCCATCGGTGAAACATGCCAGTTATGCAGCGTGAACACGAGGATATGAAGCACCTCCCATTCCACATCCGACATAGAGGCCAGCTTGGCACGCGCGGAAGAACTCAATACCCATTGGAGAAGCTGGGACCAGCGAGGGGGAACCGTGAGCACTGTCATTCGTGCAGCAGGTTTATCTGTAGCCACTGTGTCCAACCAGTTGACGCAAAAGTGTCGCGCATCCGGCACCATTTCTTTATCCGCTGCTACGCATTCCAGAAAGCGTCGCTGGGATCGTGCCACTTCCTGCTGTCCCCATTGACGAAGCCGAGTTAATGGCACCTGTCGTGCCGCCATTTCGGGGTGCGGAAGCGTGGCAAATAGATGCCGGAGAGTGTCCGTAGACCCCTCGTATTGTACGACAAATGTTGCCATGGAGGGCATGGTGCCATCCGCGAGAGGGGATGCTACCGTATGTCCTTCTCGTTCCCACCAGCGCTTATAGGCCGTTCTATTGCCCGCTAGGATGGCGTGTTGTTGGATGGACTGCGTTGGCGTAAGATCCATTTGGCCCTCCGCTAGAAGGTCCCAGTAGGCATCTTCGCTGACCTTACATCGGGAGGAAGGGCGAGCCGTGGCGGGGGCAGTCCATTCGGGTAACTTTGGCACCGCCCTGAGGCCAGTCGCATAATCGTCGATTCCAGCTTCTTACAGCACCAGATGCCCTTCATCCCTCATTATATCCTCCATTTCCTCACTGTCATAGTTGTCAACGTCACAGAGTGGCCATCCCAGCCTCATGTGTGCGACATTCATGCGCTGCCGCATGGTAAGGCATTGATGAAGAAGAGCATTGGTGCTCTCACTGTCCTCCATCAAGTCTACCGGCTCACGCCGGTGTCGCACCTCGAAATCAATAGCTCCCTGTGCTACCCCCTCGACGTATGTGACTGCCAGTGCCGGGGAAACGACGAGGCAATTTGCAAGCCAGTCGTACTGAGAAGCAATTTCCGCGGCAAACACTGGTTCACCCTCAGCTTGCCACCGTAGAAAACGATCCCCGTGCTGCACTCCATAGAAGTGGCTTTCGTGATGTTTGAGCAGCAAGAATGAAGGTAAGACGTTCAGCCGATCACAGACCTGCAGATATTCAGTGGCCTCTGTATCTGATAGAGCAGTGCAAATTCCAGCCACATGAGGCTGGGGCTCCTCTCCTGCCCTCGTCGGACAGACATGGTCTCCATAGCTGTAAACCTGCATATGAGCACCCCCCCCTCACCTGCATCTACATCCAGCACGAGGATGGGTTGCCGCAAGTACTGTGCATATACCTTGAGCGCCGGAGGACCAGCCCAGTGTGACCTCGGAACCTGAGAGGCTGCCGACCTGGTTTGCACCATTTGCAGATGGTGAAATAGCGCAGCCATTGCGAGGGCCCTGGTCGGCGGAGGGTCCAGTCTCGGGTAGATCCTTGATAGCTCAGTCGCCGGATCTATCAAGCCTAGATGACTATCCATTCGCAAATTGGCTAGCATCATCGTGTATATTCCGCGCTTGTGTTGATTGATGTTGTGGGTAATGGCGGTCATGAGCTTGAGCGGTCCCGCCGTGTGGTTGGTCATGGTCGCATAAAGACTTAAGATGGCGCGTTGCCCGTTATCCGGAACCCGGACCTCCCGTCCGTCAAAACACGCCAACCACTGTGCGGCTTGGGTTGGGTTCCGCGTAGCCGCTACAGTTTTGACGTATTCCACCTCCACGTCTGTGCTGTGGTCGGCCACCACCAGACTGGGAGAAGATGACACACCCGAGAGCGGCCGTTGCGCCAGTTCATCGGAACGCAGATCCGATGTGGCCGATGCCAAAGAGTAAGGAAATTCGAATCCTGGCGTCGTCGCGCTCTCGCTTGGCGTCGAGGGGCGCCGAGGAACCCACATAACTGGGTGAATCCGTCGTGCTCATGTCCACGTCCTCGTCACGCATTAGTTCTCCCGTCGACCCTGTCTCAGCTGCAGCTGCCGATCGCTCATCGGATGCTATCATCGGGCCAGCCTCGGCCGTCGGGTGGCTCAGCCGGGACGAATACGATTTCCCATGAGGAACCGGTGTCTGGTCCAGCCTTGCCTCGCTGTTGGCATTCACCACAAGGATTGACGAAACCGCAGTCGGGTCCTCCATCTCTACGTCCCGAATCTGCGGTAATTTCCCTGAATTCGGGAACGCGTAGTCAGCCTCTTCGTCTTCCGAATTATCGCTGGAGGTTCCAGAACCCGATTCCATCTCTTCGTCCATTAGAGCCTCGAAGCGCCCATAGGAGTACTCAGGATCCGTCTCCGGAGCTGGGGTGGGTGGGCTGCCGATTTACATGCCCGTGGGTACCTCGGGGAACTGTTTAGTCTCGACCTCCTCGTTTTGGTTGGCCGGTGGCGAATTGACAGCTGCCATGTCCGAGTTGGGCACCTCCTCCGATGGTTGAGCTGGTTGGTCCGTCGGATGGGGTTTCTGTTGTCGACGTCGTCTGGTTCGATTCCGAACGATTGTATAATCCCCATCGACGCGTACGTCCTGTCGACGAGACGACGCTGGGGTAGTAGTACGCCTGTTGGGGTGCTCTGATGCTGGTGTTTGGCCGTCTCCGGGGGCACTGATTTGTACCAGCGCTGCTGCTGAGGCTGCGCCTGTTGCTGCTGGCTCTATCAACCCCCCAACGAGGTTAGCCCAGAAGTGAGCAAAGCTTGGTTCATCGGCATGGCAATAAGTGACCGCTTGCCCTACTTTGAGTTCATTCACCGGGCCTACATACGAGCGGGAACCCCTCACTTTTGCAGCATCCAGATGCTCAGGCTTCACTTTACAGAAGCCAGCCGTATGCTTTGGGCTATAGCAGCGGGAACATGGCTGTCTCTGTCAGGTGAGATGGTGATGGATGCTTATCGAGTCTGAGCCCATCTGAACTCTGGTTACTCCCTTGAGTGCCGGCGGACAAACTTCCTGATTGAATCGGATCGTGTAGAACCGATTGTCCACGATGTCGTCCGCAACGCGACGTGGTCGCTCCTCGTCCAGTACATTGACTCCGGCCAGGTTCGATAGAGCCCGCACTAAGGTAGCAATCCCTACTCCTCCCGCCCCGATTACTCTGACAGCATAAAGCCTGCGGATTTGAGACGACGAGAAAGATCCTGTGCGTAAGTCCCCAACCTCTTCCAGCTCGAGTACTACCCGTTGCATGCGTAGCACAGCTCCCACGTCGTGGGCCGCAAGGTGTTTGGAGTGGAACACAAACTTTAGGGTGTGGTTGCCATCGAAGTGAGGCATTTTGACGTCCTGTTGTAAGCATAGCATGAGGTCCGCTCCGCGTTGTACATCCGTGATCGCTTTGAGTAATTCTCCGAGGAGGTGCGCGTGGGTCATGCTCTTGCGGAGCCTGACTTGTGGAGGAACCACAGCAGATAAGGTCGCTTCGATATGCGTCTCGTGAAATTGTTCTATTATCGCCCGTTCCAGTACCGTCATGGTCGCTTTAATGAAATTGGGCGGGTGGTGGAGATGTAGATCTCCTCGCAGATAGGCCAACAATGCCTTCGTCTCATTCGGGGTCTGCTGGCGCAGGGCGACATCCGTGCGGACATTGGTAGCCGCTGTCGCTATTTCTCGTAGACTAATCTGCGTGTCGGTCAAGGTTGGCAATCGGCCCGATGTCCAATCCCTTTCTTCCGTCTGGATGAGCCTTTCCAGTATCGCTGGGGGTCAGCGGTGCTGGAATGCCCTTATCGACGGTTGGGAGTTGGCCGGTGTCGGACCTGATTGACGAACTGCCGTCGCATACGAGCGCCGTTGGGGATCCGGTTGCTAGTGCCCGTGTTGGCCTCCGTCTCCGGAGAGGTTGACAGGCCTGTAGTATCTGATCTTGATGCCCGCGCCCTGGACTCATCTGCGTTTTGGCGAGTGGTCTCGAGGGTGGTCGTGGGAGGAACAGCCTACGGCGCCGCCGCTGGTAAGTTTGCTATTCCCCCTGGGTCCGGCGGCCTGCGTTCGGTCCCGCCCGGAGGCCGAGACATCGTGGCCATGGGGTAGTCTCTTGAGGCTGCGGGCTCTAAGCGGCAACACGTGCAGACGTGTACGATGGAAGTAAGGGCTAATCCTAGTCGGGGTTTTGGCGGGAATTGCAAAATGTGTGCTCCTTTTTCATCTCAACAAAAAGCAACCTGCGATAAAAGGGTACTGTACACAGCACGAGATAGAGGTCAAGCCGAATTTCTAACTCGCTCAAGATCCAGACCCTGTACCAATGTGAAAATGAAGAAAGATGTTTGTGGAGATATCGTTTTAAACGTACTCTCCATTTTGAGTAAAATTAAGTGCTATTACTCTTTATCAGTATCGGTACTGTCAAATATATGATGCCTCTCAAATATTATGAAGAATGACCAGGAAGAAATAACCCGCTGCATCGACCGGATTATACCAAATAGGAAAACAGGATTTTCTTGATGAAAACCCCACTTCTGCACCTGGTAGAGCTGCAAATAGTTGCACGGGCAGAAGATTGTCAACGCAGCATGTTAACAGCTTGCTGGCCGAAACATCTAGGATCTCCAAAATTTAATCAACTCATTCACAACAGTTAAGGTTGTTTGAGTAAACTTACAGAAGAAACGAACACATTTGCAGCTTAACTGATGCGCGCTCCTAGTCAACCAGACCAAATACTACAAAAAGCGACTACGCCCAAACGCGAACGGATGCATCTCCGGCAACGTTGGGACAAAATTGACGATCACGTCAATCTTGGCCTTCACTTGGGGAGTGATCGAGTCTACAAACTCCAGCGCCTTCAAGTTCTCCTCTAACTGGGAGGGACGACTTGCCCCCACCAACACCGTCGACACGTTTCCGTTCGAAACAGCCCAGGCAATGGACATTTGAGGGAGCGAACAACCCAGCTCTTCCGCGATAGGCTTCAGCTTATCTGCCATCTTCACACGCACCTCAAAGCCGGCGGTGTAGGGACCGGATGAGAACTTGGAGGTCGCGAAGCGAGAGCCATCTGGAACTGTACTTTCTAGTAAGAGTACCGAATGCCAGTGGAGACCACGTCATAAGACCAAGATTGTACTTCTTGTACAAGTCGATATAAGCGTACTACACGCGAGAGCGCTCGAAGACGTTGTACTGGGATTTGCTCCACAATGGGGCGGATAAGGTTGAGACGGTCGGCGATCTCACAGGCTTCGTAGATCTGCGAGGGGAGCCGCTCCCTGGCTCCCCAATAAAAGACCCAGCCCTTGTTGATGACATAATTTATCGCACGCACAGTCTCCTCGACTGGTGTGAATGGACCAGGTTGGTGGCAGAAAATGACGTCTACATAGCCCAAATCCAGACGTGTGAGAGACGCCTGCATGCCTTCCAGGATGTGCTTTCGGGTGTTGCTTGGTCGTTGGGTCCTGCCGTCGCCATGTCCTTGTATCCGAAGAAAAGCTTGGTTGAAATAACCAGATTTTCACGGCTGAACACACCCTCCTCAATGCCTTTTTTGATGGCCCCACTCAGCAGTTTCTCCGACTGTCCAAGCCATACATTTCGGCCGTGTCGATGATGTTCACTCCGTACTCGACCGCAGTCTTGACCATCTCGTACCACACGTCCACCGTGTACTTTTCATCGTACTGCATCCACGATCCGAGTGCAAGCTTCGATACCAACCGGCCAGAGTTACCCAGAAATCGGTGGGTCATTTTTGTCGGAGCGGCGGCCATGATAGAACTCTCAAGTTACTAACTAAAGACGTGTGTGCTAGGGAGCTGTAAAAAACAGAATGAGACTGTCACTTGGTGATTTCGTTTTGAAGTGAGGTGCATTACAGTCTGTTATCTAATCAACGGCTAAGAAAATGCCCATCTCCCCCGACGTTTATTGCCGTCAGGTGGTGTGCGGGTTGCAATGAAGCACCAGCACATGCGCAACTTAATAAGCTGCGCCCGTGTGAGTGGAGGTCCGGCTGTCATCCTCCGCATCCGGGTGCAAGCCCATTTAGTGTCCGATATCCCCTTGGAGGGACTCGAGTGCTGTGGACCATCTGGGTGGCAACACAGGGATATCCGTCTGAAATGCCTGAATGCTGGTTTGGGAATCCATCGCAATGTTCGCGAGCTTGTCAGCAAGCTTGTTAAATTGACGATCTTGGTGAGTCCAGGAGGTAATCATTAACTGGTCCGCGATTCGTCGACATTGAGTGTAGAGTCCTACTAGATGTTTGGCCTTCAGTTGCCGTCTTCCGCGAAGCTGCGTGAGAATAAGATTGCTATCCCCAGCAACATACAATCCACGAAGCTTGTGGTTCAGTGCAAAACTGTAGCCCGTGAAGGTGTCCGTGATATTCTGCGGCGTTATTTGTCGTGCGGTGTGCATACGAGACACTAGCCATCCAGGCGACGACCGGTGCCCAGTCATTGCCCTCGAGCCGTATTATTGCAGATCCAGATCCCCCAGGACCTGGATTTCCGCGGGACCCCCCGTCGAAGAGAGGAATGTGAGTCTTGAGACGACGTGTAGGTGGCGGAATCCAAGTAGTTGCCGTTGAGGATCTAGTCAGTAGATGGTAGATCAGGTCCGCCGCCGCATGTCGATAAGGATCCCGAGTAGATTGCCGAGTAAGTGTTCTAACCGTATTATAGTCGTTGCGTAATCTGCCATGAAGAATTGCGGCCGCTCTCTCGGTCGATGTATCTTCCTGGGGATCGCGGTGTATACAGCGCCGTCTCCAAATAGCCTGTAGCGTCTCTACAATGCCGAGTCGCCAACAGTCCCTGTAGCAAATCATGGACGTGACTCCTGATATGGTCCCGCTCTGCTTCCACAATCGCATCGATGTGAGAATCAAGGAGGGTCCACACTGCCGGGGGTACAATATGAAGTTGAAGCTGGAATGTGTCAGTGATTCTGGACTCCGTCGGTAGGCACCCAAGCAACGTCCAAGGAGCGTAGAGCACATCCCATAATGCCTGAGGGCCCGGGCATGACCGGAACGTGTGAGTCACTTGGTGATTAAAATACAGACCCCATAAACAAAGAAGATCACAAGCCGGAAGTAAAGTAACCAAAAAATATTGTCACATTAGCGATAGTGATGATGCGCCACTTTCGGAAGGCCACTGTAGCACCAAAACTCTTTTACATACCGGTCAGGGGTTCGGAGCAACCGATGATACACAGCGGTATTCGGATACAGCGGTGCCAATTCGACGTATCATGATCAGGGTCAGCCAGGAATAGTGATGTATCAATATCGATAATTCATCTGTGTAAAGAGATTGAAATTATGTGATCCAGGATCTGATACCTGTTTTCAATATAGGAAAATATTTGTGTGCTATTTATGAATGCAATTACAGCTATTTGGGTGGTGCCTGGCACAAAACAGCGCAGAAATATCTGACTATAGGATTGAGGTACAAACGTGTATCGATCAAGCTGAAGGGCCATATCTCAAAATTCATTGCGCGTTCCATCCTCTCGTCGATGTGCTTTTCTGCGCTGGCCTCCGGAACTCTGGTCTCCACCAGAACTTTAGCTCGGTACTTAGCTCGGCCAAGAATCTACCTGGAAGAACTCCAATAAAAACCGCAAGGGAGAATTTTTAGCCTAAGTTGTTACGTGGTTGGCGACCTGCGAACACGTTGTGGTGAGAACGATCTGCTACTTCCTTAGCAAGGGCTTCACAAAGAGGATGTAGCTAGATGAGCGATGGCTAATGTTGTAGTATCAAATATAAGTAAGGGGAATTGCCAGTTTAGTAGCCTTGGCCAGTTTAGTAGCCTCACTATTTACTACCAATGCCGACGATGTACCCATCCGATTAGATATTTGATTTGCCAAAACCTAAAGCAGCTGATTTGAGCTGGAAACCTCACTCACTTAATGCAAACCGTTGTCGAACAACTCTGACAGTGTGCGGATATGAATACACGAGGGCTGTCTGCCCTGCTGCCGCGGTGATATGAAGGTAACACGACAGGAGCGTTTATTAATAATAATAATGTTTGCTATGAGTGTCAGGGACTTAGCTATGGATGCCAGGGTACTAGCTTTGTCATGTTTGGTAAATGGGTTGCGTGGTTTTTGCAAGTAGATAAAGTGCAAGTAAATAGAGAGCTTTTTAAAAGCCACGCAGCCCGTAGCCACGGTATGATACCGTGGCTTCGGGGCCACAAAGTGAGCATATACGCTTTCCCCGCGATGTATGAGCGAGGCAGCGCGTTAAAAGCTAGCATTGTTTCAGTATTGTTTGAAGAGGGATCAGAAGTGTGTCTGGTCGCTCGCTCATCCAAAAGTAGTGGGTAAAATGTGATAAAAAATGGAAAGGCTCAGCTTTGTTAAAACGATGAGACCACCAAGGCGCGTGGGTACGCCCACAACGACTCCAACTTGGATTTCCTAAGTCCTGAACTTAAGGTTGAAGAGCAGTGGTGTGTCTCCTGTACATTTTAATAAACTCATTTAAGTAGCGAGGGTCTCACTATATGAACTACGACAGGTATCAATTCCCCTAACCCTGAGGCAACACAGCATCGAGCAAGTAGGGAATAATGAAATCCAGTCTAAAAGGGCTACTAAACTGGCAACAGCGCCAATCCGATGTTCTGCACCATTCGGCGAGTAGGCGTTACAAATCTGTTGCTTTTGATTCCAAAAAATCGCAAAAATCATCCATCGTTACAGCTTTCTATTGGCGCAAGTAGCACCTCAATCTGATTAGTAGTCTTGAAGCTATCTACATTTTTGTGCTACCACTTCGCTAGGGCTACTAAACTGGCAATTTCCCTTATCATGTTATCAGGATCAGGATCATCATATCGTGCCACTGGATCAGTATCAATTGATACCACCCTTATAGCCATTTTTCAGTGGATCAGCATCAATAATACTACGGAAAGGGCCGATGCTCCGAATCCCTGATACCGGTAGATGTAGCCAAACGCACTTCAGCTTGTGTAGATCACACCGTTATGTTTTCAACCAATCATAGTTCGCCTTCCTCTCCGCCAGTCACATCGACACACACTCAGCAAAGTTGTCAAAACATGGAGGCCAAGGTGAATTTCCACGTGCGGCGCTACTTGCGCGAGTGCGAGGAGCGTGGCGCGCGTCCCAGCGAGGCGACAGTCACCTCACACCTGCGTGAAACCTATGCGGAGTACCAGCGCAAGCCGCAGGGCGCATTGCGTAAGGTCGTAGCCAAAGTGATGAAGAAGGCGCAACCGAGTGGCGGAGAGACGCCCAAGCGCTCGCGCTCTGAGAGCGGCAGCGACGACGAAGCACAGATCCGCGCCTTGGAGCAGCAACAGGCTGCGTCAGGCACTGGCAATTCACTGAACCGCGCCATGCAGCAGAAATACGCGGACCAAAACGCTGATAAACCGGCAGTTAAGAAGGTTAAAATACTGCGGAAACGTGTTAAAAAGGAGGACGACAAGACAGAAGGAGACGAAAACAGAGGCTTCGTGGTTGAAAGACCCACAACGAGATACAGCGACGTCGGAGGCATCCAGGCCATCCTACAGGAGGTGAGGGAACTCATTGAGTACCCACTGACACACCCAGAAGTGTACGCACATCTTGGTGTGGAGCCTCCACGGGGCGTTCTCCTTCACGGACCGCCAGGCACAGGCAAGTCAATGCTGGCGAATGCCATTGCAGGGGAATGCGGGGCCACGTTCTTGAAGATCTCGGCGCCCGAAGTGGTGTCCGGTATGTCTGGCGAGTCGGAGCAAAAGCTGAGGGAGCTGTTCGATGAAGCCATCGCCAGAGCTCCTTCCATTATCTTTATAGACGAGATCGACGCCATTACGCCCAAGAGAGAGACGTCCGCCCGCGGGATGGAGAAGAGAATTGTGGCGCAGTTACTCACCAGTACCGACTCATTGAGTCTGGAGAATACCGGTGGCAAACCGGTAATACTTATTGGCGCAACCAACCGACCGGATGCGTTGGACTCGGCTCTGCGTCGAGCTGGACGCTTTGACAGGGAAATTTGTCTGGGGATCCCAGATGAAGAAGCGAGAGAGAAAATCCTGCGAGTTTTGGTCAGGAAGATGACGCTGGAGGGCGATTTCGACTTTGCGGCGCTGGCTCGTCGCACTCCTGGATACGTTGGAGCTGATCTCGTGTCGTTGACGAAGGAGGCGGCGGTGGGGGCTGTGAACCGCATTTTTACGAATATTAACGCGGTGCAGAAGCTCACAGCGGATGTTGACGCGACTAGCGTGTCTGCTGAGACGGAGACGTCGGATGCAGGCACGAGTGACGATGCGATGGACGTGGATGCAGCACAGGAGAAGACGGTGGATGACGCTGAGGAGGCCCCGTCGGCAGCTGACGACTTACGCGCTCAGGTGAAGCCATTCACGGAGGCTCAATTGGCGCCGCTCAGCATCACTATGGCTGACTTTGAGGCTGCGATTCCGAAGGTGCAGCCTAGTTCGAAGCGCGAGGGCTTTGCTACGATCCCGGATGTGACGTGGGATGACATTGGTGCACTGAACGAGGTGCGTGAGGAGCTATCACTTGCAGTTTTACAGCCCATTGCGCACCCAGAACGCTTTGCAGCTCTTGGGTTGTCTATGCCTGCTGGAGTGTTGCTGTACGGACCACCTGGTTGTGGTAAGACGCTGCTGGCCAAGGCTATCGCGCATGAAAGTGGCGCCAACTTCATCAGCATCAAAGGCCCAGAGCTTCTCGATAAGTACGTGGGGGAGTCAGAGCGATCGGTGCGTCAAGTTTTCCAGAGAGCTCGAGCCTCTTCTCCGTGTGTCGTGTTCTTTGATGAGCTGGATGCTCTGGCGCCGCGACGTTCAGGTGGCGCTGGCGGTGATGCAGGTGGTAACGGAGTTAGTGAGCGTGTGGTGAACCAGCTTCTGACCGAGATGGATGGCCTGGATGGACGGCGTAACGTGTTTGTGATTGCTGCTACCAATCGCCCGGACATCATCGACCCTGCGATGCTGCGTCCTGGTCGACTGGACAAGCTGCTATATGTGCCGCTGCCTCGGGCGTCTGAGCGTCGCCAGATTCTGAAAACCATCTCGTCTAAATGCGCGATGGCTTCATCAGTTCAGCTCGAGGCCATCGCGGCCGATCCTCGTTGCGAGGGCTTCAGTGGGGCCGATCTGAGCGCGTTAGTGCGTGAAGCTGGCATCACAGCGCTGCGGAAGACCGATTTCTCGAAACTGGACGCTGGAGCTGCACCGCTGGGCATCGAGCACCGCCATTTCATCAGCGCCTTCGATCGCGTCTTCCCGTCTGTATCACGTGCGGACCAGCGGATGTTTGATCGAATGAAGAAGAACCTTCGAAAGTCTCGCTCGGCCATGACTCGGAGCGCTAGTAGCACAGCTGTGGGCGCAGGTGAAAGTGCTCCGAGTAAGGAAGACGATGCAAAGGGTGCGAAAGATGATGTCGAGATGATTGAGGGCAAACAATAGAGAGTGATTCACTATTTTTTTCTCACGGTAAACTTACACGAATGAGTGTTGCCCCATCATCGATCATTGATTGTGTGGTTGCTCGCTCTTGCAACAGCGTGATCACTTCCAGTTTACGTGGTCAATTTTCTGATGATTTTTCGTTGAGGACAAGCGTCACTTTTGAATTTACTTCGTCTCCTTTCCCCTCCACCATGTCTCCATCCGATTCTCCTGTCGAGATGACGTACCGATTCCTGGGAATCTCTGGTCTGCTGGTTTCCAAGCTGAGTCTTGGCGCGTGGATGCAGTACAAGGAAGAAAACACGGTGGACGCGTGGTTTGAAATGATGAAGACGGCGTTCAAACACGGCGTCAACTTCTTCGATACGTCCGAGATGTATGCCAATCAATGACCACGCAGAGAAGCTGCAAGGAGGAGCTGTCAATAAGGGCACTGTCGAGGGCGTCTGGAGTCGTGAGGATCTGATACTAACGACCAAGATTTTCCTCGGTTATAATGGCATCGAGACGGCAGGGCCGAACGACCAAGGACTCTGTCGCAAGCACATTATTGAAGGCACCAAGGCTTCGCTTCGCCGCATGGAGCTGGACTACGTCGACGTACTCTTCTGCCACCGTCCAGATCCACACACTCCAATTGAGGAGAATGTGCGTGCCATGAACTACGTCATTGAGCAAGGATGGGCCTTCTACTGGGGCACGAGCGAGTGGCTTCCGTCCGACTTTATCGAGGCGTGCGAAATTGCTGACCGTCTCGGTTTGATCCGTCCCATTGTGGAGCAGGCTCAGTACAACATCCTCCTTCGCTCGCGAGTTGAGTTCAATTACGTTGACTTGTATAAGAAATACAAATTGGGGCTGACGACGTGGTCGCCGTTGGCGAACGGAACTCTGACAGGCAAGTACAGCTCGGGCACCTCTGAAGGCTCGCGTTACACGAGCCCAATGTACCAGAAGGGAGCCCTTCGGAACGACAACGTGTAGCGACGGCAGACAAGCTTAAGCCTATCGCTGCTGAGATCGGCTGCTCGCTGGCTCAAATGGAAATTGCGTGGGTTATCTCCAACGAAAACGTGTCGACTGCGTTGGTTGGCGCGAGTCGTCCCTTTCAGCTCGAGGAAAACCTGAGAGCTCTGGAGTTCGTGGACAAGATTACGCCAGAGATCAAAGCCAAGATCGACGCCATCGCTAATTTCGTGCCGACTGCGGCCACGATGGATACGTTTGCACATGTGCGTGAACGCCATCTGTAGACACTTGCTGAGTGTTTTGAGCCACTTCATTTGAACTCAAACACATACAAGCATTGCTGCACAATTGACTACCACTAATATTCTAGCTGAAAACAAAGCTCCCAAAGCTATTACATTTTATAACGTGCCTGATTGGGTTCAAAGATTACGTCATCGTAAACTAAGCTTCTGATAACGCTGCTGCTGATGGCATTTTCCTGCCCAAAAGCTTATCATTATTGAATTTGCCTCCAAGCCTCTAAGTGCATTTCAACCATAACGACAATGAGCGCTTCCTCCGATGCCACCGCCTCGTCAAAAATGACCTACCGCTTTCTGGGCATCTCTGGGCTCCTCGTATCCAAACTCGGTCTGGGTACCACCTACATGAGCGACGAGTCCAAGTACGAAGGCGATTTCTGGTACACCCTCATGACGCTCGCCTACCAGCACGGCGTCAACTTCTTCGACTGTGCAAAAGCCTACGGCAGGGGAAAGGCCGAAGTTATGCTGGGCAAAGCCATCAAGCGAGGTATCTCCGAAGGAGTTTGGAGTCGAGAAGATCTGGTCATCACCACTAAGATCTTCCAGGGCACCAAGTCCGGCCCGAACGTCGCGGGGGTGAACCGCAAACACGTCATTGAAGGCACGAAGGCGTCACTTAAACGTCTCGATTAGGACTACGTGGACGTGATTTTCTGCCACCGATCGGACCCTCCTACCCCGATCGAGGAGACCGTCCGAGCAATGAGCTTTGTGATCGAGCAGGGTTGGGCCTTCTACTGGGGTACCAGTGAATGAAGCTCTGCAGATATCACTGAGGCATGCCAGATCGCTGACCGACTGGGATTGATCCGACCGGTTGTTGAACAACCGCAGTACAACATTTTAGAGCGTTCCAAGAGTGGAATTTGACCTTGTCAGCTTGTACAAAAAGTACAAATTGGGCCTCACCACGTGGTCGCCGCTGTCGATGGGGATTTTGACTGGCAAGTACAGCAATGGTAAACCCGAGGGTTCTCGCTATGCGTCTCCTGCGTTTCAAGAAGGATGATTATCCGAGGGGTTCGCGTAGAGTGTGGAGATTGCTGGCAAGTTGATGCCCATCGCGGAGGGGTTGGGGTGCTCCTTGGCGCAGATGGCGATCGCGTGGGCCGTGTCGAACAAAAATGTGTCGACGGTTCTTTTGGGAGCTAGTCGTCCGGAGCAACTGGAGGAAACACTGAAGGCCACAGGATTACCAATTTCCAAGAGTTCCCGCAGCACCGTCACCTGCACGATTAGATTTAAGATTTTCAAACAGGCGTTCTGTATCATAATGAGTTATTAGTACAGTACCCAAGCAACTAGCAAAACGTGTATATCGTACAGTACCCAGAATTTTCGCCTGCTCCCTCGAAATGATGTCAGTTCTACGTATTGGGTCTTGAACCGAACACTTGCAGGACGCACCCACGAATCTGTAGCACACTGTTCTTCTTCAAGGCTCCCAGTGGCTTGTTGAAGGTGAAGAACGGTCTTCCGCCAACACAACATTTTTGCGTCTTATTATTTCCCGATATCTAAGTACTTCAACAAGATCGCGTTTCAGTAGTTGGTCTAAGTGGGGAACACTCGGATTCAAAAAACTCTCCGTTTTAATTTTACTCTTTTGAAACCAAGCACCTAAAGATAACATAGATTTCTCAAAAGCTCAATAGAGGTGATGCACGCACATGATACAAACAATAATCGAACAAAACGAATTACAAATTGAGGTAGCATTCAATTTGGTACACGACTGCACGACTACGAGGTTCACGATGTACTGGCATGGTGAGGAACAGTAAAAGTCTCGCCACATCGGACGAGATGTTTAGGTACGCGTTCGGGCTTGGAAACGACACACCTCATTCTGCGCTTACGCGCGCAGGTGGCGGTAGGTGCCGGTCTTGGTGGACGTCTGTGCAGCCGTCTGCGACGCTTGATTGGCGGTCTTCTGTGGGGTGGAGCGGTGGCACCCGCTCCCTTCGAGTAGCTGTCCGTGTTGTCGCTTGTGTTGCCCTTGTTTCCAGCGTTCGTATTCGCACCCGCGCCAGCAGTGAGACCAGCGTTAGCGTTCAACCCGGCGCCAGCGTTGAGAGTGGCGCCAGCATTAATACCGGCACCAGCATGTGAATTTTCCGGGTACAGCACGCAAAGCGAGAGGAACCAAGGGGAAATTAGTTTTCCGAATGCAGGAAGGCACAACGGACACTAGGACGAGAAACCAAGAAACCGACGACAAGATAAGGCGATGGGGCAAGGGGCAGTTTGCTCCCTAGGCGCAGTGTGACTCATTTGGAGTCCTACGCCGTTAAGCCAAGCTCTGTTCGACAGAGGGCTCCCGACGATGAAGTCTCGGCCACCTACAACGACCGCCGAGCGTACGGCGCCAGCGAGTGGCCTGTTGATTTTCAAGTGCTGTGCCTTCGTCCTGTAAAACGCGCACGGGGACGGCTACTACTGCGCCCCGTACAACGCGTACGGTGACACTGCCATTGGCCCGAGCAACGAGTAGGCGCTTTCGTTCTGTAGAACGGGTACAGTGACGGCTATTACTGCGTCCCGTACAATGCGTACGGTGACGACTTCGATTATGGCCCGTGCAACGAGTGCGGTGCCCACGTTCCGCACAACGCGAGCTGTGACGGCTACGACTGCGTCCCGTACAATGCATACGATGACGACTACGATTATGGCCCGTGCAACGAGTGCGGTGCCCACGTCCCGTACAACGAGTACGGTGACGACTACGATTTCGGCTGGTGCAATGAGTACGGTGCTGCCGCCCTGTACAACGGGTACAGTGACGGCTACTAGTGCATCCCGTACAATGCGTACGATGACGACTCTTATTATGGCCCGTGCAACGAGTGCGGCGCCTCCGCCCTGTACAACGCGTACAGCGACTTCCGTACACGTCTACGGTGATGTTTATTATCTGCCCATGCAACGAGTACGCTGCCTTCGTCCTGCACGACACCGTCAGCATAACAGGCTCGCGGCGGGTGGTCCCGCAACATTTACTCGTGATACGAGTGTAGTTCGGCACAACCTGCTTAGCGAACGGAATGGCCACGACGGTCACCGATACAACGAGTACGTCGACCTCTACGGCAACAGCAACGATTGCGACTATCCTACAACGATCAGCGACTACAGCCACGTTCACTAGTACGATTGGAGCTTCCGCTACAAAAACCACATCAGGCTCGGGGGCTCAATGGTTCGTTGTGCTATGGGCACTTATTGGGGGCACCATTCGGCACCTTGATTTGCAACCAAGGCGACTCATGCCTTTGGCCCTTAAGCACAATGAACTACACTTAAACCCCCATGCCTGTATGTATCGAGGAAATTGCGCAAGCGAGCAGGCCAGCTCCTTCGCAATTGGCATCAACTTGTCAGCCATCTCCACGCGCTCAGCAAACCCTTCAGCCAAAGGGCTGCCCTCCCCAAACAATGGGGTGGTGAAACGTGAGCCGTCAGGTTTCCCACCACTGAATTTCCCAGTCAGTGTCCCCAATACCAAGGGCGACCACGTCGTGAGTCCCAGTTGATACTTCTGATAGAGGTCCAGGAACTCAAATTCGAGCTTGCTTCGCACAAAAATATTGTACTGGGACTGCTCTACGATTGGGCGGATAAGCCCAAGACGGTCAGAAATCTCGCAGGCCTCGTGGATCTGTGACGGCAGCCATTCGCTGGTTACCCAGTAGAAAGCCAAGCCTTGCTCGATCACAAAGTTCGTGGCTCTCACGGTCTCTTCAATAGGCGTAAACGCGTCGGAACGGTGGCAGAAAACCACATCTACGTAGTCAAGCTGCAGGCGTCGCAGTGACGCCTTCAACCCTTCCACTATGTGTTTGCGACCAACTCCCTCGTCGTTTGGTCCTCCTTTTTTGGTCCCCTTGGTCCCAGTAAAGAGTTTGGTTGAGATCACCAAGTCCTCACGCGTCCAAATGTGTTCTTGGATGCCCTTCTGGATAGCTCCACCAAGCAACTCCTCAGCTTGGCCATATCCATATCTCTCTGCCGTGTCGTAGAAGCTAATGCCATGCTCGAAAGCGATCTTCATCATGTCGAACCACGCCTCGACGGTGTAATTCTCGTTGTAATCCAACCAGGAGCCGAGCGACAGCTTCGACACTAGCAAACCCGAATTACCGAGGAGGCAATACGTCATCTTGTTGACTGGGGAGCTAGCAGAGTTCGGGGACATGATGGTCGTCGAATTTAGAGGCGAAGGAAGCAAACCGAAGAATGGCTAGTCAACGCAGTGAGTAGTCTTGAATTGTAGCACAAAGCGCAGGATATATCGTACCGGTAATGCGTTATAGAGTTTGTCGTAGATGCCCGGGGACGTGTCGACACCGGATGCCACCGCTGTCACCGTTTATCTCGCGCTAAAAGGTGTCGACGCCCTGCGCAAATCCCAAAATACCGTGTGGTCACCCGCTACAATAACCAAATGATACTTCAGTATGACAAGAGAGGGCTTTCTAGACGATCCCACTACTATGAGTCAAAGTCTATGACTAGCAATACGCAAGAAGAAACTTTGCTCACATATTAGTATTTTATTAAGCTAGAGAAAAAAGTTCTGAATGCTCCCACTACTAGAGGTTTTCAAGCGTTCACAATGTGCATTCTGAGCTGGATCGCCGCACTTCTTTCTTTTTTTCCTGCAACTTCCACACGCTGCTCGATTGTTCGTATTTGATGCAGGTGCAGAAGCACTTGTGTTGTTATCAGTGCCAGATCCAGTGGGAGCAGTAAGTACTGCTTTGCGCGTACGTGGCCTCTTTACTTTGAGTCTACAGCGCAATGAATTGGCGTTAATATCACTGTCTGGGTACCTTTGACGAAATAACTGTAGCATCTCAGTCCATTTATCGGCACTCTGGGCATGTTTTGGGCCACGTTTCGGAAGTAGGTAATATTCTCTGGTGAAATCTTTGTATGCTTACGCGAAGTGCATTGCGTTCCAACACTTTCAGCGTCTGTAGGTGCTTCTCGGGATGTCGGGCCACTAGTAGACTGAATCGTCGGAGATGAATTGTTACTCGAACGTGATATTGCCCAATTATATGACGCTTCGAGAAGTAAATCTGTGAAACTATGTGTCTGTGCCACATCCAATACCAACAGGGGTATAATTCGATTTGGCAACACTTTCAGGACGTGATATTTGCAAACTGGAGCTGGTTGTTGAGTTTTGCAGGGTGGTTTTAGGTAGACTTTCGAGTGCTTGAGCAGCTGAATTACCAACACCACCATTGGAGCGACCATGGCGTGTCCTACGGAGCGAATTAGAGAACAAGACCACCACCACTTTAAATCTCATACAACAGGCTTTCATAATGTATAATTATATGTACTATCGAGCAACATTGGAAAACGTTACGTCTGGCCCTGTTACAAAACCCGGCTGTTTTCGGCAAGGATAAGTTAGGCAGTCGATGTTAAAGCTTAAGAATTGGCGAAGCTGGTCTACAGCAGTGTTTAATATTGATAGCCGGCACTTTCGCTTGATGTCGGGGAAAGACCGTACATTATTGTGCCCAACATTGAACAATGGGCCACAATGTAAGAGGGTATAAGTGGTACTACATTTAGGAAAACCTACGTCAATCGCGCGTTTAGATTTTGATTTTGAGGTCCTTTTTAGCCAATTCCAAGCCGTTCTGGGGCTACAAATGTTTGAAAACAGCCACTTAAAGCCCTTCCAGATTCGGAAGATAGGCGCACAAAGTGAAGGGTTCTGATTGGTCTAGCCTCCAAAATATATGTAGGAGGGTGTTTTCGAGCGAGCATTAAAAATTCAAACTTGGTACCGATACTATTAATTTAATACCAACTTACATGTATTAGAGCGCTTAAGCAGGTCAGAACGCAACGAAAATCTGAGGAAAATCTGATGATTTCTGATGATTTGTTGCATCTTTCGTTTCGTTGCGCTCTTTGAGGACGCAAACTTTCGTCGGCTCTGAGTGCAACGAAACGGAATCAGAAGGATAAAAATTAACAAATAGCTTAAGTTATTAGACAAGCTAACCTGCAGCCCATGCATGGCCATGGACACCAGTGCTAAGTGCTCTGCTTAGGAGGCCAATGCACCACGCTACGCTGTCTTTCCTACATATTTAGTAAAGCATTCCTACTAGGAGCCCTCTAGGCAGTCTTGATTAGCCTCATTCGCTTTGCCATAGCCTTCTACACGCTGGACTTAGCGTAGTGTAGCCTTTATGCGTCGTATTGGTCTAATCCTGACGCTTGATGGCGGCCGGAACTGCTCTAGCGCAACACCACTTTCCTCTTATATCAGTAGGGGTTCATCTTGCCCTTACTGCGTCTAGGCTAGAGCTCTATAGACTGCCCACAGAGTGTCGCTCCAAACATCATTGGGGTGGATGTGATTGGTGGTTCTGATTCGTATTTCGTTTCGTAACTTTCTGCTTAAGCGTCATTTAGAATTTCGCTGCGGATTTTTGGAGCGACTATTTTTGTCGTTTCCAAAGTCGTTTTCGTACTGTAGCTTAAACACACTATTACGAAGTTGGTGGTGACGGTGATGGGCATCATCATGCTGGATATTCTCACTTTTACATGTAAGTGAGTAATCGCTTAGAAATAGAAACATACATAACCGCGACAGAATCAAGCTAAGCAAGATAGAGCTCATAATTTGTCTGGTAAACGCATGCTCTCTTTTTGCTTTTAGAGGACAGCATTTTTTTGCCGAATGCGCTCTCTTCTAGCTGTCTGGCAAACACAAACATCTAAAAGATGCCTGTACCTTGAATGACAAAATTTTTCTCTCCTACCTACTGGTATGTATATATTTGCCACCCCCCCCCCAGCCACTTCGTTGATGATTCATTGCACAATTGAACGACTGCAAATAGCTTGCTGCATGCACAACCTGGAGAGAACCGATCTCCAGCAATGCTGCGACGCCCCGCTCAAACTAACTATCGCTTCATCGTAAGCATGTCCATAGCAGTTTTTTTGCAAGTCGTCTCGCCATCCTGGTCTCGCCATTTGGCAGTCATGCCTCTTGTCTGCGCCCATTCTGCATCTTATCCGGGACACATCTTACAACCAAATGCAATTGCGTACACAAACCGTTGGTGGCCATGTGGCATAGGAACGGTTGTGGATGTACCGGTAGCCTCTACCTTCTGCCTGCTCGTTGTGCGGGCAGGACAGGTCTTGCTAAGGCTTACTACTCCGTGTGTTAGAATGCCGTGAGTAGTTTGTGTGGGCTGTTGGAGAGCTCATTTTCCAATTGTGACTGTCCCCACCAAGTTGCCCCAGCTCAAGCAAGCTACAAACTACCTCAATCTCGACCAAGATGATGATCAGCAAGTCAATCTGTGCACTGTGTGTGGCGGCTGTGGCATTCTCTCGTAGTGCAGTGGACGCGACGACGGAGGCGGCGGAGACGTTCGGCTGGTTGCTGCCGAAGAGCTATGGCACCTACGGTGGCTATGGAGGTGCTGGTGCCGGCACAAATGGTTATGGAGGTGCTGGCGCCGGCACATATGGTTATGGAGGCGCGTCGGCGGGAAAGAGCGGGTACGGCGGGCTGTCTATTCTTAAGGCACTTGACGGTCTCAAGTCTGGTGCTGGTGTTGGACGTTACGGCAATGGCTACGGCAACGGTTACGGCAATGCCAACGCTGGGTTGAACGGCGGTGCTGGCCTCAACGCGAATGCAGGGTTCAAGGCCAACGCCGTGCTTAATGCCGGTGCAGGTCTCAACACCGGTGCCAGTCTCAACGCGAACGCTGGTTTAAAAGCGGACGCCGGACTCAACGCTGGTGCTGGTATCAATGCTGGTGCCGGTCTCAGCGCTAACGCAGGTCTCAGCGCTAACGCAGGACTCAACGCTGGTGCTGGTCTCAGTGCTGGTGCCGGTATCAATGCTGGTGCCGGTCTCAGCGCTAATGCAGGATTGAAGGCGAACGCCGGGCTCAACGCTGGTGCTGGTCTCAACGCTGGAGCCGGTCTCAATGCTGGTGCCGGACTCAACGCTGGTCCAGGACTCAGCGCTGGTGCCGGCCTCAATGCTGGTGCCGGTATTAATGCTGGCGCCACTCTCAACGCTGGCGCCGGGTTGAACGCTAACGCTGGTCTCACTGCTGGCGCGGGTGCGAATACGAACGCTGGAAACAAGGGCAACACAAGCGACAACACGGACAGCTACTCGAAGGGAGCCGGTGCCACCACTCCAGCAGCTCCACAGAAGACCGCCAATCAAGCGTCGCAGACGGCTGCACAGACGTCCACCAAGACCGGCACCTACCGCCACCTGCGCGCGTAAGCCCAGAATGAGGTGTGTCGTTTCCAAGCCCGAACGCGTACCTAAACATCTCGTCCGATGTGGCGAGACTTTTACTGTTCCACACCATGCCAGTACATCGTGAACCTCGTAGTCGTGCAGTCGTGTACCAAATTGAATGCTACCTCAATTTGTAATTCGTTTTGTTCGATTATTGTTTGTATCATGTGCGTGCATCACCTCTATTGAGCTTTTGAGAAATCTATGTTATCTTTAGGTGCTTGGTTTCAAAAGAGTAAAATTAAAACGGAGAGTTTTTTGAATCCGAGTGTTCCCCACTTAGACCAACTACTGAAACGCGATCTTGTTGAAGTACTTAGATATCGGGAAATAATAAGACGCATCGACAACTTTGACGGTTCGGACAACAACCTTGGTGCGGCCCGTCACGTTGTCATATGCCTTACTTTATTGTATCGTAGGGCGCACGACCGCCGCTCGAGCTTAGTACATCCATAGCCGACTAGAAAATTGTAGATCTTAATACTGAAAGAGTTTAAACGACTGTAGCCATGCATAAAACTACGTGGGAGGAATTTCCAATCAACCTAAACAACTGTAAGTACTGAGATTTGTTTATCGGATTGTGATTAATTGCATTACAATCAGTAGACGTGTATTAGTAAAACATTTACATATATAATTGTACTAATACATTAATGTTTTGCAATACTACTACTGCACAAACTGTATCAAAGCAAACCACACCATTTCCCAATCAAGTTGCCAACTATCCCAACCTCGGTGCAAAATGGCCCGTCCGCTGATTAAAGGGTGTGTACAGGCACACCATTTTAAATTTTTGGCTACTGTAACTGGCGATTTGCATGAAAGAGGCGCTTTTCTCAAACTTGCACAAATCGCCTGATCGTTTTCCCGCCACTGACAAGAGGCATGCCCACCAACGATCTCGCATACATTGATGGTGGCTCCTAGGTTGGCAAATAAGCAGTTGTGGAGGCCTGACTTTGCTCAACATAGCTTCTATGCTGTAAAGCTAGCGTCTCCAACAAGTGAGGAACTTTTTTGGGAGCGTTATGTTGAGTTCGTGCTGACCAGGCATCAACCATCAATGTATGCGAGATCGTAGGTGGGCATGCCTCTTGTCAGTTTTGCACATTGGCGGGAAAACGATCAGGCGATTTGTGCAAGTTTGAGAAAAGCGCCTCTTTCATGCAAATCGCCAGTTACAGTAGCCAAAAATTTAAAATGGTGTGCGCTTACACACCCTTTAATTAGCTAACCACGGACGGGCCATTTGTACCGAGGTTGGGATAGTTGGCAGCTTGATTGGGAAATGGAGTAGAGTGCTTCTCCAAACATAAACGCACAGTAGACGAAACATATCCGTATTGTATAGCTGTCATCATGATGAGACCTAGTAGCTGACGAACGAGATCGTACCTATAATCATTTGCTAGCAATTTACAATCGATTGCGTTTAGTCTCTTTGTTGCCGTGGGACATATAAAAAACTGTACATTCAACATTGGAGACGCCCTGTTTCGACAAGCACAGCTTGGCTTGGGTTATCACAGGGCGCCTGTGCCACAGGGCATTCCGCCATAGTTGGTTGTGGTTTACGGTATGCCCCAGCGCCGAAAAAACTATGAAATCTCGTCTATCGTCAGCACGGAGCAATTTGACCATGTTTGAAATGACCTCACAGTTAACGTACATTCAAAAGGCTAAAACCAGTAAATTGTGCTAACTCTGATTAGCGTAGATCAAAGGCTGCCCGCTTCAGATAATTGAGCATGTATTCGCCGCCATCTCTGGTTCAGGTATCAACAGTAAAAATAAACTCGCACGGATTATTGCTAAACAATGTCAATACTCAACCCCATCCCGGCGATGGACGCTTTTCTGCCTATTAGTGGGTAGCTATTAAAGTGAAGGTGTGTTGTTTCGACCTTATCACTTCCGAAAGCACGGACACAGCATAAAAGACAGATTCAGCTTGCGGTGTTCGACACATCTCGAAGATAGGGGGCGGCTGCATGTACGGAAGGAACGTTTTTGTGATACTGTCATGTGTGTCTGTCACCACGCGGTTGTTGCGTTCCACAAACATTCTAATATCTGTGCACCGGCAGTATGAATTTCAGAAGTACTGAAATCAGTGCTTGTAATGATGATTACTATTTTCTCAAATGTCAGCACTTAAGGTTGATTTATGGGTGTGGCTACCTGCACAGTTTAAAAGGGGCAGAACATTACAGTAAGAGAAGGGAGTGTATCCTAGTCCCCTAATCCCAAACCGTCTGCCTGCCATTTGACCATCACTCTTCTTCTGTGTTCTTAAGGTGACACACAAAAGCCCCCCCCCCTTCCGTCAAAACAGAATCAAACGGCCAGGAACCTTTCCTGGCTTACGCGCGCTTCTCGAGCGCGGTGCACTCTGCCCGAGCTGACGTCTCGGCACCAAGCAGCACGGGACCCAGAGATGGCGGGGACAGGCGTTCCGAATACAGGAAAGGATAGTGACGTGTCGGACGCTGAGCGTGGATCAAAGACTCAAGAGAAGTCCGTGGAAAAGCGCAAACCATCTTCCACTCACACATCTCGAGCCAAGCGTCGTCGCCGGGCCTCACGCAGGCGCCGCTCTTGGTCAGCTTCTCTTCTGACGACGAGGCTGTGCGTCGAGAGGCAAACGACCCTGGCGTTGACAGTTCCAGCTACGGGCCAAGCGACGCCGAGAACAGCGACGGCGAGAATCCTCGCACAGAGCGTGGAGGTGGCATGGGCGGCGAAGAAGTGATAGCACAGGATAACCTGGTGACTGTATTGGAACTTGACGTACGGGCGTTCGATAGCTGGGATTCGTTGGAGGCGTCCCTGAAGACGCACAGCAGACGCACATTCCAGGTTGGTTAAGTGATCGAAATTGTTTTTTACAGTCGAGACTGTGATGAAATTTAGAACGGGTCTGTGTACTGACCACTGGGTTTGCAGATTTACGCAGTTCGAACGGCAACTCCAGCACGCAGACGAAAAATTATAATCAAGGATGGTGGATCGCACAGCGAGCGGATTCCAGAGGAAATGAAGCTTTATGACAAGATATACGTGTGCACGCCTGCTGCCCCCGTTTGCAAAATAGCCGCATGGAAGAACGACCGAACCAGTACACAAGACGCATTGGCTGCAAAGTACAGGTACGTTAATTTTTATCTTACTAAGGCGTATTGGCTTGCTTCTTGTAGATTACTAGTTGCTTAGCTTCATGGTCCACGACACGTTGGGCAGAGAACAGCACGTACAGGTTGGTGCTGGCTTCCAGTTTCCAATTGTGTACTATTATGAGTATTATGAACAAGTTTGAAACTGTGTCAGCTGTTTCTTATACTGTGAATGCAGCACTGGCTGCTCGAGAATGAACAGAAGAAAACTCTCCGTATTGGTTGTCAGCAATTCAAGGAAGCTTCGCTAGAATACGATTCTGTGGCGGCTGAGATCATAATCGATAAGGATTTCAATATCTCAAGGACGTGGACGTGCTGAGCGATAAATTTTGGATTACATCGCTGTGAGAAAGGACTTAGATCGAAGGACCTTGTTTAAACGAAACAATTCAGACCATTGCACCGTGTGGCAGGTTTTCAAGGATGCTAACGAACTCAAACCTGCGCCGATCTTAAAATACCGTGATTCTTTTCTGCCAACCACATACCAGTATGTTACCGAGAACCTCATCTTTCAGCCTGGCCCCATCCGATACAAATTTCAATATATTATTTCTGTTGTTTACAAATTCTAAGTCAAACTTCATTTTGCCCAAAGCCTACCAGTAGACTTTCGGTCAGGCTGGGGAGCGCACGTAAAGATTAATGGTACATGAATCGTTGGGTAAAAAACACATCACTGAAAACGATTAATCCGTATAAATTATGTTAAATTTCAAACCTTCTTCGAGTGAAGCAGACTTCGTTTCAGAGATTAAGAACAACAGCTATCCCAGCCTACGCGTAGCTCTCGTACCTACTTACAAATTTCGTTTTGGAAGTAACCTACTTGCGTAACTTAATTCCCCATCACACAGAGAATATGCGCTTTATGGTTTACGAGCGGCACCGCGTAAACGCGACTCTAACACAATCAACGCGTGTGATATGACCGCACTTTACCGTAGGCGGCAAGTTCGTCGTACGAGGCTTACTACTGCAGCCTTTATGTATCAGATTATCTGGTATTAGCTGGAAGAAGACTCGAATGCAGTCGTATATGTGGTCATCTTTGACTAACCGTACACAGGCACCATGTAAAACAAAAGCGTGCACGCACTCCATTGCACAAGTGAATTAACTGGTGGGCAACTGACGATTGCATCTCCATGATGATTACGAACGCAAATCGAGCAATCTTCATGCCCCACGAACTCCCCCAACCTCGGAACCTTGGAAGCTGATTTCACTCATCTTATATCTCGTGGGCAACAGGTCATCCAAAAGCAACTTCTCCACGCGGTACATGTGAAAGTATGTAAATTGTAAATTGTACGTTGTGCATTGTTGGATCAAGCGCGGAAAACCCTCATAATAAACGGGAGCTGCAGCGACATCAATTTTAGGATACATGTAAGAGAAAATGTAGAATTTGAGGTGAATTAATTCAATATACGCGTACTCTGTTCACCGTCAAATTCGTACATGTGCACGTACTGTACGAAATAAATGTATCAACGCCGTTGATTCAACGGTGATACTTTTAAAAGTATGTTTAGTTACAGTTGTAGCTAAACACTTATTAATAGTGCTCTTTTCTTCTGGACAATACCAGGCGATATGCAGCGTAAAAACTAACTGTAAATTTACTTTTTAGTCAAACCAGATAAGAAAGACATTCAGGACTCAGTCATAGGTTTGTCGTCTAATGCAGTGTATGCACCCTTGATCGAGTGTTTCGTACCGAACACGTCGCTCGGTTTGGTCACGTTTAGTCACAATGATGCTGTCAGTAAACAACCTGGACTAAGCCACAAATACGCATATCTACCGACCCTAACCGGTTCGAAACATAGAACGTGCAAGTTGTTTGCTTTTGAATTATCAGTCCGGAGGGTTTACGATCTCCAAATTCCTGGATCTGCTGCCATTAATATTCTCACGCCATCAGAGATACCCAGCTCTATCTCAACGCCACGTGATACTTCAAAACGGAATTTGCCCGCCGACCCACAAGGCACCTCGAAGAATCAATGAGCAGCTACCCTTTTGCCTCAAGACCGCTAAGCGACAGCCTCGTGAGCCTCGTACGCCCACGAGCATCCACAGGCCGCTACCACACTGGGCTCACGACGCCTTTCCAGGCTGCAGTGAGTCCGTACGATGCGGCGGGAAGACCTGAGAAATCATTCATCACATGCCTGCCGTTGCGCGACGAACTTCGAGCTAAAGGCGAGGCCTCGAACGCGCTGCTGTCTCTAACTTCAGTATCGAGCGGTACGGCCAAGACGACGCTGAAGGACATGGACACAAGTCCAGACAGACTTAAGGGAGCACACAAGCGCATGCGGGAGGAAGCCAACAAGTCTCGTCGAAGAGAGCAATGTAGGGCCAACCAGGCGCGATACAGAGACAAGCAAAAGATCGCCCAACTGCAGCTAGAACGCAGTGTCGAGCTGCTACAGGAGGAGTTGGAAACTCTAAAGCGTCGGTATCGGGACTTGGCATCTCGTGAGAGAAGCAATCCGAGCCCCTGGAGTATTGTGGCTGAAGTGTTCCAATTACTCGAGACTAGTTTCCGCTCGCCGTGGCGCATGGCCAGCACTCAAGAGATGAAGAACCACTCGGAGACACGCCAGATTTTGGCTATTCTGGAGAGATCGTTCGCCCACGACGCGGCGATGGGAGAGCTGCGAGGAATTGACTCGCTGATGGAGCAGCTGCTGCTGTTCTCGCAATATTTCGGGAAGCCGCACTTGCAACTCCAGCAGATTGAGTCCGTGGCTCCTGGTGTCATGGCTGCAAGATCGAAACTCAGCTTGACAGTAACAGAGCTCACGCTGCGGCATGCGTTCCCTCATTTGGAAGAGCCGGCGAGTGGGGATGATCGCGTGCTGCTCTACCAGCGCCTTTTGGGCCACCGATTGGAGTGCAATTGCTCATTGAGTTTCCTATTTGACGAAAACAGCGGTCGTGTTGCGCGTTTGGAGACAAGCATCGACTTGACAACACCTTTGATGCAGGTGTTGGGCTGTCTGAAGGACGTGTCGAAGGTGCTCGAGCATGCTCGAGTTTCGTCCGAGTGTGTCATTGGCGGTGCAGAGTAAGTGTGTTTTTGATGTTATTAATAGCTGTAGCAACGACTTGACGAGCTTATAAAGAGGATACAATGTACATGTAGCTGTGCACTTTATCCCTATCTCGAATTGTTTGTATTTTTAAAATGTCATATTTAAAAAAATTAGTCTTCAGAACCGGTACGGTAAGTTTGGACCGGTAAGCCGGTTTGAGAAGTTCTGTGTACGGGCCGGTATCACGGTATGTACCGGTTTCATATCGGTGAAAATATGCCATCTGAGTACACTGGGTCTCGAGCTCCGTTGTATGCGCGGTCGGTATCTACGGGATGTACCGTTTTTTTTTGGCGACCGATAGCGCCCATGTTTTCTAAAAGGTTTAGGTTAAAAAACTCATACTGAAATCAATTAAAGATACCAAACATATTAAAACCATGGTGGAATCATGGGACCATGTTTTGACTTTTGGGAAGGGTGTGAGGGCTCGCAAATCCGATACAAATCCCTTAAACTAAGGCAAGTCGCAGCTAGCAAATGTAGAATTATATGCACTTAAAGCCATTAGAACACCGATCCAGCGCCAAACAGGGAATAATAGGTCCAAGCAAGGCCCTTGGGCGAAGTCAGCGGGCCGCTCAGTCCTCGTTTGGGGCGCGATTAAGTAGCGTCGTATATTTACTCCTCGCAAGTCGGAAACGCCACTACTAGGTGTGCCCTTTGACAAAGGAATGTCGGTAGTGTCGATTTGGTTTGGGCTCTCTTGGAAGATTTGTGAGTAGTTTCACCCCCCCCCCCCCCCCCCCTCTCTCTCTCCGAAACATGGGCGCTAGATTTTTATTTTTCATATTGGTGCAAACGAGAACCGATTACAGTAAAGTGCCTCAATAAGGAACACCGCAAAACGAATAACCTATAAAGTATTATAACGCTGATTTGATCACACTGGTTCTGTACTTCTAATGTAACGTTTACCTTGACATTTGTATGTCGACCACGATTTCTTTATTGAGGCACTTTACTGAAATAACATGGCTGTCGCTCTTAACTATGAGCCAGGTCGCCTTACCACAAAAAATTGACCAATTATCCGTCAAAAAAAGACGTGGCTGGTCAAAGCTCTTTTTTAATTGCCATTTTATAGAGTTTGTCCTGTTGCTGATGTTGAAACTAAACGTTGATGTTGCAGTGTGTACACCTTGAGTCCGGTAATAACCGAAGTGATGCTGTTGCAGAAGCTGGACATGAGCACTTCCGTGCTGTGCTTTCTTGTGGGTATGGAGCACCTGGATCGGTTGGTGTAGGAGCGTTAGTTAGGAAGGTTTTCACCCGGCCAATCTCCGGGGTGGAGATTGGAACGGTTTTCTCCTTCTCATTCCAAAGTAATCAAACTCCTGCTCAAGTCCTACACTCCAACTCTCTCTAAGTTCACTTGGTTATGAGCCCAACACGTCCTTTGCTCGGGGCGAGCATCACATGAGCAAATGGTGCCGTGAAAATAACTTTACCGGCAAAAACTATGTGTCCTGGAAGCCACGAGTCAAGTCAAGACTGGAAGCCGCCGGGCTGTGGAGCATTGTTACGAGACAAGAGCTACACCACCGGCGTTCGCATATGACGATGACAAGGATGCGTTTTGGGCTCGAGAACAGAGTGCCAAAGCTTTCCTTCTCGATACGCTGAGCGATGACCTCGTATTAGCGGTCACGGACCTGCGTTACGCGTACCAAATTTTTGAGTACGAAGAGAAGACTTTCGAGGCCAAAAATTGGGGAAACCTGTGTAAGCTCCGGGAAGGCTTTGTCAACCTGCGCTACACAGACGACGGGGATATGCTGGAGCACATTAACAAGCTAAAACGAATCGCAGGCCAACTCGCAAACCAGGGCAAGTTGGTGGACGAGGCTGAGAAAGTATGCCAGTTGCTTAGTAGCTTGCCGTCGTCGTGGAGCCCTTCAAGGCCTTGTACTTTATGCAAGACACACCAATACCATAGTGCACGTTGGAAGCTAACGTGATAGCCGAAGCCTCACGAAGGGATGCTGGTGGTAGGGCAAGCTCAAATCACGGTAGATGATTTACCACCCGCCCGAACTGAACATGTACATGCTGCGGTCGTGGCAGGAAGAAGTCATCGAGGTCAACGACATGGTGCAAAACGACGCTTTGAACAAGTTGACAACTCAAGTGTATGTCACTATTGTAAGAAATCTGGTCACTATCGGCGTGACCGTCAACTTCGCAAGCGCCACCAGCAAGTGAGAGAGGTGAAATGACTGAGGGTTCCTCAGCAGTGGTCGAGGCAAACGCTTCGGTCTCCAACGTAAACGCCGCTGACAACCAGCCTGTTCTTTCGGCGGCTGCGGCTATACTTCATGGAGACCAGGTGTGGGGTCTCACCGTGAACGCTGGTAGTGCCCTGGTCGCTAGTGATGAAACGAGTGACCTGAGTCTCTGGATTATCGATAGTGGGTGCTACCAGCACATTTGCGTCGACAAGAATCAGTTTACCTCACTTCGCCCAGCCACTATGGTTCAGTCGGTCACTATTGCCGACAATACAGCCGTCCCTGTTGACGGAATCGGCACAGTCCGGCTCATCCTGGAGGAAACAAACGAAAACGGAAACGTCGCTGTACATACGTTTGAGCTGGCGGAAGTACTGTACATTCCTAAGATAGCCAAGGACCTTTTTTCAGTATGCCAAGCTGCGCGCAAGGGCATCGCTTTTGATTTTCATTCGCGGCCGGGGCTCTGGATCCTGTCCAATGGCGCGCGTACGCTGACCAGTAGTGCGGTTAATGGGCTCTGCACCCTCAGGACAAACAAACAAGAATCATTTGGCCTTGTATGTCTTTCCCCAGATTACCATAGAACTTGTTCACCGAAGGCTTGGTCATGCAGGTGGGTCAGCTCTGGCCAAGATGCTGGAGGGCAAATTAGTCACCGGGATTAAGGTGGCAGGAAGCTCCAAAGACGATATCGGCGTTTGTGATGCGTGCCAGCTAGGGACGAAGTGTCGAGCATCATTTCCCTCTGCACCTCGCCTTGGTGTCACTGGTTGTAATTCTGTGGTGCACAGTGACATTTGCGGGCCAATCGAGATACCGTCACTACGTGGGGAACGATGTGTGCTGCTATTCGTCGACGCGTACTCTCGATTTTGCCATGTGTACCTACTGCATCAGCGCGCTGAGTTCTTCAAGTACTTCGTGGAGCATAAGACGGCCGTGGAGTACCGACACAGTTTACCCCTACGCAAGTTTGTGAGTGACAATGGCGGTGAATATTTATCTGGTGCGTTTACCAGCTTCTGTCGCCAACATGGTATTGAGCGGTGCACGACTGTTGCTCACACGCCCGAACAAAACGGCATGGCGGAAGGGCGGTTCAGGATCCTATTTAACAAAGTGAGGACGATGCTTATCGACAGCAATTCCCCAAAGCAATTGTGGGGTGAGGCTCTCCACACGGCCGTGTACGTTCAAAATCGCACACTCAACAGCAGTATAAGCAAAACCCATATGAACTCTGGCATGGCCACCCGCCCGACGTCGCTCACCTCCGTGTATTTGGGTCTCTGGCCTACATGTATGTCCCGACCAAGTGTGATCGCAGCGATGGCGGGCCCACCCGCAGTTCGAAGCGTCAGAAGCTCGACTATCGGTCTGTCCGGGGAATACTTGTCGGTTACGCTACATCTCAGAAGGGTTGGAACATCTTGGATTGCAGCATTGGACGTATTATCTTCTCGTGTCACGTCTCCGTAGACGAATCTTTTTCCCCAGCTGCTGAGGAGCTACGCCGTCAAGAATTTCGATTACTCAGCACGCGTGTTGCTGTTGATTTCAACTACTATGCTCGTACGGCTCTCAGTGAAGTGGATTTGTTGTTTTATAGTGGATTGTCACGAGATATCCGTCCTGATTCACGAGATCTCGCACTGCTGGATGAGTTCGTGGAGAGCTTTGACTTATCCGAAGTCAGTCTGGTGTCTGTGTTACCTCTCCTACGACGATATGACCGCGGGCCTTTACTGTTTTATCGAGGATCTCACCTCAAGTGCCTTCCAGACCCTCCAGAAACCCAATTTTGCACACTAGTCGTCGCCAACAAGAAGCGGCCGCTCTAGTCGCCTTAGAGAACGTCGAGGCCAAGTCTCTGGCTGGAATGGTTGCCTCTCATGGAGTTGCCTGTGAACCACCCACGTACGAGGCGGCACTTGAAAGCCCTGGCAGTCCAAGATGGAAAGTGGCCATCAGTGCAGAGGCAGCATCATTGCGTGGAAATAAGACCTGGACGGTAGTGCAGTTACCGACAGGAAAGCGAGCGTTAGCATGCAAGTGGCTCTCCAAGATTAAATACCAAGAGTGACGGCTCAGTGGATCGATACAAAGCTCGGTTGGTGGTAATTGGCTGCCAACAAGTCCGGTACATCGATTTTGACGAGATATTTGCACCAGTTGTGAGTCTAGAATCACTAAGGGTACTGCTTGCAATTGTATGTATTGAGGACATGGAGTGTCATCAAATGGATATTGAGACTGCGTTCTTAAACGACGATCTCGAGGAAGATGTGTACATGCAGCAGCCTAAATGGATGGTCGTGGAAGGAAAAGAATCATGGGTGTGCAAGCTTCATAAGTCTCTTTACGGGCTGAAGCAGGCTCCGAGAGCCTGGCACAAGGCGCTCACGAAGTTTCTGTCCAGTCAAGGTTTTGAAAAGCTGACGTGTGAATCATGCGTGCACATATGCCGTGGTCGGGGTGAACTAGAAATTGTGGCAATTTACCTCGACGACCTATTACTTATATTGAAAACGGAAGGAGCCATGTCGAACATGAAGCAGGCAATCGGAAATGCTTTTAAGGCGAAAGACATGGGCCTGTAAACTTCTTACTCGGCATTCGGATCACAAGAAATCGAGCCATTCGGAAGCTATGGATATCGCAAGTGTCCAATGCCGACCACGTGATAAGCCGACACAACATGCAACACTGTGCAGGCGATGACACGCCGACAGCCGCCGGTAAGAAGCTCTCTAAGCGTCAAGTCCCCGAGTCCCCTGACGAAATTGCGTCAATAAGCAACAAGCCTTTTCGCCAAGCAGTAGGCTCGCTGATGTATCAGATGATCGGTACAAGACCCGATCTTGCCTACGCTGTTCAAGACGTTAGTAGATATCTAAATGGTTTTGGGTCACCTCTCTGAGAGGCAGCTAAGCGCTGCATTCGATATCTCAAGTCAACTCGTGATTTCGGTTTGGAATTTAGTGGAGTGAATGTGACGCTCAAGGCCTTCACGGATTCCGACTACGCAGCAAATGAGGATGACCGGAAATCCGTTTCGGGCTACGTCACTATGATTGGAGACTGCACTGTTACTTGGAGCGCTCGAAAACAGCGTGTCGTGGCGCAATCTACTGCCGAGGCAGAATATGTCGCGCTTGCACATTGTACTCGTGAGGTGCTGTTCCTCCGTCAGATGCTGAGTGAAGTTGGTTTTCCACAAGGTTCGACGGTGATAAAAGAAGACAATCAGGCGCGTATTGCTATTGCAGAGAATCCAACGCACCACTCAAGAGTTAAACACAGTGACGTCCGATATCATTTTATGCGGGAGCACGTGTTACTGAAGGAGGTGTTGATCTCATACGTGGTCTCCAGAGAGAATATTGCTGATATCATGACAAAGGGGTTGGCCAAGGATAGGTTTGAGTGCCTGCGTCGGGAGATGAGTGTGAAGCAAATTGGAGGGTCCGCTGGAGGTGTGTACGAGTGGCCAAGATGACCAGCGTTACCATGTAGTGGTATGAAGCTGTGTTACTGTGTCTGAGGTGTTCTCTAGCCCGGATGTCACTCGCAAGACCTAGCCAGGAATGCGTGCGCTGCTGCAAGATGCAGCCAGAATGATCTCCGTGGTGCTTCGACATGAGCTGTTGCCGCTACTCATTGAAGGCCTTGGTAAGCGACAGAGGAAGCTAACGTCGGGGTAGTCACGGTTTAAATTCCTAAGGTCCCTAGTGTACACGCTGCGGGGGAGTGTTGAAACTAAACGTTGATGATGCAGTGTGTACACCTTGAGTCCGGTAATAACCGAAGTGATGCTGTTGCAGAAGCTGGACATGAGCACTTCCGTGCTGTGCTTTCTTGTGGGTATGGAGCACCTGGATCGGTTGGTGTAGGAGCGTTAGTTAGGAAGGTTTTCACCCGGCCAATCTCCGGGGTGGAGATTGGAACGGTTTTCTCCTTCTCATTCCAAAGTAATCAAACTCTTGCTCAAGTCCTACACTCCAACTCTCTCTAAGTTCATTAGCTGAGACCTATATTCTGGCTACACGTGGCCGGCGCGCAGTCTTTACCGGTTATCGCCACACAAAAGCCGCCGTCGTGAAGGTCATAATCACTCCGAGTTCGAGCCTGATCTAAAGGACCAGAATGCCACTCTGTTCCGAGCAACAAGGGGCTCGTGCCGGCTTCAGTAGCAAGTCCCGTACCGGCACCTTTCAACCAGAGTCGTGACTATCCATAAGTCCGTGATCACGAGGATGGATATTCCCACCCCGGGAATAACATGACTACCCGGAAGTACGCAAAACTTTTTTATATTGAAATCAGTATGTTCTGGGGGTTGCACCCTCAGACTCCCGCAATACAAAAACATGTACTGGAGAGTGCAACGGGTCCGTTAGATGGGGAGTTCGTCGCTGGGCCCGCCTACCCAAATACCGAGCGGCCCTGCTTCGCGAGTATCCCGCTAGGGTTTGCTACGGCTATGCTCCTTACACCCGCTGCAGTGAGCGGCACTGCCGTCAACTTTGACAATATACAAACATAGTGAACATAATATCCTTTATATTGAAATTCTTACTTTGAATGATTTTTTTTGCCTCTGTGGCAACCTGTGAGACGGGAAAATCTATGGAGATCGAGGCTACGGAGATCGAGGTGTGAAAAACAGTCACTAAATAAAAATACGCCACACAAAATGTTGGTCTGGACTAATTTCAGGGCATTTTAAAAACGTCTGGATTTATAAAAGTACAAAACAAACGTGGATGTCCATTATGTGATAAAATAAAATACTGGCTTGCGGGCTGGTAGTCCTTAGTGTATTCTTACAGCGTTTTCATACTTAGACGTCCTTCGTGCCAGAAACCAATGTACGGACCCTTCAGAATAGGCTTGCGCCCTAATAATTGTTATACTACATTTGTATCTGGTAATTTTATCTGCGACTAGCAACTATAGTTGCGTATCAGAGCAATGCATTTTGACAGCATCAACTTCTGCTAGTTGTTTCCCGTAGGCTAACTGACAAACGGCCTTCGGGCGGCAAAGCGAACAAGTTTTTTTTTGCGGCAGTTGTGACTGGACCAACATTTTGTGTGACGGTTTTTTATTTAGTGACTATTCGCATGTTTTTCACACCTCGATCTCCGTAGCCTCGATCTCCATAGATTTTCCCCTGTGAGACGTACTTCTCTGGCCCACTCCAAAATGATAAAATGATGATTACACATGTTGACCGATAACTTTGCAACCAGGACTCGGTGGTGAACGAAAAACACACCATATCAAAGCCCCGGATATAGCGCACGTGAACATATTGTTGTTGTTGTCTAGGCACCAGTTAAGAGGGAGCACGCTGCGTTTAAACCGGCTGCATTTCGTAGACCGTTAGGTTCAGTCAATTTTTAGCGATATTACACCCAACTTTAAGGGTGGGTAAATCAGACAATTAGCTACCGGCGGGCTGGAAGCGCTACAATTTGAGTCCAAAGAGAGCGAGGTTTATCTTAAAATACCGATGGGTTAGCGAAAGCCACCAGCTTCCATTGGACTATCAGAAACGACTTCAAATTAACCCTAATATTAACGATTTGTAAGGCGCATTTTATCCGCAGAAGAATGTCTACAGCGGAGTGATATACTCCATATTAATTATGACGATGATGATCTAGCGTAGATACGTTGACTATTAGCGCGTTTGAGACTCGAGAGAGTGAGAGTCCTGTTGGGGCGGGCTCGTTCTTAGTGAGCTATAGATGACCTAGAAGCAAGGTGGAATAAGTGATTAGTATTGCAAGCCATAAAATTAGCTTTCTGCGACAATCGTAATCACCGTTGAGTTTTATCTGATTAAGTTAGATTATTCATTTATGTACGATCACTGAAAACCCCCAATCGTCATTTTGGAGTTGGTTTTGGAAGGCACCCATTGGGTGCCTTCCAAAGCCCATATAAAACGGTTTAATCGGTAATGTAAAAAAAATTACAAATCGGTTTAATGCGCATCAAAACGGTTTGCTGGAAGACGACCTTCGGGTATAGTGAAGCTCAGTCATTTGTTTTATCACGTTGCTGAACTTCACTATACCCGAAGGTCGTGTTCCAGCAACCGTTTTGGTGCGCATTAAACCGATTTGTAATTTATTTTAAAGCGATTAAACTGATTAAGCCGTTTTAAATGGGTTTTGGAAGGCACCCATTGGATGAGTAAAAGAATGTCAAAAGACCTGAAACGTTTCTTACAGTTTAGAAATGTCCAAAGTCCAAAAGTATCTAAAAGCCAGTGCAGCTTGTAGCTCAAGGAGGTACGCGATCTTCCTAGACGTCTGCCCTTGTCACTTGAGAACACTAGTACTGCGAGGCTCGCAGTGCGAGCACCATGAACCCAACGAGCACGCCTACGCGCAAGCCACTTCATTCAGCACATGGCACTTCAACCTCGAGTACCAGTACGCTACGATCACCACCTGGCCCAGTTTTAAGGCGATACCCTCCAGCCCGTTTCATGCCGGGGGTTACCAGTCGACCCCAGCTGAATTGCCTGCACAGTCGCCGTCAGCTACAAGGAGAATAGTATTCTCCCCACACACACCATCCTCCACGCAAAGTACGGAGCCCCCGCTCTCCATTGCTGCCCAGACGGCAACGACCGTCGCCTCTAAAGACACGGCGCCCTCGCAACGAGATCTGGTAGCACTTCTTCATCGAACGCGGCGGTGGTAAGAAACACGAACGATGCAAGTGCTGCGGCACGTTAAAAAGGTAGGGAAGTCCCGTGGTAACTTACTCAAGCACGTGCTCAAAAAAAATTAGTGCCCAAATGTTTCCAGAGAGGTACAAGCGTCTTTAAGACCGCCTTTGGCCGCTCCCGATCCAGAACCCGAGCCCAACAGTACCGCAGAAACCGCCCCAAGAGAGCTAAGCCAAGCTGCCTTTGAACTGGCATTGTCGAGGGTTTTTTTTATTGCGCCCTACCATTTGTGCTAACTGAAGCACAAGCATTTCGAGAATTTATCGCAATGGTTGCTCCGATCATGAACCTGCCGTCACGACATTAGCTGAGCGAGGTACTACTAAAGCGTGTGGCAGACGAGATACGTCTGAGCGTCATCGACCTCATTAATGATCATACATACGTATCGCTTGTCACTGATGGCCGGAGCGACACTAACAGCTCCAGCATCATTAACTTCATGGTGGTAGCACCGGGAATGGCGTCTGCATCCTGGTCGTCGTGGCCGGCTCGTTCAGAGCAACACACAGCAAACTATCTTGCCGGGGAAATCGAGAATGTAATTTCAGAGATTGAAAGAGAAACAACAGACGGGTAATCGCTGTTGTTACTGACAATGCGAAAAACATGAGGGGTGCGTCAGGTCGTATTGAAGCCCAAAGGTCCAATGCAGTAAGAGGTAGATGCTCTGCGTATGTCCTCAATCTCCTTATGCAAGACGTGTACAGGGTACCTGCAACTCGATCAATTCAGACAAGAGCTCTAGCCGTCGCGCGCTTCGTTAAAGACCATCTCGCTTTGCTAGATGTGTTTAAGCGCTTGCAACAGGGTATGCGGGACATTGGTTTACGAGCAAGATGTCTGGTGCTACCGGTGCCAACGAAATCGTACTCAGTGCATGCGTGCATGCACACCGTTCTGAACAGCCAGGGCATACTCGAAAAACTGTTTTTGAGTCGTGACTACGAGCAATTCCGTGATCGATATCTCGGTACAGCGGCGAGCAGAAAAAAAACGTTGCTGTATAACGGAGTTGATGGCAATGGATTTTGGAGCAACTTTAAGAACGATGGTGCGCTTGCTAGATCCTATTATTACGGCGCTACGGACGCTAGAAGCAGATAATGTCTTCGTATCGGCGGTCTATCGCTGGTTCAGGTGGCTGTGATATCACGTCGCATACGGAATTACCTCACCAGACGAGAAAGACCAGCATCGTGATTTTTTGGAAACGTAGGACAACCTAGAGGATCAAGATGCCAGCGGCAAAGATCAACATGGAATTGAGCTACTCAGCCGTACCGTGGAGCAGGTGACCTCCTCAACACCCAGCACCGATGCAATTCCTGCAGCTGACGAAGTCATGCTCGCTAACGGTGAGTACGAGAAAATTTCAGCAATCCCATTTGCCGAACGGCAAACCTGCTTTCGCGAGCGGATCAAGCGTCGTTGGTCTTACGTGCACACGAACGCGATGGATATCGCGTTCATACTCGATCCATATACGGATCGGGGCGATTTTGTTGGCAATGATGATGATACAGTAGCACGACCAAGTTTGTAAAATTGTGAAGCGCTGCGGAATCCTCACTCCAACCGCAGGTGTATCCAAGCTATAGCGAAGATTCTTGCTTTTAAAAGCGATAAGCGGTGTGGTGGCGAAGAGCTGAGAAGTAAGTATCAAGTCCTCGCGATTATTGGAATGCCGAGAGTGATAAAAGTACCCGCTGCTCAAGAAGATTGCTGAAAGTGTATTCGCAATCCCCACTTCTTCCGCAGCAAGCGAGAGGACATAGATCATTTTCGATCTCATTCATTTCAAGCGAAGGAATATACTCTCCGTGGCCAAGCTTTAGATGTTGGCTTACATCTACATCAACCACGGCACGATTAAGAGCGAGAGGATTGACCTTGCACGCCACCAGTCCCGACCTGAAAGCGTAGAAGTTGACTCTGTAACTTAACCTCAAACACGTCTTCTTTTACATTTACTTGTTGTGCGCTTTGTATTTGAAGAGCTTGGCTACCATCTCACGTGTTCTTGTTGTCCGTCTGACAAGGGGAGCGATGGAAATGCGGACGTGGAGACGCGGTATTGTTACCAATTTAGCGTGGATTGAAATTATTGGTACCATAGGAAGTTTTTCTTATGACTGTTTCCGAGGTGGTTGTTGCGGATCTCGTACGTGAACAGCAAGTGGAACAGGCTCACCAACGGCACGAGTGTCATATGCAGCATCATTCGGAGAGACTTGCACATGCTGCACGGTGTTTACAGCAACTATGCCCGGAGAAATTGGATTTCTTCAATGCTTGAATTAGGCACTACAGCAGGCTTTGATACATCATTCGCAGCTTAGTGGTGGCCTTAGCAGCTTAGTGGTGGCCTTAGCACCGGGTAACCAGGGCAAAGTCGCGTACGACACCCAAAATATGCCCATCCATCAGTGCATGGGGACTACAAAGAAGTTGCCGCACTCGGTGATACAGACGAGCTCTCCAGAGCTGGAAGTAAAGCTAACACGCGTTACGCGTTTGAACACCACCAAAACTACCAGCTCGTTGTTTGTCTTCAGTAGCTCTACGCCAGCAGTATCCCCTTTGTGCTAATCGAGCAGTGAGTAATCCGCTTTGGCCTTCTCGCGACTGCTGCCAGCGCAGTACCAGCAAGACGCAACTCCAAGGTCCACTTATCACCTCTTGTGCATCTTTGCCAATGTAATCACGCTTCGCTTTAAGAATCCATACAAGATTCGTAAAGATATCCGAACTTAGTTCATCGATGCGGGCTTGTGCCGGTTTAAACCACTTCCACATCCTCGTAATCAAGTTCCAAAGTATTACTTTCGGCACCTTGCTAGTTATATTTTGATCAGCAACAAGAACCGAGATAAACGACAAGAATTGCACTTGAAAGTCTAGAGCGTTCCTGTTCCCGATATTCAACCCATGTCATAGCACAAGACTGTGCTTGATGAGAAGTTTGCCGCGTAACCCACGAACTTCATTACCTTACATGTGTATTGGATATTGTGCTGGATGAGGTCGCTATAGTGCTGACAACACATAATTCATTTAGCAGTGGGTCCTAACAGGTACATCAGTAGCTATATCACTAGGTGCGGTGTACGAGCCGCGACCAGAATCTCCTCGGAAAACAGTCTCTTCACAGTCTCGACAAAATTGTCGTGGGCATGACCGCATCAAGAAGTGAGGACCCAATGCGTGAAGTTTGTGGTCATCCAAACTTGCATCAGCTTAACACACTTCTGCATCAGTCCATGCTCGAGCACAACTTTCACACATTCTTCGACAACCAGAGCCCATACAAACTCAAACCGGTGCAACTCATCAAGACGGTGTCCTGCACAGCGAGCATCACCCCCCCACATCACGTTAACGATCTTTTTGAGTAGCACAAACGCTGGCTGGATGAACAGGCCCTCGGTCAGAAATGTCTCCGTCGGCCAGACGCTGAAACATTGTGTCCAAACAGCTGAGACGCCACATCTTCTGTCACGAAGATCTCGCAAAGCCACATCGTGTTTTCTCGATAATCGTGCTGCACGCTTGTTGCTGCACTGTAGCACCAGCTCCAGATTTGAGAACCCAAAGATGTTAAAAGCCGCCACGATCTAAAATACTGCGGGCGAACAGGTTCGTCATCACTGGCCACTTCACGAATGTATGCGAGCTGCAGAGTTCGACGAGGGAGCGAGGTGACAACGTGCCACACCTGCATCGGCTGTGCACCGCCCGTGTTGGCTCCCGCATACGACGGTGGACTCAACTTGAATCTACCTGTCTTCTTGTGCGAAAGTTTGAAAGTCCAAAAGTGTCTAAAAGTACTCTGGACCTTCAGTTTAGAATATAAGCCATTCCATAGTTTTGGGTTTTGGATGGAATTTTAAACGTTTTCCAATAGGTTTTAAAACCGTTCTAAAACCATCCCTAACCCTGTGTATGCGTCCGTCGTGATTCGGTCTTGCACCCACTCTTTAGTCTTTACCTTGCTTTTTGCCTTCTCTTTGCGGCACTTAATTCATATAGATCCCTCCCACGGAACCGACTATCCCCATCTTCCTGACTCGACGAATCTTTACCGAAATTACAGTAGTAGCACAAACGGACAGTTATTCCTGTTCGTTTTCGACTCGCTTCTGATTGGTTATAAACTTTGATTTTTAAACCGACTCACATTTCATTCAAACACTTTGCGCGCGACGCCACGGCCCATACAAGGTACGCTGCGTATGTGCATGTTAGTTAGCCGTAGTAACAACCAAGACCAAGACACACAGGTCGTCCGGGGCGCCTGGGGTGCGTAGGGGATGCTTATAACTTGCGGACGTATTCCTGCAGGGGAGGGAGAAAGTCGTACTTAGGGGTTTTGACCCACCGCCCACTCTGCGAGAGAGCACAAATTGGTAAGAACTGCCCAAAATCTGACCCATTTTGGCTAAATTTATTTTTGGCACCCTGTCTATTGACCGCAATCCCTATTATAAACCCCAGTTGATGCTGGCCATTTCTGAGTTATTGATGGAGGAGGGAGGGGCCTGTATTGGGTATCAATAACGAGCCTTGCAATTAACGGCCATGCCTTTTGGCGAAAGGATATCACACCTCAAGCTACAGTTCTACCCGGGGGCCCGACCCTGAAAATTCGACTGCACTCTTTGCAACTATAACCGCTCCGACTTCGTAGCCCGTGGCTGTGGAATACGTGATCGGAGATAACCTTGATGGAAGCAAGCAATCCCAGGTAGCACGCAGACGCCCAAGATGTCAGCTCTATAAACTACTGCTATATGCGGTGTACTTTGACTTTAAGTCTAACGCGTCGCGTTACTCTATTTTGGGTTCGCATGAGATCCATGGGGAGAAAGAAGTGATCAAGAGAAGAGACACAGGCTGCGATTGAAGATAATGCCGTTGTGAACGCCACGCCGGCAGGCCCTGAGGATCCTGGGGAGGCTCAGCGGCGCAGAGCCGAAAAACAAATCTCGGTTAGCCCAAGCCTTGACTGCGTTACAGGTAAAGGAGGTCGCCTGGCCCAGCTGTACTGCGTCGATCAGTAGGCCAAATGCGAGCAAGAGCGTCTGAAATTTATCGAGAAAAATCAGCTTCAATACCGGCTTGAATGAATCCGTGGAGGTCCATCGAGTGGAAGCTGATGGAAACACGGGAAATGCCACTAGGCCTGCCTCACAGCGAATCAACACGGCAAATAAGACTATGCTGAATCGGAGGCCGCAGAAATCGCTCGCATGATCGTTATACCTCCAAAATTCACCGGCGGTCCTATATGTACCAGCGCTTTCTGGACGCAAGGGCTTTTACGCGCAAAACTGGGGCGCCCAACCTCTTCATTACCATGATATGCTATCCTAATTGGACCGAAATCAAAGAGAATTTGCAACCTGGTGAGGCGGCGGCAGATCGACCAGACATTACGTCTCGCGAATTCATGGAGAAGCTAAGGGCGTTGAATAAGGACGTTGACCAGGGGTACTTGGGAATTTTAGCTGCTCGAGTTCACGTGATCGAGTACCAGAAACGAGGCCTTCCTCACGCTCACATTCTTCGGATTTGCGACCGGAAGATAAGCCTATGAGTGCAGAGGATGTCGACAAAATGGCCTCGACAGATTTCCCAGATAAAGAGAAGTTTCCAGAACGCTATGAAACAGTAATATCCAGCATATTACATGGCCCATGTGGTGTGCAGCACCCCAACAGCCCTACCATGAAGAACGGACAGTGCTCCAACAACTATCCGAAGCCTTTATCTGAAGAAACCATCATGAGCCCGCACAAATACCCTACCTACAGGCGTCGTCGTCGTCCTGATGTGATTCTCCACCACAAATGCAAGATGTGGGACAACGCGACAATTAATCACTGGGTCGTTGCTTTTTTATCGCAGAAGTACAACTGCCACATTAATGTCGAAGTCTGCGCAACGGACAAGGCTGCCAAGTACGTCTACAAGTACGTATACAAGAGATCAGATATGACGACCATTACAATTGACGGAGAAAAGATTCAGGCGAACGGGATTCGACAGCACTTACTGGGACGCTACATTTCTCCTGTGAAGGCTTGCAATCGGCTCTTTGAACATTCAACATAAGGGTGTTCACACTCTGTCGTCAGCCTACCCATTCATTTGGAGGAAATGAACATGGTCGCATATCGCGATCAAGCGACGACCCCGCAGCTGTACAACCTTATACGTGGTCGTCGAACGGAGTTGGCCGAATTTTTCGAGCTGTGCTCGCGCGATCCGGTGGAGACAGCAACTTTGTTGTATAAGGATGTCCCGAAGAAGTACAGATGGAAGGACAACACGTGGCAGCCTTACAAGAAACACGTGGCTTCGCTGGAAAGGATTGTTCACGTGTCCCCACAGAATCCTGATCGATTCTTTCTTCGCCTTCTACTGTGTCATCGCCGCTCTCCCAAATCGTTCTCTGATCTTAAAACAGTCGGAGGTATCACATACACGACGTTTCGACAAGCGGCCAAAGCCCTGGGTACTTAAAAGACGGCGAAGAATGGTACCCGTGTATTAGTGAGGCAGCCGTGGATAAAATTCCATACCAACTGAGGCAGATTTTGAAATTATCTTGGTTTACTCGTTACCCACCAAGGCAAACGAACTTTGGGAGCATTCCAGACTCATATGTCGAAAGACTTCGAAAGCAATGTCTCAAACCAGGACACGAATAATCACATCGACCGCGCTCCCGAAATTCAACAAAGAACGGCAGAGTAAAATGCTTGAAGTACTTGCGGAATACCTGGACTCCAACGGCCAAACGTTGGCAAATCTTAGTCTTCCCAGCCTTGAAACTTACGATGACATTTCCGGGGAGGTGGATGGGCTTCCGTCGGCAACCGTTGTAGAAAAGAACTTGGTGCGTACTCGCAGAACGACATGCAGAGGATTGTGGTGCAGGCCGACCGGCTGCACGATTGTCAACGGGATGTTTTTGACCAAGTGATTAGGGCTGTAAACCACCTGGGCGCAGGTAATAAGCTCTTCTTTCTGGATGGACCAGGTGGAACGGGGAAGTCATTCCGGCTGGAGCAGATACTTACTCATGTTCGTATGCAGCGAAAAATCGCAATTGCTGTTGCTCCCAGTGGGATCGCAGCTACCCTATTGACGGAAGGACACACAGCCCACTCCATGTTCCGTATCCCTCTCAAACTGACTGAGTTTTCGACATGCACCTGTCCTGGCAGGGACAGAAGGCGCAGCTGATCCAAAATGCCAGCTTGCTTATCTGGGATGAGGCTCCGATGATGAATCGAGCTTGCTTTGAGGCAGTGGATAGGTCCTTCCGTGATATCATGAAGAACAAAACGGAGCCGTTTGGAGGCAAGGTCATGGTGTTTAGCGGCGATCACCGGCAAATTCTACCAGAACAATGCAACCCGAGTTGAGACGATTAAAGCTTGCTTCAAGAGCTCGCCGCTATGGGAACACTTGCGCCAAGTTCGCTTAACCGAAAAAAATGCGCATTCGTACAGCCCGTGATCAGGGGTTCGGATTAGACGGTAATACCTGCGAATATTCAGATACTGGACCACTAAATACACGTATCAGGGTCAGGATCAACCGCACTAGCATAATTTATCAGTATCGCTAATACTTCACTGGTCCTCTAATCGGATATTTATGGTATGGTATTTGATCGCCTCACCGGCGAGACGAAGGAGCATCTATCGATTGATTCATTCGAGGGCGTGGCGGATGCGAATCTGTTTGAGCAGGAATGTTAAAATCGCTGAATTTCTCCGGGATTCCCCCTCACCGAATCGTGCTGAAGGCCGTAGCACCAATAATTTTGATCCGCAATCTGAACAGCAAGGCGGGGCTTTGTAACGGAACGCAGCTCCGAGTGGTGTCACTTCAGGAACGGAGCATCCAAGCACGGATTATGACAGGACCTTCTAAGGCCAAGACGGTTTTCATCACACGGATCAAATTTACCACTGATGACGACGACAAAGAGTCCCCGTTCACGATGAAGAGAAAACAGTTTCCAGTCATGCCGGCCTTTGCGATGACGATCAACAAGGCCCAAGGACAGTCAATCCATTACGTGGGTATCTACCTGGAACAACCAGTATTCACTCATGGACAGCTATATGTGGCCCTGTCTCAAGGAAGGCGATCAAGATTGCTGTTGATCCGGAGGTGACAGATGAAGACAGGAGAGTACATGCCAAGAACATCGTGTACAAAGAGATTATTGAGGAGGTGCCTATGTAGACGGCGTAATACACATTTTTAGGTGTTCAGCAGGGTTATAAGAAACTGTTTTATACATATACCCCGCCGTAGCGCAGCGGAGGCGAACCTATACAATCGGCTCCAACTAATCGTGCCACCGCGCCTGCGTAACGGGCGCCCAGAGCGCTAGTCTTAAACTACTATTGCAGCAACCTGTCTGTCAGTCATGCTTAATTTGTCGTGGATTTAACGCTTTTACACACAAACCATTCGCCAAAATACTTCTACAAAGCCCTACTCGCCGCCGAGCGCAGGGAAGGCGGTCCCGATTGGCCTAAAATCTGCCGAGCGCAGCGAGGCGGCCCAAATCGGCACCTTCTGCAACCTCGCGGGTCCGAAGGGCCCGCCCCAGTCACAACTTGCCAACCTACCATGCGAGTAGCGGAGCGAGCTGGTGGCGATCGGAACGGAGGCAAACCACAACGACCTTCATGCTTTCCCGCGGCATAGCGGCGGCGCTCGGCTAGAAAAAGAACAACGCGCGTGCACTATTTCAAATTTTCATGCCGTACGTATAGCTACACGAGGTACCTCAAATCAATGCATCCGATCTGAGCAGGTACAAACGTCTGACTCGAGAATCTATTATTGGAGCGTCCAATAAACTGTGAGCGCTTGTGGATACTGATACATTGATCAGATCTGTGATAAAAAAAACTTTGTCGACGACACCATCGACTCCATGGGTAACGCACTCTGTACTCTACAAAAAAACATTTTGGTAGAGCTATGACCGACAGACTTGAAGATGGTATTTGACCGTCTTCAAGTCTTTTGTATCAGGTGCTGCAACTTTATATTTTGGTGTCCTGGCTATATCGTTTCCAGACACAGCAACATACTTCTCGATTTTCGCTTGGGGGCTAAATGAATATGCAGAATTTTCCTTACAGGACGTTTCGCAGCATGATAATTCTCTGGCCCACTCCAAAATGACGATTGGTTTTTTTCAATGATCGTACATAAATGAATAATCTAACTTTATTGGATAAAACTCAACGGTGATTACGATTGTCGCAGAAAGCTAATTTTATGGCTTGCAATACTAATCACTTATTCCACCTTGCTTCTAGGTCATCTATAGCTCACTAAGAACGAGCCCGCCCCAACAGGACTCTCACTCTCTCGAGTCTCAAACGCGCTAATAGTCAACGTATCTACGCTAGATCATCATCGTCATAATTAATATGGAGTATATCACTCCGCTGTAGACATTCTTCTGCGGATAAAATGCGCCTTACAAATCGTTAATATTAGGGTTAATTTGAAGTCGTTTCTGATAGTCCAATGGAAGCTGGTGGCTTTCGCTAACCCATCGGTATTTTGAGATAAACCTCGCTCTCTTTGGACTCAATTGTAGCGCTTCCAGCCCGCCGGTAGCTAATTGTCTGATTTACCCACCCTTAAAGTTGGGTGCAATATCGCTAAAAATTGACTGAACCTAACGGTCTACGAAATGCAGCCGGTTTAAACGCAGCGTGCTCCCTCTTAACTGGTGCCTAGACAACAACAACAATATGTTCACGTGCGCTATATCCGGGGCTTTGATATGGTGTGTTTTTCGTTCACCACCGAGTCCTGGTTGCAAAGTTATCGGTCAAAATGTGAAATCGTCATTTTGAAGTGGGCCAGAGAAGTAATACACAGGGTACCGTGTGGTAGATGTTGTCGTTCTTTTTGAACTCTTATCTAAAGTTGCTACCAGTACTAATAATGACCTCAGACTTTGACAACTTAAGGTGTCCTGACTGAAATAGTGTCCTAAGATTTTTTTGGCAGAGTGCAAATTCTTTGTGGGAGCCCAGAAGCTGGTCTCGTCAAAGAAGAGATAGGAAGCACTTTAGTGCTAGCCAGCCCAACAAAGATTATTGCGTACGGGCCGGCAGCGGTATGTGTCGGATTGATATCGGTGCAAATATGCCACTTAATGCGTACTCGCATTCAAGCGATACTCAAGGGTTGCATCACAACGTTAACTTCAGGAGCAACATGAGAACTCACAAACAAGGAAAATAACTTTAGTTTAATTTGTGTGCATCCCTGCTACAGGCAAAATCTTGGGAGCTCACTGTAAAAGACAATATACACGCATGGCGTGAATTACTTCTATCGGTTGGCAGTGTCCAACTCAGACCCACTCATTAGCGTATCCGCGACGAGCATGTTGCGGGCAGACGTAGTCCCACATCTCGAAGTCCTCGCTGTCTCGTTCACCTCTGCTTGAGTTGTTGGTCTGATCATCGGAGCGGCCCTCGGCGCTACTGTCGCTTTCGTTGTTGGCCGCTTCATTGGTGACTTCTGAGCTCGTGGAGCTTGTTTGCGGAGGGTTGCTGTTTAAGGGTTCCTCGACTTTTTGTGCTTTGCCAATGACCTCCTTCGCGAAGTGAGGGTGAGGCGATGTGAAGTAGTCGCAGCAGTTGGGCACCACACAATGTGCTGGAGCCGTTGGTCGTAGTCGCGGAAGTGTTTCAGTGGTCGACGACGGTGGGGACTCCGTGGAGTCTTCTGACAGCTGGGAGTTCTCTTCGATTTGGGTCTCCACCGAATTAATCGACGCTGGGGCCGACTCGAGATGTGTAGAAGAGGAATCGCCCTCCGATAGCCCCGAACACTCCTGTATCTCCTCCATTTCCTGCTGTGTGTATGCCTCCAAGCTGGAATCGATGGCATTGCGTGGCATCATGTCCTCCTGGTTCTCCTGGTTCTCCTGATTCTCAAATTCGCAGTCGTCGTCCTTTAGCAGCCTCGCCATCCTTGTCGACGAAGCAGAGCCGTACTCCGATACGGTTGGAGCTTCAGACATCCGCCAACGATCGACCTGCGCTTCCTCCTGTTGCTGTTCACGTCCGTGGCCTTTTGCCGTTTGACTGCGTTCACTGTCCAGCATTGTAGCCGACAACCTCGAGCTCCGCTCTGACTCTGTTCGACAACATGACGAGGTCGATAGCTCGGCTGCCACGTCGGAATAAGCGCCACGATCGTGCTCCCGGTTAACTGTTAACTTAGCAGGAGGCTTGCGCACGCCATTCACTTCAATTCTCGGACGCTTTCGTGCCATCGCTCTTGTGGTCGCGGTTAGCCGTATGTCGCTGTATTTGTGAATCATCTGGTCGACGAAGCGCCGAGTCTTCCTCTCCAAGAGGATCCGCTGCAGGCTTCGCATCGAACGCGCCACAACATATACACTTCAACGCCACCACAGCCTTCCTCGGTGCATGTGCTCCACCCACTTGGTGCGAACCCAAAGGACAGCAATTCGTCACGACAGGGGGCTTTCGAAAGTGACCTAAAATGCGAGCGACCGAGTGGCCCATTACCCGCTGACCGAACAATTTTCTTCCAGGAAACCCCCGATGAACCTTTGGGACGCTGAACTTGTCTAGCGTGACATGTAGTAACACTTGGTAGTCTAACAGAGCCCTTAGAAATAATAGTCTGTCACGACGCCAGGTCGATGCGATGCAGACTGGCGGTGGTTGGTCAACCACTGCGAGACGAGCGTCGTGGAGGTTTTGAATCACCGACTGTTCACAGCAGAAGAAAAAGCCCCGAACGACGGATGCGGATACGCCGCGCATGCCTGTCTTGACCGGTGCGCGCGTGAAGATCGCGGCAGCAACCCATGGCATGACGCAGTGCATTCTGTCGGAAGACGTCGCCGGCGAACCTGCATTGTCATCTCCACTGTCATTACTTTGCAATGTACCCGGCCACTGGACAGCGACGTTATCTTTGCCTGGACTGAACCCTCGTCTTTAACTAACGTTATGATGCGGATCCGCCCCTGAGCCTTGTGGGGTAGCTAGCTCCCATAGGCTTCAATATCTTCGAGCAGAAGAATTTCCAGGATAGACGTCGCTGCTACAAACTCAAAAATGGTCTCCATTCCACCAGAATCAGGGCGATAGCGATACAAAAATGCCCAGTGATGCCCGTTACAGCGGAGGGATCCAAAATATTATTCCACAGTCTTATCCGATTACAAGCAGTAACTACAAGAACTATAAATACGATGACACGTGAGAAATGGATTGCCTATAATCCACCGATGCAGTGCGCACCGAGGCATATCTAGGATACCCGCTCGGAATAACTCCATGCATAGTCGCATGCGTTGTCGGCACGGGACGTCGTGAGCCCGTACTCTGATTTAGACTGAGAGAATATTTTTAGCGTCGACACTCCACTTAGGCCCAAAACCAAGAAAGGCCGCAGTCCCACGTCGTTCATTTCCCAACTCCGCTCCTGACAGCTTCGTCGATCAACGCATCTCATCGCTCTTTAATTACAAACAACCCGCAAGGTAGGCAATGATGTTGAGCGTGCCTATTGTCTTGCACTGCTGCTGACCTCGTCCATTTCCTCCTATATTCAGATGCCCACTGCCATGGAAGACGCGAGTAATAAGGCGCGTAGGTGCATCAATAACCCCAAGATGCTGATCACCTACATGTGGTTCGTCACGATGCTCTTCGGCTTCATGTACGCGATCGCTGCCATCGTTGCGGCTGTCAACAACGACGGCGAAGGCGAGAGCGACTCCAAGTCGCTTGGCTTTGTGGGCGTATGGGCAATGATTCTCATCGTTGCGCTGTCGGTCGGAGGCACGATGGTCATGCGCAAACATCAGACACCGCTGGCTGTGGGCTTCCTCATCGGTGTCGTGCTGATGATGTCGCTGCAGATGTTCTCGCTGTCGATCATCTTCGCTGGCGCCGCCTACCTTGCCCGCATCGAGCGCGCCAAGGGCGACGAACACACCAACGTACACTCGAACGAGGCCGCTTCCGTCTTCTCCTTCTTCATGTTCGTCTGCTACGTAAGTACATGTACCACACCAAGCTACGCTTCAGCTTTGCATTTGCTTGCTCGACTGACTTTCCTGCTTCATCCTCTTTAGCTGGCTTTCACCATTATACTGGTGCGCCACCGCAACATTGTCATTAAGGAGGGCGTGAATTTGGATCCGAACGCTATCAACGACATTGAGAAGAACCCAGCGGGCACCGGTGGCAACACGACCACTGCTGCCGCGACGTCTCCTCGCGTCATCCGCACGGACGTGGACACCCAGCCTTTGGCTCCGCCCGTCAGTGTCTAAACGCGTAGACGTTGACATTTTTAGCATAGCCCCAGAATGAGCAAACTGCATAGTAGCAATGACCACAACTACAACAACTATAACCTGAAATAGGATAGAGCTTTTTTCTCAAACTCATGTTGAAGCCATGTCAGACATGGTGGAAAAATGTGGCACTTATGGGTTACTTTTGTGGTTCGCGTGGACCACGCGAAATAAAGTGCTTGATTTTAGCACTGAAAGAGATTATACCCGTCAGCAATTGATTCACAAAGTTGGACTTTAAGGCCAAATTGTCCTGTATGAGTAGCATAACCTGTATTATTCCATGAGTACCATTTTCTCAATGAAAAGATGGGATAGTACCAATTAGGCTATCCTTAATTAAAAAAAAGTTGAGCTCCTCCCACTCTCGCATTGGACTCCAAACATCAGAGACCAACCACCACCATGGGCTTCCAGATCGACACCATCAAGGCCGGGTACGAGCAGCTTCACCCTCAATGCTACTCAAGTGCAAAACAATTATACCGTATCTAATATATTCATTCTGCCGTCCGTAACAACAGCGACGGCACCAACTTCCCCAAGCCGGGCCAGACCGTGTCCGTCCACTATGTGGGCACGCTAACCGACGGCTCCAAGTTCGACTCTAGCCGTGACCGCGGTCGTCCGTTTCAGTTCCAGCTTGGTGCCGGCCAGGTGATCCGCGGCTGGGACGAGGGCGTCGCCAAGATGAGCAAGGGCCAGGTCGCCAAGCTCACGCTTCCCCACGAATACGCCTACGGTGAGCGCGGCTACCCGCCCGTGATCCCGCCCAAGGCCACGCTCATCTTCGAGGTGGAGCTGCTGTCCTTTAACTAGACGGATCGAGCTTCCTCCTAATGGGCCGAACCCTTGAGGCTGTAGCTCATTAAGCTGGTAGTTGTAAACAGGAGCATAAGCACTCTTGTGATGCTAAAATACTATACACGACGCAGGCTTTCGGAGACGCACAATTTAGTTTGATTAAGTTGTTTTTTTAGGTGGCTGACGTGGCCTGTTGGTGTTGCTGGCGAATTTGTTGGAGTAGTTCGCGACCGACGTTCGTCTTCCGAGTGGGGGGCGGGAGAGAAGAGAGCTGCGGCGAGGAGACAGAGGTGGATGGAGCATCGGGGGAAATGTCAGTAGTGTTGAAGGAGATTTGAATATTGCGCTCTGTTGACTCTGTCCACATGGAGTTGAAGTATTTTCTGTTGGGACGTTGGACGGGCTTGAATGTGGCTTCCGATGCCATTTTGACACGACGAGAATGTTCCTGCGCAGCAAGTAAAGCATAGCAAGAATACGTTATTCAACGAAACGATGCATCGATATTATACTGGTAAAGTGTCTTACCATGGCGCGGACTTCAGGGGTGGTAGAAGCGCTGGTAGTTCCGGCAGGTGCAAACGGGTCGTCTAGTAGCACAGCCCGGGAATAAGGCACCCCCGAGATACTGGAGCGAGACGCTGTGTGTGCGTTGCTTGACAAGATGGTGCTGGTGAATGGTCTACCACCGACCCATTTCTCAGGACTGTGCTGACGCCATCTCGGATGAGCCACGTACTCGGCTGTCGTTGGAGGCTCCGGCGTCGCTGTGCCACCCAGCACGGTTGCTCGTGAACCGTGTGCATTCCAGTAGAGACGCTCATACACAGCATTTTGCCGTCTTCTTCGTGCTGCGCCATCCTCATCTTCACTGCTGTCGTCTTCGTCCAGCTGATTGACTCGCTCGGGCGATGGTGGACAGTCCGCGGCGCACGTGGTTCTTCGCTTCGAGTCTTTCAAGCCGTCAGATCGCTCGATCTCGTTCTCGCTTCGTGCGTTGTTATCGGCGCAGATGACATCCTCCACGAAATACTTGGCACATGACAATGGTTTATTTTTCAAGAAAGCCATCGGTGGTTGAATCTCTTTGTGTTTCTCGCGAGTCTTTTCAAAGTTGACGATCCGTTCAGCATACTTCTCTCGTGGCATTTCAACGTCATGGTGTGGAGACTCAACGCGGCGTATGTACTTCCCACCTCCTTTGTAGATAGCGCGAGGCGAGTACGAGCTGTTCGAAGAAAAGTAAAACTTGAGAGATGAACGATTTGTACTTCAGCCTAACGAGCATGGTCGACCAACCCATTCTTCACGGCTCCTCCGTGCTCCAGCTCCTTCTTTCGTAGACGAGGCCTATCCGATAAGCGTGTTGTTATTAGCAACCAACTCGTACAAATACTTGTTAAAACACGATAGACCCACATATAGGCCTTCGAATACTCTTCTTTGGCGTAGTCTTTGCCCCATTCCTGAACGGGGGCTTCTCTGATCCAGTCGCCAACGCGTTCCAAGTACGAAGTGTGCATCTCCTTCCTGGCAGCAAAGGCTCTCAGTCCCAAAAGAACTGCGTACTTTTGCTACTTAAAAACTCACATCGATTTCCCGTAAATACGTTTGGTCTGCCGTTCTTGAAGGCATCGTGACGGCGATGCTGCATTCTTCTCGGCTTGTTCTAACCTCGCAGCTTCCTGTTCAGATCGGGTCTTCCGCCACCGCACAACGTCGAGCGAGAACATGGCATCGGGACTCAGCAATGCATAAACTACTCTAATTTAACAGCTCGAACAAAATAGTTTTCAGTTACTGTACTGATGCAACGTACTTCGACGTCGCATCTATCAGACACATGGCTACATATTCTAAAAACAAATCATTTTTTGTCCAATCAACTCACATGTCCAAGCGGCATGGACTTCCGTCAGTTGCTGCGTGAAGAGCGCCGCCGTGCACGAGAGGTGACTCAATCCAAGGAGTCAAACACCGACGCAAACGTTGCATCAAAGGCAACATACAAATCTGAGGAAATCAAAGAGGGCGCATCACAATGGCAACACGCAACACTAAAAATATGGGCGAAAAGGTAAACAATAAGGGGGGGTCTTAAATTAAGATTCTTAATAAGTTGCACAAATATTTGACTCCGAATGCTCTTGTGTGCAGGTCGAAGTTTGACATTGAAGAGTTCCGTAGAGGGCCGATTCCTGGGGTGTATTACATTCCGAACTGGATCACGCAAGACGAGGAGGAAGCCATTCTGGAGCGAGTATATGCTGTTCCGGATGACTACGATCTCTGGGTCAAACTGAAGCACCGGCGGCTGCAGATGTGGGGCGGGGAAGTCAAGGTCCTGTTCGAACCCAAGCCACTGCCTGAGTGGTTGAAGCAGATCAGCCAGACGCTAGTGGATGCTGGGATCTTTAGTGAAGAAAAGAAGCCCAACCACGCGCTCATCAACGGTAAGTTCTACTGGTCCAAAACATGTCGCTAGGACTAACCATCTAAATGTGCAGAGTATGGAGTGGGGGACTGTATTTTGCCACACGAGGACGGACCTGCATATTTCCCTCTGGTGTCCATTATCAGCACTGGCGCTGACTGCCGGGTGACGTTTGAGCCCCATCGTGCTTTGGCATCAGTCGACAATCAGTCCGTTTCAGAGCCAGCGGCTACGAGTGAGATCGTGCAGCACTTTGATTTCCAGTTGGAACGTCGTAGTCTTTTGTTATTCACGGATGAAGCATACACGCGCTACCTGCACAGCATCGACGACATCAAAGTGGGCACGCGTATTTCACTCACGATTCGTCACGTGGATCTTCGCTAATGGAGGCGCAGCAGACTGGCAGAATATTAACGACTACTTGAAGTATAAATCTTCCTAGCGCCACAGAAATCTCAACATGAAGACGTTTCAGAGCTGCGATGTGTGGTGGCGCCTTGACTAGACGCTAGTTTGATGTGGTGGCATTTACTTTTAGTAGCGGTCGTGACATGATCGAAACTTCCTTTTTGATCGGATTTCTTTTCCTTTCATTGTCGAATTAGTGGACAAGGCGTCAGACGACGAGTACCTTATCTATCCAAAATGCTCTCTCCTCCGTCACAGTCGATCCAAATTCGGGGATCTAAAGTTCGGGATGGAAAGAACAGTATTGGTGGTAGGCTCCAGCCGATCAATCCACTAGCTCGCGCCACAGTGACCACCATCCCCAACAACGAAGCCAGTCTATACATGGACGACTTCTGCCTCGATACCCCATCGTTCGTGACGTTGGCCAGTGCAATGAAGATGCGAGTGTGTGAAGTGTTTTGGTGGGTTTTCGATGAAAAAATATGTCAAGTGTAGGAAAAAGCTGATATTTTTTATGCGTTCAGGCGCCGAGTGCACGTTCAGCTCATTTGCTCAAGTGAAGTATCATCAGAGCAATTCAAGCAGTACTCAGCAGTGTTGTGTGTCCGCCGTCGTCGTCATGGATGTCTTGGCAACTCTGCACTTGCAATTTCCCTGGATCGACGGATGCATCCCGTGCGAATGTTGTCGACCAAGGCGAAAGATTCACGTAGGCTGATGATCGGCATCGAGTACGGCTGGCGGTCGAAGCGTGCGTGGTTCCGAGCGCCCAACTCCGCAGTCTATGAACAGTGGAACACTGTGATTCGAGCGGCACTGCACGGAAACGGCGGATTCGACGAAGACGAATCCCTCGCGAAGTGGATCGAGCGTACCGGCGTTTCCATGATGGAAACCGCGACAACGAGCGCCATTTGCAGCTTGGAGCGCTTTAGTACGGACTCGTACGGAAGAGGCTGTTCGACCAGCTACCAGTCCGATATCCCTGACGACGAATGGTCTGCTGAAGGGGAAGCTGCGAGTCGCGGGCGTGGCAGTAAAACCGAAGATGCTGGGAATCCAGTCAAACGAAGCCACTACATCAACTCGTTGTCTTCGATCTGCGCGCGTTACCGAAGTACCAACCGCGAACACACCGACACGATGATCTGGAGGGGAAGACCAGCCTTCTCCTTCACCGGATCGGACAATATGCGCTACGAATCGTAGACGAATCCGTACCGAAAACTTCAATATCAATACAATTCCGTGAGTCTTTTTTAACCCTTTTTTTAAGCATTGAATAAGCCGAAGACTGGCACGCATGTATTGATGAGTTAGTGCTCACTAGCTACGGTCGCACTCTTGCAGCGTTTTACATGATCGGCAAGTACAGCGGTTCCTCCTGCACGAAGGGCAACGCGGCGAGTTTCTGGCACATGGAGCGCACCTTGGACAGCAGCGACGTCTCCGTAGTGACGACGAACTGCACGTTCGCACGGTCGACGATCGGCGCCTGCAGGATCGAGTAGATGGAGACGCCGCTCTCCTCGGCGAGTTGACCGACGTGGCGAATGACGCCCAGGCCGTCGGTAATGGTGAGACGCACGTAGAAGTGCGCCTCGTAGTCTGGCTGCAGTGTGAGAGGCACCGACGCCTTGAACGGGTCGAGCGGGGCGTCGCCGCGGGCCAACTGGATGATGTCGTTCATCACCGAGTTGGCCGTGGGGAAGCGACCAGCGCCCGGACCGACATACGCGCTGCTGTCCAGATTGTCCGAGCGCACGTTCACGAGGTTGGTAGCGCCGCTGATGCTGGCAATGACGTTGCTACGCTTGACCACAACAGGGGAAACATACACCGTCACCTCCTGGGGCTTGCCGGTCTTTTCATCGGCGGGCTTAAGTTGCTTGGCCACCCCCAGCAACTTAATCGTGCTGTCCATCATCTTGGCGTACTCAAAGTCAGCCGAAGAGACGCGAGAGATGCCCACTGTGGGGATGTCCGACGGCTTGACGATTCCTCCGAAGCCAAGCTTCGCCAGGATGGCAATCTTTGATTGGACATCGAATCCATCCACGTCGGCGCTGGGGTTGGCCTCAGCAAAGCCCAGATCTTGTGCTTCCTTGAGCACAGCGTCGTAGGCGACGCCCTCGGCCTCCATCTTGGACAGCATATAGTTGGTGGTGCCGTTCATGATGCCGGCGATCTCCGTGATGGTGTCGGAGTTGTAGGCGTTCTGCAGTGTGTGGATGATGGGGATGCCGCCGGCCACTGCGGCCTCGTAGCCGAAGCGCACGTCCGGGTGGTCCTCCAGCAGCTGCACGATCTCGGGCATGAAGTTGGCCACGAGCGCCTTGTTGGCCGTGATGACGTGCTTGCCGGCCTTGATGGCGCTGAAGACCACGTCCTTGGCGTCATCCACGCCGCCCATGAGCTCCACAATGCAGTTGATGCTCTTGTCCTCGAGGATGTCGCTGTATTTGCTCGTGAACGAGGTCTCCGACGCCGAGAAGTGCTTCAGTCCGCGGTCCTTGCTCAGGTTCTGCACACAGATCTTAGAGACCAGCGCGTTCACGCCCATGGCCGCGAACTTTTGACGACGCACGGGGCTGTGCAGCAGGTCAAACACACCGGCGCCCACGGTGCCACAGCCGAAAAGTCCCACATTAAGCGTCTTGGACATTCTAGAGAGAAGATATGAAGATCGCAGTGTTGCCGCGGATTGAAGACTGATAAGTGTACGTCGACGGGTTGGCAAAAGATTTCTTACACCACAAGAACATTGCTGGCACACCGTGCGCAACAGATGGTGATTTATGTTGCGTTTATTTTGCGCAAGCATTGATTTGAGCAACTTTAATTGTCGTTATGGTGCGCAAAAGGGTGATGGATTTCAATCAACGTCATTCGAGCAACTACGCGCAGGATTTGAAGTGCAGGGTTACTCAAAAAGCTTGACTCAATGTTTGAGCACTGTCGAGCTCTAACAACAACGGCAACAGCAAAGGAGAGCTGACTTGGTTACCAAATTGAGACTGACGACTACAACTTTAACTAAAGTTGCCTTTATTACATCCGAGCCACGCCTCCACCTGGGGATCACAAGGAGGACCAACGCCCCGTTCGATCTCCACTTGCCGCACTTTGATGAAGAGCTGATCGACATTGCACGCCACGACTTGCATGCGACTACTGTAGCACATCCCGACAGTCCCGTTAACGGAAGTGACCCCCGGGATATGACACTGGCGGTACATGACTCCGTTGCATGACGCGATCCGGTCGGGGGTTGGAAAATCGGACAAACGCTCCAATGAGAACGGAATCGTGGATTTCTGACAGACTGCGAAGGAAAATCTCGTGAGTGTTTCTTTTGTCGCGGTGGTAGCGTGTCGGGGGTCGTTAGGGTCAAGGCAGGAGGCGCCAGGGACGTCGAACGCCAGGTCCGGCACGCAGAACGTGTCGGTGAGATCGCAACCCCCCATGAATCCGTTACAGCACATGTGGTTTGGACGGAATATCGCCAAGCGAGACAAACTGACGAGTGGAGCCATGTCGGGTACGGCTGGTACCTGTTGGATATGGGCGAGAGCCATGGTTTCCAAGTTGGGGAGATTGTCGAAAGACGGGAGTTCTGTAAGGGACAATAGGACTGCGAGTACCATACTGCGTAGATTTGGAGTACCATCGAAAGCAGGGAGAGCAGCGAGGTTGTGGTGGTTGCCAAGATGTAGGAAGGTGAATTCTGGCAGATCACTGAAGAGGTCCGATGGGAGAGACACGAGATTTCGCCTGCCGTATTTGCCTTCAAGGTGCCTGAACAATGAAATGCATTTTGGGTACCGTTCAGCATAAATACAGGACCGAATGATACTTCCTTCACGTACAAATGCTGAAGCTGCTCGAATTCTTTTGCCCATTCTGGAATTTCCTCGGTACTGGTGTAGATCAGGGAGCTGAACAAAACAGTGAGAAGGAAATAACACGAAGATTACATTTTGCTTTACCCACATCGTTTTCATGTCCTTGCACCGACGCAACTCCTCCGGCCAGCGTCGCAACTGGCGATTAATCAGTTGCAATGTGTGCAAACGACCTGCTTGCGTTAGAGCGCGAACGTTGTCAGTGACGTCCTCAGGGTAGTTCCATTCCTGAGCTGTACGTGGGGCTCGATTACCGTCGATTATTATGATGCAAGGACATTGATTCCCTGTGTTCCAAACATGAGCATACGTCACACATTCCGAATAGGCTTCGCACGCAGCGTGAGAGCTCTTGACTGCTGTGTGAGTGAAGACAATTGCGCAGATACTGGCAGTGATGAAAACGAATGCAGCCAAACGCGGCACCGATTTTTGGCGCTTGAGAACTATTGTGGACCTCTGCGAAAGTACAAGTCGCGAGTTTTGAAGCTGGCATCTTTGCGAGATAATGACAGCTATCACTCGGACGAAGCGGTAACAAAACGAAAGATTCAGTCCGACGCTCAGTACGAAGTCCAGAGCTCCACTAATCCGTAGTGAATTGAAGTTAACGAGAAACAGAGCAACTTGAGCTGGGTCTGCCTGCATTCGTGCATATCTCTCGAAATTGCCATCGGGGAGAACTTCTGCATTTACCAAGTACACGTCGCGGTCAAACATGAAATTGTGGTAGCAGTAGCCCAAGACTGCGATGGGATACACCACGGCTGCTGTGAGGTCGAAACTAAGTCAAACACAACGTGAGCAAGAGGAAAATCAATATAGACTCGACCGTACGTACACTGAATCGATGAGGACTTCAGCAAAAGCGGAATGCTTATCAAGCATAATGTTCACGCCCACAGATAATCCATTGAGACCGATGAATAATGCGTAGCCGAACCCGAATATAGTGGGGAGCCCTTGGTTGAGTATTCGGCGCAACACGAGACCTTGCACCACCAAGTCACAAGCTTTTTGAAAGGCGTTCTTCAAACACAGATTGTGAGGTTGAAGATACGTAATACTGCTAAAAACAAAAGAATAATATCCATGCACTTACGAATACTTTACGGTTGATTGCATTGAAACCTGTCAGGTCAGTGTAGATGCGATAAGCATTTTGCAATCTGCCTTTCGCAGCAGGAGTGCATCGCTGTACCCAACACGATGATAAGAAATTCCACGTGGCTACGATGACCGAATTCCGTCTTGGCTGACATATTCCCACAGCCGTGTGCTGATATCGCAGTATTCTGACTAGCACGATGATGTAACACGCATTCACCAAAACTAACCCTGCAACGCTGATCCTTTTTAGCGTAGGAGGGCGCTCCACTATAAGCCAGAAACTTCCATTGTCGTAGTCACCAGTGTTCATGATTAAGTTGGCAGCTTCATTCGGTGCTATAGTGATATATATGAGTAAAGACGTCCACACAATGCATACAAGTGCGACAACCAACAACGGCATTCCAAGAGCACCGAACGCTTGTCGGAAAGTGAGGTCCGGCGGTACTTCAGTACTCCCAATAGTTTTTCGTCGTTCCTTTCTAGTTCTCTGACTTGGCCACGGTACTACTGCGGTAACTTGTGTTGAGACGAGGGACGGAACAAGATCTAGACATGGACTTGGGGCTACCTTCGACGCATTGAACATCCGAGAAGAAGTCGACGTTGTCCGTTCTTCAAAGGACACCTTTTGGGCAGACCAAGTAGCTTTAGTCAACCAGAGCTTACGGTCTTCGTCGGACATCGTTTGAAGCTCTTCTCCGGCGAGATATCTACGCAGCCTCTAACCAAAATAACAGCCCTGTGTTTGTCTGCAGTTTTTGGGTCGAAACTGGATCGTACGCTTGGAATAGCTTTATTATAAAATACAAATTTTGTACTTTTGTGCTTGCACTCAGGATAAGCTAAAAATAAATTTAACGTATTTTTACGAATAGTACCCCAGCAGATAAGCTTCGGGAAATGTAGCGCCCATATATATATATATATATGGAAATATAGCGCCCACGTTTTTGGAAGGGAGGTGAAACAGTTCACAAATCTCTTAGTTCCCGTCCTATTCACGAGGGCATCTTTTACCCCGTCCATATAAAATACATATAGAAATTTGTACTTCTCCGGTCATTGACAGTTAGCTTTTTCATTAAAAAAACTCACATGCATTGATTGGTCAATGCCCTTTTCTGAGGTATACGATTGGATGAAATTGAACACTATAGGTAAGTTTGGCCTACGTATCTCTTCATGGCAAGCCACAGCATCATCTCAGCAAACAGGCTATTATAATGACTACAGTTACAGCTTAGTACTCCGTAATACATTTTTACTCTCAGCAAGTACTCTTACTCTTATCTAGCTCTGCCGCCCTCACAACACCCATCGAGAAGCTGTTGGTGCCACTTCCTTGCAAACCCTCATATTGGCCCACCTTATGGCTACATTTAATCCATACAAACTTTCATATATATTTGGTGTCCATAAGATTTGTCGCGATGAAAATTTAGTTATCTCTATAGGAAGCCCATTACACACTGCGATTGGCGCTCTCGCGCCATATGCAATCTATTGTTAATGGTGATTGGCTATTCCTGCCAAAACTGCATCCACTAACGCTAGGTAGTCTTTGAGATTTGGACAAAACAAGGAGTATTCATATCGCAACCGTTCCTACATCCTAGCTGTTTCCGACAGTTCGGACCCAGAAGAAACAAGATATTAAAATCTGTAAACATCATATATATATATATATATTGAATTAAGCGCGAGTCAAACATTGGTTGAGAGATCTCAGTCAGCTTTCGTGAGGTACTCACAACCGCAAGGAAGTGGCCTGTAGAGGTCTCTAGGACGAGAAAGCAGGAATTTTACGTTTGGATGCATATTAGGCCTCGGGGCAATGTGCACACGAGGCCGCAAATTCATTTGTGAGGGCTCCACAGGCAGGGGGGGCACTAATGAGAGATCATGAAGTCAACGTGGACGTTATCCATTGGCCACCTAAATTAGCCGATGAATGGCTGCTCGCCATCCATTGGTTGTTACCATCCAATAGGCCCTTGTCACCTGTCTGTGAATAGGCACGTACCGATGAGTGGGCCACCTGTTGAACAGTTGCCGACAGGAGCCAAAATAGTTCAGACTCCATTTTTAAGCGGCTACTGCGCAGATCTCCGACCCCCTCGCCATCACATTACCGTAGCTCAAGGAAGAGCCAAGGGTTTGCCCCTGAGGTGCCCGTTTAAGTCGGGTAGGCGCAATCCTTTGGGATTCGATGGGGGGGTGCTGTTGCAGGACGACGCTGGCTTTGGACGACGCTGCTGCTGTGTGGCTGCTGGAGCGGGATGACGCTGGCGCAGATGGACGTGAGCAAGCGCTGGACAACGCTGGTGCGGGTCGACGCGGTTGACATTTCACGAGCAGCTGCTGTCGCTGCTGGACGACGACAACATCAATGATGCTGCTGCTGTACAGAGGCGCTGTTGGACGACGCTGGTGGGAGTTCATGGTGCTGCGAAATGGTGGTGCTACTGTTGCGTGTCGAACAGGGTGTGTGTTATGATGCATGTTTATTAACAAACGCAATATGTATTTGCTTGCATGGAAGCTTTTCGGACTCACTCTTGACTGATACTGCGAGGATGTATTGTGTATCGACAGGCGCAGGATCGACAATGTTTCCAATGGCATGCAACCGCTTGCACGCAGTGATGTGCGTGTCTAAGATTCCACCCTTGTGGAGCGAGCGCAATGCGCGCAGAACGCCTCCGGTTCCCTTCACGTTTGTGACACGCGCCTTCAAGAAGGTAATCGCGGCTTCTTCAGCGCGGCGACCGGCGTCGAGGCAGTGGTCTCGGTAGTCCTCCGCCTTCTCATCAAGCTTAATGTCTCGCTCGAGAAACACCTTCATGAAAGCGACAACGTGGCGCGACTTTGACTTCTTCTGGCGGTCGGCAAAACTTCAAACGGGGGGCACCTTCGTGTACCACTCGTACCACGTGGTTGGCAGGTGCATCACTTGCATCTTTCTGCACTTGGGCTTGGGTTGTTGATCTGACGTTGCTTCTCTCTCTTCATCCACAGCTTGTGTAGCTTGTGTGCTTGTACCATTTAGCAGAGTAGCCTCGACGATTGTCAGGCGAGCGCTCAACGTGCTATTCATCGCGATATGCTCCTCAATGACAGCGCTGTGATGACATCCTCTCCATTCATTGCCTCATCTTGTTGATCGTTGCTCCCCTCAGAGCTTGACGACGGTGAGCTGTTCAGGACCGCTGACCAGGCGATCATGTCGGCTCGAGAAATTCCAGACGCGTCCAAGCAATCCTCCACGCCAAGCACGATCGGCTCGGAAGGTGACAGCACCTTCAACTGAAGGGAATACTTGACCAGGTAAGCGGTAAGTACAGCAAAAACCTTGCCACCTTGCCACTAACGATGAAACGGAGATCTTTCAGTCCCAAGCATGAGCTGTACAGGATATCTTGTAGGCGCGCGAGTTGTTCCTGCGTGGAGTAATCTAAGGCCGCCACGTCCACCACTTTCGGCACGTCGTCGACACTCCAACCTCTTAACACACGCGCAACCTTGCGGTCTTTTTGCGGTGTGTTGAACACGTACGCGAAGCCTTTGTTAACCTTGCTCATGTCCCAGGCACCCCGGTCGAAGATCCACTACAGAGCAAGATTCTCGTCCCTTTCGCTTGCTGAGCGCCGCCGCGTTGACAGGAGTGCGGCGAGAGAGACTCTGACGCTTCAGCGGAGTGTGCGACGCGCTTGAGGAGGTGGTTCACGTACGCTTGGACACCATCTTCCCTGCGCGTAGTCTCCCTTGATCGCAATGGTGTTGGCAAGCTTGGGCCTGCAACCGGTGGGATGGTGTTATAGCAGCAGTGTCGGCCGGACTTGGGGCGGGTGGTGTACAAGCGAGTGCAACGCTCAACGAGGCTGGGTCCGCTTCCAGCAATTATGCTATCGGAAGCCCGGGGGCATTGGTGATGGCTTCGACGGGAACATGTTCTGGGTGCTGGCTGAGCAGCGAGCCGCATGGTGCATGCTACGTTGCCAACGCCACAGCCAACGCGTGGATTGTGTAAGTCAGGAAGTCCGTCTTGTCTGGCATGAGCGTTAGTCCCTGCTCCTCGGTGGTCTTAACGCGCAGCAGACGCACGTAGAAGACACCGTCAGCTGAAACTGACACGTGCTGTTTTTAATGTACCCCAGGTCAGAGGAGAGCCCGAAGGAATGCCACATTAGACACGCGAGTGCAGCATCCCTGATAGTCGGCTTTCACGCGAGCGTTGCTGTAGACATGTTGTGTAAGCGCTCGCAAGTCCTCCTTCGCACAAGGAGGCGCCTTGTTAACAATGCCTCCTTTCTCTCTTTTCAAACAGTGCTTATCAGTAGCTGAAGCTCCGTAGGCACCCTTAGGTGAACACATAGATCAAATAGCCAAAGCTTTATATTTTTATGGTACGAAACGACAGTTTTGCGAGCAAGTTTGTCTTTCGTACCCTCATGAGTAAGCAGATAGAATGCAAAGCGGTCCTGTATTGAGGCGAAGCGCTTACCAGTAGTGTCAGCCACAATGCTGGTCTGCACATGTTCTAGGCTTACCAGCTCGCCTCCCAGCATTCGCTTGAGAGTGCTTACCGCGGTGGTACGCGCTTTCTGCGTGTTTGCTGGCACGAACGATACTAGGCTCATGTCAGCTTCGTCTGCTTTTTTTTTGAGCTTCTTCTAGAGAAAGTGTTCAACAGACCCACAATCACCAATGTGAGTATATTATACGACGATCTCCTGCATGCGCGGATTCGGCCACAGATAAAAGCCTGGTAAATGCTTATTTTTCCACTTGCGAGAGGATCGTGAACAATTCGATAGCCTCTCGAATTCGTTGCAGCTGCTTCCAGTCTCGCCTGCTTTCTTCATCAATCGAAATTCTAACGGAGTACGTTTCAGAGGTAGATGTTTCGCGATGGGGATTGCGCATAAACAACGAGACTTGCAGGGGCGATTCAGCAGAACTGTAGCGTCTTTTAATCATACTATTGCGCAAACAGATAAGCCAAGGCTGTAAGAAGTCGTACTGGTGCGCCATGTCGGGCAATTCGAAAAATAGCGGACAGAATAAATAGCATGAGTGGTTTAAACCAATCACAATGCAGATGTTCTCCGATGTGATCGGACTTACCCACAATTTGTGGGATACTCGACGAACTAGCATAAATTATTTTAAAAAAATCATTTAATATACAGTAAGACTTATAATAATACTGTATATATTCCTGGTAGTGCTATGAGTAGTCGTATTGTGCTTTTCAATGTTTTTGTCGTTTTCACTTAGCTTCATCCTCGATTTATAATTAAATGTGGTCGTTTTATCAATCGAGAACCATAAAAAGGGACAAATCGATCCAGGTTGGGTGGCTAATAAATCGGGCTGCGACGAGCTAAATCGACAGCTCAGATCGATTTCCCGATAAATCAACATCGGTATCCTGTAAATCGACCATTTTTGCGTGTTTCAAAACGCAACACATAAATTAATTCCATGTCTGCCTTTCCCCAGTGTAAGCCGGGTTTTATCCGCCGATCATGCTCGATCTAAGCCATAAAACGGAGCGACATTTAATCTGCAAAGCACAATACGTACAGTCCTAGGGATTAATTCAAGATTATGTTCACACACCGATAGTAGGTACACCATTTCTGGATCAAATTCAGAATTTCCCAGACCAAAACAAAAAAACAGCTCAGATCAAAACGAGAAAATTCAAGAGAAAGGCAAATCGCCCCATATATTCGTTTGCAGGAGTGAGATTTGAGGCACCTTAGAGCTGTTAAGTCAGCGTCTCTGCACAGATAATAAGATATAAAAGGTGATGGGCTGATAGAAGCATAAGTGATTAGAGGTTGTCTCGTTTTGATCTGAGCTATTTTTGTTTTGATCTGGGAAATTCTCAATTTGATCCAGAAATGTTGTATCGATTCAATACCAATTTCAAATGAGTAGGTCTTATTTTCCTATCAATCTGTACAAACTTCACAGGTTTCACTCCGCGGAAAAGGTTTCGCATGGGTATAAACTGATAGAGACTTGGTGTACGAAACAAAAGAGAACTCACTTTCTTCCAGAACTTCTCGACGTAAATGCTGGGGAATTAACTCGCAATTCTTTCTTCCCGAGAGTAAGTCTTGTTCTGTGGTGCTGAGATCTGATGCCTTTGAAACGGACACTATACGCAAATAACACTATTTGAAAGTTAAGTCGCATTAATATTAGAATTGGCTGTTGTGGCTGCATCGCGCTGCGCACAACTCAAGCGTTGCGTACACGGACCAGAACCACCACGCACAAGTTATATGCGTGTATGACTTTTGGATGTGCAGCGGTTGCTGATAATTAATGTTGTTGATTTCTTACTATATGTGCATCGGTGGCGGTTGCGCTCTCACCCTGGATAAAAATATAATCTATTCACAGTCCACGACACCGTCCAGGGGTCCACATCAACTCCATCTGCATTTGCCAGAATCGAATTGCTTAATAGAAAATATGAATAAGTAGCCCAAACACGGCATGAAGCGCACCGCAAGTTGCTGCGTAATTAAAGACAGAAAAAACACGCTAATACCCAAGTCATTATAGATGCAACCAAATTATCATTTTTGCATCTTACAACATGTGGAAACCTCGGAAGGAGGAGACCGCAAGGTGTTCGCTTGGCGTGCGGGTGAAATAAGTGACCGCTGTCCACAACCAGCGGTAGTATGTCTATCTACTTGATCTATACTACATAATCGCCATTCTTCGAAACCATTTCCTTTAGAATTTGTCGGGATCATGTCGGACCCCACTCGACCTATACAGCGGTGTTCTGGCGGCCGTGGGGGCTCTTTGCAGACAGTTCCGAGTAGACGCCCATCAGCTCGTGAAAGCCGCAGTGACCTCGACCGGGCAAAGGATACGGTAGGCGCAAACGTAAACGAGCTTCAAGAGACGTACAGAACCCTCGAATCTCAATGGGGTGGAGACGAGCATACCCAAGCAGAAGGGGTGGTCTGGCATTACTTCGATAAGGAGTATCAGACGCACAAGCTCGAGCGATCTTTGGTGTAGAAGGGTCGAAGATAGTGAGATTGAAAAGCCATGATAAGAAATGGAACTGACAGCTTCCATACTCGGAGAGCTCCAGCCCAAACATGCATTCTCCAGTGATGGCATGGATTTTTTTCTTTCAATATGCCGGGAATGGTAGCTTGAAGATTGGTTTCCTTACAGCCACCGGCGCCCTCGTCAGTATTTTGCGGAACCGTCTTGGACCTGAAAAACGCTGATACTCACAAAAAGCCACAATCAACGATCGTCGCGTCCAACGACAACATTTGATCACCCAGTATGTACACAAGTATTTTCCTGGAGTTCGACTAGCTAAATTCAACGAAGATCTTTGTGACGCTTGCGTCAGAATTGATGTGGCACTTGCAGATCACAACTTATCGGATGAGACCCGGTCTGCATTAGCATCGGAAAAGCAAATGCATTTGGACGCAGTCGTCAACCAGAGGCGCGCGATGTCTGATTTTATTAGACAATACGTCGCAGCTAACGGACCTCAACAGTCTGTACCAGACGAAGTAGTTGCAGATCACGGTGAGATACCATTGACGTTGGAACCTGTGCTTCTGCGCTCTATTCCAACAATGCAGATTCAGATTGGAGATTTTGGAGGTAGTTTTCCGTTGCCCATGGACGGACTGAAGCACCCGTCGGTAGGTCATTTCAACTCAAACTTACTTATGCATAACTTTGTGATTGCCGATGTAACCAGTGGCATAAACAATGTATTGGTCTACGATGAGTGGGCTCAAGGATAGGGGGTAGATGCATTGTGTAGTCTACGACTCATGTATCACATTCAACTTCGCAAACAATATCAGTCCGCAGGGCGAGATATTCCAGACAACACTCATTTTCTACTCCAAGCTCTGAATAATTGGGTAGGGTAGAATAAGTCGCGTGTGATTTTCATGTTCCATGCTATGCTGTCACTGGCGTTCTGTAAGAAGGCGGTTTTACTCTATCTCCTCCCCGGTCATTCTCACAATGCAGCCGACCGCGTGGTTGCATGGTGCCGAAGTAAAATGGAATCCGTAAATCTTTACTGTCCAGAGCAGATCGTCGCGAAGATAAATGAAACGGAGTCAGTGCATGCCAAATTTCTCAACCATCGCAAAATAGGTCGACCATGTTTCTGTGGCTGGAGAGATTTGTTATCCAAGTACTTTAAACGGATGCCAGCTAGCTACACGAACAATTACTTTTCGAGATTGGTAATAGTATCGTCACCATGAGACATCTCGTCACAACAGCCCAGCAGGATACCGAAACATTTTCCCTGATTGAGGGTGGTGACACACTTACAATTAGAAAGGCATACCTTGCTGATCTTTTCGGGTCTGGTATTAGCATCGACGCCGCTTCAATGAATGATGTGAAACAACAACGTCATCCGGAGCTTGTACTGACGCATAAAAACTAAAATTGTTGTCGTACTTTTCGATCGCAGCAGAATACATGGATTTTACACTGCTTTGGCGGAGAGAACGGTTGATACTGACGCGAAATCAACGACAGAAAGTGGTGCAAAGAGAAAAGCTGCAGTTGGTTTCACTGCTCCGAAAAAAAAACCTGTAGTGTCAAGTGGAGAGGAAGAGCCAAGGCTACGCCCCAGCTTCACCTGCTGCGCAGGTGCCTTCAGAACGTGCTGCGCGCGTCCAGAGCCGGAATTAGATAGACCACTGGCTGGTATTCTGCCTGCCCCCCCCCGTCCTGCTTCTAATCCTACAAATACGCTACGGGTTTGGTCGTCGGTGCTGCTGCTCACCCGACAACCTGCGCAACAAGCAGCAACACATCGGCATTTCTCCCTGCTGGACTTTCGTACCTGCGCTTTTATTGTGTTACAGTACCCAATCTTCCTCTCAATGGTAAATACATGGAGCAACCGCGGGGCTATCATCACTCATGTAGGAAGGCCAAGCAAGAAACCAGTGTGCACTATGAGCCCATCCGTTTTGTCGTTTTTCAAGCCATTAAGAACCACAGACGCTACAGCATCAGATGCAACAGACATGTCGAGTCAAGCAACAATTGCCACCGGTGCTTCAGTCCCACCGCAGGCTCCAGCAACCGTTCACAGTGTGAATCACACTACCAGTACGAGGGAGGTGACCATACACCTGACGGAAAAAGCAACTTGTGAGGTTAGACAGACGACTCGGTTCCAACACAGGAGAGGCTACATATTACACCTACATAATTTCATTTAAATAAACACACACAAATATTTGTCGGGACGCGAAATCCTACCCATAACAAATGCAATTGGTCATAATTGACATGTGTAGAATATCATTGGATAATATTCTGCCTCTGACACCAAACAAATGACCATCCAGAAGTTCTTTGTAGCGTACCTAAAGGCTGTATAATATGATTCCAGCCAATTAGATAGCACATTGTTTTTTTAATTTACAGCTAAATTCGCAGTAAGCTCCTGAAAATCGCATAAAATCTTTTCGTCAATACTAATAAATATTTATTTTTTACTGGGATAGGAAGCACTTTAGTGCTGTAAGAGACAGCCCAACAAGGATTAATTTGGTGGTCCATCGGCGCGACATCGCCCTACTGGTATATCGATACAAATACCGAACCATCAGTAGCACTTACATGGTACTGCGGTGGGTTGGTCGTTCCTAGTAAATCGATACAAGTACCGAGCCATCAGTAGCACTTTACATGACCCACATACTAGTAAATCGTTGCAAGCACCTTTTTCGTAGTTTGGCGTGCTTAGTGCTACTATATTGGCAGAGAGGATTGATAATATCATACAAAAAGTGTTTCAAATTTTGTTTTTCCACGGATTATTTGAAAATAAAAAATTACAAAAAATGACAATCGCTTTTTTCTCCTACTTAGCCGAGCATGATTGACGGTGAAAGATCTGATTGCTGTTATGCTGCATGCTCGATGGTTTACTAACGATGCAGCACATTTAAAAGAAAAAATTTATACAGTCATGCATGAAGGAAGGCCAAGTGGTTGGAACACAAAGCATCGTTTCAGTAGAGCAAGTGAGGCCCCGGTGCAGCAGGAATGTAGATTGGAGCACACCAGGGCCAGCATCCAGGTCGATCCCAGCAAAGTCCTAACTAGGTAATTGTAAGATGAAAACCGAGTCCAAGCAAACCACCCTCATTGCAATCATTTATACTTGGTTTTAGTATAAGGTTTAGGCCATCAATGGTCCTCAAAACCTCTTTCGACTTCTAACGCTGCTAAGTCCTATATAGATCTACTTCTAGCTTATTCCTGCTAACGGATTAATAGTATATCATTTCTTCTTACATATTATGCGCGATTTGCCATCGGAAACATAGCACTGATGTCCCAATGCGTCCTGGAAGATCGTATCTCGAGATTTCACATTGCTTTAGCCAAACTAGCTTACCACAACTTAATGATAAGCACCCTTTCCGGCAGTAATATCTCTAGTTACATTGTCTGGCCATATTGCAAGTTTCTGGCGCATTTCTAGCAACCCTGTATAGCGTCTTCCATGATCCTGCCGTTGGAACCCTCTCAGGGCTAATATTCGCTAGTCCTAAGCCCACCAACGCCGTTTTCGCCAGACTAACGAGTGCTTCCCCCTCTGTTTTGTCGGTTTTATCAATTCAGTCTATTTATTACCGTTGTAGAAGCTTTGTAAGCTTTTCTTACCAATCTTACCGAAGTGCGTGTAGCGACCTCTGGAACCGCAGAGGAGTTGCTCGTCGAAGAGAAGGCCACTTGGTCAGTTGAAGTGAAATCGGAAAGTGATTATTAAAAGAGTTAACTTCGTCCTTCGGCCTATAAGTACTGCATTTACTAGCGCTTCACTGCACGTACCAGTCAGCCTTACTGACGACGTCACTCCACATCCAGTATTGACGCGACCTTCACTCTCTCCTGTGTCGCCATCGTTCCATGTAGCCAAATGCACTCGGGCTCCATCCTATGGCTGCCGTCCAGCTCAGTTGAACTTGCTTGCTTCACTTGCTCGCATGCTGGCGATCATCGGCATCCTAAACAAAGTGCCCTACGTCACTGCAAGAGTACCCAGGCGTCACCCTTGCTCCTCCTTCCAGTCATCACTGCCTCTGCTCGCTCTGCAGTGATCCCAGCGTCACGCCACTTAATTCCACTGTCAAGTGACGTTTCACTGGTGTCTCATCGTAAGGTCAGGCACTGAAACGGCTTGATTAGCAAACCGTCTGGCTTCTGATTTGCCACTTCCAGCAGCCTCCCTCAAAGCCTAAGCCAGTCGCACGACGCGTAGCATGTCCCGTAGACGTTAGAAAACCACGCGTTCTAGAGGTTTAGTCATAATATCCGCAAGTTGCTGATATGTGGGGCAGTAGCGGACGATCACATCACCGCGTTTGATAACGTCTTGAATGAAATGGAGCCGCACGTTTATGTGCTTGCTGCGAGGGCTCGTGAGCTCGTTCTGCATGGTCCTGATTGCAGATTGTTTGTCAACCAGTAGTTGAATGGACTGATCCTTCTCCCACAGCCCGACCTCCACTAGCAACTGCTTCACCCAGACAGCGTCCTTAACGGCAATTGCTGCTGCCACGTACTCCGCCTCCATCGTGGAGAGAGCAACGGAGGTTTGCTTCTTGGAAGCCCAGGCTACCACCACGCCGCTCAACATCAGTACGGCACCAGATACCGGCTTGGCATCCGATGTGTCGCCGGCCCAGTCAGCATCTGCGAGATGGTTGCATTCCATTTGCAACCAACGCCCTGGCCGAACTTGAAGAACAGTCCAGCCGATGAGGTGCCGCGCAGGTACCGTAGAATCCGCTTCACACCTCGCCAGTGGCTCTCTCGAGGGCGGGCAACAAATCTTGCCAAGTAATTCACGGCTGCTCTAATATCCGGTCGAGTACAGTTGGAGAGCCACAGCAAGGATCCAATTGCCGAGTAGTGCGCGCCATCGGGACATCGTCGTCCAATACCCTCGAGCCCATTGATGTGCTAACGGGTCGGCATGTAGCCATGTCCATATCGACTAGCACGTCTTCGATAGTGTCGCGTTGGTGGAGAATAAAGCCATCCTCTTTGTACTCGATACAAATTCCCAATACATTGGCCGCGTCGCTCATATCCTTGATTTCGAACCTCTTCTCCAGCTGGCGCATAACCCAATCGCTATTGGTGTCATCTTTACTCACGACAATGACATCGTCCACGTACATGCCAAGCATGGTCAAGGTTCCGCTGCGGCGGAGCGTGTACAAGCATGGATCCAACTTGTTTCTGGAAAATCCCATGGAGAGCAGGAACGCATTGATCTCATTGTTCCAAAGGAGCCCACTCTGCTTTAGGCCATATAATCCCTTATTTGGCAACCAAGCAAGTGTATGGTGGGCATGGCGTGCCCTTGGGAGGCTTCATCAGGATGGGACGATCAAGGATAGCCTTCACATAGGCATTAGGGACATCTCCCTGGCAGAGCCGGCGTCTCCACTGTGCTGCTAATGTTGCCAGAAAGCGAATGCTCGTTGTCTTCAGCACGGGAGTGTAGTTCTTATCAAAATCGATACCAAAACGTTGCGAAAACCCGCGAGCCACCAATCGAGCCTTGAACCGCTCGAGCTCACCGCGTGGGTTAAACTTAATCTTGAATACCCATCTTGACGACACTGTATTTGCTCCGGTGGGTGTCTTCACCACTTCCCATGTTCCGTTGGCTTGCAGATCCCCCATTTCGCTCTCGATCGCCTCCATCCACTAGGGCCACTCGGGCATCTGCTGAGCTTCATCGATATCGCGCGGGGTGATCATGGCTGACATTGCCTCGGAGAGAATGAGAAGGGCTGATCCAGCAACTTCGTCGATCAAAGCTTGCGACAGTGAAAAATCGCTCTGCCGCTTCGTCTTCTTTCGAGAACCAAATACACGGCGAAGTGTGCCCGCGCTGATTTGGCTTCTAGCGTGCTCGTCCTCGCCGCTGTCACTGCTGTAGTCTGGAGAACTCACTTGCCTTGTGCGCTTCTTTGTTGACTTCACGCTGATGTGCCGCTTGGTTTCGCCTCCGGTAATCCCTGTTCCTCCCTCTCTACAGGGACGTTACCGCTACTCGTATTTTGTGGTGACCCAGATGCGCTTTCCCGTGGTAGATCATTCTCGCCGTGAAGCTCGTTCACTGTGTCTCGCGTCTCCTTTTCGAGAATATCGAGTTTGTCAACGTTTTGCACGTCAGAACTTGTCGCGATCTTCTTTGTACGTGGCAGGAACAGTTGATACCCCTTAGGCTCCCGAGTCAATTAATTAAGTTGACGCTCTTGTGGATAGCTTGCTGGTCTGCTCTGCAGCCATCCACAGTTCCGAGGTGTCGTCATCGTCCGATGCTGAAGCAGCCACTTGGCTCTGCCGTTGGGATTGATTTGCCGAAGCTTGTTGTGAGACCTTCTTAGGCTTCGTGCACTGAGCTTGTCTGTGGCCCGTGTTGCCACAGTTCCAGCAGATTATCGCAGTTTCAGTTGAGTTTGCTTGTGCAGCACCGTTTCTTTGCTGACCTTGACGTTGTTAGCTGCTGTTATTCGGGTGGTTTTTCCTCTGCTTCTGCTGACTGCATCTCGATGGGGTTTCGTTCAGCTTTCCGTTGCTGTTGCCGTCGGGTGGCTGGTGGCGCTGTTGCCGTGGTTGACTGCGGCCACCCTGTTTGCCCTGGCCGACGCGACGACCATCACCTTGCGATCGAATTAAGAAGTCCACGATCTTGTCTAACTCCTTCGTGTGATTTGTGCTGGTGTCGTCGACCATGCTTAGAAGGGTCGACTTCAGCTCGGGGCAAGCATTGTTGCAGAAGGTTTCCAAGAGTAGTTGGGACCTGACGCCAATCATCAGCCGCTCAATGAACTTGAGGTAAGTCACGTACTGCTTCCAGGTATCGCCAGCGCGCTTATGTATGTCGAGTCGCTTGCCTAGCTCGTACTGGCTCAAGTTGCAGCCAAACTCCTTCTTCAGCTGGGCTGTCAGCTCTTCGTAGCTAATGTCTCGATCACCAGTGAAGTTGTGATAGGCTCGGCTTGCCTGTCCTTCCAAAAAGGTCCCAAGTACTGAGGCCTTTATCTCACTTGACCTCATGGATTTGTTCAAGAGTCGCTCCATGCGGACCGCGCTCTCAAACTCATTCAGGAAATCTTCAAGGCCTTCGTACACTTCCTTGCCATCGAACTTTGACAATGAATGTCTTTCAGCTTGTTCACCGTGATTACGGGAGTTGACTCCGTAGGGAATGGTGGTCCTTCTTCAAGCCCAGAGGATTTCTTTTGTTGGAGTGGTTTCTCGGGGCTACCGGGTAGTTTCCGGGGCCCACCAGAAGCTTGTTCCCCTACCTTCGGCTTGGAAGCACTGGTCGCCGCTGGATCAGACTGTTTACTGTGCACCGATCGTTCGCCGGTGTCACTGACCGGAAAAGGTGCGATTTCCGCAGAGCCGCTTTGTGGGCATCAACAGCCTCATGCTGCTTGATCTCATCTTCCTCGGCCAGCGACGGCGGATATTCGCTAAGTTGGCGTCCTTGTACTGCATCAGCGACGGAGGACATTCGGTTCTGCCTGATAAGTCGTTGCTGGATCTCGATTAGCTCCATGGCGTCATCCAGTCGGGCATTCAACAGCGCAATCAGGTCTTCATCCGACAAGTGTGTAGTCTGCGTCGACGGGCTCGATCTGGAGCCTATGTTGGGAGAATTGGGGTCTCGGTTGCTGCCAGTCGCTGTGCGTTGTGACCGGTGATCCGGCGTGATGATGAAGACGTCGAAATTGCTATGCAGGTCCCCGTGGACACTGCGTAGAGCCGCGCGGTTGCCCGCTCTGCCCTGGCAGCAGGCGGCATTGCTTGTGGACTATCCAAGTCCGAGAAGTCGAGTCGTCCCGTGACCAACATCGACACGGTCTTCTAATCGGCGAGCTGCGGTCGTTGGGCTCAGACCCGTAGCGACCTCTGGAACCGCAGAGGAGTTGCTCGTCGAAGAGAAGGCCACTTGGTCAGTTGAAGTGAAATCGGAAAGTGATTATTAAAAGAGTTAACTTCGTCCTTCGGCCTATAAGTACTGCATTTACTAGCGCTTCACTGCACGTACCAGTCAGCCTTACTGACGACGTCACTCCACATCCAGTATTGACGCGACCTTCACTCTCTCCTGTGTCGCCATCGTTCCATGTAGCCAAATGCACTCGGGCTCCATCCTATGGCTGCCGTCCAGCTCAGTTGAACTTGCTTGCTTCACTTGCTCGCATGCTGGCGATCATCGGCATCCTAAACAAAGTGCCCTACGTCACTGCAAGAGTACCCAGGCGTCACCCTTGCTCCTCCTTCCAGTCATCACTGCCTCTGCTCGCTCTGCAGTGATCCCAGCGTCACGCCACTTAATTCCACTGTCAAGTGACGTTTCACTGGTGTCTCATCGTAAGGTCAGGCACTGAAACGGCTTGATTAGCAAACCGTCTGGCTTCTGATTTGCCACTTCCACCAGTGCGGCTATTAATACATGTATTTTGACCCGACTCCAAATCGGTTTTTCGTACTTTGTGAAAAAGCGATTACGGCTTTTCCAATTTCGCTTTGTGCAAATGTTTTCTATCGTTTTTAGACGAATCGTGCGCAGTGATTTGACGCGAAAATCAAAACGATTGGATCAAAAAATTGATTTTTCGGGTGCGGCTATAATTTCGGCGCGCACTGTACCTAAAACAAATCTACAAAAAAAGTCTGAACCACTTCAGATCTCACCTTGGCTCATGCTCTCCAAGCTTTCACCGCATTTTCCCTTCCTGTGACGGGGCGTTTTAACTGCGAGCAAACGATTCACCGGAAACCCAATTTGGGCTAAACGGTGCAGTTAAATCGCTGCATACCCAGATGGACCACGAGTGCGTGTGAAAGTGTTGAAAATGCTCTTTCTCCAGCTGTACATTTAGTACATGTACAGCTCCACGAACAAAATGAAATGGCTGTCATGTACACAGCTCTTGTCGCAATACTGCACTGCACAGCCGTTTTATTGTTTCGAGCCAAATACATGTAGTAGAAGTTCTCCGTTTTACATCATCTTGGAAGTTGCGATCTTGCCCATGCTGAACTTCAGCATAGAGTGCTTCGGCCTGAAGCACTCTATCCTGGATAATACATGCACTGACCGAAGATATAACCTCAAAACATTTTATCAGCTGACGAAGCTGTCTTGACATCCACAGAATTTTATAGGCAACCCTCAGTTAGCATTGCCTCTGGCGCCAATTGGTGCTGGTTGCTACTACATGTATATTACAATATTAATCTCACCTTAAACCTTTTAAGAGAGCTGTTACAGCTAGAGTCTTTTCCTTTGTTGCGTGCAGCAAGCAACCCGCGGTGCTTGCTAAGCAGTGCTTGGTGCTACTATTAATATAATACTTCAACACTTGGGTTCGGGCACCAGCAGAAACGCAAGCAGGAGACAACAATACATCAAGTGTCGTCGTCAATACCACCTCTGCATCCGCTAAAGATCGCACTGATGGGCAACGGACGCGTCTGGAGCTACCATGGCAACAAATTTCTACAAGGCTATAGCGAATAATGTTCATCTTCATCATTGTATTTTACAGAAGGTTACTCTTAGCGTCGTGCAGTTCCAACCTCACGCGCGTAGGACGCGGCGTTAGTGTATTTTGTCGAGCGGATACCTTACACTTCTGATATAAAGTCGAACTTACTCGAAATGTGACGGTGCAGCGTGGAATTAAGCCTCATCACGCTATTCGCACAGTTGGATGCGAGAAGGACGCCATGAAATTGGATCCCTATTACATGTACAGTATTGCCATTGCCAGTTGTTACCGGTCACTGCATTTAGTCACTTTCAATTCTTTCAAAAATCGTGTCCACTCGGACGGTGCACACAGCTGATTTGCCGCAGCGGAACGTGCGAGGCAAACTTTTTGCCGCAAAACCCATCGCGGGCCTGGCCGCCAGTCCATCATCTGTAACCGGGAAACGCGGCTCCGCTGCAGCCGCGCTCCGGATGCCTCACACAGATGGGGACTTTTCGTCGACGTTGCAACTTGCCACTGCGCTGTTATAGCTGCGGGTGCGATTGCCAGCTCAAGGTGAGACGATACTCTCGTTAACTCTAATATGTAACAAGCACAGCGGCAGCAGCTCGCTGGTGTCGTCACAACAGCCTCTGTTGAACTGTTGAACAGAGTCGTTCACCACGTCGCGGCCTCCTAAGATACCGTGCTACAGCTGGCGGGTCCAACGGCGGTCCGCGGTAGCGATCGCCGCTGCAAGTGCATCTCGTATTCCTCCACTACATGGTGGCACTGTAGATCCACCACAAGTATGTACTGGTGACTTTGACGCCTTGCTTTTTTCAAGGAAGTTGCTTGACGGACATCATCGAGGCCGTCTTGACAAGACGCGCGGTCAAACTTTGCTCACAGTCTATTACCGGTATTTTACCGGTACCGGGGCAATAATTGGATCGCTTCTTTTACATGTGTATAGCCGGAACTAGTCTCAAAAACGTGGCGCCACTGTCTCGTCTGCTCGCTCGTGCGCTGATTGGCGGAAAATTGCAAGCATACGGCGCATAGTGAAACCGAGACGGCCATACTAAGTCCAAGTGATCTTCTACCAGTTGGTACAAGCGATGGGCGCGTCAAGAGAGCGCGGCGCGCTGGCCGCCCTTCGTTTCGCGAGCAGCTCCAGTTGCCGCTGTTGCCTTCATTTGCCAAAAGTCCGCGTCGTCGTCGTATCCCTGCCGTAGTCACCACCACCACCCGAGATGAAGGACGGAGTCTGCACGCTGAGCGCGACTGTGCTGGAGGCGCACGCACTGGGCGGCACTAAGATGTTCGAGGTCAAGGTGGCTTGCAAGGGCAAGAGCACCTCGGTCTACAAGAGCAAAGAGGATTTCAAGAGCGTGCTCGACATGTTCCGCCTTGTGGGCGCCATGTGCCGCGCCAAGACCGATCGTTGCGAGGTCTGCGCTTCTTGCAGCACGCTGAGTCCGGTCCGCGTGTGTGAGGAGGACTCGCTCGACGACTTCCTGAATAGCGTGCTGGACAAGCTGCGCAAGGCCGAGCCTGCCGACATCGAGCAGTGCAGCACCCACCGCGGCGTGGTGCAGATTTTTATGGAGTTCCTTAACGTGCGCAACGGCAAATATTTTTGTGAACTCACGCCCGAGATGGAGGAGGAGATCAGTCCTAAGAGCAACAACAGCCAAGACCTACACGAGGACGATGTGGATACGGACCACCCAGTCTCGCGCTGTTCGCTCAATCGCACTCTCTCGGAGCAGTTCGCTGCCATGGATTCGGTGTGCTAGCGAAAGTATGCTTGTACCCCTGCACTTCTACCAACAACCCACAGACGCGAGCTCCCCGCATTTTCACTATATAAACGCAAGCAAGTATGCGAGCGAGCAGCACAGCTCCGCAGCACCCTCGCCAGGACCTCACTTCCGCCCTGCGAAGCAGAATTGTAGATTCACCCCCTGACAAGAACTTTTCTCTCCGTTGTGTAGCTTGTTTTCTCGAGAGAAGTTGATGGCGCACGACGGAAGACCTGGCTAAAGCGCCACAAAGGCGTCGACGATTCACATGCGTACAATAATTGAAACGAATAATATAAGAGCTCCTCACAACCTATTAGCGTGCATGCCTAGCGGCTTGGATGTCGATCAGCGACGTTCCTAGCCGGAAACCGAACACGTACGTCAGCGGAGAACGACACAGCTCCGTAGTGTGCCATCATGTTGAGGGTGGCGTCCTAGAATCAAAAAGCTCAAGTTGCGAGTTCGCTGCTCGACTTCAACTTTCAATGCAGCAAAAGCTGTGACAAGCTCAATCGAGCCAGCGAATTGTAATCGTCACCTGCTGCTTTCTGATGCTTTGCAGAGTGCGTTGAAGTCGAGCGAGCCGCGAGATGCACACGAAGCGTGTCTGTAATGCTAACCGAACGCGGTAAGAAGAAGGCCTCGTCTCGTGTTTCTGCTGAGTTCTCCCATGCAGAAAGCGATGCTGACGGACCGGTACCACATGATGCGGTCAAGACGCGGGTGTGCATGTACAAGTGTATGAACAACTATTGAAGCTGACTGCTATGTGCTGGCTGTACCCACTTGCTGCTTCTCTCCGTCCGCCACAGTCGCTTCGCCATGGATGATCTTTAGCATCTCTTGGCTCTCCAGGGCGTGGATGGCGCCAATGGTGTTTCGACGTCGAGGACGAAGCCCTGCGTCGCTGTTGGCGTGGGCTTCCTCCACCTGGGCCTGCGTCATGGCCGCGCGGATGTGGTGCACCAGCTCAGCTTCCGTGTTTGCTCCCACGAACTCCAACACCTTCTTCTGGAGGAACGCGCACCAGCTACTGCGCCGCTGCACCTCCAACGCTTCCTCCACGAGCCCGTCCAGCGCTCGCTCGCGCTTGCGGTTGGAAGGATGCGTCGAGATCCAATCAAAATCCATGTCCAGCTCGTCCTCACCTGCCTCCGGGTCTGCATAGAAAGCCGTGAACGCCTTCCACAGTCGCGGGGCCTCCGACGGATCGTAGCACGCGCTGGCAAGCAGCATGATGCCGATGTGGTCCGCTTCGGCCTCTTGCGACCGACTGAAGGGCAAGTTGAAGGCTGAAAAGTGCAACGCACGTACGCGATTAGTCTCATTCAACCCACGTTGACCACAAGTTGGGGCTGCGATACACGAGCCTGGGCAGGTGCGTACCGAACTGGAAGATGTACTTGAGCAGCGGACTCTCCATGCCGAGAATGAACTGCAGATACATCAAAGGCAACATGCTCATCGACTCGGCCGTGTGTCTCGCCAGCGCGTGGCCGATTTCGTGCGCCATCACCACCGCAAGTGCGTCGTGCTTGCTATGACAAATGCCTTTCTGTACCGCAAAGTCGATGAGGTCCAGAATCCCCGTCTGTACGATGATCTTGCCCCCGGGAGCGCAGCACGCGTTGGCGGAGGACGGATTGTCCACCAGCCAGACTCGCCAGTCGTATTCGCGAGGGAATAAATGCTCCGACACGGATATGAGTCGACTGATAGAGGATGAAGATAACAGTAAGAAAAGGTTTGAGGTGTAGACGCTCTAGAGCAATGGAAAAGAATGAAGGACGTACGTTGCTACATCAATGCACATCTGCAATTGCGGTCCGTCGTCGATGGTTTTGGCTCCTGATAGCTCATCCAGTGCTGTCTTGTTTCCAAGTTCCTACAACAAATAGTTATCTAGTCGGAACTTGAAAGCTTCAAGGACAAAATCTCGTAGCTGACGTACACATTCTTCCTCTCGGGAGAGAACCACGACTTGTGTGCGTCCGGTGATGGGGACTGTGTGCAAGTTGGTGAGGAACTGGTACGTGGCCGACGTGATGCCCAGCACAGCTCCCCACCTTATCAACTGCAAAGACCAATGGAACGTAGACACATTGTTAGTGATCCCTTTATACACTATTTTGACACTTCTTACCTCGCTCTGGAGTTTGGACGGACGCACATCTGCGTACAAATAGTAGGTCATCAGTCCATGACACGAACATATCAAATTGTTTTGGACGCACGGGTCTGCACCAGGTTCAGATGCGAAAACTTGATCACGTGTAACATTTCTATGGGATGCACGTTGCGCAGCTTCGCCTTTGGTCCGAAGAAGGACCAACTGTGGCTGGGCACCGCCGCGCGCCCACGACGGAAGACATCCAACCAGCCCATTGCAATACTCAAGAGGAAACGACTGATTCTAGAATCAGATGTAAGCTCCTGTCAAATTTGTAGTCCACACTAAAATGGGGATTTATATTCGTGGGGCAAATAATGCTCTGTTGAGAAAAATCTGATAATGCCTGTTCAGAAAAATCTGAAAACCGGAACCTGAAAAAAAGAGTGCAAAGCCTCAAATTTTCTTCGTGTTCAGCATTTTTTCCTCGAAAAACCAATTGTCCAGGCTGTATTGGCATGGAAGGGACATCGAACGTACTAGTTGAAAACAGGATGAACCTGGAACATCCAGGTTGGTAAATTGCTTATGTATATTACGAGAATATTTTTCAACTAATATCACCTAACCTTGAACTGGCTCTTTGTTGAGCCGATAAAAATCTGTACAAGTATTGTGAATTCCGGCACATTTGCCATTCTGGCGCGGTTGCCCGAGGCACCCACGATACAAAATCTCTGGTTTTCGAAACCGCCTGTGCTGCACCGGCTACAGTCCAGGTCGTACTTAATTGGGTGATTATTTAAATCGAAGTCGTTTGCCGATTTGAGCGATTATCGCGCGGTTCATTCAAAGAACCGCGGATGGAAATTTCGAGTAGAACTCACAATAGACAACATCAGCAAGAAAGATCTACCGGGACGCTTCAGGTAGTGCCCTAGCTAAAGAATAATACGACGCATAGAGCAATGTGTAACTATCCAGGTTGTGAGCCCGTTTGACTACAACTGGTATGCTACTTGGTTGGATAACAGGCTGGGTAACAAACCTACATTTTACTGTCCAAGTTGGGGATGCCAGGTTGACACCAGGTTGGAACCAGGTTGTGGAGTCCAGGTTGGCACCAGGTTGGGTAATCTGGTGGCTACGTGGCCTCTACATAGCTGCCCAGGTTTGGCACCAGGGTAGGACATGGTTGGGCGACCGACGTACAGGTTACTGTCCAGGTTGGGGAAGCCAGGTTGGGACCAGGTTGGGTAACCTGGTGGCTACGTGGCCTCTACATTGGTGTCCAGGTTTGGCACCAGGGTAGGACAAGGTTGGGCGAAATTCTACCTGTTGTTATTAAAATACCTTGTTTCAGTTCTGAATCATCTGTGATTTGACTATCCTAACCCCTTGGAAACCATTGTTGGTTTTGAACCTCTCCTTCATAAATTGAGCGGCCGGTTCAAAAACGATTGGCAGTGCAAGGTTGTCAAGGAATCGGGACATGAAGCGTGTGCGAGGGAGTGATGCGCTCGAGAATGATGAAGATGAAAGCTGGTCCATACAAACTCAACAATACGAAGCACCCCTACTGAAGACCTTTTCATGTCAACTGGGAGGAATGGGAGTAAAATCGAGTCTCATATCAGGTAGAACACAACACGTGTATCGTCGTTAATGAGACGGGAAATGTCAAAAAGCGGAACAAGCAGCTGCAACAGGCAAAGCGATCCATAAGTGGGCGATCACTACAATTACTTCCCGATGAGCTGGCTGTGTGGAGACGACACTACATTTGTACCCACGGATGGCGTAAAAAGGCTCGCGGCAAAGGAGAGCGACCTCAGCGGAAGTTGAGGGGAATGTGCTGTCCTTTTCGGTTTATAGCTGAAAACATTTATGCGAATGGCGCATGGAAAGTCGAGGTTAGCTGTGCCCTGCTCAAGCACAATCACATTTTGTTGCAAATAACATTTGATCTCTACGCCGAAAATCATCAAATTCCCATGTGTGAACCCATTATCGACGATTTGAAGCTATTGCTTAAGGTTAACGAGAGCAGCATTCGAATTTACGAATATGCCAGAAACCACACAAAGTACAAGGTTACAATGCGGGTTGCCCATAACCTGATCGCACGATTAAAAGCAAGCATACGTGGAGAAGCTGATGATGATGTTGCTGTTACCGAGCTCATTGTGGATTTTGCGAATGCCGATGAGGGTAACACTGTCAGCGTGGATGAGACTGAGACTGGATAGACTGGTGCCATTTCACTTTCGACTCACCACAGGCGTAGAATGTTTCACCGTTTTTCGGGGTTGCTATTGGTTGACTGTACCCACAAAACGAAAAGGTAAGCACAATTTCGTGAATTTACCTATTTTCATTGTCACTCAGGCTTGATGAAAGTTTGATCCGATTCAATACTAGATTCGAAAATGAGTACCATGGGCCCGTGAACCTACCTGGAAGGTGTTTTGACTCACGATTTTCTCAAGATCTGAATTTGGTCATGCAAGTTTGCTCTCCCTGGGTTGCAAGAACGCTGGAACCGGAATATTTGTTTGCCATGTCCCTCGAGGCGGATCATTGTTATTCAATTCGGGACGTAGATTTGGAAACGTGTGAAGCCATGAGTAAAATCGAGACGCATATTATTAAGAGGATACTATGGGAATGCTCGTGCAGTTTTTCAGTTTCGATGAAATTGCCGTGCCGTCATGTGATTTATTACCGAAAATCATCGGCCCAATCTCCAATAATTACAGCTGCACGTATTCATAAACGGTGGCGTAGTAAAGTGGACGGCACAGTACTTGTTCCACAAACACTGAATAGGTTCAATTATTCCAAGACTACCAAGCCGCAGGAGCGCTGCGAAATTACTAGCACTTTTTCATCACGCAAAAAAGTATAATGCAGCTCGGCGCCAGCTAGATCGTCTTGCCCAGACACTATCAGATCTGACGCACCGCGACTTCCTTAAGGAGATGACGTTTTTGGAGAGTTATGCACAAGCGCTAAACATGGGCGTGTAGGCTAACCGCACGACGTCCTGCCGCAATCGCAACAAACCCAGAAAATGGAGATTCCAGAATCTGAAAGTGGATCAAAACATTCTGAGAACTGTGGAAAACAACTACGCGATCACGAAAATAAAATGGAGAATCCTGTTGTGGAATCACAATCGAATAGAGCGTCTGATGCAGAACCTGGAGCTCGACATGAATCTGAATTGACTCGCTTAGAAGTGTACCAACAGGAAAAGAAACCCCACACTGAAGATGAAAAAAAAACGATTTTGCGTAGTCAACCGGTTAATTCAATGATCAGCTTGTCGAAATCAAAGAAAAAGCTGGGCCGACCCAAAGCAACCCCTAAAGCATGTTCGCTTCTAGAAGCAAATTTGAGAAAAGCATTCAACTTTCGTATCGAACAAAGTGGTGAAATTGCGTTTGAGGATATGTTGCTGTGTAAACAATATTGTGCAACACCGAGAAGAGCCTGTTGGAGTTTTTGCGGATGATTCCGAACTAACCCGATCAAACATCAAGACGCTGAACGGAAACGGCCTAAAATTGGGAAGGACGCAAAACCAGTTCTGTCGTCTACTGTATCATTTCTGCTCCCAGAAAAAACTTGTGCACAAAGCTCTTGAAGTGATTTACAAGAACACAAAAACGATCGTCTTGTCTCAAAAAAAAAGCAACGATGACATTGGCACAGACCAGCCGTACGCAGTTATTTGGGGGCTTGGAAACTATACTCGCTCACAACTGAGTTCGATGCAAGCCGTGTCGACATTACAACATACTGCAAATGAAGGAAAGGCGTGCTTGAAGTGGCTTAAGAAAACCCTTTCGGAGCATCCGAAAAGTGAAACCGTCGCTGAAGCTGTACATCTGCACCATCCGAACTCGAAGATCGAGATATTTTTTGAATCGGAATTGCTTTACTGCCATGTATATCGTTTGGCACCACGGTTGGTGGTTGCAAGCACCACTTTTTTCTGCTTTAGCAGCCATCTGGCAGGAATTTGGGACGAGACCTTTTTGCTACCAACTGCGGAATTTGAAATGGTTATTCCCGACAACATTCTGCGCGTAATAACCGAGTCGGAGGCTAAGATTCTTTTTTTCCCTATCAACATTATTGGAGCTCACTGGACTGGGTTGGCTAGCGATCGGGACGATGCTCGCTTTTTGATCTATGACAGTATAGGTGACGACAAACACTTTGAAGTGCTCAACGATGCTTGCTTGCAGCTACAGAAAGGTGCACGCCTCAAAAACTACAGAATTGATCTTTTTTCTTGGAGCCAAGACAGAGGGATGGGTAGAGTAGCGGTGCATTTATCGCCGATTTGTTTTTGGAGACTCGCGGACTCATCTGTCATTGCCGCTACGGATGAAGAAAAGCTATCTGTATTTCGCCTAAAACTTGAAGCAGCTTTAACAGGAGCCAGTCCATAATTCAGTATTCAATGCAAATAGCTGTAACCTTTCCGGAAGTGGCTGTTTCATTTAAGCGCACTACCGAGTGAACAGGATCCCGCGAGCTTATATTACAGTATCTCAACTGTTACATCTACAAAGATAAATATGATGTTAGCACCTCTTTGACTTCACGTATAAACAGTTAAAACAACGCTAAAATGCTGACATCCCGATCGTGAGCATAGATGCCTGCGCTAAAAGTAGGAATCTGAATCATAATGAAGGCGGAAGAAAAAGCGTTAGTTAACCTTGATAATATGCTGGATCTGGTCTTACAGCCCTAAATTATAATCTAGTGGGCAATCTCGCAGTGAACCTGCCTGAAGTGCAGGGCATAGACTTACAAATTAACCTTGGGCTGATAACCGGGACTAAACCGACGAAGTACCAGTCTAGAACTTCGTTGAGAACCTAAATAACATGTTGAAAACAACTTACAGATAGCAAGACGTAATGTAGCTTTCACAAGGAGTTGCAGGATCATTTCACGGGTTAAGAATCACATCCAATGAATGGGTTCATCAACGAAAATCCGAAGAGTTGGCACCCGCAGTTGCATCACTACGTTCGTGATAGCAGATCGAAAATCTGACTACTGGACTGCACCTTCACCGTGATGAAAGAGACCGCCCGCCCGTTGGCCATTTATGCAGCCTCGTGTCTTGGCACATTAGTTGATTTCCCTCGCAGTCGGTTTGAAGTCGCAAACTGAGGTCTAAAGACTAAGGTGCCGGCCACATTCACTTTACGACATCACGATGTGTAAAATCAGGACATCAGAAATGTAAAATACATGACGGTAATAAATTAAGAAAATTCTCTTCCAACCTGGTAAATCAAACCTGGATAACCTGATTTCATCCTGCTCTTCCGCTGTTTTTTTAATGCAAAACCAACCTGGACAGCTTTTTTTCTGGAACCGGAAACCCAGTTGACCATCATTCCGAGCGTAGTACGTACAAGGTACAGCGATAGATGCCAGTAGCAGCATTAGCCAGAGCGGGAGTAACTTTGCCGGGGAGACCCGGCGCGCCGCAGCGGAAACCACCCCCACATGCATGCAACTAGAACCGGTCCTGTATTTTCTAAAGCCAGACCGACACAAGTGGCATGAATAGTGGCGGCAGCAACGGATTCCAGGCACAGTATACCTTACGTGTCTGTGATGGGCACAGCAGACCAGGAGGTTCCATGCCCACTTTAGAACTACAAACTTGACTTTTAGATTGCTATATTTTTTTACGATGAGCTGAGACTTCGGAGGGACGTCGTCCCCAATTCTTACAATTTGTGCAGTAAAATATCAATCTCCTACTCCCACCAGTACAACCCCAACGCCCACCAATTCCAGGACAACAAATAGGACCAAAAGTTAGAGCCTCGGCTTGACGTCAATATTGCATTTTACGAGAATGTACTGCCATGGTCATACAGACCTATCATGCTGTGTATCTGTCATGACGTCTACTGGCTTCCTTCATGACGGAAGTTGAAGCTTCCCAACGCCACTCGTAACATGTCAATTTCCCATTTTTGTCCTGGAATCCAGGACTGCGCTGGGCAGGGGAAATGCCTAAGATCTCAAGATAAACGTTTTGAGGGCACATTGTATCAGTACTAGCGCTGATAGTATGCTCATTTGACTTTACTAGCCATGGCTGCAGCTACCGCTGCCCTACCTCGACTTCACTTGTGGGCGGCTCCGCCTGCTGAAACCACGACAAAGTCATCCACCACGCACGTCACGGCAGGATATCCACTTACCACAACCAGCGCACAAGATGAGCGGATGTGCATCGCAGATAGAGTCTATGACTCTCACGGTTGTCCTTGCCTTTTGTTAGCTTTTGGTACGGTGCTTTTACCGATGTGAGTCACATTGGGATCCACACAACGATTAGCCTATAATAGTTTGGCGCGTGCAATGAAGCTCACAATGTGAGCTCATTATTATTGCCCTTTCGAAAAAGCTCACCACACCAACACATAGCTTGTATACAAAATAAATGCTTGCAGAAACATTTATTGCGCTGTACTTGTCCTTTGCGCTCTTGGCTGCGACTTCCCCGCCGATGCACTGCATCATGCCAAATTGATTGACAGGGTCGGTGTCGACGCATCAATTATCAAAACGTGTATCCAATCACACGCCGTTACTTCAGCGTTACCACTTCTGGTTACGAAGTCTCTACACAAGTCATTATCGGAAGTTTACTGGGGTCGCCGTCCCTTCGCGACACAGTTTCGTCCCTGGCTCGTCCATCAGATAACCCAAATATCTGAAGTGGACAGTTCCAGATTACTGCTGTTATTGCATTTCATCTGCACGCCTATTTAAGAGTTAGAATAAGGGAACATTCAAAACAAGCCAGAAGCAAGCGCAAATCCAACAAGGAGGTGGTGGCCTCTGCAGGCGGCGCTGTCGGTATACAGGAAGCAAGTACATATGTGTCGGTCTATACTCGGAGGTGATGGCCCTGCGCGGCAGCGGAGCATACTGGAAGCAAGTACAACTGCGTCGGCTTGTACGGGAAGGTATGCTACGTTGGCACGTAACGGGTATGATATATGGACTGCATATATTTACTTGAGCTCTGTACAAGTGAGACAAACTCTGCGATGATTGACGAGTTAAATTTTTTTGTGATACAGGTTGCGATGTCATCCTTTCAAGCTGTCACTTAGGCATTCAGTATAAGTGTTCGTCGCGCGCGCCGCCTCTTAGGGATGTGAACGGCTTCTTCTTCGCTAACACGCTGCTGCTGTCCTATTAGTATAATTCGATCAACGATACGCTTGCGTCGAAAGAAGAAACGTTTATCAGCAGAGGTTCCCCTCCAAGTTGATCTGTGTTGCTGCTCCTGGTCACGCACAGCAGGGCCGCGATGAATTGCAGTCGCCCACTCTTGTCAGACTTGGTGGACGGTCTTCAGCGATCTCGACTGTTTGTATGTTGCCGATAGTTGTTGCTGAGTGGTAGCTACGTCGAGAGGAGGCACTATCGCTCGGGATGTTCCCCAGTCCACACTCAGGCGGACAGCAGCTCCGCCAGAGGTAAGTTGAGAGAGCGCTCCATGAATATTATTAACTGACGCGCCAAGCTTAGTGATTATACCATCGATGTGTGCTAATGTTTGCTGGTGTTGCTGTTTAAAATGGTCCATCAAGTCAGGTACGATTTCGAGCAAATGAGTTGTCTGCGGCGACTTCTCAACGAGCATTTTTACTTTCAGCTCTGAGGCGAATGCATCTAGGCGCTGCTGTTGAAAGGGGAACTATCTGGTGTCATACATGCAGCAGTCAGCACCTCACGTAGCGACAGGAGGGGTTTTAAATTTACTACAGTACCCTCGTGTCGTCCTCCTCCAGGATGCTGTACTTCTACGTGGTGTTCATCCCTCACACAAAATCTGGTCACCCCCTCATCGACAAACGAAAAGACTTCACGCTGGATATTCTCAGGTGAATCGAGAGCTGCTCGCTTCAGGGCAAATGCGGGTCTGTCCGGTGGGAATCCAGCAAGAGAACGTATTGCTATGCGTGGCAAAACTCTCAAGTAGCACCCTTCAATTGTCGATGCAATCCATCGTCCTAACCTTCTAATCTATAACTCTGTAGCTCCTGCTAGCTCAGCCATCCTTGCACCTGACCCTCGCGCGGCGTGCGTTTTTTTCGAGTGAATACCGAGCGCCGTGAAAGCCTTGACGGCGGTGTCATAGTGTGTACGGTACATCATCGCAGTCGATGCGTCTTTCCCGGACTTCAGGACCTTAACATCCTACCACATTTCAGGGACTAAGAAGTGGGGTATTGATTTCATTTGTACACACCACCAAAACCAATACATTGGTAGTGCACCTATGGGCCATTTCAGTGTTGTAATGTCTAATACAAGATCAAAATTCACGTCGGCCAAACTGATTTGTCGTGGCTTGTTCCATGATCATTACCCATGTTTGGTATTCTGTAAAACCTTCGTACTCCAAAACCACGCTAAATAGATCTGGTAGCAGCTTCTGGCGCGGACTCACCTCGAAGAAGTCACGCATGACAAAGAAGTGACTTAAGCGCTTCCGTAAATCACCTCCAGTATTCAGAGTCACATAGTAGTGAGAGATTGCACTGGATTGATAGTCGTATAATAGCCATCTAAGAGAGATTCATCTCCACGGTCAGCATATTCACGCTTGTTGTTTTTTCGTGTGTCTCTCCTGTTAGTGACGAGAACAGTGCTTTGATGAGACTGTTGCGAGGATGTGGATGCAAATTCGCTCCACGACTCTGCTGATCACTATCCCCGATATCCCATTTACATAAATCTCAACAGTAGCAACACTAACCTTGCGCTCACAGCCCTTAGCGCGGAACTTCCGGTCTACAACTTTCTCTAGTAGAAACAGCTGCATCTTCGATGCAGTAACCTGATAGCGAGCAGTTTTGTGGAATCCTTTCTTTTCGCGCCACGCCTCAACTCTCGTTGCTTTGTGGCATACGTTCGATGGTGTTCGCAAGATGTGCCTCACAACAGCGGTCTAGAGTCGAATTTGCACTCTCTTCTAGCTCTACTTGCAGCCCTGGCATTCTGCTATCCTTCTACTTCCAAAAATGCCAAAACACTTTTTTGCCGAAGTCCAACCGGCTCCGAGAAATTTTTTTAAGTCGTCCATAACGTTTATGGTACCCGAGGTTTTTACGTAAGTAATGGCTCTATCCTATAGTACTCACGCTCAGCTTTTCGATGGCGTTCGCAACTCCATTTTGAGGCTAAATAGTTAACGACCACTTCGTTTCGAATGGACTCATATCTAAATAGCACTGTCTAACTCTTCCTAGAAGAAAATTTATGACCACAAACATGAGTGCGCCAAAAGTTCTGTCGCGTAGTGTACTATGCTGTGAAGGATTCGAGTATAGCGCATTTGTACGCCCTTCACGCGTGTATTGGACGAATCCACCTTAGCGTCCAAGCATGCAGTAAGAGGCGCTCGTTGAGCGTGCGCAGTGGTCGTGCGCGACATGATCAGATTCGACACACCGCTCTCATTATTCACAAAAGGGGGAAAACAGTAGAAATTTTTTAGTCTAAACGTTCCAGGTCCCAGGGACATCATGAGACACCTGGGTAATGGGCACTGATGCGGGATTTTCTTAGAACCTTTTGTGATCTTGCTACAGGTTCCAGGGAAAAAGAGGTGATGCATAACATGTTTTCCCTGAAACCTGGAAAATATCACTTTTTCCCAATTCCAAGCGTTTGCTAAGCAGACCCAAGGAGTGGTTATCTTCCTAGGGTTATGTGAGTCTGTATTTGCGCGCACTGTGTATGAGGGACGTCGTCCCTCTGCGGGAAAGACTGACTGTGGATAGTTCAAACCTACCAACTTTCATAATACCCCCGTTTAGGTATAAACTGTTTTTAGCTGTAAAGACGTGATGAAGCCGCTTCCTGAACTCCATCCGGTCGCTATAACCCTTCAAAAATGCCCCAGAAGTTTGGGATTTTAAACAATCACTTGGATTTGAACAGCCTCCGAACTCACCTAATGCGCCTCAAACGCTACTTTCTCCCTAATATCTGGGCTGTATTAGACCCAGTTTCACGTCCTCGTTGCTCTCTGCCAACTCTCACTCGTCCGGTGCGGCTAACGACGCTCGTACAGCGAGCAAAGCTTTTGACCCGTGCGTCACGCCGTCACTATCCATCTGCCTGGCTGTTTACGTTTTGGCCATTTTCTCGTTCCCGATTAGATACGAAAAAATGATTGTGCATTTTAAAAAGGCTCTAGCATAAAAACCAAAAAAGGCTTAACGATCACCTCGTTTCGAATCGACTCATATGTTCTTCCAATCAAATCGCTCTATAGCTGACATACGACGCGGAGCTGGATTTCTCGGTTTAAGGATAGGCTAACATTCAGCTATATAGATTTGGACCGCGACAAAACTTTGGGACAAAACATATCTTGATTAAAGTATGGGGATGTGAAATGGATACACGATAAGCTAAAAGAAAAAATAGTCCGACCACCAACGAATGGAGTTGTACCTGTCCTTTAAGCCACACGAGTACCTGTATACTTCGAAGTACGCTAGAAACCGAGAAATCCAGCTCTGCGTCGTATGTCAGCTATAGAACGATTTGATTGGAGGAACATATTTAAATAGCACTGATAATGCCACCGATCGGCTGTTTGGTCTGGAAGCCTGTGAAATAGGACACTGCGCCGCCCTGACTGAACCCACCCACAACAATACGCAAACGCGGAATTCCTGCTTCAACCTGCACATGTGGAGAAAATTAATCCTCCTCATCAACTCCAGCCAACGACCGTATCTCCATACCTTACCTCCTCAGAAATCATCGACTCCAAAGCATCGCGCGTCTGCTCGATTCCCGCTGCATACCCCGCACCTCCCTCGAAGGCCTCGATGTCGTACTACACAGTATGAAAACTATCAGCACAATGGAGTTCTCTTTCACCCGTAACATGAATTTTATTTGTACCCAAGCAGGAATCTCTCGTCCGTTAGCAATTGTCACCGCACGAGGAGTCGCTGGCAAAGAGAACGGTCAGCAGCCTCCTTACAGTCCGCTGCTACAGCAGTCACCTACCGGTGGGAAGCACGAACTTAACGTGCGGCATGTCCTTGGCCCTTCCTAGAAGAAAGTTATGACAATAAACATGAGAGCCCCGAAAGCGCTGTCGCGCAGTGTACCAAAGATACACTAGATAGTGGAGCTAGATAGAAAGCGCGCACGCGACCTTAGATCGCTGTTGAGACGCACGCCCGGCCCACACTATTCGCGCGTACGCGCCAAAAACAGCGCGAGTTGAAGTCCTGGTGTGATAGGAAAGGCTTAAGTGAAACAACGCGATAAAAAGTAACGGCTTCAAAGATGCATTTGTTCTTGCGTGAAGAAGTGATTAATCGGAAGGCTCAACTAAAGGCTCAGAGCGGAACGTTGGTGTGGCTACTGTCGCAATGTATGTGAACGCTATGTAAAACCTACCCAGCGACCAGCAAACCCGAGGCGCGGATGCACACCCTCATTTTCGAAACAGTCTCATTAAAGCGTTGCTGTCGTCAACGAAGCGAGTAAAACACGAGAAAAAACAAGTGTGAGTATGCTGACCGTGGTATTGTCTCTTTACTAAATGGTTATTGTACTACCGACGATCTCGTTGCGATTTCGTGCTACTATATGAAATTGAATTCTGGAGCCGACTTACACAACCGTCCCAGCCACTTTCTGTGTCACGCGTGCCTGATGAGATGCGAGTCGGCGTACAGCCTGGATCTACCAGGCCTTTTAGCGTAATTTCTGAGCATGAAGGATCTGAGTGTGTGGCACTAGTCAGGATAATGGCTAGGAAAAACTAATCAGTTTGAGCGACGTAAATTTGGATCGTGTATTAGACACCGCAGTGTTGAGGTTTGCCCGACGTTCTATGTCTTCTTTCGATGGTGTGTGCAAATGGTGACGATTCAAGCCTTCCTGGTACCAGCAAGCTGGTACAACATCAAGGTTCCCAAGTCAGAAAAAAAACCATTGCTCCATTAACATATTTTGCTCTTTATGATTCTACTATCAAAGCAATTACTGCGATAGATATGCACTCAAAAGCAAAGACGCATGCAGCGAGAAGGTCCGGGGCTAGGATGGCTGAGCTTCCTAGAGCTACAGAGTCAAAATCCGGAAATTAGGGAGATGGAATGCATCGGCAATGAAATGCTGCTATCGGGGCGCTCTACCGCGAGAAGCTATGTGCTCGTTCGATGGAGTCCCACCAGATCGAAATAGATACGTCTTAGGAACGTGCTGTTCTCTCTCCACCTGAGCGTCTTCTGCATGTAGTATTTCCCTTTATATAGAATACCATGGCAGCATCCACACAACAGTCAGCATCAAATATGGCAACGGGAGGTTTTTTCGGGCCTGCTACTCTACCTTCGTGAAGAACTCTTTTAAGATGCCGCACTACTGCGTGATCATTATCCTGCACACAATCTATTGGTCTTCTCTCCGTTCAACACCAATACATTCGATGCATACGCTGCACGTTAATTGGTTTAAACGCCCGGATCAAAAGCTTTTCAGCGATATACTGTGGTCTAATCGAGTCGTACTGATCGCCTCAACCGGAATTTTAAAAAAATTCTGTTCGTAAGCATGTCCTCCTAAAAGTACTGAACATCAAGCCGGATACTAAGCTCCTATCCCTCGTTATCAATGTACACTTTGCTTTCTTTATTTGGCCGCTATCTCCAGATCAGCACCCCTTCTTCTGCGAATTATTCGCTGGCGTCACGGTAGTCCTTGTCCGCTCTTTCATCAGATTTGTCACTACCCTAGACTTCTGGAGCATCGACAGTCTGGCCTCGGTCATACCAGTGTCCTCTACTTTGATCGGTGTATAGGACGATACTGGCCTCGGCAACTGCGGGTATTGTTGCATGATTCTGGATCACCTGGATGGTACTATTGGATTCTACACTTGACTAGTTTTAAGCTAATAAAACACTTGAGCAATGTTTTTTCCACATAGAGCACCTATAACTAGTATGCGGTACATGTAGCATCAATATTTAAGTGGCAGTTGTTGAGAATCGGAAAGGACGACTGTAAAAGTAAATTTTCCGATATGATAAAGTAGGAGGAAAACAATGGTTTCCGAACAGCAATAAGGTACCTTCACCACAAAAAGCTCCTTTCACCTAATGAACGGTTTTACATTGAGATTGTGATACCAAGGTATGACTTGCTTGTTTTTATTTGTTTCTTTTTTTAAGCACGGGCATCCGTGGAAAAGAATTGGGTTAATCTAATTATTGGCAAAAATTAAAAAAAAAAACGATTTTGTTTGGGCGGTAATATAACATCAGATTTTATCATGGTGGCGATTTCGACAAAACAATACATAAGTGAATGTTTAAAAACACGTTTTTGACGAGGTGATAATAAAGCCGCTTCTATGCGCTAAACTCGTAAAGTGCCGCCGTATACGCGCAGGATATTCCGGTAACGTCATACATAATTCTTTTAGTAAGAGTACACATTTGATTGGTGATTTCGTTGTCGACCCAGTCGCCGCGGAAACAACTTCCTAGGCGTTTAGCACCCTATCCCTTCTTCAGCTGCATTAGATAGACGACACTCACCGTCCTACCTACCGCAACGGAGACACAACAGCTTGCGAGTAGTCTCCTGCATTCTAACCTATCAAGTCGTCTAAATCAAAACAGGGGAGGCTCTGCGAGGTGGAGGACTTCTTTCCCACCTCTCATGCATCGCGATGAGCGGGACAATGCTCTCACAACGACCGAGCCGGACAAGCAAAACGGTGGAGGATAATATCTGTTTGCGATGGAAGATCGGCAAAGCGGTCTTTAAATGCTCAAAGGATCGGAGCGAGAGAGAGAGGTAGCTGAGGACCCCCAGTGCGGCCACACGCTTACGCTTGTCGACAAAGGGCCTGACCGAGGGTCTAGAGGACTACGCGCGACCGCAATCTACACCAGCAGCAGCTCGAATTTGATCACCCTAAATACAAAACAGAGTGGTTATTGTGGAAGAGATAGATATCGAGCTGTTTTTTTGCTTTTGGCTGTAGAATAAATGTTTTTACCAACGGAAAGCGGACGCTAGACAAAAATATACAATCGAAACTGCGCAAATCTGCATTGATCCATATATTTCATTGTGCGCGAGCTATGGTTGAGTCAGAAGGCAAACACTTGATCGTGAACATGCTTTTTCCAGCGAAAAACCTCTGAGCATATTGTGTAAAAACTCTATTTCAACAATATATTTAGATATTAGATTTCTGTTTTGTGGAGGCCCCAACGCGTTTTAGTTTGATAAGAATGTGCACACCTTTCACCTTTTCGTGGAGAAATGGCACCCCATACGCCCTTAGCGCATTAAAGCAAAATAAGGGGGCAAAAGCAAAAGCTAAGCATGTTCGTTAGACACCTGCTTTTTGTTAAAGTTTAAAACTGATTATGCCCAGCTAACAACAACACACGAGAAGCAACACGATTCGTAATCACCGGGTATGCTCTGATCAATATATATATATATACATCAGGCGCGTCATATAATCATCTTCAATCTTTTGTCACAAGAAAGTACCAAAACAAGTAAAGTGATTTCGTTTAAAAGCGAAATGGGTGCCCTTTGAAAAGCCAACATTTTCGAGTTGTATTGTATGGATTGGAAAGTGGTTCACGAAAGTTTAGCAGATTTCCTCTGACACCAAGCCGGACTAATTTAGTGACTGGACAGCGGGATACATGAAGGTTCAACGCGAAGTTTGGGCGATTGGAAAAGCTGGACGAAACCCATATACGCGGACAGGGATTCCATTTTTATTCAAAATAAATTTAAAATTTAATTTTTACATAAAATATTTATTTGGACACAATTGTAGTTGGTGATCATATTTTAGCTTGGTTTATCCTAGTATACGTTTTTTGTACCCGACATTGAACATTGGGCCAGGTCGTCTCACCACTTAGCTGCCTCAGGATACAGCGTACTGGGAGGGAAATCACATCGCTGCAAAGCTTCTTGTACACGACGCCTGCGTTCATCAGGATCCATTGCGCTACAAATACCACGATGCCTCATCCGAATCTGTCTTCTTTTTATTTTTCGGTAGGTTGATAAGTTTCCGATTCAATTTTTAAAATGGACAGGCGGAGGCGGAGGTCGGGGCTATAACCAGTCGGAGCTGAGGTGCCCGGGCGTAGCGGCCCGAGCACCTCCGATAAACCCATTATAGGGGCAATATTCTACATACAAGCGTTGCCGTTGGTGATTGCTTTACCTTTGGCTGCAAAAGCAAATCAACAACATTCACTCTCGAAAAAGTCAAGTCACTGATTACGCTGAAAGCTGCCAAAACCAGGATATATAAGCTCCCTTTTCTTTCTAGTGTTTTCACTAAATATATTCACGTTCTGTCAAAGTATCTTCAACCTGATCGTTCAGGAGCTCACTCTTGCTTTTGCCTCGTCAGCCACAAGCCTCTCTTCCCAAACATAAAACCATGGCCTCCAACTCAACGCCCACCAAGATGACCCATCGCTTCCTGGGCGACTCTGGTCTCCTCGTCTCCAAGCTGTCGCTCGGGTCCTGGATGGACTACAACGAGAAGTACACGGTCGACGGCTGGTATGAGATGGTCAAGATCGCATACAAACATGGCGTCAACTTCTATGATACGGCCGAGATCTACGGCAATGGCCAAGCCGAAGAGCTACTCGGTGGTGCCGTTAAGAAGGGCATCGCCGAAGGACTCTGGAGTCGCGAGGACCTCGTGATCTCCACCAAAATCTACAACGGGTACAAGGGATTCACGGATGGCGGTCCCAACGACCAGGGCAACAGCCGCAAGCACATCGTCGAGGGGATCAAAGCCTCTCTTAAACGTCTCGATCTCGAGTACGTGGACGTCATTTTCTCACACCGTCCTGAGCCTTACACGCCCATTGAGGAGACGGTGCGAGCCATGAACTTTGTCATCAACCAGGGCTGGGCCTTCTACTGGGGCACCAGCGAGTGGCTGGCCTCGGATATCCGCGAAGCCTGCGAGATTGCGGATCGTCTGGGCTTGATCCGCCCCATTGTGGAGCAAGCTCAGTACAACATCTTTGTGCGTAGCAAGGTGGAATTTGAGTATCTGGACTTGTACAAAAAGTACAAGTTGGGACTCACCACGTGGTCGCCGCTGGCGTTTGGCACCCTGACGGGCAAGTACAGTGATGGCAAGCCGGAGGGTTCGCGCTACACGGCTCCGATGTTCAAGGAAGGAAGTCCCTTTGCGGCTGGATTCGCGGAGCGCGTGGAGATGGCGGACAAGTTAAAGCCAATTGCCAAGGAGCTTGGCTGCTCGCTCGCTCAGATGTCCATGGCGTGGGCTGTGGCCAACGAACACGCGTCGACTGTTCTGATTGGCGCTAGTCGTCCGTCGCAGCTGGAGGAGAATCTGAAGGCGCTGGACTTTGTGGACAAGATCACTCCGGAGATCAAGGCAAAGATTGACGAAGTTGTTAAGTTCGTGCCGACGGTGTCTGAGATGGACCATCTCGCATTTCTTCGCGGACGTCACTTGTAGACAACGTCGGTCTCGACGCTGTTTAAGTCACTAGCAATGCAATCAGCATTTTGAGTCTTTTTTTCTTTGTTTTGCTCATTGATATTGCAGCGATGAAAGAGCCATCGACCGAGTCGCCTAAAACGGTAGAGTAATCAATTACTTTCGGTAAATCCACGAGGAGAACGTGGGGAGAAAAGCAAGTGCTTGCAGCGATTAATACATAAATGGGTATTGTTCGAAGCAGAGCATTTTTCCCAGTACATGTATGTCGACAGTAAAGTAAAGTGAAATTCTTTGTAGCTGATTTCTGGGGTCACTACAGGTGGCCTCCACAAATTCGGGCGAAGTGCTTCATCTTTGGCGCCGTTGGCTCGAATTTGACGTTCTCTTCAATCTCGGCTGGAGTGATTTTGTCCCGCAAATTCTAAGGCGTCGATATTACGTGTCATCTTGGTCGACATCATGGTGTCATACATATCCAGCAACGGCACTCAATTAGAAATCATGTCAAGTAGCGATTGCCCAGTTGACGTTAAGCCTTCATCAGGCTCTTGAAACAGTCTGCCCCGAAAGCGCTGCTACGGCGTTTCAACTCCCTAATAAAAGATCGATGGATGACCGACAACTTGTCCGAAGACTCAGAGATGAGATGACGTTCGAAGACTATTGGCTGCCCAAGACACTTCAGCATTCATTCCGTCAAAAGCCCCGTGATCAAACGAATGATGGGAATAAATTGCCAATTCATTCATTCTGTGCAAAAGGCCCCGTGATCCGGCGGATGACGGGGCTTTCTCTTACAAATTCAATATGGGAGACGTCAACTGGAAAGACATGAAATCATAGTCTACAGGATGACGTAGCGCTGGTGAGTCTCCATACCCACTTCTCAATTTGCTTCAAAGTCTTAACTCGACAACATCCCAAGCTACAATGGCACCCAACACTGCTAGTCCCACCTCAACCAAGATGACCTACCGCTTCTTGGGCAACTCCGGTCTTCTCGTGTCCAAGTTTTCTCTTGGATCGTGGATGTGGGCCAGCGACGACTACACAGTCGACGAATGGTACAAAATGATGGTCACGGCGTTCCAAGGCGGCGTGAATTTCTTCGACACGGCCGAGAACTACGGCGAAACTCTGGCGGAGCGCAACATGGGCGGGGCCATCAAAAAGGGCATCGAAGAAGGCGTTTGGAGTCGCGAAGACCTCGTCGTGACTGCCAAACTGTTCGCTGGGACCATCGCATGGGACCAATCCAGCCCAAACGCACAAGGATTGTGTCGTAAACACATCGTGGAAGGCTTGAAGGGCTCGTTGCGTCGCATGCAACTCGACTATGTTGACGTTGTCTTCTGTCATCGCCCTGACGCCCTCACTCCCATTGAAGAGACTGTCCGAGCCATGAACTTTGTAATCGAGCAAGGCTGGGCGTTCTACTGGGGCACGAGTGAGTGGCTCGCTTCAGACATCCAAGAGGCGTGCGAAATCGCTGATCGACTGGGACTCATCCGCCCCATTGTGGAGCAACCGCAATACAACATCTTTGAACGCAACAAGGTCGAGTATGAGTTTCTGGATCTGTACAAAAAGTACAAACTGGGGCTCACTGTGTGGTCCCCTCTTTGCTCTGGAGCACTGACGGGCAAGTACAGTGCTGCGTCCGAGGACTCTCGTTTAACGACGGATCTCAAAGCTGGGCCTCCTGTTCGAATGGAAATGTTCACGAAACAGATCGAGATGGCTGAAAAGCTGAAACCCATTTCCAAGGAAGTGGGATGTTCGCTCGCTCAACTAGCACTTGTGTGGTGCGTCTCGAACGAGAATGTATCCACTGTGCTTCTGGGTGCCAGTCGCCCCTCGCAACTTGAGGAGAACCTGAAGGCCTTGGACTTCGTGGACAAGATCACGCTTGAGGTGAAAGCCAAGATTGATGAGGTTGTCAATTTCGTGCCACATGTGCCTCAGCAAGACCCTCTAGCCAACCTCCGAGCTCGTCATTTGTAGGCTTAGCGAATGGAATCTCTACGCTTACGTAGTGACTGAGTTGGCGCGTGAACATGACAGCACAAGTGCTTAACACGTTGGATTGTCTGTTAACCTTCGGATCTCCTAGTTCGTTTGTCAATTCATATTTTTTGCTATTCATCTTGACTGGGTCGGCGATCAAAAGACTCGCCAAATGAGCCACGAAATCAAGGGACGAAACCGTGAGATTTGTTCCGACAAAGTTCACGATGGAGGAGTTTGCGCAGACAACGATAAACGGGGCTGAACGCAACAATTCGTTGCCAGAATGAGTTTTGTATTCTTTTTGGCGCAAAAACATCGAAACTGGTCAACACATTGCCAATGCGGCCTCTGCGATCGGATCTGGGTGTCTCTTTTGGCACGGAGCAAAGGCTAACGTCGAACAAGTCTGTTTAGTAAGAGGGCGTTTCTATGTGTGATAATACGTAGTATTTGGTTATGGCCCGCATGTCGATCCCGTAGGGAAGAGAGCGGAAAAGTACTACTTGGAGTACGATTCAGATTACAAAGGTGATGCCTTCATAAATTAAAGGAATTCCAAAGAGCGCTATACTCATTTTTGCTTGTATTACTTGGTTTAGTTTGTTGGAGTGATGTATAATTGTTATTCCATCTCAACTACAGGATTGCTCTCAACGTTTCCAAGTGTGTGAAGTTGCAGAAAGCATTCAGAGGTGGCGCTTGCGTAGATACGCAAGAGGATTCATCTCCGGCACGGTTGGAACGACAGTGTAAACAGCGTCGATCTTAGCCTTCACCTCAGGCGTGATTTTGTCCACAAATTCAATCGCTTTGAGGTTTTCTTCCAGCTGTTCTGGGCAGCGAGCACCAACGAGAACCGTTGATACGTTCTCGTTCGATACACAGAATGCAGTAGCAAGCTGCGGCAGTGAGCACCCCAGCTCCTTTGCAATCGGTTTGAGCTTCTCAGCAATCTCCACGCGCTCGTAGTAGGTAGGTGCCAATTCACGGCTAGCGAACGCAGCCTTCGTGAAACGCGACCCCTCCGGTTTACCGCTGCTGTACTTGCCAGTCAACGTTCCGTAGGCCAGCGGGGAGAAGGTTGTGAGACCCAGTTTGTACTTCTTGTACAAATTCACGTACTCAAACTCGACCTTGTCACGGGTGAAGAAATTGTACTGGGACTGCTCCACAATGGGGCGGATCAGGCCGAGACGGTCTGCAATCACACACGCCTCACGGATATCCGAGGCCAACCACTCACTGGTGCCCCAGTAGAAAGCCCAACCTTGGTTGATCACGTAGTTCATGGCTCGCACAGTCTCTTCGATGGGCGTATAGGGCTCCGGGTGGTGGCAGAAAATGACGTCCACGTAGTCCAGTTGCATACGACGCAGTGATGCACGCGCGCCTTCGATGATGTGCTTACGACTCAACCCTTGGTCATTGGGGCCAGACTCGGTGAAACCCTTGTAACCCACGAAGAACTTAGTGATGATCACGAGATCTTCGCGAGTCCAGACACCTTCCTCGATGCCCTTCTTTATAGCACCACCCATGTTTTCTTCGGCTTGACCGTTGCCGTAGATCTCAGCGTTGTCGAAGAAGTTGACTCCGCACTTGAACGCAGTCTTCATTATCTCGTACCAGGCATCCACCGTGTGGTATTCCTCTCGGTACATCCAACTTCCGACGGCCAGCTTGGACACCAGTAGACCAGAGTTACCGAGAAAGCGGTACGTCATCTTAGTGGGGATAGCGGGAGCCATGGTGATATTGCAGTGGTTGGCAGAGCTTGGTGATGGCTGTACTTGATCCAAAGAAAATTGAATAGTGAACTCAGCACGTCGACTTCGACTTCACATTCCGGATGATGCTGAGCGCTACTGAAATGATAGGCGTAATCGCGAACTACACAATCAATCGCTTGGAGTGACCAATGAAAGGCAACGTAAAAAACTCCAATCAAGTAACTTGTACTGCATAAACCACTTTGAGCTCTGGCCCAAATTTAGGGTACTCCCTAGCGCTGACATGTTAGTAGCTAGCTATACATGTTAGCTAACTGTTAGTTAGTGCCTAGAATCTTGAGCTAACATGTCAGGGGCACTTAAGAGTCTGCGAATGGATTTGCACAAGGAAAGTAACACGAGCTTGTAGCCTTACTGTCTTCGTATATATTGCAACCGATTAAGGAATGCAAAGCGGTATGCTATTCTTTATTGGTTTCTAGTCTTGAAAGAACTGACGTGAAATCAGAAAAGTGGAAAATGATAGCAGGATTCATTCATTCCGGCTACATAAAATATTTGCAGGTAACGAGTGGCGATGAAAAGTGCCAAAAGTATTCCCAGAACAAAAGATAAAGCACTTAAGAAGCTTCATTCTCAGCGTTATACATGCCCTCGCATACGTGTTATTTAGATTTCTACGGGGTTAAATAGGCCATGCGGCACACCAAAAGACGCAGCTTGTTACGCTCTTTCGCGTGGCAGCTTTTGTTTGTCTGAGAAGCAAGTTAGTCATGAGCTATGGTCCCTAGTTGTCCGTGAACGAGCAGGCATACATGGTCGACCTGTAAGATGTAGTAAGAGCCTTATTATCGGTCGGAATGTGCCTGAATCAATGTGTTACAGGTTGGGGGAGCATGTTAAAGAGTAGCGTAATGACAATGAAGTAGTTTAAGGTTGGAATGTCACGAAATGTCATCGAGAAGCATGCGGTGTTGCATTGTGATGAACACTTAGTGGGATGAAAATGCAGCAAACAAGGCCAAACACGCATGGACTCCTGACGCATCGGTCTACATCATGCAGTGAATGCACCATTAGCTCAATTTATGGCCTCCGGCACGTACTGCAGGGCCTCAAACCTCTCAAACCTCTCAGCACCCCACAGGCGCCTTCCAGGATAAATCGGTGGTCTTGGGTCAAGACGCCGTAATGTAATCTTCCTACACGCTATAATACTTTGTCTTGAGGTGTTTCGCATACTATAATGACTCTGTTATGGCCTACGTCTAATAAATGAGTCGTCTGTAGTTGTCATAATGGTGGCGAACCTTGGTTTTAGGGGGTTCTTCCCCTGCGCGCAGAACAGCGTTTTCCACTTCTGTACGCACGCCAGGACCCTGATGACTACCAAATTAAGCCATAGAACCACTCGTACCCCTTTGGGGATGACGTACACTAGGTAAATGTACGTTTTCGGCACGAAAACGGCCGCTACTTAGACCCCAGGTTTATCTACTCGCCTGTGATGTTTGAAGTCTTAGATAATACAACGCTTGTAGGGGTGATTTACAACGTTGTAACCAGTATATTTAAGCCTAAGAACGCGTCGGGCCCTCTTAACACTCGACACCAAATTCCTCCGCCACCTTACAACCTTGGGACCATAGCTCATGACTAACTTGCTTCTCAGACAAACAAAAGCTGCCACGCGAAAGAGCGTAACAAGCTGCGTCAGTTGGTGTGCCGCATGGCCTATTAAACCCCGTAGAAATCTAAATAGCACGTATGCGCACATACTTTTGTCACTGTCAGAATGATGGTCACATCTGGATCTCGGCAACTACATGTCCGCAAAAAAATTAATGGCTGTGTTCCGTTTTGACTGAATAGCTAACTGGCGCAGTTTTCAGCACTAAAAACGCCTTTTATTGGAATTAGCCCGGAATTAGGGGTGCGTACATATTTATGGCGCACATGTAACTGTTAGTTAGTGACTAGTAAACTCGGCTAACATGTTACATGTAGTAGAGTAATACATACAGCCAGGTTTGCTCACAGCAAGTTTCTTCGCAAGATAGAAAGAGGAATACTTAACGAAAGTAAGTTTATTCGAGATGCGAAACAGAACGTAAACCATTTAGGCGAGTTCGATCAGTTATTTCATGGGTAGAGCACGAGACCTGCAATGTCGAATGTGCGGATCCAGGTTTTGATTATGAAGAGATGATGATGATTGTGACCTGAGTTTCACAAAAGACGGTATGCTGCAATCGCAGTCCAGCTTTGACCTCGTCATTTCGCACTTTGCTTCGAACGTGGCAAGAAGCCTGCTATAATCTACCAGTCATGACTCCTCCCACCAAGATGACGTACCGCTTCCTGGGAGACTCGGGTCTCCTTGTGTCCAAACTTGCACTCGGCTCTTGGATGTATCCCGACCAAACCCACACCGTTGACGCGCGGTATGAAATGATGAAGACCGCCTAGGTGTCAACTTCTTCGATTCGGCTGAGAACTACGCACTGGGTCAAGCTGACGTGCTCATGGGCGGTGCTATTAACAAGGGGATCAACGAGGGCTTGTGGAGTCGCGAGGACTTGGTGGTCACTGCCAAGATCTTTAGCGGGACCAAGGGCTTCCATAATGGAACCCCTAACAGCCAGGGTCTCAACCGTAAGCATTTGATCGAGGGTACCCAAGCCGCGCTCGCCCGTATGGGGCTCGACTACGTGGATGTGGTATTCTGCCACCACCCCGAACCATGCATTCCTATTGAAGAGACTGTGCGTGCGATGAACTATATCGTCGAGCAAGGCTGGGCTTTCTACTGGGGCACCAGCAATTGGCCCGCGGGCTCCATCCTCGAAGCGTGTGAAATCGCCGATCGTTTGGGTCTGATCCGTCCTATTGTTGAACAGTCTCAGTACAATATCTTCTCGAGGGACGGAGTCGAGTATGAGTTCGCGACGTTGTACAAGCTCTATAACTTTGGTGTGACAGCGTGGTCGCCTCTCGCCTTCGGGTAAGTACACGGCCAGTGTCCCTGAAGGCTCGCGTTTCACGATGGAGCCGATCAAGAAGAGCATGTTCGGTGGGGAGACTTTCACCAAGAACGTCGAGAAGGCCGAAAGGCTCAAGGTCATCGCCGAGAAATTAGACTGTTCCTTGGCTCAGATGTTGCTCGCGTGGTGTATCTCAAACGAACACGTTGCAACTGTACTGATTGGGGCAAGCAAGACGTCGCAGCTGGAGGAAAATCTTAAGGCGCTGTCGGTCGTCGACAAGATCACTCCAGAGGTAAAGAAGGAAAGAAGGAGATCGACGCCATCGTCCAGTACGTACCATCTCTACCGTGGGTCGAGGACATCCGCATGAGGCACCGTTAGTAAGCCGTAAATAACGTTATTTTTAGCGCTATCGGATAGTTTGAAAGAGCCCAGAATTTTTTCATACAGATTACGACAACCACGTGATTTTTCCCTGTCAAACTCGGTATGTTGAGTATCCGAATTGTGTCATTCCGGAATTGGCTCCCTGCTGCTACCAAGATGACGTACCGATTCCTGGGCAATTCAGGCCTCCTGGTGTCCAAGTTCGCTCTGGGGTCGTGTATGTTCCAGGACGAGAAGAACACGTCGACGCATGGTATCAGATGATGCAAACGGCGTTCAAGAACGGTGTCAACTAGTTCGACTCGGCCGAGAATTATGCTATGGGGAGAGCCGACGAGCTCATGGGTGGGGCCATCAAGAGGGGGATTGCTGAAGGTGTTTGGAGCCGAGATCACCTTGTAGCGACGGCTAAGATCTTCAGTGGAACCAAGAGCTTCTACAATGGTACCCCCAACAGCCAGGGACTCAACCGGAAGCACCTGCTCGAGGGTACGAATGCGTCTCTGGCCAAAATGGGGCTGGACTACGTCGACGTGATCTTCTGTCAGCATCCGGACGCCTTCACTCCCATGGAGGTGACTGTGCGTGCCATGAACTATATCATTGAGAAGGGGTGGGCGTTCTACTGGGGGGCAAGCAACTGGTCTGTCAGTGAGATCACTGAGGCGTGTGAGATTGCTGATCGCTTGGGCTTGATTCGCCCCATTGTGGAACAGTCTCAGTACAGCATCTTCGAGAGGAACCGCATTGAGTTCGAGCTGCTTGACCTATTCAAGAAGTTCAAATACGGCATCACGGCCTGGTCTCCGCTTGCATTCGGCACCTTAACCGGTAAATACGGATCTGGATCTCCTGAGGGATCTCGCATGTACACGGAAAAGATGGTAATGCGATATGGGGGACAGACTTTGAGGAGAGAGTCAAGAAGACTGATAAGCTGAAGCCGATTGCAGCGGAACTGGGCTGCTCGTTGGCTCAGCTCGCTCTCGCTTGGTGTGTAGCTAACGAAAAGGTGTCCACTGTAATCGTCGGGGCAAGTCGCCAGTTGCAGCTGGAGGAAAACCTCAAAGCGCTCGACTACGTGGACAAAATCACACCTGACGTAAAGGCCAAGATCGACGCGGTAATCAACTTTGTGCCTGGACACCCCGTGTCAGATCGCCTGCGTGAAATCCGTAAGCGTCACTTGTAAGCCATCGCGATCGTAGCCTTGAAAAAGAGAGTGCACTTCAACTTATGAGACGGTAAATAAGGGTGGTAATCAGGGTTACGATGTCAAAGACGAGGTTACTCTTCTTAACCCTTTCGCGCGCATCTTATATGAACTTTAGTATACAAGTAGAAGTCATTTATAGCTAAAAGGGTGCATTTCTTGTCCTTTTACAAAAATCACGGTACTCGTTTTGAACTATCTCTTGTAACAAATCATTTAAGATACTATGGGGATGCAATCTGCTACATGAATATGACACGATTAAAGTATTCTTTGATGATTACGAATGGTACTGTAAATGGTATGTCCCAAAAGACAGTCCAGGATCAGTTGAACCTCTTTAAGGGCGCATTTAGCGCCCTTTAAGAGGCTGATTCATACTGTTCTTTGCACCAACCACTAAAAGGGCGAGTTTTGCGCCCTTTTGCCGCGAAAGGGCTAACCCTTTGGCTACCAAGTTTCTGTAATAGGTCTTTTGGGACCTGTAAGTTGACGAATCAGCATCAAGCAGTAGCGATAAAATAGACAATTAATGATTACAACGTGACTCGGTACTCGTACCCACGGTACTCTCATTCAAAATTTTGAGAGATCGAGCAGCAAACACAGCAGAGCGACGCGCAGAGAGGCGCGAGAAGATGCAAGCGACGGAGAACCACAAGAGGTGCCCTTACTGCGGCGATGCTCCTTGTGAGTGGGAGCAGTTTGGGGAGAGGGTAGCCGCCAGTCGTGGTGGACTCTTGGCTCACCAGGGAAGCTAACGCCGCGAGCTCAACTTGGACAAGGCCGTATACCAAGTCTACTATTATTACAGGCACGGCAACCTGGCCAAAAAAAACCACGTATCAGCTACCAGTTTGTATCAGCAAGAAGCTGAACACGAGAAGGTAATTGTATTTTTGCAGCACTATATACTATTCTGGAAGTGTAAGCTCATCTAATGTTGTGATCGTTTTTTTTTTCAGCCTCGCACGTCCTGTAGCAGCTCCTTCAGATGCAGCTATGACTTTTTCTAGAGCCGAGCAAACTGTTTGCGATTGAGAGGTGAACGCGTCGCGATAATGAAATGCTGTGAAGCACTCTGGATGATAGCCACGAAGGCACCTAGTGCATCCGTACCTTGCTTTCTTTGAGAGTCCCCAAAGTGAACAAAGATAACACGTTAATTCCCGCTTGAATGTTTTGTAGAGTTCTTTGTCAGCATGTGCGGGCTTGAATCGGAGCCCACAATGTCCTGGACATTCTCACGTGCTTGAGAGTCAAGCCGTTTCAATCTCATTCTGCGGAGTTGCGGTTCGGTCAAAGTCTCGGCTACTCTGCGCTTGAATTCTCTTAGTGGAATTTGCTTGCATACCGGTGTTGCAATTTTCTTCAGTAACGAGAAGGCATTTATAAGCGACATATCCAATGCCCATGTAAAAATGCTCATTTCCAAACGAGGCTCTTGCGGCGTATTGGATTAGTGTTTCTGAGCTAGTCCACTCTATCAACCGCGTTCATGAAGATATTATAGGCGGCAATAGTAGCAGGAACTTGAAAAGTTTTCCGATGCAAACTCTGTTTACCTGTCCATCTGCGAATCGGGGCAACTCCATGGCACAGATCAATTGCTTCTTGCGATAAGCCGCTGAGGACACGCTGGGATGCAGTTCCAGCAAGGTCGTTCGTATAGAACACTACGGCTTCTTGTCGAGGAATATGATGAACCCGGTGAGAGCGGCAAGCTCTATATTCGGTGTAAAAGTAGTTCGTTTGTCGGCTGGCAGCTTGAGTTGAGCTCGCTTGTGAGCGGCTTGAGCTTTACTCAAGTCGGATGGTACATTTACCGCAGCGACGAGCTCCCAGCTACCACGCTCCATTGTTTTCACACGCTCGACAGACCTCGCAATCTCAATTTCATTCCACTTGCCCATTTGGCCTAACTTACAAGTACCAGTGATCCTCACTTCGTCATCGGTAAACGCAGACATGGCCTTTGCGAGCTCATGCCTAGTGTAGTAGTTGTCACAGACCAATATCCGACGTCGCGTTGGCGACTCATGTGTCCGCGTCATGTGGCCGATCATTGCAACCCACAGTGCTGAGGCAGAGTCTTTCTTAAATGATATTGTAGGTTGAGCCAGTGTCCGAGCCGAAGGCCTCCGCAGTTCGGGAAAGAGACTGCAACATAGCTCTACAGGGGGGGCTGGCTTGCATGTTACCGGAGCCGTTGTCGTATATGGAGTGCACGTACAAGCTTTCCCACCCCACGACTGCGTAGAACCGGATGCCATACTTGTCTGGCTTGGATGGAAGGTAGGTTCAAGCCGACGACCTGGCTTTAGTACGGACGGTGTTTTCGTCTAGACTAGCTGCACCAAGCGGAACGGCAATTTCTGCAAACTTGCCCTGAATATGACGCAGTAAATCTCTACTGAGCCAAAGTGGATCCTGGAGCTTGTACGCTTCGGTGCAACTGTTAGTGGCGTGTAACCGAAGATGCGATCGTATACTTTTAAATCGGTTCCGTGACATCTTCTCAGCAATATCGCGCTGCCCCAAGAAGCGCTTCTCAGACCAAAATTCTTTTATCTCTGTTATAGAAAGGATGCTCATAGCGATCTCTAAACCTATGTACGCGTCAAACTCCACCGACGATACTTCGGGCCCCCCTTGTTGACATATGCTATGGTTCATCCAGCTTCGGAGAGTCTCTCGGTATTTCCCGCTAAAAAATAGAGCAACCAGCCCGAGTTCTTGTCGCTCAGTGTATGCCCGCCGAACAGAGGCCTCGTGCTTGATGTGTAGACCACTTTCTAGCTCAATATTGTCCACATAGGCGTTGCCAGTTCGCCGTTTAGCGCTAGTATGAGCAGGAGCCGTGTCCCCCGTCTTAGCCTCAGCCTCGCCACCAACAGAGGGAGCTCTTGGCGAGGGAGGGGTGCCCTCCTCCGACTCGTTGCATGCGTCAAGCTCCCAATCCCCGTGTCATTGTCTACTGCGTTCAGTAGTGACTGCAAGTCCATCGTCTTTGCTCGTAGCTGGAAGGTCAAATTGGCCGGGGGTGTTTGGGGGGAGATAAAAAGTGAAAGGATGGGAAACTGACTTTTTGCACAGCTGAGCCACGCGGTACTATCGGCTCATGGGTCCAAGTAGACCTGTAAGGTGGTACAGTAGAATGTCGTCGTCACGAAGGTGGTCTTTTTAGCCAATTGCGATCTCCTGTCAGCATGCTAATAGGTCTACATGGACCTGTAAAAACCTGGTAGCCAAAGGGTTAATACGTAACCTATTTTTTGTGTAAACACATTTTCAACATACTCAATCCAAGTGAAGTCTTTATTGGCACAGATTCTCAATGCTCGGCCGCTGTATCACTGCGACTCGCAGACCTTTCGCACGCAGCAGCTTCAGAGCCATGAGCCGCATGACCACGGACGCCGACAACAACATCGTTCTGTCCCCGGAGAAGCCGACGGCTGCGGTCAGTTCGCCTTCTCTTCCACAAACTCGGCAGCAGTTTAAGGACTAAATTCTTCACATAAATTATGATACATTCACTGGACAGGTGGTATTCTTGCACGGCCTCGGCGACACGGGCCACGGCTGGAGCGACGCTATGGCGATGCTGGCCAAGGGGTTGCCGCACGTCAAGTTCGTTTTGCCTACGGGTAATACACACCCTAAATCCCATAAATGATCAATTATAAGTGCTAACCAAGGTATCCGACCTGACTCTCTCAGCTGCGTCCATGCCGGTGACTCTCAACATGGGAATGCGTATGCCCGCTTGGTACGACATCAAATCGCTGTCCCGTGTGAATGGCGACAACGCCGACGGTATCGACGCCTCTCGCGACCGCATCATGACGATCATCGAGAAGGAGGTGGCGGCGGGGATTCCACTGTCGCGCATTGTACTGGGAGGGTTCAGTCAGGGCGCAGCGCTATCGCTCTTCTCGGGTTACCAGACCAAGACGGTACTTGGAGGAATTATTGCCATGTCTGGGTACTTGCCTCGCTACGCTGTAAGTTGTGAGTGAAGAGTTGGAGTTGGAGTTGATTACTGACGAGGTTTTGGGTGCTTTTTGTTTTGATTAGTCGTTTCAATTCGCCTTGGAGACGGCGGACGTGCCGCTGCTCATGTGTCACGGCGAACAGGACCCGGTCGTGCGCTTCGATTACGGTAAAATGTCCAAGGAGAAGCTAGAGTCTGCAGGTGTAAAGAACATTGAGTTCCACTCGTACCCGGACATGGAGCACGGCGCCTGCATGGAGGAGCTGGATGACGTCACCAAGTGGCTCCAACGCGTGATCCCTGAGACGCAGAAGTAGATCGTTTACCTGTCGAATCCCGTGTGAAGACTAAAAAACAAATGCACTTCATGTTGCTGTCGAAGTATTTAGCAAATCCCAAGATTCCACATTTGAAAACGCTCTACTTGTCTTGAGAGATTGCATCAACTTCTCGCTTTTGGCTACGCTTTGTGTCACTTCGACAGTAATTTGCTATGAGCGCATTTCTCCATGTGCTCTTCCTCGCACTCATATTCAGCAGCTGCAGCTCCGCAATGCTCGTCGATAAGCAGAACACTGTCGTCTACAACAGTGAGAACCCCAGCGCAGTGGTTTTCTTCCTCCACGGACTCGGAGACACGGCGAACGGCTGGGCTGACATATTCCGCAGCGTGGCCAAGGACATGCCGCACGTTAAGTTCGTGCTTCCCACCGGTAGGTGACTGCTGTAGCAGCGGACTGTAAGGAGGCTGCTGACCGTTCTCTTTGCCAGCGACTCCTCGTGCGGTGACAATTGCTAACGGACGAGAGATTCCTGCTTGGGTACAAATAAAATTCATGTTACGGGTGAAAGGGAACTCCATTGTGCTGATAGTTTTCATACTGTGTAGTACGACATCGAGGCCTTCGAGGGAGGTGCGGGGTATGCAGCGGGAATCGAGCAGACGCGCGATGCTTTGGAGTCGATGATTTCTGAGGAGGTAAGGTATGGAGATACGGTCGTTGGCTGGAGTTGATGAGGAGGATTAATTTTCTCCACATGTGCAGGTTGAAGCAGGAATTCCGCGTTTGCGTATTGTTGTGGGTGGGTTCAGTCAGGGCGGCGCAGTGTCCTATTTCACAGGCTTCCAGACCAAACAGCCGATCGGTGGCATTATGGTGCTGTCATCTTTCATCCCGCGTGAAAAGGTTTGGTTCATACGGACAGATGAGCGAGCTGTACTGACGAATATGATGCTTTACCTTTTTTTCTGCTACTAACAGGAGTTCCAGTTTGCTCCAGAGACGACTGAGGTGCCTCTGCTAATTTGTCATGGAGACGCTGACTCGAGAGCTCGCTACGAATGGGCCTTGAAGTCGAAGCAACGACTGACTGACGCCGGAGTCAAGGACATCACGTTCCGCACGTACCCAAACATGGGCCATACGTCGTCTCGACAAGAAATCAAAGATATCAGAGTCTGGTTGGGTCGTGTGCTCCCAGCTATGTCGTCAAAGCAAGAACTGTAAGCACCCGGAGGATACACGTAATAAAAACAATTGTAGGTGGGGTATTGTCAAACGATTTGTGCGCGCATTTTTCTCTTTTCTCTCCGCATTGTCGAGTTTTCCGTGAGAAGTAAGCAGAGGAATTACCATAACTCAGTGAAAATTGCCCTAAAAAGCCGTGCCTCAGTGAACGCATAGTAATCTTTGAGCTCTCTTATTCTTAGTATAGATGTGGATACTGTATTACTGCAGTGACAGCACAAAATTTAGTACAACCGGTGTTCCTACTAATTGGGTCAATTCGAGAAGTAGATTATCGCTAAAATCATCGCGTAGTTCATTAAACGCTTTCATCTTGTGCGTTTTTTAGCCGACTGCCATGGTTTGGGCTTCATGTCGGCTACTTAAGTGTGTAAAGTGCGACTGGAGTCTCTCCCTCCTCTCTGGGACCCACTTCTAGTACGCCAACAAAACCTACCATGCTCGTTTTGGTTGCCAACAGAGACTTTTATCGGATCTGCTCAACCTTTTAACCTTTTAGGCTGGATGCGGATTAATAGCAGATACTACGGCGCTTTGTTAACGGTCTATCGCCAGAATTTCTGTGCGGAGTTACCTCGAATATTAATTGCCTCTTTTACCACTTGGTTTTGCAGCTCGTTGCTTGTTTCTGGTATTAACATTTATGACAAGATATGCAGCAATATATCATTCGATGGGACTATGAAAACGTGTAAATAGAACGTTAGATGTCTATAGTGAAGAGGATAGCGAATCATTAACTTTTACAAAACGTTGACTTAATCCCTTTATGCTCTGTAACAACCTAAGGAAAATGCGAGCGTTATTGGTGGAATTCTGAGTGGATATATTTGAAATGGTGACTTCCAGCGTGGATGTAGGAAAGGCATTTCAAGCATGTATGCAATTTTTTTTTATGAAAGCAGTAGATAAAAAGAAGTAGCCGCATATGAACCAACAAATTCATCTTTAAACCCCGCATTGCGAGCAATTTTACTCATTCGGTATTGGTTCACATGGTGTCCAGCAGCATCACTTCCACTTCTAGATATTTTTGCATTCTCATTTTTGAGAGTCCACTTAGATAGTCGCTTTTAGGCGCTAAGGATATTCTTTATGCCACAATTGGAGCTCCTCAACTAAACCGAGACAAATATTAGTACATAGCCTTTGTATTAGTACTATCAGCTAGCACTGACATCAGTGCTCCCCAGTGTTCAAATCGTTTTGACACAGTGATTTTCACTGACTTATGGTAATTCCTCGAAGTAAACATGGTGACCATCATCTGTGCTGCACCTGGAGTGGGAGTGTTTTTTCTGTAGACATCCAGATGACCAAAACAGTTGATCAGCTCAAGAGACAGATAAAGAAGGAGAAGCTGTGACGAAGGTCGTGTATACTGGCTCAATAGTGGCTTTGTATACTGGGACTCGCACCTTAGTATACGGCAGTTAGTGTATACGTGTTCTCTAACAGAGGGTGTCACCTTCGAGGTTTCCTCCTCAATCCTAGACTTGCTGAGTGGGAAAGCAGTGTTCTTGCGTTATCCCCCTATCCACTAATCTACTGCTAGTGCCGCCACTTGCCTGCGCATTGTGCCAGGTTATGAGCCCAAAACTTGCAAGCCTCAGAGAGTACATCTGCAGAGCTTTGCGCGTATACAATGTCTACGTCAAGTGCGGCGACTTCTCCGGTGAGCGGCTCTACTGTCATGAGTGTTAGTGGTTGTTTTGGACCCTCTTCAGGAGTGAATACGGCACCAACCAGAGGTGTGACTTCCGGTTCTGGAATGAGTGGAGTGAGTGGGAGCTCTACCGCGTCTCGTGTGACGTCTATTGGCCCAGTTGGGTATACTGGTACTGGTTTGTGCGGGGGGGGGGGGGGGGGGGGGCGTTACGTTTGTTGCATCAACTGGAATTATTGCGATGATGGCTAGTGGTGTTAATGTTGCTTCCGGTGCTGGTGCGGTGGCTTCGGCTCCATCGGCATGGGTTCCACCGATGTTCGCGACCTCAGCTTGGCCAGCAGTCCCGTCAGTTGGATCCGCAGCTTATGCATCGGTGTAGCCTAATGCTGCAGGATTTGCAGCTGCTCCGGTGGCTATCTCTCAGTTTTCCGGTGGTGGATTTGGAATGAAGCTGGATAATAAACCACCGGTCATGCACGGAAGTTTTGACTTATATGCGGTTAAGTTAGAGATTTTCTTGAGACGCATGAATGTTTGGGGTGTGATTGAAGATGAATCGAGTGTTCGTGCCTTACAACAAGTGCTTATTTTGCTTTGATGGATAAAATTGCTCGTGGTGCTATTCTGCATGGAATTCCAACTGCAGATGCCGAGCTAATCTGTCACGAGATGAGTACTCACGCGATGTGGACGCGCTTTGTCAATAAGCAAACCAAGAGGGAGTACGCGAACTACATCTTTGCTCGACAAATGCTGTATGCAAATAAGTACACACCTGAGAGAAACATGAACGACTGGCTGCGTGAGATGGAACTCCAGCGTAATGAGTTGAAGCACTAATTTCGGATGAAGAATTCGCCGAGATTATATTAAGTAATGTACTTCAAACATATCGTGAAGTGGTACGGCAGTCCTCGAAGCATTACGATCCTGGTGTTCAACGCTCAGCCCCGTCATCAGCTCAAGTAATGAATGCACTCCGAGCTGAGTCTGAGCTGCTAGAAGTGACGATCCACCACAGAACATCTCGTCTGCGCAAGCTGGCAAGAGGCAAACCAAACCGCCAGGTCAGAATAAAAGCCAGCCACAGGGAAAAGGAAAGCAAAGAGGCCGAGGTAGATATAAGACAAGAGGCAGTCCAAACCAAATTACTGGTGGAACATCTGGCAAGCAAAGTGGAAAGAAGCGTGATACCGGTAAGGAGGATTCTCGTGAGTGCTGGAATTGCCATGAGACCGGCCACATTCAGAGGAATTGTCCGCGTACGAAGCGAGATGATGATGAATCCGCTTCACAACTTCCCGAGCGAAAGCGCTGGCAGAATAAAAAGAATTCTGGTGGTAGCAACAGTAACCAGAGGCAAATTGCCATGCTGTCACGACAGGAGTGCGAACCTAAGCCTGTTGTTGCACAGCAAGCGATCGATGTGATTGAGGAGTGGGTCTTAGATTCTGCGAGCGATTGCCATGTGTGCACTAACAAGGAAATACTATCGAGTTTGCGCCAAGATGAAGGTCCATTAGTATTCGACTGGGAAGGCAAGGCATCAAGCAATTATGGGCAGGTTGGAGATGTAGAAGTCCGCGTAAAGAACGAGAGCCAACCCCACATTAGTGCATCGCTGCATCTGTCCAAGGTGCTTTACACCCCCAGCGGAACTAACAATTTGCTAAGCTTGGATAAGCTGGAGCAAGATGGATGGGACTTCATCAAAATGAAGAAGCAGAAGTGCGCGTGGCTTCGGAAGGGCAGTCTGCTGGTGAAGTTAGTTAACAGTCGTGGCCGCTATCGGTTGCAGTCCTCGGCGGTACGTGTGCAGCAAGTAACGTCAGTGACTCGCAGTATTGAGCGAGATCTTGTGTTGTGGCACACACGCCTTGGCCATTTAAACTATGGTACCTTACAACAAATGGTGCGGAACGGAGCTGTAGATGGCTTGGGGCTGGCGGATGGTGTGTGTGCACCGAGTGATAAATGTTGGATGTGTATACAGTCACGGATGAAGCGAATGTCCGACAAGAGTGACTACAGCAAGATCAACGGAGCTGTACCAGAAGTTGATGTCCGACATGTGTTACGGCGGAAGACACTTACGACAGTTATCGACACTTTTAACTCGTGCAAGACGAGGCCTCTCGATATGTTTGGGGTTTTCTTTTGAAGGAAAGGGAGAAACCACTAAGATTGTGATTGCTCATGTGAAGTGGCTATTGGCGCAATCATCACATGCAAGTGTTCTCTAATGATCAAGGAAGAGAGCTTGTGAATAAGCAAATGAAAGAGTTTCTTCGCGAGAATGGGATTGAATTCGTATGGACGAATGCGTATAGCTTAGAAGAAAATGGGTTAGTTGAGCGAATGAACGGAGTGGTGATGTCTCGCGTTCGAAGCTTACTGACAACCGTGGATATGCCAAACCTGTTGTGGGGAGAAGCCTTTACATTTGCGCTCGAAGTGTTAAACATCGGTCCAAGTGCAGCATTGGCTGGTGAAACTCCGTATACCCGTCGCTTTGGCCGGCGACCTGACATCTCAAATCTTAGAACGTGGGGCTGCCTGGTGTTCGTATTCACGCAGAAAGTGTTAAGAAAGAACAAACTGGAGAATCCGGGCAAACCCGCCATCTTCCTTGTATATGCAAACAACTCGATCAGTTACCGTGTTCTGGATTTGATCTCTGGAGCCATCCAAGAGTTGAGAACTGTTGAGTTTGTGGAAGACTGGAAGTTGAGAGAAGCTATGTGGAAAAGCTTCTGCTCAACCGGTACCGACGTGGTAAATACAAGCTTCCATCGAAGATTCCATACGTGCGATTGGAAAGTTTTAGTGGACCTAGTGCTACAATGTCTTTTAGCAGTAAACCAGAGGATGGAGAACACCATGAGAAGCGTCAGTGCAATTATGATGTACGAGATCACGGCTCAAGCCCTGTAGATGATGCTCCAAACGCTGTAGATGAGCCGGCGTTGGCTAGCACGCCTGCAAGCGAGTTGTCGAGCGTGAATCCGATGAGGTCCGCAGATGCGGATGCTCGATTGTCGCGTGCTGATGCGGCGAGTCCAGCAAATGCTGAAACTCGGTCGTCTCGTGCTCGTGGTCTACGGGAGTGGAGTATATTGCGGTTGCGACTAGATACTGATGGAGGAGGCGGCACAGAAGGTAGCGTGGACCTGTCTAACCGCAGGTGCCATGTACCTTGCCATGGTTCTGGAGATCTGTTTAACAGCAGAGACTCTGTTACATCGGCGAGCTCGCTAGCTCTCAGTGATTTAGATGATGATCGAATGGACATGAGTGGCAGTGATTTAAACGAAGACGGTACTGATGCTGTAATTGCGAATGGTGATCCGATGGTGGATATTTTCCGCTTGGTGGGGGGAGATAGAGAAGCTGATGACGAAGCAGAAAATGGTCCAGCAGCATCATTTCGACGATCTACTCGAGTTCGACGGCAGAATGTGCGACTGTCAGACTACGAAGTGGGGATCCCGGGGAGCTTAGTGATCCAGTCTGTGAATGAACTACTTGAGCCAACTTCTGTGGAAGAAGCTTTGAGTGCTCCGGATGCTAAGAAATGAATAGAAGCTTTGGACAGTGAATACCAAGAGCAGATGAGGAATCATGTCTGGGATCTTGTCGATCGCCCACCTGGAGTAAAGGTGTTGAAGAATAAGTGGGTCTAATGCACAAGGAAAAGTTGTTCGCTACAGAGCACGTATTACTGTTAAAGGTTGCCAGCAACAATTTGGAGTCAATTTCTGGGAGACATACGCTCCGGTTGCTAGGATTGAATCAGTGAGATTCATCCTACTGCTTGCGCTCTACTTAGGACTGTTGTGTCGTCAAATCGACTTTGTCACTGCGTTTTTAAATGGTCCTATTGGCGAAGCAGATATTTATATGGAGCAGCCCGAATATTTCGATGATGGATCCGGCCGCGTTTGCAAACTGCTACAGAGCCTGTATGGCTTAAAGCAGGCACCTCGCATATGGTACCAGATGCTTGACAAATACTTGAGGAAGTGTGGATTCAAGCGGACAAAGATGGATGCAGGAGTATACGTAAGAACGGTGGGAGGAAACAGAGTTTTTGTGACGGTCTATGTCGATGATCTTTTGATCGTTGGAAACAAGTCTGACATCGAGATGGTGGTAGCAGAGTTGAAGTGCGAGTTTAAGATCAAAGACTTGGGAAACGTGAAACACTTACTGGGAATGGAGATTACGTACGTACCCGGACACATGCTCACAATTTCTCAGAAGAGCTACTGCGAGAAGGCGCTGAAGATGGATAAATCAAAACCAGCGCCTACGCCTCAAGTGACAGGCAATTTTTACCTTTGCCTGGCAATCCTGAAGTGGAACCAGTGTGGGTAAACACAGATCCTGATGTTGACTTTCAGCAAATTGTGGGATCTTTGCAGTATCTGGCGCAGTGTACGCGTCCGGATCTCGCAAACGCTGTGAGAACTTTGGGAAAGTTCTTGAACTGTTTTACGCATGAGCACCACGTATTAGCAAAACGAGTGTTGCGGTATCTGAGAGGAACTACAGACTACAGACTCGTGTGGACGAGATCGGATAAGCCTGACTTGCAGGTCGCAGCCTACGTGAACTCATGGCGACATCCCTCGAAAGAAGTGCAGATTGTCGCTCATGCTGATGCAGATCTCGGAAGTGACAAGGACAACCGACGTTCAATCACTGGGTATGTGTTGCAGATGGAGGGTTGTACGTACGCATACTCAAGTCGCAAACAGCGATTGATCACAGACGATACGTGTAGCTCAGAATTTGTCGCTGCTGCCGAGTGCTCTACCATGATAATGTGGACGCACAGTATGTGTAAAGAACTTCGTGTTCGCAGAAAGAAGACCATACTGTATGAAGATAATCAAGCGGCAATTGCAGTTATCAAGGCAAATACCGGAGACTACAAAGTTAAAGGTATTGACCTCAAGTATCACAAGATTCGTGATTACTGTGAGCGTGGAGAATTTGCCCTGGAGTACTGCCCATCTGAGGACAATCTGGCAGATATTTTGACTAAACCTCTTGGGCCAACACTGTTCAAGAAGCTACGACAGCTTTTGAATGTGATTCCAGTACCAGCAACTCCCGGAAGAAACATGGATGATGTTGAAGCCTGATAAGCGACTACATTTGCCAGAATCACGAAGTGGGAGTGTGACGAAGGTCGTGTATACTGGCTCAATAGTGGCTTTGTATACTGGGACTCGCACCTTAGTATACGGCAGTTAGTGTATACGTGTTCTCTAACAGAGGGTGTCACCTTCGAGGTGTCCTCCTCAATCCCAGACTTGCTGAGTGGGAAAGCAGTGTTCTTGCGTTATCTCCCTATCAACTAATCTACTGCTAGTGCCGCCACTTGCCTGCGCATTGTACCACACACGAGACGCGGTAGAGCTCCCACTCACTCCACTCATTCCAGAACCGGAAGTCACACCTCTGGTTGGTGCCGTATTCACTCCTGAAGAGGGTCCAAAACAACCACTAACACTCATGACAGTAGAGCCGCTCACCGGAGAAGTCGCCGCACTTGACGTAGACATTGTATACGCGCAAAGCTCTGCAGATGATGTGCTGTACTTGGAGTGGGGGGTGTTTTTTCTGTAGACATCCACATGACCAAAACAGTTGATCAGCTCAAGAGACAGATAAAGAAGGAGAAGCCCAGCATGGTTCTATTTGATGCTGATTTACTAAAGCTTTATCTCGCACGGGACGGAGGCACATGGTTGAACTCGAAAGACGATGATATCGAGGCGCTTACGAAGAGAGAAGCTCCAGATCGAGTCAAAAGCCTCATGCAAGAACAATTGCTGCTGTGGGAGACACGGAAACTCAGTTATGACGACTATTTTGGCAAGAACTTCAGTCCACGTGACCGAGATATCCATGTGTTGGTGGAAATGCCGGGAGATCCGAAGGAAGTTCTCCGTTACAAGAGTGAGTTTTTGTATGCTGGTTTATCTTTTCTGATGTAGCTCTTGCTTACTAACGTCTTCAGACTACAAAAAGGGGATCAACAGGCTGCGACTTTTTGCCATTGCAGTCACTGCAATCGGCTCTGTGGTGGCTCTTTGGCAGGAACAAAAAACGCTACGGACGAAGATGTCTATTCAGTAGGAGGGGTGCCTCTGAATGAGTGCTACTTGGATGCGGTCTGCATCTGGATGCCGTACGCAGGAGTGCATTTGTTGTTGCAAAGTGCGGAAAAGCACTACGATTCAGAGATTGCAAAGGCTTATTCAATTATGGGCTTTCCGTATCGGTACGAGCAAATACGCTGAGCAATTCTTCAATATATTAAATTTGACGTCGCTGCTGCGCAACGGATTTATATCACCGCGAATGTATTATCATTTCTTTTATACGACGCTTTCCAGCTATCACATGCATCCAACCCGTCTGGGGGGCTGTACTATTACTGTAGTAGTACAGTATTTATAAATAATAGCGGTACAAAGTTTCACCCTGAAGTGGTAAAATGGTCTCGCCTATTTGTTCATTACCAAATCACGCCAAGTACAGTAATGGACCTACAAGTCGATGGAACTCATGAATTCGTAAGGCTGAATTCAAGCCATCTCTGCCTCACATGTTTGAGGTTTTCATCTCCAACCTACAGGTGTCTGCCGCGCAGAGTTGCCAATGAATTCAGTTCGGGGACGGTAGGAACAAAGTTGACGATAGCGTCAATCTTCGCCTTCACCTCGGGCGTCACATTGTCCACGACATCTAACGCTTTGAGGTTTTCCTCGAGCTGCTCCGGACGACTAGCACCAATCATCACCGTCGACACGTTCTCGTTTGAAACACACCTAACAAGCGCTAGCTGCGGTAGCGAACATCCCAACTCGCCTGCGATTAGCTTAATCTTATCGGCCATCGCAACACGTTCGTCAAAGCTAGGAATCAGCTGCATACCCTTGAACATTGGCGTCGCAAAACGCGAGTCCGATGGTCTCCCAGCAGTGTATTTGCCTGACAGCACACCGAAAGACAGGGGCGAAAACGTCGTGAGTCCCAGTTTGTACTTCTTGTGCAAGTCAACGAACTCGAAATCCACTTTGTTGCGGTTAAACATGCTGTACTGAGACTGCTCGACAATGGGACGGATCAGACCAAGACGGTCGGCGATCTCACAGGCCAGCCACTCACTCGTGCCCCAGTAGTAAGCCCAACCCTGCTCGATCACAAAGTTCATCGCGCGCACAGTCTCCTCAATGGGCGTGTACGGCTCCGAGCGGTGACAGAAGACCACGTCGAAGTTATCGAGCTAAAGGCGGCGTAGTGACTCCTTCATACCTTCAATAATGTGCTTCGGGTGGGGCTTTTCATCAAGGAAAATTCGGCGGCTTATCGAGGACGAGTATGCATTTGATGGCAAATCGAGTGAAAATATCCTCGCTAGATATCCATATTGTAGATCTCTCCGTTAGCATAACCTTCGAACATGCTATTAAATGGCCCGTGTCATGGACGTCCACCAAAGCTGGAAGCTACCTGCACATAGCAACTAAATTGCGATTATTACAATACCCAGACTACGCTGCCAACATAAGACCGAACCCGAATCAAGCAGGACAGAATGCCAGCAGTGTTAGCCGCTCCTGCCTCTAATTTTTACAAGGACGCTCCGGAAATTCGGCCTCGTCTACTATTATTGTTGTCCTTGTCTTGCCTACATCAGTTCGTCTGTATGGATGAGCCGTTAGTATAGTGCTCACCAGTGCGGACAGCACGTCCAAAAGCGAGACCGCTAATCAGGCTCCACTCAGTAGGACGATACTGGACGGAACCGTCTCGTCGGCCTCGCGGAGACAACATACACAAGGGCGTCATCCTACGGCAGACATGATGGATGCGCTTGTAGCCCTTCGAATGCAGCACAGATAGGCCATCGAGCAGATCAGTTAGCCAAGATGCAGCAGAAGATCGATAAATGATGTTTAGAAGCCAATACAAAAGTCAAACCCATTTGCATCTTCTACATATACGTACTTGCATGTGCTCCCGAGCGCACTAAAACGTCGGAGATATTTAATCGATCGCAGAGGTCTTTATCGGCGGGGGCGTAAGTCAACAACTCGCCTTCTCCGTTAAAGTATGATTTTCTCCCTTGATGTGCATCCCGGTTTTACGTAGTTGCAGCTGAACGTGTACCATGAATAAAACCCGGCTTATTATTTCGCCCGTGCAATCAAAGCGCATATGTGTATTGTAACAAACGTACTGTATCTGTATCTTCGTAGAGCGCTTCCACGTCCATTTCCCTTTGCACAGAAGCAGCCAGATCGCTTTGAAATCCATGCACTAAATTGACTTGGTTAAAAAAACGAAGCATGAGTGGCCTCGCACCAAAGTGGCAAAGGGGAACCGATTTTCCTTTTTTTAAATTCGAAGCCGGCGCTTTGCGCGCGGAGCTTCAACCCAACTGTTTTACGAACCAATCATAAATTTTTATTTCCGCAGTGGACCAATAATAATCGTCTGAAATGTGGGAAGCGGCGAGAATCTCATTTTGCGGAATTACAGATATAGTGGAATCAAATATTTTTTATGCTGTTCAGAACAGCATAAACCGGATTTGCCACCCTCCGCGTTCAAGGGGTTAAGATGCAGCTCAAACATTAGCCATTAGATCTGAACCACCAGAAGGTGGCAGTCTAGATGCAACCGACTCAGCTCTCCGTCACTCAGTAAGGCGTAGTCAATCGCAATTAACGCAACGCGCGTTCGAGTCGTATGCTCTAAACACGCGCCACCGCAAATGACTTACGTGAAGCGACTATGAATCTCCAATCGTTTAGAATTGACACGTACACAAGATACATTCTCTATTTAACAGGTTAATCTAGTATAGCGTCAATGCTACTACATGAACAACCTGGTTTCCGTGCAGAGCGATTTTACAGTTGCCATTTCATAAATGATCCCTTTTGCAAAACCTCAAACTTCTCGTTTCAGATTTCAACACCGTAGACAAGAACCGCAGTTTCCGCTCCGTTAAGGTGTCGACCGACTATCGCCGAGGCCTCTGAGGCGATGACAGCCGCGGTGGCGCAGAGCAATCGCAGTGACACTACAGCAAGTCACGATGTGTTGACCACTCGTGCAACATTTTGGGACTCGATTTTGGCTGCTATCGGCTGCACGTGTACACCGTGATCGAGCAAATGGAGCAGGCTCTGGTACGGCACCAACCCCCTGCATCGTCAACCGAGTCTTCTACCGCATCAGCCACCCACATTCCACCGATATCAGGGTCTACGTCAGGAACGGGGTCGCGACAGCCCTTCAAACACTGAAGACACTGCTGCTCCCCGCCCGAACCAAAGATATCATCTCGCACCATACTTGCCATTGAGGCACTGCAAACCATTTTAAAATATCGAGATCTGCTAGCACGCATGACACTGCATGCGTTGTTCACCACCCGTTGCTGTTGGACAAACCACTTTCGAGACGTTTACGTATATTGACAGCGGCTGGTGATAGGATTCAGGCGGCACTTGATCAAGGAAAGTTCCAGTCGTTGGCTCTGCTGGCTAAATGGCAACTGACAGAGCGACACGCGAGGAATCAAGTCGCACTGCAACATTGTCAACTACATGTTCATTCGTTCGAATCGACACAACGGATTTATTGGACAACAGAAGCTCCAGGGGCGATAAACAACGATAACTGCCCCTGCGGATGCATCCGGACCACCGTGTGACGTCCCAATGAATCTAACCGACACAGATAGTGGCGCAGAACCACCTGCATCGGGCGCAGCTACGTTTACTCAGTCAGCACTCAGAGTCGAAGGAAAGCTGAGACGCCAAATGAGGACAATGGTCCACTACCACACGCGGGCGCACATATTTACATTGCTGTCATGGGTCAGCCGCTCATGGCATACGTAGTGTTTCCGTTCTCGCTCACTGCAGGGCTAAGAGGTAGCTATCCAACTACAGCATAAACTTGGTGGGCTTTGTGAAATAACGGACGAGTGAACTACCTATCTCGACTCCCTACGGAGTAATGACTGGTCAACGTCACTCATTTTCGCCATATTCACACTGTCGGGCGCTCGGTCTCCTGAGCGAGGATTCGTACTAAGGTCGTAATGTCGGGTCTGCTGATTACCGACAGATTCAATAGCGCCCCAGTTCGTGAGCGGAAATCGGCCACCTGTTGCGGTTAGTTCAACTGGTCGTGATTGTATGTACAGTTCGTGCACTTTGCATACAGAATCGCTTTTGCCGACCAATGTAGCTCCTGCCCCAGAAAATAATTGACGTTTTCGAAATATTAGGCCGTGTAGACTCGCCCAACAGCTGCACGAAATCCAAGGATGTCGTCATCGCGCATTGAGAATTGGATTTAATAGCTGAGCGACCGGGTGGCAGCGGGAGTACCACAAACGTCTCGTTATCCAGAAGACTCTGGATCTTGTCACGCATAGCCGTCTTCCACTCGTTTCGATCCTCTGTCTGTCGTACTTCCTCGAGATTGATTGGCTTCACTCTAAGTGCCTAGTTTTCGGTATCACTAGAAGTTAATTCCCCGTAGATAAATCCGTCACGCACACTTGTGCCATCAAACCGCGCGTGTGCCACACGTTCCTCGATCGTGTGACACACTACTTCCAGAGAAAGATGGGATTCTTCAAAGTCCAGACGTCGCCGACTGGGCTTCAGGATCCGGCATGATCAACGAGGGGGAGGGCCTGCCTTCTCTTGGCGCGGGTCACCTCTCAGTCTAGCTTGTAGTCACACCGCTTAAACTGACCCATTACGCGTAGTTGGTGTTGCTGGCTGCTCTGGTAAGTCTCTGGGTCCCACGACAACGTCTTCCTTTTCTTCTTCGATGTTCTCCATTCGTAGTTGCTCAGTGCGGTCCACCAATTCTTGCACCGAGCTTTCTAATTTCGTACCGATCTGGATTTCGTTGTTGGTTGCCGCGGGTGAGAATTGGTCTTCGTAAAATACTACTGTGCGGGCTGTGATTGTGTCACCAGCATCATTTTCAAATAAAAATGTGCACCCGATATGCTCCTCCTGTCTCGTAGCCACCAACGGTTCCATTTCGTGTTTTGGAGTCCAGTTTCTCCCTGTTCTCCTTCAGTAACGCTTGCACCTCGCAGCCAAAGACACAAAGGTTCCTGATGCCTGGTAGCATTCCGACAAAAGCCTTCATGGGTGTCTTACCATCAAGCACCTTTGTAAGATATCGGTTAGGGACACACGCAGCACAGGCCACAGCATCCGCCCAGTACTTCAAGGGCCGGTGGGCTCCAAGCAACATTGAGCGCACCATTTCCAGAACAACACGATCGCCTCGTTGCACCTTCCCGTTTTGCTGTAGGCTGTACGGAGTGCTAAATCCCTGTACGATGCCGTTCTTCTTGCAACAAGCTTCGATCTTGCCCCCAAAGTACTCAACAGCATTATCCGATTTCAGGAACACAACTCGGTAGTCGAGCATGTACGCTCTCAGTTTCGCCACGCGGTCTTCGATCGCGTCACGTTGGGAGTGTGAGCTCTTGTCGCGCAGGGGGAACACCATCTCCAGATGAAACGGCTCAATTACAATGTTCACGAACCCGGTGTAGCCATTACCTGCATCGGTCCGGCATAGTCGATTGCAAGTAGGAGCTGACTTTTCTGTAATTGGAGGGGCTTTTTTGCAGCAAACGGTTTCCGGGTCAGTTACTACTCACACATGTCGGACAGGTTTACTCCATTGCTCCAGCCCAAGGAAATTCTAGATCAGCAAGAACTTGTTGTACGCTCTGTGTGTTCAGGTGGCAGAGCCGACGGTGCCACGTTACGACATGTGGCACTTCCGTTGCCCTCATGACGGCCACCGTGACAGGCTCACTCACTGCCGAAACCACATACATGTGGTGTCTTTCAGACGAAGCCTCCAGCGCCATACCATTCTCGGAGCGGATCACAAATGAGACATCCTTGAACAAAATCTCCATTCGATTTCGGGATGCGGCGGCGACAGAGGCGAGGTTGCGTGCGAGTCCTTTTACATAGAGAACACCTCGTAGTACATAGACTTTGTGGGCATCACGGAGTAGTGGCGCCTTATCAACTGCTGTAGCGAGCATAGTTTTGCCTGAAGCGACGGTCAGCGGACGTACATGTGCACGTCGACTACATTCTCGATGTGGCCAGTCAGGTGACCTGTCAAACCGCTGTCGACGATCTATTCGCGGTCGCTATTGGCCGCTGTGTTCTACACTAAGTGCGCCATACCGACAGCTTCCTTTTAAAGGGGTGACTGTCCTTGGTCAACAGTGCAATTCCGAGCTTATTAACCCAGCTTGTCGCAGTTGAAGCACTTGACTTTCGACACGTCAAGCTTCTTCTTCAACTTGGGATTCCGCTGCCCAGTCTTCTGTTCAGCGTTAAACGCAGCGGCCATCTTGCCGCCCGACGCTGCATTACTAGTCGCCCGCCGACCTTTCTGCTGCTCGCGGCGTATCGCCTCAGATTGGCATCGTTGCAGCACTGCCTCAAATGTTAGCACGCCTCGAGAACCCCCCCCCCCCCACACACACAGACACAGACACGAAGCCATTCCACGCAGGCCCCTGACTTTACATGAAGTTCTACCGCTTCTCTTCGTCGGATACAACCACGAGCTGCTCTTGTAGCATATCAAGAACACGTCTTGCCGTCTTGATATGCTCCACCATGGAGTCATCTTCATCGAGGTAGAGCCCCATGCACTCGCGCTTAGCCGCCCCAATACTCGCATTGCACTTCAGGTTGTAGGTAAGGCGTAAGTGACGGAGAATTATCAGCGGGTGTTCCATCAGGGACACCTCTGCAGCGAGCTTCTAGCTCAACGCCGCCAACAAAATGGAAGCTGCCATCTTTTGCTTCATCAATCGGTCGTTGAGAGGTGTCGCCGGCGTGGTCGGTGACGGTGACGGTGACATTCCAGGGGTAGTTACAGCCGATGCCGCAGCATCCCGCTCAGCTCGGCGTCAGTCGGCGTGGTCTGCTCACGGTGACCCAAAGCCCTTTGATCTCCAGCACGAGCTTGACTTGCGCACCCCACGCTAAAAAGCCAGTTCCGCTGAACTGCTTTAGCTTCGTCGTGAACGTCGTAGCCGTAATCGTAGACACCATAACCTATTGGGACAGGCTTGTTTAGAGGAAGTTAGCGGCGAGCGTCCGCGAAGGCGGGCGCAGGAAAGGACAAGTTTATAGTGGGGACTTGTCAGTCGAAGGTAAGTTGGGAAGTGATTGAATTAGAGAGCGAAAAAAAACTGGCTGCTACATGAAGGAAATGCACGCCACGACGCCTTTCTCTGCGCCTCTGTGTTTGTTTTCTTGCCGACTCCGCAACTCCACGGATTGCATTAACGTCGAATCTTCTCGTGGTGTCGCGGGCCTGCTTTCAAATGGAAGACAACTCCTCGACCACAAACTCCTGCCTGAGATCTGATGTGTCCTCCAGTGTCAGTTTAACTTGCTTTAGTCGTGACCACTGTGATGATATCCACTTACGTTTGGCGTTCGTGCTTGAGCAGCAAACAGTGCCACACAGCCCGCCGCGCTGGGGCTTGGTATTTACCTTTTCTAGGTCTACACAAATGCCCACTCTGAGTTTCGCATCGCATCATTGTGTGTATTGAAAAGCGAGTTTGTTAGGTGTACGGGTCGGTGTACATTCGTAACGGCAGCGCATTTTAAAATAATGGATTTGTATTTTACTGAGATAGGGAGCAGTAGCGCTGGCTAGCCAGCCCAACAAGGATTATTACGGGGTACCGACAGAAACCGTATTACCGGTATGTAACCAGATGCTGGCTAGCCAGTCAACAAGGATTATAACGGGGTACCGACAGAAACCGTATTTCCGGTATGGAACATGTTGGCAAAAGGGGTTAGTTACCAGAACGTGAAGACCAAGCGACCGGCGAGGCTCGCGCGCTGTAACTGAGGTGTACTTGCATGATGGCTGACGGACGGGTTTGGATCCTGGTGTGGTCGGACTCCACCCTGCCTACCGACGAGAGTGATGTGTGCTGCAGCCTGAAGGACGACTCGGCGTTGCCTAGGGGCTGTATCTCTCCCGATGCTGGTTAGACAGGCGTAGTTGGACCCCTCCCGCGGTTAAAGTGGATTCTCCCGATGTATCCCAACGATTACAGTGCACTTAGCGCGCTGATGGATGACTTAGGTGGGGGGTGGGGCTGATTTGTTTCTTTAGTGGATCGTATCACGTCTTTCTGTTGCGCGCTGGAGTACCAAGACTTACGAGTGGCGGATGTAGCAGAATAGAAGTTTTTACTGAGTGCGATGGTTGAAGACTCCAGGGAGGAGAGCTTGGGCGACAGGCAGCAGCGTTTGCGCCGGGAGAACTCACGACGAAGCCGGGAAAAGAAAAAAGCTGTTGTGCGCCGGCGGTCGGAGGACCTCGGCAGTCGCGCGTTAAGAACAGTTAATTTTACAGGTGAAGTTTATGGCTGGAGGCCAGCAATTTACAAACGCTCCGCGTGTTGCTTTAGGTTACTATTATTGTTGTGCTACTGACCCGCGTGGATTTGGTTTTGGCGACGAGACCCTGAATGGTGTTGATGGTGGCCAATCCAGATAACTGTTGAAGCGCATGTTTAGTTATTATCAAAGGCCTGCCGATATAGCAGCCTTCCAAAAGAAAGTGGACAGTTTTGAGGCCAAATCGAGTAATATCTGGACATATGCCTCCTGCGGGAGGATGCTTTTGAATAAGACTGAGAAGGTATTGTTTGCCAGTCTGCAGGATATTCGGTGCAAGTCTGTGTTGAATTGTACCGAGTGGCAAGAACTTTTTAATGGGGCATCTGAGGAAACAGTGCGCAAGTACCGGCAGGATTTATTTTACGGTGACGATATTTACTACTTTGATCCCTGAGCTAGTGCACGATTTGGATCGGATTCCGCTGTGCGAAAATACAGGGCAGACCCGCGGAAACGTACGTTAAGTGTTGCAAACGGCCATGATTACGGCCCCCTTGGGAACTTGCCGACACGCAGCCAAATCGCGTTGGATTGTATCGCTCCTGTTCGATGCCTTGGCATGGATCTCTCGGTTTTGCAAAAAAACACAACAGTGGGCATTCGATATGTTTATAACTACAAGTTCCGCGCTTTAAGTACTCTTGTCACCTTGCCGACCGACTCGTTTGTAGGCACTGTTGGCGTCGTGACTGATGTGGCCGATTTACGCGAGTTCTTCGGTGGGTGCCAGCGCAGTATTACTCTGGTCGATAGCTCCAATTCAGACGTGAAATGTACGACATGGAGAGATATTGCTACCTGCGCTTCGACGACGTGGCTTGGTAGATCTGCGCTGTTAAGGGCGCTAGTACTTCCCGTCCCGATGGTTTTGCGATAAGTACTGTTTCGAGTTCATCCTGTGCAACACAGCCAAATATACCGGAGGCTCTAGCACTACAAGAGTGGCCGGCAACAAATTTGCATACAGTTCCAAACATTCAAGAGCGCCTTCCGTGGCGCACGGTTGACGAAGTTTTAACGGCAGAAGTTGGCGTCTTCCGGAACTCCGTTGCTTCGCTCACACACGTCGAGCTACCCAAACCCGCCCGTGGTGGTGCTCGTAACCGAGAAATCAGACTTGCCGATAGTACAAACTCCGAAATATGCTGAACTCTCTGGGGAGGCTCTGTCGATACAGTAACTACGGGTCACCTGCACAAAAGAACCGCGTTACAGGGGTGTCGCGTTGCTGAGTATCAAGGTAAGAAGCTAACTTCCACTCCTAGAACCTCTGTAACGCTGGAGCCAGATATATGTGCCTTATTTTGACGATTCTGGAGATGCACTTTTGCTTGTCTAGCTTGGTTTGACGGCTGTAGAAACTATGGTCGCACTAGTTACGCTCCTGTTTGAATACATGCAGCAACCCTCATCAATTAGCGATTTCTTTTTCCTATCTCAGCCTTCGGATCCCCCTTCAAACTCCAAGGCAAAGAGTTTAGAATCATAGAAAAAGGCTACGGCGATTTTTTTCTCACCCATTTTCCTCGAAAAATTATTTTTGTGCCAGAGTTGGCTCTTATAATATCATGAAATAAAATTACAGTTTTTTTAGTAAACATCTTGGTTTTGCCTAGCATTCGAAGAATCTTGAAGTTCTTGCCACGATGGATGGAAGTTGGTATTATGCCGTGGCTGTGGAGCGGCGCACGGATGTCTTTACGGACTGGTGGGAAGCTAGACAGCAGATTTATGGATACCCCCGGTGCTATGTGGAAGAAATTTCGGTCGAGGCGCCAGGCACAAGAGTACTTGCGACTTCGTGGACAGCAAGATACCGCCCCTCGAGTTCCCCTGCAACCAGAAGTTGAGAACTCCCGTCGTAACTCGACACCAGATCCACTCACGTCCTGTGTCACAGACAACGTATGAGTCTGAGTATTATGCAGCGTATTTTGGTTGATCCTGGGGTATTTGCTCAACTCTCAAAGCAGCGGAATCTCTTGTACGTGGAGATCGACGGGCTCAAATCTTGGGTTTCGCAACGTTCGGACAAGCTGAAGAGTTCATGGGGAGCATGCGCATGAGTGTGGATCCAAAAGGTCAAATGAATGATGACGGGTCCTGGACGTGGAACGCATATCGTCAAAAAGTGCTGTTCTCAATCTTGCCAGATCCTGAGAAGTCGGATACTTTGGTGGCTTTTTGCGACGGTAGTGCAATTCGTAACGGGAAGTACGACTGCCATGCTGCGTACGCATGCCTCTTCCCACATGACTGTGAATGGAACATCGTCGAGGTTGTCAAAGGGCCCTACGCGACGAGCAATCGTGCTGAGTACTTGGCAGCACTAATGGCACTCAAGAAAGTGAACTCGGAGGACCCTGACGAAGAGAAGATGCTGTTTCTACTCAGACAGTGAATTACTCGTGAATTTCATGAACATCTGGGTTACGAACTGGTTGCGGAACGGCTGGGTCACGACTGCTGACACTCCAGTGAAGAATGCAGACCTACTGAAGTTGCTGCTTCAGGCTCGGGGCAACAAGCGCCCTGTTCACTTTGAGCATATAAAAGCGCATACCGGGGAGCTTAACTGGAAGGCAAGCTGGAATAACCTAGCAGACTTAGCTGCACGAAATGCTGCCTTGCTGGCATCTAGGAACGCCCCTCCTGCTTGCCACTATTGCCATGAGGGAGGGAGCTCACTAAAACCGGTATTCTCGGCGTACTTCAACAGTGTGAATGGAATTTACATGTACGTTAAAAAAAGTTGCGTTGGAAAGTATTTTGTTCATTATAAACAACACGTCAACGAAGCGCTCCATGTGGCTATTAAAAAAAAAGAACGTGGATAAAAAAAAATCAAAAGCGCATGTGAAAGCTACCGCCAAGGCGAGAGATCACGACGCAAAGTGCCTAGCTGTACATTGCGCTACTTGTGTCCGCCAACTACGGGCTTGACGTTGTTGAGGCTGACACACAATACAAAAAAAAATAGAACAGTGAGCTTCCACCTCCACAAGACGATTTTAAGCCAACAGCCGACGCACTTGATGGTGATGCGGAGATTGCTGCCCTTGGGCACGTCGAACTTCTTGGGGTGCGTGCGGAAGTGGTTAATGATGTTGGATACGTCGAGTCCTCCCTGGGTCGCCTGCTTGTTCTTCCGTTTCTGCTTGCGCGCTGCTGACGTCTTGTGGGGACGCAGTTGCACCGTGGGGGCGACCTTCTTGCCCTTCTTGGCGGCCAGCACAAGTCCAGGCCGTCGCTTGTTGATCACTGACTGACGCTTGGCCGAAGCCACGGCTGCGTTGGCCTTCGCGCGCAGATCAAAGTCCATAGAAGAATGTCAGTTCCTACAATTCCTTCGCGGCGTAGCTCAACGTACAGCGGCCTTGGACACGGGCACGATCACCGTCTTCTTGACGTTCTGCTGCTTGTGACTCTGCTTCTTGGGCTTCTTCAGTTGCGTCTTCTTTACCTGTCCGTTGGCGCTCTTGCTGGCTTTCTTCTTGTCGGTCGCCTTGCCCTTGGGTTTCTCCTTCTTGGCCTTCTGGATCAGCGCGTCTGCAGAGAGAAGAAGGTAAGATTTGCTGTATATGCTGCGAACAGGGAGTAGAACTTACCCAGAGGGAGGGCGAGCTTCTCCTCCGGGGAGATACCGAGCGAGAAGGTTCCGTGTGTCGCCATTTTTTTTTGGGAATGTGTTTTTGTATGGAAGATTAAATCTTCACAGCTCAAACCCACAAATTTTGTGGGTACTGAGTTGCGTACTGAATTACGTTATCACCAGTTTATCTGGTGCACTTCAGTATCTTTGCTGAGATGGCTACGCTTTTCGTCTACATTCGAGAGACGCTTTTACGAAGGCGGAGTTGCTTTTTGAAAACTGGTGCAGCCACGCGGTTCCAATTCTCTGGCCAGTGCTATAAGGTGAAACAACAGAGAGAATATGGGTTAACTAAGGGTTTGTGGCTGAAGAAAAAGCTAAATATTAGTTTAAAACTTACCTCCACCGACTTCAGAGATGCTCGCAGATGGTTGAGCTGTGCAGTGTCCGTCGGATAACCCTTGAGAAGATCGTAGAGCTGAGCTGATAGTTGCTTCGAAGAGTCGAACACCAAGCCATTCCTACATAAATGGTCAAGATTAGAGCTGACTCCACGGTCCAGAGCGGCAGTTATGTCAAACGTACTTATCATGTTTTACGAGTTCGTCCAGGCACTTAAATCCGATCGCGCACACTGGAAGTCCGCAGCCAAACATATCTAGCACCTTCATCGGCAGATCCAGACCGGAGGACGAAGTGTGCAAGCAAACACCCAGGTCAGCGCTGCCTAAGACAAGTGGGTAGTCGCTTGCCTCCAGCCACCTAGACAAGAAAATAAAAATGTATCAGACAAGTAAATCCTTAATCAAAGCGGCAGCGCTTACATCGTAGCAATCCGGATGCGCTTGAAGGCAAGTTGTCGTATCTTCTGGAGGTACATCTCCTTCTGAGGTCCTTTACCCGTCACGACCACAAGCAGGTTCGGAAACTCTGACACACTGAGCGACGACGTGCGTTTATCCAGAAGCTTCAGCGCTGTCAAAAGAATGCCAAAGTCTTCGTCTGCAGTCCAGCTCGTAGAGCTAATGATCATAGCTGGTCGGCTTTCGCGAGGTTGGACGATGGTCTTGCCTTTCTTTCCACTGAGCCCGCGAGTCTTACGTGTTAGGAGAGTTTCTTCCAGGTTAGCGGGGTTTTCGCCCCATGTCACCAACTACCACAAACACGCAATACCATCAGCTACTAGCGAACAGTATCGGAGAGCTAAGAGTACAATAGATAGCACGTACATCGTTGCAGTGCTCCAGTTGGTCGCCGACTCGAGAAAACAATTCGTGCTGCGTTTCGAGCGTAGTGGGCTTGAAAAAGAGCGGCGGCTTGTCGTGCAGCACCGTCGCTTCAATCTGCCAGGTTTCTCTCAGCCACGTCTGCATCACGTGCGTGACACATAAATTCGCATCGGCCTTGCGACCGAAAACACGCTCGATCCACTTGGCGATCTATCCACAGCCAGCAGCATACAGCATTCAGCTACCAGATATCCCAACACTTTTAAGCGCACTTTGTCTTCATCTCACCTTGACCAATGGATGGCCATTACCAAGTGACAATGCCAGCAAACTGTAGCCCAGATTATGCCAGTCAATCACGAACTTGGCACCCTTGAGTCGGCAGCAGAGCCACACCACCACGAACGTCGGGATCCTGCAATGGTACACACATGGACTCCCACATTTAATTACTGCGATACATGTATCATTGATCTAGTCGCGGCGCTTACGTCGGCGGGTTCTGCAGCAGCACGAGGTCAATGCTACCGGCCGAGACCAACAACAGCCAAAGCAGCTGCAGTAGCTGAAGCAAAACTTTCACGGGCGCGAGCAGCAGGAAGAGCTTGCGAGGTAATCGCTGTAGGTACGGAGTGACAATCAGTAGCTCGATGTTTCTCTGGCGAGCCACGTCGGGCACGCAGGTCTCGCCCGCGTAGCCCAATAACGTCACGCGCAGGCCTGGAGACATACGCGCGAGTGACAGCGCGTGGTATTGCATCCGTGGACTGCGACCTACATCACCTAGCACCATCACGACAGCGTGTCGTGCAGGCTCGCGACGGGCAGCATGCGGCTTCTTAGGCGACGAGCGACGCCGCATTGTTGGCCGGAAGCTCGTGAAGAAAGTTGGTCAAAGCGTGTGACGTGGCGCAGCATTGACAGATTATAACTGGTCAAAAATGGGTCCTTGAAGTGACATGGCTACACTTTTCAACATGATGCATTCATTCATTATTTTGTTGTGGACTTATAAAATTGTACGAAGGTAGGCTAGGCAGGGCATAGGTAGTATACATCTCCACTCACTCGGGAACGCTACGGGACGACTACGACGATGACTTCAACTTGTTGAGGAGCTGCTGCTGCTACGGTGCAGCAGTTTGTTCATAGGTGGCAGCGACTCAGCGTCGGGTGCGGCCGTGGGGCTAGTTTGCTGTCCGACGTCGGCCAATTGCATTCGTGTTAGCTGCAACGACGCAGCTGTGGATGTTGGCGAGGCCAATGGCCAGTGCCTGGTGTCATCCGATGTCCACTGCTGCGAGTACTCGCCAGTGTATACTCTGCGCTTGGCGTCATGGATTTCTTGTGGATATCTGGCTTGTACAGCAGCTGCGTACGTCGGGGACATCGCCACCTCCTCCTTATACCGCTTGAGCGAGTGTCTGGGACTGTTACTAGTTGACGCCAGCCGCTTGCGAGGCGATAACGTAGCGGATAGCGCAGTGCTCTGCGCGGTGGGGGTGACGCTGGCACCTTGGGCAACGAGTCGAGCACGCTCCTTCTGGATCTGCACCTCGAAGTAGGGCATGGTCTGGTTGAGTCTGGCCAGTTTGGTGAAGAACTTCTGGGCGTGGGTCCGCACCTGAGTCGACGTGCGGGTGCCGATGAGGCGTGCGATTTCACCCCATGCAGGTCCCTGGAACATCTCGAGACCTTTAAGGAACATCTGGTGCTCCTCGGTGTTCCAGCGGCCAATGGCAATCTGCTTATTGTGACGGAGAACGGTTTGTATGTGGGTCTTCTGGTCTTGACAAAGCTCCGAGTCCGACAGCATGAGGGGCCGTGGGTAGGTCGGGGACGGCAGGAACTGGGCGCCCCGAGCTGATGGCGGTTGCGAGTGTGGCTCGCCTGTCCACACGTAGGGAGGTGTAGGCGCTGGCAACGACGAATACACTGGAGAAGACACATAGACTCGATTGTCGTGGCTGGGGCTGGTAGTGTATTCGGCGCTACTTGAAGCGTCCTCAAGCCATCCACTTGAAGAATGTTGTGCCACGGGAGACTGTTGCTGCTGCTGCTCCGTGTCTTCCAATGGAAACCATCCTGTCTGGGATTGGGGTGGAGGCGAAGCCCGCTCTGGGTAAGCGGGCTGCTGCCAATCCGAGCGGTCCATGCCGGAATACATGAATAAGACGACAGCGGGTCGGACTAAGTAAGGTTGGCTGCTTAGGTCGAGGTTGGGCTCTCGGCGTCGAATTTGTAAATGAGCACTGGGTTGGGTGCGTCCTTCTTCTCTATGAAGGTCTGGGTTGCTGCTCCTCTCCCTGGCCCTTCTCCGCAGGTTAAAGTGCCTTGGTGTTCCATATTCCAAGTAACGGCCGCAATGTGCGGCGTCAAGGTGGGGATCTTTCCGACTCGCGATATCTTCGACGTGGCCGCGGCTTGGCCCAGCTCCAGCTTACGTCCGCACGTTGTCCACCTGTGGAGACCGCTCGCGTGGGATGGCGGTGTGGGATGGAAGGCCAAGGATGACTGCTGGTCATTGCTGATCATTGACGAGCATGGGCAAAGCAACGGCGTCAAAGCCTGCCTTGCCGCTGCTGGCGCTGCTGAAGGTGTCGTTAGTATACATGTAGCTGTGAAGCACTGTTGAGCCGTCATGCCATCTACTTGAATGGTAATGTGTACAGATACGGGTGCGCACAAGATACGGCCGTCAACGGCCGCCGAAAGATCGTTGCGATCCTTGAGTCAGTCAGCTGTAAGTACTACATTTAGCTCGTCCGAGTATGCACTTTCACAAACTACACGGCGGCTGTATTCACATGTCAGGAATACGGCAATTAAGAGCGTTTGAGACACTCTTGGCGTGTAGGAAGTGCACCCATGTGGCTCGCTTCGCGCGCTGGTTATTAATATCCCTAGCGGTCACTTCGGCTGATTGTCAAGCTGTCAAACTTATTGCTATTTGCATGCGGTGCTATACTACGGAGCTAGCAACTTCCTACTACAGCAAGTCGGGCATGTAGGAAGTTCGCAATTCATGTTAAAAACTCAATTCAATTTGAGCATTTATAACCAGTGAGAGAAAAAATATAGAATTAGCTTTGTATTATAATATTGTGAATTCCGTCGAAGTTTACCAATCAGGTTCGGTTTCACAACTCAACAGAGTATAAGCTGTACGTGAAGTTCTCGTCGTTGCAGATCTGGCTGCTAGTGCTCTACGCGATGTTCTCATCACCGATACCCACATCCAGGGCTCTCGTGTCGTTGCTGTATTCTGCCAAGTATAGAAGTTGTTGGCACTCGACGACGTCCAGCTTCTTGCCTAGTGGGCCACGTTCGGGTTGGAGCTTGTGTCGGTGGCGTTTGAGTTGGAGCTCTCGGCGGTGACGTTTGGGTTGGAGCTACTCTCGGCGGCGTTCGGACTAGAGATCTTGTCGGTGGTGGTCTGGTTGGGACTCTTGTCGGTGCTCTTCGAGTTGCCTCGCTCGTGCTACAAGTCTCTTGCTAGTAATTCGAAGTAGCATGGAAGCCGCTGTTACGAGGCAGCACGCACACCCAAATACGGTGTTTCATGGCATATATGGCTACTACAATCTAGGCCTATCGAGAAAGACTTTAGCGCACGTATACAACAAATCGGAGAAGACTATTAGCAACTGGATTTAAGACTTACGAAGAAACAGGGACCTTCGAGCGTGCCTCGTCAAAGATCGACCGAAAGTTTACTCCAGAACAGCGGCAGTGGCTGTGTAATTTCTACCAGGCAAGACCACTTGCGCGCCTTGATGAAGCTCAGACCGCGTTCAAGCAGCACCACAGAGTCATCATTTCGAAGACGTCAGTGTGGAGGATAATCCACCACTTTGGGCTGACGTGGAAGGTGCTGGAACGTCGCGCGATCCACACCAAAGAGAGAGATATTTTCCGGTTCGCTGAGGAACTTAGTCACATCAATTGGAACCACCAAAATATAGTGTTTTTGGACGAAGTATCATTCGATTACAGAGGAATGATTTGAAAGGTGGGCTACGCTATACGAGGACAGAAAGTGGCGATACGTGGCGACTTCCAGTGGTCATAGTGCTAGCTATATTAGCACCGCAACCAGTACCGATGACACGAGCAATGAGAACCACAGAGACGAGAGTGCCAACAAACACAACTACGAGACTTCGGCTACGAGAGTGCCAATTTGATCTGAACACCAAGAATATCAGGGACGAAAAATTGGAGATAGACCGGCACCTAGAAGTCCAGTAGCCGCCAAAGAGATCTTTAAGAGTAACTACGCTAACTGAGGGCCCAGAAAAGAGAGCTCGTAGCACCAAGAATTGCAGCAACGAGAGCGGCACCGAGAACTCCAGTAACGCCAGCGGAGCCAAGAACTTTGCCAACGAGTGCGGCGCCGATAACGCTAACAGCGAGTGGCAACGAGAGCTTCACCAGCGACAGCAGCGCCGAGAGCTCTAGTAACGACAGGGGCACGGAGACTCCAGCAACGAAAGCGGCGCCAAGAACTGCGGCGGCGCAGGAGCAGCAAGAGAAAGCAAAAGTTCGAACTGGGTGATAGGAAAGAGAAAGAACTACCGAGTTACATATTATATTTAATAGGTCGTCGGTTAGGCCGTCGATTGGGGGATATTGAACCGAGCCCGTCTGGAAATTTTGAGTAGAACCCACAATACATGTAGGGAGTTTCAAAGCTGCTATTTTAATTAATTACGATTTTTTGGGATAAGCTAATTAAGGTTTGGCCGTTCAAAAAATAAGCCTTAGACGCTTCGTTTGGAGTCATTTTTTGCTTCTTCATTTATAGAGTTCTTACGTAGGTTTTTACGAGGTGTGCATTTATGAGAAACAATACGGCTGGTTTCAAGGCCACATAAACACATAAACAGAATTGAGCAGTCAGGCGTTTGATAGCGCGTCGGCGCGCCGGTGGTGGTGGGGGGGAGGGGGCACTTCTCTGGTGCAGAGGCAGTTCATGGTGGAGTGGCTAGAAGTTAAAATTTCCAGCCCAGTTTAACATAGTCGTTGGCAAAACAACTGATGAACGCTCGAAGACTTTTGGTGGTGCCCAAACGAACATTGCTGGGTTTCAGTTAATGGCTGACTTCATGTGTACTTCATGTATTAGCGCATTTTCTGACGAAGGCAAGTCTATGCCGACAAGGTGCGCCACTAAGTGGGATGCCCACACCTGTCAAAGCAGGTGGGCGTCTTACCTTAAAGCGTTCAAGAAAACCAAGGAGCGCGTGGGCTCTCAGACCGGGTTTGGGTTGATCCAAGCTGAAATAGAGGAACGCAAGACGTTGGAGCAAGCCATTGGAGCGGTTTGTCCGTTTTATAATTGGCTATATATCCTATTTGGAGGGAGCCAAAGTGTACGACCGCACGCCGGAGCTGGTGCCGGTGTCGACGCTGGTGGGCTTCGAAGTGGTTTTGCGAGGTTCTGTTGAGGCGACTTCAATCATCACATGCTCACCCACGCGATCTGTTTTCGAGTCTCCGACGTGTAGTCCGAGTGCGTAACGCTGCTCGCTCTCGCGCAGCACGCGAGAGTTCGAATCCCACTAAGAGCTCCTTGGCAGGCGTACAATCAGCAGCAGTTTTTATACGGCGGGGACGCATCACGCGGAGCAAACTGGAACCAGGACGAGCGGTCAACGGCGTGAAACATCCACGACGTCCAAGCACTCACGGCGGTGAAATCCACGAGAAGCACGATGACGATACGCGAGCCGCTTGAGACTTCGAACACCAACATCACGTGAAGCTTCACTCAGTTGACTGAGCGATGAGTTGCGAAGAGCACTGCGGCGACGGAGCACCGGTGTCCTGCAGGTTTGGACATCACTCGCAAAACTGCGGGCGACAGGAAGATGAGAGACTGGCTTGGGCTGCTGGAAGCTCGCGACTTGCCCACGCGTCGTCGACTCACTCACTCAATCCTTCACTCGCTCACTCACTCTTTCAATCACTCAATATTTCGCTCGGCTCACTCACCGAGTGGTTCAGTTGTACATCGGTGCGTGAACTCGCCGATGGTCACTGGTTCGATCCCAGAGTCGACTCCAAGTTTCTTCCTAGTCACTACGGTGAGCATCTCCGCGCACACGCAGAGACGATTCACCTTTTTCATTCACGCTAGGGACTTGAGTCTTCTCGTACTCATTCACCACATCTGGGACGTCTTCTATCAAGCGACTGCGTAACTCCCAAGTATCTTCTGTCGGGGAAAGACCCAACCAACGCACTCGATAGTGTATCTCCTGGTTCCGCAGGGTGTGGCCCTGTGGTAACTCTTCGGTTTGTCCGTCGCGAGTACCACGGTGCTGGCGTAGATCATGGTCGACGATTCGCTCACCGATCCAACGCTGAGCGCCCGAAGCATCGATCAGAGGAAGAGGGCCATCGCGCTGGAATGTCGCCGTGCCGCTCGGGGACGAATCATCGTCCGGGATCTCGGACGGACTGTACTTCTTCAAACGTCCGACGTAGAATGTCGGGTGTTGCCGTAGTGTCGACGGAATGTCGAGCGCGTAGGCGTCACCAACAACTTTCGTTACCGTAACCGGCCCAATAAAGTGCGGCGCGAGCAAGCTCGCGCAGATGTTGGTAACTACAGAATCTCGAATACCAGCGGTCGACAGGAGCACTCGATCTCCTGGCGTAAAAGTGGCCGTGTGCTTGCGGCCAATCTTGTCAGCGTTTTCCTTCTGCTTATCCACTGCGTCCTGCAGTGCGTCTCGAACATAGCGGATGACCACTTGGCGTTGTAGGACGAAGTCGGAGACGACTGTGGAGTCGATTGGTCGCGCCGCTTGCTTCGGTGCATAGTTAGCTGGCGCAGGAGCTTTCGAAGTAGCTCCGGGGTTGATCAGGTTACGATCAGTCCAAGCTGCAAGAGGAGACACCGCGTTGCGCGGTGCCGACAAGATCGTTTTCGCCTGGTAACATGTCACTGCGTTAACCGATGCGACGTCTGGGGATACATTCGAGATATCATTAGCAATCGGTGCTTGTACCGGTTGATCCAGCACCGGTGTTGTCACTAGTGACGCTGGATCTGGAGTAGACGGCGTGGGTACAGCTTCTTCCCCACCCGGAGTGGAGACACACGGCGCCGTAGGATGGCCCACAGCGAGGATAGCAAGAACGCGCGGGTGTCGCGCGTTGTTAACGAAGAAGGGCGTCAATCCGGTCGACGCGTGCACCGCGTTGGTTAGTGCGAGCTCGGCAAGAGGTAGGAACGAGCTCCAACTGGAGAAAGACGTCGGGTAACTTCGAAGAACGGCTTTGAGGACGCGGTTCACGCGCTCCGTCTGGCCATCCGTTTCCGGGTAGGCTGCCGTAGACATCAACAGCTTCGAGCCCAGAAGCTCGAAGAGCTTCGACCAGAAGGCCGACATGAAACGCGGATCCCGGTCGGAGACTATGGATTCGGGGATACCTTGATGACGGAAGACAGCATCAATGAAGTGCACCGCGGTACCAGCCGCGGTGATCTTGTCCGACACCGGAATCAGATGGACCATCTTGCTGAAGCGGTCGACGAACATCAAGACACTAGAACGTCCTTGTGCATCGGGAGGAAGGCCGAAGATGAAGTCCATCGACACCGAGCGCCATGCCTCGGTGGCCACTGGGAGAGGTCGCAGGGGAGCCTGCGAAGACGACGAAGGCTTCAAGCGCTGGCAGATCTCGCAGGTGCGCACCCACTTCCGTACCCATTTGTGCAGGTGGGGTCAATAGAAGTCGCGTGACACGGCGGCGAACGTCTTCTCGCGACCGAGATGAGCGCCCAGCGGGGCATCGTGGAACTCATGGATGATCCGCCAGCGCAGATCGGGATCGTTGGGAACAACGACACAGGGAGCATCGAAGTTGTCGATGCTGTACGTCAGCAGGCCATCGTCAAGGCGGTAACGATGAATGTGATTCCGTACGGAGCGAGAAAGAGCTCCCAGCGTATCGGCGCTGGGAGAGCAAAGATGCTCCAGGATACTGGAGTACGTCGAGTTATGCTCGTAAGCCGCTCGGATCTCATCGCGAAGTGGCAGTACTGGAGAGACGCTCGTCAGGTTCACGCCTGACACCTCGCACGTAGCACACTCGTCTACATCGTCTTCGTTGGGCAACGCCTGCCGACCCAGCGAGCTACGTGGGTCGTAGTCAGGATGCCTAGACAGAGCGTCGGCGAGAATGTTGTTCTTGCCGAGCTTGTAGTGAACCACGAAGTTGTACTCAGAGAAGAACGACAGCCAGCGCGCCATCCGCTGGGAGAGGTGGGGACTCTTCATCGCTGTCCTCAGCGATGCATGATCGGTGTACACCGCGAAGGGCTTCTCGCCCAACAGGTATACCCTGAACTTGATCAGAGCGTAGCGCATCGCGAGAAGCTCCTTGTCGTGGACGGGGTAGTTGCGTTCCGCTGGCTTCATCTGCCGGGATTGGTAGCTCACGACGCGTTGGCGGCCTTCATCATCAAATTGCATTAACACACAGCCGATGGCAAAGTCGCTTGCGTCGCAGACGACGTGAAAAGGCTTCGAGTCATCCGGGAGCGCGAGGGTCAGAGCTTCATCCAGGCTCTTCTTCACCGAGTCAAATGCAGCTTGATGAGCGGGGGTCCACAACCACGTCACATCTGTCTTCAGCAACGAAGAAAGCGGCTGGATCAGTCCGGCGTAATTCTTCGTGTACTTGTGGAGATAATTGGCGAGACCCAGCCACTGACGCAATTCAGTGGGGCTCTGTGGCGTAGGCCACGCGCAGATCGAAGACACTTTCTCGGGGTCAGCGCGGACGCCGTCCTTGCTAACGAAGCAGCATAGCACCGGAATCTCCGGCGCACAGAAGATGCACTTCTTCAAGTTCGCGTACAGCTTGTTCTCGCGCATCGCTTGAAGACTTGCCGCAGATGCTCCAAGTGAGCCTCGAGCGCGCTGAGGTCTCCCTCAGCGTGACTGTGTACGAAGATGTCGTCGAAGTAACTCGGTGCGAAATCACGGAGCGGACGCAGCACATGGGAGACCATGCGATTGAACGTGGCGGGGGCATTCTTCAATCCTAGAGGCATAACAAGCCACTACCAGAGCATACCGCTGGGAGTACTTACCGCTGTGAGCGGTATGTCGCTCAGTCTCATGAGGATTTGATAGAATCCATCGGTCACGTCGGTGGCGCTGAAGATCTCACTGCCCGACATGGCGTCGAGCACTATGTCTTTCCGAGGGATCGGCGTCTGTGCTGGAATGGTAGCGTCGTTCAGCTTGTTGAAGGCATGGACGATGCGCCACCCGCCCGTGGCTTTCTTCAAGCAGAACGCCGGACTGGAGTGCAGCGATATACTCTCACGCACGACCCGCCTTGCGGCGGCTCTCGAAGAAGTCGTCAATGGCTTTGACTTGATCTCGCGGCAGTGGCCACAGCCGCGTCACGCAATACTTCGAGCCGGGCACGAGATCGATCTCGTGGCGAATTCCTCGGTCAGCCGGAAGCTCGGCTGGGATCTTATCCGGAAAGACGTCCTCATATTCGCGTACGGTCGCGTAGACTGGGTTGCCTGATTCGCGTAGCGCTTCCCAAGATTGTGGTGCGAAGCGCTCCTCGCGGGCCGACTTCGGCTCGGCGCTCTTTGGGCGCGAAGAGCCGTCATCTTCACTGACAGCGCTCACTTCGAGCGACGCTGAATCAGCGTCGGTGATCAGACAGACCTGCTCGATGACGCCATCCTTGAGATCGCGGAGGAAGTTCTTCCAGGAGAGACCTGGAAGTCGAGTGATCGACTGTGCCTCTCGAGGTGGGCTTGCAAGTTCGAGCGTTCGTTGACGGTGGCGATACCCTCCACATACTCAAGCACGCAAACCGACTCCGTCGGTGAGCTGCCACTTGGCACGGGCTCTCGACGTGCTTTCAGCCGACGTCGCTTGGATTTCTTCTTTGGCCACCTCGAGTGCGAACTCGAGGATGATGAGTCGCTCTCGCTGGACGAGATCTCACCCCCCCCCCCCCCCTCTAGCGGGAGCCCCTGCTCGACCGCCAATTGGTCTTGGGCCTCGCATCGATGCGAGGGTTCATCGTGTAGTAGCACCGCGCAAGCCGTGCAGAAAGGGCCATCGCTCGCTCTGTGCGCAATGTGCGTGACGTGAGGCCAATCCTTCTGGGCGACCAGGAGGTGAGTGAACACTTCACTCGCGTCGTAGTCACTGCGACGTTTGACTGACCGGACCAACCAGTCAATGTCTGGTTGGTAACGCGACAACCACGGCATACCCAGGATGCAGTCGAACGCGTAGTTCATCTCAACCACGAGGAATTCGTCATTGCTTCGGAATCCGCCGAAAGTATACGGTAATGTCAGCTCGCGCCCGCGCGACGCGGCGCGACTTCCCATCGGCTAACTTGACAGCGACCTCTCCTCGACCCTTGCGGACAGCAATGTTCGACGGGAGCACCGGCAAACATGACGCGCGGAAGAAGTTGTTGGTCGCTCCTGAATCCAGGAGCGCGCGCAGTGGTCGCCGGTGCCCGGCGGCGGGGAGGCTGACGATGATCAGTCTCGAGTCACTCGGCGTGGTGGTGCCATTGAAGTGTGCATGCAGCACGGGAGGGCTAGGAGGTTGAGTTACCACCGGGGGACCCGGACCTCCATTCCAGCCAGTAGGGCGCCCCGCACCTACTGGCCCAGACCGTTTTTTGGCTGGTCAGCGGCACAGACTCGGCATCGACATGCGCAAGCACTGGAGCTGGCGCAGGTTAGAGAACGACCGCTTCGACCACCATTCCGATGTGACCCATGACGTTGGCGGTTGTTCGACGCATCGACAGCGTCGATCTCCATAGGCTCGGGCGCAAATTCCCGAGCTTCAGCGGACAGTGCACGGGCGTATGACGCTGCCACCACGTAGTCCTCACGCAGCGCGAGGGCGAACGCCTCTTCAAGCGTGGAAGAATCGGCTCTTGTAAGGCAGTAGCGCGTCATGCCTTCGCGCATGTCGAACACGAACACATGGACCTGGGAGGCCACGTCTATAGGCTTGGACACAATACACGACGCGAGGTGGCGTGTCTTCCGGACGTAGTAGCGCATGGACATCGCACCTTGCCGGAGGGCAAAGAAGTCCGTCCGGATACGGGACTCATCCTGAGGCGGCTCGAACGCGAGCCGGAGATCACTCTGGAGGGTGTCCAGAGTGGGGAAAGCGTTGGGGTCGACAACCAACTTGCCGAGGGCCCATTCCTTGGCCTTCCCGGGCAGACGCGAGAGGAGAAAGTTGACCTTCGCTGACGGCGCCTCGATCAACCTCGAGGCGATGGCGATGTCGATCTCTCGAACCCACCGGTTCAGCGGACGTCGATCTTCACCGGCACCAGAGTACGTGGGCGTCTCCAGTTTGACGATGTCATTCTTGGAGTTCCGCGAGGGAGTTGACACTCGCCGACTCGCATCGTCGAGCTCGCGTTCCATGAATTCTTGTGCCGCTAGACGTTGTTGGTCGGGCGTCGCTGAGCGCAGCAGCGACGTGACGACCGCTTCTCCGGACACCGCCGCGAGGCGGTGGAGAGCTTCCCACTCGATCCGAGTGAGGTGGGGGAAGGCAGCGTGGTCTTGGCTTATGTCGAACATGGTCATTGGAAGGACTACTAAGTGCTACCAGGTGTAACGGGCCAGGTATTTACTCCATTACTTGCGTACACTATAGTGTTGAGGAAGCTCGCAATAGAACGACTGAGTCTTAGGTTTGTGGAAAATTCAACTCTGACTTTATTTTAGGACCAGACCGAAAGCCCTGGCCGCTCAAATACACGTCATCGACTAATTGGCTAATAGTGGGTCTGGCTCCCCATATATCATCAGCCAATAAGACGACAGCAATACAGCTCACGCTCATTGTGTGCTGATGCACCTACTTATGTAAGAAATCTACCTGCTTATGTAATGGAGGGGCCCATTACAGAATCGCGTTGGCGTCGGAATGAGCTGGCTGAATCCAAGGCGAGTCGAACTGCCGATCAAGAGCTGAGGAAGAAGAGACGGGATGACCGAAGCGCAGAAAGTGAAATATGTGGTGTAGTAGAACACACAAATACCGTCAGATGTGGCTTCTTTACACAAACCACAACAAATCGCCGAGTTATGTTGGCGCTTGTACGACTTGCGCAGAGGGCGGTCCCCTCGCGGTTCGGCCCAGCCGGGACAGACGTGTGGATCGCTTCCGCAGAGTTCCGACTAACCAAGTCAGACTTCTCCGAGGTTCGCCGAGTTGGGTTCGGCTTAACTCGTTCACAAATCCCTGTGCCCTCCGCCAAAGGATGGACGACGGCGCGCGAGCGCTTTTACAGTTGACCAAGCGCAGAGGCAGCTCAGCTAGAAGTGTCACGGCACCTGGGCTATCGGACGTACCGGCCCGCTGAGATGGCGGGGCCTTTCTTTCGCGCGTAGCGAGACCTTTGTCCTTCCCAAACCGACCTAATCTCTTGGCGCTGCCAGTCAATACCCTACAAGCTTATGCCTCTCGGGTACCAACGGCAGACATAGTCCGGTCCTGTGCAGGGACTTACCGGAAGAGTGTACACGTGTCTTGGACTAGTAAAATTTTGGTCTGTTATCTGTTATCCTTCGGGGGCCTCTTTGGCTTCCTCCTATGCTTCCTTTACAAATATCAAGTGAAATGAAGTCGTTTTGGATCTCGATCGACCTTTCCGCCGAGTTCAGGCGGCCATTTGGGCTCAGCGGCTATCCGGATAATGGTATCCTAACGATCGCCGGGTTCGTACCGTGATCTACTGTTCCTTGGTCCACGGTACCTATTCTCACGACCCTTTCGCCTACCACTGATCGCCTATTTAGGTGTGGGCCGAGTCTGAAAATCCCTACACCACAGCTTCAGTTCAAACAATCGCAGTCTTTGTTACACAAAGATATGTTTCTCAAGCTTCTAGAACGTGGACATACCGAAGGAGAAGCCGTCGCTCTGGTTAACAAGATTGTGCCAATGTAGTAGACAGCACTTCACAAGTTAGATTTCATTACAGTCTAACATTGTAGCCTGTACATTCTCTCGCCATCCTTCACCTTCGTGGGTTTCAGTACGTGCTACAAGATCATCTTTTTCCTCGTCAGCGTCCTCTTCACTCTCTTCAGCGTTGAATGGGTCGTCATCATGATATTTAAAAGCAAAGTAGTGCAGCATCGCATAAGCCATACACTGCTTATTGGTCTAAGCAAAGTCCTCTTAGACTCTGATCTGCGTTGACATTCCTTTCAGGAACGCCCACCTATTCTTGAGCAATCCGATGCAATTCTCATTCACAACACGCGCCGACGCCAGGATGGTGTTGAAAGTTGCATTGTCAGGAAGGTAAGCGTTTGGATTCTTGTAAGGGACGAACATACGCTCTGTGAATTGGTATCCCGAGTCCCCCACTAGATATCGTCCATTCGAGAAAAAACGCCGAAGGGTCTGTTGCTATACGCGACTTAGAAAAAACCGTGGAATCTGCGCAAGATCCGGTCCACCCTACCAAGGCGTAGATAAAGCGCTTCTCTTCATCGCATACAGTCACTTCGTTGATGTTTACTGCTTCTTCCGATATAAATAGGCCTCGCTATCCACACCAGGTTTTGTGACTGAAAAGAAAATCCTTTCCATCCACGAAACCAACGACTCCTTCCATCGCAAAGTGCTCCCCGTAAAACGTAGAAGTAACTCGACGAGCTTACCTTGCCGGCCAAGCAGCGTAGCACTCGTAGTAACGCAGCAATGCTGCTACAACACGTTTAGCGTAGAGCGTAGCTGTTCCCGCTCCAATATCGTACGCACGCGAAATTCTAGCCGTCGAACCGCCATTGCCGTAAGTTCCCAAGCGTTCCAATGTAATGGTTAACGAAATGTGCACCAGCCTCTGATTGTTATGGCTGCCTGTAGAGAATTTACCGTCATGTGTAACCACTGCTGCAAGCTCAGCGAACACAGCTTTCTCAAATCAAACCGCCTGTCGGGACTCTTTTTGCGGCGACCAGAATATCAGTTCAGGGTAGTTGGTGCTTTTCGCGATGGCTGTAGGCGTCGGCAACATCCGCGTGCTTGTCAAGTACGCTATCCATGTCATGAAGCCACTTGCCTGCCTCGTAATCCCGTTACTTTCATCTGAGCAACAATCCACAGTCATCTTGTAAACCGTCAACAAAAGAGCTGATCATTGAGTCATATGAGCATTTTATTTCGCTCTAGAAGGCGTAATAGTAGCTGTCCTGGCCAGGGCCACGTGCTCACAGCATTTGTCACTGTTGCTGCTGCTCGAGGTCTTGGCAGAGGTCACGGGCTCGACGCTATTGTCGCTGTTGCTCAGCTTTAAAACGTTCTAAAGATTAGATAGGAGCCTTAGCAGCATGTGCGTCGAGCCCGTGGCCTCGGTCGACCGAGCATCCAGCAAGAGCGACAAGCGCGTCGATCCCGTGCCCCCCCCCCCTCCAAGACCTCGAGCAGCAGTGCTTCACGACAAAAATCAGTCTTATTTTTGCAAAAAAAATACCCTAATTAACCCCTTGAAACCGAGAAGTTTTCGTTCCCACCATTTACCTAAGTCCTAGACGCTCTAACGTGTATCTTCGGTAAGGGTTACAATACAAAGCGCTACATGTTTGCTTAACGTGTATATTGGATAGCCACGGGCTAAGCCTAACCCACGGCTACTCGCTCTCTCCTTATCGTGTACGGTCCCGCTTTTTGAGTTTTGAAATCTCACACAGGTACACCTTTGCGTATTTATCGTGTATCTACCAGGACAAAATCGGTGCAGCGGATTGTAAAAGCCACTCAAGCAGAGAACGCAGCCGGTGCGATGTCGGCATCAGAAAAAAGACGCAATTGAGGTGCACGACGTGACTATTAGCTATAGTAAAATTCAATGTAAATGGACGGGTGTAATCGCATCTTCAAGCAGACGGCGTTACCTCGGTGGCGAGACGGGCCCGTTGCGTCTGTACGGAGCCTCCTGACGACGCATGTTGTCCTTCGACACGTTCTTCAATGTTGGCAGCAAAATAGTCGTTTGACTCTCGAGCAATTTCTTTCCACAACTCGGGCTGCATAAATAAAAAAACCCTGATGGGGTGGTTGCAGCAGCGAGTGCAGCGGCAGTCGGTCCGGAATCACCGTCGTACAAATTGGGGTAATCGCTTTGCAATGAATGGGCTGGCCGAGGCTCATACGGTTGCATAAGATAGCCGTACGGTGTGTACGTCACCACGTCAGTCCAGCCGTTAGCACTCATCTCCTTCAGTACCTCATCCGGTACAGCAGCCGACGCAATATTCTCCAGTCCGCCGATCGACGATATCAGTCCACTATCAAATTGCATTTCAGTACCAGTAGGCAGTTGAAGTTCCAAATCGTTCGTGTCGTCTGAAGACGAGTCTTCCTCATCTCCATCATCGTTTTCGGCATCAGATTGAAAACTGGCAAACTGGCGCGGGTCCTCCTTCTCGTCAAGCAGATTGATATCGTCTACATGGTACATACAAGTTAGCGATGGATCCTTATCTTGTACATACGCGTTTCACTCACCGTTGATGAGTCCAACCGTAACGCCTACGTCTTCTTTCATCTCCTCGTCTTCAGCATTAGGCGCTGATCGTGCACCACTGCCAGTGGCACTCGCTCCCTCGTCTGAGTCCGGAGAGACGTCGCTTGTACCAGCAACGCTTTCGCGATCGTCATTCTCGCCGGACGAACACCCCGCAGCGTCCTCGCTAGTCATCTCGGCCCATTAGGATGACTCCAAGAATGACATAATGTAATCATGGACCATACAAAGCAAAATGGGCAAACCTTCAGTTTCTTCTGGCGTTATCGGACTTGGGTTCGCCGGCCCAGCACTGCCACTATCGCGCGTGGCCACGTGCTCTGCGCCTCCAATTGACGTCGCCCTCGGTCTGGAACTATCCACGTTGTCCAAGACAGCGACGGCAGGATCGGGGGATTCGGCCTGCTCCGTGCTCTCAGGACGCGCTGAAGATTCACAAACATGTACCAACCCCGTTAGACCACTTCGTAATCATGGATCATACAAATCATACCTCTTTCGACGGGTGGCGATGGCCCATGACCTGATCTTTTGTGGATTAGCGAAACACTATACGGTTTTGAATCCTAGCGGTGTTTTTACGAATAGTATCCGGGACACAACTTGTTACTGGCCGAAAAATCGAGACGCCTCATAGCACTTAATAATACTGTACTTCGTTAAGTTGGCAGATTAGCTAGCGGGTAATAATTTTCATAGTAATTATCTTGTTTTTCATCGAAGATCGTACCAATGTTAGTATTTAACGTAGATAAGCTCAGGGAAATATCGAGCGACTTTCTCTGATCGCGCTCAAATTTGGTTGGCTGATTCAGCGTGAAAAACACCTTAGATGACAATTTATTTCAGTGAAAAACTCCTATGATTGGCCGAGTTACGTGGAAAGCTATAGGGTGTCCTATTCTTATGACCAGCACTGTAGTACACGCATACCTTACTGCTGTGTCGTGCGATCTAGCATGTACGTTACACCGCACTCAATCTACAGCTCGTCGTACCCCCGCCAGATCCTTAGAAATGCTGTGCGATGCACTTAAGAAATGTTCTCAGCAGAATAGAAAAGCCACCACGTAAATTTTCATGTTACTTATTCGATCGTAGATTAAGAGTAGCCAAGTTAACCATCCATCGCCACTGAAACCAGAGTTTGATTCTCCACTGCTTGAGAACTACAATTAATTGGGGCGAAGCCCCCTCTATAATCATGCAGCTAGCATTTACTTGTCTCCTTACCCTCTTTACGGTATTAATTTTGAAAATAGGTTAGGGTTATAATATATCATCGTGTCTCCGGGGGCCAAATTAACGAATTTTATCTCTGTTTACGGACGAAGCGGAAGGAAGAGCTACAAGCTAAGAGCTTAGAAAAAGAGAGGATGAGGTAGATCACCTTCCTCGAAAGATTTAACAGTCACTAAAATGAGGGTTATTTTTATTGCGACCATTCAGGGGCTCCAGTAATAGACAGACTGAGATTTGATCTAAAGCGTCACTTTTTATGCAAGAAATAGGGCGATGATTTCTGAAGCCATTTAGAGATGAGCCCTGATTTATATTCAGAGGTGCTCGTATTTATGAGGGTACCCACTCTTAATGAGACTATTTCCTTGTAAGAGTCAATATGGTAAAAAGTCGGCAGAGTACGAGGCGGCCGTCAAAAGTAAGACAAATGTACTGACACCGCTCGTTGCTATAAGTTAATAACGGTGCATGCATGACTGCTGGCACTTTGCGTTGCGAGCGTCCCTAAAACTCGAACTCACGTACGGATGGCAGCTTCACACAGGACGACGACATCAAGGTGGCCTTGAATCGCTGTGAGACGTGCAGCAGTGGCCCAAGGGCACCGTCCGGCGTCAAGAAGAAGCGAGGCACGGTCCGCCGGCGCAGGTGCTCGAGGTATGGTTGTTGCGCTACTACTTCTTGCTGTCGCTCGCGTGTCTGATGACGTAGATTCGTTGGGTGTCAGGCGTATCCTCTTTGCATCCATGCACCGCTAAACCAGAGCATCGTGTTGGACGCAACGCAAGCAAATACTCTCCGTGTTGACCGAAGTAGTGCTCGTAGGACATGAAGCTCTACGGCGTTGGCTCGTATGGGTTCTACAAATCTAGACAATCTAGAAGTCGGTTACCTATGCGATCGGTCGGCTTGAAGCAGCCTGCCGGACACTTCTCGATGCTGTCGGCTGGCCTTGCAAGCTCGCCGGTTAAGTGCTCACTTTCACATTTGCAGCGTCGAGCTCAACATCCCAGCCCAAGCAGCCAACGGAATACTCCTCGCTTCTCTCTACGCCGCCAACACCGCCAACTACACGTCATGGAGTTAGTCGACAGTTTGCGCAACGCTGTCTTGCAGCAACGAGAGAAAGAGGTGACCAATTTCTTCACCAACGTGAACGAGCTAAGTGAATTCATATCCGCCCGCGAGCCTGCCGTTTTCATTACCGCTAAGATGTGCTGCTACAACTCGGAGAGATTGAGCGCGGACAACGGGTCGCGCATAACGCTGGTCAGCTCGAGTGCTCATGCAATGTTCGAGGAGGTTCAAGAGGCTTTGAACGAACTGAATTCCGTGAGCCGTGAGCCGAGGGCCAGTGGTTTCCGGGTAGCTCCTGTCCCTGTAGAGCTTGCCGTGAAGCACGCCTTATTGGCTTAGGCGTTTCCTTTACAACATGTGTGAACCTGTGTTGTGACGGTCAAGAATTTACTCGTGGTAACTCCATTAATTAATGGGATAGTGCTGTGGAAGCTGTACTCAATCTCCCACGTCCTCTCCACAAGTGTGGTGTCGTTTTCCTAAAGACTAAAACAACGGAAAATGCGAGGCTGTTTCGCGTTCGACCAGACTTACTACGACGAGCACTATGTTGGCTTATTGAGAACAACCGTCTTTATTGAAATGTCAGGATTTCGGAAGAGAACTTAGCTGCACTGCATAATTTCGACATTGAAAACGACATTCCAAGTGTATCGATCACTGAAGAAGAATCTGAACAGCTTCGTAGTGACGAGAACCATGTGAACCGAGAGCCTGGCCAAACAATGGAGCCCAGTTCAACGTCAAGTCCCTGCCAATCCACAACCTTTCGACCCCTACGAGCGTGCTACAAGAAATCCAAGTCGAGCCAAGCCCATCGACGGCTTGTGAAGACACGGCTCAAACTTGCAATTCTTGCTTGTCTGCTTGCGAAATATTAAATCCAACTTGCGCTATTCGTGCAGGCCCAAACGCGGAGAGTACAGAACTTCTACTTCTCATAGTAGCCTAGAAGATGTCATGGATAACTTAATTGAAACCTTTGAGCTTGGGCGGGACGAACAAGATACACAAAGAGAGTTGGAAAAGGTCATTGAAACTGCTAATGTTGCTTGTGATGAATCCGAGTACCCTGTAAATAAACTTCAATGTCGTACGGACCCAATAGATGAGTACAACACTAAAAATTTGATACAAAATTGCTTTCCAACTTTGTTCCCGAGTGGCAAAGACGGGTTAACCCCACTTGAGAGTGACGAGTGTCGGATACATGAGTATCACCTAGTTAAATCTCTGCGCGCACCTCATGAAGTGGCACGATCGCCGCTACATTATCCACAACAACTTCAAATTTTTCTGTCTTAACCTAATTCAAAGACGACAAATAGATTGGCTAGCACGTAGAATAAGCGACACCAAACCACAGAAGGATGGTACGCAACAGCCAGACCCCTCAAAAACCGACCAAGACTCTGCACTACAGATATTAAAATCACGGAAACCATATTTTAGGGTGGTAAGAGGTAGTGGATTGTACTGGAGCAATGTCCGAGACGATCTCATGAGCATGATAGGGATCCGCGTTTTACATACACGCTGGCCTACATTTTTTTTAACTTTGAGTGCTGCTGATACAATATGGCCGGACTTTTTCCGGGTCTGTAACCCACACATCATCCTTGACGAGTGCAAACGCTTGCCTGCAAAGGATAGGAGAAGGTTATTAAATGAAAACCCTGATATCGCTGCCCGCTACTTTCATCATCGGTTTAAATGCTTCTTTGAAAATGTCTTGTGCGGGCGCGAGAAGCCTTTGGGAGAGATTGAAGATTTTTTCTGGCGGGTCGAATTTCAACAGCGAGGATCCCCCCACATACAAGCATTGCTTTGGATTAAAAATGCACCGGATGTTCTCGAACTATCTAAAACGGAAGAGGTCAAACAAGAGCTCGCTGAATTCATTGATCGTAGTATCTCGGTCCTCTCTAAAACGCTGTCAGACCTAAATGCATGTCAATGCTCGACGTGTGCTTCTTTTTAAAGCGGAAAATCTGGATATTTTGACAGCTCGTCCTCCGGAATACGGGGGTGGTGCCTGGGAGTGTGATTTGTCTAGAATAGTTCATCGAGTGCAACAACATGTTTGCTATCCGGGTGCTGCTTGCAGGAAAAAAGGTAGCGAGTGCAGGTTTGGCTACCCAACCGAACTACAGCCCAACACCGAAATTGATGCGTCCATTGCTAACAACGGTACACCATCGTTTCAGGTCAGGTTAAAACGCGAAATTCCAAGCACCAATAACTACACACCGGCCCTGCTGTCAGCCTGGAGGGCTAATATGGACGTGCAACTGGTTGGCAACGCTTAAGGCACTGCAGAGTATACTGGTGCATACGTAAGTAAAGCAGAACCTGACACAGCTCGTTTCAAATAGGTAATCGCTGCAGCTGTGAAACGTTGTGGCGCCACCTTGTCGCATCATGCAATTTTAAAGCGACTGGCAAATACCGCATTGTCCATCAGAGTAATTAGCGCCCAAAAAGCGTATTTCATCCTACTACGAGAGCTACCATTGCATGGAAAATCGCGGACATTTGAACACGTAAAAGTGTTACGTCACCGCATGCGTTGCTACCGTGTTGACACTCGCGAGTGTAAAACCTTGATGAGTTCGCTAACAAAGCCCGAAATACCAAGTGCAGGTTAGAACCTTTTGAACAAGCCTATATAGCCCGCCCCACAAATGATTCTTTCAAAACGATAAGTTACGCTTTGTTTATCAAAACCTATGACCTTATAGATAAGGTTAGCACGGTTATTATTAACCAGGATTGCTGGAAACGAATCCATCGATGCGGTTATATAAAAAAACGCGCGAAAGCAAGAGTCATACGCGCATCGCCTTGGAAGGCCCCAGATGTGAAAGACCCGGACTTTTGTTACGCAGAAATATTCTTGCATGTACCTGGCGTACTCTTGACGACCTCCCTCAAGATGATGATGAATGCATTGGCTATTTTCTGTGTGAACAGGAAAGCATCTAGATAACGAGTTGTTGCAAGAGTAGAATGCAAAAATTGTTCGCCAACACTCCTTAGATTTACTCAATAGGCACGAGCAATTCCATGCTGCGAGCAGCTTCCTCCCTCCGAGTATGTCTTTATTAAAGAATGTGGCGCCTCCACACAAGGAGGAGTAGACGACATAAACATAGAATCAAATACAGACGATGCTAATAATATAACTACATGGTAAGCAAAGCACATATACTCGGAAGAAGATGTTCTACGAGCAAAAAACCTTCATCAAAGATTGTGTTAAGCCTTGGATGAAGGAGAGAGATACATTTGCCAACTCAGATTTGAATGGGTATATTTTCTATCGCTATCCAATAAGCGGCGGCGAGGATATACCTAAGTCAAAAGAAATGATGTCGGACTCCCAATGTATACCGTTTGCGTTGGCAATGAAGCAATCGAGGGCTAGATTAAAAGCGATTATCGAAAATACTTCGTGTACTCTTCTACAATTGATTATTAACGGAGAAGGAGGTGCAGGGAAGAGTTGGTTTATCGATCACTTGGTAAAAGATGTACGCTGCGTTTTTAGGGGTCACCCTACATGTCATTCTCCGCGGATCCTTCTACTTGCTCACCAAGGTACCGCGGCATTTGATATAAAGGGACAAACAGTGTGCTCGGCACTTGGGCTCTCGCCATTTTCTCGAAGTGGTTTTTCATCCCCTTACGCGTCGCTCACCTCGCAGAAGAACGGTGCAAATAACTTAAAAACCTTCAACAGAGATACAAGGATGTGCATACCTCAATGTACCTGCTCCAGAGGTGTTGACAGTGCGTAAGGAACTTCGTGGTCTAGCTGAGCTGCATCGCCAGTAAATATTATATCGCGTCCACTAAAAGATAAATTCCGCTGCTGTGGCCTGGTCAATCCAGTGCAGCATCCCGCAAGATATAGCACTAAACTCGCCGATGATCACTAAATGTGGTATTCAAAAGCTTAACACATTGCCCACAAGAATGTTGATGCGGCTAACTGCTCGAGTCTACTAGCCAATGGCTTCCCCATTGTTCATATTAGTGCCTTGCACCATGTCCAGCAAAAGCGCCTCCACCAGAAATGCGAGATACCAGAATGAACAGTACGTGCGCTTACTAGTGAAGCCAAAACTCCAACAAATGACAGAGATAGAGTAGCTGCAACAAAATTGGTGTTGTGTGTTGGAGCTCCTGTCACGTTGACGTTCAATCTAGAACAGTCAGCAGGTCCTTGTAATGGGACGAACGGAGTCACTTATGACCTCATCTTCTTTACCAACAGCGACCTCCCGATCATTCTTATCAAGGTTACTGATTTGTATCTTGGCCTGTCGTTCTTGAAAGACGTTCCTAATATCGTACCGATAGTACCTAGAGAAATAACCTGGGGCAAGAAAAACAGTGACCTTCGAGTTGTCCGTCGCCGAATTCCCCTATGCTACTGCAGCTGTATTAACTTGGGTTGCTCGCTCTTGAACACGAAGAGGATGTGGGCGCGAATTTGCCGACGATATGCCTCGCACATCGAGTGTAGCTCTCCGCTGCGTTTAGTTGTAGGCTCACCCTTGCATTCAGGCGAGAACTTGCATTGTCATAAGACTCAGAGGCCTGCACGCACAATCTTAGGCCGTGTTCAAGTTAACCCTTTGGCTAATCATTTACCTTTACAGTTGTCTGTACCCTAATCATTCACGTCTGCATTTGCACACAAGAACATATCGTCTTTAGAATGGTCGGTCTACAGTACTTACAAGCGCAACGAGTATCCACTCGACGAGTGGTAGTATCCACCGTTGCTTCCCTTCGTCGAGCTGGACGTGGTGGAGGTGGAGCTGGTTGCAACTCCGTCGCTGCTCACAGTCTTGACGGGCGTAGTTGTAGTCGTCGTCGTCGTAGAAGCTCCCTGTTCGTTGCCCACCAGCATCGACAAGACGTCCGACTTTTCGTTCTCAGCGCGTTTGCGCATGCGTCGACGCTGGTTCTTGGTCAGTTTGACTTCCCCCATCGCTGGCGTGCCACCCACAGGACCCACACGCTTCGGCGTCATTCGCTGTTGCTGCTGCGTGTTCGGCTGTGAGTTCTCGTCGCTGACTTCCGCGTCCCGAGCGCTGTTCGTCTTCTTCTCGTCGTCTCGTTGCTCGTCCGTCTCTTGCTGGTAGCGACTACTGCGACGCTGCTGGAACTCCTCCTCGTTGCGCAGTAGCTCTTGGATCTTGTCCTCCATTATAGTGCGCACCTTTGCCACTTCCTCTGTCGGTCCCTTGAGCGTGATGAAGTTATCACTACGACGAATGTCAATCATCACGTCCGGGAATTGTTTCTGCAGAGCACGAATATTGGCGCCACTCTTGCCGATCAAAGACCCGACCATGGAACTCGCGAAGGCAGGAGACAGGGTAGTGGGGAGAGCGATCGTCTCGACCACGAAGATCTCCAGGAGATGCTCAATCTTCTCTACTATCCGCTCGCGCTCATCGTGGTCCTCGCCGTAAATTACAACCTGCAGTTCGCCCTTCTTCTCGCCGTCGATCACGTGGAACTGAATGCCCTTGGCAGCGTCCTTCTTGGCGGACAGAGCCACGTCCAGCTTGGCCTTGGTGACGTCCACCACAGAGGACATGTTCTTGTGGTGTGTCAGCAATTCCTGCACCTTCTCGGCTGCAACCTTGATAGCCTCGTCGTCCCTGGAGCTGATGGTGAGAGTCCGGTCCTCGTGACGAGAGCCAGAAGGCGATGGCGCACTCACATCCAGTCGCGCATTGCTCTCCGTGCTGATTTTCTTGATAGTCTCGCCACTGCGACCCACCAGAATGGGCACCAGCCAGCCAGCAACTTGCAGTTCAACGTTCTGCTTCTTCCAGGCTTCGACGTCCTTCTTGAGCTGTTGTGTGATCTCCTGGACATTCTTCTTGGAGTCTGCGAACACCTTGAGGCTGGTCTTGGTGGGCAGCGAGAATACGACCTTGTATTTCGCGCGGAGGGTGGGCAGAAGCTCGTACATACGCGTCGCAATGGACGGAGGCAGATCCTCTAGGGTTTGGAAACAGTCCGTGAAGTAGAACTGAAGCACCGTCTCCACCTCCGCCTTGGCTTCGTACACCTTGGACGCATTCGTGCCTTCAATGCGGATCGTCCCCTCCTCAGTCGCACCCGAAGCTGCCGGTGAGCGCTTGATGCGGAGCTCACATCCAGTCTGCTTACAGATCCGCAACGCGTTCTCGTTGAGCTTCGCAGCTTCGCCCTTGACCTCGAGAGCGCTGGCAAACGCAATGGAAGGCAGCGGAATGGTCTCCACAAAGTGAGAGTCTGGCGACACCAGCATCTCCAAGAACTTCTTGATCTTGCCGATTCCCATTGCCGGGCCACGGATCTTCGCCGTCTTGCCGTCGTCCTGGAAAGAAACTCGCATGCCCTCACCTCCTTCAGCCTCCAACTCCTGCAGACGCATCGCAATCGCCTCGTGTTTCTCCAACAGTGCGTTGAAGCTCGTCGGTGCTGATCCAGGAGCACCACGGGGCAAGTCATTGCTGTTTTGTTGCTGTTGGGGCACATGGACACTCTCGATCACGTGTGTTTCCTGCAGCGTCTTCAGCACGTCGTCCACACAGGTTTTGAGAGCTTCAGGGGATGCAGCCTTAACACGGACCTGGCCACGGTTCGGGAATGCATCCAGCGTAGCCTCCGGGTGAGCAAGACGCATCGTCTTAATTCGCTCGCCCTTCTTGCCGATCAAGCAGCCCGTTGCGAAGGCATCCAGTTGCAGAAGCTGACGGTTCTGCGTCTGCAAGAGCTCATCAACAGCAGCCTGTACAGTCTTGAGCTGCTCTTCCGTGCCAATCATCTCGAGCTCAGAAGGCTGGCCACCTGTTCCTCGCAGCACGCGAACGTTGGCTCCGCTCTTGCTCTCCAGGTCAGACACAGTCTCTCCCTTCTTACCGATCACAGTCGGGATTTCGTCGTCATCCAGCGGCAGGTATTGGACGTGATGAGCCTCATCCAGCTCTTCCAGCTGCTCCTTCGCCATCTGAATCGACTCCAGAGAACCAGTGAGCGAGATCTTGACCTGATCCGACTCACTCTCGCTACTCCGAGCGGCTCCCTCGCGGAACGGAGGGGGCAAATGCAGCTTGCAGCCACTGCTGGTTTCGATTTCCGACAGCTTCTCGCGCTTGGAGGCCATCAAGATTGCGATCAAGTAACGAGACGTCACGAAGACGGAGCGCTGGTTGTTGTCCACGATCTCCATGATCTTTGCTTTGGCGTTGTTGATCGCTTCATCGTCGTCACCAAACACGCAAACGTACGTGTCCTGGATATCGATGCGTACGTTGCTTTCCTTGCCTTCGTTCTCAATCTCCTTGATCTTGCTTCCCTTCTTACCAATGATGAGGCTCAGCAGGTGATTATCAGCCACTTCGTGCACCCAGTGGTGCTGCTCGAACTCTTTGAGACGTTCACGAAGCGCATCCTCCATGGCATCGATCTGCTTCTTGTTGCCCAACACGTGGATGCGACGTTCCTTCTTAAACACCTTGATGCGAGCCTCCGCCGCATCCGTACGCAGCAGACGCAGTTGCTTGGCCTTGTCGGCCATGAGGAACTCTGCGAAGAACACGAACTTGTACTTGGCGAACTCCGGTCCCTTGAACAGTTCCTTGTCTTCCGGTGTGAAGTTCTTCTCACGTTGCGATTGCTCGCTAATGAGCTCACGGACGAACTTCTCAGCACCCGCGACGCTCTCCTTCGTGCCCACAAGACGCACGTTGTTAGTCACCTTGTCAATGTCCACCAATGCCCCCGTATCCTCCATCAACTGGTTGATCGTCTCTCCTTTCTTGCCAATCAGCTTGGGAACGATCTCCGACGGCAGTAAGATGTCCACTTTACCAGCTGTTAGGTCGTTAATGGCCTTCTTAAGCAGCTTGGCCTTGTCTGGCGAGGCCTGAACCGTCAAGATGCCGTCCGCCTTGCTAATGTCGATCTTAAGCTTCAGCGACTTCTCCAGCTCGTGTAGATGCTTGGCCTGCTGGAACATGAGCACCTTGACCGTATCCGGATGCAGTCCAATGGAGTGAGTGGTAGCTAGAGTGATGTCCTCGATGGCTTCCTTGGCCGCCTGCACTTGCTCCGCTGCGCTCGTGATCTTAACGACGTTCAGCTTGTTGTCCACTTCGATCATAGTGCAGCAATCCTTCTCCATCTGGTGGACGTGCGCGAACTGTTTGCCGATGACCGCGCCCATTTTATCAGCGGGCACCGTCACCTCGATAGTGATGAAGTCTGCCACGGGCTTGTTGATGTGAGCCGCGAGCTTGAGCTTACGAATACCCTGCTGCAGTTGCTGCAGCGTGGCTTCATATTCCTTATGTTGCTCGAAGCGTTCCTGACGCTCCTGACGCGTGCGGTCAATCATGGCCTGGAACTCGTCGCACGCCTCCTGCTGCGCCAGTTTGTCTTTAAGTTGCTGCAACTCGCGCAACAGCACGCGCTCGTCGCCGGCCGACATGGACGTGGTGTTGCGGTGCCATTCCTTCTGCTTCATCTCCTCCTTGAGGCGCTCCGCTGACATGTTGGGGCGACGCGGAGGGTTCTTGAAGGCCACGCGCAGCTTCTCGTCCAGCTGCTTGCCGGCCGCCGCGTTGGCCGCTTTGGCGGCGGTTACGCTCTCCAGACGCTGCTGCATCTGCTGGAGCATCTCGGCATCGCTGGGCGTGGACATGGCGGACAAGCGGGGAGGACAAAGGGAGGGCGGGCAACCTCTTGAGTAGGACGGGATCTTTTTCACAAATGACACGTAGACGGCCGCCTGTAAATGACTTGTGATTTGTATGCAACTATTTTTGTCATTTTGTGGAAACTGTGTGTCACACATAAGACAGCAAGAGTGAAGGTCAAGTAAGTTGAAGTTTCTCTTAGCGGAATGGAGACCGCGTGTCCTGAAGGTTTCGGTTGGCCAGCGTCTTCTTCAAGGCGCTTGAGGCAGTTTCCCGCCGGATCTTGAGCACTGTGCCAGTTGTGGGTTGGGACGACGGCGATGTGGTTGCTGGTAATGCTGTAGGTGCAGGTTTTGTGGCCACAGAGCGGGGCATCGCCACGGCGTGCGCTGCACGCGACGGCATTGCCGCCTGCTTCTTTGTGGCTGTAGTTGTAGTACTGCCGCTTCGTGTGACTTTGCCGCTTTTGCGATTAGGCTTCGCTTTGCGTACAGATGCAACAGGGGCGGGGGGAGGCTCGGAGCTGCTCGAGTAGATGATGGGGTGGACTGCAGCAGGAGCTGTCGGCTGAAAGTGCTGTTGGTCTTTTTCACTGGCCTCGTGATGTTGAGTGGGTGAAGGCGCCACATTTAAGAAATGGAGCGCATATTTGCCGTATCGCTTGGTCATGATCTCGAGCTCAGTCCCCCACGAAGTTGCAGAGGCCGAACGATGGCGCGCGTGGTCCTGCATGTCAAGTGAGGAGAATGGAAGAGCGAGATCGCTGGTACTGTGTGACTGTTGTAGGGCTAGGCGGTTCATGAAACCCTCAAGCGAGCGATCGCGGCTGCTGCTCTTGGAAGCCATACAAGAGTCTTCGCCGCCTCCCACGGCTGTACGCATCTGCTGAAGGACACGCACGATAGCTGCAGGATTGACGCTAGTCATGGAGACTCGAGCTGGACAGGAAGAAGGCAGGCCGACCAGTGCAAGGAACTTGGTACCAGGTTTGATGGTATCTTGAAGCAGCACGGTCAGTTTGGAGCTGTGGTAGCGCACGAAGGCCACCTCTTTTAGGCGGACCTCAGCTAGTGTTGTCACAAGGGCCTCCGCTCCGTTCTCCACCGCAACTCGTTGTTTAACATCTTCGGGATTGTCAGACCACGGAAGCGATGGCTTCCCAGCAGCTTTCGCACCGTTGCCAGACCCTAGCGCCAACTCAACAATCTGGAGCTTTGACTTGACTGGCGCTGCGCCCGTGAGTAAGCTTTCGTACGACAAGCAAAGTGTCACAACTGTGTGAGTGAGTGACTCGATCAATGCTGGTACTGCACGCGTTTCTGCAAACGGCTGGACTGCATTGACCGTGAGATACTCTCGCCCCCCAGCGAGCACCATGAGAGCCTCCTCTGCGTTCTGCACCTCCAGTACCACAATTTGTCGTGCAGCGGAGCCGTTTGCATCTGTCGATGGATCTGACATTGCTTCGAGACCTAACAAGTCGTACACGGTCTCATTGAAAACTGCAAGGAAGCTGATGGTAAACTTGGCTCGGTGGAATCGAGTGTCGCTACCATGAGTTCTTACAGCTGCAAACAGCTCGCGTAGTAGCAACTCTGGAACTGTTTGCTGAGCTTCTGCGCCTCCAATTCGAAGTGGCGAGGCACCTACAAATGTCGTGACACATGCGTTGCATCCGTCTATGACAGACTGGAGAAGAGGCGTCACGGATTCGTGGCGGTCCCATTCGCGAGCTCGGTCAGAAAACACCGCGTCGCACTTGACGTCCAGCACTTCATCCGAGTTGGCACCATCTTCACGGAGGAATAGTTCGCCATTGCTGTAGTTGGCTCGAAGCACTAACTCGTGTGTCTCGCTGTCTCCAGCCACAGTATCTGATGATGACTCGACATTCTGCAACTGGCAAATGATCAGTGCGTCGCGTCTTGCACGCCACACCTGCTCATGAAGATGTCGACGTGCCAGTTCAGCGCTGTACAGTGCTAACCGCAGCGGAGCATGCTCGATATGGGCTGCTGCTGCATACCGAGATGATCGTTTGACGAGCGTCATGACAGGAGCACGAAGCCTGTCTAAGAATCGTCGGAAATCTCCTTGAATTGCCACAAGTGGTGCTCGAGTCTGTGCCAGTGTGGCTCGCATTCCACGCAGCGAGGTAATAGCACCTCTGGCTAAACCATTCACCTGTCGACGATACACAGCGTGGCGTTGAATGGCTGCTTGCTGAGACTGCAAGTGTTCCCGAGCGCTAGCTCCGTAGGCCTGGAAGGCCTTAGACTCTGCTGTTTTAGCGGCCACTGCCCCCTTGAGTTGATTTGCTTGATGCTGTAGGGCATCTCTCTCGTCACGTAAAGTTTCTAGTTCACGCTCTCGAACTTCAGCGCGCTGGCGGGCGGTCTGCAGTTGTTCTCGAAGAGCGACATTTTCCCGTTCTCGGTGTTCACTCTGTGCCTGCGCCTCCGTCCACTTCTCCATGATCGCTTTGAAATGGGCACCGCGTTTCCCCATTTCTACCGTGAGGTGCTCTACGTTGTCACGCAGCAACTTCGTCTCCTGTGTTCGCAGTTGATTTTCTTGGCGAAGTTCTTTAGCTGCTGCATCACTTTGCTCGAGCGCTTCACGATCTTCTCGAGCACATGTACGCAGTGCCGCTAGTTCATCGTGTTGCATTGAAATGCACGCGTTCAGCTCCATCACCTGCATCGCTCGTTGGTGCGCTTCCGCGAGCGCTGTCTCTTTGGCCTTCTTGGCGTCCAGCAGCTCTTTCCAGCAGAACTCGCCAGCATCTGCATCTAGCTGATCCCTCGCAGAGCTGGTTGACGCACTGTTTCCTTGTGACGGGGCGCTATCGCTTGTTGCCCTTCGGTCATTCTCAGCGACAGCAGCGCGCAGTGCAAGAACTTCTTTTTGCAGTTGATCCAGCTCCAACAACAAAGAGTGGTTGCGCTTTTCCACCTCCCCACGCTTGCTGCGCTCTTCTTGCACCTTCTCCGTCATACTCACGAGAAGAGAAGCCAAAGACTCGGGCTCAGATACTGCGTGTGCGTTTACCGTGGTGACGTCCTCTTCACTCTCATCTCCATGTTCACTTTCGCTCCCCAGGTCCTGCTGATCGGCCTCTTCCTCCTCCAGTTCTTCATGAGGTTCCTCATCATCAGATGCAGTTAATCGATCCATATTCTCCACTTTTCGCTTGCAAGGTTGTGATCCCTTCAACTAGCGGCTTTAAACAAAGGTTAATAGAGCTATGTACGCACAAACAACTGCAGAATCAGCAACCGGGATGTATGTAAATGTGCATTGCAGCATGGGAGCGTGCTCACGCAATGGCGCTCAACTTTTTATAGTCGTGTTGAAGTTGCCAACTTTAGATGGCTACACTTTTAGAATGAGCACCAATTTTTCTCTTCCATCTACTACGAAAAAAATGCGAGGCCCGCAGTCTGCTGATGGAAAGCTGACTCTGGGTGTTAAGGGCGGGCTGAGTAACCAGGAGATGGAACAGCTCCGCAGCCAGGTTAGTTCATCAAAGCAAGCTATATCGTATCTTGTACATGTAGTTTATGATTTTTGATGTGCTGTTTAGCTTGCGCAAGCAGCGGCATACGCTCATGTACCAGAACATAAACGCATTGCTCGAGCTGCAAAGGCTCAGTTGGCTTCAAAGCCGATGACCAAAATCTACCATCGATTAGACTCTGCCAGAGATGACAGTAGCAACCAAGCACGGCCATCCCGAAAGACACTGGCGAGCATTCAATACGAGCAGCAATTTTCAGCAGAGGCCTATGACTCACTGAAGCCGCGTCCTACTCGTGGCATCAGCACGGAAGCCAAGAAGATCCTGCAAGACGAGTACGTAACTAAACCACGAGAAGTGAGCTGGATCCCGCAAAATCTCTCATCAACAAAGCCAAACGAAGACCCTGAAGCGGACAACCAGATCTCAAGTGGCAAGCGTCGTGGACCTGCACCCATTCCGCAGGTGTTTCTCATGTAAAGAAAGTAGCTAAGCAATCGTTCGAGTTTCTTTTTAGTTAAGTACACAGTTCGTCCCTTTTGTTTTGATCGAGATCATTTCAGCTTGAAGGTATTACTCGAACCACACGGCCGCAATATTTCTTTTTACGACGGCATGTAGCGCCAGCGCGCGCGAGCGTCCAAGTCGTCCTTCTGGGCATATTGGCGCAGCAGTTCCTTCTTCTCGCGCTGTCGCTCCTTCTTGCGGCGATTTTCACGCTGATGCTTGGTCAGACCATCCACCAAAGGTTCAGCTGGAGCAGCAGCTTGCGTACGACGCACCTGGCGTTTGGCAGCACTGGAGGCGCCCACCACGTGCCAGCCATCGTCATCCGACTCGCTGGAGCTCGAGTCCGACAGTTCCTCCTGCACTACAGCCTCTTCGGCCACTTTCCCCGCCTCAGCAACTCGCGCACCTTCACTGTCATCGTCACTGTCGTCGCTTTTGGTCGGCCGAGTCTTGATGAACTCGGCCGGCACTCGATACTCCACTTCTCCGTCGTCATACTTCAGATGATATTCGTTACCTTTGCGTTGCTCCAATATGGTAGCTGGGAACCATTCGTTACCGCCTCCAAACCTGGCCAGTACCTCCTGATCTACTACAAATCTAGGGGCGTTGGAGGGTGGCAGCGATGCTTTGATCTTGCGAGCAAGGCGAGTGCCACCGAGACTCTTGGGCTTGAATTTACGCGTGGTCAGCACCTGTGCGGCCGAGAGTCCATCGTCCGAGTCGCTGTCACTTACATCATCATCATCACCGCCATTTGGCGCAGCCACAGCAGGAAGTATTGCCGGAGCTGCAGACGATTGGGGCTTCTGCGGAGGCTGTTGAGGTGGTGACGGAGAGTCGGACGACACGGATTTCTTGGCAGATTTCTTCTTGTTGCGCTTTTTGGAGCGTTTGGCGGACGACTGGGACGCAGGCGGGGATGATGTCTGCAGCCACTTGTACACAAAGAGCGAAAGCGCCGACAGAAGCACCGTAAGCACCAGGCGAGCCAGGAACGATAGTTCCGCCATCTTTTTTCTCTAAAAGTGCGTTTGGTTTCGACAAAAATGGCAGAAACAAATTGATAAATTAATTTTTATATTTAACAAATCGTATTGTAAAATACAAGTTTTTTATTTTAAATAAAAAAGAAACTGAAAATATATTTTAAAAAAATCAATTTTACTTGAGTACATGTTAATTAATTTGAACATCCAATATTGCGAGTTCTAGTCAAAATTGGATTGGCCGCTAGGTTCAATCTCCAGAGAGCCGAATCTCCGCCAATCGCCCATGCCCTTGATGGCTGTGGATCCCCACTAAGTACGAGTTCTGAGAGCCAAGAAAGCATATGGTTTCAAGTGGCGCGATTTTGTTCTGACCTGCTTTTTGTAAGTGAAAGACTCGACACATTTGCTTTACCGCCCAGAATACTCAATTTTAGGCGGAATTCACAAATAATCCCTTTAAAAAGCAGGGGGCAAAAAGTTATCCTTTTTTTAATTTAGGAACTTCATGTTATTTTATTTCGATATTATGACTTATTTTCAGGCTTATCGGATTTTAGGATAAGCCTGGGCTGAGGAGAGCATCGGAATTTATGGCTTTTTTGCAGCCGGTGTTTGTCAAGTCAAAACCAAGGCGTAAAATCTCGCACAAGACACTCATATCCATTTTAAAGTGTCCGTTTGTTCACAATGTTGTAAGAAAAGGCGCGTTTTGACTGGGACACTGTTTTGACGCCAGATTGGTTAATTTACAGACTTTTCGCGTACTACTGGTTGCAAAAAATCGGTTGCAAAAAATACCGTAAATTCTGGTAGTACCATGGGAAGGAATTTAGTGGAGTCCTGAGGAGTGTATCCGGAATATCCCGGCGCAACAATGGGCTGCGTATACAGCCGATAAGACAACGAAGCTATACGACTGGGAAACTACAAACTTTGTCGAGTCAGAAAACTCTAAGGCGCTTCCCACACGAGGCCAGAACCCTTCGCGGCTAATATGGCTTCAACAAACACGTCTGCTGTTTCTTCCACACTTTTCACGGAGCTCCGCTGGCCGCAGGGCTCCGCGCGACCAAGGCGCGCATGGCACGCGCATTGTCAGCTGCACCAGCATCGGGATCAGCATCGCAGGACCAGTCGGCTGCGCCGTCGTCAACAGCGCCACTGACGTCACATCAGTCGCCACCACTGCCATCCTCTTCGTCATCTATTGGCTATCCTGTTACACTCACCCCTCCTCCCAAAATGGAGTCTCGTCATGGTGGTCGCTGTCCGTCTCGACGTCGATCTCCTCCTCCAAGTTGCCCATTGTCCTATTGGTATCGTCCTTTTCGGTTTTGTTCTTGTCCTCCAGCTCAGGCTCGCTCCACACCGCCCGTACCATCCCTTGACTCGCCGCAACGAGTCTCATAAGCGCTCGCAAGCACCCCGGTCGCCCGCAGGCCGACCGACAACCGACAGGCTTCACGCTTTCTCCCCCAGTGCGCGACTTGTGCCCTGCAGGACACACCTGCCACTCCGGGAGCGCCGACTGCTCCCCCCAGTCTACCGCACGACGCCATAGCCGTTTCCGATGTGACGCCTCACCGAAACGGGGTCTTTTCGCCGCGAGCCTTTCGCTCCGATAGATCACCCGACCCGGAGGCAATCACCGGGCCACCTTCCTCGTGCCACCGCGCCGCTTCCTGGGCAGTCCTATGGTGTGTCTGCTCACATGCAAAACACATCGCGTGCTGGTCCCACAACCCATCAGGGCTGGGACCAATAAGTGCTATCAGTATATCTTGAACAGGGAAGCTTGGGGGGGGGGCGTGCCGAAAGTAAAGTGCCGCACCCGCAGTTCAGACGGATAAAAGCTTTTAGAAGCTTCTACAGCCGCCCTACATCTGCATCTGTATTAATTACTATATTATAAAATTCGTAATAATACTAACCGCTCATTCCTACAGGTCAATAATCAACCAATCAGATACAAGTGGGCATCATATATAAGACACGTCCCTGCTCATTCACACTCCAGTATGGCATTTCATGCCGGCTCCTGATCGCAGCACTGGACAAAGTGGAAAAGAGCGTGATGCTGTACGACGTTTTCGACTCCGACTACTTTGTCAAGGCGTACACCAATGCAAACAATGTGTGAAACGGCAACTGCATCGAACTTCCACTGGACGATAATGTAAATGCTGATGAGACCGTTCTCGCTTCTCTCCCCACCATCAAACAAAGGCGTCACAAAAAACAAGCGCGTTCGGAGTCGTGGACAAATTAGTGGTGGTTTTACCTGTAAGCCGCGGCTGTGCGGGACTTGCCGCCTCCCTGGGCACAACGCACGCACGCGCGAGCAACAATGAGGTCCGCGCTCAAGTCCTAACGACAACTTTCTACTTGTACATGTTTGCGCACAAATATGTTTAACCCTTTGTCTGGGTAGTCAATATCACCGGTGCTTTTGCTTTCGATTTTTTTTAGTGTTTTGCGAAGCCGCACGTGCGCTCTATTGAAGCTGTAGAGTTGTAGAGTAATAGGCCGGATTACGAAAATTAGAAAGAGTACCAGGATCTGGCATGGGTGGTCATAATGTGGCAAGTGCTAATTGGATAGTTACCAGGGTCCGACAATTTCTCCTTGTTGTATGCTGTACAGGGGCTGATTAGGATTTTTTCGAAATTTGAATTTGATTTTAGCATCCAGTACGGGATAGTTTTATGCAGAATTACGGTGGCAGAACCTGTAAAAGCCACAATAATAAGTACACGTATAAAATACATTCTTAGAGCATCCCCAGCAGTAGGTTGCAAAGGCAGCGTCACAAATAAAAGTAGTGCGTTTCGTTTAGGACTTGGGAAGAGTTTTTATTTCTCAGCAATTAAAGTCGCTGAAAAACAAAAAAGGATGACCCTACCACCGGTAGCAGGTTGTATAGAAGCGTAGCTGCCACTTGTAATCGAATGCACGGCAAGATTAGGAGCCGAAAGCAGAGCGACGCCGTGTGCCTTTATGGCGACAATTTAGCTGAGAGCTGTTAGGCGTTCCAATCGCCTTTAGAAGAGGCTCGAACCGAAATTCAGACTCTGCTCTCTGTAACTCCCATATTCGACCTTCTAGTTCCACCGTCAGCGCCGACTTAAATCTGCCTTTAAATTTCCAATGATGTGGCGAGTACAGAAGCGCAGGTCGAGCCCTAGCTGCTATGCCACTCTTTCCACGATCCACTAACAGAGGAAATCCTCTGACACGATTACCTTCCGCCTCACAGTGCTGGAAGAACCAGAGGCAATTGTACATACCCTCGGAGGGGCCTCGACTAACAGCTAGCACAATTTTTCATTATTTCCATTGCGCCCCGTGAGGACCAGCATTAGATGCTGGTGACGAGGGGTCTTTATGAACGCCCCGTCAAAGCCCATGTGGTGTAGTGATTACTCCATAATTGTCACCAGACAAAGACTCAACCATGAACAAGTTGCTCAAGCTACGAACGCTCGGTCGCATGGCGTACAGTGACCTCAAGGTGCAAGAAACTCGACCATGCCACTACCGAGTCTTCGTTGGGTCCAGTTACGGTCAAGATGTCACTCAACCCAAGCTGTCCTTATTACTTATAACGGGATTGGCCGGATTCGCATGCAGGGGCCAAGAACTGACCAGCCACGGTACGAAGACTCGGTGGCGGTTGGGATGAGTTCGTGGAAGTCTCCACGACCTTTTGAATGCTCGGCCGCGGTCTGGAAAGGGACGTTGGAGGATGAAGAGGCACATGCGACGGTGTGAGCGTCGCTTGGCGTGCAAGAAGATCCATAACGGATCGTAGCTCACTTGATATTAGTATACATGATTAGGATTGCATATTAGGACATGGCCTGAAAGGGCAACACAAATACAGAACAGAATTTTCACACAAGCACACAGAGCGAGGTCCGGCTTCAAAGTAAGCGTCTGGTCAAGCTTGTTTGGGTGTGTTATGCCTGTCGGGGAACTCGAAGCTCTGTAGCGAGGGTTCATCCGGCAAGGCCAAGAGACTGTGTGTGTATTGGCCGATTATATATCGGAAGGTTTGCGTGACGGCTATATCTTGCCTATTTGCACGGTTAAGAGTGCTTGTATTGCCTCCTATATATTCTTCCAACCGAGTGTTGAACACTCGGTGCCCTCGTAAAAGGCTTAACTGTGCTTGGTACCCTTCCGCTGTTGGGATCACGAGGATTCATAACACCTGCTAGCTTTGCTCGTGCTAGGAGCGTGTTCTTATTCTAACTGGTTGGCCTATATAAGTAGTTTGCAAGGTCCAGTCTGTCCCAGTGCAGGGCAGAACTGAGGTCTTCAGGTCCGCCCGAACGATCGTTAGCTATCCTAGCTGACGTATTGTTGTGGGAACATCCTAACTACACTAGTAGCTAGAGTTCACGTGGGATTTACTACACCACAACTGGCGCCGCGACCCGGGAACAGAGTGAGACCATGTGTACTGTTTGTTTGGCCCTCCAGCTAACGGGCAACCAAGAGAAGAAGAACAAGAAACAAGAAACAACAAGAAAAATGGCGAAAGGATCACCGACGGTACCAGCTACTCCTGCCAAGCCCGGCGGAACACGCTACAAAGGTTCAAGTCCGGACGGGACGGCTGCACGACTTACAGCTGTCTCCGTATTAAGGAGGCGAAGGATTTGATCTCGAGCAAGCCAGCGGAGTTCCCGTTGACTAAAGTTGCAACGTTGGAGCCAGCACTTGGTGGCTGCGACGATGCTCAGAAGACGTTGGAGGAGCGATTAGCACCGCCGCCGACATATTTCGACTCGAATCTCGCAAGGAACCACGCCAATCGAGGCTACGGATTGGGTTTGCGCTCGACTGTCGAGTATTCGGAGTTGCTGGTCACGTATCGCGACATGTTCTGCCGGATGTGCTACGATTATCATTGTCTGGAGCATGGCATTGAGCACCCTCTCCCCTCCCATCGAGTTGACCCCGCCAACCCACCGCTTCACTGAACTCTCAGTGAGCTTCGAGGACGAGGCGGACAACGATCCTGACGCCCATGATTATGATGATTACGAGGATAAGACGCCGGCTCCAGAGCCAGGCGCGACGACTCCGGAGACGGCCACGTTATCGTCGGGGCTGAGCGGGGCGACGAAGTCGCTATCGATCCGCCGTTACGACGTTGGGCCAGGTCTTGAGCATCCATTGGCATTCCAACATTAACACGAGTAGTTTTACCTGAGGAATAGTGAAGTTTAGGCGAGTCCGAGCAGTAGCGTCATCAATGTCTTTATCAAAACGGTTGCAAACGTTGATTCTTAGCAGAGTTTCGAAGGGGGGGGTCGGAGTAGTTTTTAGTGCAAAGAAATGCATCGTCTTTTAGAAGCGCTCCATGCGCCCGCGGGACGCGATCCAGACGGCGGCAATGACGGCGTTGGCTTGCTGGACCGTTAAGCGAGGTGCTACAAAGGTCATGTATGTGCGTTGCGTGATTGGCCAGAATGGAGAACTGAATCGAAATCGCCGTTGAGATAAATACCAATTTGCTCAACCCTAAACACGTTTGAGAATAAGTTGTTACTGTTTTTTTGCTTCACCGCATCTTTGCACCTGAATCTCACCTAAAATCGGGCTCCGAAAAGTCTCTAATGTGGGATGCTATTAACACGAAGCTCGAGCAGATGTGTGTGTGAATGCGAGGGGGGGGGGGGCTTGTGCTGGTCGTGTTGGACAATCCAACACGTCGACATAGTTGAAGTGGTAAACACAAACTTTACCACACCAGCTTCATGTGGTGCACACAACATCAACTAACGACGTTGCATCCGTCGTGCAGTCTTCAAGATATCCGTTACCGCGCAATACTCGCAGTCCTCCTTCTTCCTCCAGCTTTAAATATGGGCGCCGGCAGCAGCTCCGAGCTTCCAATGAGTCAGACGGACTTCGAGTCCTATACTGGCAAGCGCTACACCGTCGAGGTGCCCAACACACGCGACGCCAATCATGGTCCAGCTTACGAGGTCCCAGACAAAGAACCCGTTAACGAAGACGAGATGACGCTGTACCACAATTTCCTCGTCGGCTGCAGCATCGAAAACGGCAACCGACCGCTGTACGGTCGACGCACCATTGACCCCGACACAGACAAAGCCGGAGCCTACGAGTGGATCACATACAACCAGGTCAAGCTGCGCATGGAGCGCGTGGCCAGCGGCTTGACGGCTGTGGGCCACATGAAACGCCAAGACATGGTGGGCGTCTTCTCCAAGAACCAGTTAGAATGGTGTCTGGTCTCACACGCATGCGACCGCATGAGTTACGTCCTCGTGCCGCTGTACGACACACTGGGGCCCGACGCTGTGCCCTTCATCGTCAACCACACCGAGCTAAGAGTGTTATTCTGTGGCAAAAAACAGTTCGACGTGGTCATGGACTGTATAGCTGACTGTCCTACACTGCAAATCGTCATTCAATTCGAACCAGTGACCGAGAAACAGCTACACCAAGCCAAGGAGAAGAACATCGAGCTCCGAAGTCTCCACGAGCTGGAGCTACTGGGCGAAGCAGACCCTGAACCTGCCGATCCTCCGCTACCCACGGACGTCTCGACACTCTGCTACACTTCGGGGACTACAGGAGACCCCAAGGGAGTCATCCTACTACAGAGGAACTACGCGTACGTGGTCCGACAGATGTGCAATCGGATGCACATCCTCCCTACGGACTTGCACTGCTCGTATCTGCCACTAGCGCATGTGTTCGAACGCGCAGTGTTGGGCGTTCTGCAGGCCCACGGCGCTTCTGCAGGCTTCTACCAGGGAGATCTGCTCTTGCTCATGGACGACCTGGCGGAGCTTAAGCCGACGGTCTTCGTCTCAGCGCCGAGACTGTTTAACCGCGTGTATGACAAGATCACGCAGGGCGTGGCTGCTGCTGGAGGACTCAAGAAGATCCTGTTCGATCGTGCGCTTGCAGCCAAGTTAGCAGGAGTCCCAGACGGCCACAAGACCCACGCGGTGTGGGACGCGTTGGTGTTTTCCAAGGTTCGCATGGCCCTTGGGGGTCGTGTGCGTCTCATTTTCTCAGGTTCTGCCCCGTTGAGTGCTGAAGTGAAAGAGTTTATGAAGGTTGTCTTCTGCTGCGATGTCGCGGAGGGCTACGGACTGAGTGAGACGGCTGCCGCTGTGGCTGTTGGGGGCGTTGACATGCCGATGGGACCTCATGTTGGAGCACCGCTTATGTATGGACAAGTGCAGTTTGAAGACGTGCCTGAAATGGGCTACACGAGTCAAGACAAGCCTCGTCCGCGTGGAGAGATCTGCGTTCGAGGTCCCATGGTCTTCGCTGGATACTACAAGGAGCCGAAGAAGACTCGAGAGTCAATCGATGAGCGTGGGTGGTTCCACACAGGCGACATTGGCTGCTGGAACGCCGATGGGACACTGAGTATCATTGACCGAAAGAAAAACATCTTCAAGCTGGCTCAGGGCGAATACGTCGCTGTGGAGAAGATTGAGAACATTTACTCCAAGAGTAAATACGTGGCTCAGCTCTTCGCCTACGGTGACTCGCTTCAGAGTTGCCTGGTCGGTGTCCTGGTGCCAGATCCGGAAGTGGCGGAGGCGTGGGCGAAGGAGAATGGACTGAGTGGGGCGGACGCTTCCAGTGCGAAGGTTGTGAACAATCCAGAGTTCCAGAAAGCGGCACTAGCAGACATGACTCGAGTTGCCAAGGAGGCACAACTGCGTGGCTTTGAAGTCGTTAAGAGCGTGCACTTCCACCCGGAGCCATTCTCACTGGAGCAAGGACTCATCACTCCCACATTCAAACTCAAACGTCCGCAACTCAAGGCTTTCTTCCAGCCACAGATCGATAAACTCTACGAAAAACTCAAGTAAAACCAGGATACCAGTAGGATGAACAGTTCATTTGCATATCTAAACTCAAATACTATTTTTTCTATCTAATCTTTTCTTGAATCGATACTAAAAGAGGTTCCTCTATATTAATAAACGTGGTTTCGATGCTCTTTTCCTTCTCGTTGATTCATTTTCTTGGTGTCAAAAGACTCGATGGCATCACTAGGAACCGTCACTGCTCCACCTGGAGGTAGCAGTCGTCCGAAATCTGCCAGTGTCTTCCCGTCTGCAAACCGCAAACTGGTTCCAGTTATTGTACCCGTCCATTCGAACCAGATTTTGAATTCTCATCGACGTCCTCAATCTGGTCGACACCGGAGACCACCGACTGCAGTTCTAACCAGTCCAAGACCACGACCATGCAACGTCTCGATGCAGCTATGGCGACAACCTGGAACTCCAGCAGCAACGCGTCACAACTCGATCGTGCAGCGTGTAGTGCGAGACGAGATCGACGAGCAGCGAACAGTGACGCTCGAGGCCCAGCGTCAACTCCACGAACTGCACGCCACTATCGCTCGTCGAGAAGAAGAACTCAGTCTAGCACAGCGACATCTCCACGCTTTCGATCCGTTGTCTTCAAGTAGCGAACAAACGTCCAAAACGCAACCAGAAATCGTCTCTAGTCTGAAAGAAGAAATCGCACACCAAGACGCGTATAAGAAGCGTCTGCGCTACATGCACGAGCGACTAGAACAACAAGTTCGGTACTTGGAGGCCAATGCTGACCTGCTCGCTGAAAGGAAGAGAGCGGCTCATCGAGAGCGAACGTTGTGTCGGAATCGCATCAAAATTGAGTCCGACAAGAACCGCCATATACAGCAACAACTGCGTGAGTTACACGACAGACGAGCGGGTTTTAAACGCAGCGCTCTGCCAGTTATCGAGTCGTATCGAGACGAGTTGGCTTCCCGGTTAGTGATAACTCAGAGACGAAATGACGCGGATCGTCGACGCGATGAACTTTTGAGGTTTATAGGCACTAGAACTAGTGGATCGAAAGTCACGAGTAGATCAATTACAAGCGCATCGGCTGCGATAACGAGGGAGCGAGTGCCAGGCAAGATACAGCGGCGCGAAAGCTACAATATATTGGTAGACGACGCAGATGAGAATAGACGAGAGACGCTGTTTGCTGTCTACGAAGGGCAGTACGCGCGTGTGTTACGTGAGACTGGGGAAGTGGATCTGAATGTGGTGCTGGATCGCTTCCAGTCGTACAGAGAGAGCACCGCTAGACTGCGTGAAATTGAGGCCGAATTACGCACTGAAAGCACGCGGTTAACGCGCGAACAACAGGCGCATAACGCGATGGTATCGCGGCTTCGGGTATCCGGTCCTGGCGGAATAACGGAGCGCCGTCAGCGACTACGCGACCGACTGGAAGGAGCTCTACACACGCAGCAGTTAGAGAAGAGTCAAGCTCGAGAACATATGAACACGCAGCTCAAGGCGTTCGTGTTTGTTCAGCAAGGAGTACTGCATATTGTGGCTCTGCTACTTTGTCTCGAAGACCGACCGGGAATAGCGTTACCCGGTCAGGTTTTGGCGTCAGCGCGCACTGTTATGGGAGGGTCTCATCCAGCCGAAACAGCGCTGAAAAGTGTAGCTCCAGCGCTGCAATCGCTGCTGCATATCGCTCGAGATATTGGACGCCGTGGCTTGCAACGCGAGTGGCTGAAGCTACCAGCGATCGACTACTCGGTGTCTCAAGTTGCTCGACTGGAGCAGTTCGAATTCGACTCGAACCAAAAGACCAACAGGTCAATCAACAGCGAGGATAAGTGCATTGAGGAACAGAAAATCGACGAAGAGCAGCGAGATGCCATTGCCATGCGAAAAGTGATCAAGAATCAGGAGAAGGAGACGCTGCGTCAGGCTGACACGATCCTCCGTCAAACGTATGACGCCAGGAAGTTGCTACAAATGCAGCAGCTACATCAGCAAAGGAAACTGCAGTCGCCGACGCAAATTCAGGACAAATCCGACGTGGAGATCGTGGCCGCTCACTTCCGTGAACAGCGACGTATCGAGAAACAGGAACATCGTTTCACGAATGGAAATGCACAACCTACGAGTAATCGTCGAAGCACAGTGAGTAGCTACAGCGCGATAGTACCAGGAGCTCAAAGTCAAAGACGAAAACTATAATAAAAGTGATCAATTATCCTCGGAAACATGCGCGCATGAAGCGGTTGTAGTCGATGAGGCCGTCGTCATTGTCGAACGCTCGGAGCACAGCTAGCAGACTCGTGTCTGTAATTGGCAGCGCGTACCATTCCATCATCTGCCGGAAATGTGCAGCACTCACTCGCCCCGTGTTGTGCTTGTCCAGCGCTTTATACGACGCGTACACTTCTTTCCACTTGGCTTGGACGCCAACGCGCAGATCTTCTGGGATGTCCTCGCTTCCAGTAACTTTGATCTTCACGGGGGACATGAACGATAAGCTCGGTAACGAGTCCCCAGCTCCAGTTCCATTGGTACTAGACCTAAAGGCACTCAGCCAACTAGTGAGTTGACGTAACAGCGCGTGGTAGTTGAGACGTCCGTTTTGTTCCGCGTCGTATTTGAGCTGCAGACGCACGAGTTCTTCCTGATCCAGTTCGACGCCTAACTCCCCCAGCACTTTACGTAGCGAGGAAGGAGTGACGCTTCCTCGACGCTCCGTGTCCAACGTCTGAAGTTTACGCGCGAGCTGCTTCCACGCCGTTTTGCCTTGCGTTTGAAGAGCTTTTTGAAGTTTCTGCTCCACTGCAGCGGCACCGGCTGTAGCCCCAATACCGACGTTTAGAGAGGCTCGAGGGTTCTCCACTGCGTGGTTTACAGCCTGAGCTGCGAGGACGTGACCAGCTCGACTGGTTAATTGTCTTGAAGCCACAATTGCAGCTGGAGAGCGACGCACAGCGCGAGGGCTGAATCCTACAGCGCTGTAGTACGAACAGTGACTCGATGGATCACTCATAGACGAGTCCTTACCCACTTTATCGGGGTCTTTCCCACCCAAAGCATGCAACAACTGCAGATACTTAACTTGGCCTGTTGTTCGTTCGCCTTGAGCGTCTTCTTCCTCGTAAAAGCTCAATAGTTCATGGACTACTGTATCATCTCGTAAGTTAACTCCTAATCGCTCCAAAGCGCGTCGTAGCTCCGGATAGGTGAGTAAACCAGAGCTGCTAGGGTCCATATTAGCCAGGAGCTTATACACAGCGCTTCGCTGGGAACGAGAGAACGTCATCAGGTGTCGTATCGCTGCACGTGCTTCGTGTACATCTAGAGGTTTATCTTTGGCTATTGAGTCTGCATTGAAGCAGTCTCGTTCCTCTTCTTCGTCGTCTTCTCGCACCACAAGCGCCTGAGCTTGGAGACCAACTTTTCCGTCCATATCCAGCAAGAATCCGCGATAGTAGAACTGACCCCCGCGTGCGATGTACCTCGCAAAGAGCTTGGCAGTTGCTCGTGATTCTCTCCACTTGGTGCCTACTTCTGAGCTCAACTTAGCGCATATTCGAGTGAATACCGCTAGACTGACAAACCCTCGTTTATCCGAGTCCCCCGCTCCCAGCATCCGTTCTAACGCACTCACATTAGCTCGAAAGAATTGCCGTAGTTGCTCCAATTCTGAGCTAAGGTCCGATTCAGCATCTCCAAGCGAAGGTCCGTTCGACGTCACCGCTTTACTTCTACCTTGAGGTTCACAGTCTTCACTGGGATCGGTGGATTCTAGGCCGGGATCCTCATAGTCCGTGAGGAAGGACGTGTACCGGATCAATGGGGAATCGGTTGCGATGCTGCGGTCTTCGTAAAAGTAGCAGAGGAACGCTGTCTGAGCTTCTGTCAACGACAGAGCGTCACGAACTGCGAGGGCAAAGGCTGGCGTCGAAACTCGACCTTGTCGACGTGGATCACACGCAGCGAGACGATCTTGAAGCGCTCGCCACTCCACCGCACCGAGACGAGCTCTAGCTACGCGTACGCTCCACACCAGCACAAGAGACTCCGTGGGTGCTGTCGCCTGTTGACTATGCTGAAGGCCGACAGCTATTGCACCCCGTGCACCGTCACCTTGAAGAGGAGGCGCGAAGAAACTTTCCGTATCAACGACTCTTGGTCTGTAGCTTTTAACTAGCGATCGATAGTCCATAAGTTGGTGTGCGTGAGAGCCACACGCTCGGAAAAGTGAACCGAAATGTCGAGACGGCAATGGACCGAGATGTTTGCTCAGTACACAAAGCAGTTCAGCCGCAGGTACGAGGCCACTTTTGGTTGGATCACTGAGCTCTAATTCCACGTGAATCGCTCGCCAACTTGCATCGGATAGACGGGAAAACGCTTCTTTCAGTTCGTTCCCAGGCGACGATAACGCTACGCGGTTCTTATACGCTCCATTGACGTCTTTATACCCCGGGAAGACCAGTGAACTGTTCTCCTGTAAGCTGCGCCTCATAATTTCTATTCCTCTCGGATGCGCCACATCACCAAAGCTATTGACGAATTTGCGGTAGTCAACGCTGTCCCTGTTGTCTCCATCTACAACAGAGTGCAACACAGTAGCCACGTCTTCTTCGGACTCAACAAGATGGAGATCTCGCAATGCTTGGGTGAAGACTGGAGCAGGGACGAAGCCCGAGTCAGAGGAGTCAAGAGCATTGAAAATACCCAGAACCTCTTCGGTTCGTGTCTTGAGCCTGTTCCCGACTACGATACGAAGCTGTTCAAGCACCACGAGGTCTTTTCCGGTCTCTGGTAGCTTGTTGGTTTTCTTGCTGGAGGTTTTCTTTGGTGACTGTCCTCCCAAGACACCGGTGACTCCAGGAGACTGTAGCGTCTTGTTGGTCGCCGTGATGTTGTTTGCTCCCGTTCCAATTGCCACTTCAGAAATTGGTTTACCAGCCGGTCGATCGAATACCAGCGAGTTGCTAACATTGTTGGTATCGCCGTGCCGGAAGCTGCTGCCGAACTGGGCGAGAAATTCGTGATAGTCGATACTGGAGCCATCCTGCGAAAGCTCCTCCAGAGCTGCAGTTGTTAATGGAGGGATATTAAGGCCAGTCAACACACGCGCGAACGTCGTTTTCGACAGCTTCCCAGTACCGCCAGCACCGGTTTCTGCTGCTCGACATGCATCCCGTACAGCAGTCCAAGAAACGCGCAGGTTGGCGCCCAGCAGTGCTCGAATCTCGCCTATAAGTTGGGAATGACGCGCACTCAACCTTGATAAATGCTCAGCAAGTTGTGGTTTCTTCGCAAGGGTTCGACAGGCAGCAGCGGCGACAAGACCGCTGGTTTCGTTCGGACGGCCCGTGACGGCCGTACCCGTCGCGGGACCTCGAAAAGGCCGGGCGAGTTCATCCACGAAATCGACGTAGCTAAGTCCTCGCTCGTTGTTCTCTTCAAATTCATGACGAAGCGCTTGGGCCTCCGCACGCGTGATCACGATGCCGTGAGCTGCGAATACGTCGCCCAAATGGGCGAGTGACAGTGTCTCGCGCGCCGTCGCCAGCTTGAAATTGCTCCCCAGGTTACGAATGTCGCCACTCAAGATCAGCGGCTTCTTTCGCAACGTCGGAGGAATCGGCGACTCGGCCGGTCGAATCACCGGTTGAGCTTTGGCATCGCCATTTCCAGACGATAACTTGATGGGGGATGCACTGAGTAAATAGGTGCGACCACCGCGTGCAGCCGGCGCCGTCGGCTTCACAGGCCGCGGCGTCACGGATGGCGCCAGGCTACTCTGCATCGTCCACCGACGCCACCTTTCAAGTGTGCGGCTGGAGGCGACAGGAATATCAACGCTATATCAAGCAGAATCGATCGACAACTACATGCAAGTCTCCGCTATTCCTGGTGGTCGTTCGCGTATCAACACTTCGATTTTAAGTAAAATAGTTACATACGAACGCGGGTACCCGACAGGTTTAGTTGATTGTCTTCTAGCCCTTCGAAGGAATCTAAGTTGCGGGTTTGACTAGCTTCACTCTCCGGGGTTGAGCCAAGCATCCGCTCGTTAAAGGTGGCATGCAGTCGCAACGCTTTTACCAACGTGTCAAAACTGGGTTTGAAGCCCATTCCGTTCGACATGAAGTGGAACAGCTCGCTGCGTACTAAAGTGTACCGCTTGTCGAGTCCCGGATCCATATCGTTTAATACAATGGGGAAGATTGGTCGACCTTTGTCCTCAGCGAATGCTAGTTGGTCACGTACCAGCTCGTTCCCCATCGTTTGTCTGGAAACCAGCACAACGAAGCACGAGCAGCGCAGGATCGTTTGCTGTGCGACCTGAATGCGCGTGTAGAAGTCTTGTCCGCTAACGTTTTGGTCGCTGTAGCAAGGAATTCCGGCCTCCAAGAGTTGCGCTACGAACTGCTGTACGAACAGTTCGTGTTTGTCTCCATGAGAGAGGAAGACGAATTGACCCTCATCCATGTCGTCTGGGTTGGTGATGTTAGTGCGGTAGGGATCCCATGAAGCGGTGGAGAGCTGCATGTCACTCAGTGTCTGCAACATCGTGCCTCGATTACTGCGTTCAACGTCGGAATCCTGAGCCAGACGGCGACTTCGAGATAGATTAGTCTGCTTGGTAACGTAGCGGTGCTTCTCGACTTCATCGCGCACGCCATCCAGTAGAAGATGAAACTGGGATCGGTACCTCATTTCATCGTAGTCGTACTCGATCCTGCCTTCATCGTGACGAAGACCCACGATAGCCGGCTCGAATGGAATAATCTGTCGTGTGTACAGATATACCTGTAGATTCTCATCGACGATGGCACCTTCGGTGGAGACCGCCAAGATGGGAGTGCCGACCTGTTTGGCCAGAGCCAATTCCTTCAGACACCACTCCGACGACGCGTAGTCTTCAGTCAGGATACACAGCACTACCGACGCGTTGGTGATGCCACGAGCAATCTCCTCACGCCACACAGCTCCACCGCCGATACCGCTCGGATCCATCAAGTCTAACCAGGTTGTAACATTCGCCTCTTCCAGTGACTGACGTAGTTTCCGAGCAAACGCCAAGTGCGAGTGCGTGTAGCTGATCATGACATCTCGTTGACCAGCAGCTCGCTTCAACTCGAACAGCAACCGAGTGGACGCAGTGCAGTCAAGTGGACGCAGCCCTTCGGTATTCATCCGCATGAGATCTCCACCTGACGCCAGCACAGCCAACGCAGACGCCTCATTCTCCTCACGGACAGCAACGTGCAGTGCCGTATCTCCCGTTGTCGGCAGTTGGTAGCCGATGTCGCCACCTGCAGCTGTGAGTTCACTAACAAGTTCTCTCGACGCATCCAACGCTGAGGCAGCACACATGAGAGGCGTCATGAACTCTCCGTCGGCCAGATTCGGGTCTGCGTTGGCCCGAAGCAGAGAGCGAACCACCTCCAGCTTGTTGAGCTTCGCCGCCCAATGCAACGGCGACCGGCCACGGACATCCTGGAAGTTCGGGTCGGCTCCTCCTTCCAGCAAGGCATCCACCGCCTCCGTGGCTCCACTGATAGCTGCCCAGTGGAGTGGTGTCCGCCGATTGACCCCCACGTAGCCCATTTCCCCCAGACAGTCCACGTCCGTCTTCCGTGCGATGAATTTACGTACAGCTGCCACATCGTTGTGAGCTGCTGCCAAATGGAAGGGCGTGAGAGCAACGTCACTTCCCCATTCTTCCAGCTCATGAGCCACAGCGTAATTACCTCGAACATACGCGAGTTGCAACGGAGTCATCGTGTTCATAAATCCTGGGTCAGGGATCACCAGAGGGTCAGCTCCATGCAGCAGCAACTCGCGAGCGATTTCGGCGTGTTCGGCCAGGAAGAGCGGCGGGATCCGGTTCGACCTGAACGAAGCTTGAGCGAGTGTACCAGGCGGTACCCCTCGCTCCAACAACCACCGTACCGTTAGCAGTTGTCCCGTAGCAACAGCACAATGCAGCGGTGTAAGGAGGTTCGTGTGGAAGATCGAATCGGCCGATTCCGCGTCGCTGCCCTCGGGTCTCTTGACAATCAGTTGGATGAAGTGCCAGAAGAATCCTCCAGTCGAGATGACGACTCGCTGCACTTTATCCAGCACTGTGAGGTCGAATCCGAACTCCTCCAACAGCTCCAACGCACGGATATTGCCAAGTCCAGCTGCGATATGCACGGGGTTCTCAGTGGATCTCGCGAAGAACTTCCACCTGATCTTCGGAGTCGCGTAGAACTCTCGTGGGAATCCGATCTCGCTCTTCATCAGTCCTCTCTCCTTGGCGTATTCGAGGATCTCACGCATCTCGTGGACATCTCCTCGTCTTGTGGCGTAGTACAGTCGCGTGCGGATAACAGCCAGCATCTTCTTGGCCGTGTCGAGCTTTTTATCTGACCGTAAATCCGCGTATTTCCTTAAGTCTCCGGTCTGGTCGTTCTCTGCAAAAGCCCCTAACTGCATCTTGATATGTTCGCGATACCGTGCGAAGTAATAGAGCACAGTGAACAGCCCCAAGTAGCAGAACGCGGCGCCGATCGTGAATATCTGTGCGGCGACACTGCCGCACGAGTTGAGCGCCCCGATGAACAGCACGTAGAGGAAATACACGACCAATCCGACGTCGAAGAACAGCATAAATACAGCCAACACCTCGCACAGCTGGAAGACGAAGCAGCGTCGGATAGTCGCCACGCTGCCAGCCTCAGGCTCTTCCTCTAGCGTTTCTTCATTGGCGCTGCCGCTGTCGTTCTTGCTTTTCAGCTTTCGAGAGTTTAAAGCGGTGCGTTTAAAAGGCTCGAACGCTCGCAGTCCAGAGCCTGGAAGCGATAGAATTATTGCGGCCGGGAGCGTCTGGTAGATGAGGTTGGAGAACGCCGCGAGCGAGTGGCAGTCGTCGTACTCGTCCGAGTCTTTGTTATTGTCGAGCCAAGTCTCGACGAATGCACTGTTGAAGATGACACCCACCGCTAGAGCGGCGGAAAGCAGCATGCCAGAGCGCATAAGCCGCCGCGCGAAGAAGGAATTATTGAGGAACTGGATGAAAAGCCAATGCTTGGGCACGTCTGCGAGTTTGCCCTGCAGTTCCTCCATATTGGCCTGATGTCTCCGCTTCATCTCCAGCCATATCGGTCGATCTGATGGGGACTGTGCGATATGGTACGACGAGTGTGACGTGACGCTGGAACTGTCGTCTACAACGAGCGGTGACCGACGAATTCGCCGAGCGGAGGTCACGATGGGCTCATCCGGTTCGCGAGCGGCTCCGTGGCCACCGGAATGAGGCCGTCGACTGGTTTCAGTGGCAACGATCGCCTCGGTCATTGAGCAGACAAGTGGGTAAGTGGATCACGAACGGTGGACTCTTACACCGTCAAGCGTGGCAGATGGAGTGTGCAGACAGCAAATCGCATAAGCTGGAGGTTCTTATATCGTGTGGACGTTGAATCGAGGATAGGATACAGTGAAAACTTTGTTTCGATGAGGACAGAACGTCCTTAAAACAAGGATTGGAAGCGCCGATTACGTCGCGATTTGACGGATTGTGCTGCTTGTTGACCCGCAAGCAGCCAAATGTTGATGAACTGTTCTGAGACGGCCGAGGTGGCGTCGTTGGCGACCAGAGCGATTCGCTGTACGTCCGGACTCCGACGCGGGAGTGACCCATGTCTGCTCATTGGGTCGGTATCAGGTGTGGAGCGCCCTGCATTACGAGGTGCCAGCCATGCTTGATTTGGGACAGTTACGCACTGACAGGGACTCAGTGCAGCACTCAAGCCTGGAACGAAAACAAAGACGAACATAGTTTCCCTGTCTTTTTAGCGAGCCTGTAAAACCTCAAGAACTTGGTTCGCGAGGTTTTATCGGTTCGTTTCCAATCGTATTTTAGCGAAGGAACCAGCATGGGACGAGAAAAGATGTTCGTTTGCTGGCGCCTGTTAACTGCGGCTTTAGCAAAAGGAAGAAACCGGGAGATGGTGCATACGCTCGCTATGATTACCGGTGCTCAATGTTGTGACGAATAACACCATGGTGAGAATGAGTTGTCGCAGGTTTCATCGCTGCCGCCACCTTACTGTGCGGGAGGACATTGTACAGCTCACCAACTAGCCTGTGAATATCTCACAAGCTCTAGGTGAGATGATCCGGTTCCAAGTGCAACAAGACTGCCTATGTGTCGAACGTCGCGTTGAACAGCTTGCTGTTCACACACGAGCAGAGTTGGAGCACACAGCGGTAGCAATCGAGCAGAAGATGCAAACCAAACTGGAAGAGAGCCTTCGCACTTCACATTAAATGCCTCACGCCACCATCAGCGACGCAATTCTGGGCACGACTTGATGAGGCCGTTGACATTCATACCGCCAACTCTCATCTACTTGATCCTGATAATATATCAAAGGAATTTGGCCTAGTTTGTGATGAACGAGTTCACAAGGCCATGAATTCGGCCTAATCTTCGCTCAATGCAGCGGTAGAAGCTAAAGCTGAACAACATGCGTCGGCACTTCTGTCTCTCTTACTGAAGCGCGCCGAAGAAAGCCAAGCGCAGACACTCAGCACCATTTCATCTCAAGTGAGCGAGTGTGAGGGTCGAATGCAAAAGAAACTCGAAGAGTAATGGCGGCAGCTTGCGCTACCCTTCTGTATGCAGCCGACGGGAGACTCCTACCAGTTCGGCGGTGTAGCTGAGACCATGACGATGGAGTTGAGACCGCGTGGCGAGTCGATGGAGAAGCACTAGTTGTTGACAATCCTTGACCATTCCGAGCAGTGTTGTGCGAGCCGTTGAATAGATTCCAATGCATACTGAGATTTCTGTATTTCAAGGTAATGAAAATTTATCCTTAGTTGCTATCGTCACTGATTTATAAAGAAAAGTCATGTGTACCTCACGGGCAGATGCAGGGATGTAATTAGTCTCAGCTGGCAAATTGCGAAATAGGTCGTGCGGCTCTTTGCGAAGGAAAGCTCGGCCTCTGTTTTGACAAATACAGCCAATAGGAACGCATAAGGGCATACATTTCTTTGAAGCGTACCTACCGACGGGCGCACAAACGAACCTGACCGACCGTTTTCCTTCAGAAGTTCCTGAGGGTTTTCGAATGAAGACAGTATACCGGTAAACCGTGTTCATTTGAGAGGTCATCAGTAACGGTGAACCCAAAAGAAGGTGTACCGTGGTTCGGTTTGCTTAGCTTCGTTACAGCTTGGCGGCACTGAGCAGATCGTCGGTTCCGGGTCTTCGTTGAAACGTACGTGCAGTCAGTTATCGCGCATACTAGAGCTTCGGTAACAAGTGAGCCAGATTGTGGGATGCTGGCGTACGATGCCACGGATTGTTGAGTACTGTCACTGACAGACTGTGAGCGAGGAGTTTACCGCGGTGGACCTGTTCATGCCGCTGTTTTTTCTGTCTGGTAACCCTCGTCGGACTCACTGGATCACGTGTACACGACGACGCCGCCAGTATCAAACCCGAGACCCTGAGTGTCGGGCTGTCGCTCACGTGTTACCGCTACGCTGAGCACAGGAATACTCAAAAGTTGTCGTGGAAAGATGTGGACGATGCCGTTCCGTTAGCGTTGGCTTCGTGTCCTCAATAACGTCTTTGCGCGTGCAACTTCTGTGCCCGGGAATGGGTCCCATAGCATGTCACGCGACAGTGCAGTCAATAGCTACGCAATCGCGCTGCTTTTACCAGCGTCTGGCTAAAAGAGCCCAAATTCTAGTAGGCGCTACATGGGAGAGTACAAGTTGCTAACGACTTCGCCTTACTATTTCAATTTGCAGCAACCAAAAACTCTTTCTTGTTGTCAAATCGTTGAGTAGCCATTGTGCTTGGATGCAGGTACCTTAATTAGGAAATCGGTCAACTTGAGGCGCATCTGCAGTCCAACAGCGATAGTACAAAGCCTGCGTAATGTGAGGTGCCTGAAAGTCGTTCCTATCGTGAAGAAAATAATGACTACACTACTCAGCAAGGCGGCATAGTCGAACTCTGTGTCGGGCCGGCCCTGCTCGTTTGCCTAGGCCTCAATTGGGGCTCGCTGAAGCTCCAGACAAGCTCAAATAATCAATATCCTAATATGGCGGGCGGTGTACACTCTATTCTGCGGTTTTGTGAAAATGCCGTTTCTTACCCGCGTCATCAGCAACAATACTGCTGATTGAGACGTTTTACAGCGATTTAGACCTGACACTTAGCGTCCTTGTCTCTGTTTATAGGTATCAGCCTCTAGTGGGTAGTAGCGATCGCCTCAACGAGCAAGGATTCGTTGTCCCGTGTTCGGTGTCGTTGTTATTAGGACCGTGATAGGGTGACGGCGAGTTTGTAAAGACAATTCGGAATTGGCTGATCCAACTAAGACTTTGGTTTGTACGCAAGATTATACATCCCCAAGCGGAGGGTACCAAACAGATGATTCAAGGACTTTTGAACTGGGCGTTCCTTTCTATAATCACTAGCACCGGCTATCCTCGCAGCCGCATTTTTAAATCCCTTCGCACATGTGCACAAAAGAATTGCAACGGGGTACGTGAACGGGTACTTCGTACCCACATCTTAGCTCTAAAGACTGTTTGGGGACTCGCGTTACTGCACATTTAACCTCGACAGCACGACGGACTTTTTGCATAATGCGGAGTTCTCCCCATCTTCATTTGCATTTGCAACTCTTTGCTGCAGAAAGCAGAGTTCTCCGATCTTTTACTGCAAAGAGCGGAGTTCCCAGCAGCCAGCGAGCTTGACTGTTGAAGTAGATGTTTGCAAACTTAATACAAGTATCCGAGACGACTTGCTTTTAAAACGGAAACATGTACATGTATTAAACTTCTGCGACCTTATTGAGAGCTCAAACTTAAAGACGACCTGCCGACTGGGCGGACAACTTAGCGGGTACCAGTTTGGCAGATTTTTCTTGGAACCACCGGATCCAGTATTCGGCGACGATAGCTCCTCAGGGGAAGACTCGCGGGTCCAAGCGAGCGTCTCCTCCGGAATGCTCAGGACTTCACTTAACTCTGCGAGGGACGGCTCCCGTTGCCGCTCTTCGTTCGTCAATACTCGTAGCTTCAAAACAACCTCGTCTACCGCAAGTAGCTTATCTTCGAGCTCTTGAAGGGCTTGTTCGGGCTCTTCACGCTTTTCTTCAGTCGCAAAGTACGCAACACCTTGGTGCAGTGGCTCAACCCACGCCTCCAAGAGAGCGGAATACCAGCGATTACGTTGCGTGAATTCAATGCATACATTGGACTTGAACTTGCAACAAGTTTGTTTCCGTTAAATCGCCTCCGAGACTATTGGTCGACAAATGAACTCTACCGGCACCCTCTATTCAAATCGACCATGCAGCGGGACTTGCAGCGGGACTTGTTTCTTGGTATTCGGGCAGCTCTATCGCTACATCCGATTGACACTGTTCCAGAAGAAGTAAAAGTTCACGACCCTCTTTGGCACTGCCGCAGCATTCTGAACAATATTTTCAAGAAATGCGCGACTTTAGCTGTTCCTAACGGAGTTTCCACTCTCGATGAAAGCTCGATCCGGACAAAAGCTCGAATGTCAGCTTGAACCTTCATCCCGTCGAAACCAGATAAATATGCGGTGTGTTTCGAAGCTCTAGTAGATTGAAAGACTCTATGTGCACGGTCTTTTCGACAATGACAGCGGCAACACGACTGTAGCTGATCATTTGGAGAGAGATACGGCTATGTTTCCGTCGCTAAGGCGCCTTATGGCGAGCAGTGTGAGCATAACGGGCTAGATGCAACGAGTGTTACTGCACTCTGGGTGGCAATGATTTCTTCCCAGAATATGCAGTTGCCTTCCCCAAGCGGTAAGGGAGTGGTCGTGATGGATTCTTACTCCACTCGTCATCCATTTGCGAAGCATGTACTGGCTATGAGCTCTGGTGATATTCGTGTTATTGGGACCTGCCGTCTCAACTTTGTGGATACTTTATCACAAGAAAAATATATGTTGAAGAAATAAAATTTTAAAAATAATTTATGCCACAATTCGATCAATTTTCATTTTTTAATCAAGTTTCAAGGTTTTTATTTTTTTAATTTTTATTTTTTTGCTACATATTGTTTTACCTAAAATTTGTTATAATTTAAAATTTAGAAAAAATATTTTTTGATAATAAAAAAATTATTTTTTTTAATAATTCTTATAAAACATTAGAAGCTGCTATTGTGTCTCTAAAAGATGCTACGCGCGGAGCGTGGAAGTTAGTGACGTCCATTGATCTACCAGACAGCGTCTAGGAGCTTGAGCAGGCTCACAAAAAAACCATAAGGTATTGCGAAAGGCGCAGAGGACGACATTTGTTCCACCCCGCGCCGATCACCGAAGGCCGGGTATATTGTGTTCCGTGACAAGAAGGTGATGCTATTTTGCATCAACCATCTAGCATCTACATCGACTAGATGGTAGCACGCCTGGAGTCGAGCGTGCTGCCATGGCATGGGATTTGTTCAGCGTTGGACGGGGTCGGAGATATTTCGCCGATCGAATGTGCTTGCCTCTGTACCAGTTTGTTACAATAACTTCATGAACGCGGTCGACCGCTTCGAGCAGATGTGCAGCACGAACCTAACACGTCGATGAGAACGACGCCTCACCATGAGCATTTTCACGTGGCGGCTTGACCTATCGATCCACAATGCGTTCGCTACCTACCAATTTAGTGCAAATGATCGCGGATCTGCTACAAGTATTTGAGCTGCAAAGGAAGAGGTTCTCAGTCGATTGGTAGCCGAACAGCAACACCACATGCGCTCACTAAGACAAAGAGTCAACCGTCATGAACCTATCGAATACATCATCGGCAGTGATTCGTCGCACACATGCTTACCCGAAGTCGTGGCAAACATGTTCGCCTTCTATAGCTCGATCAGAGGAGAAAGGAATCGCGTAAAGTACGCCTGCACGCGGTGCCGACGTGGTTATCACGTCGAGTGCTTCATGGCCGTACACTACAGACACATGATGACCGAAAACGCTGTGGTTATGGAAACGCTAGATGCAGTCATTCTCACAACATACGGCATGCCAAAAGCCAAGACAAGACGCCGTCAAAGCCGAATGAAATTGAGCTTCCACGACTTGTGCTAAAAGATCGGGATACTAGGCCAGCAAAGAGGGCACGAATTAGTCCAGCAAGATAAGCGTAATGAGCGCATAATGTATTTGATGGATTCTTACGTATGTGTATGTTTTAGTCGTGCCAGCGGACTCGGATCTCCCTCACCACACACTCTGGCACGCGGACGACGCGCGCCTTGACGAGACTGCCGAGCTTGAGGCATACGTAGAGTTGACATATAGCTCTTCGTACCTTCTTCATGCTACCTTCACTGATGAGCTTGTCGCTGTGTTCGATAAACACAGTCAGCCTCCCAACCACATGGCGTTCCACCACATCGACCGCGGATATCGCCGCTGCTATCGCTGCTACTGTCGCTGCTGCTGTTGTTCTCTCCGATCATTTGGATATGTCATCCCTCACGTTCATCACCAGTGAGTTTGCCACGCGTCTTACTTCTGCCTACTGATATGCTGACTTTTAGCGTTTCGACTCTTTGGTTGGCTCCCTCGAAGGCCCTCACTGGGCAACTAAAAACTTCAGGTCTTAAAGGGTTAATACTGGGAATGCAGGTAGATATAACTCAAAATGTCAGACCTACTAAAATTGCGGCGAATGGGACGCTGGTCAAGCTCGAGAAAATGATTTACCAGCCAGGTACGACAATTGCGTCGTATATGACACTATCGGTGGGTTTGCTGTTAAAGTCCCGAGTTTAACTCCGTCCGTGCTGATTGTGAGGATACAACGAGGACCTTCAGCAGTGTCGATGCAAGGCGCTCAGATTCCGACCTGTTTCTTTTGTTCCCCGATGCGCGACCGTTTAGTCAAAGTGAAGTTAAACTGGCACCAAGTAAGGCAGGCGTTCCGCTCCTCTTGAGGCAACGCGATTCCTCCGTGTCTCTCCAGCTCCTCCAGATAGTGCTGCCCGCGATTGACTGCATTTATATCCTCGGCGCTCTCCACCACACTTGCGCTATCTCCCGTACCGAGCGTCTCGACAACATCATCCTGGCCCCCGTCACTCTCGTCATCATACCCGGTGTCGGCGTAAAGCTCGCCGTCACAGGATGCGTGTCGCTTCCCGAGGCCAAAATGACACGGACTATCACCGAGGGAGTCGACCCGGCCAAAAGAGAAGGGGGCGGAAAGGTAGCGGCCTCTGGAGAGGCTGACAGAGCGAGAGGAGTGGCCGCGGGGAGGCCGGATGAGACAAAGCAGGATTCGGGTGAGACCCCGGCCGCTACCGAAAGCCGACGTCGGGAAGGGACTGGCGGAGTGAAAGTCCGCGATAGAAATGACGCGAGGTGCTATGACAAGGCGTCCATCGACGCCGTGGAAGGGGAGGCTGGTTGCGTCCTGGACTCGCTTGCCGCCGATGCGGAGATCGCCCTGAGATCTCTACTCGGAAGCAGGGTTGCCTTGCGGGTGTGTTCCCTTGCCTTTAAGTTCCTTTTCGTCGTACTTGCCGCTTCCTATCGCGGGATCTTGAGAGTTGAGAGGCGATAGGTATACCCAGCCAAGTAGTAAATCTGGTTAACCTTAGATCTGCACTCGTAGGATAAGTTCACTAGGTGGTATGATCTGGCCAATATATTATCCAGGTATCACAACCAACGCTAGATCTACTATATCCAACCTTCTGTTAACCCGTACGGCCAAAGTAATCCGGTTTCCTGGGAGCAGGAAGGCACTTGTGAAGTACAACGCGAATTCGTCTGATTTAAAGGTTAAGCCTATACCATACTTGATGCCCAACCGTCTCTAGATAACGAAGGCTTGGGCCTGACCTCAGCGGGCCTGAGGGTCCAGGGGGACGAGACCGGGGTGCCTGCGCATAAGCGTCTATTCTCATCAGATGAATTGGATGAACTAGTGGCGGGAGTCTCGTTTCGAGCTGCCTCCTGCCTTCATCACACGACCTTCAGGGGCCGCTATGCAGATCCGGCAGTAATCTTCAATGTCGGAGTTGGATCCTTCAGAATCCGACTCGGATCCTGAGTCGGGCGCTTGGATCTTGTGCACTCGTCTAGCTGGGGCAGTGGGTAGTGGAGCCGTTTGCCGATATCTGCTAGACCCAGCTGCCGCCTTCTTCTGACGGTGCTTGGCGCGGTCCAGCGCACGGAACACTTCTTCGAGCTCGTCCGCATCCTGGAGTCGTAACAGTGTCAGTCGATCAGCGAGATCCGGGTCTCCCAATGTCTCAATAAAATGATCCACATGTTCCCGCAGTACTTTCGATCCCCCATCCTTGATCCTCAACTTTGCACGTAGACCGACCAGGTTGAGACGATGAAGATATTCCAGTGGCGATTCGTCCGATCGTCGGCGGGCGTGGAAGTACTGTCTCGCGACAGATCCCCCAGCCCACAATACTGGATCTGGAAACTTCGCAGCGGATCCGGCCACTTGTTCCTGGTAGATCTGCTGAGTTGTCGATACCAATTCTTCGCGGGTCCTGCAAGCAGCTCCGCAAAGGTCAAGCATTTCTCTGCGTCGGATGCTTGGTTCCGCATGAGTGCCGATCTGACCTTGCTGATCCATGCTCGCACTCGATCTTCATCTTGATCTTTGCCGATAAACTCCTTCAGATGAGATTGCCATGATCCGGACTCGCTGGATCATAGTCGAGCCATATGTGCCGGCGGCCGTCGCGGCTACAGGTGCGGGAGCGGATGACGGAAAGTTCAAGTCATCGGGGCCGTACTCATCCTGAGAACTGTCTCCTTCAACCGATTCCATCTCCACGTCGCGCGATCCGGGATTGATCGGCGTTGTTGTTGTCGAGGGTGCAGCGATAGCGTCTCGCTCTGCCGGGAACCGGGCCATTGCTGCTAGAAAATATCGCTGCAGTGATCCAGTCGACCCGTCTGACATTGCGGTCATCGTCACTTGATATGGCACTGTCGACACCTCCTTTGCACTGTTCACACGGGATCTGCTAGCAGATCTTGGGGCAGGTTTGGCTTGCACTTGGTTCGATTCAGTCACATCGTAATTCGGCGGCACTGGGTCCTTGATAGCAGAGGACGAGCGTGGAGAGGATCTTCCACACAAGTACGATGGAGAAACACTTTCCGAGCCATCTCGTGAGCTTTCCGCCGATTTCGCCGCTTTTCTAGCTCGACATCGAGCGATCCGGTGCCCCCAACAGCACAACAAGGTTACAGGAATCTACCCGCCATGGGCAACATTAATGCAGTCGATTGCTGCTCCAAAATCACACACGGAGCGACATTTTTCTCAGTGCCAGGAAGGAGCTAGGAAGGACGTCGAAAGGGCGTTCGGAGTGCTGCAGTTGCAATTTGCGACAAAGATCGCGAGGGCTTGGTCACACTCAAACGACTGCCGGGACTCCTGTTTGCCGAAGGACGCGGAACCTGTCTCCCACGTGACGACAGCGACTAGACCGCGGACGCAACAGTGGAATCCACCAGTGGTGCTACAAGCACACGTGGTTCAACGGATGAGAGTTGAGCGTATACTCCAAGACCTACGCGAAGAGGATCACGGATCTCAAGGCTTACCCGTCAGGCGAGCCGGAAGGCCTGAATGCCGACGAAGCTCACGGGTGCACCGAGATCGCTGACGATTACGAGCTGGACGAGTCCGGACTGCTTCTGTATTGCCCGTGCACGAAAGGAGCCAGTGCCGAACGAGATCTAGCTCTGCGGCTGGTCGTTCTCGAAACTCTGCAGCAGGACGTCCTTCACGATTATCATTCGAGTGTGGAGGGAGCTCATCAGGGCATCGGACGGTCGTTCCAGCGCATTCGGTCGCACTGCAATTGTCGAGGCTTGTTCCGGAGTGTCCAGCGCTATGTCGGAGGATTGTGAGACGGGGAAAGGACGGCCGATTATCCATAGAGAGTCGTCGAGCAATGTACAAGCTACGTACTTTTTTCAGGTTATTGCGATGGACCACATCCCCTCTCTGCCCAAGTCGTTTAAGAGTAACACGGAACTGCTCGTTTGGGTGGATCTGTTTACCGGCTATGTCGTGGAAAAAAGCAAGTGCATCGCGGTCGGCACAGACGATCGCTGAGAGCTACGAAGAATGCGACTTTAGACGTTTCGATGCCAGTGAAGCTATCCGTCATGACCGAGAACCAGGATTTATGTCTGATTTCTTCCGTGGTTTTAACCGGATAGTGGGACAGAAGCAGCGTGCGACAATGGCCTACCGGCCCCAAGCCAACGGTACGGCAGAGAGGATGGTACAGACGCTCACGCGGGCGCTAAAATATGTACGTCGCATACGTGAATCAGCAGGACTGGGACGAGTACGCGGAACGTGTGACATCGCACCACTCAATACTGCCCATGACCGGGTCCGCGGTGATACAACATTCTATTTATTCACGGCTGGGACGCGCGGTCTACGCTGGAAGCATCGATACCACTTTGCAGCACGAGGCGCAGGGATTGTGAACCGCGACGATGGCGATATCATATACAGCGGCACTCACTATCGGCATGCGCGCGAACTGGTCAACGAGGCACTTCGAGGAGAAGCAATCAGGAGTAGAGCCGATCACACAATGCAGACATCGAGCCACATGGTATTCAGGCTGGCGCCCAGGTATGGTTATACCTCGATCACGTCAAGGAAGGTTTCGCACAGAAGCTCGCTCATATGTGGCATGGTCTTTTCCGCGTGCTCGAAATGGCGGATCAACACGCTGCACGACAGGAGACTGCTGGTACTGCGTATCGCCTCTTCCCGATCGTCCACGTGTCAAAACTCAAGCTTGTCCGACGATTTCCTGATCGACCGACGGTCGAATTTACTGTCGATGAAGCCCTCCTGCCGGAGGATAGTTGGGAGACTGAATTAGACGACGACGGGTACGAAGTGGACAGTATCGCGGACGTCCGCAGCGGCAGGCGAACTAGATATGGCCGTATTCATCGTGAGTTCTTGGTACACTGGAAAGGCTACGCGGAGCCGACATGGGTCAATGAGGCGGACCTCAACTGCGGCGCGCTGCTGAAGGACTTCGAACGCGAACGAGTGAACCGTAACTGCTTCAGTGTGGTGCAATCACACGGAGAGGCGTAAGTGGTGGGACATCTCTGATGGGTTGGTCATCATGGAGAAGCGAGATGGAAGAAGAACCTGCAGGAAGGCTGCAGGTTTGGAGGAAGGGTTATTAGTTCGTGAGTAATTCGATCGTGTCGTGCAAGCGATTACGATCTCGACCGACAAGAAGAGCCAATGAAAAAGGAGAAACATGGCGAAGGAAAGTTCAAGAAGCTTTGAATTGCGAAATGCAAGATGTCTGGGTGGTTACGTCAATAATCTACGTTTGGTGTTACGCGATCTCCGTTACTGCTGGTCGAACGCTACGACAAGAAGATTGAGGTTCGTGTGTAGGTGTAAGCACATGTGTGTTTTTAGAATGCGGCCGAAGCACTCGCAACGCATCCGTGTGAGTGATGATAAACCACATGTGCCGATCGTCGTTGAAGGTTGGTGAGGCGGCGTGAAATTCAGACGGGTAACCCTATGATCCAGTGCTGTAACGTACCGTGTCCGTCTGCTGAAGCGGAACATGGCACCGCGCGGAAATTCCAACGACGTATTACAGCACGATCGATCGACGATCTCTCGGGAGGCTGCTTCGAGCTTTTTCGACGGGACTGGGGACGGCTCAGCACTGGTATCACGACGGTGCGGTGAACGACCAACGCGGATGTGAAAGCAGCCGGTGAGCCAAGGTTTGGTTATGCCGACACGCCACTTGACAAAGGTGACGCAACAGATGAGATAACTAAAGCCTGGTGACGATCCACCATTACGTCTACGATACCTGCGGAACTTGGATCGGCGACAGTTAGACTATCGAGGTTTGGTCAACATCTCGATGTCGCTTTCGGCATTGCGGCAACCGGTGAAAGGAGACACGATCGCGCCGAGGTGGATCGTGTGTGCACACAACAACACGACGTCGGCTAACGATGGTGCGGCTCAATTGTCCTGGATCACGGAAGCTGTGCCTCTCCAACAATCGCAACAGCAGCTTTGGCTACGACAGCGCCTACAACAGAGATGAAGTCAGTTTCCGTTTGAGCACACACGATAGATGGGGACGTACCTGAGACATGCTGCATCGTTGGCACATAAACGCAGAGCGTTTGGATTTGCCCGTAAGCCACGATAAGAGCATGGAGAGTGGGTGGCCTAGTTGAACGACTCAGACGGGACTTGAATCGCGCTGGCGGCCTTTTCCCCAGCGAAATCCGCAGCAGCTTCGACAGCAAAAGTGACTACAATCGACCAAGGCGAGTAAAGCAACGAATCAGCACCCAGCAGAACAACCCCGATCTATAAATGGATACTGTGGACGCACGGAAGACGTCCCAAGTTGATGAAGTGGACGTAGAGTGTCGTGATGTGCCTTGGAGCGCCGGTCAGCGCGCGGAGTGCGCACGATCCGGTCAGCAGGTTTGGTCGGAGCTTGGAGCATACGATCTACCTGCGACTCCAGCTTTAACACCCTCTGGAGCGACACCAGAAGCTACAGCAAGATCCATAACAACAAGGCACGATGTCAGCACCTCGGTAGTGAGCACGACAAGCAACAACTGAAATGGACGTACCGGGGATGTTCTGCGTTGGGGACTTGAACGCGAGGTCTCTTTAGTGTCACGTGAATACCGAGCAGTACCCAGACGACTTCTGACCTGTGTCAGATGGCATGTACGACGCTCGGATCGCGTGAATTGCATCGACGCCAGCTCTAGCAACACACCAGGCTCTATAACATGACCTGATCAAGACAAAGTGGGACGTCAACGTCAGCCCGTAGCGTACAAGACGATTAGCGACCAGGAAGAGGTGTACCAAAGGTGTTCTACGACGACGGATGGCACTTGGAGCGCCCTGAGCTGCTTGTAGGCTCCGGTCGGCGCTTGAAAACGCTGCAACGGATAGAAGACACTTCGGCGCATGTATCTGGATGGATGTGCGCGCTTGGGAGTGCGAGTGGCTCTGCCGTCGTGTGGCGAACCACCTCGCAGGGGACGATAGTGGAGAAGCGCTTGTCGATTTGGAGAATGTGATGCCTGTGAAAATTGATGGAGACCTAATGGAACACGGCGTGACCTGACTGATGGATTGACCACGGTGACTAGGGTTGATGAAGGTAAGCGACCAAAGGTACCTATATTATGGTACATGACGCGCAATCATTCTGCAGTGGATCACGTCGACCGACAACCAGATCGCGCTACAATCATTTGAATACAGATCGAGGTGGTACCAATATTTTTGTACACGATCGGGTCGACCCAAGTGGATCGACTGATTTGTACCCATCAAGGATTACGCCATAGCAGACGATGTGGCTATAGGAAGCCAGTGCAAGGTATCTCAGGATAGGCAACTGACGCAAGGGAAAGCGAAGTAGTGGGTAGGAGCTAAAGAACAAACAGAGTCGATTTTACTTCAGAAGTATCAAGTGGTTATTTGTAGCGGGAAAGTATATTGGCGTTTACTTTAACCAAGTCAAAGTCTACCTGAGGTCCACGTGTCAGTCGCCGGAGTTTGCAGCTTGGCCGTACGACTGGTGTCGCTCTCGCCCCAAACTCCCCCGCTATTGGAAGCGGACAAGCAAGGAAAGGACAAGAACACCCAACGTAAAGGAATACTACCACAAACCAAGTCGATCAAGGTCGACGAACCTACCTGGCCGCAGCCTGAATATTTCCACGTTGCCCAACCCCCACCGTCCTGTGTCTCGCCAAGACGGAACCAACTCAAGGCCACGCTTCCCCTCTCGATCACCAGAGGAGTGTAATCAGCCCCGCCGACGGGTACACAAGGTGGGCCCTCAGCTTCCCCACGGTTATAGGAGTACCCCCTCCGTTAGTCGGCAGTCTCGGGCACTGTGTGTGACACCAGCGCAACGCGATTTTGCGACTGCTGCTCCACCACAATGCGGTCAGTGAAGCGGTCGGGAGTGAACAAGGAGACCTGGAGTTTGAAGAGCCTCTGGGCTCGAGAGGATTCTTCAGTGACGAAGAAGGAGCCTCAAGTGATGCCCCTCTTGGAGGAACCAGTGGAGGCTCCGCGACTGCTAGCGCCCCTCTCACCAATCCGGCCCGCCCGGACTTGACAACATTAGAAGGGCTGGGGGCAGTGCGGAGTGCAGTGGATCAGGCGTTGATCAAGACGGAGCATGGAAACCCTCGTGCTATGGTTCAGCCTAGCTCGGGACCTACGAGTCAGGCTGCGACGGGTACGCTCGAAAGCGTGCCCTTGACAACAGTGTCAAGCGGAGGCTGGGGAGTATCTTTCTTTCAGAGCTCCCCTGCCCCTCCGGCTTCCTCTCAGGTTGGATCGATAGCGGATGCTGCCTCGATGCAGGCGCCAGTGACATCAAAATACGGAGTGACTGTGGGACCGTCGGGCACCCCTGCCGCGAGACTGGTTCAAGCTACTAATGGGAATGGTTTTGGCAGTACGCGCCCCAAGCCCAAGCGGCCGCTCCCGTGCCCCAGCCCTTCTTGCCAACGTGGTTTGGGCAAGTAACCCCTCCCCCTCCGACGCCCTCACCGGACGGCCCGATCAACGCCCCGGTGGGCCCGCGGAGGGTCCAAACGGCCATCGCGTCGTAAGGAGGAGTCTCGATAGACGCCTCCATGGGGATTCCCGGGTACGGCTATGCCAGTCCGTACCCCCAGCCGGTCGTGGCCCCAGCTACTAGCCCCGGACCGACTTGGAGACCTGAGGTAAACAACCCGGCGTTTATAGGGAGACCACCGACGCAGCCACTCAAGTACGAAGTCACGGGCGCTGGTCTCGGCTTCCCGAATGCGCCGCAACAAGCTCGGGGCACTGCGTCCGTACCGGTGCCTGCTCCGAGCCCCTACACGACCGGCGGATACGCGAGCTCCACGAACAGCCGAGTGGCCCAGGTCGGGGGATACGGCGGTATGCCCTCGCACATCAAGAATGCTGTTAAGATGATTCAGCCGTTCTACTCAGAGAACGCTACGGTGGAGAAGGCCACATCGTTCTGGAACGCGTTCAAACGGGCTACGGTGGGCCTTGATGAGCAGTTGCGGCTTAGTGCTTTCCGGGAATGCCTGAAAGGCAAGACCGGAGAAAACTGGTGGATGTATTCCCAAATTAACGACTTCGAGACGATGAGAACACGCTTTCATAACCGGTTTATATGCCAGACCCCACACCAGATGATCGAACGCTTGAAAACAACGAAACGCACCCAAGGTGTGTCGATTGAGGTCTAGGCTGATGTGGTCTCGAGTCTTTGTGACGCGGCTCAGTGCTATGACCCTCAGATGAGGTACCAGTATTTCCTTGCTGGGTTGCGAAACCGAGAATGGAAGTCAGTATGACCATGGTTAATTCGATCCCGCATGTTGTGGCCGTACTACTCTTCAAGAACATGCACCTGCCTGTAGAGCATGACGCCGATTTCTCCGATGAAGGGGCTTTGCCAAAGGCGGAAAACGCGCTGATGGAGAAGATGCTAACGTTGGGTGAGCAGACCCAGGGGTTGCTCTTGCAGCAACAGCAGGTTGCTTAGGCGACCCAGGCCGGAAGTCCCTCCTATGTCGCCGCCGCCTACGAAGTGCCCGTTAGCCAGAGTATGACCACGGCGAATGTCCCGATACCCGCCGGTACCTGACTACTCCGACCCAGTCGTCTGGTGGTATCCGTCCCGGTCCCGACCTGTATACTCAGGACGGCCGTATCATCTGTGGTCGATGCCATCTTCTGGGTTGCAGCCGCCTGACTTGCCGTCGAAACGAGGCCACGCGTAGGAACTGCCGTGCTGTCGGGCATATCACGGTCGAGTGCACCATGCCTCGTCAAGCTGGGTCAGGGGGGAACTCGGGGGAAGGCCAAGGTGCCCGATCGAACTCACGGGCTTGTTTCATGTGTCGAAGCACAGAGCGTCTAGTGGCCGACTGCCCTCTAAAGGCGGCGCTTACTCCGTTTGCTGCCCAAGGTGGTGCTACGAATGCCTCGACTCGGCCGCCCACTCAATCTCAGCAATGAAGGGGGCAGGAGGAAGGGGAGCGGAGGAGTGTCGCTCCTTCCTCTTGTCACTGGAACGACGCAGGGCGGTACGCTTTAGGTGCCGTAACGAGTACGGGGCGAGAATTTGAAAGCGTGCCGGAGGAACTAGGAACGGAAGCTGTTCCTATAGTGTGTGAGGAACTTGAAAACAATATGACTGAGAGTGCTGTGGACTGTTTTGAGAACGATGAAGAATCAACTGGTTGGGAGAAAGCCGCGCCGAGCTGTGGAAAAGCGCCGGTTGAAGCCTCAAACCAAGAGACGATTGCCACCGTTGTCGTGAAGGTGAAGAGGAATGAAATCCTCGCTGAGCCCATGAGGGTCCCGGTGGACGACGAAGGTGTGCGTCCGACCGCGGAACTGACGGCGCGTGAGAATGAAAAGAAGGACGGCCGCGTTGGTCGGATCTCAGATCAAGACCGCCAGATCTTACAAGCTCGAAGGACTCGCTTGTGATCTGGACCCTACATCGGACGTAGAGTGAAGATCTTCCACTACTACTCCACCAAATCCCCACGACTCTCGCCAAGACATTCAAGCTTCTTCCCCTTGAGCACCTCTGCAGTTACCAGAGGAGCAAGATCCCGCCCTACCGACGGGTACACAAGGTGAGAAAAGTTCGGCAGATCACAGGTCATCGGGGGACCCCCTCCGTTAGTCGGTGTCTGGGTACTGGTGGGAAGTCGGATCCAGCAATCTCGCAGATTTTGCTGATCCCGCTACACCACAATGGTGCGCATGCCCGGATTCGAACCAGGGATTTCATCGTGAGTCCCAAGAAGATGTTTAAGTGAAGATTGAACCGGGAAATCAAGCGTTGACGGACGTCGGATCGACGTCGACGCCGCTGAATGAAGCAAGATTTGCGGATCGACAGAGTGCTGGGAGGAACTCTGCCGACGGAAGAGAGTTAGATCCGGATCCGGATCTAGAAGAGAAACCTCTCTATCTTCCCCAAGTCCCTCGGGGACTCCTGCGGATCTTGACACAAGTCAAGATCCGCTAACAAACAACGAAGGGAAAGTGAAGGCAAAACGGTATTCATTTATTGATTCACCTATTAATTCAACACCGTACCTGAGATCAAGCCCGCTAGTCGAAGATCCGAAATAAACGAAGAAGAAGACGAAGAAGACGAAGACTACGCGGGCGAAGATGAAAATTCCAGGATCCGAGGAAGAAGACCGATCCGGATCGAAATCGACGTTGACCACTCGAGATCTGTAGTTTGTATACCGGCACAAGGCACTCCGCGACTTCCTGCGTCGAGGTCCCGTCATGAAGATCTTGGAGCTCGAGCAGATCGAGGACCCGAAAACGCCGGTGATGGCTCCGGTGGGAACGACGAGCAAACTCACGGTGGTAACGGATCTGCTATGTCTGCTCAAGGATGCAGGTATTGTGGCGGGAGCAATCGACACCGAAGACCTTTTCGATCTAGATCTGAGCGTGATCCAGGCAACAGCTCAGGATCTCTTCGCCCGAGTCAGGATCATCGCCGGCGAAGCCCCGAGGATCCAATATCCGGTAGCTTCACCTCAGATCAGCCAAACCGCGTCGTCCAACTACGCGTCGGCTGCGGAGTACGGATCCGACACCTCGTCGGAGCCACGGTGTATAAGCTTGGGACCGTCCGGTGCGTCGATGCTGAAGACGCGGGCCAAGGCCCAAAGGCAGGAATCCCGACAGCCCTAGTTTGCCACTTGCATCAGGGCGACGATAAAAATAGTCGTCATGCCTCTCTACAGCGCGAACCACACGTAAATTTAGATGTGGACGCATCCGGAAGCGACGTCGGAAGGTGCGCTCGCTGTATACAGGGTGATCCGCGAAGTAGTCTCGGATGAGACGGTCATGGCCTTCAGCAGATCCACGGTCGACATTGGGTGAGCGGGTGGCTGTTGAGCCGCGCGCAGGCTGCTGACTATGAGCCTGGACGCTCGCAGCTAATACAGCAATAATGTTGTTCTCTTCTCCGTCATCAAACAGGCGGAAGAGCTGGAGGGCGCTGCTGTCGGTCTCCATAGCCAGTGAAGTGATTGACTGGGGCTTGAGGGGAAAAGAGATTAATTTTACCCTTTTGCTTGCGCTATCCACCGGTGCAGCACTGTCCCTGCTTTCACACGGAGGTTAGATACTCTCGATTTTTGAGCACTTTACATTTACTTTTACGCACTGCCGGTGGAGATGCCCGTAAGGTAAGGTAAATAGCAAGAGCGCATTTAGTATGTGGCGCATTTATTCTTTTTTAGATTTTTGAGATGCAGTCTCTACGAAATGCCACAGTGAAGCGTGCAAACACCACGGGAGAGTGCTTCATGCAGCATATTCAAAAGCTTTTGAATCAAAACCTTAGCATTTAACTACTTTATGTACATGCAACGACTCCTAGTTTTATCGACTCCTATTTTTCGGGGGTTGCATCCCCAGACCCCCGCAGTAGAAAAACAACGTACTGGACAGTGTAACGGGTCCGTTCGCTGGGCCCGCCTCCACAAATACTGCGCGCCCTTCTTCGCGGGCTCCCCGTGCGGGTTTGCTATGGCTACGCTCCTCGCACCCCCTCACGCCGACATTGGGCATTACCAGTGGTCGTAGCCAGGGGCGAATGGAACTGACTAAGTCGTTCCAAGCCTGCTCGATGGCGCATTTTCGCGCGTGCATTCCCACTTCCTACATATTCCTTCCGCTAGCCCTTTTAATACCACTACAGTTGAATTTTAAAGTAAAACCACGACAGCAAATGAAACAAACGCGAACTTACTTCATCATCACCACCTGCTCAAACGACTACCTGCAACAGTAAATAGAAAAACACCACGAAACAATTGCTACTAAACATGCATTTGTGCTAGAATTCACAGTAAAATCATGTTTACAAATAGAAAATATCTCCGCAACGACACCGACGCTGGTACACACAAGCGCAATTGTTATCTCCACTCTGTTGGTCCTATCAGGGTTTGTACCCGCTCGATCGCTTAGTGCAGCCGCTATCCACCGACGTTATTCCAAGCGCGCCAAAATCAAAATGAGGTGAGGAAATGGGAGGCGGAGAGCAATCGTATTTTCCACTAATGTTGTATCTCGTAGGCAACAGGTCTTCCAAAGCAGATACTTCTCCATGTACGTATGTAAATTGCAAATTGTACGTTTTGCATTGTTGGATCAAGCGCGGAAAACCACCTATTAAACGGGCACCAATCTTAGGAAAAGTTTTGTTTTTGATTTAGGTGGGTGCAATAAATGCGTACTAACTAGTATCCATACAGTACACCGTCATATTCGTACATATGCACGTACATGGTATGTTTAGTTACAGTTGTACACTGCACTCCTCCATAAGAATTCATCATCACATGAAAAGTACTGTATTAATAGACTGCTCTTCTGCACGGCGGCGTGCAGGGTTAAAATATATTTGCTTCTTACAACAGACCGACACAACGTTCCATGGGTGGTTCACATCTCGTCTAATTCAGTATCTAAGTGCACCGTGGCTCGACTGTTTCGTACCGAACAAGTCGCTCGGTTTGGTCACGTTTAGTCACAATGATGAAAGGACTAAGCCACAAAAACGCATATTTACCGGTCCTTACCGGTTTGCAACATACGAGACTGCAAGTTGGTTGTTTGAATTATCCTTCCCGAGCGTTTACGATCTCCAAATCCCTGGATCTGCTGCCATTCTCACGCCATCAGAGATACCTAAGTTAGGCCTAGCTCTATCTCAACGCCACGTGATACTTCAGAACGGAATTTCCCCGCTGATCCACAAGTCGCCTCCAAGAATCGATGAGCAATTACCCTTTTGCCCCAAGACCGCTGAGCGACAGCCTCGTGAGCCTCGTACGCCCGCGAGCATCCACAGGTCGCTACCATGCTGGCGTCGTGGAGCTCAAGACGCCTTTCCAGGCCGCAGTGAGGCCATACGATGTGGCTGGAAGAGCTGAGAACCCATTTGCACGTGACGAATTACGAGCTAAAGGTGAGGCCTCGAACGCGCTGCTATCTCTGACTGGAGTGTCGAGCGGTATGGCCAAGACGACGCTGGAAGACATGGACCCAAGCCCAGACAGACTCAAGGAAACGCACAAACGCAAGCGGGAGGAAGCCAACAAGTCTCGTCGAAGAGAACAATGTAGGGCCAACCAGGCGCGATACCGAGACAAGCAGAAGAACGCCCAACTGCAGCTTGAGCGCAGTGTCGAGCTGCTACAGGAGGAGTTGGACACTCTGAAGCGTCGATATCGGGACCTGGCATCTCGTGAGAGAAGTAACCAGAGCCCCTGGAGTATTGTGGCTGAAGTGTTCCGACTACTCGAGACTAGTTTCCGCTCGCCGTGGCGCATGGCCAGCACTCAAGAGATGAAGAACCACTCAGAGACACGCCAGATTTTGGCTATTCTGGAGAGATCGTTCGCTCATGACGCGGCGATGGGAGAGCTGCGGGGAATTGACTCGCTGATGGAGCAGCTGCTGCTGTTCTCGCAATATTTCGGGAAGCCACACCTGAAGCTCCAGCGCATTGAGTCTGTGGCTCCTGGTGTCATGGCTGCCAGAGCAAAGATCAGCTTAACAGTAACGGACTTCACACTGCGGCATGCGTTCTCTCATTTGGACGAGCCGGTGAGTGGGGATGATCGCGTGCTGCTCTACCAGCGCCTTTTGGGCCAGCGATTGGAGTGCAACTGCTCGCTGAGTTTTCTATTCGACGAAAACAGTGGTCGCGTTGTGCGTTTGGAGACCATCATCGACTTGACAACTCCTTTGCTGCAGGTCTTGGGCAGTCTGAAGGACGTATGTAAGGTGCTCGAGCATGCTCGAGTTTCGTCCGAGTGTGTGATTGGCGGTGTTGACGGTAAAGGTTTTTTCGGTGGTAGCTGTAGCAACGACTACCAGCTCGTGAAGAGTTTATTTAAGCGTTGCCAAAATCTGCATCGCCTCAATGAAAGGAATAGTTGAAGAGTTATTTACGACTAGTGCTGTCAACGTTTATCTAAACCTTTAAACCTCGTATCCGTTTATTTTCAACCTTAACGCGAATTTGAAACCTCGAGGTTTAGCATGTGTGGAGCACACACCTGAAAGCAATGTTGCCTGTTTTGATTGGTTGGCGTGCTTGGCCCCGCAGTCTTTCACCGCGATATCAGTCGCTACAAACGCGTGCCTACCGAGGAAGAGCGCGCTGAGGAGCTAGAAGAGTCCGATTGGTAGCTTGTGCATGCTGATGGGTTCCGTCCTCCGTCCAAGAACCTGATGGTGCTCTGTGCGATGGTGGGAACGAGCATGTCAGTTGCTGGTTATGGCGCTCGCGACGCTGTTCTTCGTTGCTGTGGGCATTCTGGCGCCGTCAAACTGTGGCAACCTGATGATTGCACTACTGATGTGCTTCGCTCTATTGGATGCTGGTTGGGTCCACGGCTCGTACGTGCAAGATATTCAAGGGCAAAAGCTGGAAAATGTGCAAGGTGCTCACGGCTATGCTGTTCCCCGAAGTCATTTCTCGCTCTTCTTCTTCCTAAACCTGTGTATGTGGCGCTGGATCGGACGCCGCTGTGCCGTTCGGCTCGATTCTACTGTGTTTTTTTCTTTGGACGGGCATCTCGGTGCCGTTGGTGTTTGCTAGCGCCTACTTCGGCTTTAGGTAACGCGTGTGTTTGATGGGCTTAAGCATGGTCGTGTTGCTAACGATGCTTTTTTAATTGTATTAGGAGCGCTGCTATTATGTTCCCCGTGCCGGCGAGTAATATTCGCGTCATGTTCCTCCTCAGCCTCGTACACGACGGCGTCATGATGGCGCACTTGTCGGTGGCGGCAGTGGGCGGCGTGCTGCCTTCTGCGTCATCTTCGTGGGGCTCTTCATCGTGCTGTCGGTGCTGCCGACGGACAAGTATTACTACGTGCTCAACCGCCTGCTGCTCGCCTTCCTTATCCTTGTCAACGCGTGCGCCGAGATCACTATCGTACTTATCTACTTCCAACTGCGTGCGGAGACTACAACTGGACAGCTCTGTGCTACAGTATTGCAGTTTTATAACCTTTGTTTTGGTGTGTTCAGGTGATGGCGGTTGTTCTTCGTGTCGGACGCCTGCGGAGGCTACGTGTTCCTGTCTGTACTCGACGTATTACCACTGGACGCGTCTGGACGTAAAAAACACATCGGCACTATGTTCAACTTCGGCTAGGCGCGCTGGTGTTCCAGACGGGCGTCGGTGCTTTGATGTCGCTTACGCACAAGATCTACGCGTCCATCAAGGTCAACTAGAACAACTGGACAAGAGCTTATGTAACATATGCGAGCGATGTGCTCGCTTGTAGGAGCACCTTTAATGAAGCGTACGGAAGCGATGAGCTAGGATGGACGTGGATAAGCACTTGACGCGTGAAATAACTAGGAGATTGGACAAGAACGAAAATGAATCAAAGAGCTGAATAAACGTACTACTGAAGTATTTCTTGTCACACAGCTAAGCTTACACCACATATTGCTCAGCGCTGCTCCGATGCATCAATTGTTTGGCGTTCTGTCCGGCGTGCATTTTCTGCAATGAAAACAAGATCTCGGACCAACTCGGGTGCCAATGAGCACGGCTTCGCAGTTACAATGTTCCCGCTTGTAAAAAAACGCTCGCTCAGACGCCACACTTGTTGCGACTGTGCCTAGCCATTTCCTAGCCAGTCGACTGAGGTTCCGGTACTTATGCTGATTACCTCTCCACCAGACAAATGGGTCCTTGATCTGGTCAGTTTCCTCGCTCTCGTCCGAGTCGTCGAACTCTACTTCCTTCAAGTACTTCTTAAGTTCCTTCCGACATTTTGATGCAATTGGTTTCGGCTTGGCACAACTACTGTGGCGCTTTCGTCCGTAGAGATAATCAATCATGAACTCGTCGTCTGGCACACTCGCTTGGACCTCAATCGATTGAGTTGGCTCAATCTCTCCTGCTAACTCCGCCGCTGCTGTAGTCAGATCGGCCTTCGCTTGTACTCTATCACTAGTCTTCAGGTGACGCATTTGACCAGCGATTCTAGGATCCAAGAAAGCTACCCATTTCAACTCTCTCTTCATTCGTTCTTCAAAGCGTTTACAGAACAGAGAGCTGATAACTTTCCGACACTCCTCCAGCTCCACCCTAGTCTCAGAAGCATAGGACTCGTTCTCCACAGGATTGATGACATTGTCAAATATCTTCCGGTTGCTAAGTGTCTCCTGAAGACCAGAGAGAGCAGGCAACACAAGCGGCAGCGTCGGATACAATTGACCGGATAATTGCTTGGAAACTGTGGCGAACGGTTTCAACAGCGTGCACAGACACTTAATCACCAGCAAGTCTTTGTGTGTTGGCATGCTGAGCTTACTCCGCGTATCCGAAAATTCCTGACGTCCACGCGAGGTCACGAGATAGTCGAAAAACTCTTTCAGCACTGGTTCCATTTTAATGCAGCACTGAAGCATTAGCAAGCAACTGTTCCAACGTGTTTGGTAATCAACCATCATGCTCAACACGTTTTGGGAAGGAATGTCCAGATTCTGAACCTGGATCCGCTCTAGACGACTGTGGCCTTTAGACGATCTTTTTCGAAACTCCGATAGAGATTGAAACTTTTGAACGACACCTCGAACATTCTCCATGTCTCCTTTTTCTCAATTGGAAAGTGTTTTATCGAAGTACTTGTCCATTTCCTCCACTGCTACCGTCCTCAAACGCTCCATTTCTACTCGCTCGGCTTCAGACAAACCGTCATCTTCTTCGTGTTCAGACACGTCACAGTTGGATTCAATTGAGACCCACGGAGACGCTACTTCTATAGAAGATGTGTTTTTGTCTTTTGACATGGATCCCGATACCACGAGGTGGATATCGTGCGCTAAGCACGAATAGTGGTCAACCCCCAGTTTTTTCCGGCTGACACCATATTGGATCCAAAATCCCGGACTACTCGAGTGCATCGCTCCTTGTCAAGCCCCCAATTGTTCATAATGTCTTCCAGGTATTCCGCAATAAGGTCCCGGTATGTTTACCGGGATTACTTTGACTTCTAGCGTCCAGTTTTTCGAGTTAAAGTCTCCGTCGACGTAGTGTATGGTAAACGCTATGTAGCTGCGGTCGTTTGATGCAGTCCAGTTGTCGGCTGTTATAGAATAGTAATCACACGATTCACGGATCTCTTGGTACACATACGCTCGCAACTCGTTCGCAAAAATGACGATACAGAGGCGAAGTTGTGTGCGCTTGGGAAGGGGTACGTTCACATGACCAAGTGTTTTGGTTAAGTACTCGATGAGCACGACAAACCCCTCGTCTTCAACGACCAACAGCGGGCGAAAATGCGAAGCTATCCATCGAGCTAGTAACTTATTCACATGATCCTGTTCCTCTTTAGTAATATCACGTATATCACTGGCGGCTTCAGCTCTGCACTTAGACTTCGACCAGACGCACGGTAGCAGGCAAGATCCTCCGGGTGAAATCGCTCGATGTGGGGGGCCACCTAATGATTGGACGTCCTGAAAATGATTTTTACGCTGCATTTAATACAATATGCGAATTCTGCGTGCTCGTTTATAAAGTCTGGCGCCAAGTGCCAAAACCCACGTTTAGGTGCGAGTTTGACAAACTTCCAGAGTTCAGGTCTGTGCTGGCGCTTAGTATCGAACAGGTAGGGAGGTGCTTTCTCCAAGATATCGGCCTGCCTAACGTGTCGATGGGCACCTCTCGATGAAACAGAACCTTGTGTTTTATGACGATCACTCCGCGATTTACGTTTCGTGCTTCCACGAGCAGATGTCAGCGCTCCTTGACGGCTTGCACTCGACTGAGCTTGATGCACTTTCTTGCGTTTATGGGCTGAAGGCTCTTTTGGGGAAGGGCTGTAAGCCCGCCGCTGCTTTCACTGGCGGCCTGATCGCGTTATGCTCGGCACTTCCGTCGTGATTCCGTACGTGTATGATGGCGTTGAAACTGGGGGTGTAGCTTGCAGCTGGGAGCGTCTCGGTTGCACTACTTTGGCGTCGAGTTTCGAAACGGAGATCTGCATCACCACGTAAGTTGCTGGGGGTCTGAACGGCGATGCATTGCTCGCTGCGACGCCCTGGTGTGCTGTAATCTCTTGCAAGGTCGGGTAGCCTGATCTCGTCCATCGAAGCTTTTAAAATCTCAAGTGAGCCGGTGTATCCAGTACGACTTTGGAAGACTTATTAACCTGTCTTTTGTAAGCACATTCTTCAACTAAGTGTTTCTATGTCGACTAAACATTCCAGGTTTAGAACTTTTTTCTAACTTCGAGTCCAGGTTAAGCAGTTAGGCTGTTTTAAACGTTTGGGCCCTTAACGTTGACAGCACTATTTACGACGGTGAGACCAGCTACCGTATTTTTACGGCTCGAGCAGTAGATGAACGCAGTTTACGAACAAAAGTGGTAGACCAGATTACGGGATATTTCAAGGAGGTAATCCAGAGATCGTGTTTACGATTTTTTTCGATTACGCGTTATCTGCTTCTCGCTTTGAAATTTCGACGTCGGCCCTCCAGTCTAGCAATGTATTGGCGCGAGCTATGCAGCGCGAGTCAAGGCCGTTATCGTAGGTGGTAGTGAAACTCTGCCACCAAGTCGGAAGCATTTGAAGAGGTCAAGTATACGAAAGTTTTCGCTCTGGTGGATAATCTTGAGCAATGCTCGACAAGCAGTCTGTGAGCCGCTGTGGTTGGGATATTTTTGCTCGCTGAAAATGACGCGTGTTTGTCCTGCAGCGTGTATACAAACGAATGACGCAATGGTGCAAAATGACCTGTGCTTTAACCGAAGGGAGAGGCGATGATGCAACAATGCAGTCGTTGGTGATTTATGAATCGTAAACTGCTTTTCTGACAGTTGGAGAACTACAGTCTTCTTTAAATTGTTAAAAAGATACCGTTGGTCACGTCGTCAATTGTACCTTCCTTTAACTGTGTCTAATAAAGGAATACTACTTCCTAACTGATAGGTACTTGGAGTATGATATGGCTCCTAGAAAACCTCTGCTGATACCGAATTTTCGGTAAAGTAACTGTAATTTGGTATTCAGATCTGTAGCTCTAACACAAGTCACAGAAACTGGGGGGAAATATTTAGGAAGTGCCTAGATCTATCAACTTTTTTTTGTACAGATGTATGCCGAATTTACCCTAACCCCATCCTTCATATATTTTAAGTTTTTAAAAGTTCTGAAATTTCAAATTCATTCATTTCCCTCATTTCGGACCCCCCGTGTTCAGAAGCCAACCCGAAAGATACATCGGCACATTTAGTATGAACGCTTAGTGCTCGTCATCATTTACCTTCATATTGTCGCTGCAGCATCGATAAGTTGGTGCACTTGACTCAACTCGCGGTTCTTGTCGGGATCAACAAAGCAAAAGATAAAAACGAAAGCTGAATATGAAATCATCTTTAATTTTGTTATTCTGAAGAATGCTGCTCTGACTCGTCGTTTGCACTGCCCACGATCTTGCTACAGCTCCATGGAAATATTGGTGGAAAACCCAGCGGCGAGAAATTTGTCTTTGACCACAAAATCTGGTCCGAATAAAGTTTTCTTTTTACAGAAATAGCCCTACGGGGACCATTACACGAAACAGCTCTAAACGTGCCTAGTTGAAGACCAATTTACTGTGGGTGCATAAGTAGTGTGGGTTTGCCTTTGAAATCGAAATACAGAAATAGTGTGGGCTATACTATTTACACACCCACACTAATGATCCACCCACACTATATACACGTCTTGCTGTACCGGTAATATCTAACGTGGGTAAACATACTTCTTTTTCTCTCCTCTCCTCTATTCTATCACGTTTCAATTCTATAGAATTCTTGAATTGTGGCAATACTTGGAATTTTGTGCCCAAAAAGAGCATGCGGTACAGCCACACCGTCGGAGGGGTCCAAATCAACCGCAACATTGGACGGAACAGCTTCGGCTTTGGTTAGTTTGGCGCACTGCGTGACATCTATGAATCCGTTGGCCTCGCCTGAGGGAGCTTGAGGCCGCCCTTCTTAATTTTCAGAGATAGGTGCCATTTGTAGCATCATGGATCGAACTCTGTTCGATGCAGCTTTTGTCACGAGGTCGACGTTCCGCTCAGTTGTCGATTCTTCTGAAATGCTGCTGTTTTCCGCACTTACGGACCATGGTTGATAATAGCTGGCTGAGGTGTTTGACATTCGGATGGAGCATCATTTGCATTTCCCATCGTACGATCACGCTTTCATCTCGCTCCGATCTGTATATCGTTTTAAGAGGTTTGGGTGGGACGCAGCCTGGGGTAAAACACGATTCTTTGTTACAATGGCGCGCAGCTCTGTTGAATGGAGCGACGACGGAGATTTGCGAGTCGAATCATACTTTGTCATATGCACTCCCATGTCCAGCGTAGTAGAATCAACTTGAACGCCATGGGCCGGACCTCCATTTGGTTAGGTGACTCGCTCTGACTTATTTTATTAAGTCTGGTAATTGGTATCAAAAACGCAAGAGCTGCGCAATAATCGATTTGTCCTAAGCCAGCGGGGACGGATCAGGTGCAGATTTTCTGTCTCGTTGGTATTTTCTCTTGCGCTCATCGATAAACAGCTCCAATGCTTCCCAGTGGTCCACGATAAGTTGGAGCACCTTAGTCAGGCCCACGAATATATGAGGTTTGTATTCGACGAGCTTTTCGCTTTACCGAGGTGGAGCAGTTTGACGAGCTGCTCATAAAGGCCGCTCATCGAGCTCATCGTCTTCACTTGGAATGTGGTTTGGGTCACCCGCCGAAGAAAATCAAGAACACCAGAGTTCTTAGATTTTGAGCGATCATTTGTCAAACCGAATGTAGTCTTCGTTGCAGCGTTTGTCCGGTGTGGTACGCACCATTCCCAGTTTAGTTTAAGAACTGACCGCACCATGCGCTTCACGTCGGAGCCGCCATCAGTTGTTGCTCCGTAGAAATTGTCCGTGGTCAAGTTGAACTTCTCGAGTGCTCTTAGAATCCACCTGTGAAACGGACCACCAATTCCGCCATCTTTTCCGCCATACATGGGCTGAATGTGACGTGTTCCAAGCAGCACGGAGCACAAGTTAAAGTCGTTGTTAACGAAATACACCCTCATACCCATGAATCTCGCCCCGATGTTTTTCGCCAGCCAAAAACCAACGACCATAGTCAGAGAACACAAATGTTTTACCATGTTCTCCAGCATAAACATTGTGGCTTCCAACTTACCCCACACATAGAGCTCAACTAATGTGTGTGTGACAGTTTGTCGATTGAAAACCGCTTTGAATTCGTCCTTCGTAATCACAGCCTTGAGGACCTCAGATTCTTCCCACTCCCCCATCACAAATGGGGATTGTTGTTCACTACCAACAATGTCTGCAACAAGAGGCTAATATGCTGAGCAGATTCGCGAGTTTGGGCAGCAGAAAGAATTCGTGTCACTCTATCATCCCGTGATCGCTTTTTCGTATCTTCAACGACAGTCTTGTCCGAAGATACTCCGTTAGCCCCTTAGTTCCCATATGTTGTACCGTAGAATAGAAGAAGTATATACCCTAATTCAATGTTTGTGCAAAATATATATTATGTTGTACCGTACAGCATAAGGGATTTTTACTATAGATTTGGATGGAGCAATGAGCCGGTTAAGACAATACTAAAATCAAAAGAAAAGCGTGAGTGAAAAAAGAGCAGATGCACAGGTGTAGGGCTGGTACACCGTCCCTAAATAAAAGAAAAAACAGTTTCAGCCACCAACGATCGGGTGGCCAGTGCGCTCAAACCTCTCATTCTACAAAACACGCCAAAATGGTCGCACCGGCCGGGAAGACCCCACACAACAGGTTGGCCGAAGCGCAGAAGAAGCTGTGCCTCGACGCACTTCGGTGGGAGCGCCACACCCGTCGCGCGAAGGACAAGGACGAAGATGAGGCTAAAGTTTCTGCTGAAGCGGCTGAGACGACGCGAGCTACCTCCACGAAGGCGGCAGACAGGAGGCCGGCGGCAAAAACGAAGGCAAACAAGAAGAAGCCGCCGACCTCACGCCTACCGGAACTTCCGCAACTCACGCCGGCTTTGCCTCTACCTGTACCTGCGCGAGCTACGCTAGTTAATGACGTGCAAGAAGTTGTAGCGGATATAGTGTCCGCTGTCGCAACAAGCGAGCCTCTGACGCCTTCCCAAGCGGGCCCCAGTCAGTCTGCTAGTGTTCCTGCGTCTCGCGAAGCCAATCAGCCCCAGAAAACGGTCTTGGGACGTTCGAAGAAGCGTCGCCGTGGTGTATTGCAAGATGGCAGTGGAGATGAACGTGGGGGTGTAACTGGAGATGAACGTGGGGGTGTGAGTGGGGATGAATGTGGGGGTGCACCTACAGATAGCCACTGCACTGCCGTGCGAGCCAATTGCGCGCGTTGTGGATGGAGATGCCCATCTGATGGTCGGCAGTGCTGAAGAATACACGGGCCTCAACTCCGATGAGGACCCGTTGTTGGTGGAAGAACCTGAGGATGAGGAGGACATCGAAGGAGACGACGACTCGGAAGAGGACTGAGAGATTGGGGCGCTCACTGACGAAGACTCTGATCAAGAGAGAGATGAGTTACCGGCTTCAGTGTGCTCGTCGATGGCTCGGAACCCGAAGTCTATCTCGATGCTGCGTACGCACGAGTGGAAATACGGTATGTTGACCAGGTTCAACATAAGGATCGTGTGCTATTATCATCACCCAACATAGGAATCAACATTACTAACGTTGCTGTATTATTGTTTTAGATCCAGAAAACTTTGGTCCTTATCCCACATACGCCGATTTGTATGACCAAAGCAACCGGAATTACACTCAGTCAATACCATTACGTGCGAAGGCGATTCGGTCGCAGAAACGCCGTAGCGGTGACAAGGTGGAAGAACTGCGTGATATACGCAGTCGATTGGCGAATGTGCGTGACATTGAGCCATGGGAGGTGCTGCGTGTGGTGGGGCTACTAATTGCGCGGATGCTGATGCCGATACGCAAGGGCATAGCGGCACATTGGTCTACGAAACAAACTGGGGTGCTTCCGACCAACAGACTCAACTTGTACATGGCCAAGAACAGATTCTTCACATTATGGGATATCTACACTTCTCTAATAACAAGTCTCCTCAAGCCAGCACTGGTCGGGCCTGGAAAATTCGCCCCGTTGTCGATGCACTGCAACGCACCTTCGCACGTGGATATCGCGCGCCTCCAGTGATTAGCTTTGACGAAGCTACTGTCTCCCTTCACGCTCGCGGTACAATCCGACAAGGCAGTTCGAGAAGGATAAGCCCCCCCAAGTGGGGAACGAAGGTGTTCATGGCGGTATGTGCGAAGACTGCGTACTGTTTGAGGTTCGTCATGAATAGCTGTAGCTGGCCTTTGGCCGCCTGCAGCTTTTTTTGTCAAAGTGCTTATGTTGACTCTTGCGCAACATTAGCAACATTCTGCTAATTATATATATCCAACATAAGCTAGCATAAATTATGTGTTGCATTTTCAGGATCGAGATTTATTGCGGAGCCAAGAAGATCCTTCGGACCCCGGTACCCAAGGACAACAACACCTGGGGGGGGGGGGGGGGGGGGGGGCTGCAGTACTGAGAAACATGAACGCGCTGTGCCCTCCGTCCCCTACGTCGCCCTGGCGTTTAGTGGTTTCGGACCGCTTTTATACGTCGGTCAAACTGGCGCTGGAGTTACTGCCTCGCCCAATGTACTTGACGGGAACGATCCAGACCGACCGATCTGGCTACGCAAAGGGCATTATCACCAAGAAAATGGTGAAGTCGGTGAATAAAAAGAGGGCGATGGTGCCTCAGCAAGGCACCATAATTCTTACACAAAACAAAAGATTTCCCCCGATCACTGCGTCGATGTGGATGGACCGTAACCCAGTGCACGTCCTCTCCACTGGTGGTAGCCGGCGGGCAAGTACTGTCAGTAAGTTATGTTTGCTACTATTTCGGTTTTATTCCTACACTAATGCCAGCGAATGTCGGCTACAGTGCGCCGCGTTCAAGGAGACAGGCAAGCTGTTCCTGCACCGGAGTTGGTCCGCGATTACCATGGGGTGGCGTCGACATCCATGACCAACTTCGGATGCAGCGATACAGTGTTCAGCTATGCTACAAGTCCCGCAACTATTACAGGGCGCTATTCCTAGGCCTGCTGGACATGACGTTGGTGAACGCCTTCATTGTATTTCACCACCAGTCAAAGGTGAAGAACAAGCGCCCGGCCCAACACTTATCATTCTTCGAGACACTGATGGAGCAGCTGCTGGCGATTGACTCGTCCGAAACCTACGATGCAATTGAGGTAGATGCTGCAAGTATCTATAGTCAACATAACGGCATCTTATGTCGCAACTTCTATTGCAGAGCGCGACGCGCGCCCAGGACAGAACTACAGCTTCGCCCGCGCGCGCTGAGAGCGACCAAGGGCCTGCACAACCTCAGCGGGTGGTAGACTAGAGCGGTCATCGGCTCGAAGAAAACCCGGACACCGTGGACAACGAGCAGGGCCACAAGCGCCGCCATCGCTCCTGCAAAGTGCGCGATCTACAAGTCCCAACCGCGGAAGTACACGAAGTACTTCTGTCCTGAATGCTCTACTGGAAATCGGCGGTACGTACCAGTGCGGGTCGACAACGCTAATGCATGCACTAACAATGGTGATACGTGTAGCAAATACCTGTGCAACGTAGCGCGGGACGATCGGTCCAAGACGTGCTTTCATATTTGGTACAACGATTGGAGCAATGGCAACAACATTCCCAAGAGCCTGGCACACAAAGACGCGCGACCGCCCGCCAGCCTCACGCCCAGGCAAGAAACGCCGCCGCCGGACTCCTTCGGGTGGACGCGACGAAGAAGATGATGGCGGCTTGGAAGACCAAATGGCGCAAGTGTAGGCAGAAGGTTCTTTTGTAGCCAGATGCAGGTAGCAATCAATCGACGCGTAATTTTTATTACCCTTTTATTGCACAAAACTGTTGAAGTCTACGTTCCTGCAAGTGTGCAACAAGTAAAAAAGGCACCAGCCAGATAAAAAGTGCTGTGCCTATGTTGACTTTCTCATCATAAGCTGTTGGTAACACCTCGTTTCACAAGATAAGTTATGTTGGAGCTGTTATTTTTCTGTCCGTCATTACACCTTGCGTTTCTTGAACTATCCACTGAGCATAGTTGCGTGAAGATTTCGCACAATACAAATTCCTATATACTTTTATGTTCTACCTCCAACATAAGGGTAAAAATATACCCCCTGCTTTTCTTCCGGGAACTCAGGGGTTAACTTCTTTTAAATGTTTCGTAGCTCGAGACGTTCGACCACCGTAAAGTTGTAAGAAAGTTTGTGTTTCTCGACACGAATTGTTTCCCAAAAAATTCCACCACACCACTGGCACGCCTTCCATTGTGCACTTCACACGGGCAGTTGAAGATGAATGATCGCTCATTGTTTTTTTTGGGTAGAAGTTCAAACCCTTCAGTTGCTTGGTAATTCTCAACAGCGGTTTTGACAGCTTCTGGAACACCAGTGGACTGCACTTGAGTTGGGGGATGGGGGTGGTACTCGCGAAGGCTGAGACTCTGTCTGAGCAGCGTGAGGCCTGCTTGACTGTGACAGACCAACCCACCCGACTTGAGGTACTACGGAAGAAGTGTTTCCGCTCTCGTCGACACGACTACTGTTTACACCAACCGGGACCTGAGTAGATGGTGTAGGGTCATGCCAGGCACTTTGAAATGGAGGCGGGGGGTCAATTTGAGCAGTCATTGCTCTCGGATCCAGATGATAGTGCGGTCGACTGGGATATAGCGTCTCGCTGTCGTTGGATAAGAGGTCCATCCACGCTCACCATCTGAGCTAAGGTATGCTGCTGGCCATGAGTGGGCTGCTGCATGTAGGAGATGCGCTTAGAAGTTGATGCCTCTTGCTGGAACCTGAAAGATAGAATATTGCAATCTGGTAGCCGAGTGTAAGGCTACCCGCAAGCATTGCTTGCGGCTTTCTAGTGAAAGGTCAAGAGACACTAGTAGCCAATGAAAAGTCACTGATACGACCTCTCGGGCGAACAACGCCTAACTGGCACATACGCTATCGTCTCGAAACGGACACGCAAGACCTAAACTACCCATGTCGCTTCAGTCTTCGCGAGGTTTTAATGGCGAATTCGGTATATCGGAATACCGTGGTCGCGCCTGTTGGCAGGTACAAGATCGAACCCCAAAACACCAGTACCGTGGCTCAGCTTTGTTACAGGCGTGGGATGTTATCCGGAAAAAAAACTGACAATGAAAAAACGCAGTATGTTTGGACAGAGTTCTAGTACTGGACATGTCTTGTACATCTATTACCTGCCTCGTTTGTACCACACTCCCACCGGGACTCCCGGGGAAGGGGGGGGGGTCCGGTTTGTGTTTCAATTCCCGTAAAATAATAACCCGGGTATTTATACTAAAACAATACTATAAAGTCATGAACAGTAATGTACAATACAGTGAGACAGTACCATGATGGCCATGGACATCTGTACCTGTGTTGGATTAATAAACTATACAAATGTCACCTGTGTCGTCGCCCTCGCGCTGAAGTACGCCTATTTTAATATGGAATGTTGCATGAACTATTCGCGAAATTAAATACCGGTCTGAATGGCGGGTAAATGCAGGTGATAAGTTTTCTTAGGTGTCGTGTTGTTCCTGTCACAATGTGAGCGTACAGACCCCACCCTCTCGTTTACCTACTTTTCATATCATATCCCCCCAAATCAATATAGGTTTTGCCATCGACTTAAACAGGCTTGAGGAGGTACCTGTGCCCACGATCTCTCCGTTTAAAAATCAAAACTACAGCTCAAATAAAGATCCAAACTCTGATAACCATCATGCCGACCTGGAAGTCCTGTCACCAGGCCATCTGCACCAAGGGAAAGATGCTGACGCTGCAGAAGAAGCAAGCTGTCATTGAGCAATACAAGAAAGAGCCTACTATGCACGCCAAGATGGCTCTGTGGGCACAGGAGCAGTTCCGTATGACTGTCCCTCCAACTTGTCAAGCTATCCTATGTCGCTGAGTAGTGCTTTGCTAATTTACGTTTGCATGGGTTCAGTGCGTGTGTCGCTAACTTGCAGTACGACGAAGTGGGATCGTTGTACTCTATGATTCCATCATTTGAATTTCGAATAGCCTCTATGAAAAATAAAACTTGAATGTGGGTAAAACGTGTTTCCGCATAACGCTGCTAAGACTTGTGCGTGGGGCAAGGCAATCCGTTCATTACGTTAAAGACAAGCCTCAGGACGTCTCTATTGAGAGCTATGCTGAGGCAGCCCCATTGTAATTTGCCGTACTGTGATGGATGGATCGCCTTGGCATGCAGTTGCCAATGCATGAGGCACAACACATAGATACATGTTAGAGTCTGAGAGGAACGATTTCATATCGACGAGCAGTCACGTGAGTGACGTGTGGGCCTCGAATGACCCCCGCGACCTCTGACTGCTGCTGGTCTACCCCTTTCCTTGATAGCTGGCTTCGGACAGTAGTGAGATGATCGTATGTTGAGCCGAATGGAAGCATGGTCCATGCTAACCAGACCGATGGAGCAGCACTGCTGTCAAAGCGAGAACTGTCAGAGTAGGCGCCACAGTGCAACTTGGGCACGTGATTGTCCTCGTGATGCGCTGCCGAAGAGCTGAGCTACAGGAAGGAGGGGACCGACGATCGAGTGGGCTCTGTCTGCGCTGTCCACGAGCACAACGATCAGCCGCAAGTGCACCGCAGATGGTACTTATCGGGTTAGTTGCCTTGCACCTCGATGGCCTCTGCGTCGATGACCGGCTGTGGCCGTGAACGCCCCTAAAGTAGGTAGTGTACATGTAGTGATGTAAGCGGCCGTCCGGCGCTGGGGACGCGATGGTCGTCAAGAAGAGATCACAGGCGAAGCTGGCCTGAGAAGCGTTCCGCACGACGAAAGGCCGAAAATGAACGGTTTGCCAACAACTACTCTACCGCCAAGTTCGGCCAACGGACAAAACCTCCCACCGTCGGCTACCAGTATGGTACCTTCGATGTAGGGCAGAAACCGCTGGTTTGAGTGGCACTATTCCTAACTCGCGCGGCAGCATCTTGAACTGGATTGACGCACGAAGTCTTCTCAGCTTATCGGAAAAGATATTTTACTCTTCGAGGAAAATTACCAAGGGTGGGGTTTGTACTACAGACCCCACCCCCACAGACTCTGTACACACTGAGTGTGGAAGCATTCCAGATATTATGTATACACCTGTTGCCTAGAATCTTACACACGCTCGTGTAGGCGAGAACGCTTCAGACGAAAGTAAGTTAGTAGGCGGTACGCGCCGTTCGAGTAGTCCATATCTGGGCACCTAGCACTCAGGTTTTCGATGCAGTTCTTCCTAAATATCCCAACCGTGAGATGATCTTCAGCCTTACAACTTTGGGAGTCCCAAAGGTCCCAAATTGGGACCATTGCTCATGCCCGAATTGCTTCTCAGACAAACCAAGGCCACGACGCTAAAGTGCGGAACAAGCCGCGATTTTTTGGTGTGCCGCTTGGGCTATATAACCTAGTAGAAAGCTAATAGCACGTATGCGCATAGACTTTTGCAATAATGGGCGCAAGTCGCCCGCAAAAATAAAATATCAATAGCCACTGATCCAATTTCAGTGCTAAAAACGCCGAAATTAAACTGCAAGGGGTGCGCTCATATTGATGGCGCGCACAGTAGCATATATCATATACGAAGTACTTTTATGCGCCTACTGTAGTAAACTGAAAATGCTACGCAGACGCTGCGGGTGCGAAGCAGGCGCAGGAGATGCGTCACTACAGGAAATCCTAACCTTCACAACGCTAATTGAATTTGTCGAGAAATCCCAACCTTCACAACGTTAAAGGGCAGGCTTGTGTAAAATACAAAATCTGTATTAATACTATCTGGTAAATCAGAATAACCCGTAATTTTGTGTATTGGGAGCATTATTCTACTCAGCCTAACCGAGTCGACTATCGTTGCGAATAATTTCTACTGTGTAAATATCCCACTTGTCGGTGTTAGACGCCAACAATATTACCCTTTCGATCGTCTCGGGGTCCATCTTCATCCGCAGATCGGTAAGCTGCAACTTTGCTGCTGAGAAAAATCGCTCGCACGAATTTGACGTCGGTGGGATGAAGCCAACGTCCACATCTTTGGACCGTTTCGAGACGTTGCGCCGTTTGAACGCTTCTACGACGATTGAATCTTGCTCTTCGTCATTCGCTTCCTGTGCTTCCGTTTCGCTGGCAACTTAACCGGAGCGCAGTCAGCACGCTCTGCTGCTTTCAGCACCTCTCGTCGCTGGAGCTTCACTAGCCCAGTTTCAAGGGCGGGGTAAATGACAATGGGTGCAGTGGCGCCAAGGCGACCTCTCATTGCGGGGTAGCGTTGTAGAACTTGGTCGAATAGGCGGCGTGTCGCCGCCAAGTTGAGCGTCGAGCGCTGCAACATCTTCGTCACGCCCTCCAGGCGAGTAAGATCGTCCAGCAGAACCTTGGCTGTTTCATTGTCGCGGCGGGAAAGAAAAACGGAGCCCAAATCGTGCTCAGATACAGTGCCATGATCAAGCTCACGAAAGCACAGCTCCAACGCCACGTACCGCTCCACCATATCGTAAGTGCTCGGCCAGCGGGCTGCATTTCGCTGTACCGGAGCCAACTGCGTTACTTGGCGCAATACAGCGCGGCTTTTAAGGGTTGAATAGCGCTTCATCAACGGTGAGGCCACGGAAAACAAAAAGTGACTTATAAATCTAAGTACGAATCCACTGTAGCATACTTCAATCGAAAGAGGCGTGTCTTGGCTTTCTTTTGAGCTATTGCACAAACCTTTTGGTATAGTTGTTCGTGAAAATGACCCAACGAAAAAAGTGTCTCCGAAATGGGGGAAAATGTCAAAAAAATATATTCTAATTTGTCCAAAATCGACTGAGGAATCCATACCTATCCTTTATTTTGTCCAATGATGAGTCTATCCGTTTCAAAACTGAAATTTTGTCGCCCTGACTTTCAAATCCCGGTGTATATTTTAAAATATTTTCAAAAAATTGGAATTTGTCAATAGGTAGCATTTTAATTTGTTACCCATGTTGGACATAGGTATCAAAGTGATATCAACACTTCTAACGGGCCCCCTGTTCATCTAGTACCACTGACTTTCGCTTCGTTGAGGCCGCCCTCTCATTAAGCGTGATTGCTACTCCCTCAGCATCACTGCTCCAGTCCCTGTGAGCTAGGTTTGCTTTTACTGCGTTGGCCATAGCAGCACGATGCTCGCGACGAGCTTGCTTGGCTGACCTTGCGTCTGCACGCTATGGCGAACTCGGTTTAGCATAATGGCATCATCCTTGAACTCCTCCGGCACGTACGGGCGGATACTGTGGTGCATCTGGTAGATCTTTTCCGCGTTTGGAGTAGGCGGAGCTAGCACCTCCACGTACTCGTTCATCATGACTGCCACTTCGCCTTTGACGTGAGGACACCATCAATTTTTCTGCACAGATTCTTGGTAACCACCTCAGTGTTGGGACCTTTCTGACAGGATACGACACCTGGCGATGCAGAATCCATGCTAAAAATCTGAAACTGTTGGATACCATCCAACCTCTTGCTCCGTCAGCGCTGGTTTGTAGTTCTTGAACATGTGGTTTCCACGTTGTAGGTGCACCGTAATAGAGTGTGCACTTGTCCAACGTACGGTAGGTAGTATCCTCAGGATCGTCGCGATCGTTGGTGCAGCTTTCTGCCGTCATCGACTCATCGCTTGCGCTCGCTACAGACACCTCTGAGCCCGACGAGTAATCACCGCCATCGCGACCATCTTTACCGTCACTCTTGCTAGCACTCGAGTCCTCACGCACGAGGCTGTGGTCGCTTGTCTTGAGCGAAGGCCTTTTGTGGCCAGAAAACGGCCCCCCAAACGCATTTGTCACACCAGGCGCCCCAAGCGCTTGGGGATCGGCGCCGCGCACTTGGGTCTCGCCATCTGGACGTCTCTGGTCCCCCTGCTGATCGTTAGCCGACTCCATCCTCTCAAACAGCCTTGTCGGGATATTGTCGTAAGGTGATACACCTCCTTGAAATATAGACATTTTTTTGAAACGTCTTTTCACACAACTCACTTATGTACGAAAATCATTGGTCAAACTTTAAAGGCGATTATCTCGAAAACTCTAAAATACTGATTAGTCACTTTTTGTTTTCCGTGGCAGCGCGGCTTTTAATGGTTGAATAGCGCTTCATCAACGCTTGAATCTTGGCTTGCAAATTCTCTTCGTTGGCCAAGTAATCCTTCATTAAGAGATTAAATCCGGTGGCTGGCGCAGCCTATTAGTGGCACAGCGCCAACCTTGCGGCCGATTGATTGGTTCACAGAGCAATTGTCTCCGACCATAAAGGTGACAGCTTCCCACGGCCTATCGTACCGTGAGAGGGTGTCGGCCAACAGGTCGAACGAAGACTCTCTGAGCCCCGAGATCCGCCTCGCCATCGAGAGGGCTAAACACAAACTCTCCTCTATCACAGTGGACGTCGTCAAAGACATCATCTCGTGACTGTCCACTGCCACAAACGCAACCTCCGCCACGTATTTCGCCACTCTTACCGTTAAAAACGGCAAATATGGTCATGTAATGCCTGCCCCCATGCGACCAACCATCGAGCACGACTCCAAAACGGGCGGGCGAGTCGCGCTTGATGCGAGCCTCGACACAGGCCGCAATGGTCAGCACGTAGATCTTGACTGTTTGGCGGTTAATGTTGGAGAGATTGGTGTTCAAGCGAACGTGCGGACGCTCGCAGAAAGAAAAGCGCAGCTTATCCAGAGCAGTTCACTCACCCAGTTGTAGATGTCCACCGTGCGTTGGTCGACAACTCGGAGTTAAAGTTGGTTGTCTTGGCGTAGCGCAGACCTGGCAAGGTCTTCATACGCTGGATGCTGCGTGCGAAGGTGGGTCAAGAGATTGCTGTACCCGTTGCTGCTCCGGTAGGAGTTGCTACAGGTGTTGCAAGTGAAGACATTGGCGCCTTGCGAGGTGAAGAGAGCGTTGCGAATGGCGCGGCTTGAGAGAGACATAGTGGGGGACGTCGCTGGAAGGGGGGGGTAACTCGATCGCAGAACTTTGGAGAATGTGTTTGTTCATCCAGATCATTTGGAAGGAGATGGCGGTAGCGTGAAGAAGGTTCCTGCGCCAACCATTCGGCCGCACCATTGCAGCCAGTGCCTTACCAATCAATCCAAAAATGAATTGTGGAGCAAGCGTTAATAGTTCCGTTAAAACATTCTAATATATTTTAATGAGTTATTATTTTTTACACAAGGGTAGGGAATCGTTAACATTGAAAAGGAAAGGGATTTAAATTTCAGACCTTCTTCGGGCGAAGCACGACTTTGTAAAAGTTGTTATATTAATGGGGTGCTTGTCACACTGCCAGCCCAACCTTCTACAGTAGTTACAGTAATAACGAACCCATTTATTGTGCCTTTCAGTAATTCTGCCTTCATAATTCTGGCATAATTCTATTCCCTTCTCAGCCTTAATTAGGCCTTTGGTTCAGCTAGTTCCATGTTAATTATGGGCTGTCTCAGCGTGGCTGGTTTTAGGACGGCGATGGTGGGCAAACTTAATTAGCTAATCCTGCCTGTCTAAGAAGGTAACAGAGGCGTTTGGCGGTTGGCCACCCGCCATTCCGTCTTTAACCAGGTGGATTGGCCCTTGATTGCTGCTCCGGGGACGTAGGGGAGATTTCACAATCTTAAGCAGAATAAGCGTTACATAAGGGTACGTCGCCTTTTTATGAATCTAATTCCGCCTGAATTAACAGTCCACCCGCCAAAATAGGTGGAAGGCACAATATACTCTAATGGTGTTTTCAGCAATGTTCTTTTTTGCGTACCAGCTCGCATCACTTCAGGATCTGTGCGCCGCCACGAGGTTGCGGCAGAACAACCTCCTCGTGCCGCCGCGGCAGCCGCGGGCTGGGGTCACAAATAAACAATGGGAAAATGCTACGTGAAGAAAAAAACTGGTACATGTATTCCCAGCTAAGTAGAAGACGATCTAGTGCTGTACAGGCTGTACGTGGCCGCGACGCGGAATACGGGACGGTTTGCCACCACGGTTGTTGACGAGCCGCTCGTTTCTTACGATTTGCAACGTCAGCGTCACGGAAAGCGACAGCACAAATAACACTCTCCTCCACGTCCGTACAGAATGGGCGAGATATATCGTGTTCACTTCGATGACGGGACGGTTGCGCACGCAGTTTTCTATGGGCTCTGGTTTGGCCGAGCAGCCACAGATTACATGTAGCAGTACCGTGGGAGAAACTGCAGTTCTTTTGTAATTCCTGATGTGATCCAGACGGCTGTCCACTGTGTTGCGCTTACTGTACGTCGTCCGCGATTACGATCGCGGACCTAGTCCCGTAAGCGACTGGCTTTTGAGTGAGTTCGTGGAGAGCACTGAGCAGAGGATCCGCTCACCTATTGCCACGGTCTCATAGCCGAAATGTTGTTCTCCATGACAAGCCATCTCCACAACCCATCCAACCGATTAAGCGACAGCCTTGTTGGCCAAATCTTACCTCGCGTTCATGTTGGACGCCACCATGCCGGAATTGCAGGAACCACACTCCCAACACTGCTGACACCAATCAAGAATGAAGCTACGGTGTTCGGTCAGTTTGCCCCGCGACCTCTGAAATTCAAACCGCACAGTGTTGATGCAGCAACAGGAGACGTTTTATCAGTAGTCGGCTCTACGAGTGTTGTGCCCCAGCCGGTTCCGGCATCGTACAATGCTGCCAATGCGGCGAGCCCAGATACAGTGCAGGTGACAGGGAAGTGTAAACAATCCAACTACTACAGTTCTGCGCTTCGTCGCCAGCAATGCCGGACAAACCAAGCTCGCTACCGCGACAGACAGCGCAACGCTCAGGTGCAGCTCGAGAAAAAAGTGAAGCTGCTGAAGCAGGAGGTTGGCAGTTTGAAGCGCAAGTACCGAGACCTGTCCTCTCGTAAGAGGAGCAATCAGAGTCCGTGGTGCGTCGTGGCTGATGTCTTCAACTTGTTCGAAAGTAGTTTCCAGTCGCCATGGCGCATGACTAGTGCGCAGGAGATAAAGACGCAAAAGGATACTCGGCAGATCTTGGCGGTGTTGGAGAAATCCTTTGCTCATAACGCGGCTATGGGAGAGTTAGTTGGGGTCGGTGCGTTATTGGGGCAGCTTCGACACTTCTCGCAGTACTTTGGGAAGCCCCACCTGAACCTCCTCCGAATCGAGTCCGTGGCGCCTGGTGTGATGACTGCCAACGCTACTCTAAGTGTGACGGTGACAGAGCTTGCGCTGCGGTACATTTTTCCGCACCTCGAAAAGCTGTCTTATGAAGATTATGCTTCAAAAACACCTCACGGTTCGCTGTACGAACGCCTCCTCGGTCAGCGTCTCGAATTCGGCTTCACGATGAACTTCCTCTTTGACGGGGAAAGCTGCCGTGTTGTGCGCTTAGAAAGCAAGATTGACCTAGTTGTGGGATTGCTTCAGGTACTACGAAATTTAGAGGACGTGTCGAGTGTCCTGGAACATGCTCGGATAACATCCGAGTGTATTGTTGAAGGTGGCCTCACAATCGGCAAACTTTAGTGCTACAAGGTCTACTTTGCCCGTGAAATACTGAGACATATAAAGAAATAAAGTATAAGTAGTACAAGGGTTACAAGTAGAGCATGAGAAATTGAAGCGGAAAGTGTTTGTAAAGGCAGAACTCAGTCATACTTTCTCGAGGTCCTCCGTGGTTGCCTATGCAGATAAATTGATTTTGTGAAGAATATACTGTTGTATTTGTTTGCGTGGATGCTTGCAAGTGCAGCCCGCTTCCGGGTCTGCCGTTTGATGTTAAAGTCTTATATCAACACATTGCGTCGTGAAAACAATCAGATGCAGGAATGAGCCAAAACCGGTGTTTACTACCTTCACGGAACACACATTCGTTACAGTAGTGTGGATAAGTGCCATGATAATTATTTTGTGGCAGCAAAGCTCTCATCTGCTAACTCACCTACGACACACTCGTGAGTGATCAGTGCGTGGTCGAGAACAGTTGACGCATCCGTTGTATCCCTTAGCAGCTGAAGCAACGATCCGACCGCGTCAATACTGACCTCCAATCTACCCACTCGGCCACTCTCCTCGTTCATTAAGAACGCCACCTTGCAACTGCAGTCTAGCCGCTTACCGAGCAGTTTCTAACGCAGAGACCGATATATGTCTTCCTCTTCCTCCCCACCCTTCGGCTTCTCCAGGTGTGGAAACACACAGCGCAGTGTGAACTCCGACACTGTCAATCTGAGCCGGGCGGTAGCCGTCACAACACCCGGAACCAGTTCCTCGACTCGCTGCAGATGGATATGAGGCTCACTTAAATACAACGAGTAGCGCCGTAGCTGTTCAAGTAGCGCTTCAACGCCATGCAGACCCCCCATCCCCACGTCATGCTCAAACGACTTTTGTAGCTCGACCAGAATCTGCATCGTTTCAGCATGCATCATCATCTCGTCGGCATTTGTCACGTACCACGGAGAGCGAAAGCGGGCTTCAAGCAGGCGGAACTCGTCGCTCACGATACTCCACGCACTGCGATTGGTCTTTTCCTCGAAGCGTAGACGTCGGCGCTTCAGCTTCAATCCTTGCACCCCTTCGTGCAACTTCTGCAGCTCATTTTGCATTCGCAGCTGGAGGGCACGCTGTCTATCACGGTAGCGCGCCTGGTTGTTGCGGCATTGCTCGCGTCGAATGGCCCTTCTTAATTTCGAGTTTTTCGAACTTGTCCATAACCTTTACCTCTCGCAGACGCTTGAGACCGAGCAGCCTTGCGTTGTGTCCGGGCACTCGTACCTCGTTGCAAGACTGGGAGAGAAAGGAAGTTGCGATATGGGTGGCTTCAGACAGTGGCCTCATAGCACCACCACCCCTCGAAGTGCTGAATAACCGCCTTGGCTCGCTTTCTGGGTGCTGAAAGGCTGGGGTTGAACACAGTACTGTCTCCAGTGGGGTCTGCATAGCGCCATCGCTGATCGTGTGGTGATCTCTTGCTCGCCCGTGCGGTAGGTCGTGGCTGATCACCCTGTCACTAAGTTTTGAGTGGGGTCGATCATAGTGGCCAAGCGGCATGTTTGCGATGTCGAAACGGCTGACCATGGAGGGTGAAAAGAAGTTTGGAAATGATATGGAGAACTGCACGCTCCCACTCGAAGTCTTACATCAGTCCGAAATCATCAAGCATTGTGCAGTTCAGTTCCAGCGTTATCTTTTTTGTACTACGTACATGTATAATAGTATCGCGTTTTCGCCAAGGGAGTGCAATCAATCTTTGGGTTGGTACAATGTACGGATAGTGTTGATGGTGACAGCAAATGAACGTCATCAGGGATACCGGTAAGTGTGATCTTTGACTATTCGAGTGGACATGGCATGTGCAATTGCATGTACCTAAATTGGTTCTAAATAGAATATTTACCTAATGCCAAGAATCGTTATATTAGGACATCTTGAAGGCTCAGAGCCTTCAAAGGGATTCGGAGCATCGGCAGTATTATTGATGCTGATTCACTAAAAAATGACAATAAGGGTAGTATCAATTGATACTGATCCAGTGGCACGATATGCTGATCCTGATAACATGATACTTAGATTTGATACTATATCAAAGCACGACATTTGCCAACGCTCATCTAGCTACATCCCCTTTGTGAAGCCCTTGCTAAAGAAGTAGCAGCTCGTTCTTACCACAACGTGTTCGCAGGTCGTTAACCATGTAGCCACTTCAGCAAAAAAATCTCCCTTGTGTTTATATAGGAGTTTTTCCAGATAAATTCTTGGCAAAAGTTCTGGTGGAGACCAGAGTTACGGAGGCCAGCACAGAAAAGCACATCGACGAGAGGATGGAACGCGCAATGAATTTTGAGATATGGCCCTTCAGCATGATCGGTACACGTATGTACCTAATATAATCTGATAATTTATCAGATAATTTCTGCACTGTTTTGTGCCAGGCACACGTTTTCAGCGTAGACACACTTTGCCACTCTTTTTATTTGATAAATATATTCCATATCAGACTCGCCTGCAACTGCATTCATAAATATCACAAAAATATGTTTCAATATTAAATAAGGGTATCAGATCCTGGATCACATAATATCAATTTCTTTACAAAGATGGATTGATTTATCATCTATTCCTAGCTGATCGTGATCTTGATACGTCGAATTGGCACCGCTGTATCCGAATACCGCTGTGTATCAACGGTTGCTCCGAACCCCTGTCCCTGACACTAATGAGAGTCGAGATAGACTGTTTTGAAATATGGAGTAAAATGAAGTTTCCCCTACCAGCGGAAAAGTGTGTAGGTTTGCAAAAGAGTGGTGTTGATTTTTCAACTGTGCCGAGGTAGGAAATACTGCGACTGCGTCTACAGTGTACCGGAATTGAATGTTACGTACGCTCCACTTGCTTTACATTATACCCCAAAATGTCCAAAATACCTTTTGCCTATTTAGTAGCTTTGCCTAATTTTGGCTATTAAAATACTGTTGCCAAGATTAGGCAAAGCAACGAAGATATTTGTTTATGAACTTCTGGTGATTGTGTATTAATAGCAGCTACAAATTGTGCCGCAATTTTTTCAAAGGTATTATTAGTAAAGTACCGGTATTGGTTCAGCGAGCGTGGCAGCATTCCGGTAGCCTATGGTACCGGTACTCAAGAGTAAACACCGATGTCCCCGCAGAGCGGATAATCATTGTTCTACTGTGCGTACATGTAGGCGTTCCCATTCCGAACATTTTTGTCGTCGTCCTCATTCCGTCCGACGTAGCGCCGATTGAAGCGCGTCACCGTTTTCGGTACCTGCTCATCGAGCATCCTCATGGCCGTGCAATTCTCCTCCACCGACGCCGAAGTCCATTCTTTGACTAGTCAACGGCGCCGGCCCATTGGCCATGGAGCTCCTCGCGAAGATGATTCTCCACGCACACTCCGAAGCCCGTTGCTGACTTCCAGTGACGCCACCAACAGGTCACTAACTGCCAGTATCGCTTCACAGACTCACGTGAATTCATCAACTCGGTCTCCACCCTCGGCGTTGCTGGGATTCCGACATCGACACTATACAAATATCCGCGAACTGCGCGGCAAAATCTCCCGCGTGCCTAGGTTCTGGCTCTGGCCGCGGTTTTTGAACAATTCCTTCTTCGCCAGACGTCTCGTGTTCACAGGATTTCTGCTTAGTGTCGCTCTCGCCTGGGGAGTGACAATGTACAACATCAAGATCGTACAGTGGTTAGAGGACTTCAAGGCCAGGGAGCCGGAAGACTACGAGCGCTGCAAAATTACAGTTCTCTTTTCCGGTCTCATCTACCACATGTTTCCCGTTGCGGTCTTATTGTTTTTAACAGGATCGGGGCTGCGCAGCTTCGAGCCGTTCAAGCGAGAGCTACTGGAGCCGAGTCCTGCTGCAACGACCAAGGCGCATACCGATGCTAATAACACTGACGTAGACCTCGAGGAAGGGAAACGAGACTCCACAAGCGTCCCCAAGATCAGACGCCGCTTTGTTTTTCAGCTATGCGAGCTGCTGGCCGTCGGCGCTTTGCTATATGATGCAGCTTTGGTTCTCTACTTCCCGGTAGTGCTATTCACAGGAGCGATTTATGCTTGTGACAGCTACGCGATGCACTTGTTTACAGTGGGAGGGGCTGTCTGCTACATCGGATTATTTATTGTCATCTACTACTTCGCTCGCTACCGTGAACACATTAAGATGCAGCTGGGCGCGTTTACTGAGAGCGATCAAACGGGAGATATACGCAAGCACGACTTGGACTTGGACCGAGATTCAACGTCTGGAATGCCTAAGAAAATGCTGGCTGTTGTAAAAACTCGGCTGTACTACGCTACACGCCGAGGGGATCTTTACGAAATGCGTGAAATCCTCGACTACGCTCAAGCGAGAGGACTCACACGCAGCGAGTATGGCTTCCCACGCAAAGTGTATGCTTCGCCTGTGATCAAGTTTAAGTTTTTCGCGAAAACTCGTCGAAACCCGGTGCACGTAGCGGCGTACCACGGCAACATTCGCGCACTCGAGCTGCTCGAAGAGTACGGCTTCGACATGACCGCACTGGACAAGTACAATAGCGTGCACTTTTCGACTGGAAGCCTCTTCTGGTATTTTGCTCGAATTTTCGTCAAGCGGCCGAGTAATAGTCTCGAGAGCACGGCTGTGTCAATCTTCCAGACAACTCTGATGACTCCACTCCACTGTGCTGTATCCACTGGACAGATTGACACTGTGCGATGGCTGTTGAGCCGCGGCGTTCTTCCAAACACACTGGCCCAAGCATCCTTCAGATCCAACCGCGTGCCTCCGCTTTTCTTGGCCGAACACGCCGAAATCGCTCGAGAGTTGCTGATCCACGGTGCCGATCCGCTCGTAATCCCGGACCCTGGATACATGAATACTATGACACCATTGCAGCTAGCCTACGTGAGAGGAAACTACGCGGTGGCTCAAGAACTTGAGGAGTGGGGCGGTGACGTCGCCCTCACGCCGTTCCACCTGGCAGCGGCTCGCAACAACGTGTTGGCTATACGAAAGTTCATCTCGCGGAAGACGGATATCGACTGTCTAGGCGAAATGGGCTACGTGGGGCTCAACCGGAGGACGCCGTTGCACTGGGCAGCCATCAGTGGATCGAAAGAGGCTGTAGACGCGCTTCTGAAGGCAGGAGCTGACCCAAACTTTCAGGATGCTTGTGGTCGCTCCCCTTTGCATTGGGCTGCAAGGCTCAACAAGCTGGAGGTGGTGCGCTCGTTGGTTCGTGTGGGTGCGGAGCCCAATTTGGCCGACAGAGAGTTCATGACGCCTCTCATGTGTGCTGCGTCTGCGTTGGATGTATCACACGAACTGTTTAGCGAACTGACTACAGCAGGTGGGGACATCGCGTACCAGGTACCCACCACAGGTGACACAGCACTACATATCGCCGTTCGAGAGGAAAACCAATCATCTGCACTCGCTGCTCTTGCAAACGGAGGCGACCTCATGCGGATGAATAGCGAAGGTTTGCGTCCTCTTGACTGCACTGCGTCCACTCGGTTGTTGTTCGAGTTGAAGCGAGCTGCTGGTCAACGAGACGTCATGATCAGCTACACGCACTCGCACTTGGCGTTTGCTCGAAAACTACGTCAGTCACTGGAAGAGGCGAATGTTACAACCTGGTTAGACTTGATGGACCCCAGCGGCATTGGCGGTGGAGCTGTGTGGCGTGAAGAGATTGCTCGTGGCATCACCAACGCATCGATGGTACTGTGTGTTCTTACCGAAGATTATGCGTCGTCGGAATGGTGTCTGAAGGAATTAGCACTGGCTAAACAGGTCGGTACGCCCATCTTGGCTGTCTCCACCGAAGGTGCCATCGTCGATGAGAATCTACAGGTATATCTGTACACACGACAGATTATTCCATTCGAGCCGGCTATCGTGGGTCTTCGTCACGATAAAGGCGGGATCGAGTACGACTACGATGAAATGAGGTTCCGATCCCAGTTTCATCTTCTGCTCGATGGAGTACGCGATGAAGTCGAGAAGCACCGCTATTTCACAAAGCAAAAGAACGTCGCTAGCAGCCGTAATTTGGATCTCGACAAGGACGGCGCCGAGGGTGGTAGCGGATCGAGTAGTCGGGGGACGATGCTGCAGACGCTAGTCGATGCACGGCTCTCCCCAATCTCCAGTTCATGGGATCTGGCCAGCTCGTCCTGCCCAAGCGATCTCCAAGAGGGCCAATTCGTCTTCCTCTCCCATGGAGATAAGCATTTACCTTTTGTGCAGAAGTTAGCATCCCAACTGCTAGAGGCAGGGTTAGCCTGCTACAGTGACCGCAACGTTAGTGACCAAGACTTCAACACGCGCATCCAGATCGCACAGGAGACCATTCTACGCTGTTCGTGCTTTGTGGTGCTGGTATCAAGGCAGACGATGAGCAACGAGTTGGTCCGAGATCAGTTGGCCTTCGCGGAAGACAAGGGCCGACCGATCTTCCCGATTGTACTGAATGACTTGAACCCGGGATTGGACAAACGCTACTCACTCGTGCGCAGTGAGTTATTCCACTTCATGGCGAATGGGATGGACTTCCAGTCTAGCTTTGATCGGTTGGTCGATGTGCTGCGAGGACAGTATTATAGTGATCACCAAGATGAGGGCTACGGGTCCATGACAGGTAGCGAGGCAGACCAAACTCGTAATTTAGACTCTATCGAAGGGCTGGAGGATAATCGTTTAGACTGGTCAAGTACACGAATACGAATGTAGCAAGTAAAATACAATACGATATTCTAGCCAACAGTACATTAACAATTTCTGGGCCGTGGTAAATGCTCTGCGGCGTGTGAGTACTAGCACGAGGCGTTCTAAGCGCAAAACTTGTGCTTCAATAATAATGTCAAAGGCAGTTTTTTGAACTTTTCTCTGTTTTCTTACTTCGAATACATGCGAACCAGATTAACCAGATTATGATAAAATTTTGACTTTAAAACACCTTTTTCGTTTTTAACAAGTACTCATTCATTCATTCATTCCTTTTGTGTATGCCAAGTCGATAATTAGAGCCCTGTAGCACTAAAGTTTGCCGATTGTGAGGCCACCTTCAACAATACACTCGGATGTTATCCGAGCATGTTCCAGGACACTCGACACGTCCTCTAAATTTCGTAGTACCTGAAGCAATCCCACAACTAGGTCAATCTTGCTTTCTAAGCGCACAACACGGCAGCTTTCCCCGTCAAAGAGGAAGTTCATCGTGAAGCCGAATTCGAGACGCTGACCGAGGAGGCGTTCGTACAGCGAACCGTGAGGTGTTTTTGAAGCATAATCTTCATAAGACAGCTTTTCGAGGTGCGGAAAAATGTACCGCAGCGCAAGCTCTGTCACCGTCACACTTAGAGTAGCGTTGGCAGTCATCACACCAGGCGCCACGGACTCGATTCGGAGGAGGTTCAGGTGGGGCTTCCCAAAGTACTGCGAGAAGTGTCGAAGCTGCCCCAATAACGCACCGACCCCAACTAACTCTCCCATAGCCGCGTTATGAGCAAAGGATTTCTCCAACACCGCCAAGATCTGCCGAGTATCCTTTTGCGTCTTTATCTCCTGCGCACTAGTCATGCGCCATGGCGACTGGAAACTACTTTCGAACAAGTTGAAGACATCAGCCACGACGCACCACGGACTCTGATTGCTCCTCTTACGAGAGGACAGGTCTCGGTACTTGCGCTTCAAACTGCCAACCTCCTGCTTCAGCAGCTTCACTTTTTTCTCGAGCTGCACCTGAGCGTTGCGCTGTCTGTCGCGGTAGCGAGCTTGGTTTGTCCGGCATTGCTGGCGACGAAGCGCAGAACTGTAGTAGTTGGATTGTTTACACTTCCCTGTCACCTGCACTGTATCTGGGCTCGCCGCATTGGCAGCATTGTACGATGCCGGAACCGGCTGGGGCACAACACTCGTAGAGCCGACTACTGATAAAACGTCTCCTGTTGCTGCATCAACACTGTGCGGTTTGAATTTCAGAGGTCGCGGGGCAAACTGACCGAACACCGTAGCTTCATTCTTGATTGGTGTCAGCAGTGTTGGGAGTGTGGTTCCTGCAATTCCGGCATGGTGGCGTCCAACATGAACGCGAGGTAAGATTTGGCCAACAAGGCTGTCGCTTAATCGGTTGGATGGGTTGTGGAGATGGCTTGTCATGGAGAACAACATTTCGGCTATGAGACCGTGGCAATAGGTGAGCGGATCCTCTGCTCAGTGCTCTCCACGAACTCACTCAAAAGCCAGTCGCTTACGGGACTAGGTCCGCGATCGTAATCGCGGACGACGTACAGTAAGCGCAACACAGTGGACAGCCGTCTGGATCACATCAGGAATTACAAAAGAACTGCAGTTTCTCCCACGGTACTGCTACATGTAATCTGTGGCTGCTCACAAACCAGAGCCCATAGAAAACTGCGTGCGCAACCGTCCCGTCATCGAAGTGAACACGATATATCTCGCCCATTCTGTACGGACGTGGAGGAGAGTGTTATTTGTGCTGGCGTTGATGTTGCAAATCATGAGAAACGAGCGGCTCGTCAACAACCCTGCTTGCAAACGCAGGACTGTTTCAAGTTGCTTGTGATGGCGAAAACCGTCCCGTATTCCTCCGAGGACGCGAGAGGAATTTCCCCGTCGCGACCTGTGCAACAGTCTGTACACGAGACAAACAAACATTGTTCATCTATCGAATCGGCAGGTGATCGATGGCCGTGGGGGTGCATCAAACGTCATTCCGTGCGAATCAATGCTTGTTCAAATATCTAACGAGAAATCGAGCTGTTTGAAGAGCCAAACACGCTGATGTTACGTCCTCTATGTATGGTGCACTAGAATCAGTGAACCAGCTAAATCGATGCTGGGTTGCATGCGCTCAATTGGACTTGCCTTCTTGTAAAAAATGAGGATTATCGTCACGATAATATCGTGCACTTCAGATTTCAACAATCCGCAATACATGTACCCCCGCGACAATGGTCCATGAGCTATAATTGAATTTTGCATGGAATTCGCGCATTTGTGTCAAATGGTTGACCTCCTCTCGCAGTCGTTTTGTGGTGCAATAGAGTTCTTCTTCCTCATAACGGGCTTGGCTCTCTCTGTACTGTTGCTTCGCTACCTGATACTGTACCTGCTTCTGCGCGTAAACATTGGGATGGCCTGCGTAGGATTTGCCAGTGCTTCCCGATTCACTCCAGTTAAGCACGGAATGGTATCCAGCGTCTTCGTGTCGGGGATATTTGCCAAATATCCCCGAAATATTATTTGGTGCAGTGATTTTCTACGTTGAAGTGCTGTTTTCGAAGACTCTGACCAGGGCGCGATGCACGCGGTAACACGCGTCCAACTAGATTGTCACTCCCAGTCGGGGTGGCGAAATAAAGTCGGGGGTTTCCAGAGACGAATGCCATCGATTAAGCAAGTACATTTATAGTCGAGAAGTGGTCAGCTTGAACTTTCACAACTTGAAAGGCGAGATCGTAAACACGATATCTGGTTTACAAGAAAGAACTCTCCTCAAACCGGTTTACCGGTCGAAACCACCTGTGCAGTTGTTGGCTGCGCTATCTAGACAGTGTACATGTAATTCTTCGCATAACGACACGACGTACATGTATAAGGATTTACGTAATAATTCCACTGCAGCGATAAGATGTAGCTAGCTTTGACACGATTAAATATCTTTACGCGCTAGTGAAGTTGTGGCTACAGCTACCACCGAAAACACCTTTACCGTCAACACCGCCAATCACACACTCGGACGAAACTCGAGCATGCTCGAGCACCTTACATACGTCCTTCAGACTGCCCAAGACCTGCAGCAAAGGAGTTGTCAAGTCGATGATGGTCTCCAAACGCACAACGCGACCACTGTTTTCGTCGAATAGAAAACTCAGCGAGCAGTTGCACTCCAATCGCTGGCCCAAAAGGCGCTGGTAGAGCAGCACGCGATCATCCCCACTCACCGGCTCGTCCAAATGAGAGAACGCATGCCGCAGTGTGAAGTCCGTTACTGTTAAGCTGATCTTTGCTCTGGCAGCCATGACACCAGGAGCCACAGACTCAATGCGCTGGAGCTTCAGGTGTGGCTTCCCGAAATATTGCGAGAACAGCAGCAGCTGCTCCATCAGCGAGTCAATTCCCCGCAGCTCTCCCATCGCCGCGTCATGAGCGAACGATCTCTCCAGAATAGCCAAAATCTGGCGTGTCTCTGAGTGGTTCTTCATCTCTTGAGTGCTGGCCATGCGCCACGGCGAGCGGAAACTAGTCTCGAGTAGTCGGAACACTTCAGCCACAATACTCCAGGGGCTCTGGTTACTTCTCTCACGAGATGCCAGGTCCCGATATCGACGCTTCAGAGTGTCCAACTCCTCCTGTAGCAGCTCGACACTGCGCTCAAGCTGCAGTTGGGCGTTCTTCTGCTTGTCTCGGTATCGCGCCTGGTTGGCCCTACATTGTTCTCTTCGACGAGACTTGTTGGCTTCCTCCCGCTTGCGTTTGTGCGTTTCCTTGAGTCTGTCTGGGCTTGGGTCCATGTCTTCCAGCGTCGTCTTGGCCATACCGCTCGACACTCCAGTCAGAGATAGCAGCGCGTTCGAGGCCTCACCTTTAGCTCGTAATTCGTCACGTGCAAATGGGTTCTCAGCTCTTCCAGCCACATCGTATGGCCTCACTGCGGCCTGGAAAGGCGTCTTGAGCTCCACGACGCCAGCATGGTAGCGACCTGTGGATGCTCGCGGGCGTACGAGGCTCACGAGGCTGTCGCTCAGCGGTCTTGGGGCAAAAGGGTAATTGCTCATCGATTCTTGGAGGCGACTTGTGGATCAGCGGGGAAATTCCGTTCTGAAGTATCACGTGGCGTTGAGATAGAGCTAGGCCTAACTTAGGTATCGCTGATGGCGTGAGAATGGCAGCAGATCCAGGGATTTGGAGATCGTAAACGCTCGGGAAGGATAATTCAAACAACCAACTTGCAGTCTCGTATGTTGCAAACCGGTAAGGACCGGTAAATATGCGTTTTTGTGGCTTAGTCCTTTCATCATTGTGACTAAACGTGACCAAACCGAGCGACTTGTTCGGTACGAAACAGTCGAGCCGGGGTCGTTAGACAATATGATGTGAACTAACCCACTACATGGGCTGAGCCTTGCGTAAGTCGTCCTTGTTTGGTGACTACCATGTGCAAAAGAAAACAGTAGTCCACAAATTCACACGGCTGAACGTTTAGCTACAACTGTAACTAAATATGATGCATGTATAGTATTACAGTAACAGGTATTAATACGTGCACATGTAGAATTACCGGTGTACTAAACACTTTAAGTACAATAATCCTGCGTCCATTTTTAGGTGGGTTTTCTGCGCTTGTTCCTACAATGCACAACGTATAATTTACAATTTGCAAGCTACCTCATGGAGAGGTGTCAGTCTTGGATGACGTGTTGCCTACGAAATGAGTGGAGCCACCTTGTGGGGTTGGGGGAGTCCACGAGGCTCGACGACTAGAAGATTGTTCAATTTGCGTTCGTAATCGTCTTGGAGATGCAATCGTCAATTGTCCACCAGTCAATCCACATTTTGCAACGAAGTGCGTTCATGGTTTTATTGGTGTTTGCGTGTGCAAGGAGCACTAAAGATGACCACATCGACAATTGCATTGGAGTCTCCTTCCAGCTATTAAAAAGGGTTAGTTATACCAGATAAATTATGGAACAGTTCGGCTACAGTACACAAGTAGGCCGTGCATAATACCGTACATGGACAACATACCACCAGTGTGGTCAGACTACTCGTTGTCTGTGTTCTGTTTGATTACGTGGTGCTGCTCGTAAAATGCACTGTGCATAATCGCTTTTCCGATTGTTTTTTGGCGGTTTACCGGTAATAATACAGTACTGTAGTGTCCCAACAGAAATGGACTTTTAATTCAACAATACGCGCGTCGCGCTGGTAAGCTCTAAAATTTACACTGTCGCGACAAGCCAAGTATAATAATACTAACATGCATTGTGTGTTGGTACGTACTCCTTGTATTGGCCTAGTCACTCCACTTTTATCTCTATCGTTTAGTCTCCACACAGATCACCATTTATAAGCAAATCATTTTCTCGCTGTATCACTTCTATCGTCTCAGAGACCCGCCATCGAACACGATTCCATCCTCAAAGTCAAGCATTTCGATGGATAGTACTTATTACCATTACACCGACTCGAGTGCGTGTGTGAGAGTGTTTTTTTTTTGTGTGGATAGAACCCTTTTACATGTGATGTCAAAATACTTTATGTTTATTTAACAGCTAGATGGTAAGGCACTTTTTTGGAAGTCTACCTCAGCTAGTCTTCCTAATAGGGATGGTTTTGGAATAGTTCAGAACGGTCTAAAACACTTTGGGATAATGTTCAAAATATCGTCCAAAATTCAAAAGAATTCCAAACTATTCCACAGAATATTCCCAAATAAAGGTTTGCACCGATCTCAAGACTTTTAGACACTTTTGGACATCCGAAATTCTTCGTAGTGAGGCCCTCACTGAGGGCAACACGGCGCCTGCAAGATACGAGGATTTCCGTGCGCCTATTGAACCCAGTGAGTCTTCTGGTGGATGATGTGCTGACGCTCGACGTGTTTAAGAGATCCGAGGTGGCGTAGACCAGCGTCGTCGCCTAGTAAGGTGCGTTCGATGCCATTCTATCATTGTACAAGAGGTGCTGAGAGAAATGCGGTATTTGATGCTCAAGGCCGGCTGTGGGGCACCGCGCCAATGCATAGAAGCAGGAGAAGGATGCGGCAACGATGAAGCATATACGGCGGTGGCGGTCTGCCTCCACGACAAGAAGGACGACGATACTTTCAGTGACGCCAAGGCTGCGGTGCAACTGTCAGCATGGAGGAGCCGACTTGCACGATAAACATTCGCAGGTGAGTTCGGTGTTGCTGCTAAGAGATGCGAGGAACATGATGAGCTCATGTTTTGGGATATAATTCTTAATGCAATTTGAAGAATGAAGAGAGTAAGCCAGCCATGCAGAAAAGCTATCAAACAAGGTGATGCCTAAATCGAATACTTCTCAGTGTGTTTGTAGTTGATCTTGCATTTTAATATCGTCTTATAATAATACGGCTGTTGAATGCATCGTAAACTAACTCGTTTCAGTAGCTGATCGACCATGACTGAACCAAGGGCTCAGCCGTCTTTTAAGCCAAGCATAGGACGCTCTGATCAGATGACCTCCGCCCAATTGCCGCTCGTCATCATGTTGCGAAGTTGTGTATAGTCCTGACCGTGTAAATTTCGTGCGTGGGTCCTGCATTGACATATGATAGAGAACTGTCGTGTCCGAGGTGGGGCTTGCGGAGGAATACGGATTGAACACGAGTACGACACGATTAAGAGACGCAAGGTGGCAAGATCGTGCAAGCCTTACCTGTTAACTAATGCGGAGGACGACGATATTGGCCTGAGACGGTTTCGAACGGAGACAAACTAGTGGAGACTATCGCTTTAGCTGCCATGGATACAAATAACGAAGAAGGCAAGATAATGGACCACTCTCAGATTGTGTCCTGTGTGCTACAAAATTTCCTCTTCTATCAGAAGAAATGCTATGAGTTAGCAGGCATACAATAAACGGAAGGCCTAGGTTCAATAGTGTCAATGAAACAATGGAAGCAGCAGCAAATAGCCAAACATGAATGGATTTATTACCGCATAAGTCACCAATTGGTTTGATCTTCTGCATCGACACTTTCTGGGCAAGATTGATGTCGTGCAAGGTCAATCTCACCATTCTGCATCGCTCCGTAGTTGATGTAGATAAAGGCAAGCATCTCAACCTTTTCAACAGAGAGCCGATTCCTCCGTTTTGAGTGTATGTGATCGAAAATACTCCAGCCCGTTCGCTGGCCGCTGACGATGTGGGAATTGCAAACACAATCGCCGCAATTTTTTTAACAATGGGAACTTCTTTTCACTCATAGCATCACAGTAGTCCCGAGGGCTAGATTCTGAATACTTCTCCCGCATTGCTTTCCCACCACGTCTCGTCATGCTTTTGAATGCCAGTATTTCTGATGTCAACTTAGGGACACCAGTGGTTGGCGTGAGCAAACCGCAGCGTTCTGCCAATGTACAAGCTTGATCTTCTAGTTTGCCACCATCCGAGCCAATAAAATCATCCAGGTCCATCGTTGGATCCGAGCTAAATTTCACGTTGTATGATCGCGTCACTACCGTGGAGCCGACGAAATTCTAATGCGTTTGGCCGCATTAGTGAGTCCGCACGCGTTCGGGCTTGTCCGACAAGAATGCGACCTATTTAAGGGAGGTGCTATCGCGTATGAAGTCCGCTGGATTCAAGATAGAATTGCTCAATTGATATCGGCGACAACTAGCAGGAAATACGAAGTCAATGTATCGGTAAGTGGAATGTCATGCTGTTTTTGTATTTGATCGCCATTTGCTTACATTATGTGGCCTATATCTATAGACCTATGTTTGCACCTGTTTTTTATGCGCCCACTGCTTCTTCCTTGCCGACACACGATATTTGTCAGATCGTTTATGAAGAAGAAAAAGTTGATTCCGATCAACTATACTCATCCGCGGTGGCTGCTGGAATCAGACGCAAACCGACCTGAAGGTGATGAGTCGAATGGAGATGTGTCATGCTCTGGATTTTGAATTCAAATATGAGATCTACAGAACACGCAGCTCTAAACGGCTCTACGAAGTGGAAAGCTGCAATGGAGAAAGCAGAACGCGTTGTGGAGGTGATGAGCTCCCAAGAAACTAAGACGTTTCTCGGAATGGCGGACGCGTTGCGTAGATTTGGAGCATGTGCGAGTGATGGTGTTGTTCCGGTCATTGGTAATTATGACCAGAGCGAGCCCGATGCATCGCAGCATTCCGCTGTGGTAGATTTTGTCACCGAGCTCAACGACTCGGACGACGCCGACTCTACAGTGCCACCTACTCTCGAGAATGTCGATGCACTTGAAAGTGATGAAAATCACGTACAATCGGCGATAAGAACAAGGCCTGAAGGCACAAATGACGTCCTAAACGTTGACAAAGTGAACGATGGTGAAGACGAACAAAGTGATTTTGGGGCGACGGACACTGATTGACTACTTGCTGAAACAGACAGAATCCTCCGTCAGCTGGACGATGTGGTATCTTCAGACAGTGAAGCCAACCCATTGGTGACCACCACCGACTCGTTGGAGACCGACACGGACCCGTTGGTGCCTACGACCAGCCAGTTGGTGAACGACACCAGCACGACGATGAATGCCACCAACCCGTCGGTGACTACCACCAACCAGTTGGTGAACGACAACAATGAGTTGGGGAACGATACCAACCAGCTGGTGAACAACAATGCCAAGTCGAAGGAGAGCCAGGGCTCGCCGGAAAAAGACAAGGCGAAGAAGGGATTGATACGTGGGAATTTGATATGCCGAAGGCGCTGAGCAATCAGCAGTAGCTCCGGAGAGGATGATGGTCATCCTATAGAGGGCGGATGTCGAGATGCCGACTCGGAGTTAGCACCAGGAAACTTTCTCGTGAGTGCGAGAGTCAAGGACAAAGGAAGCCCCAAAGTCAGGCGAAAACAAAAACGCGGAGCCAAAAGAATCCGGATGACCGAGTCTGTTGCTGAAGCCCCCGCGCTAGTTCAAGGTACACTTGTTCCAGTGAAGGATTTGGCATTGGTACGCAAGACCATTGCTCGCAGTCTCAACGTCACGGATACTTTACCAGTTCTTTCCAGCATTGAGGAGGCGGACTCGCCTTCCTGGAGCGCAACGTCAATTGTACAACTGGCGCGGAAGCAGAAGGTTAAGCAGAAAGTCACGATCGTATTCCCGAAAAACTACCTGACCAAGTGCATCGCGGGGATCAACATGTACAGACAGTCACTGCCTAGTGAGCAAGATGCTGGCAGAATGGGCGTGTCTATCAAAAGGTTGGGAACGTTTGCAGAAAAAGATCTGATTACCATGAGAGAATGGCATTATGAAACACCAAAACTCGACGCTGTAAGCGAACTTTGCGTATGGATACGAACATCCAAGTTTTCTAGAATAACGTTACCCGCACCGTTGAACAACTGTGCTACTGTGGATTTAAAGGCATCTGCTATGGGCTTGGAGACGGTGAACGTGAACAAGACGCTACCGAACCATTTTAGAAAGGCAGTCGTGCACGAGCTGGCGTTCTTTCGAGGTTCGGAGTGACTGGACGATGGATGCTTACGACCCGTGATGAGTCATCTAATGGATCAGGATCTGGACAGCAAAGGCGAGAGTCGTATTGGGGGCGTCAACCCGCTTTTTGGCATGAAGGAGGAAGTGATAACTTCCTCGCCTTTCAGTACGATCAACCGACTGGTGCTCATACCGATTTACATTGATGGCCACTGGGCTAGCGCGGCGTTCGACTACGAGGAGGGTAAAGCGATTGTCTATGAGCCCATGCAAACGCCAATGTATTACAAAGGTGTCTGTGGGGTGTTGGATGAGTACTTTGGTGAGTACGCAACTGAGTTAGAACCGGTTCGACAGCGTGCACCACGACAGGAAGATACAAACAGTTGTGGGCCTCTGGTACTGTTCTTTTTCGAGTGCATGATCCGGCGAATTCCGGTTCCCAACGTTTCCAGAGAGCACATGGCTTATATTCGCTTTCGGAACCTATTCCTGGCGACGTAGGGGGCATTCTGTAGAACACCAGGACTCTCATAGTAAATGCATTCAATACATTCACTTTGTTTCGCATGGCATTCATTTGTTAGATGGCGCTGATATCTTAACATACATGTTGCAGAATGTAAAAACCGCTGCGGTGAATGGCTTTATTTGCAAAGTTCACTCCACATTCCTTTAACATTCCTACGACATTTTGAAAATCTCTAAAATCTGCCCAAGCGTAGAGAATTCAGATCGCACTTAGTGTGATATATTACGTACTTAAGGGAAGTAAATTACACAGTTGGTCTCCAATACATTGTTAGTGCCGTTCACGAAGTAAGAACTCAAGGGCAGGGCATACTCTGACTTCAACTGCTTTTTATACCAACTGCGCATTCGTATAGAGATATCGTTCGGGTTATTAGTGAACAAATGGCAAATTTTTAGGCGGCCACTGGTGGTTGATTTCAAGAACGTTGGTTGGTAAAGTGATTAAGACGTATGTAGAGCTTCAAAACTTCTGCATCAACGAGCGACTTAAGAGCCAAGACACAACAATAAACCTACGCACGGTATCAACGGAGTATCCCAACCTCACCGAGAGTTCATACCAGCTCACCGACAACTCCGGTGAAGAGGATTTGCGCAGCGACGCACAAGGTCGGATACTTCAGAAAGTACTCGTGAACCACATCCAGGACTGTAATCTTCGACACCCTCGGGTGCACTGCAAGAGCAGACAGTTGCTGTTAAAGATTATTCAGAGCTTCAAATTCCAGCTGATCGACCTGCTCCTCCAGCATCAACTTCTTCTCGGTAGCGTTTTCCAGCTTCAGTTGCGTTCATTCCGTTCTCAACGTACTCACCACGAAACTTCTTTAACTCCTCAATAGAACCAACGTTGCGCTTCAGTGTAGCGGTCAGTGTTGCCAGCTTTTACGCCGTTCGTTTCTCTTGAAGTAATAGTTTTTGCGCCACCCACGTGTTTTCTTTCGCTTTACTGGACTCGCTCTCTAGCAGCTCATTCACAGTCTATATAAGCGCAGCAACCATTTCCGGCTGGGGTTCTTTGCGCCGCTTGCGGTTTCCTGGTTTGGACTGGTGTCTGTCGCTTGCTTTGGTTGAGTCATCTCCGCCTTCCGAGCACATGTTCGCGGCGCAGAACTCCCGTCCAGACTAACGGTGATCGCACCAGCGATCTAAGCAATAGACATCAACACGCCCATTGCAGAACTACCAGCATTCCTGCTCATTTTGGCCAGACGTCTGGACCCGGCCTCGGCTCGAGTAAAATTGCTGTTCACCTCCTTCCGCATCCTTTGTAACCTTGCAGCCGAATGCGGCATCGCAAATGAAGCATCCACTCCTTTAAATGCAGCATCACCGGAGATCAATGCATCGTCATTTTGCTGTTGTGTGCAAACGGCAACTTCTAAAAATGTACCATATTCTTGGTACGTAACTATGGGAGCACGATCCGGTTCGGGACGATAGGATCGCGACCCGCCATGACTTCATGCATTTACTCTAAAAACCACGGAGCGCGATCCCGGTTCGAAACGCCCCTCACTCTTATTAGTCTGACCCTGACTAATTATGGTGATAAGCTGAGAGCACAATTTTTCGGGATTTTAATTGCCCGTTCAGTGAGAACCCCGATCCAAATTTCAAATCGAGCATATTAGAATGATGAGCCCAGCGAGATCTATCCAAAACCGATATTTTCTATAGGTATTGGTGAGATTTGTACAGCTTTCCAAATTTGACGTCACTACAGCGCGGATGCATGACTAGTTTTGAAGCACGACTAATTAGAGTGGGGTGTATGCATAGTGTCGGGTCTTATTGGAGCGATTTCCACGGGTACTTTCGGTATTGGTACATTTAAGAAGGGTAGTGCTGGATGAACCATAAAAATAAGAATGGAGCGATTCCCGCAGCAAGTTTAGGATCCCAGAGCTGTCCTTTCTCAAGCTCAAAGAATAAATCTGGAAGAGGGGTGCCGGTCCCTCTCCAAACTCCAAGTCAAAGAGTTTAGAATCATAGAAAAGGCCAACAGTCTATGATACAAAAGGCAAATCATTCTGAAACTTAATGCTCTGCTGTATTTAATATTAATGGATTCCAGCAATAGTATTAATTTGGCGAGGGGAATCTGTAATCCTTGATTACAATTATGTCACAGGTTTACGGTGTCGCGTGTAATAGCTGGGTATGGCCGACCTCATTTTTTAGACCATCGACACAACCCATTTGCCCTCCAGGATGGCAAGGCACTACGAGACTCCAGGACTACGGTCTCGCCGCTATGAGCAAGCGAGAGCAAAACTCAGTGACAGTTTGGTAGGCCTTGTGGTTGCGCGTTCTCAAGGAAGCGGCCGAAACATTGGCAATGAAGCGACATGTGGCAGCAATGAAGAAACTTGTTTGCTGGACAATGGACGACGGAAGACGGAGCGTTTGCCAGGCACCTGTGGCACTGCAGGTGCCGGCTCTTCTGTAAATCACACTCCCACTTGATCATGTTGAAGTGCTCTTCAGTACGATCACCACTAGCGTAGGCCCGTCGCAATAGTTGGTCTTGTTTTAGTGCTTGGCCTTGTCATTGGCGCGCGGCGCCTACAGCGTTCAAAACGAGCTGCATCTTGGAGGAAAATTATGAGCGGCGTCTGGACTTGGCTCCCACTGAATGATTCGACGACTGCGCGCGATCGATGCGCAGCACCTTCATGCAATCGCGACAGCGTTCGAACTTCAGCGTAGCCAGCGGCTTGGTCATGGTGTCTGCAATCATGTCGTCCGTACCGACGTGACGGACACGGAGACGCTCTTCCTCAACCAGGTGACGAACGAGGTGAAACTTGTTCTGGATGTGTTTTGACTTACTTTGTTTGCCAGGCTTCGCTGTTAAGAAGTTGCACGACTTGTTGTCGCCGCTGATCTCAGGCGTCGCAAACGCCCAGCTGAGTTCCTCGCAGAGGCCCATCAGCCAGAGTAGGTCACGTGTTCCCTCATTCGTCGTAATGTACTCCTCTGCTTCAGTGGTGCCCTGTGCGTTGATCTCCTGCTTTCTTGATCCGTACGAAACCATGTTGCCGCTAACGAAGGTCACAAACCCGCTCACACTCTTTTGGTCATCAGGGTCGTTCGCGTAGTCAGCGTCGGTGTAGCACACCAGCTGGACATCGTGCTCGGCAGATATATCCATCACTAGGCCGTAAGTTATCAGTGCTGGCGAGGTAACGCAGTACCCTCTTGACCATAGCGTAATGGCTGTGGTCGAAACAGGACAGGTGCTTGCTGAGATTCCGCACGGCATGAGCAATATCTGGTCTCGACGCAGAAACCAAGTACTGAAGTGCACCGACGAGCTCTCTGTACGGTGGCGCTGTTTTACACTTGTTTATCTTGGTCACCACCTCAGCGCGCAGTGCTTCCGGTGTTGCAACGCTGTTGCATCCTTCCATATTAAATCTCTTGAGTACTTCACGGATATACTGCCGCTGACAGAAGATGGCGTGCCGCCGCTGGCGATCGATCAGAATCTCAACTCCTAGAAGGTATTTGACAGGTCCGAGGGCGGTCAACTCGTATTCAGCGGCGAGTTACTGTGAGACTTTGGCGCACAGGTCACTCGGGCCCAACAGTAGGAGGTCGTCGACGTAGACAGTAAGTAGCAATGTCACTTCTCCTCCCACTTTTCTTGCGTAGAGATCGTTATCGGAGTCGAGGCGCTCGAGCCCGATCTTTGTTAAGAACTTGTGCAGTGTCTGGTTCCAGACGCGCGGCGCCTGTCGTAGACCATAAAGGCTCTTCTTGAGCCGGCAGACGTAGTTTGGAGAGTCCTCAGCGAAGCCCGGTGGCTGCTCCATGTAAACCTCCTCTTCGAGATCGCCATACAGGAGCACTGTCTTTACATCGAACTGCAGGATGGCCCATCCACGCTGCAGCGCGAACAGGATGACGCACCGGATAGTCTCGAACCGGATCACGGGAGCGTACGTTTCGTTGTAGTCAATGCCCATGCGCTGCAGAAAACCCCGAATCACCAGTCTTGTTTTGTAGCGCTTGATGCACCCGGTTGCGTCGCGCTTGAGCGCGTACACCCACTTGCATGAGATGACGTGTTTGCCTTTGGTCTCGGTGCGCGTCACCAGGATCCAAGTGCCATGCTGACGCTGCGAGTCCATCTCCACCTGCATCGCCAACTTCCAGTCCAGCCACTTGTTTGATCTAGCTGCTTGCTTGTGGTTGGCCGGAATATGCACGTCCTCGGCTCTCGGGGCTACCACATTTGTCACCACGTAGCCCTTCAGGCGAACGGACTGCTTGCGCTTCCTCTTCGGCCAACCAGAAGCCGCACTACTTGCCGCTGGAACCGGCTGCGGCTCCGACGCTGGCTTCCAATTGGCATCTTCCTCTTCGACACGAACGCGTTTGTTGCGCTTGCCGCGCTCGTGCACTCCCACTGAAGCTGCAGGTACTGCTGTGTATGCGACCTTGGTAGTTCGGCGCTTGCCACTTACGGTGGCCGCTTGCTCAACCGCTGACGTCACATGCTCGGCGAACGCTCCCACTGCATGTGTGTCCTCTCCGATAATGTCCAGCTTCGCAAGCTGGGCCGCGCGCTGCGTGGCAACGTCCTTGGGTAGCTCCGCGTGCGTCTTCATCGTCGTCCGGATCGGGACGTTCGGGATGCTGGACGCAATCTCGTTGTCGCCGTACGCGTAGGTGTTCAGTAGTAGCCTCTCAACGTAGTCGCTGGCTACAGTGTACTGCTCGTGCGCCTTCATATTGCCTCCTCTGCATGTCGTTACTGAGCCTGTGGGCAGGTTCAGGAGCTTGTAGCCCTTCGTCTGATTGCTATAGCCAAGTAGGAGGCAGAGCTGCGTTCGCGCGGAGAGCTTCTCCTTGCGCTGGCGCGACTCGTCGGGAATGTGCGCGTGATCGAGGCACCCCCACGTACGCAGTTCGCTGAGGTCTGGACGCAGCCCATACAAGATTTCATGCGGGGTCTTCTTGTCTTTGGACGCCTGCGTCGGCGTGACGTTCAGCGTAGCGATAGTGTGTACGAATGCCTCACCCCAGAGTGACAGCGGTAACTGGGTGGCGTGGAGCATCGACCGGACCTGGCGCAGTATCGTCTGGTTGGCACGCTCGACGACGGAGTTCTCCTGCGGACTGTACGTGTTCGTAGAGCGCTGCTCTATCCCTTGCTCGTCGCAGTAGGCTTCGAGATCATTGTTAATAAACTCACCTCCTCCATCCGAGAACAGTATCCGAATCGTGTTCATCGGAACCTGCACCTTGAGCTTGTAAATCAGCGTCTTGATGTTAGCCGCTGCATGGTCCTTGGTCGCTAGTAGATATCCCCACTTGTATCTTGTAGCTTCATTCACAATCAGTAGGAATCGGTTGGACTTCGATATCGCCTCTACTCCGACACTGCAGAGATCGACGCAAAGCTTTTCAAGGATCTTGGCAATACGAGTCGGCCCACGCGTATAGCTCATGCGCCGGGTCTTGACTCAATACATGGAACACACTCATAAGGAGCAAAGCGATGCTGCTGCAGCTTTATCCCGAACTTATACTCCTTGCCTGCCATGGCTTGAAGCGTCTCCATGCTAGCATGACCCATGCGGTTGTGCAGCAACGCCATGGGGTCCTCAACGCTGTGAGACTTGGTCATAAACTCGGTCTTGACTTGGCGTGGTGTCCGCATGCGGTACATGCCGCGTTCGTAGTCAAAACGCAGCTTGAGCGAGTCTTTAACGAGCCACGTAATCAACTGGTCCTTCGACACGCGGACCTTGAAGCCGTAGTTGAATTGCATGTACGTTTGCGACAATAGATTGAACGGCGCCGACTTAGAGTAGCTAACGTTCCCCATGAATTTCTCTTCCTCCTTGCCCGTATGTTCGTTCACTACGCTCATAAGCACAGTGCCCACGGCCGCTTTCTCCGTCGTTCCACTGCCAAACTGCAACTCGGACATGGTGTTCTCGTGAAGCTCCATGAACAATGTTAGGTCACTAGTGACGCTCGTCTGCGCACCACTGTCCAAGATTCACTCGACCATGTCGGACGTTGTGCACTGAGAGCGCGTGCTGCCCTGCACGGCAAGCACCGCTCCCTTGTTGTCATTGCTGGTTGGTGCTGCCAACTCAATGTCCTTTACAACCACAATGGCGGCCATGCTGCGCGGCGGCCGTTGGCCGTTGTTGCGACCGGAGTTGATGCTCTCGGAGCACTCGGAGTCGCCGCTCCAATGGCTCTTTCTTCCGCATGCGCTGCACTTTGACTTGGCTTTGCGCGCAGCGATGCTCTCTCTGCTACGCGACGAGCTATTGCTCATCTGGCGCTTGTTGCGGCTACGGGAGGGACGGGCTTCGACTTGGACTGCGTACGCGACCACGCTGGTTGTTGCGGCCTCTGGCGTTGCTTGAACTGCGACATCCTCCCCCACGACCACTCTTACCTCCGCGCTCACCAACGAAGGCGACGTCACGATGAGCTGCACGTCCCCCACTGCTTTGTTGTTTTTCGGTTTCTTGTCGCGCGTACTCGGCAAGTCGGAGGCGCTCAATTGCCTGCTCCCATGAGATTGACTCGCCGTGGGCAAGTCGTACTTCATGCTCGTTAACTACCGCTGGATAGACTCCAACTGTATTAAACAATAGGATTGAGACAGCTTCTTGCTCTGGTAGTTGCTGGTTTGCTCGGCGAAGGCGCTGCTTGTAGTCATCCATTTCCTTGATGTACTTCTCCAACGGCTCATCGCTTTGCAGGCGGCGGTTAAGCAGGTCGCGCTTCAGGAACACCGTGCTGACTCCCGGGTGGTTATCGTAGTGATCAGCCAACGTACGCCACAGTAGTACCGGATCTGCACGCTCAATCACGTTCGAGAACCGGCTTTGGAGCTCTTCGCTGAGAGCCATCACAACCTCACGCTGTGCAACACGCAGGCGCTGCTTGAAGCACCAGTGCTGAGCGTCGTTCTCTTGGTCCTCCATGCGCTCGTCCTCAAGCAACGGGGGAAACAGGTTGGAGGCGTCCAAGATCGTCCGCATCTCAGCACGCCAGGTCTTGTAGTTGTCATCGGTCAAGCGGGTGTTGGGGGAGACGTGATTACTCGCGTTCATGCACCGCGTGCAGCGGTGCTGGCCACCCATGGGGTTAGCTGGGAAGTTCTCGAGCACGGTCGCAGACAGCGCCGGCACGGGATCGGACGAGTGTTGGAGCGCGGCGGCGGCTGCACCCAGCGCGGCTGGGGCGGCGGCGGCAGCGCGTGTGCTTGGAGCTCTTGGTGGCTCGGACAGACGCAAGCTGGCGTCGACTTGGCCATCGTACGTCGGGGGATCCTCGGAGACTGGACTTCCTCTGCGGCGTCCGTACGGGGTGAGACCACGTTGTGTTCTCTGTCCATTTTGGGCGGCGGAGAACTCTTGAATGGGAGGTCGCTGTGTTTGCGGCGTCGCATCCGCAACTGCAGCCGTCGAAGTCGGTGGCTAGCGGGCCAGCGTCGCCGCCATCGACGCAAAGTGGGCCAATAGCCCCTCGAGCTGGCGCTCAATGCAAATCCCACCAGAATTTTCTATGGAAGGTGGAGGCGGCTCGTCTGCTGGGGTCGACGGTGAACTGGAGCTGAAGGGGCTGGACAAGTCCCTTGTTGGGCTTATAACCTTTGAAGCTGTAGCGACCCGGCGTCGGGTCTCTACCATTGTGTAAAGGTAAGTTGCGTAACACTGTGAAGTGCGGGACTAACTTGTCCGCAGGGGAAAAAGGCTGGCGGAGCAAGTTCTGGAGTGAGTGGTGCCAGCCGCCAGCCAAAATCCAAAGCTCTATTACACTTAACCTAACTATTGGGCTGCGCTGCAGCCAGTCGTTTGCTGGGCAATGGACGACGGAAGACGGAGCGTTTGCCGGGCACCTGTGGCACTGCAGGTACCGGCTCTTCTGCAAACCACATGGTCGCGTGGCTAGGTTAGAGCCTTGCATTGATGTGATGCCAGCATTGGTTCGGATGGTGGGTGGTCTCAGTGATGTGGCAGAGGTATGCTACTCGTTTGGATCCAGTGATGATGATTAAAAAGAAGCTGAATTATATCGTTACTTTGATTTGCCTCCATATAACCACGCTCGTATCATCATCAAGTATCGAGTATCATTTCATATGCACACATCTATGCGAAGGGTATTTCTCAATTTTCCGCGAAGCGCAAGCCGATTGGTGTCCAGAAACCTATTTTCAGCCATTCATTGTCAATTAAGCTCATGAATTCATCACTTCATCACCGGTACTGTACGATTGTACTTTGGAATTTTGCAGTAAGTACGATTTTCCCACTTACTCCATTGTGGGCCACAATCTCTCGCACCTAATCGAACAAAGCCAAGTTTTAAGTAAATCAGGTGGTCCCATTTTCCCGAAGTACAAATATGCTTTTCATATTATGAAAATCACCACTACAAACGCAAAAAAATAAACGTGTGCTTTTTCGCAGTTGTGTACCATCATTCCGACGATTGGCGGGGTCGAACGCATCAGACCGTTTCCACTTGTGCTTGGAACAGGGGATGCCAAAAGTGCTAATTGCGGGAATAAGTTGCATTAAATGGCTTCGAGCCTATTATACAGTCAAACCTGTTTATCTGATCCTCTCTATCTGCAACACGAGTTTTATTTGATACATATGGTGAGGGAACCATAATGATCACTTGGATAAATTATGCATGCTGCTTAAATGATTTTGGGGACCAAATCGAGCCAGACCCTTTTAACTGATTCATGATTGCCCTTTGATATGTCTCCTACTTTAATTTTTGTTTCTATTTGTACTCCCGGAGTAGATATTATTGGAACGATACCGAAAATTGTTTATTCGCTGTCCAAGCGGACGCGATGGAGGCGAATCTTACAAGGAAATTGAATGTTTTGGAAGCAGCCCAGATTTTTATTGAGGCGTGGTCAGGCGTCACGGCCAAGACAATAAAGAACAGCTGGGGCAAAACTCGAATTCTAAATGGCACCACGCTAGTGGAGGTGCGACAGTGCGGAGAGTATGGGGAAGCTGCTGTGAAGGAGAAATTGGACGCACCCCCTGTGATGATGGCGGGTCTGACTGTGTCCATAAATGTTGGTGATTACGTGGCCATTGACGATGAGATTAACGTTTACGAGCCGGACGTGGTCGTCGACCAAGCACCAGAGATTGACCACGAGCCGGACGACGAAGTCGATGACACGATTACGCCTTCGATCGCTTTGCATGGAGCTCTCTTCCTATTTGCGAGAGTGTGGTGAGGCCGCAGACAACGAGCGCAAAGGACTGCACGCAATCACGAATCTAGTTCGCTAGTGCTACGGAAGCAAAGCGCCAGCGAACAATGCGCGACTTTCTTTTGTAATTTTCCATTGTTTCTGAAATGAAGCCATTTTATATGAGTCAACGCCTCCACTAGTCACCGAATGTGCCTCAGGTAAGCAGGTTTGACTGTACTTGGAAACTATCTCGGTTGTGACTCAAGAATCCCTTAAATATATATTTTTTTGGTTAAATCAGCAATTTCGTCCACGATAATCACTCCGTTTCTGATGACAGGTCGTTTTAAAGCACTTGGATTTATGCCTGTATTATGCATCATTTCCTATTTATAAGAGTAATACACTCTTACAGGTACGGATTACCGACTGATGAGTGATCATTCTAAAGCCTGGATGCATCGCCTATGTGCTCGCCTTGGGACTCACGAACAACATGGTATTTCCTTAAAACACCGTAATATACTTAGACAACACAAACGGTAGCTACATATTTGGCACTGATTATTGAATCGCATTTTCCAAAGGTAATCTAAAGATTTTCTAAAACTTAGGAGCGAAGTAGAATTCTAATTCCTGACTAACTGAAAATACCGCAGCGCATATAGTCACCACTTTTATGGGCTATCATACTTTAAAACAGATATATTTCTATGAAATATTGACCAATATAAGGCTACCTACGCGTTCTGAACATGAATATTGCGCATTATGCACCGTGGGATCTCAGTCATTTTTATTACTGGGTATCTTGGAGTTCAAGACTCTTGGGCAGGAACTGTATCATGCTTTGACTATAATAAGCGCTAAAAGTACTTCACTTCTCCTGAAGTTTATCTATGATCCAGCATCGACTTCGTGGATTCCCACATTTCACCACGACACTTCAGCCCTGAAGTAACATATAATGCCGCTTGTTAATACAGTGCCCTTCGAATAGAGCGCTGTCAAATTGCGCACTCAATAAAAATGCGATCGTATAGAAAACCGCTACGGCAAACAGCTGAAAGGATATTACAGCTGGCTTAACGCCCACTATTTTAGAAAGTTTCAGATTCTAAACAACTATCAGTTAGCTCTCAATAGTAAATGGACCTGGAACATCTGACTACAAGTACATAATACTCGCAATTTGAAAGTCTCAAGTGCGATACAAAGCAAAAAATAAGATTAATCATTTTTGGTTTGCTTGGAAAATAAACGGTAAGAAATAGGATGGAATTTACTAGCTGAGAGTGGACGGCGTAGCTGACGTATGCCATGACATACAACTGAATGGCAAAGGACTGTATTCCTGCTATCAGTACACTGCCCCCTGTGCCCCCTCTTTTCAATACTGTCTTGCTAGAAAAGCGTCATCGGGGCAACCAGTGCGTTTACAAGCAGCAAAAGTGGACAGTAGGTCAGTGGTTGTTCGGGTTGAGTATCACTATACTTTGCAAGCGTTAAGCTGGCTCACCGACAACACGCCCACTACTTTATAGGTGTCCCAACCTTCAGAACAATCCTGTGCGGGGGGATACCAGAGAAGTTATGAGAGTTAGAGAACTCCTGTTCAAACATACTTGTGTCCGCGACCCCTTCGAGGCTGTCCATCGAAAGATATTCCCTCACTTCACCAGAATGTCGTTCCGCAACCATGTCGTTGATACGCCGAACACTTGCATTTGTGGAGCTAGTATGCCGCGCTCATCAAAGTATTAATCGGGCAAATTACCTGCATCAACTCCAGGATACACCGCATCGATGAGTGCGTTGACGTTGCGGGTTCGTCGTCTTCTACAACTCCGCCTACGTCTCGCTCGTGCTGGTCATCCACAGGAGGAAGCAAAAATGAAATTTAAGGGCGGCTCCATATTCACGTCTTCTTCATCAGAGTCAATTTCTTGTCTCCTCTCTTCTGGAATGATACACATGTCTCTGGGAAGGCATATGTCGTCGTCGCCGATTGCCCTTCTCCAATTTGAAGTATGAATTCCGAGAATTCTGCCAATTGTGCTGCGCTGACCGCGTCTGGAGTGGTGCGGACACGCATGTTTTCGGTAAGACGTCTTGACGCAAATGTTCACAGAGTGGAGATGACTTGAAGCAAGCTTCAATCGTCTCCGCACGCGTAGCATCCTCTAGTACAGATAAAATCTGGCGGTGATCACCGCTGAACACCACTACTTTTCCACCGAACGGTTCCAGCTCATTTTTCATGATATCCCGAAATAACCTGTCCACCGCCTCGAAGCACGCTCGATTTATCATCGGCGCTTCGTCCCAGGTAATCAAACTCGCGCTACGAATCAATTCAGCTTTCTGGCTCTGTCACGAAAGGCTGCACGTCGACATATCTGTACGTTTGAGGGGAATCCGGAACGTCGAATGCGCGGTATAGCCTCCGGTTAACAGGTTAGCTGCAATTCTACTCGAAGCAACAGCGATGGCAACCTTACGTTGCATCCGAACGTGAGCGAGCATTTGCTCGAGTAAAAACGGCTTTCCTGTCTCGCCCGGTCCATCCAAAAAGAAAAGCTTCTCCCCTCCAATCGGTCTGTTCATTGCCGCAATGACTTGGTCAAAAATCATTATCTGGTTGTCGTTCAACTCGCTCGCCTGCTCCGCAACATGCTCCAGTTCGTTTTGGGGGTATGCGGCAATCTCGTGCTGGACAACATCCACCGACGCTGTGCCCTGGCCGTCCCCCAGAGCGGATATATCGTCGTAATCGGACAACGGAGGGAGACCATACAATTTGAGGTGTTTTTGGTTCGAAGCCAAGTAATCGGCTAATTTCTTCAGCGCCTTGTACTCTGCCATGCGAAGACGTACCCCCTCTTATTTGTACAATGTGAAGGTCCGCATCTCTTTCCTAAACGGTTTGTGCGTAATCCACTGAGATATCCCTGTTGAAGTTATCCCAGAGATCTTTGGCATTATCAGGCATCGAGTATGCCAATATGATCCTGAAGAGTTGACGTAGCTGGTACGGCATCTTGACCTCGGCGGCTTCGCGTAAGCAGTATATCCACTCGTCGTCATTTTCCAGATACCCAAGAGTCAAAGCGGCTTGCTGATATGTAGGGTGCTCCGTTCCATCAATCATCCGAAAATTCGCAAGCGACCTTGTTTGGTCCATCCGGGCCTGCTGACTTCCGGTTGATCGTGACAGACCGGTTTTATACGTCGGTGGTTCTTGCGATGCAGTTGCTGATGATGAAGTTTTACAGTATCGGCACGATAATGATGAACAAGCAAGGCCTCTGCGAAGGTATTTTGCCACCGAAACAGAAAAACGGGAGACGGGTTTCAAAAGGCGAGCGTCGATTACACAGAAAAGTCGAAAGTAGAACCGTTCCAGGTCTTGCGTAGATACATGGACCATGCGTCCCAGTGAAGCGACGTACTTCTTGTACGGCTCCCACGTCTTGTGCTCCGTCCACCTATATTTCCGCGGTACGTCCTTGTACAGCATATTGGCGGTATCTTCTCGGTTACGCACACAGCTTGAAACTCCGTCAGCATTGTTCTGTCCCCTCGACTGATCAAGTTGTGGAGATGGAGGGTCGTCGCTTGATCGCGGTAAGCAACCACGCTCATTCCATCCAATTGGATAGGTAGCGTCACCACATAATTCGTTGATCCTTGAGTTGGATGCCGGAACAGTCGCATGCAAGCTTCTACTGGAGAAATATACCCCCCCCCCCTCCCCTCCCCAGGAAGATACTGAAGAATTTCGTTCGCCCGAATCTCTTCGCCCTTAATCGTGATTGTCGTCATGTCCGAGCCCTTGTAGACGCACTTGTAGATGTACTTGATGGCCTTGTTCGTGGCACAAACCTCGACGTTGATGTGACAGTTGTACTTCTGCGACAGGAACAGGTTGTGGGGGCCCACCCATTGATTAATAGTCGCGTTGTCCCATACTTTCCCTTTGTGGCACAGAATCCCAACCGGACGGCGACCACGCTTGTATTTGGGGTTTTGTCGGGGGTTATCACCGTTTCGTCGGCCAGTTGCTTTGGAAACTTCTTAAAACAGCGGCCGTTCTTCATGCAGGGGCAGTTCGGGTTTTGTTGACCACAGGGCCCGTGTTAGCATATTGGACATCACCGTTTCATACAATTCGGGGTGCTTCTTTTTATTCGGGAGTTCCGCGGACACCAGCTTGTCGACGTCCTCCGCAGTAACGGGCTTGTCCTCCGGTCTCAGGATGAGAAGGATATGTGCGTGGGGGAGGCCACGCTTCTGGTATTCCGCTACATGGACTTGGGCGGCCTGAATCCCCAACAGCCCTTGATCGAGATCCTTGTTTAGAGCTTTCAGATTTGCATGAACACGCGAGTCACAATGTCCGGTCGATCGGACGCCTTCTCGCCAGGTCGTAGATTTTCCTTGATCTCTGGCCAGTTAGGGTTGCATGTCATTGTGATGAACAGGTTGGGGGCTCCTGTTTCACGGACAATAGCCATGACATCCAAGAAGCGTTGGTACGTGTACCGGGAGTCACCGGTAAACTTTGGAGGAATGATAATCTTGCGCCCGAGCTCTCCTGCGGTTGGTTGTGTCGATTGCTGCTACTTGTTGTTTTCCCGCCGAGGCCTGCGCAACTCCGCTTCGTCGTCTGCGGCCATTCTGTGGATTTCAACGGACTCGCTACGTCACGCGTCCGTGAGTCCCTGAAGCGTCTCCAACCGATACTGAAGCTGGTTCTTCATGGTGAAGCGCAGGCGTTCCTATTCGCATTTGGTCCATTGATCAACGCAGTATTGCTGCGTCAGTAGCCCGCCGCGCAGAATGAGCAAATTACTGCCCGTCCGACCGTAAAGTAGATACGCCGCATACTCCCGAAGTGACTTCGTTAACGGGTCACCGTGTCGATCGATTGGATTCCCAACGTACGGGATGTCGTACGTCCATCCATTTTCTCCGTACGGCAAGGGAAGAGGGTACTGGAGCGGGTCGTACGTAACACTTATCTCGAAGTTGCGCTCCAAACCTCCCCCTGTCGTGGGTAGAATATTATCCCTGTGCTCAGCCGCGTTTGTATCGATCACAACAGCCGCCACTTCCGACGCACTTGGGGTGTAATGCGTCCCCGGGATCGGTTTCCGTGTAACGTGCAAACGGAGCTTGAAGTGATCCTCCTCCCTTCCCTTCCGGAAGGGAAGGGAGGAAATTTCTCAAGACTAACGGTGGGTCATGATCTTTGACATCTTCGCCTGCCGCGCGCCGCCGTGCGTGATCCCTAATGGCCGCTTATTGCGCTTCCCTTCCACGTTGTATCAACAGGTTACGTGCGTTGATAATGGTTGTGTGTATGGGTTGTGCGCATCATAACTCGGTCAATCGCCTGAACAATAGCACGATCCAGCCCTTGAGTCATGTCCATACGGCTTCTCACACGTACTTTCATATCGGGGTCGCTTAAATACACTTGGGCATACATTGAGCAGCCGAAGGGGGGGTAATGATCCCATGCGGTAGCACACTGACCCCTGTACGCGAAAGTTGTAGACGCCGCCTCTTGTCACGCTCTCGTCAACATTGAGTGGTTGAGACCGCGAAGCTCCCACGGACGTAAACGCGAATACGTTGTTGTAGGCTCGGATTGATCGCATCAACGTCGGGTTCTTGAAAAGTGTTAAAGAGCATCCGGGGCTTCCCACGAGGAGGGAACTATTATCAGTCCGTTACGACAGCAGTATCCGGCTGTCTCATCTGGATATTTCCAAGCGTTGCAATAGCGACAAACCCGCTCGCTGTTCCTGTGTCGCCAGTGTAACGCGTGAAGTAATGACGACTACCAATCACGCTGGAAGAATCAAAATCTTCGTGGTGTGCGAGGCCCTTCTTATACTGCCGAGAGTGCCGGCGAAATCGTTCTTCTTCCTTTTGTTGCTCCCTTTGATCTTCCGCCATGGCTTCCCTTCGAGCTCTATGTGCTGCTGCATTTTGATCACGTTCAGCTTGACGCTCTCCCTCCGCCATATATCCCCTGCGATCTTCGTGCGCCGCCGCATCGCGAAACCTTGTGTCTTGGAGCTCCGCCTCGGTAGTTGTGGCTCTGTGGTCAGCTTGCGCATTTTAAACATTTCTTGTTGAGCTTCGATGTCTTCTGGAGACATTCTACCGCGTCGTACCCTTGCCTGTTCGGTATTTCGTTCGCGGTCCCGGATAACCTGCGATTCGGATCTGTTTGCTCTACGAATTCGTTTCCTCTCCGCGCCCTTCGCTCGTGTCCGCTGTTTTTGTGAGCTCGTCATAGTAGCTCGCCTAGCTCGGGCTCTTTCTGCATCACGCGCACGTTTAGTCGCAACCCTATCCTCAGCTGGAGGTACAGGCGCTCCAATCTGGATAGCACAGGTGTTGTCAACAGGTTGTTCGCGACGCGTCTCCCCATCGAATCGGCGTTGATGCTCCGCGGGGTCATCTTCTTCAGTCTTCTCCTCACGTTCCCCAGCTAACCCAGGTACACGCAGCTGCTCGGATCCAGTTGCTGCTGGGGCTTCAACTATTTCGAGCTGCTTCAATTCTTGAGTTGCATTGCGGTAGCGCACCTCCGCTTCACGAAGCCTTTTTTTCGAAGTTGCCTATCCTTACGCAATTCTTGTAGCGTTGGTGGCGCGTCCGCACGCCGGGCTCGTTGTACACGCTCATCCAGCTCATCACGGGTAATTCTGCTCATACGACACAGTCAATCGGGTTATTCAGTCTCAAAACCCCTCTACAAGTTAGTCTAACCTTTTTCGTTTCCTTGGATTCCTTGCCATATCGTCGTTTGTTGAAAAGTAGCTTACCCTGTTTAGATGGAGCAAAATAATACATGGGCGGTTAGACTCGAAAGCCTAAGTGCACTGGGAACCTATTCTATAATTGTATCAAAAATATAAGCACCAAAACATGGACACGGTACCTTAAGCAACGTGATACACGGATAGAACCTCGAACTTTCTTTTTCAGTACTTATCCAGAAGTGATCTGTGAATACAGCATACCACTGCCATTCCCATCCCGGTTCCTCGGATTACAAACAACTTAGGGGTATCGTCACTCCAGTCAGCATGTTGGTCTTGTCAGCTTTTGCTTAGGCCCTCCCCTTGGCCGACGTTTTACAGCCCTCAACTCACGTTCCGCGGTGCGCCGCTGGTGAAGCAGCTGTACATGGTAACTCAGACGCCGTTTCGCGCTGTTGTCTCTTGGGTACGTCAAAGCTGTTGCATCAGCCCTGTTGAGTGGTTGCCCTGGTCTGTTCGATACCGTCCAACCCTTCAGAGAATGTCAGTAGCACGCGCAGGGTGTCCGAGGACAGCCCAGCCCCTCACGAGACTCACACAGTTCGGTAAAATGCTCTAAAACTGTCCATTCTGATGCTATTTAAGTGTGTAGGCGCGGGATCTTCACCCATGCTCTTACAGTTTTTTTTCTTGATCTCTAGCTCTTGAACTGCCCACGCACTTGGCCCTTGGTCTTGGGCTCCTTGCTCTTGTTAGAACGACTGCTACCCTTATGTCCCGCCAGAAGTGCTCTCGCAAAGTGTGTTTTGGAAAATGGGAGACAGAAAACGAATGATATATGTACATAATCTAGAGATAATTACCTTCTTGTTCATATAGGTGTGTGCCACGAAGAGTCTCTTGGTGGTTTTTAATTGCTCATTATATGTTGGTGTTTTTCACGCACCAAATATTGAGGTCGTACAACAAAACAAACTAATAGCATCTGAAATCGGGGTTATAAAAGGACTTGTAGTTCCTCTGTTTTATAGGTTAGGGACAACCAATAGCATCAATAGAAAGTGAGCAACCTCGGTTTTGTTTTGAGGTATAGCTTGTCCTCCACAAAAAAATTACGACTACTTTTGGTCATAAAACCGAAGTGCCGTTTCTTAAGTGAGCCAGAGAATTACAAAACATTTTCTTAGAGCTTGAAATATGTAGCTGCATAGTTTAGCTCTAAGAATATAGAGAACTTTAGGGCATCTCCACCGCGGGTAGCAAATAGATGATAAGACAGCTAACTTCCATATTTTACCGATACGTTGCTGATAGCGTTTTCCATCGGCGACAGCAACGGAGGACATCCGTAAATAAATTTCTGAACCGACAGCAAATCTGCCGGATTGCTGTCGGCGTTGCTGTCAGCAGCAATTGAGCCCGTTCGAAGCGTCGTGTTTGTTTTGCCATACTAGCCACGTCAGTATGGGTCAAAACAGCTCGGACACAATCTTCGCGCTTTTTTAGAAGGTCATTTCGCGCTCTACCTAGACCGTCTGTGCTCTTTGCTTGCCATCTAACGCATGTCTCCTAAGATCAAAGGGAAGTCGGGCGCAGCGAGTGGGCCTAACTGGGAACACTCGGAGGACAAGATCCTGGCAAAAACATAGATGTCAATCTCAAATACCTGGCTGGAGTCGTTTTCATCGCTACCCACATCGCCAGCGCTCATCTCGTCACTGCGTGACCTCTCTTGCTACAAAACAACCAATATTGCTAGTATTGTAAACTAAAGCATTAAAAAATAACTCAACGTTTTACCTCTAGTGTCATTCCTTGCAGCTCCTGTAGAATTTTTTCTTCTCTAAAAGAAGTATACTCACCGAGACTTCACCCAGCCCTCGAGCTTTGCAAAAATGATGCGACTCTGCTCGCGCTGTTTTAACAATAAAACGGGCTTCTCTTCGACATCAGCCTTGCGCCGCGATGCATTTGCCATTGCAACCAGAGATTGCTATTAGAATGCTTTTTGGTCGAACTAATGCAGTATTTCACTATTAGCTTATTCAGAACTAATACTGGCTTAATAGACCCAAGTCAGGATTCTGAACTAATATAGTATTATAACTATATTAGCTCGCTCTTAATAGTGTCGACCACTAAAATATTGCGACCATCTAAATGATATGATCCTGAAGCGTCACCTTGCCATCGGTGTCAGCCTCGATGAGCCGAATCTCGTTCCTGTTCTGCTTCAACAACACTTGCATCTCCGCGCGGCTGTTATCTGTGCGAGTGCGCCGGTTGCTCATCACTTTCCCGCCAGTAGAGAAGACGCGTACGTGAAACGCATTCGAAGGTGCCCTCCCCAACCAAATACGGACTAACACCGCGATAGACGGGAAACGCGCACTACCAACCTCACGAGACCGCCTAATAATGTCGACGTGCTCGCAAACAGCCTCGACCCCCCAGCAAATCACGCCATTATAGCGGATCAGCAGTAGCGGGGTGAAGTCGTCGGCGGACTTCGTCTCGTCGGCTGAGTGAAGAACCGCCGCAGAAACCCAGTCGACCGTGTATAGGCGCCAATCTTCCAAGATCTTGGCCGCCTGCTCCGCCAGTGATGATGACGTGCTGCTGGGTACCGCCGCCTGGACAGTTGCTCCGCAAACGATCTTCTCATCATCAGCGACGGAACGAGGTTGAAATTTGGAGCTGCGGTTGAAGATCCGTCCTCCACAGTGGTATCGTCGCGGGAGTTCAGGGAGGTAAATATCTCGCGGTGTGCGTCGACTAGCAACCTCTTACCCACAGCAACAATCTCGGACATCGGCTTGGCCTGATCCTCATCTTTGCCAGCCACACCTGTTTCGCCAGTTGAAGTCGAAGGTCGCACCAACGACTCCACCGAGAATTTGGTGCGAGGATCGAGCAAAAGAATGAGAACTGTTTCAGCCGACGCAGTTGCGATTCTCTTCTTGACTTGGCCCTTCATGCGTGCCAAGCAGATGCGTGCGAGATCACTGAGCTCGTCAGCGCGGATTGGATAGCGTGGAAATGTTTTCACTGTCCTTGTGTTGGTTCTGGCTGCAGTGAGGTCGCACATCGAGAAGCAGTTGCTCTGCAGTCGATCCGCGGCGTACTTCAGCAGAACTATGAGCTCAGAAGCCACCAGATCACTGCGTTGTACCTCGATTCTAGAGAGATTGGCAATCGACCCGATAATAGCCTCGATCTCGCACATCAAGCGCCAGTCGTCGAACGTCAAGTAGTCAAACACGGACGAATCATCTCCTTTCTCTCGGGTCTGGAAATAGCCGCGGAAGGCCGAGTAGTTCAGGATGCTGCTCTGGAATAGCTTGATTGTGAAAGCGACGCGGGTGCCACAGTCAAGCGTCTCGTTAGCTTAGGCAAGCAATATAAGTCTTGAACCTCCGACAAGCGCTTGCAGCGCTGTTGCGTAGATAAATAGTTGTTCAAGGTACGCACTCGCTTGATCAGGTCTCTACCTTCCTCGAAGGCACCACAAAGAGTACAGTAGCGCTGCTCACGCTTGCATGTATTCGTCTTCGGGTCGAAAGCTTCAATCGTCTCCTTATTTTCCCTCATGCCCATTGTATACTGCAAGCACAAGTTCAAAATGTGCATGGTACAGTCAGTGACAACGGTGTCCTCGCAGAGCTTCGACACTTTACGAGAGCTCGCCGTTGTGTCCGAGACTGTAAACTGACTTATGGCACTGATATCAAGCCCAAACAAGTCTTCCACGAGGGTGCAAATCATCTTCTTCACGTCCGCCGATATGTGTGACGAGTTACCGACTGTGAGAAGCAGGGCAATCTCACGGCGACGCCAGGATACGTCGATGAATGAGGCTGAGGTCTCTAAAACGCTGACCTCCTCCTTTCCAGTCGACCAATTTATATAATTTATGAAGATTACCATTATTGTAGCCTACTGTACCAAAGTAAGAATGTGATTTCCACAAGCGGTGATACGCACCAGCTTCTAAGACAACTGTGGGTTTGAATTCTTTCCCAGTGAGTTGTCCTTTCAACGCTGTTGGGCATATCTCCCAGGCCTAATGCATGCAGTCTAAGGAGCCAACACAATCTGGAAAGCCTCGTGTTTCTGAACAAGCTAGTTAGCGCTGGATATCTTCGCTAGTCGGGACCCGCAGGTATTCTTCAGCAAATACCTCGACCACAGCCTTGAAAACTTCTTTGTGTGCGCTAAAATCGTACTGTAGGCACCTTTGATGGTGTCGTCCACCATATCAGCGCAGAAACCGTACACGAGCGTTTTAGCAGCAGCACTGCGCTTTTGAAGAGGCGATATGCCCTTGTTGCCCAAAGCGCCACAGCGTTGCTCAAGATCAGGATGGTGAGCGATAACAGCATTCATAATGAGATTGAAAAGAGCACGGTTCGGCGCCGGAACAGCTTCTCTGGATAAACAGGGCTCTCGCAAAAGTCGTCTTTCCAGAGGCGAGCGCGTGCTGCCATAAAGTCGTGGTTTGCAGCTCTGCCTGGACAGCCCCCCCCCCCCCCCCCCCCTTGCGTTTGTGTGGGGTTCTATGAAGGCCTGAACACGCCACGCACAACAGCTAGCTGAATCGTTAGATATTTCCCACATTCAGGGGCGAAACCGAGCTAATGTCTCCTCATCGTCGCTTTCACGGTAGCGCGCCAAGTCGTCTTCCGAGTCGCTCATCGGATGCCGTCGAATGGGAGGGGAAAAGGTCGCCGGTTGCTGATATGCGGTGGGTTCGAATAGATTTGCTGTCAGGAACAAACAGTAAGGTACTACGTTTATGACACATTTACTAATTGGATAGAAACAGCGCGGTGGAGATGCCCTTAGTTCCTGGGCTACCTTAAGATTTGGAACAAGAATGTCGGACAAAGGGTGAAATGCGTTGGTCCAAAATTATATTTCCTTTCGTTATTCGACTGGAACTAAGAATTGGAACATCCGTCGCTGTGCTATCCGTCATCTATTTAGATTATAGCCAGATTGTTGCTGTTCCAACAACTAAAGTTCTCTATTGTCTAATAGGTTTAGAAATGTTACTTATCGCAACAGAGGTAAGCTATTTTTGTCCTCAGTCTGCGCCTGCGTTTCTCATAACCGTCGAGCTCACAAGCAGAGGTCATTTCGTTTCTGTTTCGTTTTTACCGAACTTCAGAAAGGTTATGATTATATATTGTGCGAACTTAATGTTGTAGCGTTATTTTTAGACCCCGGCAGAATAATTTGCCATTTTTCATCATCCAGACACTTGCTCTGGATTATGGAATTTCCTCCAACCTTTTTTGCTGGACGGCCTGTATTTCCTACTGAAGGAAATGCTTGAAGTCGCCTATGTTGTTTCATAAGACCTAATGTTTTATCGCATTTTCTCGGCCAATGTCCGGAGAAATCATCCAGCACCAGCAAAATAGACACTTGTGGGGCTGGGAGATTTGCAATGTGGAAGCCGAGCAAAGAAATAGTAAGTTTACTATTCTACTATCCTAACGCGTAGCATTTCTCGCCAGAAAAAGTGATTTTCAAAAAAATAAAGTGATATTTCAAACCTTTGATGTTTGCATAGATGTGCAAGTTGATTTTTTGATGCGTACTTGTGATGCCCTTGGCCCTCAAGCCAACGCTGAACCCATGGCGGTGGATTTCGTTTTCAGTTCTTCATTGGTACTTTTGACATTCGGACATTGAACACAACAAAAGGAGTGTACAGAATTCCCGTTGCGCGGTCTTTTGGTTCGCCGCCACCCCTCGCCCAAACGGTCTTACTGCCCTTTGTGCAATAGTTTTCGCCGTTAGGTATTCAACGCAAGCCGCTACGGTACAAAACAAATTGAGCTAAGTTAAATTTTAGCACTAAATACAAGCAACAAAAACAAATTTTACCTGTTTAGCCCGCCTTTAAAATGCGAGTGGCATCGGTCTCCGCTGCTTTTGCTTTGACCTCGTTAGCGACTTCTTCGGTATTTTAGCGAGTTCGGGCGGCTGTACTTGTCCTTGTAGTATTTTTTTTTGCCGTAAGGAAAGTCATTTGAAGTGGTGCTGCCAGTGAAAACAAAAATCATACACATGATACTTTTCATTTTGAATGTTATTATAGAGGAAATTCATTGGCATGGGTTCGACGGTTGCCACTCGATCACTCGCTTGCAACACATCAGCGGCCAAGCAGACCCCCCCCCCCCCTCGTGCCGCCGTGACTGCGATGACCAAGGAGATGACCGAGGAACCCGCGCTGACCGTGCCACTCGTGGCTTCGACGCCCGTGTCGCCCGTGATTGTGACGACGGAGTACATGAGCTAGAAACCCTTTGCCTGCGGGGAACGCTACAATGGCTACTAAGTAGACGGAGGGGCCCGTGACGTGACGGGCCAGACTGGGTTGGACAAGTGTACGGCCGTATCTTGTTGCTCGTGACTGACACGGCCGAAGGGTCAGTGCCATGGGTGACACGACTATCGTGAAGCCCAGAAAAACGCTTGTCATGTCTGGAGTGGTCAATTATACAGATTATTTTATTATCGTTCTGGTTAGTCTTCTTGCAGCACTGACTATTGCAGTTGGTAGCCAGGACGGCCGAAATCTGCGTGGTTGTCCCGTTGGTGGCTTGTTTTGTCCCTGTGGTAGGTTGGGATACCGCACAGTCCTACGATAGGTCGCCGTCGAGTGCTGTCGGAAGGATATTTCTTATAAAATCGATTATTCTGAGCATAACTCGGTTTAAAAGGGATACTTCCTTCAAAAGTTACCCCAGCTATCCTGAGCCGAGGGCTCAGGAAAACTGGGGCAACTTTTGTGTGATTTGATTGGCCAAAACTCTTAACGAACTTATCCATGCTCTCGAATGAAACATCCCATATTAATAACAGTGTCTAATTGGTAGAATTGTAGTACCAGGTACAACCGTTTGCGTAATACGGCATTACAAAAAAACACGCAGAGAGTGAACGAGGAGCAATGATGCACCGTGCCTCGATGAACGGAGCGCACAGCGAAGATTTCCTAATAAGATCGATAGACCCCTCTACCGGAAAAGTCGTGAAGATAGAGCACCAAGAAAACTCTTTATTTGAAGAATAACCATCATATTGCTTAAACGAAGTGTTCATAGATCAGGCGGGCAAAAACTGACGAATTTATTAATACACAAGCGAGCTCGCTGCGCCGCAAAGCGGCGCAGCCATCCACGCAAAAATGTTACAATATCAACCTAGTCATTCCGTTTTTCTGAAAGTCTTGCTTCGCCCGAAGAAGCTTTAAATTTAATCTAATGTACTCTATCCCTCTATCCCTCCTATTCGTACTCAACAACCATGCTCTTAAGACCTAACGCTTAGCAGTATTTAGGGAGGACAGCTTCGCAGCCAAGCACTTGCTGTGCTGAATGATGATAGTCCAGTTCCTGCATCGTGACAGGCTGTTGAAATGTTTGAAGTGCTCTCGTAGATAAATAATAAAAAGACCGATATATAATAAGCAACCCTCTATTTAATAGCGGCGCCTAGCAGCACGCGACTTTTTTTAGAGTAAGGTTTGACGACAACAGTGCTCTAAAATGTTGGTCATAAGCACAAGTTGTTTTAGCCACGTCACTCCAGTTTTAGTTTTGACTACAGTATGCTCCTAACTCAGCTCTCGTTTAGCCAAACAAACGCCTTTTAAACTTAATCAAATAGAATTCTTTTATATCAGAAATACTTCATGTCACAAATTGGTTTTTACTGAGTTAAGCTAGACTTACCAGCCAATCATAAGTCCGGATTTGCGTAACATGACAGACAGACAGACAGACAGACAGACAGACAGACAGACAGACAGACGGACGGACATTAATTTTATTTATTAAGACAGGGTGAGGTGGTCACGCGGTAGCCTCTTGTAAAACATTTAAGCTGTCATCGACGTTGTTGCCGCTTGGAGCGGGCGCGATCACAGTATTGTTGGGCAGTCCGTAAGGCAGGAAAGGACCGGCCTTTATGAAAGCGTTTTGCACCGTCTCACTCGAGATACACCGAAGATCTCCCATTGCACGCTCAAAGATAGAGCGCCTGCGAAACGCAGGACGTACCTTTTTAGGTCTCCCTGGTGAGCGGCTGTTAAGTTGGCGAATGGGCTTCTTGACAGGCTCCATCACCCTCACGTCGAGTGGCTGGGCGACACCACTACAGCCTCCAAATACGTAAAGTACCGAAGTCCCAGTGCAGGCAAGAGCATCAGCCATCTCCGCTTTCTTGAGGACGGATAAGCTGTGCAATATTAGGGCTGAAGGCACCACTCCAATGTGTTTCCAGCACTTTTCTATCCATTCTAACATTACCCGGTCGTCAAACCAGGCGCTTTCCTGGACAGAGAATGTAGCCACTTCACCTAAGCATAATTTACTTACCTCTTTCTCCACGTCACCACCGGGCACCCCCATTATAGACAAAATGGGGTGGAAAAATTCTGCCATGGGCCGATAATGTCAAGGCCATTGTGCATCGATATCCTTCACTCTCGGTTGTAGTAGATCGCACGGTATTGGCTCCCAAAAATTCCACAGTTGTTCGTGGACCCATGTCCCAATACACAAATGTTTGGTTCATGTTAAAAAGTGCTCGTGTGACCGTAGGGCTTGCTCTAGGGTTGAAATAGCAATGCTCAGTTGTTACTTCCGTCACTTGCTTGACGAAGGGAAGTCGTAGCTCTTCTAGCTCACCTCGAGTCTTCCGCCCGGAATGGCAGATCCGTCGGATCGTCAGATGGTTACGACGCATGAAGCGCTGGCACCACGACAACTTCGCTTCCGGGCTTTTCGTGCTCATCACGGCCGGGATCAGTTCCGTGGCCATCTCAATCATTCTATCCACGGTGACGATGCTCTCGAGACGTCGTTCATCTTTAATAAAAAAAACACAGTGTGTCCTCAACTGGAGCTGTCCTGCAATGCGTCCGCTGCCGATGAGAGTAAGGCGGGGGCCGCGTAAGGGCACCGGAGGGAGATAGGAACTTGCACGAGGTTGGTGCTGGGATTCTCGTAGTAAACGAGGATACTTGCGATCCCAATTCTGTAGCGTTGGGCGAGGGATGCCACGCGACCGGTCAAAGCTGGCGCAGGTCTCGCCGCGTGCGTCCCGCCAGTCGTTGACCGTCCGCACCTTGAAGGTGTTTGTATAGTGTCTGGGGATATGCCCGCGATGCATCGTGATGTTGGTTGTTGTGGACAGTGATTCTTGGGGTTACTGGAGACTTGCTGTATGAGTGGCACACGTCGATCATTTCCGACCTCGTTTTAACAAATGCATAATATATCACCTTGTTTTATATAATTTGTTGTTGCGTCGTCTTATGAACAAAATGACCGAATGATAGAGCACCATACAACGCGCATTCCACAATAGATAATTGGTGCTCTATCTTTACGACTTTCCGGTACAGATGCCACCACTCGAGACGCGAGAACGTCTTACAATGCTTGTGAGCAAGATTGCTCCAAACGACGGTATCCTCGCTCATCTGGCTGTGCGAGGCTACGAGTACGTCGATGCCTCTTTTGACGCAGGTGACAGGACAGAGCATGGTAGACAGAAATGTCGGACAAGGCAACGATGATCTATCCGCATCGTCGCTGGCGCATGACGAAGACTTGTATCCATTTTGTCGTGGTCGACTGGACGCTCTCTACGTCAGCTTGCATATACACAAGAAGCGCGAATTGATAGCTCCTGTAAACTGCGAGCTACCCAATGCTTTTTTTTGGAAGAGCACGGGCACACCAGACCTTCGGGCTCAACCCCCAAAAGGAAAAATGTCGTTGCCGAGGTCATTCGAGAATTTGGGAACCAGCCATGGCGAGAAGAACTGGCCCTTCGTTCGGGAGCAAGAAACAGAGGAGCGCAAATGCGTTGTTTGTTTTTTGAAGAAAAGAAAGCACACAGAGCTGAATATTTCTTCCAACGATCACAACGACAAGAAGAAAAAAAACAGCGCTGCAAGATTTTGCTTTCTAATGTGACCGGCTCAGAACTCTCTATTCACAGCAAGAAACAGAAAAACCCTAAAAATAAATTGAGAAGATCTTGAGGAGGAAATAGCGGTACTTCGAGTAAAAAAGGCAGAAACTTGCAGAGGCGCTGTAGTTCGGCGGAGGCAGAGCAACGCCTAACGGATTCGATTTAGTCAATGCATGAGATCGAGAGGTAGCTCAAAGTGCAAAGTAATCCCCCACATCCAGATAATATCAAACTCGTGTGGATGTCTAGCGATAATATAAAACTGGTACTACAGTTATGTATTTCGACCTGTCGATCGAAGTGCTAGTGCCGCGCTGCTCTACGAACAAAATTTCGATGTGGCCTGCTCATGCAAACATTTTCAATAAAATCCACAATTTTCTCACGCAAATCGGGGACTTCGGAAATGCTGATGGCCACAACCGATTGGGTCGCTTGGCAAGTAGCCAGACCGATTCTGTACAGTCGGCGGCCCTGATCTGGCAATTGTCTAGTCCTCCCTTGCTTCCGCCGCAACAAATGCATCCCCCAAGTCGGCGCATAAATTATGAAGACGAGCCATAGCCATCAAAGCTTGACTCGCATTTTTCAGCCGGAGGAGAAGAGGAGCTTTAAGGCATCGCCAATGTTGGTGAATCACCCAAAAGTTTACTCGATTTTGATTAGCAGATAGAAGTGGAGCGTGTCGTGTGCCCTGTTGACCTTGGTAGCTCCTTTGAACGGTGTCAATATGTGCTCGGACGGTGTGTACGCTCCATCACCGATAATCTAGCGATTATCACTTAGTTTTCTACATAAATAGCCAACTGGATCATTGCGAAAGTCCACAAATCACTATTAATAGAGCCGCCAGGATCTGCCACCGAAAAGAAAATGAAACGACATGCGTGATCACAGGCGGCGTGAATGTTTAATCCCATATGATGATAACGACCATAAAAGTACGCCCGGACATTGCCAACATCATTTTGTGAAAGCGTTACGATCTTGACAAGCATTCCATCCGACGCACCCAACAAGCACGCCTTCTGTGCTTTCATTCTTAAACACAGCAGCGGCACGCTCAATCTCATTTGTTGATACTAGAAGTCGGATTGCCAGTTCCGATCAGTGCAGAACTGCTGAGATACTATTATGTGCACAGCGGTAGATGGACGGTACACTTACTTGGGCCACATCAAGCATATCAACGTAGGACCCACCAGCTAGGCAACGTAGTGTACAGGGCATCACCACTTCCGAGGATACAGAAGCTACTACAGTTCGTCTTGTAGACACCATCTTCTCAACCCTTAGCTCTGAACTTAGCAATACTGCCAAGCGGTTAAAATGAGCCTCATCCATGCGATAGGTTCGGTTGAACATCTTCTCGCGGCGTAAATTTTGAAGGTGATGACTCCAAAACAATGCGCTGGCGAGAGCAAAACGTTTCTCGGAATTTAGCGTTGTCGAAGCAGCTGCAAAGAACACCACAGCTGCGTGCTGCAACGAGTCGTCGGCTGAGTTGCTGTCGGGTTCATCGTCGGGGTCAAGATCCCTGTCACTGATGCGGAATCGCCATCGGAAACCAAAAGTCCAACTGATGTGGAGACATTGCCTCGAAATCCAGCGGATCGCAAATGTAATGAAAATGAACCACTCAGCTGAATTTCTATCTACAAATTTAAATTCTAACCTGAGGCTCCCACGTGCCCAAAACTGAGCATGGACCTGGAGCTAGACTGCTTCAACGATGTCACTGTCGCTCGATGAGCGACACGCCATCGTCGAAGCAGTTGTACCATACACCTTCCTTCTCTTGCACAACTCGCCAAGGTTGCATCGTACACCAATTCGATTATTACCTTTGTTGATAATAAGAACGCCCCTGTGGTGGTTCTTCGATCGATTTCAATCCGATACTATAGCAGCCAAAATGAGCGTTTCGCGTACCAGGTGCAATTTACGTCAAAACCCTTCACCATGAAAGTATCGTTCTGTTAGCTACGCTCTATTCGGCGAAGATATAGGCCCTGTTCCGCAGGTACAAATTCCAGTGGACTGGAGACATCCCAGTAGAAATTTGTCATCCAGCGGATCGCTCAAAACTCTGCGTGTTCCGAATGCTGTTTCTATCCAGATAGGGGTAATTGGGTCCGGATAGAGGATATTTTTAGCGGGCGAACGGATAAACCCGTGCAGTATTGTGGGCTCTAGACAAAATTTCCGAATCGGCCGATTTGAATCTCTCGAGAGCAACCCCGCCCGCCTATCAAATTTCCCATTCTATTTAGGGGGTTTGCCTTTCATGCAGTTGTTCTTCGCGCAGATGCACACTGTCTGGCAATTGGAGACGGACACTGAGCGCACTCCAAGCAGCGATGTACTCGGAGGGAGGCCTCGACGAACGCCTGACAGGCCGCCAACGCAGCTCTCGCGGACGCGGGTCTCCCCGTACCCGCAAAGTATTTGCACGCCTGTTCGGTGCTCTCCTAGCGCTCCCTCGCGTCAAGCTCGCACTCCTGCTCAACACTCTCCGAGGGCTCCCTCGCAACAAGCTCACACTCCTGTTCAGCACTCTTCAAGCGGTGAGCAGAGACCTATGGAGCAGCAGCAGCTGACCCTTGTGGTTCAGCCAATCGTGAAGTCGACAATTGGGCAGCGCGATTCTTCTGATGTTATTCTCGATGACATTACTGCGAGTGGGGCCTCATTTGCCGAGATTATCACGTCGCTGTTTGAGCAGCTTCGCCCTCGCATCAAAGGCCGAGCCGTCAAGACTGACGACGTGTGGACGCTGCAATCGGCTGTCGTTGAAGGGTGGCTAAGACTGATGCAATTCCGGTTCAAGCGACACAGTGTTGAGAGCACCAAGTCTGACGAGGCATGGGACCAGTGGGTGAAGAACACATCGCCAAACTGTACACCTGTTGGTATACGAGTTTGGACTCGCCATTACAAAAGCTCAAGACCTACAAGAGTTTAAGTCAACGTGCATTTAGCCACCTCAGACCGACCGATCAGGTGCCGCATCAGAGGTGACGCTACAAGACGTTGTCACACAGCTACAACAACATTGGTCGGATACGTTTCAAGGTTCGGCTGCGGTATGGCGGATGTGGTCAAACCACATACGCGCAATCTGAACCGATCGACGTGGGAAGCATTAATATCCCAGCCTCCACCAGACTATATTGTTCCGATGTTCAAAGCAACAGAGAAGCACCTTGAGCAGCATCTGACAAGGCTGAATCGATCAGCTCGGATGGCGCTTGACTGCGTAGCTGCATCAATTACTGAGAATGGACAATTTCAGCGCGCCCATGATGCTTTCGGCCAGCGCCTTGAAATCCAAAGAACAAGCCTTCTAGCCAGAAAAGAGGTCATCGAGGTGCTAATCAGTGAGCTGCCCCCTCCTCCACGGCACGAAGTCACCAATCACTTCAAGCAATCGACAATATCGCCGACACCGAGCACGAGGAGTAGACAAGTAAAATTGAAGGTCTGGAAATCGTAGCAGACGTAGCGATAAATGACGAAGCTTTAGGATTTTCAACTCAATGTTAATTAAAAAAAAAATTTTCTTAGAGGGGACCCACGGGATTGAAGTGGCCATCCACTATCCGCCCACAATGCTCAAACACCCGCGTCATGCAAAACGACTCAAATCGCTTAAATGTTTCCACAACGAATGGTGTAAGGTCCCGCGAGCTAGCCTCATTGTAGTGGCGCTGGAACGATATTTTCATGTACCCGAACATGAATTCAATAGGATTGAAAAGGACAGTAAGCAGGAAAGAAAATGGGGACGACACCGACGATGCGCAGATAATGAACAATCTCGGGGTGGTGATGAATAGTAGCTCCATCCAAGGCCCATACGGAGTTGGATCCGGGATACAGTCGAACATTTCCACAAACGGTGTACACGACTTCTTGGCAGCATGTAGTGAACATTACACGATCAATGCCCCCCCCCTCTGTGTCAAAGTAGTCCAGCCCAGCACGACGTTCGCCCCAATAAACGCCAAAACTGAAATCCTAGGCTTGCGTTGGAAATTGCCCCTGATAGCGACTTTTTCTCCTCTCATAGGGTATCCTCGCTTTCGTAGCATACACCGGTTATCAAACGACACCTCATCTATCCACAAAGATGAAGACATCGCGCTCCTTCACGTGCATCGAACGCCGTTCGAGGACCTTCCAGGTGAGCCCAAAGTCATGAATTATGCGCCAGACAGACGTCTTGGATATGGCTACGTGATGAGTTTCCGTGAAGACCGCTTGAGCTTCGTCCAGGTAGGCGAGCGTTTTTTTTTTGTAGTATTCGTACAGCCATCGCCTCTGGGAGGCCGTGAAATTCTTGTCGGATGGTGCGTTGGCGCGTTGGAAGGTCCCGTTATCTCCATACACCTTGATCCAGCTCCTAATTGTTCTCTGAGTCTTGTTATAGATGCGAGCGAGAGCTGGGTGAGAGTAGTTGAGGTTGTAGTAGCCGTACAGGCAGTGGAAGACGGTGTTGGGGGTGCGCATGCCGCTTGATTGCCGCTGCCTCCATGTTGGGGGTGGGTGGGTATCTTGCCCAATAAGCGGTTCGTGAGCGACTTCACAAACTGACCCAAATCGGAATTTTTTACGGAATTCACAATATCAAATATTATAAAAGAACAGTATAGACGGACAAGACTGGTGTTTGGAGACTGGCCAGGTCGGACGCCCGGCGTAGGAAACAGGCACATGTCGCCGTCGTGGCCGCGTGTGATACCGCCGAGGATGGCGAACAGGAAGCAAATGCAGTCAGCGCGATCTGCAACGTCGCCAGTGGTGACGGTGTTAATAAAGCGCATGTCGTTGCCGAAGCGGTGGGCCACTCCGATCAGAACGGTTGTGGCAACGGCACCACCAACGAGTACGCCACATACATGACGTCGGACGTTTCAAGCGAGATCACGTAGAACATGGTGGCGCTCGCGCAGAACGACCGCGACTCGAGAAATCATGTTGGCGTTGTGCAGCTACTTCAGGTTGCTTTTTATTAGATCCTGCATTGATAGTCACGTAGATTATTAGCACATTGTGCACGTGTTGTTCTCGGTTTGGTGGTGATGTAAATTGTGCTGTCTTAAAAGCAAAATCTACACTATGACTATGTCGAGCAACGAGACGGGAGTCGGTGCAAATCAGAACACGAGCATAATGCTGATGATGGCAATCAAGGGTCGGAATCACTTGAAAGACGTCGGTCATTCTACCATCAAAGCAGATACAACGTGTCCGTCGTTGGACCCTCACCCAAACGACAGAAGAGCACTGGTGAAAAAATGAGAGATTCAATGAGGGCCTTTGCTTATGTACAGGAACTAATTGCTGCTTCTAGCAGTACTCGGCATAACAAAAGTTACCGATGCATCGTAGAGCAGTACCTGCTGACGGACAATTCAGATTAACTAAAAGACTTCTTTCTTTTCAAGACATTGCTCATCTCTTTTTTCAAATAAACTTTATTTTCTTTTAATGTTTTTCATATCACTTTAAGAGTGTCTTTACGCTGCAAAGAGATTAAAATCTGGGTGTTCCGCATGCGATTCCAGCGGATTCTCCAAAACAGCGGGAGGTACCAATCCAGAGGAAAAGCAAATCCGCTGTTCACTTTTAGTGGTTTTTGCGGAACAGGTCCATAGTTTTTTTACAGATCCTTTACGAGATCTTAAACCCACCACCCTCCGATTCCAGGACAAAAAATAGGAGCAAAAGTTAGAGCCTCAGCTTGACGTCAATATTGCATTTTACTAGAATGTACTGCCATGGCCATACAGACCTGTACTAGGTTAATATGCTGCGTGTCTGTCATGGCGCCAACTGGCTTCCTTCATGACGAAAATTGCAGCTTCCCAGCGCCACTAATAACATGTCAATTTCCCATATTTGTCCTGGAATCCAGGACAAAAATAGCTGAGTGACTTGCTTTCAGTATGGAATGATTTTCATTGTGGGTTTGACAGCGGATTTCTTATTCGAAGAGCGTGACACTCCCGCCTGAAAGGTCGCCAAAACAAAACTCAAGTTTTTCTTTGTCCTGGATTACCGTTCCAAGACAAAAACGCTACACAGCAGCCGTACTTAAACGGATTTTGGTCCTTTTTCCAGGACAAAAAATGCTGGGGTTAATATCAATTACCTGGAATTTACCGGATTTCAAAGGTCACCCATTATGGACGCACCGGACGGATTGCCGGTATTTTCCGACAATGTTCAACAATTGGCATACAAACTTGAAGTAATTTTGGTTAGTTGCGCCCGACCATCGGAAAATATCGGACAGTCTTCCGGTGATCAAATTAGATAGGTAGTCTTACTTAAGACTGATCATGGAATTATGGCATCTAGATTTCATGAAGAAGGTGGAGAAGGGAGTATATTCTACAAACGATGTCATTCTTTGGCTGCATAAAGCATTTATATAAATTGGTAGTTTTGCCGTATCCACCGTACTTGTACGCGCACGCCGTATTTCAATCTGTGCTGATAATGAAAAGCTTAACTCTGAGTGTCGCGGTCCTCCCAAGTCCAGTCCAGGGTCGTGAGTACTTCTGGCGGAAGTCGGACCAAGAGAAGAAAAGAAATAAGCGTAGAATCACTTGTTTCTGTAGCTGTAGTTGTCCTATTAAAGACTTGGAAAGTTCACGACTGATCCCGTACCTTCGGACAGCTCGCAGCCTCAAGGCCGCACGCCAGTCCTTCTCGTAGGCCGCACCATCCTCGCAGGCCTTCACCCCGCCCGCTCCGAGCTCACCGTCGCTCGACTTGCAGGCACGACTCCCCGCCTTGTCATCTTCGCGGCTCCTTAGCGCCTTCTAGCCTCTCGTCGTCCCCAGCGATGACTGTCTTCTTGCGAAGTGGCTACACATGGTACAGCGTACCATGTTGAAGTGGCTCGAGCGAAGCCACCCGCTCGGCCTCCGCCTCTGCGTACTGCTCAACGCACTTCGACACCCATGTCAGTCTGGCGACCCGCGACAACCCTCCCTGACTTCCGGTTGGCGTCCCCGACAACCAGCGACGGGAACCCAAGTCGAGGAGCGCGCTCCTTGGTCCGGCGCCTCATCAATGTCCACTCCACGTGTCCGGCGTCTTGAAAGTCTTCCAACTTATCCCGTCCATGCCTTAAACTGTGCACGTCTTCTTGCGCAGCTTGTCCTTGGCTAGCGTTTATCCGGCCCTTGGTCTCTCACGCAACCGAGACACGGTCTCCCGTTCGTCCTTCTTCCACGTCCTAACGCGATCCTTCATTGTCGTGAGACCAACGTTCACTACGGCTGCAGGCTTCGACACGCCCAGCCTCTCATGTTGTTGCAGTAGCTTGCTGTAGCCACCGCAGGCCACAACGTCACCACTGAACGTCACGGTCGCGTCCGTGAACCACCATCAAACGTTCACCGAGACCAGTAACACTGCCACGCCCTTCCAACCCAACAGCATGCCCTCCAAAACGTCGTAGCTCAACTTCGGCAGGTGTAAGGCTAGCGAGAGTCCCAACATCGCAGCCAAGCACACGCCGTACACTCCATCAACGACGCGTCCTCCTATAGCCACCACTGCCTCACACGTTGCACGTCCGTACGCCCAACCGCTCTTCCAGGCATCTTGGACGGCGTCAGGCACGTACACACAGACCGTGTGGTGGCACGCCACCCACCACAGACACAGCATCCTGCCGCCCGTCCCGAATCGCTCCTCGTAGTCACGAGTACAGTGATGGGCACAATAAACAGCATTGCGAGCATGGCCCACGCGTAGTCCTCCGGGCTGAACTGCATCGCCTCGGGACTGCGCACAGCCCCCAAGTATCGTTCTCCACAAGTCATCGCGAAGAACCCGGCGTCGTTCACGAACTCGAACACGCGGCTCACGAACACCATCACCACGTCACGCACCGGCGTCGTGACAACCCACACCAAGATCGTAGTAACCACGCAGGTCACCGTCGCGCCGTATTCACCCAGTAGAACAGCTTGTCCACTAAACAGGTAGTCAATTATCCACAAATACCTGTATTTCTTCCCCTTTTGTCTCCTCTTCAACTCTCCATCAATGAATTCGATGTGCTCGTTAATGTCGTCACGGGTCATCGAGACTTGTCCCGACCAAGGCGAGAACTTTCGGCCAATCGTTCTTGATTGCAGAGACCCAGGTCAGTTCCTGTCATCAAGCTCCAGTCTCCGCATTGACCAAAAGTGACCCATCCCCGCTTTTGCCGTCTCGAGACGCCACTGCTACTTCGCCATGGCGCCGCAGTACACGCCTCAAGACTTGGAGGAGATCAAGGACTTTCTCTCTGATCTCATTGACCGAGAGGCTCAGAGCAGCGTCACGTCAGACCAGAGATGGCTTTCTGGGCTCACGTTCGCCCCCACCTCGTCGTCAACGCTCAATCCAGTGGAGCTGAGCAGTTGGACCGCGTGGTGCAGAGCGTCATCGACGGTGACGATGAGATCATCCTGACCAGCACCGTGTTCCTGCTTCCGTCCGCTGGATCGGCTGCTGCAAGCGCCGCCAGTGTCGCTGCGTCTGCCGCGCCTTCACCTTCGTCTTCACTCCAGCCGACCAAGTCGCCCAAGTCGTCCAGGTCGCATAAGTATTACTAGAAATCTCGGATCCGCCAAGGCCACAAGCGCGCGACTTCTCCGACTCATAACCGCTTACGGTTGTCGACCAAAAAGCGTTGGACTTCTTCCCCGCCGGCATCGACGTTACCTTCGCCCAAGTCGATGCCCCAAATCAGCCGGTCGGCCAAGCCTGAGGTCCGCGCTGCTATCCACGGTGTCTTCGTCAAGGCCAAGGAGCTGGGCCAAGAACCCTGGCGTCTCGCCTACCCTTGGCGAGGACGCCAGCTCTTCTACGATCCGACGGAGTTCCCTAAGGTCTACTGCGCTTACTGGCGGTTCTACATGACGGGTCGTCGCTTGTTCTGGGCCTGGGCGTTCCACTCGCCGCTCGAGAACAAGGCGTACACGGACGCACGCCGGAAGCACAAGTGGCGCACAGTGTAGTCGCGCACGGCCTTCATCAGCTTCCTGATTGAAGTCTTCGGCTTCTACGAGCTCCTGAGTCGCCTGGATGACTGCTCCGACCTCTTCTGGATGGGAGGTTAGCCTGGCAAAGGCTCAACCGAGTCCAGGAACTACCCCGGCCCGCTCGTAGAGGACCTCAACACGTTGTACACCCGAGACCCCAGGCGCTTCGACTTCTTGATTGCGCACGCCTTGGACCCCAACCACATCGACAAGTATGGCTACCCCAGTATGAGTGTCCTGCTTGAGTCCACCGGCGTCCTGAATCCCGAAGCCAAGTCGCCCTCTCGCCTGTCGGACCTCGCCTTGGCACGCGTTCGTAAGGACCTCATGTGTTCCAGAGAAGTCCCGAAGACGTGGGTCAGCGACAAGTCCCACGAGCCGTGGAAGAGTCTCATCAATAGCTATCGCATCAAGCAACTTCAGGACCGTTACTATGGCTCCAAGGACAAGAACCTCTTTGCTCCCATCGCTCCGCCTGATCCGCCCCCAACCAAGTTGAGCGACGAAGAGTGGTCCGACTTCGAGGACGAAGACGGCAATCCCACGGCGCTCCCGGCTGGCATTCTACTCTCGGACGAGGAGGAGAACGACGACAGCGACGAGCAGAAGAGCGACGGTAGCGTCGACTCCAGCGACGTTGAGTTGAAGGCCGCTCTGAACAAGTAGGCCGTCCGTTCCGTTCCGTAGCTCCGCTACCCCGTGCGTAATACATGTCTTCCGTTTTACGCTTTTTCCCGTTCTTTCGTCTTCTCCGTCATGCACTGCCCCTTATAGAACGTTTCAACTAGCGAGACCCCAAATAGAGAGCGTTCAAGCCTGTGCCCCTATTACAGTGAATCTTAAAAAATCCAAAATATACCATACTCATTCCGAGATTCTCACTCAGCCCTCGAAATATCCACACCATTTATCGCGTTTTTCTCCAATTTTCTCCATTTCTCTAGGGGTTGGTATTCCAATACCGGTATCCCCTAGAAAAGCAATTCATCTTCGTCCACAGTAGCGTTCGCCTCCACTAAACGAGCGCTGCGGCGAATCTCAGGCAGACCCTTCCTTTTATTCTCGGCGTTCTAGAACCGCACTATCAGGGTGTCGTACTCAGGCGACAACGCTGCCCACGGCAACCAGAACGTCTCTTTGGTAGCCGTCAACGCCAGATACTGCACCTGCCTGGTCTCCCTTCTTTTCGCCACTATGTCCACTATCGGCGAGCCTACTCCCCAGAACACCGTCTCTTCTTCACCAATCGTCCAACGTTCAGCGAAGCTTGTCTCGGGCAAGTCCTCCTCGTCCAGGGGACCTCCGTCGGCGTCTTCCGTCGTAGCTTCTTCCACGCCTTCTGGGACGTCGTCAGCGAATGGTCGGCTCCACCGTCGTTTGAATCGCTTCAGCCGGTTCACGTTCACGGTCATCACCTTGTCCGGGTGCGTTCTCCCCGACTTGGCCGACGATCCGATACGGACCGTGCCACGAGAACGCCAACTTCTTGGTCTTCCTTTCCCCGCGTCTCGCCCTAAAGAACTGATATTCCCACCCTTGGTCACCTTCTGCGAACTCCACGTGCTCCTGCCTGCTCAGTCATCGTTCGTGACGATCCTGGGCCTTGATGAGCTGGCGTTCTACCATCCGCCTCGAGTCTCGCAGGGACCGATACAGCTGACGCGTATACGGCGCCACTTCACTCGACTTCCAGTCTTGCCCGGTATTCAGGAACGCTAAGTCGAGAGGTAGCACCGGGTCACGCCCGTAAAGACTAAATAATGGCGAGTCACCCAGCGCCTCGTGGTACGCCGTTCTGTATGCGAACAGAACGCGCGGCAGATACACATCCCAGTCCTTTTGAGACTCGTGGGCGTACATCCGTAGCATATTGAGTAGCGCCCCATTGAACCTTTCCACTAGGCCCTGCGTCTGCGGGTGATACGCCGTGCTGAACAGTTTCTTTATCCCTAGCGTCTCGTAGAGAGACCTCACTAGTCCCGACGTAAAGTTGGGCCAGCGATCACTCAATAACCGTTCAGGAACGCCATGGCGCGAGATGACTCCGTCTACCATGACCTCCATGAAAGTGATTGTGTCCAGTGCTTTCACCGCGAGCGCCTCAACCCACCGCGTGAAATAGTCCGCAAATACCAAGATGTACTTGTTACCGCGTTCCGTCGTAGGGAGGGGACCAATAGCGTCAACCACCAACAGCGAGAACGGCCCCGACAAGTCCACCACGGGCATCCTTTGCATGAGCCCGGACCTCCAAGGTCGCGCTCCCTTCCCTCCACTGCAGATCGGGCACGCTCGAACGTACTCGTCCACGTCCTTCTTCCACCCAGGCCAGTAGGCATGCTTTCTGACACGGTCCGCCGTCTTCGTCTTCCCCATGTGTGCCGCGAAGATGTCGGTGTGACAATAGTGCAACATAGTCCTCACGAGCAACACCGGAATCACAGGGACGATGATCGTGTTGGCCGGTCCCGACCTAGCGCGCAGGTAAACCTTCCTCATTAGAGCTCCATTCTTTATCACAAAGTGAGGGGCCATCTTCAGTGTTTTGCAATCGCAGTAGCGGATCCAATGCCAGAGCTCCGTCCTCCAAGAACGCCTTCACAGCCCGCATCCAGGGTGTCCTAGCCTGTTCTTGCACAAAATTCTCGCAGTCCAACTCGAAAGCGTTTTCAGCCGACCGGCCAGGCGTCACCGCGCCCCCGGCTTCGTCCTCTTCCTGCTCTTCTTGAGTCGGACGAGCGCTCTCCGTCACTTCCTCAGCGGGCGCGTCAGAAGTCGAATTCTGTCCTCTCGGCACTCTGCTGGCATCGTTCAGCTCCTCGACCTGGATGGCTGCCCTGCTTTCCTCCGTTGAAGAGCTCAAAGGTCCACCAATCCTAACCGTCGCTCCCCGACTTGGTCTCGATTACCTTGATCGTCAGCGTCGTTCAGGGTATCAGTCATTCGCAGAGCATTCACCACGGAACGAGGGTAGAGTCTCGATAGTCCGTCCGCGTGACCCATCAGCGCCACAGGTCGGTGGTGCATCTTGAACTGTAACTGGGAAAGCTCCATCGTCCACCGTGCCAGCTTGGTGTTGCTGGTGCTGGTGCTCGCCCCGAATATCCATGTTAGGGCCTGATGGTCGGTGTACAGGTCGAATTCCCCATGATCCAAATAACACCTAAATTTCCTGGTTGCCCAAATTATCCCCCAGCACTCGATTTCAGTAGTCCCGCTAGTTTTGTTCACCCAGTCCCCCCGCTGGGAGCTCGTTAGCATCTTGCTGCATACGCAACCACCCTGTCACGCCCATCCACCTCCTGCATGAGGCACGCTCTGACTCCCAGGTGTGAAGAGTCGACGAATAGCTTGAACTTCTTTGTAAAGTCCGGGTAAACAAGAATCGGAGGTCTCACCAAAGCACGCTGGAGCTGCAAGATCGCTCCGTCATTGTCTTGGTTCCAGTGAAACGCATCGCCCTTCTGCTTTAGACGCTCTAGCGGTGCAGCGATCGCCACGAAGCCAGGTATGTAGCGCCTAAAGTAGCTTGTTAAACCCAGGAACGCCCGCAAAGAGTGCAAATCCTGGGGCTTCGCGATGTTCATAACCGCCTTCATCTTTCCAGGGCTCGGGAGAATGCCGGACGGTGTCACTATGTGGCCTAGGAACGCCACCTGACTCCGTCCCCAATGGCACTTCTTCATTTTTAGCTTGAACCCGCCGCTCTGAAACGCTCTAGTACTTGTCGAACTCTCACTAGATGTGTAGGAGAGTCCCGGCTGAACACCCCGCAGTCATCCAGGTAGACTAGGCACGTCCGCCATTCCAGGTCCACCAACACGTTCTCCATGAGTCGCTCGAATTGAGGAACGGAGTTGCACAACCCGAACGGCATAACCAGCCACTCGTACAACCCGAACTTGCTCGTGAGCGCTGTCTTCTCCACGCTATCCGGGTGCATCGGTACATTCCAATACCCCGACGCTATATCCATGGTGGAAAACAACCTGGCGTTCCCCAGAACATCCAGCTTGTCATCGATCAGAGGCATAGGGTAGCTATCCTTGATCGTGACAGCGTTCAGTTTTCTGTAATCAATACAGAACCTAATTCCTCCGTCGGGCTTCCTTATCATCAGCCGGCTGGCCCACGGGCTCGTGGACGGCCTGATCAAGTTCAGCTCCAAATATTGCTGTAACTCGGCCTCCATCACGTCCCCCTCGGCTTTTGATACCCGGTAAGGTTGCTGCTTAATAGGCCCGTGCGTTCCAGTGTGAATCTTGAATTTGAGTAGGTCCGTCCTACCCGGTCGCTTCGACATTTCCACAAATAGATCCCGCAACTCGTAGAGCAAGTCTGTAAAACAATGAACGTTGTTCCCCCTCGAGCGCCGAGTCACTAAAGTCGGCCCCGAGCTCCTCTTCCTTGCTAGACGCGAGGGCTTCTTCCATATTGGCTACACCCTCGTCGGTAGGAAGGGAGCCTTTCACCGCCGTCACTGCAATGATCCGGCCCACTTCCGAGGTGCTAAATTTCCCTTCTTGCTCTCGTCTGAAGGCCGTCGTAGGAATGACAGCTGCCACCGCGACTACCGTCTCCGCTTTGACCCCCAGTCCCTTCGTAGACGACTTGCGTACTTGCCCGTCTCTCATAGTGCAGAGGGTCCTCGCCACACGCAACTGTTCATCCATCCCCTTCTACCAGAACGACCGTTCCGCCCTCCACGCTCCCTCGAACCCGAGAGCGCACGAGAGCTTGATGCCCTGGTTGCAGAGTCACATCGACGGCGACACCCACTGCGTAGGTCTCCTCCGCTCGCGTAGCCCCTATTGGCAACACTTCCCCTGTGTCCTTCAGTTTCATCGTTCTCGCCTCGAGGTCGATCACCGCACGGAACGCCTCCAGCGAGTCAGTTCCCAGGATCGTATCTACGCGTAAGCTGTTGACGACGACGAACGGTATCTCCTTGTCGACTGCTCCCAGCGTCACCGGCAACCTGATAGCCCCTAGAACTTCGACCTTATATCCCAACGCACTGCTCAGACTGCCAGTATAAGGCTCCAGAGTAACCTCAGCCTGTCCCGTCCGTACGAGAACACTCTTGTCCACCAAACTTGCGGCCGCTCCCGTGTCGACGAGCATCTCACCGGGGCACAAACCGCTATAGAGAGCTTCCATACCCCCATACTGCAGATAACACGCTTTCCTTCCGGCACGACGCGGTCCCCGGCGCGTTCGTAGTTCCTCGCTTCCAGCAGACCTGGCCGTCGCGGCCAGCGAGGCGTCCCTCCGTCACGGATTGAGTAGATACAATGCACTTGCCCGTCAGTCCCCTCACCCGCCGCATAGAGCTCGAGCAACGACTCCTCGGGCAACCGGAATGTCACAACCTTGTGATAGCCCTTGCCACGCGTCGCGCTGCCTCGTTCCTCACGGCGCTGCAGACGCGTTCTCACCTTTGCTCGGACAGCCGCGGCCTCCGACGCGTAGTATCGCCGAGTCCAAGTCACCACTCGCTCTACCTCGTCCTCAGCGCGCCCTTCGTTCAGCAGGTAGCAACGCAGACCCGACTCGGCGATTCCTTCGGATATCGGCTTGTCACGGAGAGGAGGCACCTCTAGGAGGGCACCCCTGCTTCCGCCTCCCTCACTCCCTCACTCCCTTGACCGCTCGTCCGCTCCTCGTCCACCGCCTCCGTAAGGAGCAACCCGTAGACCCCCTTCCTCGCTCACGAATGCCACTGATGCGGCGCCTTTTCGTTCTCCTTGAGTTCCTCTTGGCTCGGTACTGAGAAGTCCCCTTCGTCGAGCCCAACGCTCACATTTCGCAGGACCTCCGACTCCCCAGTCATCGTATCCTCCCCGAGAGTTCTCACACTGTCCTCGTACATCGCCATGACGCCCTGTACCGTGTCTCCACCTTCTGTTCCGCTGCCTTCCGTAAGGCGCCGAAGATGACCGGCTTTCCGCGTCACCGAGCAGGACGCCCGTGCTTCCTCGCTCTCCCTGAAATTGCGATTAGCGCGCTTGGCCTCGTCGACCGTGGCTAACTTCTCCTTGCACCAGCCAAGCCAGTACTCGGGCGTCGAGAGGGCTCCAGGAGCCACCTCTCTCGTCCGTTCTAACACATCCACCGGGATGTTCAATTTCTTGCTCAGCTCTTCAACGCTGAGCTCCTTTTGGCCCTCGGCGTTCTTTTCACCATACGCCGTCTTAGCTCGACTCCATCCAGGGGGGACAGGCGTTCCTCCAGCTCCTTCTCGTACTCCTCGGGCTCGGCAGCCGCCAACCCATACCCACCGCGCTCCAACAGATTCAGCTCTGCCTCGGTGAATAGACGCCCATGTCTTGGGTCCGACTCCTCGTCCTTGCTACTTTCCTCGAGCTCTCCTTGCTCTTTCGCGTCTCGACAAGCTTCCTGCCCATCGGTGTCTCCTTCTTGACTTGGAACGCCAGCGTTTCCGTTGCTCACCTCCTTTTTCTTCGCGATGGAGGACATCTTGTCCATCCACGCGATCATAGCATCCTCGAGAGTGGTCCCCAGCTCCCCTCTCGTCCATTTGAACACCGCCGTCGCCTCCGAAGGCTTCTCTTCCGGCGTTCTCGTATTCTTAGCTTCTTCTAGAGGTTCCATAGATACCCCGCCCTTTGCCACCTCTTCCTTATCCTCGGCAGGAGCGACCGCTTCGCTCTCGCCGTCTTCTCGTCGCGACTCAGCCTCCGATCCCGGCGAGCCCGTTTCTCCAGTAGTTATTATCTCAGTTTCCTTCGTTTCTCGTACGCCGTTCATGGTCTCGATCATCTCGACGCGAGCCATATTCTTGTTCACCATTTCCTGAACGACCGCCACGGCCTCGGGCCTTTTCCTTCCCCGTTCCGTGCCACCGTCCCCTTGAGCGACCCTCGGCTTACCGACACCTCGTAGCGACGATGGAGCCACGCTCCCCACAACGTCGCTCCCTAGGCAAGAGGAGGGTGCGCCTTCCCCTTCCTCCTGCCCCCTTCGTTGTTGGAGTTTCCCTACGGTCAGCCCCTGACTGGCCGGCTTGGCCATCCTCTTTAGCGCCTCAACCATCGGGCACTTCCAGATAGGGTGATCGCTGGCTCCACACAGAGAACAATAGTTCGGGAGCCCACCTGACTGGCGTCCTCCGGCGGTCCGATTCTCACTAGACGCTTGAGACCTGGGGAGGAAGCACTCCATCGAGTAGTGTCCCGCCTCGCTGCAATGGTTGCACGTACCAGTTGCACGCGGGCACGTCGCTCGGCTACACCCTCTCCGGCCACACCGGCCGCAAACAGTTTCTCCTTCCTGCGTCCTCGAGTCAGGGTCCATGCCGATGTTAGGCGTCCGACTAGCCCTTTCACCCGTTCCGGGGGACGGCCTCGGAGCGGCCACCAGAACCTCTGTCGTCACTGTGTTACCGTAGATCGCCTTGGTGAACGGGGCCGTGAAGACGCTCGGTCCTGCTGTTGTTGAACCAGCATCAGGTTCATCTTCTGCATTTGCTGTAGTAGCTGCGTCTCCGTCGACGCCTCCTTCGCTGCTTCCTTCGTTATCTGGCTTGTCCTCTAGGAACTCGCCTTCCTCCTCCACCGGGAGGTGCAGATTCTTGTAAAGAAGCAGAGCGCACGCCTCCTCGATCGACATAACCATGCTCGAGTTCGGCATGGCCGTCATCAGCGTGTTTCTGATTACACCCAGGAAGAACTAGTAGTGCATGCGAGCGTCACCGTAGTTCAGAGCGTCGCAGATCTTCGAGATCCGGTCGCCCCATTCCTAGGCAGACTCGCTCTTGTTGCGTCTCGCATTCTTTAGGCGTTCCCACAGTTGAGTCGGCGTCTGGCAGATGAACCGGTTGTGGAAGCGGGCGCGAAGGGACTCGAAGTCCTCAATCCGCGAGTTATACCACCACTCCTGTCCGGTCTTGCTCTTCAGGCACTGCTCAACTGCATGGCACTGTCCATCTCTTGTGGGCACTGCTCAAAAGAGCGTCAGAACGCCGCCGCTCGCTCACTCGAGGCCGTGTCCGAGTAGAACGGCACGATCACCTTCACAGCGTTCCTCAGCTCCGTAGGATTGCCCACCACCGGGTATCCGACCCGTCCCACGCCGCATCCAGGCGTCGGCCCTTGGTACGGCATGTATCCTTGTGGAGGAAGGCCTCCTCCTCCTACAGGTTGGTATCCAGACTGTGGCGCTGGTACAGGCGGACCGTAAGGTGTCCAACCAGGTGTACCGGCGTTCGTCATAGCTGGCTGAGGGACATATCTCGCCCCCGCCGTCGCGACCAAAGTAGACGCCACTGGAGCCCACGCCGGCGCACTTCCTCCCACCGAGGCAGCCTGAGGCGTCCGGGTCATTACGGGTTGAAAAGGAGGGTAGAGTGCGCTCGGAGGCGCCACTCCGTACCCTTGCCCGCTCTTCCTTGGCGTCGTTCCAATAGACACCCCAGGATCGCCGACATCGACAGGCTCGACGATCTCACAGTCGTAGGCGTCGTCACGCTAGTCCGTGGAACGTACGTATCCCAAGTCGAAGGTTAGGGCGTCGGCTGTTGAGGCTGCTGCTGCGGCCCTGGCCCTTCTGTAGCTGCAATGAACTGCTGCAACGCCTGCTGCACCGCCAGGTCCACGTAGCGTTGCATGGTAGCATGCGTCGGCCCGGGCGACGCCCTCTGGCTCGGCACTCCGGGTTGGCTTCCAGCAGTTGTCGGCACCGATGTTCCTCGACGTACAGTCGGCCTGTGAGCGGCCGTCGTCTGCCATTGTACAGGCGGCTTCACTCCCGCTTGCGAAGCATGCGGCACTATGCGGGGAGCCGTCCCCCTCAATGGAGGTACCGGAGCCGGGGCCGGGACCGACCCATACGCTGGCAGCGTCGAAGTACTCGGCTGCTGAGCCCGTGTAGGCAATGGGATCACCCAAGGCATTGGTAGTGCCGAAGCTTGAGATGTTTGACTTGGCTGCACCGGTTGTCGGCCCGGCCGAGTCGTCCGTTGCGTCGACAGCACAGGGGCCCGCGTCGTCACGGTCCGATGCGCCGTCTGGTAAACCTGCGCCTGTGACGGAACCGTGAACGGAGCCGTGCGGGTTCCTGCAGAATACACCCAGGACTGGATAGTCGAGGGCTGCGTCGTAGCAGCCACACTTGGTTGTCCTGCCACTGGAGCCACCGACGAGACCCAGGACTGCACAGTCGTCCGGACCTGAGCCGTAGTAGGCGCCGTCGAGGTTACCGAAGCCGCACCAGCCACAGTACTCGCGCTCGTCCGTTGCTGCTGGAGCCCTTGGACCCACTTCCCATCGCCAGCGGTGATCCGTCACCGTCGAAGCTCTTGATGCCGTAGTCGCCGCGGCGGCCATCGTCGGCGCCGGCGCACCGGCCGTCGGAGCCGTCGCACTCGCAGCACTGCTCCATCCCGCCACAGCGGCACCTCCTCCCGGCGCATACGCGTACGGAGCCCAGCTCGCGGTTTCAACCACCGTACCGTCCGTTACTGCAGACGTCGTTGGTCCAGCGCTCTGGAGCGTCGTCCGCCCACGTGGCGCCTGACGCTCAGGAGTCCCGCTCCAGCTTCGCGGTACCCCCTTGATCCCCTGGGCTGGGCATATGCGCCAGCTCAGCTAGACGCGCCCATAGCCTATTTCGTCCGTCGGCCGTGCGGACAAGCGACGGCCGTAGCTCGGCCTCGCCGATCGGGACCGCCGTCCCTTCTTCAGCAGGCTCCTCGTGAGGCACCAGTTCCCTCAATTCTGGCAAATCGCTCTCGTCGGCCACCGTCTCTCCGTCTGGGGCCAGTTCCTCCTCTTCGCCCTCGGACATGTCAAAGGTAAACCCTCCGTAGTTAGGGATCCACCCTTGGTCATCTTCTGAGCTACTACTATCCTCGTCGCCGAAGGCTCCAAATCCCGAGCTCATGGCGACTCTTCTCTCCACTTCTCGGCGCTACCCGGCACCGATTCCTCCTCTTGCGCGACTTCGTGCGCGCTGGTGAAGTACCCTACTTCTCCACCACTTGTCGCGGTCCTTCCAAATCCAGTCCGGGGTCGTGAGTACTTTTGGTACAAGTCAGACCAAGAGAAGAAAGAGAAGAAAAGAAATATACGTAGATTCACTTTAGGATACTCCCTAACGCTGACATGTTAGTAGCTATACATGTTAGCTAACTGTTAGTTAGTGCCTCGAATCTTGAGCTAACATGCCAGGGGCACTTCGAGTCTGCGAATGGATTTGCACAACCAAAGTAACACAAGCTTGTAGCCTTACCTTATTGGTATTTATTGCAGCGATTAAGGCATGCAAAACGGTATTATACCCTTTGTTGATTCTAGGCTTGAGAAAAATGACGTGAAAGCAGGAAAAATGGAAAATGAAAATTAGTATTCGTCATTCCGGCTACATAGAATATTTTCAGGTGATGAAAGTGTCAAAAGGATGCCCAGAACAAAAGATAAAGCACTTAAGAAAGTTTCATTCTCAGCGTTATACATGCCATCTCCTTTACGATACTAACGTGTTAGTAACATGTATAGTTTTACACTAACTGTTAGTTAGAGTCTAGTAAATTCGGCTAACATGTTAGTAGAGTACCCTATGAGTGAATTTCACTTGTTTCTGTAGCTGTAGTTGTCCTTTTAAAGACTTGGAAAGTTCACGACTGGTCCCGTACCTTCGGACAGCTCGCAGCCTCAAGGCCGCACGCCAGTCCTTCTCGTAGGCCGCACCATCCTCGCAGGCCTTCACCCCGCCCGCTCCGAGCTCACCATCGCTCGACTTGCAGGCACGACTCCCCGCCTTGTCATCCTCGCAGCTCCGTAGCGCCTTCTAGCCTCGCGTCGTCCCCAGCGATGACTGTCTTCTTGCGAAGTAGCTACAATGGTACAGCGTACCATGTTGAAGTGGCTCGAGCGAAGCCACCCGCTCGGCCTCCGCCTCTGCGTACTGCTCAACGCACTTCGACACCCATGTCAGTCTGGCGTCCCACCGCGATCCGCGACATGAGCGCCATTGGGTACATTTAAAAGCGGTGACTTCCTGAGTGGTTGTAAGAGCTGTAATGAGGAATTGCGAGCGAGTATGAGTTATTCTATATAAATGCGGTGGATAAAAACAAGAAAGCCGCAAATGAACGTAATTATTCACCGCTAAGCCGCTGTCTTGGGAGCATTCCGGTGCTATTCCCCGTGCTATTAGCGAAGCGGTTGGTTCAGCCAGTTCTTGACTTCAACAAATTGCGTTGGCCCGTCCGATCGCATCGTGTTTACTTATAAGCATCTTTGTGAGTCAGCCATGTACTAAGTACTCCACATTTTTAAGCGTCCACTAGCATTCGACGCTAAGGATTAATTTGCACCATGAAATATAAAGTCTGAACTAGCCACTGGCAAGCTACCCAACGTCGTATAACGATCAGAAGTTCAGCACTTTGAAAACACCCGAGTCATACAGCACATGTACCAATGTTTAAGCGTGTCCGAGCGGCACTTGATGGTGCAGCAGAGCTAAAGTAAGCTAAAGGGCGCTTGACTCGTGACTACATGTACAGAGATCAACTGCCTCGAAGAAGATGAATAAATATCTAAATGGCATCAATCACGCCGAGTATATCGCCGTCACAGCCATAACTTCAAGCTTCTTCGACAGTTAGTGGTTTAGTGCATATATATTGTAGCTCGTCGTTTAACCATGATGCTTAATAGTTGCATAATGAAACTTGCATCTATCTACTACCGCCTCGCCTTATCATGCCACACCAGGCGATATAGAACCAATTGCTCTTTCTGGGAGCTATCGCTCGTGTAGTCACTGTAATAACTTATTCGTACCCCTCAAATGTAACCCTTTCCGGTAAAATACGTCCGGTAAATTCCGTTCACAAATATCATTTTTTCGGTCATGACCAAGGTATACTAGAATCATGTATGGGGCTTCTGGTCACAGCGTCGGTCATAAAATTATCTCAGATAATATTTCAAAGCCGCGTGATAAAATAAACTACTGTACCAAGGATGCTACAGCAACATCATTGGTCAACATTAAGGCATGCAATGTGAAGAGTGTCCACACAATCTCTTCCTGGTGGAGCGCGAAAAAGAGGTAAATGTGATGCCTGCAGATTCATGCATAGCTCCTCATTGACGAACCTAACCAATGCGTTTTTTTAGTGTGTAGCTTTCTCTGTATATGTACCGCCGGAGGGAGTGCAATTTGACGCCATGATGGCTTCTATTCAGTTTCTATGAACGCGCAAACGAGGTGAAGCCATGCTGATGCCGCCACCACGGTCCATTTATTATATTGGGTTTGTGTCAAACTTGACTTTGTTCTACATGTAGCACCAACGGATAGAAGGGAACTAGCCCCTGTATGGACGTTTTGAGTGGGCTGGTACGGCGAATGGCTGGGATCTATACTGTTCAGGTCAGTTGCACCTCATTGGAGACACTTTTGCGTTGGAGAACTTACAAAACGTCTGTGAGTTAGCATTTATTGGCATCTCTGACGTATATGACGTGCTGCGTGTTTTCCGACATAGTCATTGCAACAACAATTTGGACTTTTACGCGTACGTACATGTGTTTGTGTAATATCTAAAGTTAATCTTAATGATACTGTCGTAGTCATTGCTTGAAGTTTACTTATATATCTTAGTAGGCAATGAAGGACTGTAATTGCGGGATACGACGATAAATTGATCTAAAAGCAGTAAGGTAATTGCTGAACATTTCGATTAACTCAACTTATAGTTTTGCCAGGTACTCACGAAATTTAACCTGTTGGTCTGTGGTTTTATATGAAGTGAGAGCAGCTTTGATGTTCTCAGTGAACTTCCGTAGCTTCATGCGCTGCCTCCGTTCTTCCAAAGAATCTACAATCGCGGACTCGGCGCTAAGAGGCACCTGGGTGCGTATTAATTCGATGGCTTCATACAAAGGCTTCCGTCGGCTATATAACTGAGTATCTGTGTTAGGTTTTCGCCATTGTGTTTCGAACTTGCTTTCCGTTTCTTTCACAGCTGGATTTGGTGGAATACCGACACTGTATTCCTACCAAGCTAATGTCACCGTATCTAGTTGGCGAGACATCTTAAATGACCAATACTCGGTAAGTGGTAAAGCCGCATCTGATTGAGTATTCGAACTAACATTTGTCGTGTTTAGTAATGTTGGGGGGGGGGGGGTGCGTGGTATCTGGCGCGGTGGTAAGAATCCCAGTCAGGCACACGTGTCAAAGAACTATCTCCGTCACTGGCAACGGCTTCAGACTGGAGTCGGGTGCCCATCTGCACTAAGGCATTGCCAAATCTTCGTTGAAGTTGAAGTTGTTAAACACGTGTAACTTCTTTAATTTCAGAAGTGAGAGTTTTGAAGCAGGTAGTGATTGTGTGATTCATCTGGGTTGTTGCTGATCTTAACTCGCGGATGTCCTCTGACACAATGGGCATGACTTGCTGTAAGAGTACGTTTTCTGGGTGCGGCGTTGTGCTTATTTTCTCGACAGATGCTTCTCTGTAGCTTCGAAATTGCTCAGTCGAGAATATTTTATGACGAAATAAGGGGTGGTCATAATGCTTGTCCATCAGGATCGCTACATCTTGGAGAATTACAATTCTCATGTACCGCAACAGGTCCATGAAACTCTTTCCTGCGATTTCACGGCCATTTGCTAGCATATTACTTTCAGATTGTGAGATGCCGGGGAATACCATTTCGCTTAGATCCGTGGATGGCTCCAGGCCAGCTCGTGGTAAATAATACCGATTGGGCTCAGGTCCAAAACCGGCGAGAACTCGTAGACAGTCAAATGGGATTACATGGTTTGCATATGCACCATTTCTGTTTTTTGTTACTCAGTGGCCTTGCTTGTCTACAGATTCGGCTGATGCTCCACCCGACTCGGCTGTTGCCGCTTGTTTCCGACCTAATTGAGTTTTCACAGTACTTTGGACCCCTAATAAGTTGTACACATCCTTTAGCGCTTTGTACTGCTGAGGATAAGTAGACTGAGTAGTAGGGCTGGAACCTTTAAGCACGTAAATTGGGTACCAATGTCGACGATCACTAAATTCGGGCCACGGTTCATCTCCAATGTGCCATCTATGAAAAAAAAGAGAGCCAACGCACTAAAGGGGCAGCGCTCGACCAATTTGTGCCGCATTAATGCAGTTTCTTCTACGTTCCCGTACTGGTTCTTTTTCGATTTTCACCAAACAGTACGAAGCAAACTTGCACCACACACACCTTCGTTTTCGTAGGTAATTAAGCCGATATGTGGCAAACACAATCGCCTGACGCTATCGCCACGTGATGATAATTCAAGAGACAGTAAATCATCAGCACGGTGACGTAACCCAGCTTCCGTCCCGCTATTGAACATCTCATTCGCAATGTTCTGAATAGTTGAGTCACTAAATGTTGCATCTACCATAGTTTTTTCACCAGCATCGTGGAAGCTGTCCACTTCATGCTGTACAGCTGCAATTTTTTTCTGCTTAAGAAGCTCCTTCACACTATCGGGGCGGACAGGCAGACGAATGTTGGAACCTAAATTGTGCTGAAGTCTCCACAAATCCATAATTGCGTTTACGTAGGCAGCCAAAGTATAATATCCGATCACAGACACTGTGCTGGTAAATTCTGTATCAGGGGTCGGGGGCTCGTCTAACGTTTGTTCGACATTAGATTGTGATTCAGGGGCAGTACTTTTTTGTTTTCTTCCTCTTCTTCGAATAGATCGGTTTTGGATGGAGGATAGAAACAGAACCATCTTAAATTCGTTCACCTGCTCGTCACTATACCCCATGCTGTGCACCCACTCAATGAACTCAAGAGCTTTCGGCGAATACAGAAGCTGCGTTGCTTGAGGCCGGTGTGAGTTTTTAGTTGTGTGAAGTCGAATAAGAGCTTCTTTTTCCTTTAAAGTGAGTTGAATTGCGCGTTCGTTGTGCTCTGCCAGCAAGGTAGTGGCAGTCGAAGCACCTCTTTGCTGCGATTCTAATTGTTAACAAGGTTCACAGTAGTTGTAGGAAGCATTATTAGCGCAATATGGTCAAAAAAAAAATGAGGCATGGTAGGAGTACGATATGAATTCGTACCATTTGCAGCGGCACTAGGTCGCCCCGGCGACATCCAGACACGAGATTGTTGCGAAGACGCTTGACTTTTAACTATGATTTATAAAAAAAAAGGTTTTAAAAATAGTTTTTGTAAAAGTAGCTATTATTAATCGGTCATAAAACCCACAGTGACCACGGTCATAAGGTAATGACCGGAGAAAAGATATCTACAAAGTAAATAAAATGATTGTCGTGCCCGAAATCAAAAAGGTAAAATCGGTGATACTTATGTTACATACACAAGCCACCTTTCACTTTTCGGGCGAAAAGCAATGGCGGACACTAAGGTGCGTCGCCTCTTTCCTCTCTATGAGAATCACCACTCGCCAACCGACCCCAGAGCGCTACTAACCTTATTCTGCATATATACGTCATGTTCATGCCTCTATTATTGCGTGTACAGGATCTGGACCAAGTCAACACGGACCTCACTGTATGACGCACAGGAGCTCGCCTTCCCTAATGTCCCCAACAGCTCATGTTTTCTCACTTTATGCCCTTTGCAGAACGTGTTAAACCGTATGGACGCTGTGGAAAAACGACTGGCGGCCGAGTCTAAGCGGGTGGACGGCCCCGTAGGCGGTGCTGACCTTCGCGAATACCAGACGCAGCTACTGCTGAAGCTGCGTGCCATTAGAGGTGCGTTATTTAATCTATGTATATCTACCCAGTTGAGTCACGAGAGAAACTGAGGCTCTTTGGGGGCTCGCCGATGCTGCAGACACGATGCTGAAGGAGGGCTCGAGCTTGGAGCAGCTGCGCAAAGAGCGCGATGAAGCCCGCAGCGAGCGCGACGTCCTCAAAAAGCAGGTGGACAAGCTCAACTATCGCGTGCACCATCTCAAACAGCACGTGCCGGTGCCGTCGCCCGCCGAGTGAAACAGCTCCAAGCTGCAGCGTATCTCCTCATAAATCGATTATCCCTTTGTTTCTTGGTGGTTTCCCATACAGTATCTCAGGATCTTTCAAAGTCGATTAAAACTGGTAGAACCGGTATCTTGTGGTTGCAGTTTGCCCTTCCCTGTCAAACCCGATTTCTCACAAAGATGGCAAAGACGGGAGAAGCTGAGCGGCAGCGCGACGTGGAGCTGGACGTGGCGGCGTCTCTAGCTCGCTCCGAAGCGAGCAAGACGCCCGAGAGCTGCTCAGAGTCTTCCTCCGCTTGTTACGCGGACATGGCGCTGGAAGCTCGTCTAACGTCGCATTTCAGCACCGAAAACTCCTCGAAGGACGAATCCCAGCTAATCGCCGCCTTCTTGGCCGCGACGCCCGCCTCGAAGCGTCTGCTGACGCTCAAACTTCTGGCCAATCCAGCGGTCGAACGCTTCCCGGAGCTGCTGCAGTTTTTCCTGCGCGTTATGATGGCAGCACACGCGCGCTCGCACTCTTTACGTCAAGTTAATGAACAGACGGAACTGGAGTCGTGCTCTTATGTGCAGAATACAGCGGAGAGCTGCATCAGCTACGAGCAAGAGGAGAATACCTCCGGTTCTACCGGTATTTCGGTCACATTCAAGCTGCCCGAGGGTTTTCATGCGTGTCTAGCATCGCATTACGGCAGTGTCAAGCGCCTAAAGTGCGAGGAAGTGTGGCACGGAGACCATATGGCGTACAGATGCAGAACGTGCGGGCTCTCGGACTCGAGCTGCATGTGTCTGACGTGTTTCGACCCAGAAGAGCACGAGGGACACGACTATCGAGTCTATCGGTGCTCCTCTGGGGGATGCTGCGACTGTGGCGACCCGCTGGCCTGGAAGCCCGAGGGATTCTGCAAGAAACACAGTGCACAGAAGAACGAGACGAGCCAGAGTGAGCACGAGCTGAAGAAGATGAAGATGGGGACACAAGAGGACGCTGTAGTGCAGACGCTCGTGCGGAGAGCAATGGAGTTCTGTGTGGATGTACTGAGAGAAGTGCATCTGTCCTGCTTACGGCCGCATGCCAGTGAGAATCCAGACCCATTCTACCCGAGGAGGTCGCTCCCACGAACAGGTTTACAGCGCTCAGCACTGCCGTCGGTGGTCAAGACCCACGTGGACAGGTTACAGCAGACGCTGGCGTGGCTTCAGATGCTGTCTTTGAGCTGTCTGTACTATCGCAACATGATCTCCGACTTGTTCTTTGAAGAGCTGCCACCTGAGTTCCAGCTGGATGCCACGTCTACCCAGAGTGCGATGGCTTCAGCTTCGTCCATTGAACCGGTAGAGGAGACACCAATGGAGACTTCGCCCACAAGTGACGACTCGGAAGAAGAGCAGACGATGGAAGAAGAAGGACCGAGTCATGGTCCACTACTGATGCTTGATGTGTTCCTAAAGGCGGGGATCTTACTGCCAGTTGAGACGTGCGACGTACTCGGCGTTTTGTACCTGAAGCTGCTGTTTGATCAGTCGTTCAAGCAAAAGTACACGTGTCATTTCGTGGAGTGGTATCCGTACTTTATCGAGTTGTACCTGTCGGCCAGCGACGAGAACAACGAGGATGGCATGCGGAATCTCTCACGGTTTATTGACCGTCTATTCTGCCAGCTCTTCCACAGCAACGCGCAGCTGCGTGAACTCGAGACTGTGTTCGCCTCGATGCGCCCTACATTCAACCGGAACGAGACGCACAAGACCCGCCATCGACGGCGGCGACCACACCGTATCCCTGGTGTACCCACTCTAACGACCGACTCGACGCCCTCGTCCTGCGTCGAATGGCTTATGGTTTTCTTGTTGGAGAAGCTCAACGATCTTTTCCGAAGTACTCTGCGATTAATGACAATCTTGCCACAGCCGCTCATTGATGGAACTCCAACTGAGGCGAACGGAAGTAGCATGTCGACTGTGGGTATAGGAACAGTACCAGAGGCTCCTCCGGTACTACGGACGGTCCAGGCGGTGGATTGTGGACGCAATGTGTTCAAGAAGCGGATTTACGCACGATTATGCTCGGATTTACGAACGCTGCTTGTCCACCCACAGATCGCGGCTGAAGTTTTGTTGCGGTCTTTTCGCTGCATCGGAGGGGACGATTGTGCTCTGCATGAAGCTTCAGTGTACACGCAGCTCATGAAGACGTTTGAGTTGCTGCAGCAGATGGACTTACAGACGCGTCATGTGCACCGCCATATCGAGTACGAGTCGCAGAACTGGACATTCGCGTTTGTCGCAGACTACGAGCTGAAGCTGTTGCTGAGTGCGTTTCTAACGGGCATTTCTGCTTGTTTCTCGCGTGAGGTTTGGACGAGCATTACCACGGGTGAGAAGAGCTGGAATCAGGGAGCTACGGGGGTGATTACGGGGGGTACACCGCTGAATCCGTTGGAGACCGACACGTTCCGTCCTCTTGCGTTGGCTCGAGCGATTTTGCAGCCCTTGCGAGTATCGTTGACACAGTGGGCGAAGCGCAATGGACGGCCAGAGTTCGTAGCCGACGCAACTGAGATCGTTGCAGCCTCTGCAGGACCTGGCGAGGCATCGAGAGACACAGTGGCAACGACGATTACGCAGCTGGTGACGTATTATGAGCAGGGCACGGTAGCGTTGGGAGGTGCAAGTGCAAAGAGTCTCCACTTCCCGCTGCATCACATGTACGCAGCACTGATCCATGCGCTGTGTGGCGTCGTGCGTCCTCAGACGTTGGCAGACTGGCGCGAGTTGCTGGGTATGGGGTCGACTGAGGACGAGCAGCGCAAAGACTTGGCGTTCTGGTATAGCGCACTGGATCATCCTCTGCGAGTGCTTCTCTTCTCGAGGGAGATCAAGGCTGGCCTGTGGGTACGAAACGGAGGAGTGATGCTGCAGCAACTCATTCATTACCACTCGAAGCACTGGCGGTACTTTGGTCTGCACTCGGATCTGTTCCTGTGTCAACTGGGAGCCAGTCTTCTTCCACACGGGAGCTTCACGCGTCTCTTCTTTCATCAACTACCGTTTGGGGCTCGTGGGTCGTCTGTGCTTGGACTAAACTCTCCGGACGCTGTGAAGACGGACAGCAGTGTGAACGCTGATCGCAGTCGTGAGCTACGTCAAGAACTGGACGTCGTGGAGGAAGCTTTGCGTTTGCTGCTACAGATTGTGCGAGCACCAGTCAAACTGGCGTCTGCCAGCTCCCCCGAGACTGCAGCTGTGTGGCTGCTGGAGCGTGAGATCATGCATTGGCTGACACTGGGCCCGTTCACGCGTAGTGAAGTGATTATGCGAACGGACATGAAGCTGGTGGAGCAGATAAAGCAGCTCTCGAAGCACGAGTGGGCCGAGCTAGAAGAGGAGGAGATTCTAACGCACGTGCTCGAGAACGTCGGTGTGTACGTGGACCCTGCTGGGGGTAGCAGTGGCCCTCGAACTGCTCGTAGTGGCAGTATCTTAGGCTACGGACTCAAGATGAGCGGCTCATGGAAGCTGAAGCCCGACCTGTGGTCTCAAGTTTCTCCTCTGTTCGAGTGTTTTACGCCGTCCGAAGCGCAGCAGTGCGAGCAGAATATCCGCAAGAACTTACACAAGCCCAGTGACCAAGACAATGGCTCGACACCTTCGATTATCCTGCCGATGTTGCCACGACCACAGCTTGAAGGTCCAAGCGGTGTAGATATGCACGGGCTGCTGGCTGAAACGATGCTGAACTCGTCGTACATGGCCAGCGTCTTGTTCGTCATCTGTGAGAACTACAGACGCAAACTGGTTACACAGCATCAAGGTCAGCAAGGGGACAATGAAGACCAGGACAGTGGAAACTCAGCCACGAACGAAAACCTGCTGCTTGCTGCGCTGCATTGCCTATACGTGGCAGTCGAAATGCTGCCTAAGGACCCTCCAGACCTACAGTTATACACGAAACCCGATAGTAAGAAGAGCAAGGGGAATCTGGACGACATTGCGCAGTGTTTCGACGAAGAAAGCAGTTTGTTTACCAAGCTGTGCACTGAGATGCCGTTGGAAGACCAGAGTGGAGAATGCGATGGAAAGGAGGCGTCTACGTCAAGTTTGCTGTCGTTACTCGTGTTCTTCACTGATCACAAGAGTGCGATGGAGGACTCCCAGCCTGTGGTGACTCGCATACTTCGATCAGTGCGTGAGAAATCTTCAGTCTGTTCGGCGTACTTGGATGCGATACAGCAGAAGCAGTTAGAAGCTCACTCGAATATTTCCAGCAAGGAGAAGGAGACTTTGAATTCTACTAGCTGCGAAGACGACAGCGATGGGAAAAACCCACCGAAGCTCACGGCCAAAGAGATGATGAAGAGACGACAGCAGCAGATTCTGGACAAGATGCGGTCCCAGCAGATGCAGTTTCTGTCTGCTAACAGCGACGCGATGGAGGATAAGACAACAGACAATACTCGTAACGATACTGACGGTCAAGCGATGGAGGACTCAGATAGTGACAGCAACGATGAGGCGATGGAATCAGAGGAAGTGGAGGAAGACCACGAGGAAGAAGATGAGTGGGGGTTTCCTACAGGTCAAGTGGATGTTCGACTGTATCTGGACCACGTTTCGTCCGCTATCGCCCAGATCCGGGAGAAACAACGCAGATCTCAAGACCGAAGGCGACGGAGAAGGCGAAGCACTCGAAGCTCATCTATCACTGCAGAGAACGACGAAAGGGGACGCTCATCTTCGATAAGTTACGACTACAGCTCGCTGGATGATTCGTGTGAAGAGTGCGGACTCTGTCGCCTACCGTGCGATCCACGCTCCCGTGATTCATCCTTTGGCTTTGTAGGCATGATTTTGCCCACTAATATGCCCCAGAGACTCGAGAAAAGGGCCTCGAACTCGGACGTGCGTCCAGTTGTATCCTCACGTCTGCCGTCCTTACGCGTGCTGAAGCCTGGAACAACCGACGAGATGCGCATGCAGCTTGCAGACAGCATCATCTGGAGCTGCGGCCACGCTATTCACCACTCGTGCTTGAAGGCGTATCTCATGTCGCTATGGAAACAAAAGCACAGTCGTAATCCCTTCGAAGTGGCCAGTAGCGAGGACCGATTGCTCAGTGAACGAGACTTGGAGTTCGTGTGTCCGATCTGCCGTCGACTCTCCAATTGTCTTGTGCCGCGCGTGTCTCTAGGGGAGCTAGCGTCTGCCTGTGAGTTGACGAAGCCAGAGTTTTCAGACGAGGAAGAAGAAGAAGAAGAGAAGAAGGACGACGGACAGGATCCCTTGGCTTTTCTCCAATGGCTGGACACCCAGATGAGCTTCCGTGACGATTCTCCTGTGGTCAAGCGCCGTCGCTCGCGTACGCAGTCAAGTTTGCGTTTAAGACGCCGGTTGTTGTCCAGCTCGAAGACTTCGTTGTCTCCCGGCTCGCAGTGTTCGGGCTCGCCGTCGTCTCCAGGCGAACGGGAGTCCACTGAACAAGACGTGAGTGTGGAGCGGGAGATTGGCGCGTTCTGCCACGAGATTGTGCTGCGCTCTGTACGTGCGCAACTGTATCTCCCGACGCTGCTTACGAGCTCCATTCGTGACGAAGGGAGCCTGGACCTGGAGATGCAGCAGCTCAGCTCGGAATGCGGCGCTCAAACGCCCGCGTGGCAGCTTCTTCTGCACTGTCTTGAAGTGCAGCTACGTGTGGTTGCACATGAGAAGACTCTGCTACAGACGGATAGTGTGGAATCGTTGCAGCTCCGTTCGATGCGTCAACTTGCAGACATTACGGCGGCCGCCGTCGCTTTCTCGATGCCCAGCTCGTTGGCGTGGACGGTGGTGGAGGCGCCAGCGGAGAAGCAGTTTGAGAGTGTGATGACGCGACTGAATGGACTGATCTTTGGACAGCAAGTTCTCTTCGCAGAAGACGAAGATGCCTGCAGTACCAAGTGGAACATTCGAGACCAAAGCGGTGATGCGGACGACGCGACGGATGCAGCGCTAGTGGGCACGCCGATGCTGTGCCACCCACGGCTGCTCACGTGTTTCGCCATGCGCTTGATGTGGAGACAGAGCATAGCGACACCCAACGCGGACGTAGCAGCGGAGCAACTACTCACTGAAGCGTTCTTCTCGGCACGCGTGCTGTTTACAGCCCAAGTGTTGCAAGCACTCGCCTACCTCTCGACACAGGAAGCGCCAATTCAAGCAGAGATCCGCGACTTTGAAGACGTCGAGTCGCTTCGCGACGCATCTGCGTGGATTGCACTGATGCTGGTGCGGTCTCGGTTGATGGACTCGAAGCTACAGAAGCGTGCAAAGAAGTGGAATGTTACGGCGATGGAGGAGCAAGTAAGCGTGCTGTGTCTGCCGCTGGCGCAGCAGATGCTCCTACTTATGGACGTTGTGCTGCCGATGCATCATCATCACTACAGCGACAGCAACGACTCAAAAACGCCGCAGGTCGCGTCGGAGTCGTGCGCTGTCTGTGACGGGCTATTCCCTGCTACGTCGCCAGCATCGGGACCACCGACAGCGTCGGCGTTGCTGGAGAAATGCTTACGGAGACTTCATTTACCGCCTTTACGACTCTTTTTCCATCGGCAGATGTTCCCGTCAAGTCAACGCGCGCTGTGCCAGCTCTGGGGTGCTCAACTCGAGGCGAAAGCCGCGGTTTCTCGACAACAAGCGCGGTCTCAAGCACTAGTGGCAGGTGACTCGCCCACACCAGTTGATACCTTTCCACTGCAACGCCAAGTGATGTTGTTGTCGTCTCGAGCTGCTGCTGCGGCGGCTGCTGCTGGCGCCAACTCGCGCCTACTCATCCCGTTGCCTCGCGTGTACATGGATCTCTTCATCCGCTACAACGAGAAGCCGACGGGTGTCTGTCAACAGTGCGCGCAGGTCCCTCAGCACCCGGGACTGTGTCTCTATTGTGGCGAAGTATTGTGCTGTTTCTCGCCTTGCTGCGAGGCGAAGGAAGGCGGTGGTGTGGGTGAGTGCACGCAGCACGCCCAGCGCTGTGGCCTTGGAATGGGAGCCTTCCTGCTGCTACGCGCGTGCACTGTGATCCTCTTTTTGGGCAACGAGCGACGGTGTGTATGGGGCAGTCTGTACGTGGACAAGAACGGAGAAGAAGACCCGTATCTGCGTCGCGGCAAGACGTTGTATCTCGACCAGAGTCGCCGTCTAGCGCTGGAGACGCTGCTGGTCTCTCACAGCTTCTCTCAAAACACAGCCATCTTACAGAACACGTCAAGGCGAGATGGCCGTCGGTATTGAGCACGTTGAAGTGCGAAAGCGTAGAAGTAGACTCAACACTTGTGTACCGTAATGAAAGCATGACGTACATACTTGGTCCCGCCACGCATTCACTTAAAATGAAAGTTACATGATGTAACATGCCGCCGATCGAATCTGATCCCGAGCAGGATGAGCTTGACACGTTGAGGTTAACCTCAATGAGGCATTCACGTTCAATGCTGTGCCTCCTCTCGAGTCTTCCACTGTTCGACGTGACCCATGCAACGTGGAGCCCGCGCCTACCGTCTTGGTCGTGTGAATGGCCGGCTCCTGCACGTTAAACTGTCCGTTAGTGATCGAATCTCCATCCAGCGTGACTCGATTGCAAGCAAACAGGACGCGCGGGGAGTGGCCTGATTACAGTTCACCCGTCGAGTGCGGCTTCAAGGTCAAGCCCCATGGCAGTGCCATTGGCACGGCAACGTCCGCCGCATGATTCCGATGCAGAGCTCAGTCGGCAATTCGCCATCCCTCGCACACGACCCACTCCACCGTCTAACGGATCCTTCCGCAACGTCATGGTCTCCTTACTCTCTATCGCAGCAGCTGCTGCTCTCGCTGTCGTTACTCGGTTCCAGTCGACCGACGCAGCGTTTGTTGCTTGTGCCGAAGCCCCAGCGAAACCAGGAGACCGTCGCACCAGCACGTCCCAACTCAAAGTGACCACGTTCAATGCGGAGTTCCTGTTCCTGGGGAACGCACCGCACGGGCTCAAATGTCCGGGTGCTGACTGCCGGTGGACGACTGCGGCTCAAGCCCAGAGCCACGTGGTCCAGATCGCATCCGTGATCAAGAGTCTGGACGCCGACATTATCCAACTCAACGAGGTCGAGGACTGCACCGTGCTTCAGGCTGTCATCACGCAGCTCGCAGCATTGGGCGACTCCACCTACAAGCCGTACGTCATCAGAGGAGAGGACACGTCCACGGGTCAGAACTCAGCACTGCTCACACGTATCGACCCCATTGTGGATCTGCAACGCACGGAGACCCGCGCGACGATTCCAGTTAGTGGGTCGAAGTGCCCGAGCTCCAGCGGATACTCGAGCTCGAAGGGTGTGACCAAGCACTTCTACACGACCTTCAACGTCACAGGCTTCTCCAAGCCGATCACGCTTGTGGGTGCTCATCTCCTGGCTAATCCCGAGAGCAAACCCCGCTGCTTCGAGCGTGAAGCTCAGGCGACGGTACTCGCTGGTCTGGCCAATGCTGCAGTCGATGAAGGACACCACGCCATCATCACCGGTGACCTGAACGACTGGTCTGCAACTGTACTGGACAAGAACAGTAACACACCCATCAGTGCTGTGCTCTCCATTCTCACGGGTAGCAACTTCGTCGACGTGGCCAGTAAAATCTCGCAGACGGATCGCTACACGCAGTGGTGGGACGAGGACAATGATTGTGTCTACGAGGCCAGCGAGCTGAGCAGCCTCGACCACATGCTCGTCTCCAAGTCGCTGTCGTCCGCACTCAAGAGCGTCTCGTTCAACCACGACCTGTACACCACGTCCTGCAGTGGATACAACAGCGATCACTACCCGATCTCCATCGTTTTGAACAAAGTATAAGATACCGAGTTCTGAGTTCGAACGTCGTTGTTCATGAGTAAATTCAGAGGTAAGAAAATGAAGAAAAAATAATGTTTTCGTGCTCAACAAAGAGTTTGGTTACTTTTGGAGAGGCCTAAATGATGGGCAGCGTCTCGTCCTCTTCGTAGCCAAAGTCCGACTTGTACTGCTTGAAGATCCGCTGGATCTCGCGTTGAACCTCAAAAGCTTCTTCATCAGTTGGATCGTGCGTTACGGTGTCCGTATCGGGCTGGATCACCGACTGTGAGAGTGGAAGCTCATGCAAGCCCAAGACTACCACATACAGTCAGTGTGTCCCAGACGATTCTCAGTCCGAAGACACTTCATCAGCAAAACGATTCCTTAACGGAAGACCAATCTCTGACAGCTTCTTCACTCCAAAAGCTCGGGGCTCTTGCCGTGTTTGTTGACATGTCAAGTCTTCTCAAACCCCTTGCACAACTTCGTCAAATTGCTGTAGTTGTCAACAAAATTCCTTGTTCTTTTCGAATGATGGTATTTACTGTGGCGTTTTGCAAGGATGACAAACAAACGGGTAGCCCGTCTTGAGCCATTAAACGTGGCTTTTGAACCCTTTTACATTCAATGAAAAATGTAATGCTGACCGTCTTTAGGATCTTGGTTCGAAATTCATGCAGGCTCGAATGAAAGCTAAATTATAGCCAGCGTCTCGTCATCTTCGTAGCCAAACTCCGACTTGTACTGCTCGAAGATACTCAGTATCTCACTTACGTATTCCGCATGAACCGCGCGAACTTCTTCGTCGGTCGGATTTGAAGTGGGTTTGGTGATAATAGGCTTTCCGTACACGACCCCGTAGCGCTTTCCTTCGGCCGGAGCCTTGGGCATCCACCAGAATTTGCCCCAAAAGATAAGCACCGGGATGCCGAGTGTCTTTCGGAAAAGGTCGGTCACAGTTTTGGGCGGGGTCCACATGCTAACACGCAGCAATAAGCTTAGTGTTAGACATCCGATCTCAAGCCAAGCACTAAAACGCGTACTCACTTGTATAGCCATTTCTCTCCAAAGACGAACGTGGGGATGAGGTCTACGCCCTGACTCATTGCAAGTTTGATAAAGCCAAGACGATTCTTCAGCACGAGTTGGGTCTGCATTGGAGCAATTAACGAAAAGAGTTCTCACGAGTCGGTAAGTATCACGCTAGCAATGCAACGCACCTCCTTCGAGTTTGGGTCCGTCAGGAAGATCTCGGGCACGCCGCCAGGGTAGACAATGATGCTCTTGCCTTCTTTCAGCACCTTCTCGCCAGTCGAGCGAGAAGCGTCAACCCCACCCATCCACAAACACATTTCGCGTCCTAACGGGACGTAATACATTGCTGAGGCACCAAGGACTAAGGTGCACCAACAACAGTAAGACTTTCAAAAATTAAGCTCAGCGCTTTTGTAGCCCTCTCAGATTCCTTACATCGAGTCGTGATGCCCGGACACACGTCAATGAAGTTCCGACCAAAAACTGCGATTCGAGAGAGTACGAGGATTCCGTGCGGATGGAAACCGAAAATGTATCTCTTCTTCGGATCCAGCTCTTGCTCCCGAATGATCCTCATGCTGCCAGTTAACCGAACCAACGAATCAGTGCACAGAAACCGACCGCAAGAGTATGCATGTTGAATATACCGAAGAAATTTGTTCATGAGGCCCCACAGGCTCGACGTACGCGCGGCTTCCCACTCGTTGCCTTGTCCTGTCTTCTGCGCACCACTGAAGAACGAGGGCAGATACAGAGCAATCACAGCAATAGACAGGAAGTCGAGTCCATACTGTTAAGTACAATAATGTTGAGCTGCTGGATACGACGAGTAGCCAATTGGAGCAATCGTGGTTCACCTGATGCAGGAAGAAGAAGAGCGCGAGGAACGGGAAGCTCCATAGGAAATAGTGCGTTGTCACGAAGCCGAACAAGTCGGTGAGCAGGTTCTGCATCCATCGAGGTACTTTGCTATCGTTGGCAAAGAACCCGGGGGCATCGTACACCAACACGTCCCGGTCCTGGTGGTGTCGGGGTTTCTCGGTTGCGTTCGGCGCCATACTTGTGGGGCTGCGGAGAAAGCGAAGTGAGCTCTATCAAGAGTCCACTTTCTGGACTCAAGATCGGATTCTCTCTGGATGGCCACTGGACCACTATGCCACCAACTGTACCACGAAGAGCGAGGAAAGCTCCATGAGTCATCATTGTTCCATCTTGAAACCAATGCGTGCTTAGCATGGAGCCAGCACGACATCAGTCACGGATTCCGTGGGGGCTTCCTTGTGATTCACAAGTTGTGAAGCAGGCGAGGCGATCACTGCGGGTGATGCAACCAAAGCTTTTACGGTTTGGTTGAGCACAGATCACTAAGTATGTGTATTAGGGATCTCTAACCCCAAACCCCCTTTTGCTTGGACAAATAGAATGACAAAAGAGTACAACTTGAAGTACGTAGGATCATTAACCCCTCCAAACCAGATGCTGCATAATGCTACATAGCCTTTCCCCTTAAACTGCATATATGCAGTTTAAGCCAATTTTGACTTAAAGTTTGTATGGGCAGTCTTTCTCTAGCCGAGGAGTTTACAATTTTCAAGATAAAAAATGTTTTGGTTCTGTTCTCGCCATTTTTGTACCACGAGGGTTAGGCTGCCAATTTTGTCAAAATCCTAAAAACAAATTGCTACGGGGAACTAGCAACTGCAACTGATTTGTATTGATTTCTAAAGGGAATCCGGCGTTTCCCGCTCGAATGAGTGGTTGTTGGCTGAGCCAATTCCCGCCTTTTGGAAATTCACCTCATTCAAGAATTTGCAAACCAAGGACTACATTCAAGCCTACCTATGGTGAAGACGCTGGGAAAGACTCTTCGTGACAGTGAGGTGACTAGCCGGGATCTCTCCTTCAAGTCGGTGTGGCGTGAGCTTCGCCAGCAGGGGTGGACGCACAAACCTCCGCCGAGTCGAAGCTTGGACGACCGCTACAAGTACATACGGCCAGGCGGCCACGCGAGCGGAACGGTGGGCATAGATTTCTTTCTGGGCGAGGAAGAGGTACTGGAATAGTACGCAAATGGTACGTATTGGTTGTTTCTAGGATGGATTATAGATGTTCATACTCGTATCGTATCTAGTACTTCGAAGCAGTGCCGGCGTTTCCGACGGGATCACAGGTGGTGCTGGTGCACAATCCGCACCTGGCGATGCCCAACTTGCATCGTCTCAGCAAGTGGTTCGCGACAACTACCTGCGGGACACTGAAGCAGCTGAAGCTCGAGCGGGTGGTACTGGCTCCGAGGCGATCGCGCGTCGTGGTGAGCATGCTGAAGAAGGAGGCGCTCGATCTCCAGCTCCTGATACCACGGTTCTTGGGATTCATGGAGAGGATGCTGAAGGTAATGCTGCCAATCTTACACTGCATGTAATGTTGAATTTTATGCTGAGTCTTATGTTGAATGTAATGCAGTCACCGCCACGGAGTTAAATCGACCAGTGACGCCGTCTCCGCAGCCTCGTCCATCTAGGCCGAGCCGAAGCACGACTCCAATCGCTCCGTCCGTCGGTGATTGGCGTCGACCGTGACTCCTCTGGCAGACTCACACCTACGGACGCCATCTCCAACAGGGTCCATCTCACTTCTTGCTACGTCACCTCACATCGGAAATGACACGACGTCGTCGGTGGCCAGTGAAGCATCACAAAACGGACTGGAGGACAGCGAGTCGCGTCAGTTCAAGCGCTAAACGGTATGTTATATATTGTGGTGAATGTAATGATGCATATAAAGCTGCATATGCAGTACATCGCGACGTCTGACAATCTACTTTATTCTGAAACTACAGAGGACGGAGACGAAAAAGGCCAAGTGAGCGCTATGAACAACGAGCTACTAGCTGACAACAACGACGATTTGAACTTGGTGGTCGGCGGAGAGAGCCAGAGGCAGTTTGGCGCGATGGAGGCAGGGGATGAAGCCGAGAAGGACGACGACGTTGAGACCGCTGAGTACCACACGGACGAGGAAATGAGAGGGCGGTGCGTTCATGAAGATGATGGCGACGATCCGGATGAAACTGAGGCCGAGATTACCGCAGAGGTTCTCTTCGCGGAGAACTTCCTAGACAGTTTTGGCGGTGAGGACCAGGTACTAGCTGGAAATCTCAAAAATGATGCCCTTCGCAGCATGACAGCTACAGAATGGGAAGATATCGTAGAGCCCGATACGGAGGAGTATCTGATGACTCCGTACGAGCCTGTGAACAACAATACAAGTTATCCAGGGCTTCGCGACGGATACTCGGGACCTATGGCAAAGGTTCTACGGAGGGGAGACTCGCCCTTTGCTCTATTCTTCTACTTTATGCCGGTTGTGCTGTGATAGCACATAGCTGCCTGCTCAAATGAATATCATAGAGAGATGCTGCCTCTGCGTGTCGATGGGGCCTACAGACGTCACCGGTCGAAGAGACGACTATACCCAGAGCTGTCACAGAAGACGCGACGCGATATTCAACACGAGATGGCAGGATTGAAGCCTATCTTACCGCACGAGCTGTGTCAATTCATTGGACTACTGGTGGCGAGGACAATTTCGCCGAACCGAGAAAAACTAGCTAACCACTGGAAGACGACGGACGAAGGCGCGATCTCACGTGGATGCTTTGGATCAGTGCTTTCCCGAGACCGCTTCATGGCAATCGCAAGGAACCTTCACTTCAATCCTAAAACAAACCCACGTGCGCAGACCGACAGGGCATGGAAATACGTAAGTTGGTGGAGGTGCTACAACGCACATTCGAGCGCGGGTACGTCGCACCTGCGCACCTTGCTTTCGACGAGGCCGTGCTCCGCAGTCGCTCTTCATTTAACAAGATGCGCGTGTATATGAAGGACAAGCCCCACAAGTGGGGCACCAAGCTGTTCATGTTATGCAGTGCTATCACGGCCTACTGCATACGGTCAGTTATTTTTTTTACAAGTTGAATAGTCTACGCTGAATTATGCAGTTTTTTCTAACTACTTTTGTTATGGATATGCTGCATATCGGCAGCTTTGAGGTGTATTGCGGAAAGAAGAAGTACTCTAGCGACGCTCACAAACCTGACATGCAGTCGAGGCCAGCAGCAGTAGTGAGGAATTTGCTGGCAGTGTTGGACCAGAGTCAAGGAAGAATGGAATGCGTCTTATCGTGGTGGACCGATTCTATACATCTGTAGCGCTGGCGATCCAACTATTGCTAATGGGCTTTTACTGCGTGGGGACCGTAATGACAAACCGCCTCGGCTACTGCAAAACAGTTGTGGAAAAGAAGAAAACACGGCCAGCTTCTATTCTAGAGGGTCATTCAAGCTGTCCAGGTCAAAGTTGGTGCCCAACATGACGGCGATCAGCTGGTGCGATTCGCGTCCGGTCCATTTCTTATGCACTGGTGGTAGTGTCGAGTTGGATAGAGTGGCCCGTCAAGATGGAGCGACACAAGTGGAGGTCCCGTGTCCGAGAGTGATCAAGGACTACCACGCCTCCCATGTAGGCGTGGAGTCCACGACCAATTGCGCCAGCAACGGTATTCATTGCAGCGCGCACTTCGTTTCAAGAAGTACTACAAGTCATTGGCTCTTGGTCTGATCGACCTGGCCATCGTGAACGGATATATAGTACACAAAGCATACCACGTCAACAAGGAGTCACCGCCCCTCACGCACGTCCAGTATATGAAAAAGCTGCATTTGCAGTTGATCCGACTGCAAGCTACAGATATGTACGAAGGCAACACTTTTGGCACCCGGCGCCCCCCTCCCACCCCCATCTACGATCCCATCGCCGTCACTGGCGTTGTGGCAAGCACACATACAGCTCGGCAGGTTGATGAATGGCTTAATGAGGAAAAGCAGACGCCAGCGGGCGTGTAAGTATGCTCAGTGTTGAGGTCTGGCACCAAGCCTGCCTCGACAACAACGTACTTGTGTGGCGACCGCAACGACCAAGGTCCTATTTTTCTGTGTATGCGTGCACGGCGCCAAGTTCGTGGCGTAGCGATGACATGCTGGGACATCTGGCATAAGGAGTGGGTGAATGAAGCACAGATTCCTGTTAATAACGCGAACACCATTCGCGTGCGTCGCAATACAGAGTCTCCTGAGCTACCGTCGTCATCTCGCACACCAAAGAGACGTAGGTCGGCCAAGTAACAAGTAAACTGCATATAATGTTGTCCATAAGCTGAATATATGCATCCTAAATTTTGAAGTCTATATTGTGCTCTCTGCATATTGTAGCCAAATAAAGTGACTCAACACGACGTCCATTGTGTTGAGCCTTGCTTTGCACTCAGCGTTGGTGCTATATGTGCCCAGTTCCTGTCTCTGCAGCGACAGTAGTGCGGTCTGCCGGTCTTTGATGTGATAGACGCGTGCCAAACCACCTGTTGTTTACTGCTGTTTTCATATTTGATATCTGTATAGTGCTAAACGCGAGTGCTGTATGATTCCGATGATGACGTCTTTGCTTAGCGTGACACTCCACCTCACACTATACAGATTTGTATTAGAAGTTTTCAAGTCTATTTTTCTGAAATTGATGCAGTCGGACAGCCTGGTTCTGTTTCACTAGAAAGGGAGCTTGCCCCGTCCTTTGCTCCGTTATGCTGCATTATTCAGCCCTGAAGTATTAGTTCACGTGTAAATATGCACCATAAGATAGTTTTAGCACGGCTCTGCTACAGAGGTTATCTCCATAGCATTGTTCCCTGGACCTACCCTATCCCGTTATATACAAATTTCAAGCTTAAATTATGCTGAATACTGCATATAAAAGATTTTTCGGGTCCCGGTATGGAGGGGTTAAAGTAGATAGTATCATTAAAGTAGACGGTTCGATAGGACTAAATTTGTGGTACAGAATAGTGGTATTACTAGAGAATTGGGCTGGTAGTACATTTCTAACGCTCGATCTACATATATTAAAATCTTAAAATTAAACGCGATTATTTTTTATACATTTTATCAAAAAATATATTAAATAGTTCATGTTTGTACTTTCAATCTACTAAGAGAGGTATTAATATTTGAGATGTGGTCACATTCAATCCATCGAGAAAGTCTTTCACAAGTTTTCTCACAACTGCAAATTCTCAGCTGGCTCACCGCTGCGGCGGCACCGCCCAATTTCGGGCCATACTCCGTCGCCGCGGTTGTGAGCGAGCTGCTGCAGTTGTTCCTCGTGACTTATCTAATTATCTACTAATCTACTCATCTACGTATCTACGAATTAACGCATTAGCTCAGCGATTACTGGTACGTGTACGTGGATATGTAAAGTTGTCGATCTGAAAAGGGTATGCATTAACATGGTCGCCGGAGAACTATAACCCTGCTGAAAGATTTTTGGTTAGGTTGTAGCAGTACTGCTGCAATGTACTGGCATAGCAAAAACACACACGTGGCATTGCGGGGCCCGCTAATGTGGCAATCGGCGCGCCATTTAGCCTACGTAACAGTCACCACCGCTGCCAACCCCACAGGCCTCATCGCATGCGCTCGATGTGCCTGTGAAGAAGGACAATCTGGCCATGCTTCTGCTTGCGCTCCATGCACGCACATGCTTTCGCTATCTTCAAACAGCGATTTTGAAGAAAGGTCTCAACGTAGCACAAAGCGAGTTGTATACTATCGGGTGTTACTGACTACAGTCTGCTTTTACTAATTGTAAGGCGTTATTTGAGTGTCATTATGAATATAATGCTTTACCTCACAGTTCAAAGCCCACCGAGTGCTGGTAAGCTTGCTTGCGAGTTATCCGCTTGTTCGTTGCATGAAATATAGCTGTTAAATGCTCGTTTAAGCCTTCATCCTGTTTATGTGCCCATTTCCAAATTACCTGTTTATTTTAATCGAAATAACTGTAAAACGTGGTGATTTTTCATTTCTGATGCGAAACGAGTATTTTACAGCTTTTTTCATTTGAAAAATGTAAGAGATCGATACCTACTTTATCTGTGCGCCACACCATTTTGGTGTCGAATTATCCCTATTGGGCTGTACGTACTACTACTCGTAGCACTACCAGGATAAATGGCATTTTGTCCTTCCGTTTGTCATAGCAAAAGTCTGATTGGGGCTAAAAGGAGCGGGTGAATCGTGGAATTATGCTGAATGGTGCTGTGACTTTTAAAAGGTATTTGTTAAGCTAGCCGATAGAACAAGATGATGAGTATTTGAAGGCAACATGTACCGTAATGTACGTCGTCACCGCTTGCGATGAAGCTAGTTTACGGAGGAACTAGCGCTCTGGGCGCCCGCTTCGCGGGCGCTTTGTGCATTGTTAGTTGGAGTAGCGTTGGCTGTCCGCCTCCGCTGCGCTGCGGCGGGCTTTGAAACCCTTACTCAAAGCAAAGCTACCTAAATTATATGTATATCATGACCTACCAATTCTCGTTCCAAAACAATTTTTACACAATATTCTTAGTGTTCACATTTCCTGCCTCATTGTTCTCCTCTCGTCTACAGCAATCTTGATCGCATTTGTTGACGTCACTCTTGACAACACCACATAGATCTGTGTATGCGTGACAACTGGCTGTTCCGGGTAGATGCCCGCGTGATAGATTTAGCGCCACTTGTTGATCGGCATATTAAAGGTAGACATGACTGCAAATCATTGCGAAAAGGAAGTTTTCGTCGTCACCACCAGGGGTAAAGTGAACTTATCTATTCGGCGTGCTATTTTACGTGTCCGCGCATAGCTCATCAGCAAGGTCGTCATTAAATATATACGCCACGCGCTCGTGTTAACCGTAACCTATGCAATGAGCTGCTGTCGCTTTCTCGGTACATTTGCATCGCCGTTCACACCGTAGTGATTAACAGGCAAGCTGACCATTCGTTTGTTAGCAGTAGCCAACGCGACACCTACGTGCATAGCGACTACGCCTTATAGCCATCCGTGACTCAACCGCGCTCTTATTTCGATTATTACGGACAGGACACATAAGTACAGTACTGCGTAGGGTACGATAGTGCGTACAGCTACATCGACTCGCCGCGCCCATCTGTATGGTCTGCGCCGCACACGTGCTCGTATTAATGTAGACCGCAGGTAATTCTCCGCGCGTAGTCTCGGATAAGTGCTCACTCAATATTGTAGTTTTTATTTGTGGCGGAATATACTCTGTGAGCGCTTGTGTCCGAGTGAGAGAGTGCATTTGCTATCTATTGCCACGTATATGCAGATAGGGACGCCCAGCTTGCAGCGGTACGCAGTATATACCATTCGCTAGTTAGTATATGCAACAGGCTCTGTGGTGTAGCGGGATCAGCAAAATCTGTGAGATCGCTGGATCCGACTTCCCACCAGTACCCAGACACCGACTTACGGAGGGGGTCCCCCGATGATCCGTGATCTGCCGAACTTTTCTCACCTTGTGTACCCGTCGGTAGGGCGGGATCTTGCTCCTCTGGTAACTACAGAGGTGTTCAAGGAGTAGAAGCTTGAATGTCTTGGCGAGACGTGGGGATTTGGCGCAGTAGTAGTGGGAGATCTTCACTCTACGTCCGATGTAGGGTCCAGATCACAAGCGAGTCCTTCGAGCTTGTAAGATCTGGCGATCTTGATCTGAGATCCGACCGTAGGGTTGCCTTGCGGGTGTGCTCTTTTGCCTTTAAGTTCCTTTTCGTCGTACTTGCCGCTTCCTATAGCGGGATCTTGATAGTTGAGAGCCTCTTAGGTATACCCGGCCAAGTAGTAAATCCGGGTAACCTTACGGATCTGCACTTGTAAAGGGAAAGTTCACTAGGTGGTAGGATCTGGCCAAAGTATTATCCAGTTATCACAACCAACACTAGATCTGCTATTCCCAACCTTCACCGATCTCGTACGACCAATGTAGTTCCGATTCTTGAGGGCAGGAAGGCACTTGTGTAACACAATGCAAATAGAAGTCTGATTTAAACTTAAGCCTATACCTGCCTGGATCTCTATCTCCTCTGTCCTTTACTCGTCAAATCGTTTGCCAGGCCTGGCTACTTGTCCTTTCTCTCCTTGGTCCACCTCTCCAGCTGTATCCGAATCTGACTTCCCAGACCAGTGGCGCAATCATCGTATCGTGATCGATCATGGATCTACCCCCTATCAGGAATACCCCCGATCAGGAATATTTCTGGATTTTGGTTTTGGGTCCCGGGCTTAGATCGCCCAGATATCCATCTTACTCACTCGGATCTCGGGTCTCACGATATCCAGATCTCGGCCCTTGTGGTCTTCCACTTGGGTCCTAGTTAGCCTCGTCGCCTCCCGTCTAAATCGTTATAGCTTCTGCCCCGATCCGTCATCCCCAGATCCAGATCCTTGTACTCGGATCGACCATGTCATTAATCTCGAATAGTGTCCAGCTGTCACTTCCCATCTTCTCATTTCTCGAAAAGCACTTTACCACAGCTACGCCCAATAGCTGTATTTAGTCCATGAGACTTACCCTTGTGTCAACACTATCAGCAGTGCCATACTCAGTTTACCATATGTGCGACATCAGCCTCACACAATCTGTCACTTTACAAATACAAAGATAGATAGGGTAATGGCGGGCCTATATCGGTGTATATTCCAAAATTACTTGCGCTTCTGCTGATTCTTTTGCTCAATGTACTTGGCGTTTCGGGCGGTCAGCTTGCGCGGGCGGCTGCTCCTCTTTTTCTTCTTGGGGGTACCAGTCAGGACCCATCGCCTTCTAAACGTATGCCAAGCTTTCCTGGCGGCGCACTTCGGCCGAATCAGGTGGCGGAGCCTTTTCCTCCCCGATTTGGTCGCTTTTGGGCCGTTCTCGCCGGCAATACAGCGTCGCGCGATGTTTCGTCCGATTTTAGTCCGGAACGCGTAACAGCTCTACAGTTTCCCGCAGCAGACGCAGCGCGCCCGCGAGTCCGTCGTAGATCGATGCGGATTCAGCAGAAGCGGGTCAATCTTCGCCTCGCATGCTTGCATGTAGGGCCCACCATTTTGCAAACTGTGAGCAAGCAAATAAATTAATTATTCCCACTACTAGGTTGCCGAAGTATTAGCCAATGACACGGTTTATTTAAGATTAAATTATATATATTAACTTTATTACTCTTTTGAAATTTTTTAAACGTAGCTTTTATTAATAAATTGAAATTGTTAATCGAATCGATATAATATAGCAAATATTATTAGTGTTTAGGAGACTCATAGGATACACACATTTCTAACAGGTTCTGCGCATGCACCGATCGCGTGCAGGTGCCGCTATCAGGCCGCGAGAGTTGAGCGCCTCTATAGCGTATGCACGGTCGCAGTGGTAAGTGCTCTGTGAGACCAAAGATGGCTTACAAAAAGAGGCGGCTACCGTGCCCGATTTTAAGTATAAAGAGCAGGTTTTAAGTAGCAAAATGTAAATTGCTAATAGCCAAACAGGTAAACAGTGCAAGTTTTATCCAACCGGTACGTTTCGTTCTTCTACAGAAATGGTTACCGTACGTCCAAATCGCCAGAGACAGTCTGATCGTGCAACAGATCCAGTCAGTGTCGCAGGTCCAGAAATATTGGCCAATCAAGGCGCGAGTTAAACGTGTGACGTTTTGGCTATAATCGTAATTTTGGCATAGTTAGGTCGAGTTAGAAAGATAGGTGCAATCGAAAGGATGGGAAGAGAAAGTATTAGAAAGGCGGCGTGTAGCCATGCGGAAAAGAAGGTCTATGCAGACAGACAGGAAAGCGACGGACACACACACTGACACACAGACAGGTTACGAGTTTAGTAGCGGTGCGATTTGGACACGTAACGACATTGTGACCAGGCTGCTTACAATCCTAGATGTTATGGATTCGTTTGATGCCGATAAACCAGCACCACCTGTAGACCGCCGTGGTTGTTCACTGTCGAGCACAGTGTGTTGATTGTAGGGAGCGGGAATCAGCAAAACCTTGTTATTAATACGACTATACCTCTCAAAAGTCCACCTTCACGCTTGCGTAGTTGAGCCAAGATTGAGGCGCTCGAGCTCTGCAAGTAGTTGAGTGATTGTTGGTAGGCTTTGGCGCGCGATTTAGCGCAAACGGCTTTGCACCGTGCCCTTCGTGAGGTATACAGGGCTCATGTTGTTCATGACAAGGGCGTGCTGTTGCTGTACTCCAAGGGCCAAAGCTTTTGTCGTTGTACTAGAATGTAAGCCAGAAGAGACGTGTAGTTAAAATGGGCCAGGTTCATTGACGTAAATACGCCAGGATGTCGCCTACTCGACAGTGGGCGGGGAAGGCTACCGTGGGGACATCAGTTTGATGATCGGGGTCCTAAAACCAGATTGGTTGTTTGTAGAAAATCTGTACCCGCATCATTGAAAGTTACAACAGCATTCAGCATAATCACACGATCCACCCGCACCTATTATTATTAACCCCCCAAACGCGAGAGCCTGTATTAGACACGTTAATGAAAATTTCTTCACCTGTATTAGACACGTTAAGGATTTCCACCTAGTATTTGTAAGGGGTCATACAAATTTGAAGTCAACGAGGGGTAGGCTTGACTATCTGTACGACAAGGCTGTTCCATTATGATCCTTGGATGTGCTGCTTTTCAGAAATCCCAAAATAAACACTGAAAGGTTTAATGTCTGCCACACAAAACTCTATCGACGATGGCAGGTGCTGTTTGAGGACCGCACATTCCCGCTCATTCGAGAATCTTCCCTGGTGCATCAAACATGGCATTTCAAGCGCGTTGGAGAGAACTCAAGAAGGCAGGATGGACGTGGAAGAGGTCGACGGGTCTTTCAAACGACCACAAGTACATAATGCCTGGTAAGAGCAAAAAGGACACCCGCAGGACTGACTACTTCGTCGGAGAGCAAGAGCTAATGCGCTGTCTGGACCGACAGGACCTGGGTAAGTAGGCAAGTCGAGTGCTGCCGAATCGGGCTATCTAATCTATTTTGCTATGCAGAAGAGCTACGACGCAAGAGTTATGAGGTAGCCGAGGCGTATGAGCGCGCGATCAACGATGTGAACGCGCCCGGCCAGGCTGGCGACCATGCTGAACAGAATAAAGGTTGGGATTAAAAAGTGTGTGTTGTACGATATTTGTGTCTAACGCTACTGTGTATTGTACGTTCTTGTGTCCAAGCCTCCACCTCAGCTACTGCTAGCAGCATAACCACGGATCAGCAGCCATATGCGCCGGAATCACAGCCACAGGTCGGCGCTGAAGGTATGTAGCACCGTTTTGCCCGACGAGGGAGGTATGCTAACGCTTTGATGATCTCCAAAGATCTCAGTGCTACCCACGTTGGCCCTGATTCGTGTGAAACGCATGCCAATCTGGAATCGCAGCGATAGCCGTTTCCGGTGGAAGAACAGAAGGTATGTCGTCTGTATTGTGTATACTACTTGCTATCCATCTCACTCTATCGTGTATTGTACAGGTGTTCTGCTTTCAACCCCGGATAAGGACGGAGAATGTCGTCAACGCAACCCGCAGTCCACGTCACATCGCGCGGATGACGCTGCAATTCACCATGACCACGGTATGTCATATGACACGAGTTATCTTTGATCGCCGTGCTGACTGTCTTTGACCTGTGCCTGTTGGTCATAGAAGCTGAGAAAGATGGCATTCGTCGCAACCTCGTTGTAGATTTTGGAGTGGACGAAGGTGGCGGGGGCGAAAGTGAAGGTGCCGAGGCTGATAACGACAGTAAGCACGAAGATGACAGTCAGTGCGCAGCTGAGAATGAGCTTGGTATTGATGCTCGAGGTAACGATACGGTGTATTGCTTTTGTTAGATGATCCCAACGCTGTTCTACCTGCCGACAACCTACAAGACTTTGTGACGCTGAATTAAGAAGACTAAAGTGGCGGCACTGATTCCATGTCAGACGAAGACGAGGACTTGGGCCCCGGAGAATCTGATCCTGTGGTCGATGACGAAACTGTTGCATCGCCGGACATTCACTTTGACTCGTCAATACTCGAGTCTGTTGGGAGAATTGGTGCAATTGCTAGTGGGAATGTGTCCAAAGACGTGCTAGCTGATATCAAGAGCAAAGGGTGGACCGAACCGCGAACGGAACAGCCTTACCCATACATGGAGGAGCCGTACGAAAAAACAAACTGATGATTGGATTAGCGAAGACTATCCTAACATTTATTCTGGCGTTCACGGGCCTACTGCGAAAGCCCCAGCGGCTGCGGAAACCGCGTCTGGGGCCCTTTTCCGCTTTGTTCCTCCTCAGCTATTGGAGGACATTGCTGGTGCATCGGACGACTACTTTCGTAAGAAGATAGACGAGGGCGTGCAAGCGCAGCATGCAAAGCAAGTGGCTCGCAAAGCGAAGCGCCCACACTTCGAGGTTCAGAGCCTAGAGTAGATAAAGACAACACTGGGAGCTACCAAGGACATTTCGGGGAGAGAGTTTTGCATGTTCATCGGCCTTCTCGTGGCGAGAACTATTTGCCCAAACAAGGATAAATTTGAAAACCATTCGAAAACCAACCGACGGGGGTGCCATCCCCCGCGGTTGTTTCGGGCAGTTCATGTCGCGAGATCGATTTTTCCACATTTCCCGCAATCTACATTCCGGCAGTAACGCTGATCCACGCGCAACTACTGATCGGGCTTGGAAACTACGGCCAATGATCGACGTGCTCCAAGAGACGTTCCAAAACAACTTAATACCGCCACCGGGGATGGCCTTCGACGAAGCGATAATTCCATCGAGGTCCCAGTTCAATCGCATGCGCATATATATGAAGGATAAACCTCATAAATCAGGGACTAAACTCTTCATGCTGAACTGCTTCCAGACGGCGTATTGCATCCGGTACGAACGAGCGGGCCTTTGGGCGCGCTCGTGTTTTTTTTGGCTCTAAAGTTTGTTGATCGTGTCTCCTCTACAGTAGCTAACTTTACGTATCGTGTACTGGGCCATGAAGAGTAGAGGTGTTGTTAGCTTTGAAAGGATCACCGAAAAGTCGCAGCATGTGAAGATTCGACGAATCAAGATCTAATCATAAGCAGAGGAAATGATTGGCCAAAATATGGGTGATCGCAAGCATGAAAATTTTAAAAAATCTTGTTCGTGGCTCATTCAAAATATCACAACATTGTTCACCAAGTCGTCGCAGTGTTGGGCCGAGCCGACGACGTGAAGCTGCCACTCAAGACCCCCAACACCTGCAAGCCACCCGAATGACACGCACAGGTGATAGCAGCTCAGATGCACCACGGTGACGTTCGACTCCGTTCGGCGGCCAGAAGGCAATAATGGAGGAGTATCTCGGCCCAAGCTCAAGTTCGACACGAAGCTCGCGTCTAACTCAGCGGCTTAATTCGGCCTGCTGTGTCGTCACTTCTTTCACAGCGGAGCGAACGCCGACATCGGTCTGATCTTTGTGAGCACTGCTTCCCCGGGTATCACCAGTTCCGACAGCGTCATAACGGTGGATGTTGACAAACTTACAGCTTTCTATTATGAACGTGCATCACAGACCTACAGCGCGTTGTCGTACTTCGTTGCCGGTACGTCGGTGGAGTCCTGTACATCTTCTTCTTGAGCACGCTGTTCACGGTATTCTTCTACCCGAGAGCCGACTTCACTGGGTATATTACGTTCTTCTACTACTAGTTGGTGGTGTTCCACGGTCTGTTGCTGGTGTACGCTCTGCTCAGTGTGGTCAATCCAACGCCTTAGCACTAGCGCACAATTGGTCTCTCTTTCATATCGCCAATATGTATGACACTGCCTCGTACGTGGCTGCATGTTAAATGTAATGAATATTTCTTTGGAGCAGTTTTCTAAGTGTAGTGCACGTCTCGTGTGATGAAATATTGTTTATCTATTCATACTGAGAGCACAGGTTCTTTTGATTCCGTAGGCGGTAATCAAGTTGAGATGGTCGAGCAAGAACGTAGTTGCAAACTCCATTTAGTTACTCACTATTGTTTGGCTAATCTTGACAGTTCAGTTTTCAATCTTTGTTCTGTCAATAGAAACTTGGCATCCCAGTCAGTATCTGCTACAAATGACTTCGTTAGAAACGCAACCACGTCCTGGAGTTTTGCTTTTCGGCCACATTCACGTTCACGAGCAAAGATGGACTGGATTTCACCTCGTAAGCTCGCCGGAAGAACGTCGAATTCATTGACAGACTTTTTTTCCGCCCAATTCCGCCGTGACCGGCGAGGAAAGACGTCAATGGCGGCGCCACATGCGCTTATCGCGCGGGATCGGGTTTCAGCGAATGCTTGCTTGTTCAGTGTAAAGAACTCGCCCAAAGCTGCTGCGATCATCTCGTTTTTATCACGAAATATGTGCTCGGAGCAGCTCTCTTCGTGCTGGCTGAGAGCAGTGGTGCTGGTATATCGTTTCGAGCACTGCGCACATCGAGATATCTCACCTGTTTGACAAAATGGAGCTTCCACAGTGATTTCGGTGTCCATTGTACTCTCGCTTGCGAGCGCAATATTGAGTGACTTTTGCAGCCCTGCCGTTTTACTCGACGAATACCGCCTTACGATGGTCACGCCCGTCAGTGTTGCGCCTAGAAAGACTAAGTGTGAGCTCAACACTCAACAAACATGAGCACCAATACATATCTTCATCTTGTGATATTGGAGTAGAGTGCGGTAATGTGGAAAGAGTTTTCTCCACGATTGAGGCAACAATTTGTTCAGCGTGTGTATCAGGGCAAACGCGACGGTCCTTTTCTCATCTCCATCTCTGCCATCAAATTCGTCATCACCGAGTTTGGAACGCCTGTATTTGTGAATATTCGACACAATGGAGTTGTCCCGACGCAGATCGAGCCGCATGCTGTGTCGTACATTGTATCATGAACTTTGCGGACTCCGCTTTTGATCTTGTCCCTGAAGCTCCGTTTGCGCTGTTAAACAGCGAAGCCTTCTCCAAATCGACACTCAGAAGCAGCGTGGTTGTGATAGCAACGCCACTATCATCTGTGACTGCCGCAAAAAATTCCTGTGGTGTTTGCACTGGATTATCTTTCCGTACAAACGCGTCAACTTTCCTGTTAAGAAAGGAGAAATGCGCGTCCAACATATCCCTCCCTGTCTGGGCTTCCGTGTTCATGTATCTTGACACGCGTAGATATGGGTATTTCCTTGTCAATTTGATTACCCAAGGGATCCATTCACCACCGGAGAATACGGAAGCATTGTCTGATATCAACACCATGTTCTTGGCTTCTGGAAACGCCTCGTGTAGATGATTAATTAGTACCTCCAGTCATGAGATTACCTACGATCAATAACATAACGTTAAAAGCGAATTCTGTGTGTCGACAACAAGCGTACGTCTACCTGGAAGACATCCTGAGCACCATTTTAACAATCATATCGACAAAAGTGGAGCCGAACACCAACTCTGTCAGAGGTATTAACGAGCGATTCATCGGTCGTTTCGTTTGTGGAGCTCGAGCCTGGTGCAGACATTACCATCGCTCCGAGCAATGACATGCCAACTTTGCCGAAGTACTCAATCTGGTTTTCGACAAGCTTCCTCCTAATGGAAACGGCAATCTTTTGAGCGATAAAAATGGGAGTGTGAAGTAAACTATACGTACCCGAGAACCTTTTGCTTGTGGTCCAGATCTACAAATGTGACAGTGTTCTTCGTTTGTGGATCCTTGGTAGTCGCAATCATGGTGTCCGCGATCCGAGCGTGTTGCCATACCGCTCGCGCTACATGCTTCACGTATCGGAACATTTGGCCGCTTACACGCTGCAGGCAAGCCACCATAGAGTCGAGTTCAAGGGCATTTTCGCTCTCCGAGCGTTGTGAGCACTTGATGAGATCACACATATCACCGCACAGCTGGTCGAGAGTTGAGCACGAGCTACAGCTCCAGTAATGATCATGATTACATTGCCCTACCACCGGATCAAGGAGTCAGTACCACAAGGCTAGCAAACTAGCCATCATTCTCGTACCATTCACAGCATGACGGACGCAATGAAATCCCTCTGGACAGCCATCATATGATGCGTCCAAATGCAATTTCAACTCGTACATGACGAAGTATTGCAATGCTGTGGCGCGACCCACGAGCTCGTCTACAGCTATGACAGAACCATTACAGAGAAAACATTAATATACATAAAATATCAATATAGACTGGATAATCCCAGAAAAAAGAGAAGTACGCAAGATACCTTGTGTCATTACTGGCTGTAAAATCTGCTGCAACCTTGCGAGAAGCTCACGAAGCGTATTAAACGAGTCGATAACTCCATCAGTGAAGTAGTATGATGCTCCAGCGACCTCTTGAACTTCTACAGTAATGATACGGAGAAGGGAGTAGAACTCATGACGGCCAACCATTGCAATGTCACAGTCGTTACCCCATTGACTATACTCCCCGAACAAAAACTCCATAGAAAGATGACGCTTCAGCCTCGGCAGCTCCACCTTATGCGATCCGATCGATCTCGACACAATGTGCCCGTTCCTCCACGACAAATCGCAGTTGTTCTGAATGAATTCGAGTGCGTTGATGACATCCACTTTTTTTAATTGGACATACATCAGAGCTGACGCAAGATTACCTCCTGCTGCAAGAACCATAAAGTCAGCACGTCTAGAGGTTAATGCTATCTCGCCCAGTTGCGTCGGCTTGCTGACGGCGTCACCAGCCATTGCGAGAAGTTCACGAGGACGACGATGACCGAGGGATTTGCAGATCACCGTTTGCATATGACGCTTGGTTGTCGTGTTTCCGAAGACAGCGAGATCGGTCAGATTGGTCATCACCTGGTGCACCTCGCTTATGGACGGACCCCCCTTGCAGCAACAACAAACTCTCCAATAATGTGAAGGATGGCTTTGTTTTCTTTCGCTGGAGACGATTCACACCCGGACACACTTACGATTAGATTGGAAAGCAGTTGAACCACCGCCATCGCGGCTTGGTCCAGTGTTTCCATGGGCATCTTAGTTAGCACAGGCCATTCTGCGAGCAGGTCCTCGTCCTCACACCCAAGATCTTTCAAGGTATTCTGTATCTTTTGAAGAACGGTGCGTCGAGCAACGTCTAAACGAGATAACAGCTCATGATCCTTTAAGTATGTCACAAAGTCGACTGAGCTGACGTACCGCGTTCTGGTGTCCCCCCACTCTTCCTCTTCTTTCGCTTATGACTGGCAGCGCGCTTCGGATTCACATGACCGATATGGAATGAGGCACATCCTTCTGTCAACATCGGGCAAAACCTACAGCCACTACAAGAACTGCAAGGGCCCTTGCGGCGCTCGCGATGCTCCAGCAGCTGACACTTTGGTATGCGATCTCGCATAGCTGGAACGAAAGTGAGATTTCTAAAAAAAATAATTTCATGTCGCTGTCGCGAATTGGTCAAATAAACGCAAAAATAACCAATGATATGTGTGCAGAAAAAGAATAATCTGATTGGCTTCACGACGCGCCACTTCTCGCAAAACGTTCCCCCGGTCGATTCCGGAAGGGGGTATTAAGTAAATCAGGTGGCCTTATATTTCCGGCCGTACTTAAGTGCGTGTCGAAATTAGTGGTCTACATATGTTTAATTGCGGCTAGGTCATAGTCCAACAAATAATGGTCTATTACAGTATGAGGCCATGAAAGACTTACTTACTTAAGTCCATATAGACAGTTTCAGCTTGATATACCTGTGTGAAATACCTGGAAATGCACAGCGAAGAACATTCGCGTTTTCTGCTTCTCTAAGCCGGCATGCTTCCTCACCTCGTTCGTATACGTGGATATTGGTGCCTGATATAGACTTTCTAACTCTAACAGTGACCTGTTTGCTCATGACGACCTGAGTAACATGATATGCTGCTATACCTGATAGGGGAGTCGTCCACGGGTCATATCAGGTAGGGCAGGTTTTACTGTACATCACCCGTTATGGTTTCAATTGTTTTTTAAAGTTCTTCAGTAATTATCAATGGTACTACTCATTTGTTGGCATGGATGGATTTAGCGCTGAGTGGCATTGTTCACAGTACCTACAGTGTACAAGCTGTTTGGCGACAAGTAAAATGCATAAAGCATGGTGTCAGGAATGCCGCATCGCAATATCTTTTGGAATTAAAAGGAAAAACGTGCTTGTCCACGAGTGGAACCAATGGGGCCCTTCGCACTGAGTCCTGGATCCCTGGAACCCTGAAAAAAATGGTCTCTTTTCTGCTCGTAAAGTAGAGATAATTTTCCCAGAAAAACAGGAAGGTCTGACCCTCCTCTTTTTCTGGGATAAACGTGAAGTAATCCATGCATCATGAAGTAACCCAGGGATCCAGGACTCAATGCCGTGACTAGCGGTACAAAGCAGCAAATTACTTGGGCTATTGCTTTTACAATAGGATGACATGTTGCCAAGCATGTAACGAGGGCAAGCGTCTTGCTTTAAGGCACAAGAGCTTGGGTGGAAAGAAAATGTGTTGTTGCCGAATTCCAGGGCTCCTAAACATTTTAAAATAAATGTAGATAAAATATGTAAATTCGGTTCTAGTTGGTACATGTATGGTGTTGTCTTGCAGGAAGCAGTTGTGAAGATTGTGAATGGCGATTCGGCGTGACTAAAATGCGCCCATCACGAAGCTGTTGCGATGCAACTGGCATAAGTACAGTAATCTGCGAATACAATAACTGTTACAATTATTGTACTGTAACACAGTCTGTATCCTAGGCTAGGAGAACAATTGTACTGTATTCTAGACTATAATTGTACCGCTTTCCGCATTAAATTATATAATTGTATTATAACAATTAATAATAATATATTATATCATTTAATGCGGATAGCGGTAACATTATATAATGTTAATATTAATTATTATAATACATGTAATAATCGTTTTAATAATATTGTTTCTCATAAAAATCGCTTTGAAACTGTGTCTTTTTAAAAGCATTTTCTTCACATTTCCTTTCAGGCATTGGCATACAATTGCTACACAAATACTGTACTGTAGTCAGAGACTGACCCCCCCCCCCCCCAAAAAAAAAAAGGGAAAATCTACTGCCCATGTTTCGAAAGTGAGGGGTGAAAAAGCTTCAAAGAGCGCTCAAACCAAATCGACGCTACTGCCGTGTGAGTAGTCACGGAGAGCCCGCATTCTGGCCATGTTTGGACATACCTTCCCTCTCTGGCGCTGGGTCAATGTTCTAATGGCCTATAAATCAACATTAAATGCGAATTACCTTAGCCCAAGGGGATTTGTGACCCGTCCCAAAAGGCAAAACAAAAACAATTAGACACCATTCGATCCACCATCATGTTTGGCAACTTTACTGTGAACCTAATCCTTTTAGTAAACATGGGCTGGATAGCAACGGCAAAAAAAACATATTCACACACACAGTTGCTGCTGTTGTACTGTTGCTGCTGCAGTTCCAAGTTGGACTCGAACTTGGAGCGCCCACTCGAAGTATCTGGTTAAATACCATTGTAGCTGTCTGGAACTTAGCTAGATCCAGGAGGTAGGGACAAATTGGGGAACGAAAAGTCCGCTGGCGGGGTCTCACAGCCAGCTCCCTGAGCCGAACATACCTGACAGACCTGTGAGTACAGCGAACGGCTGCAGCCGAACTGAGCGTGTGCGCACGTCGCACTGTTCTGGTAGCACATAGGATTGGCGGTGGTCAGACTCTCCACCGACGGTAACGGCGTCATGTTGGTACTCGTGCCGTTGCCGGCCAGTTGGTTGTACAAAGCTACCATTTGTGCGGCGCGGTTGGCGTTGGCGACCTGGTCACCTGGGTTCTTCCAGAAGTCGATGCATTGTTCCACCTCAAAACCATTGCCAGTGTTTTTAGCCTTGAATTCAATGCCGCCGCTCTTGCAGAACTGCTGATAGTTGCTGTGGCCCATATTGGTGATGCCAACCAGGTCGTCAATGTTCAGGTAGCCCAGGATTTTGTAGTTGTATGTGCAAGTCTCACCATCAGGCTGAACACCCATGGGGCATAGGCCACCGTTGTACTGAGCCCTGCATTCAGCAGTCTTCTCAGCGCGATAGTTTTGAGTGCATGAGTTCGGGTACGAGCACCAGTAATTGTCCGGATACGGGGCACGCGGGTCTGAGCCCTGCGGGTTGCAACCAACATTCGGCCCAATGTCCATGGTACCATCCAGGCCATAATAGACTTTGCAGCTCTTCGGCAGATCAGCGCCAGCGTTCGTGCACTTGGCACCGTCCATGGCCACAAAGTCACCGTACTCCGGGGGCGTGTGGTTTTCATAGTACTTGATGCTGTAGGTCGGCTGCACGATGGTCATTTCGTAGAACACAACATACTGCATGTTGTTCTTGCGCTGGCATTTGACCGACTGTTCGTTCACGTTGATGCCTTCAGACTGCACGTACATCAGCGCTCCCTCCACAGATGCCATATTGACCGTGTCTAGGTTGTTAACGTAGGCGGCTTCCGTGGTGTCACCGTACTTAGATAGCCATAGATTCACCTCGGGGTGCCATACAGGTGGGTCTCCTTGGACGCGGGCCTGAATTATCTTGACGGGGGTCATGCGCCAGTCGCCATTGATGTCGGCGAAAGCAGTCGCACCGAGAAGGGCACAAAGCAGACCGAATCGACGCCACATTATATAGCTGGGTGAAGTATCTGTGATCAAGTAAAAACCGGAATGGAGATAAGTCTACTGTAGGGCTCGGCCCATGACGGCATTTTGTGCGTTCGTTTACCGAGCGTTCGCTGCCAAATTGAACGAACGTCGACTGGTTATGATCTGGGGAAAAGGTCCTATCCAAGATGGATTGGTCTGTTTGAGATTTCAGCGTGCGGACGTCTGATCCAGCGATGAATAAGATTATGCTCAATTAAATGTACATGGCGGGTTGCTTTTACGGTTCCGGGCATTTTCGAAGCAGGAGCTGCAAAATACGAATGCTTATGAATACCGGTAAGTCATTGCATTACATGTAGGAATCGCACTCTAACGGTAGATCTAATGCCATTCTCCAGGCAAAGGGTTAACTTTTTGCGACGCAAACGGTATCTTCACAGTCAATCAACGATGCGGATAGTGCAGGGTTTCGGCAATGAGGACGGTGCATTTGTCACACACACGACAATATTCACTGGATATTAGCACAAAAAAGTTAATTTGCGAACCAGCGCCGATTGTTATTGAGAATACTGATCCCAACATTTTTAAATGAGGTGTCCGGATATATTCAAGTAAGCTTACACCACAACACAGACAGCGAATCGGATGCCCTCAAAATGGAAAACAAATTGGTACGGTAGCTGGCAAAACGACTCGTTTTAAACGAGAGCTCACAAGAGTTGTGGCAAATGGATCGGACGAACTTCGCGAATCGCGACGGCGCTAGCGTGGCATCGTGTACTAAACCAAAGTTTATCCTGGTACGGCCCAATAGGGATTTCAATACACATTTCCAAATCAAGTTGGCAGTTTTCCCAACCAATATGGAAATGGCTCGTCCTTGTGATATCTAATTTTAGGCTGTGTGTCAGCACATCATTTTTAATTTAAGGCTACGGTATATGGCGATTTGCACGAAAAAGGCGTTTTTCCCAAGACTTGCATTTTTACATTCCAATCAAGTGGAAGAACTGGTCAAATGCATACAGCCTACTAAATTACATTTTCGGATTGTTCTCCAAAAGAAGCGATTAAGATAGCCTGGGAATACAGGACCACTTCATTATCTTAATTTCATCACCTCCGATGGTGCGTCCAACATTTTGGGAGGTTTAGGCTGCAGTGTCTCATACGAACAAGGGGGACGTCGGCCATGTGATTTAGTAGGTTGTATGCATTTGACCAGTTCTTCCATTCGATTGGAATAGAGAGTTTATGAACATTTAGTAATTGTAAAATGCATCGTATTTTGCTTTTGTAAAACGAACCTACCCATCGGTTTGAAAAGGATAATATTTGTTTAAGAAGGTTTGTGTGAACAACTTAAATAACGTAAGTTCGATGGTACATGCGACAAGTTGCCGCTACAAAAATAAGAATCATTTCGTTGGGAGCCGGCCTCCGCGGCTACATTTTCATCAGATTTTGTAGCTACAAAACTGCAAATGTAGAGGCTTAAGTTCGCACAGATCCTACAAACTGCAAAATACACTGCAAAATGCATATACAAAGCGTCTTTTAAACTCCCTATTAGCAGAATCTGCGGCAGCCTGCACCTGCGGTACCGGGTGCATACTAATGCCTCTAACACCCTGATTTCTGCGTCGGAGTCTGGGAATAAAATGTGAGCGGTTCTATTGGCTAAACCAGATTGCTCTCAAGATTTGCCGAGGAATTGACTCAGCAGCAGAAAAAAATACCATACTGCATAATTTAGTAGTATGCTTCAATTGATGTAAGATTTACTATAAGTGGTAGTAATAAGGCTGTCATAACTAATACGCATCTTGGAATAAATTCCTCCTTTTATTCCCACCCACTTGGGGGTGGGAATTAAAGCGATCTGCGGGATGTATTCCCAGACCCAGACACCGACGGAGAAATCAGGGCCTAATGTTAGTTTAGCAGTTAGTTTCAAGCGCGATAATTTATATTTAGAGTTTAATATTTTCTAAGAATCACATAATTGATCTCTAGATGCGTATTGATAACATAGTATCTCTAGCCGGCCTTCTCTCCTCGCTCTATCACAATATCAAGTAGGATCTATCCGTGAGAACGTTGCCTGATGCACTTGTTGCCTGTCTGCTCAGTTTATTCTAAGAATCGTAGAGGCTCGGGGGGGGGGGGGGCTGGCAATCCTGGGCTTGACAGTGGAACTGATGGTGATGGCTGGGGCGGCATTGGCGCGGTGGGCGGTGGATGGGACCCGGTCCGGCCACATTGGCGAGGACATCCTGACTGCACGGCAGAGCGGCACTGCAGGGACACCGGCGGCACTGTATCTCACGCCCAATGATTGGCACGAGTAGGATCGCGGAGTTAGTTGGCAATCAACGATGTAGCAGACTGGGGCAGCGGTGATTGCCGGTGTCGGCGGGACAACCCAGGACAAGACCACAAAACACCAAGTCCAAGCTCTCCACCACTTGGCCACCTACTTTGGCGGGCTGGAGTTTCGGTGGTCTTCGACGTGCAGGTGCCTCGAGCTGGATGGAAGTCGGCTTAAGGCGACGACGTGGTGGCCGATGGTGCGGCTTCAACGTCAGACAATGGGCTACCAGAGCCTAGAGTGGCTCCCATACACTTCGGTTGCTTCCCTGCGACTCCCCCGTGGAGGGCAAGCGCGAGATATAGCCAGAGCAGATACGGCGACGCTGCCTGTACGCGGCGACCGAATTCGCGATATCATCCATTGGCGCACGAGTGGAAATGGCGTCCTACACTGCACGCTAATCTTCCCCCGGCGCTACTGCACGTGCAAGGTGCAAGCTGCGGTGGAGGGATACTCCACCTTGCTGTTGAACAACTACCCAAAACTTCTCTGCGACAGAGTGCGCAGCAACGAGCTTCGGCTCGAGGCCACGCCGACCGATCACCCGGCTGTGGTCACGATCACGCCTGATCTCCCTCCATGGGCGGAGCTGCTAGCGGCTCCGGGTGAACCTGTGTGGACTGGCACGGTTATCAGCCGCCGCCACCTGTCACGGACAACAGCTCGGAAGCTCAAGCCGGGGATCCTTGTGAAATCGGCGCTCATTCACTCTCAGGTGTGCCGACTCGTCGGCATCTGGCAGGATCCGCGTCGTTGGCGGCGGACAACGAAACAGCTCAAGTGGGAACTATCAAATGCAACGGAGAGGAGGGGTGCTGATAGCCTCCGGCGCCGACGAGGACGGTGGAAAGCTGCCAGTCGGGCACCGCGGACAGTCTGGGCAGGTTCGATTGGCTGCGACTCCGAAGGATTGACGGCGTTGGGCCGTGGGTGGAACAAGTGCTCTACAGAATCAAGACACATGCTTACTCCACATACGACTTGGCCCAGGGCCGGTCTGGGTGCCTGCATCTGACATGCCGAGGTGAAAGCAGGGTGACTCTCCACCACATTTTCTGGGCATGCACGGCTGCTGAGGGTCCGTGGTATTATGCTCCAGCCTCGGGAGAAGGTGGGGCTGCGGGGTACGAACCTACTAGCACACTTCTATGAAGTTGACTTGCCTCATGTGCCGGCGGGAATATGGGAGGCCGTGGAACATGCTTTCTCCGAGGCGGCAGCAGTCCCACACGCCCGACTAGCTCCTGTCATGTCGGACCTGACGGTAAAATGCTGGCGGGCTGGAGTGGCTCTCTACTTCCATGGAGTATGGTGATGGCGCACTTCGCACTTTGACTCGCTGGACAACGTGACAGCTGCCCACAACGAAACAGCGCTGAGAGCGAGGGTGCGTCAAGGTTATGCCACAGTGGCGGCCCACCTACGGCGGAGGAGGGCCGGCCCGCTACATGATCGCGTTGCCAATGTGGTGCGCGAGGTCCTCAACCCCAGGTGGGGCATTGTGGTGGTGGCGAGGCCAACGGGCCTTATCGGTACCTATTATTCTTCGATGGTGGGTCGCGTGGGAAGGGGGGTGGTCTGGCTCGGTGGTTGTACGCGTAGGCCGGGATATCGCGGACGCCACGGCATGCTGGGTGGCCAGCATGCCGTTAGCCTCAGCCAGGACTACCAATAACGTGGCAGAATACCAGGGCCTAATTCACGGTCTAAGAGTCTGCCAGTGCGATGGATGGACCTCCTGCACGTGGTGGGGGGTAGCCAACTCATCATCCTGTAGCATAGGCAGCGCGCCCCACCATGGGCAAAGCACCACCTCTGCCTATTCTGGCAGTGCCGACATTTAGCCGACCTGCCCCAAGTCGTGTCATGGAGACACCACTACCACGTCCATAACAAGATGGCCGACCTCCTGGCCAACCAGGCCATGGACTCGCGCGCAAGCGTACAGGTGAAGCTCGGGACTGCGAACAGGGCAGAGAGCCGGTGGAGGGACGTACAGGCGCACGTTGAGAACAACGTGGGACACTGGCTATAGATGGAACAAGATGAGGACCTTTCGAGGTCCGGGGCTTCAACACTTTAACTTAGGGGGACCACCAGTTCTCGTCAGAGGGCAGGGCAACCGGTAGAGAGACGGGCGCCGGCAAGGTTATAGGAGGTCGTTAGGTCACTTGGATTAGTTAAATGAAAGCCATGTTCCAAAAAAACAAAAAGAATAGTAGAGGCTATACTAGAGCATTGTCGAGGTAAGCCTCTTCATGCGAAATGGATCAAATCGGTAAGCATACAGTCGATATTGCCCCCGGCTTTCCTAGAAAGCAAGTTAGTTCGAAGAAGAGGTTTCCACTCTATCTGGGCAGAGTTTCGCCGAGTACATGTTGGTCATAACGACGCGGGTATGCTTGTGGATTAGTAGCTTGTTCGTCGTGCAGAATTGACTGAGGTTTCGAAGCAGCAGTACACTGCCGAAGAAAAGCTCTAGATATTGCTGTGTTAGTTGGCTAGTTGATGGTGCAAATAAACGTTTGTGAATGTAGGATTTTGACAGTACTTTGTCAGAGACAATGTTTTTCGACACCGGTGAGCGTGTATCCCCAAGTATTAGCTCCCAGCAAACGCGTGTTGGGGCTTTCCAGGAGGATTTATTAATACAAGTACGAATTATACTGTGTATAAGTCACGTATAAATTAAATGCCTGGCGCTACTGTAACATTTACTTGTGTTCAAAAATACAAAAACCCTTATCCAATATGTCGCTCCACAGGGTCGTGAGTTCTTCTGAAGAAGCCGGACGGATAGATAGCGTAAGAAGAGTAACAAAAAACTTGTTTTACTGTTTTGTAGTGTCTTGTCAGAGACTTGGGGGTTTCACGACTGAACCCTACCTTTTTCGCCGGCGGTCAGCTCCCCGGCACGCACGGCGTTCTTGGCTTCATCGCTCAGCCCAGTCCTGGCGACACCCCTTCGTCTAGGCGCCTCGCACGGCCACCTGGCTCGCTCTCGACCTCCATCCCCGTCATCAGCTCGGCGCCTTAGCGCTCCTCCCGCCCTCGCCTTCTCGGCCGATGACTGCTTCCCAGAAAGTGGCTACACCTGGTACTCCGTACCAGGTTGAAGAGGCTCGAGCGAAGCCACTCGCTCAGGCTCCGCATCTGCATGCCATGCAACTTGGTAGGTCAGCCCTGTCAGTCTGACATCCCAGCGCGAACCCGTGACCAATTCTCCCCGACTTCGGGTTGGCGTTCTCGACAACTCATGACCTGGGCCGTCGAGGGACGCGCGGTTTGAGGAAGCTCAGCCTCGAGATCCACGTGTACGGCTTATCGAGCCGTACTTCCAGTCCTGCGTGTCCTTCGTGCTTGATCCACCTGGGTGTCTCCACGGAGACACGCCACACAGTCTAGCTCCTCTTTCTTCCTCGTCCGCACTCGCCCTTTCATAGTTGATAGACCGGCATGCGCCACGGCCACGGGCGTCGAGCCACCGATCCGGCGCTCGTGCTGCGGCAGTAGCTTAGGGTAGATGCCGCACGCCAGCACGACCCCGCTGAACACACCCGCCGTCGTCGAGAACAAGCACCAGACATTGACTCCGGTCAACAGTACTGCGACGCCCTTCCAGCCCGTGAGCACGCCTTCTAATATGTCGTAGGCCAGCTTCGGCAAATGAGCGGCTAACGACACGCTCCGTGTCACCGCTAGGCAGACACCGTACACAAAGTCGCCCACTCGTCCTCCAATGGCCACCACGACCTCACAGGTTACTCGCCCATATTGCCAGCTACTCTTCCCTGCTTCTTGTACGGCGTCTGACACGAACGCACATAGCGTGTGGTGCCACTCCACCCATCATACGCACAACATGCGCCCTCCTGCTCCAAAGCGCTCTTCATAGTCGCGGAGCACAGCAATGGGCATGATGAAAGCCATTGCCAGTATGGCGCACGCGTAGGCTTCCGGGTTCAGTTACAACGTCTCAGGACTCCTCACTGCCACCATGTAGCTCTCTCCACACGTGACGAGGAAGAAGCACACCTTGGCTCCTATCTCATACACCTCGCTTCCGAAGACCCACATCACGTCGCGCAGCGGTGTCACCGCGACCCACACAACCACCGTGGTCACCACGCACGCGACAGTCGACCAGTCCTCCCCTAGCAGCGTCAATGTCCAACGCCACAGATAATCCAATATAATCCATAACATGTACCACGAAGTTGTTCTCTCTTTGACTTGTCTTCACTATCACCAATCTTCAAATGCCACCCGTAGTCACCATCAATCCAACTGCCACAAGGGCACTCGCGTACGAAGCAAAAAACAAGCGATTTCTCGATATAGTTCTGAGCATCCTTCTACCAGGTCCGTTCCCATCGACTGATCCCAGATTTCTCGTCTCTATGGCTCTCCACCGGGTTGGCATGACTCCACTCACTCTCGATCTTGCCTCAGGCCACGCAAGTCGCTATTCCTGCTGCCGCCCATGTCCCAGTCGTTCTCTGCGGAGGACATTCGAGGCATCAAGGAGTATCTCACTGATCTCCTTGATCGCAAGGCAGACGCCACGGCTCAGGAAGATTCTCAGGCTGCTGAGATCGCCTTGTGAGCCCGCCTTCGCCCACATCTCGTAGTGAACTCCCTGTCCAGTGGAGCCGCCGAGCTGGACCGCGTGGTGCAGGGGGTCATCGACCGAAACCCCCACCTGCTCCTAGCCAGCACTATCCTGTTGCTCCCGGCCACGGACCCGACCGCTGGAGCGGCTGCTTCTAGCGCATCGAGCGCGTCTTCGTCCAAGCCACCCAAGTCCAAGGCTGACACGGGCTAGAAGCCACGCAATCGCAGCTCCCCGGCCACCAAGAACCGCGTCAAGTCGTCGACCAAGAAACGCAAGACCGCCGTGGTGTGGATCGTGAAGAATGTTCTGAGTGCACTCCCGAAGATCAGCGCGTCCACCACACCGGAGGTTCATCACGCCATCGAGAACGTCTTGGTGAAGGCTCGCAATCAAAAGGAAAACACCTGGCACATAGCGTACCTGTGGAAAGGCCGTCAGCTGTTCTACGACCCTCTCGACACCCGAGCCTCCGGCGTTCCCACTACCGGTTCTAGATGAACGGACACCTGAGCTTCTGGACCTGCGCGTTCCACTGCCCCTTGGACAACAAGACGGCCACTGAATCCCGCCGTAAACTCAAGCGGCTCTCACGGTCCTAGTTCGCAGCGCTTTCATCAGCTTGTGTATCGAGATCTTCGGTTTCTACGACCTTCTCGGCGGCCTGGACGACTGTGATGAGTTGTTCTGGTACGTAGGTCGGCCAGGAAGAGGTATCCGCGAGGGCCAAAACTATTCAGGCTCTCTCGCTGAAGACCTTGCTTTACTGGCTCAGCATGATCCGAGTCACAAGTTCATGCTTGTGCATGCCTTCGACCCCGACTTCATTGATGACTACTGCTACAGCAACATGAGCGTCTTGCTCGAGCCCACCGGCGTGCTGGATCCGGACGCCAAGAAAAGCTCCCGCTTGTCCGACCGAGCTCTCGCGCGCGTTCAGAAGGACATCATGCCCAAGCGAGACGTCCCAGACACGTGGATCGATGACAAGAACGCCGACCCATGGAAGAGCTTCGCAATAACTACAATATCAAGGTGTTGCAGGATCTCATCTACGCCGACATGGGCAAAGGCATCTACGAGGTGCCCGAGACCCTGGACCTCACGCAGGCCGACCTCGACAACGAAGACTGGTCCCACTTCGAGGACGAAGATGGCACCCACACTGCCACGCCCCCGGGCACTGCCGGAGAGGAAGACGACGAAAAAGAGAGCGTGACCAGCTCCGACACCAGCGACGCCGAGTTTAAGGTCAAGCTCCAGTAGCTGTAGCCCGCATAACTCCTTAGCTTCATAGCACGTTCTTTCTCGCGTCTCTTTGGCGCCTTCACTGTTTCATTCTCCTAGCTACGACCTCCTTTGACAAGGCGTTCCTTCCCCGCGTTCCTTCGGACTCCAGTCCGTAAAGAGAAAATGTCCATTCAAAACAAAATAAAATTGTGTATCACTTACATTCCGAAAACTCCACTTCCGCCCTTCTCGAAATGTTTCACAGTTTTCGCTTGTTCTAGGTATACGTTTATTCCTAGATAAGCAACTCGCCTTCATCCACCGTTGCGTTAGGCTCCAGTAGACGTGCACTCCGGCGAATTTCAGGCAATCCCTTCCTTTTGTTCTCGGCGTTTTCGAATCTTAGCACCAGCGTATTGTACTCGGGCATCACCGCGGCCCGAGGCAACCAGAACATCTCGTACGTGGCAGTTAAGGCCAGGTGCTGTAGCTGCCTCGCCTCCGTGCGCTTTGCCACTATATGCACTATCGTGAAACTCACGCCTGAGAACGCCGTCTCCTCGCCGCCAATGGTACGGCGCTCCACAAAGCTAGTCTCTGACAGATCTCCTTCTTCCAGGGGACCCTCACTCCCGGTTGTTGACGATTCGTTCACTCCGCTCGGGACCTCGTCCGCGAACAGGCGACTCCACTGCCCTTTGAACTTCTTCAACCTGTTCGCGTTGATCGTCACCACTCTGTCCGGGTGACTCGGTATCGAGACGCGGTAGGCGTTCTCCCCGACTTGGCCTACAACACGATATGGCCCGTGCCATAAGAACGCCAACTTTCTTTGTCTTTCTCTCGCCGCGTCTCGCCCTAAAGAACTGGTAGATCCACACCTGATCTCCCTCTGCGAATTTCACGCGCTCCTGGTTGCTCAGCCGTCGTTCGTGGCGGTCCTGGGCTTTAATGAGCTGTCTTTCTACCATTCTTCGCGAGTCTCTCGGCGACTGGTACAGCCGTCGCCGATACGTAGCCACCTCACTCGACTTCCTACCCTGACCTGTATTCATGAACGCCAGATCGAGAGGCAGCGTAGGATCACATCCAAATAAGCTAAAGAATGGCGAATCCCCAGCGCCTCATGATAGGACGTCCGGTAAGCAAACAGAACGGGTGGTAGGTACACGTCCCAGTCTATCCGTGACTCGTGCACATACATCCTCAGCATGTTCAGTAGCGTCCCGTTGAACTGTTCCACTGGATCCTGTGTCTGTGGACGGTAAGCCGTGCTAAATAGCTTCTTGACTCCCAACGTCTCATACAGAGACCTAGCTAACCCGGACGTGAAGTTGGAGCCACGATCGCTCAGCAGGCGTTTTGGAACGCTATGACGAGAGATGACACCGTCGATCTTGACTTCCACGAAAATGATCGTGTCCAAGGCCTTCACAACGAACGCCTCCGCCCACCGCGCAAAGTAGTCAGCGAACACCAGAATATACTTGTTGCCCCGTTCTGTAGTAGGAAGAGGACCTATATCGTCCACCACTAGTATCCGAGAGCTCCATTGCAGGCATCCTCCGCATGAGACCGGATCTCCACGGTCTCGCCCCTTCCCTGCGCAGCAAATGGGGCACGCTTGGGCATATTCGTCCACGTTCTTCTTCCACCTGGCCAGTACGCGTGCTTCCAAACTCGGTCCGCCGTCTTCGTCTTCCCCATGTGCGCTGCAAAATGTCAGCGTGGCAGCAGTGCAGTACCTTTCTCACAAACTGAACGGGGATCACAGGGACGGCAATCGAGTCGGCTGGACCCGCTATCGCCCGTAGATGCACTTTCCTCATGAAGACGCCGTTCTTCTCTGTGAAGTTAGGAACCATTCTCAGAGTCTGGACTCGTCGCTGCGTGTCCAAAGCCAAGGCTCCGTCCTCCAAGAACGCCTTCAAGGCACGCATCCACGGCGTACGAGCCTGTTCTTCCGCAAACCTCTCGCTATCGATTTCAAAAGTGTCTTCCGACGAGGAACAGAGCCTTACCGCTCCGTCCGTCTCGTTCTCCTCCCGTTGCTCCTGAGTCGGAAGTCCATCCGCCCTGGCGGCGCTAGCGGCTCCTCGTGCCACCTCGACTCCCTCACTCGAACCTGGCTCGACACTTGATTCGGCCGCCCCGATGGTCTCCTTTGCATAGCTGCCCGTCGTCGCGTTCAGCAGGTCCGACCTCCCTAGTCGATGCTCCCCGACTTGGACCGGAGTACTCCTGTCCTCAGACTTATTCACGGAGTCCGTCAACCGCAATACACTCAACCGTCCTCGGGTAATGTCTCGTTAGTCCGTCCGCCTGCCCCATGAGCGTCCCAGGTCTGTGGTAGACCCTGAACCTCAGTTGGGATAGCTCCATCGCCCATCTCGCCAACTTAGCGTTGTTGGTGCGAGTGTTTTCACCGAAGATCCACGTGAGCGCCTGATGATCTGTGTAAAGATCAAACTCACCGTGATCTAGGTAGCAACGCAACTTCTTCGTAGCCCAGACAATTCCCCAACACTCGATCTCAGTGGCCCGCTTGTCTTGTTCACCCAGTTCCGCTGAGATCCGGTCATCATCTTGCGTAGGCCACCACTCGGTCGCGTCCATCGACCGACTGCATTAGGCACGCCCCTACGGCTAAGTGCGATGGATCCACATATAGCTTGAGCCTCTTTGCAAAGTCATGGTAAACTAGGATTGGAGGCTTCACAAGAGCTCTCTGCAGCTGTAGAAACGCGCCGTCGCAGTCCTGGTCCCACCAGAACTCGATCCCCTTCTGCTTCAGGCGCTCCAGCGGAGCAGCTATCGCCGCGAAGCCCGGAATGTAGCGTCTGAAGTAGCTAGTCAGCCCCAAGAATGCCCTAAGCGTATGTAGGTCGTGAGGCTTGGCGATATTCAGCACAGGCTTCACCTTTTCCGGATTCGGAAGTATGCCGGTCGGTGTCACGATGTGGCCTAAGAACGCCAACTGACTCCAGCCCCCAATGGCACTTCTTCATTTTTAGCTTGAAGCCAGCTGCTCTGAGGCGTTCCAATACTTGACGGACCCGAACCAAGTGCGTAGGGAAGTCCTCACTAAATACCATGCAGTCGTCCAGGTACACTAAGCATGTTCACCACTAATACATTTTCCACGATACGTTCGAACACCGGCACTGCATTGCACAACCCGAACGTCATCACCAACCACTCGTACAGCCCAAATTCGCTCGTAAAATCGGTCTTCTCCACCCTGTCAGGATGCATTCGCACGTTTTAATATCCCGACGCTATATCTATTTTAGCGAATAGCTTATCGTTCCCCAGGACATCCAACATGTCGTCAAACAAAGGCATAGGATAGCTATCCTTGATAGTTACCGTGTTTAATTTCCGATAATCGATACAGAACTGTATTCCCCCATCCGGTTTGCGTATCATCAGCACAGGGCTCGCCCACGGGCTCGCAGAAGGTAGGATCAGGTTCAGCTCCAAATATTGCTGCAACTCGGCCTCCATCAAATCTTCCTTGACCTTCGAAGCACTATATGACTGCTACTTGATCAGTTCGTGCATCCCAGCGTCGATTCGAAACTCGAGGAGGTCCGTCCGCCCGAATCTTTCCGACGTTTCCACAAATAGGTCCCTAAGCTCATAGAACATGTCCGTAAACAGCGAACGCTGCTCTCCGTCAAAAGCCAAATCGTGGAAGTCAGCACCTAGCTCTTCCGCTTTACTTTTTGTCAGGACTTTCTCCATTTTGGCCACGGCACCGTTCCCTGGCGCAGAAGGGCTCACCGCCACCGACGCTATGATCTCGCCCGCGGCATCCGACCGGAACGGTCTCTTGTCCGGATACGCCTACGCTGGAACCACAGCCGCCATGGCGACCACGGCGTCGGTCTCTACTTCCAGCACTCGGTGGACGCGTTGCACACTTCGATCACCACTTGTCCCTATAGAACGGTACTCGCAGAGGTTCTTCCAACCCTGGCGTACCTTCCACCAGCACGACCGATCCATTGGTCACCTTGCATTTATACCTTGAGCGTACGAGAGCTTGATGACCAGGCCGCAATCGTATCCTAGCGACAACACTCTCTACATAGGTATCTTCGACTCGTGCAACTCCCAATCGAAGCCCTTCCTCGGAGCCGTTTAGCTCCATTTTTCTAGTCTCGATGTCGATCACCGCCCTGAACGCCTCTAGCGTGTCGGGTTTTTCTAAAATGAGGTCCACGTGCAAGCTGTTCGTCACTACGAACCTCAGCACCTTCTCGGTCGAGCCCAACACCACCGGTAGGTTGACCACGCCCAGCACTTTGATGCCATGACCAGACGCACTGTTCGGGCTTCCCGTGTAGGGTTTCAATCAAGACCAATCCGCGCTAACACGCTCTTATTTACTAAGCTTGCGACCGCTCCCGTGGCGACGAGCATTGTCACCGGGCAGCACTCCACGTAGCCTCCGTAGAGTCGGCGTACCGCTGACGCTTCCAATCACACGCTTCCCATCCGGTACGACGCACTCCACTTCGTCCTCTTCACCGTCCACCGCTCGTAACCTTGCCGTCCACGACCGCGCGGGCACGCCACTAGCGTTGACTGTGTAGACGCAGTACACGTCCTTGCCCATTCCGTCCCCAGCTGCATTGAGCTCGAACATCGCCTCTTCGGGCAGCTGGAACGTGACTGAGCGCAGTCCTCCTCTTTGTTGTCGCTCTCCCTCGGATCCGACTTTTCCACGCCGTAGCCACCGATCTCTCACTTTTGCCCGAACTACCGCAGCCTCGGCTTTGTAATAATCCCGAGCCCATCCCATGACTCTTTCCACCTCGTCGTCAGCGCGTTCCTCGTTCAGCAGATAGTCGCGTAGTCCCGACTCGGCGAGTCCAGTGAGTTCTACCTTGTCTCGGAGAGTGGCACGTCCAAGCAGGCACCCTTTCCTTTTCCACTCGCAAGCTCTGAAATGGTAGCCCTCCGTTCATCCTCTGTGTCAGCCCAAAGCAGTCCGTAGACACCCTTCCGAGTACCAGATCTCCATTGAAGTGGCATGATTGAGTCCACCTCTAGTTCGACCTTCTCGAGTACTTCGAAACCTCTTTCTTCGAGTCCAGCTCACACGTTCCGCAAGATTTCCGGCTCCGTAGCCGACAAGTCCTCTTCATGAGCGCTCACTTCGTCCTCCTTTCTCGTTCTGACATCCTGTACCTGGTCCCGTCTTCTTGTTTCGTCACTCTCCGGGCCTCGATCAACAGGTAACGCACACTCTGTTATTCCCTCGGCAAGGTGTCGAAGACGACCGGTGTTCGACGCCACCGAGCTGGACGCTCGTGACTCACCGCTCTTCTTGAAATCGCGGTTAACGCGCTTGGCCTCGTCCACAGTGGCCAACTTCTCTCCGTACCAGTCCAGCCAGTACTCGGGAGAAGAGAGAGCCCCAGGAGCCACCTCTTTAATTATTTCCAGTGCTTCGGCAGGAAAGTCTAGTTTCTCGCTCAGCTCCTCGATGCTGAGTTCTTTTTGACCCTCGGCGTTTTTCTTCATACGCCATCTCCGTTCCACTTCGTCAAGGGGGAACAAGCGTTCCTCCAGCTCCTTCTCGTACTCCTCAGGTTCGGCAGCCGTCAACTGTTAATCACCGTGCTCCAGCAGATCCAGCTCCGCCTCAGTGAATAAGCGTCCATGCTTACAGTTCGGCTAGTCACCCTTGATACTCGTCATGATCTCCCCTTGGCCTTCGTTGTTCTCGCGAGCACTCAGCCCGCTTTCTTTATTTTCTTGTTCGAAGAGGCAAGTGTCCGACTTGACCGTCTCTTTCTTCCCAGTTATGGAGGAAACCTTCTCCATCCACGCCGCCATGGCGTCTTCAAGAGTGGTCTTCAGCGCCACCCTTGCCCCTTTGAGCGTAGCGGGTGACGCCGTCGTCCCCGACTCTGTCGCTCTCTATTCCCGACCGATTTTTAGACCACCTCGCACGGTCCCATCGGCTCATTCGGCCTCTTCTCCGTTCTTGGCATGAACAGTCGCTCCGTTCAGGCCCCATTCGTTCTCCGAGCCGGCCTCAGTTCCTTGCAGGCTCGATTCTTCATCTTTCCCAATCGTAATTAACACAATATCACTCGTTTCGTCCACGACGGCAACGGTCCCGACCTCCTCATATTCGTCCTGTACCGTTCCATCATCTCTTAGTCCCATCATAACGGCCACGGGCCCGGCTTCAACTTTGTCGGACGCCCCGTTATCATTTTAGAGCGCCTTCGGATCCACCAGCACCTCGAAGCATTGATGGAGCCATGCTCCCCACAACGTTGCTGCTTAGGCAAGAGGTGGGTGCGGAGTTGTGCCGGGGCCAGCCCACGAAGACGCGCTCGATGCGCTAGAAGCAGCCGCTCCAGCGGTCGGGTCCGTGGCCGGGAGCAACAGGATAGTGCTGGCTAGGAGCAGGTGGGGGTTTCGGTCGATGACCCCCTGCACCACGCGGTCCAGCTCGGCGGCTCCACTGGACAGGGAGTTCACTACGAGATGTGGGCGAAGGCGGGCTCACAAGGCGATCTCAGCAGCCTGAGAATCTTCCTGAGCCGTGGCGTCTGCCTTGCGATCAAGGAGATCAGTGAGATACTCCTTGATGCCTCGAATGTCCTCCGCAGAGAACGACTGGGACATGAGCGGCAGCAGGAATAGCGACTTGCGTGGCCTGAGGCAAGATCGAGAGTGAGTGGAGTCATGCCAACCCGGTGGAGAGCCATAGAGACGAGAAATCTGGGATCAGTCGATGGGAACGGACCTGGTAGAAGGATGCTCAGAACTATATCGAGAAATCGCTTGTTTTTTGCTTCGTACGCGAGTGCCCTTGTGGCAGTTGGATTGATGGTGACTACGGGTGGCATTTGAAGATTGGTGATAGTGAAGACAAGTCAAAGAGAGAACAACTTCGTGGTACATGTTATGGATTATATTGGATTATCTGTGGCGTTGGACATTGACGCTGCTAGGGGAGGACTGGTCGACTGTCGCGTGCGTGGTGACCACGGTGGTTGTGTGGGTCGCGGTGACACCGCTGCGCGACGTGATGTGGGTCTTCGGAAGCGAGGTGTACGAGATAGGAGCCAAGGTGTGCTTCTTCCTCGTCACGTGTGGAGAGAGCTACATGGTGGCAGTGAGGAGTCCTGAGACGTTGTAACTGAACCCGGAAGCCTACGCGTGCGCCATACTGGCAATGGCTTTCATCATGCCCATTGCTGTGCTCCGCGACTATGAAGAGCGCTTTGGAGCAGGAGGGCGCATGTTGTGCGTATGATGGGTGGAGTGGCACCACACGCTATGTGCGTTCGTGTCAGACGCCGTACAAGAAGCAGGGAAGAGTAGCTGGCAATATGGGCGAGTAACCTGTGAGGTCGTGGTGGCCATTGGAGGACGAGTGGGCGACTTTGTGTACGGTGTCTGCCTAGCGGTGACACGGAGCGTGTCGTTAGCCGCTCATTTGCCGAAGCTGGCCTACGACATATTAGAAGGCGTGCTCACGGGCTGGAAGGGCGTCGCAGTACTGTTGACCGGAGTCAATGTCTGGTGCTTGTTCTCGACGACGGCGGGTGTGTTCAGCGGGGTCGTGCTGGCGTGCGGCATCTACCCTAAGCTACTGCCGCAGCACGAGCGCCGGATCGGTGGCTCGACGCCCGTGGCCGTGGCGCATGCCGGTCTATCAACTATGAAAGGGCGAGTGCGGACGAGGAAGAAAGAGGAGCTAGAATGTGTGGCGTGTCTCCGTGGAGACACCCAGGTGGATCAAGCACGAAGGACACGCAGGACTGGAAGTACGGCTCGATAAGCCGTACACGTGGATCTCGAGACTGAGCTTCCTCAAACCGCGCGTCCCTCGACGGCCCAGGTCATGAGTTGTCGAGAACGCCAACCCGAAGTCGGGGAGAATTGGTCACGGGTTCGCGCTGGGATGTCAGACTGACAGGGCTGACCTACCAAGTTGCATGGCATGCAGATGCGGAGCCTGAGCGAGTGGCTTCGCTCGAGCCTCATCAACCTGATACGGGGTACCAGGTGTAGCCACTTTCTGGGAAGCAGTCATCGGCCGAGAAGGCGAGGGCGGGAGGAGCGCTAAGGCGCCGAGCTGATGACGGGGATGGAGGTCGAGAGCGAGCCAGGTGGCCGTGCGAGGCGCCTAGACGAAGGGGTGTCGCCAGGACTGGGCTGAGCGATGAAGCCAAGAACGCCGTGTGTACCGGGGAGCTGGCCGCCGGCGAAAGAAGGTACTTAGAAGGTCTGCGACAACTAGTGGAGAAACAGGGTATCGTTCCCTATACCTCTCGCGTGCTAAGCGAGCGCTCTACCATTTGAGCTATATCCTCTCCTTCTCCACCTGATGTCGCGGTCTTTCCATGTCCGCAGGGTCGAGAGTTCTTCTGAAGAAGCCGGACGGATAGATAGCGTAAGAAGAGTAACAAAAAACTTGTTTTACTGTTTTGTAGTGTCTTGTCAGAGACTTGGGGGTTTCACGACTGAACCCTACCTTTTTCGCCGGCGGTCAGCTCCCCGGCACGCACGGCGTTCTTGGCTTCATCGCTCAGCCCAGTCCTGGCGACACCCCTTCGTCTAGGCGCCTCGCACGGCCACCTGGCTCGCTCTCGACCTCCATCCCCGTCATCAGCTCGGCGCCTTAGCGCTCCTCCCGCCCTCGCCTTCTCGGCCGATGACTGCTTCCCAGAAAGTGGCTACACCTGGTACTCCGTACCAGGTTGAAGAGGCTCGAGCGAAGCCACTCGCTCAGGCTCCGCATCTGCATGCCATGCAACTTGGTAGGTCAGCCCTGTCAGTCTGACATCCCAGCGCGACCCGTGACAAATAGAGACCCGGTATGATAAATATAAAAACCCGGTCCGCAAATAAAAAGGTCGTTCTTGAAGGTTTCTCTTCTCAACAACACCCAGTATCCGCGCTGGACGTGTAGATGGCCACGTTAGGGCCTCTGCATGTTTCCAAGTATTCACACGTCGCAGACAAAATAAACGGACGTTTAGATGGTCACCAGAGAATAAACTTTTTTTTCTATGGATGTACGTTTTGTGTACCAAATGAACCATCTCTCCAACGCCATGCCCAAAACAGCATTTGTATGGCGAACAGAACAAGTGACTTTTGATAAGCGTTGTTTACGCAAAATAGGTCGCTCGCGTTTGTGAAAGGACTTAAAATGGGCTGGAGTGTCTCTTCTTTCCAACCATGTGCGCTAGGATCTTGGGCGATCAAACTTATGGGAACAAATGCAAGCCCCCATGTACTACTTCACAGACATGGTGGCTGATCTAATTGAGCTTAGATGCTGTCGCGAGTACTATGTCGGCTACATGCACTCGTCTTCAGATACTTTCTAGATACTTCATCAGCAACTATCGCAACTCTTTAAGATCTATAGCGCGACTTATCCCTGAATTACCTGGTATCAGGACCGAGGTGCATCCACACAACAGATCAGCATTCGGCCGTGCTAGTTCACAGCTTCGTGGGAGGAAAATGACATGTACGACTCCAGGGATACATACATGGCCATACTGGCGTACAAGAGCGACAGGAGCCGCAGAGCAGCGACAAGGAGGAGAAGAGGCGACGTGATTGAACAACATGCATAATGAAGCTAGGAAAAAACACAGGAACGTTTGGAGTAGTAAAAAGGATCTAGCTATTAACATTAATTCATTCTCAGTTTTATCTCTTGAAAGGAGATTCCTGACACCGGGAGCGCTCTCTGCAAACCAAGGCGCGTCATTTTATTGCATGGAAATTCGAGCACATTTACGTGCGCTAAATCACGTTTGATGTCTCCCGCTGACTCGCCGTTTTAGTCGAATGCAATTAAGCATATTCACAGTCAAGTGGATCATGGACACAGGTCACGATGGCTATTTGGGGTCATCAGCAAAATGTTGCACATCGATAAATGAGAAAAATACAATAATCTAAAACAACAGTTGACCTTAATTAAATTAAGTGCCCTCCCGGCTTAAGCGCAAGCGATCTAGTAATGTAAAAGAAGAACTATACTTTGGCACAGCTATCCCAATATTGATCCAGTCTAGCACTTCTCTCTTTTTCGACAGGGAGATAGCATTGCGTCTGGCCATCGCGATTTCGATATTCAAAGCTGAAAACATAATGGCAAGAAACGATAATCAGCCAATCAAAGCGATTTGCCGTTATGCCATTATGTTAGGATTTCTTGACAGACAAATCGAGTCAAATCGACCTAATGCATTAAAAGACTAACAATTTTGCAAGGTTTCTCCCCATGGAAGCGAGCGCTTCGACGATCGACGGCATCTCAAGCGCGACGTAGTCTTAGTTGTCCGTGGCGCAAGGTGACCCCCTCTACATGTAGCTCACGCTTCCGAAGGACATAGTCATCTTTACGTCATCGTCGCGCCCCTGTATGTTTACGTCTAACAAAGAAATCATAGACCCCAACAACGGGTTCGCTCCGTCCGCAATTCCGCGGCGCGCTTGCTCGTGATGTCAGCGCTGCCGTTGCCGACGGATATGGGCGTACATGGGCACGGCCTTGGTGATGCAGGCGGGCGTAGTTGTCGCCTTGGCGCCGATAGTTGGCCGCGGACTTCGTCTCGCAGAGGCCCTCGATACTGTACAATCCACCCTTCACTCTAATCAGTCGTGCTTCGAAATTAGTCATGCATTCGCGCTTTAGTGACGTCACAAATTTGGGAAATTGTACAAATCTCACCAATACAGCGACGGACAGAATGTAACTGCCACGAATGGTTTGAGTTTGTACCTATCAAAATGACCGGTTTTGAATAGATCTCGCTGGGATCATTATTCTAGTATGGTCGATTTGAAATTTGGATCGGTAGTTTTCACAGAAATGCAATTGTAATCCCGAAGAATTGTGTTCTCAGCTTACCACCATAATTAGTCAGGGTCAGACTAATTAGAGTGAAAGGTGTAGCGCGTCTTTAGAGCGATTTCGAAGCGACCAGTTTTCAGCTCAATTCCTACTAGCGTGTCTCAGCGGTCTATTTTAGCGGAAAGTTGAACTCATTAAAGATTTTGAGTGCGGAAAGTCCCCGATTTGGGGTGAGATAAGAGAATGGATTCTTCAAACTGTTGCCTCTCATTTTTAATTCGTGTATGCCACATACTTGTGTCTAATATTACTGGCCGTGTGCTACCACTCATTGGCAACACCCACGAGCAGGACGAACGACTTGGTTTCTCTGACGACAGCCGTACGATGGATGACAGTAGTGGGGGTACAGCAACAGTGACAGCAGTGCAGGGGAAGAAGATTGAGGCGAAAAAGAAGACGTCAGATGCAGTCCTCGTGCAACCCCGCAAACTATTTAGTAAGGAGGACGACCCTATCTTACTCAATAGCCGTTCCAGCTTAGAAGGGTAGGACAGTCGGTAACACAACATAGCCAGCGCCTCCACGGCGGATGTCTTGCCTCCGGAGTCACTTGCGACCCACTCAGACGCACGACAAGAAGACAGAGTTCTTGTCCTGTGAACCGGAAATCTCCAAAGCATCGGTGCCACTCCAGCACGATACACAAAAGCACACACCGGGAATGGTCGGGCGCTCTGGCGCACTGCGAGTTAACCGCTCTATTAACGGCAGAGTAGCGACATCCGCTACAGCTTGAGATTGCGATTAAGCGCTTGACTGAGCGCCGCGACGGCGGCCATGCCAACGATTTGACTTTCACTGTCACACTTTATTCGAAGAGATTACCTCCAGGATGGGGTTTTATAGCGGTCAAGAATTCTTCGAAATCTGGAAAATTAACTTTCATTTGCTTTTGCCATTCACCATCAAACGGAAAATGACTGGGAGGTGATAGCCTTCGAAATCGCTCTTTTATGCTGGTCGTAGAGTTACAGGGAAAAAAGGGGAAAAGTAACAAACAAAACCAGCCAATCAGAGAAGCGGAATTCTTTTATGTTGTTATGTCAAGATTCCTTAATTGGTTAACTCTGAGACCCCCTATCTGTGCCTGACGTATTTCGTGTCACGCTTCAAAAACGTCTTGAGATTTGTAAAAAGGGACAAATCCTCCGCTTCTCTGATTGGCTGGTTTTGTTTGTTACGTTTCCCCTTTTTTTCCTGCATTTCCGGTCACCATAATTGAATCAATACTAATGATTATGTTATATACACCATATTCGTACGCTTTTTTGGAGGACCAGGTTCATGTAGCATTATCTAGAGTCGTACTTTGAGATACCCAATGAGCGTAGCATCAAATTCTACGGTCAATCGTTCAAATGATATCATTTTTCTTATTGACTTGAATTTGTATGCAGGTCAAAAACTATGAATGTGTCGTGACCATCTACATGTCCAGCGCGGATACTGTACGTCTTATCCGTGCCGGACATATTCCCGGTCAGGACATATTTCGTGTCACTCCTCTTCAATACAAATCCAAGTCAAAATGCAAAAACTGTCCGACAAAGTATCTGGTCATATCTCCTGATCCAATGATCCTTGATTTGTAGAGTTCGATGGCAACGAGATACTTCTAGTTCAAGATCAGTGCGACATAACTACAATTCTTGGAGTACAGACAGCTGAACAGCTAGCATGTTTTTCGAATTGGGGGTTCTATACTCCTTGATTGTACCCACGGCACAAATAACCGCGGCTACCATCTAGGTACGGATTACATTTTTTAGAAGTTATGTGTACTGGAAGCTAACTAACATGTTTAATATTTTTTCATTGTTTCAGGTAGTTTGCTTGTCACTAGTCCCACTGGCCGCGGTATACCAGTCTTTGATTTTGTTTCTTTGGATCAACCATCTTTCTCGATGTCTCGCATTTTCGAGTACTTTTTAAGGCGAAAAAGTCAACATGGCGCGCTGTCGAAACATTCGTTATTGACAATGATATTAGTGAGTGGAGTGTCCTCAACATGTGTTTCCCGACGTCGAAGGTATTGCTGTGCCAATTTCACACCATTAAGTGGTGGAGAACTTTGGCTCGAGGTAAACAATTCAACCTCACGAGTACACAACGGGAAAAAATTTCTGAGTTCATTATGAAGCTCATATATAGGTATGCCTTATATTTTGATTTCTATATATCATCTTTCGACATCGTAGCTAATGTGATAATGAACTTAAACGTCAAACAGAGGAAAACTATAAACGAAGATTAGCAGTCTTCCGCGAGTATTGCATTGGAGAATGCCCAGGCGTTTTTACATTTTTCATGAAGAATTGGCATTGTTGCCGTGATATGTGGTCAAATTCTTCGCGAAACGTGTACTTTACAACTGGCAATCCTACAACCAATCGAATTGAGAGCAACTGGAACCAGTTAAAGTAGCTTCTCAACAAGAAATCCAGTATCGATATCACACTGGAATGGATTTTTCGGCATCAGCAGGCGATTTTTGCTCAGGTTAATTCAGAAAAACAAAAAGCACATGGTCACATCAAGAAATCCTGATCAAGTCCCGTCGTTTTTGCGTCGTGTTGGATGTGTACTCAGCGACTTTGCTTTCGATAAGCTTCTCTGTGAATGGGAAAAGTACATTCTCTACTTTGACAAATCAACGTTTGGCCGGCGTGATAATGTTTCAACTTGGGAAATTCGATGTCGCGGGTCTAGTTTTCTATGTGATGAAAAAACTTGGACCTGTTCGTGCGCATTTTTCGCAACTACGCATTTGCCTTGCCAACATATCTGTCTCATTGCACAGAGAGGGCTCAATTTGGATGCGTTGCCTTCGGACATCGTTGATCCAAGATGAAACATGTACTGTGCTTTTAACAAATGCTGAAACAAACCTGAACGATAAGATGATTAGCCGGTATCTATCCAGTTCGCGTGGGGGAAATGAGCAGGTCCAAATACAAGACACAGATCAAAGCGAGAAAGAGCACATGTCGTGTACTGAATCCGATTTTTTTTTTTGCCAAACGGTTACGTTTGTTAAACTCAAGCGAAACAAAAAAGCTGATCGCCTAGTTCTAACAATGCAAGAGCAGTTTTCAATCACTAAAAGTATTTTCGATCCTGTAATCAAGTAGTTTGGGTTAGGCAGCGTACGTTTTTACGAAGAACTTGAGCGATGGAGTGCTGTTGTGACAGCTAACTTAAAAGTTAGCAATACGAAACTTGCATCAAGTGGAGATTCGACTAAAATTTAAATATCGAAAATGATATTCATATTTCCAATGTCAGAGATACGAGCCTACTGCTTTCGGACAATTTCGAGCTGGATAATAGGTCCATCGAAAGTTTCGACCCATTTGATGCAATTGAAACAATAGCAAAGATGAAAGAAATGGAAAAATCGGTGGATACCTATTTCATTCAGCGGGCCGCCCAGTGTACAAAGTTAACAGCAGATATACCCCTGTGGAATACGGTTTGGGCGTCGAATATTCCGCGTGTTGCTGCATATACACAGACCGATAAGTGTAGTGAGCCAAGGTCGGTATCAACGCAAACAGACGGAAAATCAATGTTGAAGGAGACAATTGTCAACGGTGGCATTAACACTGGAGTCCTGGACGCCGCAGATTATCGACGAAAACACGACTACGAAGCGCTAATAGACAAGATAAAGTGCCGTGCTTAAAACAAAACGAGCGAACAAAAGATCCAAAACAAAACAGTTAGAGACAAGAACCGGCCTCGCTACGGTATTCTTGAAATCCCGAGTATTCAAATCCCGACTAGAAATGAAGTGGTGCAGTGGCTTAGATACAACACTTCCATACGAGCTGTTGCTAAAATGATCGAGGTATATCCTGTGTGCTTAAAGGATAAATACCTAAATCGGCGACCTCAATATATCGCAATTACCACAATTGACCCCCAAAAATTTGACTACAACTTTGCTGTTCCTGAAAACATTCTTTTTCGTATGGAGGCATATCTCAAGGAGAATTTGAAATCAGCAGAGGCTTCATCGATGCTAAACCCCGACGTGTCTAGCCAACAAATTTCGATTCTTGTAGAATCCTGCCAAGCCAATCGCAAAGTTCAAGAGGCAATAATCACTCTACGAGTTGGTACTCCTAAATTCCCACGGTAACGTAAATTTTAATCTGCCTCATCCAATAATCGTTATGCTTACATACATTGTTTTACAGGTCCTACCTAGCTGATTTGAGGAGATTTACGATATAAAAAAAAGTTTCATAAGTGGAGCCAGGATATGGAGTGGCTGATGGGCGAATGGGAAGCAACTGGAATGAACACCATAGAGCTGTTTGATTTGGAAGCAAAGAATGTATACTGGCAAGTTCGGGAATTGCGACAACTGCACCAGCATCTCGCCACGGATTGTGTAGCTGCATTCAGACACCTAAGTTTCACAAGTCGTTTTTGCTGTCGGACCCTCCCAATAAGTATTACTCTCGAGGAGACTTTTGGATCTATAACAGGAGCTACGTGGATGGATGAATGTATTCTGGAAGCATCAATCGGATTGATTTGTGACAGCACAAAAAACAGTATTTGTACATCTCCTCACACTCCAAAGCTGATTTTTTTGCGTAATTGGGAGCTCGATTACGAATTGGCCTCTTGGATTGTTTTACCTGCGCATTTAAATGGAGATCATTGGGGGGTCATAATGGTCTACTTTGATCACCCGAACCACGTCAAGGTGCACCTTTACGAATCAATAGGTGCATAAATTTACCAGAATCTCCTGTTAAAAATATGGGACGATGGTTTGAGACCATTTCTAGAGAGCGTGCGCCATGTACCCGCGTCGAGAGCTGTATTCCAAATGGCGACGCCAAAAACATGACAGCTTCATTTGTGGTATCATGGTAATTGGACAAGTGTACTCCTTGTTGAAAGGAAAAAAAAACTTATTTCAGAGCCATAGTGTCGACGACTCCTACGTTAAGTGCATGCGACTTCGAATACTCTGGAGTTTGCTTAAAACGACTCTGATACAGGATTGCAATCAGGTTGAAGTAGCGAAGGCGGAGGACACGAGTAGGAGGTTGTTTAAGGCTTTCGAGAACGAAGCGTCAGACATCCAGGCACTGAATATCTAGCTTAGATTTCACAAAAGTAAATTCTTTATAAATATACGGTGGTTTTTACTTGCACATTGGATACATTAGTGAAAGCAAGTCATAACGAGTACCATCAGCTTTGATCTAGACATGGCCTACAATAATATAGTAATATTATTAGCAGGAAGGTAAATTGTCATGGTGTACAGCATATTTTAGTGACAGAATGAGATCAAGTGAATGGCTTCATCAATCTTCGATCAGCTCATCGAATAGCATGTTGACATCAAGAACACATCCACCGGGATGTGTTACTCATTCTAAGACACTACAGTAAACCGAAGTAAAAGCTTGCAGGCATCTTTGTTTAATTCTTTAAGTTGTTCACGACAGCACTGAGTTTTTTTAGATTGAAGATGGGTGCTTAACAACACCGGAACACTTTATACAAGGGTAGTGCCCACTTTGGTATCGGCGCACGTACAGCAAACACGAGAGACGCAGATTCTGGGAAAATGGCAGCACACACAACAAGCATGTATTATTATTACAAAGTCGTGCTTGGCCCGAAGAAGCTCTGAAATTTATCACCGTATTTTTTTTAGTTTTCTGTAAAGATTTCCTTCCCTTTAGGTAGACAAAGTCTATTGACGCTGTGAAGGCTGGAACTTCCTGTAGTGATGCATCTCCTGCGCCTGCTTCTCAGCCGCAGCATCTGCATTGCTGAATCAATTTTGTTACTACAGTAGCAGTATACAAGTACCGGTGCATGTTACAGTGCGTCATAAATGTGACCGCCCCTAAAAGAGCATTTCTTACGTTTTTTTTTGCAAACGACTTGCGCCCATTATTCTTACAGTGGCAAATGTCTGTGCATATAGGTGTTATGTATTATCTACGGGGTTAATTAGCCAAACGACATACCAAATTGCGCAGCTTTTACGCTCTTTAAGTTGGTGGCTTTTGTTGTGTCTAAGAAGCAAGTTGGGCAAGTTCTCGAGCGATCGCCACACAGTTATCGTCACTATTGCAAGCCATGGTTCCCAACGTCTCGACCGACCACAGCTTCTGATTGGGTGTCCCATTCAGTAGAAGAGCAACGAGAGGCGTCAGTACTCCAGCGTTCCGCAATCTTTCTCCTTCACCACGAGTCGCTAAACATGAACAGAGAATCCACGCGTCTTCCTTCTCTTGCTCGTCGCCATACTGGAGATCTCGTAATAGTGACTGGATTTCTGGTTGCGCAGCCTACGGAGTACTTCGAACTCTGATTCGCTCAACTTGGAGTAAATAAATGTAAACCAACTTAAACAGTGCAGTGCGTACAGCTCCGTGTAAAAGCCATTTCCTTCTCGTATCAACCGTGAAAATATTCCGATTCCATCTGCTTGGTGAACTTGCCCTCGACTATTACTGGTCACGCACTTTCGTATGAGAGCCAGCAGTGCTTGTTCCTTCTGGGCCGCTTGAAGTGAAGCTATTAATAGTGTCTCCATGATCAAAGGCACAGAGTAATTGCTCACAGCAGGTGCAGAACTCCGCTTCAGTACAGGCTTCTGAGCTACCAATTCCCTTTCAGCCTCGTCATTATTTCCCTTCTCCACGAGCTGTAGTAACGCGGCCTGTTCTTGTTCATGTGTGAGTTTGACGTCTGCGTGTAAATCCTCTAGCTTGGAGAGGAACTTTGCAGCTTTCTTAGCAGACGCGTTTCCGTTCATCACCGTCACTGAAGTTGCCAGACTGAGCATCCGGAAGAGTTGGTCGATATGGCGACAATGAGATGACGTTCATTCTCCATTTCATTGCGCTTGAACAAGCGAATGAAGCGGTTCAGCTCGTTGTACGTCTGTAGATATTGCGAGAAGTTGTGTACAGCAAGAGCAAATTTCTTGACGGTGGCGTTGCGTCGTAGCACAGCGTCGTCTGTGAAGGGATCCGTTGCGCTCCAACAGTTGGAGCTCGACATGGATCTCAGTCAATTGTAGATACGTTTGTCGATTGACTCGACGTTAATGGCGAATGGCTTCGCGCAACTCGAAGATCTTGGCAAGACCCTGGTCCAAACGGATGGTGATGCTCATGGCAACTTGTGTGTTGTGGTTAAGTGCTGCGATGACAGATCCATCGAGCGTCTTGCACGACGTACGCATCGATTTGACGGTGTCGAAGGTGGCAGCACTGCCCGAGGCCGTGTAGCTTCAGTAGCGTCACACTGTGCACACTGATAGCATGATCCAACACTTGGCCCAATTAGAGTTAGCGCGTGGCGACTGGCCAGTCGGCATCTTCACGACGTTGCCAGCATCGGTTGACAACGCAGAAATGTTTCTAGGACTGATGTGGAGTGATCCACAGTTGTCTTCGTTGCTGCTAGCGAGTTTCCGTAGAGCAGCAGCAGCGTCGCCTTCTGATCAGTTGTCCCAGACCTCAGGGATTCCACCAGTGGCCTGATGCCTTGTTCACTCGGGAACCCAATTTTACTGTTCTCGTCGTCAGCTCTGGCCAAGTTTCCAAGCGCCTGTAAAGCTTGCGTCTTCTGTCCGTCTGTTCCGGACAGCACGAGTGTCACGAGTGGAGGTAAACCTCCTTCGTCAACGATCACAACGCGGTTGGTGTAACTGTTGTGACCAATGCAGTCAAGCGCGTAGGCCGCCCACTGTTTCTGGTCATCGTTACCGACTTGAAGGAGCTCGATCAACGGTGCAATGGCTCCATCTCGACCGATCTCGTCGCGGTTGGCGTCGTTACTCGCAGCTAAATTGCCCAAAGTGTAGGCGGCCTCCGGTTCGTACGAGATCCACGAGAGGCAAAATAGCATCGTCCAGATGAATGGCTTCAGCTATGGCACTGTTATCGCAAGCCAAGTTTCCAAGAGCATACGAACTCCACTGCTTATGAGCTTCCGTTCCAGTCTCAGAAGCTTCACGAGAGGTGCGATTGCTCCTTCCAGTGTGATCTCGACTTGGTTGTCGTTGTACGCGAGGTTGCCTAGAGTGTAGGCCGACCACTGCTTCTGAGCACTTGTGCCCGACTGAAGCAACGAAACAAGAGGCAGAATGGCTCCTTCTTGGGCGATTGCAACGCGGTTCGCCTCGTTACTCAACGATAGCGCCCCGAGAGCGTATACTGCCCATTGGTTCTGAGCATCCGTCACCGCCTTCACGAACGCCACCATTGGGGCGATAGCTCCTTCTCGTGAGATTGTAGCTCGGTTCTCCTCGTTGTCTGCTGCCAAATTCCCTAGAGCGTACACAGCCTCCTGCTTCTGCATGTCCGTTCCGGACCAAACTAAAGGCGGAATTGCTCCGTCTCAAAGTTGTAAGGTTGAAGATCATCTCCACGTTGAGATATTTAGAAAGATCTTCATCGACAACCTGAGTGCTAAGTACCCCAATGTGGACTACTCAACGGCGCGTACCGCCTACTAGCTTACCGTCATCTGAAGTGTTCTCGCCTACACGGGCGTATGTAAAAGAGTGTCAGCGTATGAAACTTACGCACCTGAGAAAACTTATCGCCGGCATTTACCTGCCATTCAGACAGGTATCAGTTTCCGCGAACTGTTCGTGCAACAATCCATATTAAAATAGGCGTACTTATGCGTGAGGGCGACGACACAGGTAACATTTGTATAGTTTATTAATTGAATACAGGTATAGATGGCCATGGCCATCATGGTACTGTCTCTTTTGTTTGTGTTTGTGAGCTACTCACCATAAATGTATGGGTTTCCTCGGATATAAATATCCGAGTTATTAGCTTATGGAAATTGAAACACCAACCGGATCCCCCCTTAGCTCTGAAATAAATTTCAGAGAATTTAACGTTGATAAATACTGAACCTACTGCTTAAATAACCACGTAAATTTAATCTGCAGAATTTAAGATTTGAGGTTTGAGATAAAGGCACTCTAATGTTACAGCACCTTTATCAAAAACAATACAAAGGAGCGATTTTTATGAGCGCCTTTATCCCCTTTGGAGCACCTTTAAGTGCCCTTGATAATCCAAACATATGACAATCCACATGTATTAAAGGTGATTCAGCGTGAACGCGCTCCCAAAAGGTGGCCATCGACTGGTCTGTACCAACGGCTTGGTCCTCTGTGACGTACACCTGCGCCTGGCATAGGTGAAATTCTTGTTCTCGCTCCCACCCTTTTGCTTTCGGCATGACTGGCGCTGTCGTGGCAGGTGACTAGAGGGGGAAACTTCAGTTCACTATTGTGCGGAAAACGGGGTCGTTTTCACTACAGAATAGTGATAGTGGAAAAAGCATACGCAATCACGTTACTTTAGAGTTACTTTCATGCACTATGACTACGCCGGTGAAGCCAGCAAAATGCAAGTAGTGCAATGGATGTCCACTAAACAATCCACTACCGGTACAGATGCTCTAAGTTTGTTATGTTTACACTAGCAACGCTGGACGCGCCCGACATCAACGACTATGCCGCTACTACAGCGTCTTCTTGTCGGTGCCAGTGCCGGTGCCGCCGCCGCGCATGACTTGCTTTTAGCCCCGCGGTGGTTTTAGCGCGGCATGCTCTCGATGTGTTGCTGGCAGCAACTTGCTGCTGCAGACATAATCTTGGGATTGTGAGCCGTGCCTTCCTTATCAACACGCCAATCCTCGCCACCGAGAAGTTCTCCTCAACAAGTTGTTGGGGCAACGACGCGTCCCCTCAGTGAGGAGGGGCCCTCACGGTAGCCTACTACCGTACCTACCTAGTATGGATGGATAGCCCATTGGTTCGAGTCCACAGAAATGCATGCTGCATGTCTACGTGGGCCAACCAACAACGGAGAGATGCTTGCATGAAAAGCGTTGAAGTGACCAGTGCAGCTTCAACAGTGCCATGCTTGTGTCCGAATTCCTTCCACATTCCAGTGCCACGAAAGCTCTAGCGGTAATAGGGACACAGCAGTGGCAATTGAATGCCTTGGCGCCAATTATAATAGCGGCACCAAACCTTCACCTAGCTTGGAGGCTTTGCAGCAGCGCGAGTGCCAAGCGTATCAAAACGAGTGAGTGCAGTCCGCCGTGGCTGGCCTAGAGGTTCGGCGTCCTAGGAAAATCGGCTCTTCTATGTGTGGATCTGAGTAAAACCTCGTTTTATTTCCGAGGTTTTTTGTTGCTTCTCCCAGCCCCCGGCGGGACTCATTTGCGCAGGAAAAGCGGAAGGCGAGCGCTGAAGAACGGGACGACTCGGGAGGCGGCACAAGCAGCAGCCGACAGCAGCGCACGTACGTATCTGCCGCTGCGAGCGCAACCTACTCTCGGAAACGAAGGATCAACCGCAGTTTTGGCGCGTTTCGGTGGCGTATAGGACAAGAAACGAGCCCCACCTTGACTTTGTCATCATGGAGTACGAGGTGATGTGGGGCGACGGCCCACTGGGCCTGACTCTCCGCCCTGACCTGGGAGAGGACATGCCGCCCGTAGTGGGTCGTATCACGCGCCTAGACTCGGCTGCGGCGCTTGCTAAGGTGGCTGTGGGCCACATGCTAGTGAGCATCAACGGCATGGACACGGCTCGCCAGGGCTACGACCACGTGGTTGAGACTCTGCAAAAGATCCCGCGCCCAGCAACGCTGCGATTCCGCGTGCCTCGCGCCATGTCGGGCACCCCCAGCGCCTATCGCGACCCGTCGCGCAGTTCCTCGCGCCGCAGCCGCGGCTCCACAGGCACCACGTGGTCAGAGTCCGGCAAGTCCCCTTCGAACGCTAGTAGTACCACGCGCAGACGTGAGCAGTACACGGTGGTGTGGACGGAGGGCCCCTTGGGTATGATCCTCCGCCCCGATGACGACGACTGTCATGTGCCTTGCATCCGCAAGATTACAGGTAAAGGCGCAGGCACAGGCATGGAGCGCGCTACCGTAGGCGACATCCTAGTAGCAGTGAACGGTCAGGAGACGAAGTCTTTGGGATTTCGCAGCACGATTTCGTTGCTGAAGACGATCCGCAAGCCAGCGGTGCTCAAGTTCAAGCGTATGGGCCGACGCATCTCGCGCAAGAAGTCTTCATTGGAATCTTCTGGAGGAAGTCGTAGTGTGAGTGGTATCCCGAGTGATATTGGATCATATGATATTGTGTGGCGCGAAGGTGACCTTGGTCTAAAGCTAAAGCCTGGATACCGCGATGTTCCGGTTCTCAGTAAGCTAACAGGAAAGGGCAATGCGAGCGGTCTGCAGAACGCCCAGGTAGGAGACGAGCTCGTGTCGGTTAACGGCACAGCTGTGGAAGGCGAAGCGTATCAGGACACTCTTCGAATGCTAAAGCACTCGCCGAAGCCGGCGGTTCTACGCTTCCGTCCAGGCAAAAACCGCCGCGAGTCGATGATGTCGGTGGCGTCTGTGACGTCGATACGCTCAAATCCTAGTACGCAGCGAGAAGTAAGTAGTGTTTCAAGTCGCCAGCACGTGCCGCTGTACGACCAGAATGTTGCTCCTCCTGAGCCCGTAGGTCCACCACCGCCAGTCAAAATTTCACGGACTGACCGAGAACGCTCCGACCGCGACCGATCTGACCGTGAGCGACAGAAGCGGAAGAAACGCATTCCGCTGGATGTGGCACGCGAACTTGTGGCAGCGTCGCAAGGATCAGACTTGGATCACGCCATTTTTGCTGGTATTCCCATTACTGCCATCGAAGAAGGCTCGAAGGAGGCGCATCTGCTGCGTGTTCAGGCCAAGCTGTGCATTTCGAATCAGGCAAAGGCTGACCGGAACACACCAGCGAAGGAGGCGCTGTCGCGTGCGGAACAAGAGGCAAAGGTGCTCCAGGAGGCATTGGAGAAGGTGAAGAACCAGGCTAAGAAGTATGAAGAGATCCTCGAAGCGCAGTCGCGCGAGCGTGTGCTGGCGTTGGCGGTACGGCACAAGCCTGAAGAGGTGGTGAAGCGCCAGAACAATGTGATTCACGAGCTGGCTGGTGTGATTTCGGGGTTCAAGCGCGACTCGTATGCCGATGTGGATATTGTGCCGCCTGTGATTGAGGAAAATGATCACGTGCAAAAGATTATGGATGACCTGCAGAACGTAATGAGCATCCCAGTGGTTGTCCCGACTGCGAAGTTCTGTGCCGAGTGTGGCACCACCGAGAACGAGTCGAAGCTGGACATGGATGATGATGGCGAGTATTACTGCAAGGACTGCTGGGATAAGTTCCTTAACGTTTCTGGATCTGCTCCGGCTGAGTCACCGGTGACTGAAGCTCCAGTGCCAGTGGTGGAGCCCGTGGCACCAGCTCCAGCTCCGGTAGTGGAACCTACTCCGCCATCTCCACCTACGCCTGCTCCAGTTGAAATAGAAGAGGATGATTCTCCTGCTGATGCGCCAGCTAGTTCAATGAGTCGCATAACCCTCGATAACCGTGAGGCTGAAGAACAGAAGGCGCGTATGGAAGCGGAGCGCAAACTAATGGAAATCAAGGAGCTTCGTCGCTCCGGATCGATGATGCCCGAGAGGCCGCATAAGAGCAACTCGGACCGTTCTCGTCGTGAGCGTCGTGGTCTGGAGGAGCTTGCTCAGGCGCTGCTCGAAGAAGAAGAGCGTGCTCGCGCGGATGGCAACCTTGGATTGGCTAAGAAGCTGAGCGCACAACGGGCGCGCACCATGGCTGAGGCGGCTGGCGAGAACCCACAGTTAGGCACGACTCCGTTTTCATCGACGAACAATTTGCTGGCCAACAACGATCCTGAGATCAAGAATGGATATGCCAGTCCTATCAAGTCGAAGTCACCATCACCTGTGGTTGACACGCCGTTGTCGTTGAGCCGCTCGATTAGCGCGGACTCGACTTTGCCCCCTCCTGTGCCAGTGTCGGTGTCGCCGGTTACTTCTCCAGAGCCGATGCCGTCTCCTGTCGCTAACCACCACCACGAAATGGTAGCAGCGGCAGCAGTCGGCGCAACTGCTGTAGTCGCGACAGCTGCGGTTGCAATGGATGCTCCTGGCTCTCCAACTACAACTGCAGAGGCAACAGCATCTTCATCTGGCGGCAACGACTACGCTGACGTCAACTCGGACGAGGAGGCTGAAGACCAAATGCATATGAGCGACGAGGAGGACGTTCTGCGTGAGGTGGAAGAAAAGAACTTTGCGCTGGCGCGGCAGTTGGACGAGGCTCACAGCGTCATCGAGCGTGCGCGTATGTCTATTAGCATGTCCGGGGACGATGACGACGACGAGGCCAACGACGACGGCCTGAGCGAGGAGCAGATTAGTTTATTTAAGAAACTAACGAGTCAGGCGGAGGAGCGCATGTCCATGGTGGACCGCCTGCACCCGCAGGACGACTCGGACTCGGATTCGGACTCAGACTCAGGGGAGGAGGAGGAGGAGGAGGAGGAAGACGAAGGCGTGTGGATTTAATCCCGTGGTGGCAGATATCCTCGCGGATTCGTCGGCTGGCAAACGGGAAGACAGACTGGCGATCGCGCAGGGCCTGTACAAACAAGCGAGCGAGCAGCCACCCCTCGACTTAGATTTGGCGGCTTCGCGTTGCTGTCTTGGAAGCAGCAGCGGCTTGACTAGGGGATCCGCATCGCGCAGTCCTCCCGTTGTGGTGTTAATGCCTAGTATGTGAGTTGCTTTAGCCCTTTTACCTTCTTCCGCGTCTTAAGACAAACATAAGCTTTCATATTCGCGTGGTCTTGCTTCTTGGCGTCCTGGTAGTCGGCACTGTAACACGCTGAAGTGACGTCACCGAAATGCGTCCCAACGATTGATCGAAAGTCAGCCAGGCAATACACTTGTGATTTGTAGGCCTCTCCCACTTTCGACAGACAGCAAGTTGACAGGGAAGAGATGAGCGACCCTGCTACCGCCACCGCCGATGGTGCCGCGGCGCCAGCGCAGGAGAGCTTGATGGATCGCCTGTGGCCCATGCTGCGCATGATCTTCATCTACTACACGATTACGTCCGTCATCAACGTGTTCGCGCCGCAGCCGCACCGCCAGCCTCAGTCCCGCATCCAGGACGTGGTCGCCAAGAATGCGGACAACTCGAATAGTGGCCCCCACTCACCTGCGCAACAGCAACTTTTGCGAAACTCATTCCACTTGGGCGCACCGATCAATCTCAGAGTGTATGTCACTCCCGACGAGCAGTTCTCCTTCGCCGATGCTGCGGATACCGCCGCCGTGGAGAGGGAGCAGGAGGCCCTGCGCTGGTTCGAGGACGCGCTCACCTACGACAGCACGCCCAACGTCGAACGCGAGGACGGCGTGTGGATCCGTGAGATGAACTTTTCGGTGGACGACCACCTGCTGTCTAATGGATCGCTTTACGCGCACGTGTTCGTGACCAAGGACGGCTGCTCGCCCAACCCGGCAGACAGCACGTATGACGCCATGGGATCCATCCACCGCTCGGTGGAGCTCACAGCATTCCGTCCGCCGCCCAAGATCGTCAAGAAGCGCAATCTGCTGGAGACGCGCACGGATGAAGACGAGCAGGAAGAGGCCGAAGAAGTAGCTCAGCAGCCCGCCAATGCTCCCTCAGACGTATATATCTCCATGTGGAAACCCTCGTTCTATGTGAACTTAGTGCTGGACCACACGACGTACTCAACCAGACAGCCTCCACCGCCCTTTGTATCCACCGAGATGGACATTAATAAGGAAGCGGGACTGTACACTCCTGTACTATTCATGAACGAATTCTGGCTGCTGGAGGAGCATCTGATCCCTGTGAACGACACGCTCACCGCTTTGCCGCTGGAGATGTCGTTCTACCCTCTGCCAATGTACAAGTACGCGCTGTACACGCAGATGGAGCAGAATTTCCGCAACCAGGAGGCAACGGGCGCGTCCTCGAGACGAGACACGGACAATATAAAGAGCATGTTCATTGAAACAAACCCGTACCTGCTGGCAGTGACGATGATCGTGTCACTGCTGCACTCGCTCTTCGATTTCCTGGCATTCAAGAACGACGTGAGCTTTTGGAAGAACCAGAAGTCTCTTGCTGGCTTGTCACTACGTACTATCGTTCTCAACACTTTCTTCCAGCTTGTGATCTTCTTGTATCTGATGGACAACGACACGTCGTGGCTGATCCTGGTCCAGTCGGGCATTGGTCTTCTAATTGAGATATGGAAAATCAAGAAGGCGGTTGTCTTCTCGCGCGATGAAAACAACAAACTCGTTATTTCAGGCGCTGAGAGCTACGAGGATTCTCCGACAGCTGAACATGACCGTGTGGCTGTGGCTCACTTGTCTTATGTTCTGTATCCACTTATCGTCGGCCAGGCCGCTTACACTCTAGTGTATGGTGTGCACAAGAGCTGGTACTCGTGGGTGGTCTCGAGTCTGACCAGCTTCGTGTATGCGTTCGGCTTCATCATGATGACACCTCAGTTGTACATCAACTACAAACTCAAATCGGTGGCGCATTTGCCGTGGCGTGCCATGGTCTACAAGTCGCTGAACACGTTCATCGATGACTTGTTCGCCTTCGTGATCAAGATGCCGTGGATGCACCGCCTGAGCTGCTTCCGTGACGATCTCATCTTCTTCATTTACCTTTACCAGCGCTGGAAGTATCCGGTAGATGCCAAGCGCACGAACGAGTTTGGCCAGGGCCCAGCTGAGGACGAGGACGCGACCAACGCCATTGAAGGTGCTACAGCGTCTGCCGATGGCGAGACTTCAGAAGCTGTAGCCGCTGCTGTTGATGCAACGGAAGAGATCCCACCGTCTCCAGATACCCCGCCGTCGACTGAGTATCTGATGTCCAAACGAGCCAACACCCTCGAGGAGGAGACTACAAAGACAGAGGAGTAAAACTCTCGTCGCGAACAGGCATGGATGATAGATAGAAGAAGTGAGCAGACTTTGCAGTACTGTCTTATACAAATACGTTTTGCTGTGTGTGTTTGTTTTTGCAGTGCCATTTATGCTCCAGGTATCTTGGTGGTAACGAATTGAAGGGTCGGTCCAGTGCACACACGGGCTTGGTTGGTAAAATGCACCTGGAAAGCTGCTGTGTGAAGACGTCGAAGATGCTGGACCTTTCGTCAGGGCTTGGCGTGGTTGGCAAGAAGCAGGCTCTGGACGACGATGCCGACATCGATATCTCGCGGCTTTCAGCTGTAGACCGTGATGCCATCATGGCGCGTGTGACTCCCGACGAAAGCACACCTCCAGATGCGTTTGCTCTAGCACAGAACGAGATCCGCCGTGAGGTACTACTGAAAATTTAGTGACACGGGGACATGCTGAGGTACTAACGCTGTTGTGTGCGTGTAGATGATCGACCGAGGCATTCAACCCAAGGGCTTCTACAATGACGACGCAGCTCGTCTGCAAGAAGAGTTCAATCGTGAACATGCATCTGAGAAGGATTCTCGTATGCAGCAGAAGCTTCAATTCGCCGCCAAGAGTTATCTCCGTGAGACTGTGCATCGACGCAGATTGGAGCGCGAGAAGGAAGTGCGTGAAGAAGTCGAGGAGATCGCTAAAAACCCGCAATTGGAGGTGTGGCTTGGCCTCGCCAAGGCTGATGAGACCCCGAAGCATGCTGACCTGCGTGTGAGTAGTATCGGTGCTCGAGCTCTTTGCAAGACGCTGGCATTCACACACTCGTTACGATCGCTCAATCTCAGTCGCAATGCACTCGACGATGCGACTAGCAAGTGGCTGGCGCTGCTTCTCAAACGCAATACGTCACTTCGTCGTCTGGAACTCGAGAGTAATTGTCTGGGCCCATTAGCAGTCAAAGATCTGGCTGAAGCTTTGAGTACAAACGAAAGTCTCGAGTATCTTAATCTGGAGAGCAATCCACTCACGGACGAAGAGAAAGACTTCTCCGGTGTGGCGGCGTTGGGCAAAATGCTGGGCAAGAACAAGACGCTGCGCACGTTGAATCTCTGGCGGACACGACTCGGTGGAGAGGGCGGCAAGCAGTTGGCACTGGGTCTAGCTCGTAACACGACGTTGATATGCCTAGACGTGGGGAACAACCGCATCACCACGTCAGATGCCGTCTCACTCGATCTCCAGCTCAAGCAGAACCGACTGCTGTATGAAGAGCAGCAACTGCAGCAGCTGAAATTCCGTGAAGCACAGTGGAAAGCTGCGGGTAAAGAGCGCGAGCGGCAGGACAAACTGGCGAAACGACAGGAAGATGTACGCTGTTGGTTGGTGAGGTTTCAAGAGCTTAGTATTGACTGTTTGATTGCATTACTTGCCTACAGGAAGAGTGGATGGAGAAGCGCAAGCAGGAGCGTGAACACGACCGTGCGCTGCTTGAAGAGCAACGACAGCGAGACCTCAAGATCGAGGAGGACCGAAGGCGACAAATTGCAGCTCGCAAAGCAGCAGAGTTCGCTGCAAAAGCCGAGATGGAAAAGAAGAAAAAGATGAAGAAGGGTGGAGCCAAGAAGAAGAAGAAATAGCTGCATTTAAGAACAGCAGAGTAAGTTCGGATCAGGTTTTTTTGGTGCGAGCCTTGACACTCGACTTCTTGACGGCTTTCTTTCGCGTCGGACTCTTGTTCACTCGCTTCTTGCCTTTTGCCCATTTCTTACCTTTCCTCGATCGGTTGTTTTTGCGTTGTGCTTTCAGGCGCAAGCGCTTCCGTGTAATGAATCCCCTCACCACAGCCTGCATTCTGAGAACGAAGCCGAAGAGGTTTGCTTCACGGTTACGACGCAGTTTCTCAGCGAGGTCGATGGCGCGCTGCTCTTCGATCATATTCCGACGATCCTTGTCGATACGAGCGAAATGCATCGCGAATTTGTCATTCGCAGCGTCAAGGCGCGTCGCCTCAGCACGTTCCTCTTCAATCTCGGTATCCAGCTTCTCCATGTCGTCGTCATAGCGTCTTATGAGCTCACGTAGCTCGGTCGCAGCATGCTGAGTGTGCTTACGCTCATCGGTCTCAACTTGCTGACTGGCCTGCGTCACTCGAGCTATCGTACGTTGAATCGTTTCGACTTGCTTCTGAGAGCTCGCATTCTGCGTTTCGAAGCTAGACAGCGCTCCCTGCAGATGTTCTTCTCGATCACGCGCTGTTAATCCTAGAACATCGTCAGCAGCGCGCTTCGTGTCGCGCAGCTGAGCTTCCAGTCTTGCACGCTGAGCTGCAAACTTGTCCGACATGGCAATGCGAGATTCACGGGCTTGTGCGAGTTCAAAAGCCACTTGGTCCCGATCATCTTCTGCCTCGCGTAATCTCAGCATACTGTCGCGAAGATTCAGGGCAAAGCGCTCGTCCTGCTCAAAGCTTGTGGACAGCGCCGCATCCGTGTTGATAATCAGCTGCATCCAAGCCTCCGTAAGTCGAGATATTGCTGGTGACACGCTCGTTGCGCTGAGTTTCCGCAGCATATCCCGTGCTGATCGATCTTCCTGCCGGAAATGAAAGTTGAAAGCAACATGTTAGCAGGCGAAACTTTTTTTACAATGATATCTATGACGGAATGTGTACCTTCAGTCCCCGTAGTAGCTGGTGCAAAGTCTTTGGGAATAGACGCGTAGCCACAGGCCCGGGAAGCTGCGAAGTATGGTGCTGCAGTTCCTCCTCTGTAGCACCGAAGTCACCGTCTTCCTCGGTTTCCGGTCTCTTCTCATTTTTATTTTGCTGCTCTATGAAATGCAGGAGCCCAGCTTCGATAACCGACTGACAGCAGAGTGAAGGGAGTATCAGTGCCGATATCGTATGCATTACAGCAAAAGCAGCAACGTTTACCTGACGATGCAAAGCTTCCCGAACCGCGGGCTGAAAGTCGTCGCTTGTAGGTACTGGATCTGGCAGTGTCGCCAGCAGCTCCAGGTTCCGGACTGTCGATTCGAGTACACCAAGCAATCTTTCTCCATCCAGACGGACGGCATGCTCCATCCTAGCCCACTCAATAGCTATTAGAGATGTTTGCTTTCGCCCCGTATTTTTAGTGACTACCAACGTCATTTCTTTTCTTGATATCGCTCAAACTGTCGGTATCATAACTGCTAGAACTCGAGCTTCTGCTCTTGCCGTCACTGTCGCTTTCCTCCACATCCCCACTCTCGATTTCTTCATCTTCAATACCAAGCGCGATTTCATCCGCCACCTGCTCAATAATGCGATCCACCGCACACTTCCCATTCAAACTGCCCCCTCCGACCACAGATACAGCTTCAGTTGATCCACTAGATCCCTTTAGCTTCCGCAGTCTCTCTGTTAGAGCATCTAGTGGCGGTGCAGGCCCCGCCTTCTCGTTCTTCAACGCTGCCAATCGACTAGTCAGATCTGTTCGATTCTCCTGCTGAGCCTGAAGCTTACAATCCTCCTGCTGCGCTGCAAACCGACGGAGCTCTTCCAACCTCGCACTGATATCCATAGATGGCGGTGCTGTCACCTCGTCCGTTGATAGGGTAGCAACAGGAGCAGGTGGAGTCTGCGTTATATCACCAGCCCTCTTCATCTGATTCTCTAGCCCCCTAATGGTGCGCTGTAAGTCTGCTCTCCTGGCTCTCAGGAACTCTATCGATCTGTTATCTGTAAGCATTTTTTCAGCTTCCCAAAAACCTCTCTCCGCCTCCTTATACAACTTAATGGCCGTCTCCTTGTCTCTGCATTGCTGTGCCCTCTCCAAAGCCTCAAATGCCTCGTCTAACATCTTCTTCCCTGGATCCACAGACTCGTCCCCCCTCAAGCAGCGCAGCAGCCGCTCGCGAGTGTGTTCTGCATCCACAAAAACCTCAAGTACTTGAGTCCTAACCGCCGTTTGGTACAATTGAGCGCGCCTCACGTCGTCTAGCGGCCTAGCTGTCAATTGAAGTAGCTTTTTGGCCTCCTTGGGGTCTCCACTACGCTTGGCCGCGTCCGCCGGTCCAGAATTGAGCACTAGGTAGTCGGTTTGACCCAACTGCAGCACGATTTGTGGCTGCTTCCAGAACGGGAGCACTTGGCTGCGAACAGTAAAAGAATCTTGGCTGTAGCGTGGCGAATAGAAGGTCGTCCTGGGCTCTAGCAGCAGCCACGCGGTGCCCTGGAAGTGCACGCTCGACATGATGAGATAACTTAAATACTAATAGTAGAAAAATGTTTGATAAACAATTGACTGCCTTTTTAGAAACAAAGTATTTTTGTTATCAACATTAAAAATAAAGCTGTTTTTTTAAATACTGCTTTTTTATAAACACTTCTAAGTTTAGTAATTTTGTAAATTTATGTTGCCGATAACATATTGTACATATTGTTTGAAACAAACACCATATCTCATGCATGAAAGTCATTAAACAGCTCAAACGGTTTAAAAAGTAGGCAGCACCCGAACTCCCCGGTGGCCACCCACCCGAGTACTTGTGCTGGATTCGAACATGTTCGGAACAGCTCCGAACAATAGGAAATTGTTTGAATCATTTCCAACCTTATTCCTATTCTTTCAAGAACATCGGAGCTTCGAAACGAGGATGAAACTGATAAGTTAATAGCATTAAAATTGTGACTGATGTAGGCCGCTATCTACGCATGTTGATAGCCAAATACACTCAAGCTGCGTCGTCTCCTTAGTTTCCACTTTCGTCGGAATACGGCAGCTTCCGACTCAGGGTGTGTCAGAACCCGCGCGAAATCGATCTTATCAACGTATAGAACGCCACCGCTGATGCAAATGTAGCTGAGATCATCGACCCTTGTGTGCCTTCACACAATCTTTCTTCTTGGAATGAATGTAGTACCGGATACTCCACGCTCTCTCACTTGCTGCACTGGAAGTTGAAATGGAGAACACCATATCAGCAAGAAACAAAATCTTCTGATACATTTCGATCTTGCTGCGATGAATTCTCCACCAGCTAGCCCCTGTATATTTCGCTTTTTTCCCTGGGGGCCACTATTTTTTCAACAGCAAATTCGTACAGAAAGTTATTAAACTCAGCGCGGGTCACATTCAGTCTCTCCATCATTTTTGTTCTTTCTGCGAAGTCTTCGATAGTCATAGCTTCGTCTGAATTTACGAACAGCGAGGTGTCCGTATTGAGGTCGAGCAAAAATGCAATTCCCATAGCGTCTGTGTGGCAATAGTTTCAAAGATACTCGATTATATTTCTAACTTGGATCGGACAATCCGTCTCGTGGCAGCGGGGATATCGTGACGTACCCCTTGTCGGCTTCCTCCACTGCTATTTTAGACTAGCTCACCAAATATACGGCGAGATGGTCTCCCTTCTTCACCAGCATCAGTTCCACTGAGAGGCTCATCCGAATAACCTTCAAGAAACCAACACAAGCGCTCGTAAGCGCACGAAGGTTCTGCTTCGTCGGACTCTAGCACTCCCAAGACCTCGATAATATGACCAATCAAGGCAATTGATTATAAAAGTTTGTTATAAGATGAGTCCCTTGAAACAAGCTCTTCCACCTCGGTAGTAGCAATCGATCACGTAGTGCTTTGCGGTGGTGCGCGCGAAAAAGATCATCCAGCACGTGACGATTGAGAAATACACACTTCAGGCACGAGTATTGAGAATACGGGAATAGATAAGGCGCGCTGCACTGCGTTTGGTGGGATACCCGAGTCTTGGAGATTCTTGAGCGCTTCCAGTAGGCCATTGTGATCCCGAACCAACCTACAAATTCTGCAGGCATCCCCTTGCACATCGTAAATGAACTTTATCTTTCCAAAACCTTCTTCTAGCGCCAGATATAGAGCGTGAGCAGCGCAGCCTCCACCAAGCACAGGAAACTTTTTCTCCAGCATCTTCCAGGCAGCTTACATGCTGTTGGTGTTATCCGTCAGGACAGCGGTTACCACAGTCCCAGGCTTGGTCTGAATATCGGTAATTACTCGCTTTTGGAAGTCTGTATGAAACTGTGAAGTGTGTTGTTCAGTTCTGAGGCTATCCCGGTCAGTACATACCCTTCATGCCTGGCGCGGTTATCATGAAGTTGACGATACTTGACCTATTAACGTCGGTACATTCATCCGTCGTTACCATCCCAACGCCACGTTCCTTGACCTTCTAGGGCAATGTCAATTCCACCTCTTTGTATAATCGACCATACTTGCACTTGGTTTAAATACTGTGCTTCATAACCTGAAAAGGCCTTGAACGACCATGGTTCATGTGCATGAACATATTTACGATAAACTTACAAACCTGCTGCAACCTGCTCCGAGCTGCTCCAACCTAATGGCTTTTACCAACCTGCCTCAACCTGCTCCAATCTGGTGGGAACCTGTTAGGCACTTGCCTTTTTCTGCAAAATCAACCTGGCCGGCAGCATCGTGCATTTGTTTTCATTTGCATTGACTAAACACGTATGAACCCCATATATGGGATGTTTATTTGTAAACAAATAGCCACCCCTTATATTTATATTCATTTTATTTTTCTTTCGTTGCCGTGGTAACGTCAGTAAATCCTACTAATTGAAATGGGCTCGGAGCGGCCCAGGGGAAATGTTCTACATTAACATGTATTAACAAGCTAAAGTCCAATATAAAGAAAATGATCTAGAAAAATAACTAGATGTCCATCGTCCGGTGCGCTGGAAAGGGGCTGTCCTACATTGTACTGCACACAAACGCTAGGACTCGCCCCATCACTGATATACTCTCTAGAGGTTATTACTGCCGATGAACCCTTCCGTTGTCATGGCACCGTGGATTCATTTTTTAGAAGACTATTAACATCGGCTAATCTTTTATTTTTGCATATCATCTTTAATCTTATCTAAGAGTTTTCTTCCAGCGGGTGACACGACAATTTGTACCATCTAAACGGAGCATTTACTGATGCCTATTTGATTTTGGATTTGTTGCGGCTAACTACAATCAACACTACGCGGGAAGCACCGGATGCATCCGTGGTTGTAACCCAAAGCCGGATAAACAGCAGGACTTGACCGACGATATGTGCATGGTAAGCTGATCTATCTCTCACAACTGTACGCGATGCCGGGTGTTTAAGAACTGATATACACACCAAAATAAAAAATACCTTGCTGACTGGGCCCATATTTCGACGCAGACGCAGGAGATGCGTCGAAGCAAGAGCATGCATTACGAATTCAAGTGCGGGACTTGACCGTGCTACGTGTCAGAACTGCTTTGGGCAAATACGGCTTTGCTTAAAACTGGTACTTAGTTTTTTTTAATTACTACGGTATCAAAATTGTCTGAAGGAGACAAAACCATTTAGTCTAAAATGTTCAGAGAGGGAGAAAATGCTGGATGTCCACGCCACGGCCGCAATCGACACCGATGCCAATACGCATTGTCCGAATACGTGGTCTCGTTAGTTTACCCAATGCCAGGGTCCGGCATGTCGGAGTTGCTGAAATGCATATTGGCGAAGCACAACGAGTGCTGATGCATTGAATTGATCGAGTACGGCAGTTGGTGAAGTTGAAGATCAACAGGCTGTGTATAACGACAAGCGCAGTGCATCGGAGCATAATGAAGTCAAGTGAAGTGGGTATCAGCTTGAGAAGCTGATCAAGCCTGCTTAAGAAGAATAATGGAGCTTCGAGGCAAACAGCACTAACTATTTTAATCTTACTTTTCATTTTCTCCTCTGAGTGTGTGGTCGTGGTCATACGGACTAAAGTGCATCTTCTAAAACACTCGCTCGTAGCGTACGGCACCAGCGTCGCCAACGCCATATCCTCCACTGAAATCGCTTTTCTCCTGGTTGCTCACCCGTGCCCGTTGTCAGATGTGACGTTGCTATGTTTGCACTTTTCTTCAACGTGGCCAGCAAATCAAGGGCATTCATTAAGAACTAGCCCTATAAATGCTTCTTATCCCAGATTGAGGGGGGGGGGGGTTGAAAGCATTGTTGGATAAGAAGCCTAAGCAAAAGTTTAGTTGGGAAAGGATAGTCTTCAATTTGTCAGGGTCATTAAAGCCACTCGGCAGTGCCTGTCCCAGCAACCCGTTTTTAAGACACGCAGAAGTTTAAAGGCACTATTGAAACGAAAAGCAATGACAACACTAAAGCATTTCACAAAAGTGCAGAGCCACTAAAGCGAAGGATATCCAAAACGCTGCATTGAAGCTGACAGTGATGGGGCTTCGCCCAATGAGCCATTTGAATGAGTTCAAATCCTAAATTGTTGTCCTATTGTCAAATCCAAAACTCGTTTGACTTGGAGTCTTTTGAACGTTTGGACGTCCCAGACTTGCTGTGGGAATCGCTCCAATATTCATTTTTTACAAACATGATTAAGACAAAAAGGTTGACAATGATATAAACGTGCCAACGAGATTTATACTCTACATGTAAAGATAGGAGTGGATTTTTCTTCTAGTTCGTGTTCGATCTAAAATTTTATTTTTATTGGAGGCTAAGGTTGCGCAGAAATCTTTAGCTTGTGGAATAACTCCGGTTCTGGAATAGTAATTTCCGAAATATAGTAAAGTATTGGAACATCCAAAATTATATTCCAGTGGAACAACGCGACCCTTCGTTATTCCTCGGGGAACTAAGTATTGGAAAATCCGGTAAACTATCCGCCATCTATTTAGTTTTTAACCAGATTGTCGTTGCTCCAAAAGTCGCGGTGAAACTTCCAACAACAAAAGTTCTCTTTTACGAGAACTTTAATTAAATTAATTTGTAGTGGGAGGACAGCTTTACCTGGCTGGACAGCCTAACCAATTTTATTACATTGGCGGTGTGCCCCCCCCCCCCCAGGGTTTAATTGCGCGAAAGATACCTAATCGATAGTCCACTGAGCCTAGATACAAAATATTTTACGTACGTCCTGTGGTAAGTGTTGCATGAATGTTGCTAGGAAGCGTGATCACCCAGCGCTGGTTTGCATGGGCCCTTATCGCTGCTGTAAATGGTGCTTGCGTCTTGATCAGGGGTGGTGCGGTAAGAGTATTCTGGTGACGCCTGTGATATTTATAATAAGGATCCAAAGCATGCCCTGCAGATGTCATCCCGATGCCTTTGGCAGGTACCTTATATGACATCAAAAAGGTTGTAGAGAAGACAGAAACATATTACATTACCTTTGTTGAACAGGTTGTTGCTCTTGTTTTGTATTTAAACTTTTAGATGAGCACGAAGTTTTTAATCATACAGTGAGACTATAACAACGCACCAACGTCACAGCCAGCGTTGGCCATGACGTTGGTACTTCAAGCGTCCTACTTTCTCTATTGTCTGCTCTACTGTCTTTCTTAGTTGCCAATGAGCGGCCAGGCAGCCACACGCCTGGCCAGAAGGCAATCACCATGTTTGGAAGAACACTTCCAAACGTGGCACTTCAAGGACAATCATTCTTCTACATTTGGATTCACTATGAGGATTCTAAACCGGTTCAAATGAACCGCGGTTCACTGCTACGCTACGACACTTCAAGATACGATTCAAGGACTACTTAGAATCTAGTAAAGTGAAGTGCATATAATTACATAGGGTACCTAGGGAATGCTAAACTAGCACTACCTCGTAGCCGACAAACAGCTAACCATTTCAATCTCACTTTCCAATTTACCTTCTTCGAGGCACTTCAGTAGCCTCTCGCGCCTCGCCTTCGAGTCCTCTTCGTTGGACTCTCGCCGCCCTCCTCCGCATTCGTTCCTCGCCACGCGACTCTTCCTTCGTCGCTGTTCCTCTGCGCCGTGCTCTCACCAGTCGTCACATCTGGTAGCACTTGCTGTTTTTTTTCCTCCGGGTCGGTTCTTCTTCGCTATTCGCCATACGACACGTGGAAAGCCGCTCGTTGAGCGTGTGCCGTCGAGTTTTCGTCTCCTACTTCGTCGGATTTCTTCGCTGCGACCTCATATGCTACGGCTTGCCGTTTCGATTTTTGCGTGTGTACTGCACTAAGCGTCCGGTCTATAAGAACCGGATCCAGTTAGTACCCGCACCCCTCGTCGCTGTCTTATTTTCCCGACTACCCGTTTCGTCACTTAATCGCTGAAGTTTTCGATAACTCACCATGACTTCCTTAAACCCCCCCCCCCAAGGATGGTCTGCTGATACTATCACGCAGAGACTCATCAAAATGGTTGATAAGCAACAACAACTGCTTGAAGGCATGAACAAGCGTGCGGCGAAAATGGAAGGTATCCGCTTGCCAGAATTCCATGGCAAGATGTGAGAATCTGTGGATTTGTACTTCGAGCGACTTGCTCAGTACTTTGAAGCCAAAAATATTGATTGGCAAGACGATAACCAAAGTTCTCGAATTTTGGCCATTACTACTGCGAACTTTAAGGGAAATGCTACCGCTTGGTACAAGCTGAACAAGCGTGATATCAAGGACATGCAGGACCTCATGGCCAAGTTGACCGATGCATTTGTGCCTCCGGATTTGCAAGAGCGTTTGCGTGATCAACTGTACGCGCTCAAGCAGAAAAACTGTTCCAGCTTGGAAGATTTATCTCTCGTTTCCGTGAAGCCATCATGCAAGTCACAGACATGAGTGAGTTGGACAAGATCACTTACTTCACACGTGGACTCGTCAGTCCTACGCGTGAAGAAGTGCAGTATCGCCGCTGTACAACAGTGTCGCAAGCAATGAAGATTGCTTTGGAGTATGATCGATCGCATCATGTCCGCGGAAAGAACTATCGTCCAACGTTCTATTCGCAGGACCGATCACGCTACCAGTCCAACAACAATCAGCATCAACAGCAATCCACGCCTACGCGTGTTCAGGAGAACGAACCCGAACCAACGGAAATTGACTCCGGGAGTGCAAGAATTCGCCGTTCTACTTCTTCGACTTCGTCTCGAAAGAAATGTCGTTACTGCAAGAAGCCTGGTCATCTTATTGAGCAGTGCTTCAAGCTAAAGAACAAGGAGAAGTATGCTCGCCAGAATCGTCACGACCAGGCTGCCGCGAACTTCAATTCTTCTTCTCCATCTGCCGCTGCTGCTGCTGATCGATCCCCTATGACTCGCTCGGATGACGATGTTGAGGTTGTTGAAGTGGAAGAGATTTCCACGTCCACCTTGTCACCGATGCATCGTGAAAACGAACTCATTCGTAAACAAGGGCTTGTGATGGGAAACCTGTCGTCATCATGTTCGACAGTGGTGCTACGTGCAATGTCGTTCGCCCAGGGTTAGTCACTAACACGACTACTTCTGGTGTCTCACAAGTCACTCGATTCGATGGACCTTCCACTAAAGCTCGTTCTGTGAAGAAAGGTCAAGCGACGATTGAATTTGGTCGCTACCATTTCCGCAAACTCCAGGTCATGGAATGGCCTTTGGGATCTGCTCAAGATGTTATCTTGGGAAAATCTTGGTTTACCAAGTTCCAACCATGCATCGATTGGTGTTCACACATGATTTCGTTTCCAAATGGGTCTCGTGTAACTCCATCGCCAGTTGCTACTGAAGCAGCTGTGGAGATTGCTGCCGCCGACTTTAAACGCAAAGTAAAGAAGCACGTGTACGATGAAGTGTACCGTGTGAAGATTTGTGCGGTCATGCCAGTGAGTGACTCGACTCCTGTTCCGATCACTCAGCTGTTGAAAGAGTTTACTGACGTCTTTCCGGATACCCTACCGGATGGACTGCCTCCTTCGCGTCGTGTTAACTTTGAACTCAACATGAAACCTGATGCTGTTCCAAGTAACCGTGCTCCGTTTCGCCTGTCCAAGGTCGAACAGGATGCACTGGATCTCTTTGTGGCAGAGAAATTGAAAAATGGATGGATCGAAATTTCTGATTCTCCTTGGGTGTCCAATATCTTTGGGATTCCCAAGAAAGATCCTACTTCTGGGCATAAGCTGTCTCGCTCTGAGTGGGTACGCTCTGGAAACTCGACTTTGCCTATCCGTTGGGTCATCGACTATCCCTATGTCAGCTCACAGTCGATTCTTCCAAAGATTTGCTGCCGCGCATCGACGGACTCTTCGATCAGATGTCTGGCTGTGTCATCTTTTCCGTTCTGGATCTGGCCCAAGGATATCATCAGATGCGTATTGTATTCAAGAGTGGCAAGTATACCGCCTTTCGCACGCACGCTGAAACTTACCAGTGGTGTGTAGCTCCTATGGGTTTGGCTGGTATGCCTGGTGTTTGGTCTCGCCTCCTGAGAGTACTCTTTGCGAAGTATCGCTTTACTATTGTCTATCTGGATGACATTTGTATCTTCTCAACCAGTTTGGAGGAGCATGTTGAACATCTTCGTACGCTGTTTGAAGTTCTCCGCCGTGAGAAACTGTTCTGCCATCTATCGAAGTGTCACTTCGGCCAGTCTGAAGTTAAGTTCCTTGGCCATACGATTTCTGCCAAAGGACTTGCCGTTGATACTCGCAAGACAGAAACTATTGCGAAGTGGCCTACACCGGTGAACCAAAACCAATTGCAAAGCTTTTTGGGTCTTGCAGGCTATTACCGCCGTTTCATCCGTGATTACGCTAATCTCGCGTTGCCGCTTGGTCCTCTTGTCAAGAAATACCATGTCTGAAATTGGGGTCCAGAACAGTCTCGTTCGATTGAAGATACCAAGTCCGCTCTTCACGAAGCACCTGTGTTGAAGTTACCGGATTACGAGAAACGTTTCACCATGACAACAGATGCCTCTGGCTACTGTGTTGGTGGCGTTATCTCTCAAGCCCGTTCAGGTCAAGATCATCCGATCGCCTTCTTTTCGAAGAAGTAGGGACCTCACGAGATCAATTGGCCAACGCATGAGAAAGAACTCTTCGCTATCAAGCTAGCTCTGGAAAAACGGCGTCACTACCTCTATGGTCGTGAATTCGATATCTACACGGACAACAGTGCTTGCAAATGGTTTTTGCACCACCCGAGGGTTTCGCCTAAATTGGCTCGCTTTTTGACGTTCTTCGCGCAATTCTCGTTCAAGTTGCACCACGTTAAGGGTCATCTCAATGTGGTTGCTGACGCGCTATCCCGTCAACCTTCGGATATTGCGAACAATACCGTTTCTTTTCATCAGTGTACTCCACGTTGCTCCGCTCGCGCAGCTCGCAACCTGACGAATCGACGTGTAGTCACGGACTACCGCAGTCATAACCAACACTTGTTTCAACCGCCCTCGCGAGTTCAATTTCGTGGGGAGGATATTGCTGCTGGTTATTCCATTCGTCCTATTCGGAACGTGGCTGAAGCCTATCGCCATGTACCTATGGAAACTCCGCCCACTGTCGCTGCAGCCGAAAACATTGTTGTGACCACCAACGTGACCCAACAAGCCCAAAATTGGAGCTCGCTTGGTTGGTCTGATTCGGTTAACAGGGATTTCGCTGCTGGTTATCGCAATTGCCCCGACTATGGTGATCGTTTCAAATATCCCGAACTGCCGTTCGTCAAGCAAAACGGTTTGCTTTTCCGCAAATCGGAGACGATGATGCGTTTGTGTGTTCCGTACACTCGGGACAACCACCTTCGTAAGTCCAGCATCTCTTGCTTCCATGATTCCAACATTGCCGCTCATCCTGGAGCTCATTGAACGTACCTCCGCATTTCGCGATGGTACCATTGGCCCACTTTGGACCAAGATGTTCGTGACTATGTGTAAAGTTGCGAAATTTGCGAAATTTGCACTCGCTGGAAACACAGCAATGCTCGCAAGAATGGAAAAATGATTCCCATTCCGATTTCTGAGGAATGTTGGTCTGTAGTAGTCTCTATGGACTTTATCACGGGATTGCCTGACTCCCACGGTTGATGCAATCATGACCGTTGTCGACAAATTGTCCAAGCGCCCGAAGTATCGTGCGTGCAACCGGACTGATGATGCACAGAAGACTGCGTATTACTTCTTTGATTGCGTTGTTCGCCATCACGGTTTACCATCGATCATTATCAGCGATCGAGATTCCAAGTTCGTCTCCAAGTTCTAGTCATCCTTGGCTAATCTAATGGGAATTTGTCTGCGCATGACAACTTCTTATCGTGCTCAAGCCGATGGACAAACCGAACGTCAGAACTTGATTATGGAAGACGCTCTTCACTGCATGATATCGTACCACGGACGTGATTGGTCGGACCATTTCGGAACGATTGAGTATGCTCATGCTACTCTCGTCAGCGCGTCTACCGGTATGTCGCCCTTTGAAGTTGATACTGGACGCAAGGAGAGAAACCCGTCGAATCTTTTGAACAATCCAAGTTCCATGGCTCAAGTTCAGCGTGGTATTGTCGAATTTGCGAAACAGTTCCAAGACAAACGTCAAGAGATCATCGATTTGTCTAAGAAACATTTTCTCCAAGCCCAAGAACGTCAGAAGAAGTACTACGATAAAAAGAGACCATCGATCACGTTCAAGGAAGGAGATTTAGTCATGCTGGATACTCGTCGCATTCCATCCGCCCATGTGACTCAAGACACTGATGGGAAACGCTCTAAGCTCGCTGCTCGCAAATTGGGACCGTTCGAGGTCGTGAAAATGATCAACCCGAATTTCGCCAAGCTGAATCTTCCGCGAAGCATGGGTCGTCTGAACTCCACGTTCAATGTGGACATGTTGAGTCACTACGTTGAAAACCCGTCGCGTTTCAAGACTCGTCCTATTGCAAAGGCCTCCAGACTGATTATCGACGACAACACTGGTGAAACGATGCGCATCATCGAAAAGCTTCTTCGCAAGCGTCAGTTCAATCGCAAACCTGAATGGCTCGTGAAATAGCACGGATTACCGGATCACGAAGCGACTTGGGGACGCGAGAAAGACATCTGCCATGTGTCGCACTGAAAGGTTCTCGTTGCTGACTTCAGAAGCGTCAACGAGAAGTCAAGTCCGGGAGGATATAACGACGCACCAACGTCACAGCCAGCGTTGGCCATGACGTTGGTACTTCAAGCGTCCTACTTTCTCTATTGTCTGCTCTACTGTCTTTCTTAGTTGCCAATGAGCGGCCAGGCAGCCACACGCCTGGCCAGAAGGCAATCACCATGTTTGGAAGAACACTTCCAAACGTGGCACTTCAAGGACAATCATTCTTCTACATTTGGATTCACTATGAGGATTCTAAACCGGTTCAAATGAACCGCGGTTCACTGCTACGCTACGACACTTCAAGATACGATTCAAGGACTACTTAGAATCTAGTAAAGTGAAGTGCATATAATTACATAGGGTACCTAGGGAATGCTAAACTAGCACTACCTCGTAGCCGACAAACAGCTAACCATTTCAATCTCACTTTCCAATTTACCTTCTTCGAGGCACTTCAGTAGCCTCTCGCGCCTCGCCTTCGAGTCCTCTTCGTTGGACTCTCGCCGCCCTCCTCCGCATTCGTTCCTCGCCACGCGACTCTTCCTTCGTCGCTGTTCCTCTGCGCCGTGCTCTCACCAGTCGTCACAGAGACAACCAACTGCTTAGCATGAGGTTGTCTACATACAGCGAGCTGGTAAATACATAACTAAAACACACGCAAATTATACTTAGCTAATAGCGATGAGGGAGCCTATGTCAGCCAGCATGAGTTTTGCAATTGACGGTGTACCAATCTAACTCCATCAAGAGTCTTGATGGAGTGAAGGGAGCATATTTTTGCGATTTTTAGACTCGAGGCCCCCTGCTTTCCGGTAAGGCCCCCTTATATTTTGGGCCTGAAGTTGACCCAATAACGATTTTTTTCGCATTCGCTTTGATCCCATTTTTCTTGGCTGTACATGCTGCAATAGCTCGTTTCTTTTTTCAATGTGCTTGAAGTAGACGCCGTCTCTCTCGATTCACTTGGGCAGTAACTGAATGTTAATGCACATGTTATTATTATAATACTTCGTAGAACTTACTTATCTCAAAATTAAAATAAGTTCAAACTAATTTCACAATGTTACTTTTATTTCTTTTTAAAACTAACACAAAAAATCAACTGTCCTCCCAGGCCTCTAGTTTTTATGAAAAGCAGGTTTGTTAAAAAAATAGTATTATTGGCCGCTGTTAGCTTAGTGGGCGAGTGTAAGTTCTAAGTCTGGTGTCCATCGTCGATCTCCTTAATTTCTTTTTCGGTGACATCGTTATCCACATTACCTTCTTCCAGTAAGGATTTGGCTAATTCGTCCACGAATTCATGTGGAATGGAAGGTGACAGAGCATAGTATTCTGAAGATGCATGCTCCGTAGTTGCTGGGGCTTGAGACTGGTCGTAGCGACTGAATACGGAAAGCATTTGGGCCTGAACCGGATGGCTGTACAGCCCGCGACTGTCCTGGCCAGATGAGGTTGATTCAGACAAATAACTTACTGTGGTACAGTGTATACCATGCTGCTCGTGGTCTTTGCTCTCAAGCTCAGTTGGGGCCTCATTGAGTATTCTCCTGCTACCTTGTTGTACTGTCGAAGGAGGTAAGACTGGGATTAAGGATGTACCCGGATGAATGTTGTGAACATCTGCGCCCAGCGTAATATTAGCTGATTCTGGTACCGCCACATTGCCATCTGTAGTGACAACGACTTCATCCATAAGTGAGCTTACAGCCGGGTTCCTACGAAGGCGGGAGTTCCAACGCTTGAGTTTTTGCCGTAACTTTTGTGCGTGCGTCATGGCCTGCCTTGTCGTCTTGGTGCCGATGTACTTGGCGATAGCCGACCATGGGCCTTGAGGATACTTGGAGACCGCCACCCAGAAGAGGTGTTGCTCATGAGGTGTCCATCCCTTATTGGTAGACTGCGACTCCGGCAGATAGTGAAGTACTTTTCTTACTGCGAGTAGCTCTTGCATGACCTCCGGGGAGATCATGGCTCTTTGTATTGTGTTGCCGAGTGATCGCACAAGTACGCTGTAAAAAAATCGCCGATCCGAGCCAAACGAGCGTCTCGTCATACGTACTTGGATCGAGATCGCGGCAGAAAGTATCGTTTCCCATCTTGTCAGCCAAGTCGGCGTTGCTCACGACTCAAGGGCATTGACGTTACCATCACGTGATTGAAACGAAAGCCCAGGTTGGTTGCTGTAATCTCCTTTTTTACCTCGAGAAGCTACTAGCTGGAATGGTGCACTGTTGGGACATGGACGCCGAATCGAGCGAAGTGTGCTTTTATCAGATAGCAGCTTTGCGATTGTGGTAGTGCTCGACGTAATAATTTGTGTATTGAAACCCTGGTGGCATAAGAGTCAAAGTCCCACAACTTCTTTTGTGGAAACTTCTCGCTCGTGGCCAGACTCGGCTTGCGAGCTCCCCACTGTGGACTCCAGATCGCAATCCAGCTGCTCTCCAACCCAGTTCTGGACTTGTTAGTCCAAAAAGTCCGGAGATGGCCTCTCCTTTTACACTGTCGAATATCAAAACTGCAAGTTGCCAGGCTGCATCTGACATTCTTGCTGATCGATTGTCATACTGTATGCAAACGAGTCACACATGTGCATTGTAGCCTACAGTTTGTAGGAGCTGCTAAGCTCCATGTACATTATTAGAAGATAAGTTGTGTTCACACACAACAGGTCGCCAGGTTGTGGTGTATCGGCTGCACAATTCGACAAGGTGCACTGTGAATAAGAGAAATGGAAGCCCAGCAGGCCGAGTCTCCATCAGTTAAAGACGTAATTGTTCCAGTACTGACGAGTCTAGGAGAATCGATTGCGTACGTGGGTTCGTACGAAAGCACTCATTATTAGCTCTTGTGCAGCTTCCGGCCATACGGCATGCCTGTTCAGCGTCGGGTATATTCGGGAAGATCATTAGGCCAGCAGAGCTCGGCATCACGTTGGTAAAGCGTTGAATGGTGAGACTGAATCAGAACGTCTACTTAAATGAGACTGGAGATATCGGCTATCGTGTGCGACCAACAAAACAAAAGTATCCAATTCCTATCAGGCACGTCAACTTTGGATATTTGGGCGAGCCCATACTGTAAATTGCTACATGTCTAAAGTCTGATTAAAAACGTACACATGGGGTGGACTGGAATTCACAATCGTCCATTCAAACCTTGCGCGAGCAGCAAAACGAAAGTATCGGTCTCAAGAGGCACGAGTGATGGTCCTTCAATTTAAATATTCGGTGTTGCCTCGAGCACCGGTGCCGACTTGAAATGATCTCAGCTCAGGTGTGCATCTCCCAGTCTCACTCATCCATAGATTTAGGATGTCTGCATCGATAACATGACAGCGGACTGTTCGTAAACCAAATACTCCTTTTTTCTCTCGCCGGACGATGACCTATCTCTAAAGACTACTTCGTCTCTCCACCGTGGTCACTCCAGAGTGCATCTACCAATTCATCGAGCAGATTTCGACCAGGAAGCACAGGCTCGGAAATTGGATGAAGAGCAATAGTGTCTTCGTCGCCCTTTGTCTCAGCGAAGTATACTGGAGCTGCTGTAGGTATAACCGGACTGGTCTCGGTCGTGTGTGGCACATACCTCATAGGTAGGCTGTCGAATCCCGAACTCGTAGACACAACAGAGCCCGTCTGACTGCTTTCTACGTACATAGAGCTTGAACCGATGGAAGACGGTGACTGTTTCATTGCAGGTGGATGTTCAAGGCTGGATGGAGTCGATTGGACCACAGACAAAGGGCCATGGCTCGATACCGCGACGTTGATATCGGTCGTGAGGGAGGTACTTAAAGACGGACGCACAGAAACTCCGCCCATGAGCGAGCGTGCTATCGGGTTGCGATGAAGCCGCGAATTCCAGCGCTTGAGCTTCTGGCGGAGCTTTTGGCCATGTGTCATGGCCAGGCGGGTCGACATGGTACCGATGAACTCAGCGATGGCTGTCCAGGGTCCTCTTGGAAAGCGGTCGAGTGCCAACCAAACGAGTTGCCTCTCATGTGGGGCCCACCCGTACTCGGTAGCGGGTGAAACTGGAAGATAGTGCAGAACTCGTTGCACTGCCATTAGTTCATCGTGAACTTTCTTAGATATCATATCAGAGACTGCGAGGTACACTGCAAATCGGTAAGTGCATCGAAGTGCCAATATCGACCCAGCCGCTTTTTTTGACCAGCAAAATGGCCACTCAAAACAAGTATCCGTGGCAAAACTTTTGGTTTATATCCTAGAAGAATAAGCTTGAAATGTTGCAATAAAATCCAACTTTTGGATCTGGACATAACTGCCTTTTCGCAACTATTTGGGGAATAAAACTTAGGTCACAGATAGTCCGCTGCCAGGGCTCAGATCTAGCGGTTTCGATCGACGATAGACGGAGAGCCTACCGTGGCCTCAGTTCGATTAGTGAACCACAAGGACTAAGATTGGGACCACCGGCACGCAAGCGCCAACGGCTGATCCTGCTGCCAGCGACTACATGTAATTAGGGGCTGAAGGCGAAATCGATTGCAATTGAGTCCTGCCCCTGTGGCATAGGGTGGAACATGCTGGAGTCTCCGCCACGGAGTGCTTGGCGCTGCCCGTCGTTTCAACTTGGTTTCACATGTCAACTTGCCTGTCAAATCTTCAGAAAAATCTTTAGTATATCTTTTCTTGTTTAAGTTTATGTTTACAAGGTCATGATTTAATCAGCAATTGATACTTACTTAGACGAAATGGTAGAGTGATAAAATTCTGTGAGTGCTGGTCCTTCAACTTGATTGACGAACCAATGTACTCACTCAATTGAAGGCGGGGCAACAATAAAATGCACATCATTTCAGAAAGATCCAAACGGTACACCATTTAGAAACACCGAACGCAAACGGGCTTGGGTCACTCTTGTAGCTCGTCATGGTACGCTCGGGCTGGGGTGGTGATGCTGGTTGAGCTCGTTCAGGTCGTCATCTGACAGGATTTCGAGCAGATCATCGAGCAGATTTTGAGGTAATATTTCCGGGTCGTCCAAGAAGTCCGTCACCGTGACTTCTTTAGACGTTTCGGATAACATCAGCTCTACGACACGGGTAGTGTTCTCTGATACATTCAGGGGGTTGAGTCGTTCAGTAAACGAACTGCTTGAATGCAAGCCCATGCCGATCGTGGATGTGGCGACCATGCCGTTTGGTCCCACCATGTTGTACATGTAGTTGCTGGAGCGGAGACCATCCGTTTTGACGATGCTAACGTCATCCACCATCAACCCTGCGTTCAACTCGCCACCCGATGCCTGGGAATCACCACTTATCGGTGCGTCAATAGGTGGTCTCATGGCCCCGACTGAAATGTCCGCAGTATCTGATAGGTCAGCACTCGTAGACACGCTTACCCTGTCCATTAACATGCTCGTGGCGGGGTTGCTACGCAGGCGGTCATTCCAGCGTTTGAGCTTCTGGCGAAGCTTCTGGCCGTGGGTCATAGCCTGGCGGGTTGATTTGGTTCCGATGAATTCAGCGATTGTGGTCCAAGGGCCTTGAGGGTGTTGGGCAAGTGCAACCCAGAAAAGATGCTGCTCGTGTTCAGTCCACCCTTTTTCCGACGAGGCAGACTCCGGTAGGTAGTGCAGCACTTGGCGCACTGACAGTAGTTCTTGCATAACCTCGGGGGAGATCATTGATCCATATAAGAGCTCAAGTTGTGTATGTAGGCTTTGGCGAATTGCTGAGTGCGTGTACGGAATGCATAGCTCGTCTAGCGGCATACGTTGATTATCGCCTCGATACCATGTATCGCTCTTGTCCTAGTAAATATCCAAACTCAAGTGATGACTGCATCTGACCCCATCCAAATTAAAACTGACAAAATCCCTTTTCAGTCCAGCATTGTAGAATTTTGTATTGTAGACTGAGAAATGCCGTTGCAGACCGCACATCTAACACAACGTGTCGATGCTCACCGGACACCCAACGGTTCGGCCTTTGGCGCCACAGGGTAAACGGCGAAAGGATACGGATGGACATGTAACGCCAGGATAAGTGTTTCGCCAGCGGCGACATTGCGTGCCCCAACTCAAGAGAGACACAGGAACGATCATTTGAGCTGCAAAAGCCGATCAATTCAACGAGGCGACGGGAGGGATATTTTCCTCTTGTGGCTTTAAAATATTTGAGCGACAAAAATCTCAAGCTACAGGCATACCATACGTGCCACTTTTGTGTTGACCTTTTGGGTCGACAGCCCAGGACTTTATCGCTGCCGCCTGTTATTTGTTTTAACGAGCGAAACTGCGTTCTAAACTTGTTTAAAGCGGTTGGATGTGCCACCAGAGTGGTTCTGTTGCTCTGAATAACTTATTTGAAATACTGTAGTAACCTGTAAAAATCTGATTCCAACCAATTAGACAGCATCCGAAATTAGAGCAAAATGGTTGCAGTGTTAGGTCGTCTATGGGATGCCGCTGTGACTCTATTAGCGGCGCAAAGCCAATCGCAACCGAACACCAGCAGCGCTCCACCGGTGGAGAGGTCGGTAGAGGTCGGTGGCCCATTGTACTCCAACGTGCGCGGAGTCCCATGCGTGATGCCGCTTGTGACGCACGAGTTCGCTAACTCGTACTGGCATCCAGCCATCGAGCTGTTCAATGCACCACCATGCGACGAAGACTATTCCGTCGTTTATCTCAAGTGGTCGGCCAATTGCGACGCCGGGGTGCAATACGACCGCATTGCTGCCGTCTGGGTAAACGGAGTGGAGCTGCTACGAACTTCGACTGCCGAGCCGTCACGAGACTTCCGGGTAAATTGGGAAGTGGTGAAAGATATATCGTTGTATGGAGATAGCTTCAAGACCGGAGGGACCGTGGTGGTCGCTCTGGATAATATTGTGAACTCCATGTACACCAGCACCTTCAAAGTGAGCTTGTCGCTCGAGTTCTACCGTCCTCTCGACTTGAGCAAGGAAGTCAAGCGACCGGACCAGATTGCACCGATTTCGAGCAGCTCCAAGTCGTACGGGTGGTTCTCGGTGAAACCTTCTGCAACTCAAGCATGTCCACCGCATCGGATGGTGCAGTTGCCAGATAATACAGAGGAGCTTTACCTCGAACTCTTCTTGTCGCACCACCAGTGTGACGAGTTCTATTACTCCAATCCACCGGATCAATTTGCGGCCACAATCACGGAAAATTTGGCAAAACGTAGCAATATAAGTCGTGAGGATATTGGTGAAGAGATAAACAGCGCCAGCTGTGGTGCTGGTGGCGCCTTTCGGGAGGTACAGTTGCTTGTTGACGATCAAGTGGTGGGGGTGGTCTGGCCGTTCCCGTTGGTATTCACCGGTGGACTGAGTCCGTATTTGTGGAAACCGATCGTGAGTATTGGCGCGTTTGATGCACCGGCGTACATTTTGAACCTTACTCCGTTCCTCGGCAAGTTCCTCGGTAACGAATCTCGTGCTGTCGCGTTCCGTGTGGTTTACGGTGAAGCTTTCTGGCTGATCGATGGCAATATGTTGATTTTTCAAGACGCGGGGGCTGTACGCCCAACTCGGGTTAAAATTCTTCAGGAGCGCCTAGATAGATACGTCGAACCAGCCGTTGTCTCGCTGCCTGCGATGGGTGGGGCTGGAAACGGTAATGCAGCTGAGAATGATAAGAACAGCGCATTTTGGACCTCTGTCGCTCGTGACTTGTATATCAAGACCAGTGTGACCACTTCGACTGGTAGGAAGGTGTACACATTGCAGCAGCATTTTGACTTCACCAACACGCAGATGTACTCGTCCGACGGTTTGGACCAATGGTTCGAGAGCCGCACTCACGTGGATACAAAGATGTCTGTCACCTCACTACAACCAGATATCGACTCGAGCCAACCTGACAAGCCAGCCAAGGTACAAACTGTATTCGTCTCGCAGATGCAAGATTACCCTCTAGCCGGGAGTGTGAGCTATCGCCTTGGCGCAAATGGCTCGTTCGTGCTCGTGACACAGTTTGCGAATTCCTTCACGAGATCGACAGTCGTGGAAGGCGACGGTACTGGTCTCAAATTTGATTATAGACCACACAATGTTCACTCCTCACTGACAGCGTCCGCAGTGCTAGACTCGCGACATGGTGGTGGGAATGGCTCGACACGAGCTACGTATGCGTTGACATCTCCTTCTGAGGGCTGCTTTTCCCGGGTGGTCACTGCGGAATTCGGACACTTAACCGTCGACAACAGCACCACTGAATGTCACGCGTACATGTATGAATGAATGTCGTTGAAGCTCACTGAGGTTACCTCAGTAAATAACTAGACGAAAATGCTGCGTTTGGCTGGACACCTGATTTACAAAAAAGTTTCAATTTTTCGCGCCCCAGTGACTGAGAAGTACATGTAACAGCGAGACGGACATTTACACGATGCATACAGGCCTTGCGTCGCAGGTGAGCGCTGTCAAGCACACCCGATCTCCACAAGCTACTGGTGCTGTTTGCGAAACGCTGCCACCGCCGCGCGCATTGACTCCTGATAACCGTTGGTCAGCACGATATTATCGTCAGGATCAAACAACGCGGAGCTGTTTGACGACGACTGACACGTTTCGCACCTGTTACCTTCATTGCCAATAGTCTGACAGCGAAACACCTCCTCGTCCGCCTCCACAAATTCAACGAGGACCCAGCAGCCTTTCCGTGTTGTTCTTTTCAATCTCAGCTTTTGGGCTTTGTCGACAGATCGACTCAACGGCGGGAACTCCGAAAGCACCAACGGCGGCACCAGCAGCAGCTCCCACTGAGGCCGCCCCAGTCCCGCTTATCACGGCTGTGGCAACAGGTGCGGCCATCATCGCGTAGCCTACATAGCCCAGGCCAGCCATAGCCCCTGCACCAACAAGCATGGGACCCGTAGTCACTGCCAGCCCAGCTGCACCAATACTCTGTCGAGTCGCTGCTAGATTGCCCGCGGCGAGTCCTCCACCATTCACAATGACGGCTGAGGACGTAATTCCTGCCGCAGTTGATCCGGCTGCAATGCTACTCGACGTAAAGCCCAATGTACTGACGACAGCCGATGTTGCCCCCCAGAGACTGGAGCCAATTGCAGCCCCGGTGGCCACAAGGGGTGGCGAACGCTGTGATAACTGCACCAGCAGTAGACGTGAGTCGGGCAGCGGCAGCAGATCCATACGAAGCAGCATCTCGCACCCAGCGCTCTTCTGTCGGCATGAGGGACATCGCCAAAAGTTTGCCCTCTCCATTTTTGTGTATCTTAAAAGGTCACTAAATCAGATGTGACAGTGTACCTATTTTTTGTCCGTGTTTGTTCTGACAGTTCATTGAGCATTCATTCATATGTAGCAATAATTCATGCTGTATTACCTAGGTTTACCTATCCTTTTTACGTCTACCGACGACTTACCTGAAGCACGATTTATCTGCGTCCCTTACTCCTTGCCACACACCACGTACCCGTTCATCGAATGGTCCCACCCGATTTCCAGCACTATCTTCGTCTCCGGATCGAACAGTGCCTTGTTGGTGGCCGACGAATTCAAGAAGGCGTTGCGTGCCTTGTAATCGTCACCGAAAGTGTAGATCACGGGCTTTCTTGAATCCGGCGATATCTCAACCAGAACCCACAGTTCCTTTTCCTCGTCTTTAGCTTCAGTCACTGCTACATCAGTTACTTCACTCGGTCTGCTGGACAAGTGCGACTTCAGTACAAATGCCGCGCCGCCGATAGCGGCTCCTCCGGCAATGAGACCCACACCGATAGACGTCGCCAACCCGACAGCCCCAATACTCTGCATCATTGCAACGGCACTGCCACTGGCCACACCGCCCCCGTTAGCGACAGCCGCAGCCGACATCATCGACGCGGCTGTGGATCCGCCGGCGATGCCTGTCGTGGTGAATCCGATAAAGTTGACAGCGGGCATAGCGAAACTCCAGAGACCCACTCCAGCAGCTGCTCCAGCTGCCACTCCTGCCGCCGCGGTTTTTGCTGCATCAGGGCCAGCACTACTTTCAGGCTCGGGGTCGGTGGGTGCAGGCATCTTCGACATCGTAGCAAGTACGGGAATGAGACTCTGTCATTGTTTTGAAAATCAATGTTTCCACGGAAAAACCACCTAACCACTTTCCATAAACCGCTGTGAACGATGAATGTTGGTTAACCGTCGCTGCTTTGTACGTAATAATAATAAAAACATGTTTGTCAAAGTGCCTTTTTAGAAACAAATTATTTTTGTTATCAACATTAAAAATAAAGCTGTTTTTTTAAATACTGCTTTTTTATAAACACACCCTTTTGCTTTCGGCATGACTGGCGCTGTCGTGGCAGGTGACTAGAGGGGGAAACTTCAGTTCACTATTGTGCGGAAAACGGGGTCGTTTTCACTACAGAATAGTGATAGTGGAAAAAGCATACGCAATCACGTTACTTTAGAGTTACTTTCATGCAGGAGCGAGAACAAGAATTTCACCTATGCCAGGCGCAGGTGAACGTCACAGAGGACCAAGCCGTTGGTACAGACCAGTCGATGGGAGCGCGTTCACGCTGAATCACCTTTAATACATGTGTGAGCACGTTGCTGCTGCCACTGGTCAAACATGTACACCACACTGTTTTCGGTAAATATGATGCTAATTTAGGATGTTCCAATCATGCAAGATACAGCGAATTTATTCGTACAATAAAAATAGATGCGAAGGTATCAATTATCAAAGGGTAGATTGACTCGTGGTTCAACCTGTGGCAAAACAGATTGACTTGTGGCAGGACCTGTGGCACATACTCCTTAAGCCATACCGACATCAACATGGGCATCAATTATAAAAAAAGTGGATACCCCTTCAGCTACTAGCTCAACATTACATGTACTCAAGTGTATCAATACAGTTTAAAAAATTGTCACAGTTGTTGTTGCTCTGGTCACCGATTTTGAATTTTAAGTGTCCCATACTCAGCGCTTATGAAGCCTTTGCAAGTTCCACAGCAGTATTTGCGTTTGATTACATAAGCGTAGCGAGTGATTCCGTTACAAGAAGTAGCTTGCTGTGACTAAGACTTTTGATCGAGTTGATAAACGGTTTACTTTTTTTAGCACGAACCCGTCGCGGAATAATATCAGACAGCTTCTCTAGCGAGATGGGCAGATAAGGCTCAATATTAGATAAAAGCTTGTTATGCTGGTAAGTGAAATCAACCGTCTAGGCGGAGGTAGTTTTTCGTACATCATGAGGTCTGGCTACTGCGTACGAAGCCGGTTCGAGATTCTAGTGTTTCTGGAATTCTTCTTCGGCTGATGCATTTTACGATCCACAAATTTACACGATATACTTGTGTACGTACTTGTTTCTAGTTTAGCAGCTCGAAGTAGATGAGTATTGAGTGCGGATCTCAAATATGCGTATGTCTCGAGCACCAGTGAATTAAAGGTTATCTAGATAATATGTGTATTTTTTATTCTGATTCCAGTTCAAGTCTCTCATACTCAGGCTTACGAACTGCTAATGTGATGGTATCTACCTCCTTAAAGGCCTTACTCATGTATATGTACCGACAAAAGGCTAGCTCTTCAGCGCTCATTTCTGTCATTGCTAGACCAGCAGCGAAGCATCGTACAAATGCCACGACTGATACTCCACAGTTATGTGCATCGAACTACTGTACATCTTTACAGTGTTTTTCTTCCATGCGCGCGTACTTGCCCTGAAGTAAAGCCGCGTAGTTTTCTTTGCACACCTTGTTGAGGAATGCGTGTACTTGCCGCTTCTGCTGAGGATCAAATAATATCCTCGTATTTTTTTTCATCTCGAAGTCAAATGCACACCAGTGATTAGTATTATAGTTCACAACACTCACCACCTTATCGATTCCATTTCGAAACAATTGCCTATCGGCAAACTGCTGATGACGAGCTTGCGTTTCTATTCCGAACATTAAAGGGTACACCCATTCAGTACGCTCATCACCTTGTGAGATCGCGATCATCGCTTTGCATGCAATAGATATACAAATATCTGAAACCCAGGTAGTCCCGCTGAAATCGTACAAGTCGGTTGCTGTGGCGGGCACACCATATACGGTCATTTTAGCGCTAGGTGCAATAATTCTCACTGTTTAGGCCAAAACTCAAATATTAGCACGAAGTTGTGCGTCAACAGGTACTTCATCTGGTTGTGGTGTAGCGGGATCAGCAAAATCTGCGAGATTTCTGGATCGGACTTCCCACCAGTACCCAGACACCGGCTAACGGAGGGGTCCCCCGATTATCCGTGGTCTGACGAACTTTTCTCACCTTGTGTACCCGTCGGTAGGGCGGGATCTTGCTCCTCTGGTAACTGCAGAGGTGTTCAAGGGGTGAAGCTTGAATGTCTCGGCGAGACGTGGGGATTTGGTAGAGTAGTAGTGGAAGATCTACACTCTACGTCCGATGTAGGGTCCAGATCACAAGCGAGTCCTTCGAGCTTGTAAGATCTGGCGGTTTTGATCTGAGATCCGACCGTAGGGTTGCCTTGCGGGTGTGTTCCCTTGCCTTTAAGTTCCTTTTCGTCGTACTTGCCGCTTCCTATAGCGGGATCTTGAGAGTTGAGAGGCGATAGGTATACCCAGCCAAGTAGTAAATCTGGTTAGCCTTAGATCTGCACTCGTAGGATAAGTTCACTAGGTGGTATGATCTGGCCAATATATTATCCAGGTATCACAACCAACGCTAGTTCTACTATAGCCAACCTTCTATTACCCCGTACGGCCTAAGTAATCCGGTTTCTTGCGAGCAGGAAGGCACTTGTGAAGTACAATGCAAATTCGTCTCTGATTTAAAGGTTAAACCTATACCAGCCTGGATCTCTATCTCCTCTGTCCTTTACTCGTCAAATCGTTTGACAGGCCTGGCTACTTATCCTTTCTCTCCTTGGTCCATCTCCCCAGCTGTATCCGCACCTGACTTCCCCAGATACGTGGCGCAATTACCATATTGTGGCCGATCATGGATCCACCCCAATCAGGAATACCCCCGATTAGGAATTGTTTTGGATCTTGGTTTCGGGTCCCGGGCGATCTAGATCGCCCAGATATCCATCTTACTCACTCGGATCTCGGGTCTCACTATATCCAGATCTCGGCCCTTGCAGTCTTCCACTTGGGTCCTAGTTAGCCTCGCCGCCTCCCGTCCAAATCGTTAAAGCTTCTGCCCCGATCCGTCATCCGCGGATCCAGATCCTTGTACTCGGATCGACCATGTCATTAATCTCAAATAGTGTCCAGCTGTCACTTTCCATCTTCTCACTTCTCGAAAAGCACTTCACCACATGGTAGTAGGTCTTCTATTTCCCTCACCCAGTCCCTTGTCGCGTTGCGTCTCTCGAAACTATCGAGAGCATTGTAGAGTTTGTTCATGACACCAATATCATCTGCTGTGAATTCCCCAGCGCCAAATACTGCTACACACAGCTGTTCTGATGCGCTTTGGTGCTCAGTTGGGCTCCTTTAGATTTTGTAGAAGTTGTCTAATTCTCGATCACAAGCAACCGCAATATTGCGCTTTAACAGCATTCTGGATGGAGCTACAGTGTCGTTTTCCCGGAGTATCAATGTAATGGCGGGGTAAAACGTATCAAGTCGGTGGATAGGATAACTCCCAAGCAGATCGAGAACATTAACAGGTGGATGGCCCTCCTCAGGAAAAACCATCGTCTCCAGCTCTCCAACAGTCCTGTTACCACCCAACTTGAAGCGATCAACACGTTTCTTAGTTTCTGATATTGAAACTTAAGGATAAAAAGCCCGCTACTTTCTTTTTTCCCCTGGAATTTCCATTTCCTCGCGTGCCTTCCTCTATTCGAAAGCGTGGCGGGCTCATGATCTTGCTATCCGGAATTGTTCCGAATTTCTTACACGCTTGACCAGATTTGGAGCTACGCCGTGTTGTATTAGGTATCGAGTTACTTGAGGTTTCTTTCTCCGAGGCGGTGGCTGGTGAATGCGATGCCACACTAAATACCACCGTCTCAGTATCCGGTAATGACAAACCCTTGCTAGTTAGTGTCCCCTGACCTGAATATCCGAAGCTCGAAGGTGCGTGTGGAGAACGTTGGTTAAGCTTTTGTTGTTCGCGAGCCATATCATGGACTGCTTCTTGTACTTTAATTTCGAATAGTCGCTCATTATTATCTCGTCGATTTCCCTCAGCTTCAATATTTGCTTTGAACTTTTCTTTCTGAACCTCCCCACTGTTGCCACTTCTCCAACCTGGAGTATCATTATTGGCCCATTTATTATATATTGGGTCGGTCTTGAGCTCATTCAATACGGCGCGTAGGTCATCGGAAAGTTGAGATAGTCTATCTCCTTCGTGAGACTCACCCCACCCTTCTGGAGCCGTGTCTGGATGCCGTACAACAGGTACAGCAGACTGCTTGACAACTGTAATGAATTCTTCAAGCGAATTCATACAGTTCTTAAATTGACAAGTTCCTAAATCCACCATAATGTCGACTAGATGTTTTGCAGCATCGGAGCAAATACGATATTTATCGCTGGGCTCCAAGACACGTTGATCGATTGCACTACTGTGAGCATTTTTGGTGTTGGAGTACTGCTCAAATGGTACACACGACGGTACCTCGGCATCATCCAATTGTCCTCCTCGTTATCTCCACCGACGGTGAACACCATCAAGAGAAATTATAGTTCTCTTTTTAATCTAAGTGTAGACACCGGAACAGACTGAAATGAGTAGATTCAGGAAACATGTATGTTCTGGCATACTACGATCCAGCTTTCTCAAGTACATGAGGTGTCGGCATGGGAGAAGTTGCCTCCGATGAAAGAAGCAGGATCACGTTGTATTTTCGATGTCTGTTGTATACTAATAGCTCCAGACGACGTTAAGCCAACATCGTAAATATCATTAGCAATGTGGTGGTGAACGTAGGTCGTTCCTGGCTTCACAATATATAAAAGATGTAAAACAATGTTTATATCTAAATGCTAAAAGGTTGTACTCACATCAGTTGCGAAGACATACTCGAGATAAACTAACTCAGTGGCATGCACTGAAGCTGATGCTAGACGCGCTGACATTTCCTCATCGTAATCTTGGTTTACCTTGATCCGCATATCCTAGCAAGCATGTACATGTTACATATAATCACTTGTAGTAGTCTGGATGCACTGCCAATATTAATCCGCATGTCGAATTCATCTTCTTTCACCGCCTGGCAAATAACAACCGTTTGAATACTTTGGTCCAATGGGGTTGTCCTGGTTAAATGTGGTTTAATTTTCCCCCAAGCAGATTCGAGACGGTTGTGTGTATTGTTGCCTAGGTGCGGAATTCTTGCGCGCTCGTAGTCCACTCATTTAGATCTGCAATTGTCCCAGTTCTCGTCGTAATACGCCAGAAATGGGCTAAATTCCCGTTCTGGAAGGGCCGAAATCATAAAACTGCGAGCATTGTCGTATTCAGCCTCGGATCTTGCACTTACAAGCAACCGAAAGATTCCTTTCAGAGTTTCGTGCACGTCGTTTTCGTAGCGGTACTCTCTTAGACGTTCCTGAAGCACCTTGATCACGTGAAAACGGCATAATAAAACTCGTGCGTCAGGGAATGCACTTTGCAAAGCACCTATCTCAGTAAGATCCTTGCCGACCCAAATGATTCGAGATATCAAAGATATATTTTTTTAATTTTGCCTCTATAGTTGGTATGATCGAGCTCAAATGCATCTTACCACGATGACAGCGATTTTTTTCCATGCCGGGTTCACCTCTTTTAAAGCGGACGCGACATCGCTGAAATTCTCTACCGTCTCTCGGCTAATAAATAAGTGAAGAACAAACTGACCTTTGCCAACAGTGTCATGCTCCATAAAGCTAAATAATTTGTACTTTGAGTTGTTTGTTCCTAACAAGTAGCACATTCATAGTTTCAAATTGAAAAACTATGAAGGACAAGCAGCGGGGTTTCTCGAGAAAATGCGCTCTTTTAATTTCGTATTTCACACCGAGGTGCTCATTATGATTCTGAAGAAGATTAATACTATCTCTGAATATCCCCAAAAAAGAAGACGTAGACGTTGTCTCCGCGGTACGACTTGTGAAACAAATTCAAAGAGAGTTTGACGACATGCGACTCGGTCGACTGCCAGTAGAAGACGAATATAGTTTCGAGAAAACCGGATATCTGGAGTAGGTGTGGTGTTCGCAGTAGAGGCATGGGTAGAACTGGTATTCCTGGTGCTGATGCGTCACGAAACACCCCAATTCGAACAGAGGAGACACATTACAGGGAGGACGTGTACTTACTGTCGTAAAAGACATTACCGAAGAGCTCGAACGTCGGTTTAGTGATGAAATACTTCAATTCAAGGAGCTTTGTGGAGGAATAAGTTCAAGAAACAAATTTAAATCATGGAGCCCAGAATTAATTTGTCGCATTGCCAGTGACTATTATTCAGAAGATTTCATTGGACGCCTTGACACACTTCGTAGTGAAGCGGTACAGTTCGCTGCTATTGCGATTTGCGATTCACGCTTCGGTTGTTTTAAGTCGTTGGAGAGTTGTGCGTTGCAATGGTGGAGACAGGCCAAACTCAGCATACCCTTTGTTATTCAGAGTCGTCCGAATCGTTTGTATTCTACCTGTATCGACAGCGACGGTAGAACGCTCATTTTCAACTATGAAACTTGTAAAAACGCGCTTGAGAACAACGATAAGACATGAATGGTTGTCAGAAATCATACTACTTGCCGTCGAAAGAGATCTGTCCGCTACTATTGACCGAGAAGCCTCACTCGACCTATTTAGTACCGCTGCTGGTCGCCGCATTGCTCTTTAGCCTGGTTGATATTCTAGTCGACGATTAATACAATGCACTTTTTTACGACTATATCATGAATCAGAATCGGGATACCAGCCAGAATTTTAGGGGGGGGGGGGGGGCTTAATGACCCTCGCTCCGCCACTGGTTTCTATCAATGACACAATGTGACACAATGATTATTTTCATTTAAATTCTTTTAGTGAGTTGAATCCACCATAAAAACTTCGGGGGAGACGTCTAGCATTTGTCGCATTTTGTTTGTCTGCAGTGTAATACATCGAGCAAAGTCCTTGCTGTCCAGATACATACGGGAAACGTTCCCTTATATGGCTGCAAACATGCGAAGAACTCGCTTGACACGATACGCCAGTGTACCCTCTCTTTCCTCAAGCTTGAAACCCTGAGCTATGTTGTGAATGTCTTTCGAAAACTTTGCTTTTCCTAACAAAGTTGATATCAAACTAGAGTCAGATAGTTAGTTAACAAAGTAGGAGCAAAGTTAAAAGAAAAAACCTGAACGTTTACGTAGGGCCTGCAAAATTCTCTGCACGGTTGATCCTCCATCAAACATATTTCGTGCAATCCCAAGAAGTGACGGGTCCACATGTTTTTGTGATTTTCAGCATATGCCCTGTAAACCTCTCGATTGATTTTGTGATTGTGGCGTACATCGCAAGAAGTAACGACAACCTGGAATCGCACCGATCCATCACTAGTAGGAGCCATCTTGACACGGACTTGATCTGTTGCCGGACATTCGATTCCACGATATGTTTGCGTTTTTCTTTTTTTTTCTTTCCTGCGTAGTGGTGATTTATTATTATTACCGTCGAGGGACATTGCATTTGCATAGCAGGGACAAATTAAATGGATAATTGAGACAAATCATATCCATCTCTAGCAATTTAGTTCGTGACAAATCAATGGCTAGGAGTTATAGAAACGCAGCGCGCAGTAAAGAAACGGGCTGCCGACGCTTTATCTCGTGCCACCCACTTCCAATAATCACGTCAATATGGCCCGTGGGGCTCCACGAACGCTTCCTGTGTCTATACCAAGGCTATTCCCCGAAGTAGTGCTTGACCCCGACCTCGCCCATGTCAACATGCAGTCGCGCCAGGCTATTGTACGTGAGCAATCGCGTCAAAAGCGGCAGAAGAAGCAAGAAGAGACAGCAGAGCTGCATACTCGACAGCGATCGCGACGCAAAAAATAGAAGAGATGATGATGGCCTACCAGAAAGCCCAGCTTGATGCTGAGAAAACCTCTAAGAAAATTGAGCGCCTTGAGAGGAAGCAAGCAGAGCAGAAGCGCAGCCTTGATCAACTGCGACTGGCTGTCGAAGCGGGCGCGTGTGAGGTAGCAGAGGAGGAAGAGCGTCGGCTGCGTAAGGTTGCTGGCTTTGGCAAGAAAAAGCCCAGGCTAACTGAAGCTGAAAACGCCGTTATCGAATCTTTAGTGGGGACAATGACGCAAAAGGGTATTGCATCAAGGGTTGGTGCTTCTCAGAGCATCATATCACGTCATGCACAAGGGAAACCTGCTCAAAGACGAAAGTCGGGATGTCGGCGGAAGCTGTCAAAGGAGATGCTTTTCGCTGCCACACGTTTCCAATTTATTTTCAATACCGTGTCTCTTCAACGGGCATGCGCGTTTATAGAACTCGCTTACGGCGTTTCGTTACGACAAAGACAATGTTGCGTCGCCTCAAGACCGAAGCTGGCTTCAGACTCGGGGACTTTCGTCGGTTTCCACGAGCCCGGAATTCGGATCGAGCTGTTGAGGCTAGGTACGAATATGCAACGACGATGCCAACTAAATTTGGACAGAACACTCTCTATGAAGCAATTTATTTCGATGACATGAAATTATCAAGATGCACGAAACGGAAAGCATGGACTATTCGAGGCTGGATCCCGACTGTTCCTGATGAGCCGTACAGTACGAACCCCGAGCATATCACGCTAATGTATGCTGCGTCTCCTTCATTTGGGACCCTCCATTTCGAAATCGTCGAAGGCAGCGTGACTGGTGAGACTTTCCTAGCGTTTATGAAGGAGATGATGGCTACCTATATGAGAAAGGGTCTAGCAAGCAGAAAGCGTGCTTTTATTATGGACAACGCGTCAATGCATCACCGAGGTCCTTTGAACGACTACATGCATAGAACCGTGGTTAGCGAAAAAAATTGGACTTGAGTTCTTGCCAATTTACTCTCCCTTTCTCAACCCATTGGAGGAGATATTTGGTCTATTAAAATCACGTTTGTGGAGAGCCCGATCGGGCGCTGCTGTCACGGACGAGAGCACAAGTCAGCTTAAGAGAAGTCTGTCCGAGCAAATACTGCGCATTACTAGTGACGATGTGCGCCAGTACTATTTTCACGTCGTGAACTTCCTTAAATTTTCTGAGGACCGCACTCCTCTGTTCACACAGCAGCTGTACGAGGCCAGCCACGAGGGAGACGAAGTTGGTTTGTGTCCTATGCTTCCAGAGACTGTTGAGCGGTTGTTAGACAGTTATCTACCTCATTGCTACGCTGAGTTTACGCCAGAAGCCCAGGCTGACCTAGAAGAGTCGTTTCGCTGCAAACGTTTGACGATGAATATGACCGACAGTATTGTTGCAAGGCAAGCTGGCATTGATCCTCCCAGCGCTGATAATGATGATTCGGAATGGCGTCTTTAAGAAAAATAAAAACTATATAATTTCATACTATGCTTTTTGTAAAGGAAAAAAGGGGACACAATTATCCGCTTAATGTGTTGATGCAATGGATAGGATTTGCTCGATTATCCATTTAATTTGTCCCTGATATGCAAATGCAATGTCCCTCGACGGTATTATTATTATTAAATAAGTAAAATGGAACCACGGAACCGAGGCTTTCCTGAATGAACACACACGTAAGTGCGAACGTAGATTGGTTTATTATCTTTTTCATCATCGCGACTTGTAGGACCACAATAATCAGGATAAAGCCTGGGTTTACCGGTCCTGCATCGGCTTGTATTCTTCTTCTTGATGACCGCAATAGAAACTGAAGTTCGAATTCTGGTGGGAAAAAAATAGAAGGAAACTCAGACGTAAAAGACAACAAAGCACTGCACCGAAGTGGCTGATACGTTTCTTCAATGCACTTGTCGGAAAAGGCAGTGAAATCGTCCCACGTTGAAAAAATTGTAGTAGCCGGTGCGATACACTCTATAGTGACAGCTTCGTTGCCTGACGCCGACCTGTTTTCCTCACTGTGGATGCTGGCGTCTTGAAGGTGCGTACCAGCAAGCAGAATTCGTTCGCCAATCAGAACTGGTCTATCATGGCCGCCATCGCTCATTTCTTCCGGTCAAAGGCTGTTGTGCGCGGCGAAGTGCGCGGCGGCCAAGAAGGTGGAAGTTATGGTTGTGGCAAAAATAGTATTTGAGAGATCGTAATTTAAATTCACCTTGCCATACTAGTGGAGACCAGTGGCGTAATGCCACGGTCAGATACAGTCAAGTAAATCATCTGTTTTTTTACCAGTGGCAGCAGCCACTTCGCAAAGTTGTATTTCAGAGTTTCTTGGTGCAAGGTACGACTTTTTTAAAAATGGAACCCATTAAAATTAAAATGGCGTTTCAGCAACGTTTTTTTTCGCGTACCAGCTCGCATTACTTCAGGATCTATGGGATGCCACGAGGCTGCGCCACGGCTGGGATCACTGGTAAACAGTGGGGAAATGCTACGTGAAGAAAAAAACTGGTACATGTATTCCCAGCTAAGTCGAAGATGATCTAGCTCGCAGTGCGGACAAAAATCGAGCGTAGAATGGGGCTCACGAAGGTCCTCTTTTGGATTTGATCATTTTGAGGAATGCAATCTTCACAACTATTATAAGTGAACGAACGATGGGCTGGACTCAGCCCCCACGTAGCAATGGCCAATATTAACGCCCCCAATGCAAAAACAATCCGAAGACCATTCCCTCACAAGAATGATTGTAAATTGGTGCAAGTTGAAGTTAACAGAGTGATGATCGACTTGCTGATTCCATACATGTACAGCTTACTGTTTTCTCACGCGGAGTGACGTTGTAAATTATATGTCAAAACCACGACGAAGAAATCCTTCGGGACAAAACAGTTGTTGTGCAAATGTTTCACCTGAATCCTTGGTCGCTAGAGCAACCAGAAATCTGGCATCATGGTCAACCAGACTATTTAACATTGGGTCAACAATCAGCTTACAACAAAATGTAAGCCGAATGTTGAGCGAGATAACAAAACGCGAGTTACGCAGTACCGTGAAATTAATCCGGTGAGGGCTGTCCATACCGAAAGGTATTCCCAGTAATATCTCTATTATGAGTTCTTCTTGGTCACATCTTAGGGGATCATAGATACTGCGATCCGCAAGGAGGCCTCGCAAAGGTCCGCATCGACCGAAGCTTAAAGTGCCATTAATAATTGTTGGTCGTCGCTCATCGTGGGCCCACAGTGATACTTGTTAGACCAATGCCCTACTCGCTTGGGTGATACATAGGCATCGCAGAGCTCATCTCTGACGATGCGTGAGTCTTTCCATCCGACAAGAGCGGCGGGCTGCTCATTCGATGATGCGCTGTTTTCTTGGCTGGAGCTGCTGGTGTAGAGCAGACTCCGAGGACACTTGATCGATCTGACACGACCAACGAGCTGCAGGTGGCCTCCACGCTTGTATTACCCGAAAGCACCGGCAAAACAGTAACATCTTGCGCAGCCCATTCGGCGTCGAAATAGCCCTCAACCTCCTCTTCCTCCGTGTACGTCAGTTTGGACAGGGTTTCGGGGACCTGGTCGCGCTCAATGAAAACTTCAAGCGCCAGTGTTGCCTTTGGTGCCATACTTGCTAGTTGACTTCACTTCGGTAATTCTGCGAGTGGCGTCTAACAGCAACTGTATTGGGACAGTCATGATAGCCTAAGTAGTGTGGGTTTAAATGACGACTCGACAATTCTGGCCACTCGGCATTTCTGTCGCAAGAATACTTGGCTGTCCAGGCTGCATTCCAGCACAGCAACACGCTGGGGCCGAGTGAATTGTTTTCCTGTAATGCAAAACCAGTATCATAAGGCTATCGCGTCAAGGTCACGCGTTTTGGATATTCTGTGGAGTCGGGTGACATTATCATACTCATTGTACAGACTTCAATACGTGTATTTATCCCTAGGTAGCAAATTGTTTTCAATGCATGTGCTCTCTTAAGGCCGCGCAGGACGGTTTGTTGACACTCGATTGATCAACAGTTCAGAAACCGCCAAGTGCCTTGTCAATAAAAAAGCTCCGGCCTGGTCAGCTCCGTCTCCGAAATCTCACCACCAGAGCGGGATTGCTCTGAGGTTGAGCTGGCCATTGGTCCGCACCAACTCAAAACTGAAAAAAGCAAGTAGCTGGCTGAAACTCCTGTGCCGTCGTGGGCCACGAGTGGCATGTGCCATTTATGGTCAGTAAGCTGTTGTTAAAACTAGTAAACATGCATCCGCTTTATCAGCGCGAGGATCCTTGCTAATCAGTCACAGCCCAAGTACAGAATTGGTGAGAAGAGGAATTGCTCACTACGTGCATGATCGTTGATCTTCAACGTGAGTTGGTGTCACTTTCCCTCTCTTTTTGTGAGTATCATCGCCGCAGCTATCCTGCCCTTTTCCTTGAAAAAAAAGTTAATATCCGCCAGGAAAAAAAAATGAAAAAATCTATTTCGCAGTTCGAAGAACTGTGTTAGTTGGCTTTTTGAGATCATGCAACGTTCGTGGAACTTGTCTCTTGATTGCAAAGTTGCTGAGCGGTCAACAAAACCAGGCGATTTTGAGATCATGCAACATTCGTGCAACGTTTCTCTGAGGTTGCCTTGCTCGCTGCCTACAAGTACAGGCCAGGTGATTTTGAGAACATGCAACATTCGTGCGACTTGTTTGAAATTGAAACAAGTTGGTTGCAAAGTTGCTAACACAGTCAGCAAAACGTGTTCTCATCCGCAACCACAAGGATTCACAAGGACATGTGATACATTAGCCTTGTATAGTGACTGGGTAGAAGCTTCTGGCGGCAAGTCGGTCTTGCGACTGGGCTAACGCGCGCTCCAGGCATATCTAATAACTACACGGTACTACGGCTGAAGTAGTATGTAGTAGATGACAGAGCTCAGTTCTCAGTGATTAGTGGTGTGTTCATGTAGAGCTTGTAGAGATCTGCGTTTGCGCAGATGTTCTTGTATGAGCCCTAGCAGAGTTTTGATGTTTGCTTTTTGCTCGAGTTCAAAACAAGTTCGACTTGTAAGAGAATGCTCGCTGAGCTGCAAAACCAGAAGTGAGCGTGAGAGAGCACGCCGTGCTGTAGACAAGAGCAATTTTATTATTTGATATTGGTATGCGGTGTATATTACTTTAATTACGGGAAAAAAATCAAATTTGCTGTATTTATTTCTATGGTTTACGAGCTAACAAATAGACCCATTCTAAAGGCCAAGACCATAAGGAGCACACGCGAGCCCTTTTGGTTTGGACTGGCCCGGTAGAAACTATTCTAGAACTGGGCCAACGAGCGCCGAATGTGTTGAATGTAAGTTTCTTATAACAACTACTGATCACACATTTTATTTTAATGTTTGCTATCTTATTAGCTTTGTCCTGCGTGTAATGATTTTGGGTGGAGGTAATCGATACAACATCAAAACACAGGCAGATGCTGCGGCTGCGAAGCAGGCGCAGGAGATGCACGGCGAAAGATAAGCATTTAGATGTGATGGAGTGATGCGTATAATAATTTTGTTAGAGGGCATGGAACGGGAGTATGTGGTTAACATTACAGAGGTGAGGAAGATCGTGCCGACAAATTAGTGCTTGAGATCTAATAGTGCATATCGAGAAGTTTGGAAATTTATGACTTGGCTGACCTCATTCAGCTGTATCGTACGACGGAGGTGTGCAATCAAGTGTGTAAACGAGGTGAGGGCTCCACAGGTTTATTCGAACGGTTGATACTAATCGTCGCGGCCATATCAACAACAAAAAATCTACGAAAACGATAAATGACTTAATCTCATTAAAGATGTTTTTAAGTACGGAAAATAATTCATTTATGTCCGAACTTGTACTTAGATGCGAAGCGGATGATGACTTGTAAACTGTATTGGACGGTTCAACCCCCGCTGTGGCAGGCAGCCACGATAGGCCGGAATTCTCACATTTTAACCGATACTTGCACATTAGCACGGCAAATGTCTGTGACGAGAACTCATATCACCAGAATACTTAGTATATCACGAGAGAACTGCGAACCCCCCGGGTCTGAAGGTCCGGGTACCCCATTTTTTTTACAGTATTATACTGCGATGCCTTCGTGGGAATTCTCGTGCAAGCGCGGTATAACATTTTTTTAGACAAGACAACTGGTACGGAAAGTACCTGGATATGAGTAGTAAATTTTTACAAAGTCAGCGGATTATACTGTCCTAGCAATAATGGTATACAACATTGGAACTACTATTAGACGTGATTGACAATAAGTTGTGAGCATGTTCGAACATTACTGTACAGTACCCCACGGTATCGAGTGAACCCCTTCCGAGACCTCAGCACTAGCTATCACTCGCAAATTTCACAGCATCCATTGCGCAATTATATGCAAGCCTCGGATGCTCCCCGCCTGCTCGTCCGAGGCTTGATTATGCAAATAGCGTTAACACGGGTTTAATGGTCGAACATATTCACTACATTGATTTTACAGATACTTTCATCGATGACACAAGTATTAATAAAAGTAAATTTCTTATCGTTGTAAGTTACGACTCCTAACGAGAATCTCCTTACTCATTAACTAGAGAATTAGGCTGGTAGTTGCACCTATTGAATTTTAAATGACTTTAGATTAGAAATGTGCTCGGTGTAAGGGACTTCAGATTTTAATCTAACACCTCTAGAATTCATTTATTTGCTTAAGAAGGTAATGTGATTTGACCGAGCCTGTCATTTTTTATCAACGGAATTTTTTTTTCTGCTCACAACCGCCTTTCCCAGCGAGCTCACCTGCTGCGGCGTCCACCGTCTGACTTCGGGCTATAACTTCGTCGCCGTGGTGGTGACTGAGCTGTTGCTGTTGTTCTTTGTTTGCTCGTCTACTTGTACACAGTATATACTTATCTACTAGCACTCTCTACGCTCTACTTATACATCTTCAGCACTTTAGCATCTAACAGAGCGACAAAGAACACGGCGAGGTGCAGAGCGGACACATTTGAGAATGGCTCCACGTGACTCACCGGGACGGAGTGTGCACATTACGTAGCCAGGAACTTCTTGCGGCGGTGACCCTCGCCGTTGTTATTGCGCAGAGTGGCGGAAGGAACAACGGGTGCGCTACGGAAGTCTACGTGAAGCGGTGCTCAGTGCAGCACTTGGCAACGGCAACGCCGATACGGCGTTTAAAGAAGCACGGAGAACCGCTTTTCAAAGCTTAAAAGCCGCTCGAGTGGTTCGCTATCGGGTTCGCTATTGTCCTGTCCTCGTATCGCCACAAGTGGCAGCACTAGTCACTTGCAGATATCACAAAGGTCGACAACACAAAGCTCGAAAGTAAGGTTGCTATATCCATCGTTCATATACACAGAGGCGATGCACCGCCTGCGTGATGAAAGTCACTAGATGCATCATGCGCGAATAGCATGTAATCGATTTTTCGAGAATTAAAGAGATTTGGTCTTTTTTACTTGAGAAGTACATTTGATTTCAGCGTTTCTTGAAGCTCATTTTCGCACTTTATAGTTTATATTTGAACAAACATTAACATGTAAAAAGAATCGAGCTACAGTACTTTGTCAGTTGTTGTGTTTCCTGTTATAACTTATAAATTTCGGTGAATTTACCTGCGTGGAGTAGTAGGCCTCATATTATCGATGCGAAATAAGAGTTTTATATATCCATTCATTTGAAGTTTGTATGCACAAAAATTAAGGAGCAGCACACCAAACTGACACCGAAATAATCCCTATTGAGCTGTCCGTACTACGTGACCGTAGCACTACCACGATAAGATAGGAGATACTTAATGATCTATGGCAGAGACTATTCGTACAATCAAAAGAGCCGGTTTGTTTTGAGATTGTACCCAAATGGGGGAAATTTGTACAATCTGTTACAAACTACCAAAATTGTATTTTGTACAAACTTACACAATATATAATCGATTATGTGCCTCCCAAAGTCAGCTGTAAGGTATAGAGCGTATGTACTATCTTGGCCTGGCACCGACAAGGAGCGTTATGTTGAAATCTGAGGCGTTGATTTAGGTGGTTTACAATGTTGTTGATGAATGCGAACCATACATGTATAACAGCCTCGTTATGGGTTACAGCTTACGAAGTGTCGGAGCCCGCAAGAAGAACCTTCACCAGGTATCTGTAGCGAAAATAGTCTGCATCATCAGGGGCCTCGTAATCCTTAAAAAGATGAAGCTTTCGATAAAAGCCAACACCCACACTCCACAACTTGAACTGTCCGTCTGTTGATACTCCTGAGCGATTACTCTTCGCCATCTTTTGCGCTGATCTAATAGTGGTTAAATTGCATCCTTGAACACCTGACTCGCCGCCTCAATTGTATCGGAATTGTTTCTCGGATCCATCACTGTGTATGTCCAAGTGCTAATACTGATACAAAGTGCGCACCAGTGATTACCGTCAATTCGCAGAGCGCCCACAATCATATCCCTAGCGTTCTTCACAGTTTCGTTTTCTTCTAGCCACGCCGTCCGTTCATCTGTAGTCTCCATGATCATAGTTGTGGCGTGTTAGTAGAAACCCAAACTGGTTTCTTCGAATTTTCAGCGTCAGCGCGAATAGCGTCAATAGCAGCGACCAAGCAAATGTCCTCCAGCTCTCTGTCCATTGCGAAACGTAGCATCGCCAATTCTTCGTCGTCCTGTAGGTTACTGAACTTAATGCATGTGCACACGTCCTCAAGATCGAACTCGCCGACGTCGTCGAAAAGCGGTCCACAATCATCTCGCCACAAATTGATCGAGCAAACCCAAGTCAGAGCGCCTTCCAGCCATCTAAAAGTAGATCGTAACTTGTACCACGTTTCCATCGCACGGACGTATACAGCTGAGATTGTGGGGTAAATTGTATCTCGTCCTAGTTCAAATTTGAAGACAATATTTTCGTCTTTCAAAGACCTATTCGTGTGTGAATAGTAGGCCCTCTTGGACTCGTTCGTGCGCGAGATACACATCTCCACCCAAGTTCTAGGCAAAATATCCTTAACGGATTCTGCATCTTGGTGTCCGTCATCTCTATCGGGGGCTGGGACCGCCACACACAGTGTCCTGGGCCCATTCACGTTTGGCAGATCATCAACAATCTCATACTTCGAAAGGTAAGTACTCCTCTCGTGATAGGATAACATCTCCGACTCGACACTATCGAGCAAAGCCGTCAGCGAGAACTCAGAATGAGGGTTTTCTTGTTCTCGTTGCCGGCATAGCAACTTGATCTCCTCCAAATTTTTTCTTTTCGCAAATTTTCTTTGTTTCGCTGTAGTTTTCCTGCGACCATGGGGCTTTACGTTTTTGCTAATTGACCAAACACGTGAAGGAGTCCCAGAGTTTACAACTTGGCGCGCCTTGTTAGCGTGACCCGGGTGTATTTGTACTGCATTCCTAGTCTGTGGACGCGGCCCTCGCTTAGGATCTGAATGTCCTCCATCATGGTGTGCAGACGCCTCTTCTTCGTTGTCAGAGTCCACGACAATTACCTCTATGTCCATATTGGAAGGACTCACTGTTTCCTGGTGTTGCGCATCATTTGTGTTTGTAGACGGTGATACACCTTCATTCGTATCTCCACTACAGTCAGCGTTACATTCTGTAAATGTAGGGTTGGTTTTATCACGATCCACCAATCCACAGACAGCACGATCCAAAGCATCAAAGTCCCCAGCGACGAAAATATCACCAATTGTTTTAAGCATACTCTTCGCCCGTTCGAATCTAGCAGATCCAAACTCACTCACAGCTTCCGCGTCGACAAGGCATCTTCAACGTCGAGGCCACCAGACAAAAAGAACTCCACCTTTTGCTGCCAATTTTGCATGTTGTTGCTGCACTGCTCACCAAATAAATCCCGCCTCCTTCGAGCTGCACATAATAATAGGTTGTTGGGTTTACAGCGGCATCGTACTGCTTCTTGACCACATCGAACGCATATTGACTAACCATCTGCGCTAGTTGTTGAAGCTCTTTCGAACTGTGCCGAAGTGAATCGTGGATTTCTCCAACTCAAACGAGCTCAGTAGTGAAACTTTTCTCTTTTACCTTGGCCCACCAAATCAGACTCGTCAACGTTTCGTCAATTTCAACGTTGTGGTACACGAGAGTCTTGATCTTTGCCACGACGACTCCAGTCTATTGTTGGTATTATGGCCAAGATGGACAACGTTATCGCGCAGATAAGGCGCCCACATCTCACGACACTTGTGCCAATTTTCGATATAATAGTCCCAAAATGCATGATTCACACAGGAACCGTCGTCTTTCACGTTTAGCTCGTCACGCATGAACCCCACATACTTGTCGTATTCGCGAACTGTCTAAGGCTCATCATGGGCTTAAGACGGCTTCTTTGTATGGTGTCCAGATGGTAGTCAGTTTTACCAACTCTCTCTTGGGTACTTAACCGCGTGAAACTGACACAGCAGTATTCTTGCTTGAGGAATCTCTGATAAAAAAAATCCAATCTATGTAAAGTCTTTGTCAACTACGATACATTGAATCTCGCGCCAGGATGGATTACACTTCTTGAACTGAGAGATCGCTAGTCGTAGTGTGTCCGTACCCTCATCGGTGATCAGCGAATGCTAACACAAATTCAAGCACAAACCGTCAGACTACATATAAACAAAATATGAAGTTATACCACATTGTACCAGATTGTACCAGATTGTACAATTCTGTACAATTTCATCCAAACTAGTACAATTTGACACAATTGTACAAAACGACAATACATCGATACAATTCGACACAATCAAACGGACCCTTACAAGCTTCCACTATCTAGCATCGGATCGTTTTCCAACGGTACTGGTCTTACCTGCTCATGCTGTCCATGGCCGAACGTGTCGTGAACCATGAATGAGAATAGCTTGTACCGCTCGGGGTTTGTACCATGAGTCGCGTCAACCAGAACAGTCTCCGGGAAACTTGAAAAAAGTGAGCGCATGTGCGCTGTTTGAAAGACGATGCAGCGAGCCACCATCTATATGTCAACCGCAGCAAAACCATCAAGGACACATGTAGAGTATTAAAGAAATGTGAGCAAGTTTGCGTACCGTGTTATAATCTTGATCCATATCGGTGTGCCCAACGCCGTACGTGTCCTCCTGGCAGAAGCGATTGAGCGTGTCGGCTACACGGTCGGACACTGTTGTCCCTGCATCCTTTACGCTTGAGCTTTGCGAGTAGATTGTGGACATCAACTATGCAAGTCTTTACGCTTGAGCTTTGCGAGTAGATTGTGGACATCAACTATGCAAGGCTCACAGTCGGTGTTCTCCCAAATAAACTTCAGGATTTTCTTTCGAGAGACTCCAATCCTTCTCAACTTGTTGACTTCCTCAATGTCGTCTGTAGTAAGTCGCATGCGATTAGCAGGAATCTGGTGATACTCAGACTTCCCTACGTGGTGGTTGTGAACCGTCGTGTGGGTGGACACAACGAGATAGTAGCGATCTCCATCACGCTTTTGGAGCAGCAACAGCAACACGATCACAACAACAAACCTATTAAAAAAATCAACAGCTTTTAAACGTTGTACAATTCATATCTTCACATCGCATCCTATAGGCCTGATGTTTTGTCGAGGTCTTTTAACGGCATTTCGCTCCCTTGGCTTGCCAGCATGCGTACACAGGTAATACACGCTGTAGTTAGGGTAGTCGGAGTTGTTGAGCAACTCCGATTCCGGGACGGTCTGGCCTTGCTTCGCGTATGCGTCTTTGACGACGCAGTTGCGTCTTTCTCGCGTCGTCGACGACCGTTTGTAGTAGTTCTTACATTAAGCAGAAGCACACACAGAGACGCGTTAGGAATGTACAGAATCAAATAAAACACAATGCTCTCAAACCTGGAACGTTTTCTCGCAATATTCCAGGAAGAAATCCTCAAACTCGGACACAGTCTCGAAGGTTTTGTTTAACAGACTAGGAACGGAGGCTTCGTGCTTCTCGACGCCACTTGCAGTCAGGGGGGGGGGCGACACTTCTGTGAGAGTCGTCTCGACCTCGCCCTGCTCTTCTTCGGCGTTCTCTGACTCTTCAGATTCATATCGGGGCGTACGTTTCGGACGCCGCATCTCCAGGCTCGTGGTCGTCCAAATGGGGGGGGAATCCGAAATGAATGTCAGCCACAAATCCAGGCGTAATTTAACGTTGTTTACTAGGGCCCCAATCGTTATTTTTATTCTGGGTTACGTGCACCTGCTATACGCTTGAGAGGCGTAAGCGTTGACAAAGACGTGGCGTTCCATCCGGCTATTTTGACTGTATGAATAGTCAGTTTCAATGATCTATGGGTCCTGAGTCAGGACTCCTGACCCGAGTCAATATTAGGTTTGTGACCTAATCGAAATATCCTTTTCTGGTATCCAGTCGAAAAATTGCTTTAGCCATATTAGCATGCTTTGTTGGTGCACACGGCATCATTGCCTCGTAGAAAATGGCGCCTTCCGAATATAAGTATGATATGTTTGTAAAATATTTTAGCTGCCTTGTTAGCTACAGATACCTAGCAGACCGCTTGGTCACTGCAGAATTGCAAGCGGCAATATCTTGACCTCGACCATCGCACCCGCGCTGGCTCACGTCCTCAGCTCGTTTGACAAGCTCCGCGAGCTGGTTGTATTCGTCCTCCGAGTCCACGTCGCATCACACCATGTTCTTCTCCTCGACCCTCGGCCTCATCTCGCACAGAATCACAAGCAAAGCTCGACGACACCACACTGCGCTGACGGTAGTAGCCGTGCATGGTATCATCACCGTACAGATATCGCCGGCCTGATCTGGCACGAAATCTTGCAAGCGTCAAGTACTTGCCACTCTTGACTTACGGGGAACGGTGTTCGCTGATACAACTTTACCGACGTTTGTTCGCCTTCTCGGCCAATTAGCAGACCGTCATTGTGAGCATACACACCTCCACTTCGCTGTCCTTCGAGAGAGCCGACCGCGTGGTACGTCATCTGCGCATACAGCAGCTCTTCCCGCGATCGTGTATCCGGCTGCGTCCTTCACATCGGTGACAATCGGAGTAGCCAGCTTGGTCTTGTACAGCTCGCCGATTCTATCAGAGTTACGGCGGTTGGGGGCAAATCGTAAGGGTCCGTAGTTCCAACACCTCACGCGGCATTATCCTAAGCCCGTCGCGTCTGTACTCTCTCTCTCTATCTATCTATCTATCTCTTAAAGAGAGGAAGAGAGTCTCTTGGCGCAGTCCATGAGTACATGTACCCGCCTTTTGGTAAACTCGCTACTACGGTAGAAATATTCTGGACCTGCATCCACTTTTTACCAATGAAAGCGTAGTATTTAGGTCATGACCTAAGGGTCAGACTTATATCATCCCAATTTCGAAAGGGACCAATCAACATCCGAGTTTGCGGGATGACACCGACTCTTTTTTTCGTGACAACCCCTCTCGTCCTGCTGGAGAGTTGTGTGGCGCGGGATGGGATACACAAATTTCTGCAGAGGTGACGTGGACGAAAATTCAGCTCCCATGGGGGCCATAGTCACAACGAGAAGCACTATGTACTCAGAACACATAGCCCCTGATAAATGTACCAATGTAAGCTGCTGGCAATTTGTACCAGCCTACTACCATAATGGGAATCGAAACAAATAGATGAAATTCATTGATGTCGCCCACTCCTTTGCTTTTTGGTGTGTGAACCTCTAGTCTCATCTCTTGCACAGAGTAATGGACAGGTGTCCTGGAAGCTGTGTTTTGGACACCAACTTCATCCCTCTGTGACGGAATGATATAAGACTGGCCCTAAGGCGTGATATCCGCAGATTACAGCAGAAAAACGACTGGTATCTCAAGATACCAGGTCCAAGCACACATGAGTCATGACAGGAAAAACGAAAAAGTCATGACTTTTTCGTTTTTACTTACCGATACTGGTGCACGAAGAGGACGTGGTCTACAGTGCTGGCCATAATTATGTAGCGGACGGTATTTCGCCGCTAATTACTTTAATTACTCGCGAATAAAGCTAACCCCCCCCCCCGTATTTAGGCTATTCAAACAAAGAGCTTTCCGATGATACATTTTTTCTTGCAGGCGATTTGTCGAGTAACCCAGGTGTTCCTAAGAAGGAAAGTTTATTAATGATCAAAACTGAAGCTCAGGACTTATGGACTAACTCTCGTTTCTCCAGGCCCGATGTACATGCAGTGGTGGACGCGTGCCAGCGTCCACTGATGACTTAAGCCGCGTGCCCCAAGTACTCATGATCGTGCCGACCTTGTCTCCGTACAGCGGCCGCCGGCCACTCAGCTGGATCCGCATCTCGTCCGGGAAGCAAATCGTACCGTCGGCGAGATCCAAGCGTACGCCAGCAGGGGCCATGAAGTCCATGCCCAGGATCGCCTCCTGGCCAGACAGATCATCTACCCAGATGTCGAAGCAATATACCAGATTTCCAGCCGTCGTGATCTTGATCCGAGTTCTTCCGTTCGTCGTATACACAGTAGCAACGCTGCTGCAAGATGTACCGAAGAAAGTTCATGAGGATGCGGACGCCAATGGAGATGATGAGCTTCGAGCTCAACTCGACTAGTGAAATCGTCGTTGCTGGTACAACCAAGCTTTGGAGGGCAATGTCGCCTTGATTACGGCAAGATGTCAAGCTTGGACGTCCTCGCAGCTTCAGCTCGTGCTGCACACGAGCAAGAGACCAATGAGGAGCGAAGGCACGCGGCACAAGACCTGTGAACGATGAAGGAGATTACGGCATGAGGCCGAGTGTGGAAGAGCTTTTGTGACTCGGAACGAACCCACCCATTGTCCCAACAACTTGTTGTGAGGCAGTCGTTGGTCGTTCCGCGACTAGAGAACAAAGTCTCCAACATCAAAGCTCACAGGAGTTCCGTTGTGCGCCGCCATATCACGAAGGCGTTGCCTTTCTTCACATCGACCACTTCTTGATGTAGCGTGTGAAGTGACGAGCGAAGCTCATCCACAAAATTGCCAATATATCGGTGATGTCGACGACGTTCTGCTCGTTCGCTAGTTGCCGGAACTACGATAGCATCTAACGCCGATGATACCGGGAGAGCCGTGAACAGCTCAACCGGTGCATGACCAGCGAGCGACTGCACCTTGGTGTGATTCAAGCTCGCTTGCACAGCCGGTAACTAGTACGGCCACTCGTGCTTGTCTAAGCCTTATTCCATCAGTAGCGCCAGGAAAACTTGCAGCACATCCTTATTCAGTCTCTCCACAGTTCCATCCAAGCATGGAGAATAAACTGGGGTAAAAGTCATCTCCACTTTCAGGCGAGCTGCCAGATGCTTCATCGTTTCATTTAGGAAGTGAGTGCCTTGGTCCGATAGCAGCGTCTCCGGCACTCCATACCTTGCATACCAAAGAGTCAATGATTCAGCTGCGACGTACGCCGTAGGTGTAGAGCAAGGAAATAACTCACAAAAATGTGAGAGACCATCCCTAATGACTAATAAGTATGACGAATCTCCACATCCATCACCAAGCGTAAGGAAGTCCCAATGAACAATCTCATTCCTCTTCGTTGGCTTCATCAACGGGCCGTAGGGTCGGGGAATCTGTCTGGGTCCCTTAAAATTCTTGCACAGCAGGCATTGTCGGACAAACTTGGCAAATTTCTCCTCCAACTTCGCGATGTAGAAGCGCACTTATAGAGCCAATATCATAGGTTTCTGTCCACGATGTCCTTGCGAACCACAGTGAGCGACCACAAAAACTCGAGCGAGCAGTTCTTTGGCATTAGTGGGGATCCACAGTCTGTTATTCAGGTTTACCACACCATCCTCCTCTTCCGTAATGGCGGATAAGCGAGAGCGCTCACGCGTTGCCGACTCTTGCGCAGTCTTTATCTCGTCACGCGTAGAAAAAAAAAATCCATCATCAGTGAGAGGGCGAAGATGCGATAAGTCTTCCACAGCAGTTGCTTGTTGGCGACGTGTTCGAACTGCAGCAACGCTGACCACCTCACGCGGGTGCCAGCGAGAAATGATGTCCGCCCAGACGTTCTTCTCCCCAGGAATGTGTTCGATTGTGTAGTGTAGACCACAAAGGCGCATAGCCCAGCGCTGCAGACGGTCTCGTACGTGCTTCTTCAATTCGACACTTGGCGCAAAAAAATATGCTAGATTAGCATGGTCGCAATAGAGGCGAAATCCGTTGGGTCGAAGGAGGAGATAATCTAAGTCGTGACATGCCTTGACTATCGGAAACGCCTCCTTCTCCACTACCGTCCAATTCAGCTCCGAGTGCTTAAACATCCCGCCTTTGCACACGATCATCTCGTGTTTCTGCTCATCCACAGGCAGTGAGGCATCCCATTGCCGAACTTGTGTCACGATAATGCTGTATCCTGTTGCAGACGCGTTCGTGAAGAGCAGTAATTCGGCATCTGGGACCGGAAACGCCATCAACGCTGAGTCTCTGACTAGGGATACAACAGCTTCGTACGCAGCTCGGTCACCAGCACTCCACGATGTAGCCACATTCAGCGCATTTCGATTGCGTCGACCAATTTTGATTCGTTCAGCGTTCAGCTTTTCTTGTAATGGCGCAATTACTCGTACGCAGTCAGGAAGCGAATCATGTAGCCAGTTCGTGGCACATGCAAAATATTGTAAGTCCGCCACTGTTGCCGGTAGAGTCAGCTCAGCAAGAGCGCTGATACGTGAAGGATCATGGCGAACACCCTCACTCGAGATGAGACGTCCACACCACAGAATCTCTACCTCAAATAGAGACGACTTGGCCATATTGAGCTTGAAATTAGCCTCCGTCACGATCTCGAAGTCTGGAGGAACTCATCAATGGTTGGAGCAAACAGTACGACATCGTCCACCCATACTAACGCCGAGTGTGGAATGAGAGGTGCAAGTTTAGTCTGCACTTGGCTCTGGAAGTGCAGCGCAGAGTCCATCGCACCTTGAGGGACCCGAGTAGGCGTGAAAACGCCGTCTGGCGTGACAAATGAAAACACCTCTCGACTATCTTCGTGAAGAGGCAACTGCCAGAAGCCCTGCATAAAATCAAAGCGCCAAAATACGTTCTTGCCTTGGAATGCGTCAACTGTAGTAGCAACAGACGGCATCGTGCCAGCGATCGGAATGGTGATCCTGTTGACAGGCCTGTAGTCAATGGTAAGCCGAAACTCATCACGAGTCCCTGGTTTGCGTACTGGAACCACAGCGCACGCCCATCTAGACGCATTATTCTGTTCGACGAGTCCATTGCCAACCAGCGACTTCACATACTGGCGGATGAATGCTGCCTGCAGAGGAGCGTACTTCCTTGGAGGACTTCGATACGGTACAGCATCAGATCGCAGCATGATACTGAGAGGCTCCACATTAGCTGGAGGGTCGAGGCCCACTGCTTCACGCCACACGTCGGGATATGTCTCCACTAGCTCACGTACAACGTCGACGTGTACAGGTGGCAGGCCATTGGCCACTGCTTGGTGAAGAAGGTGATTGAGCGAAATAACTGGCTGATGGTCTGAATGACTATCTGGACCAGCATCACCTACCGGAAACTCGTCCACCTCAGCCACCAGCAAAGAAGGTGCCGCCAATTGGGCAAATTGTTGCTCCACATCAATACCGAGACCCTTTAGAACATCTCCTCCAAGTAGGAATTCATTGCCATCTCCTGCCATAATGAGGCACAGTACTGATCGCAATGATACCAATCCAGCCAAGGTGCTTAACTCTAAGTCAAGCGACACCACTTGAGTGCAGCTCTGGATCCTGCCATCTGCCATAACTGCATCCACAGGAATTGGAAGGTCCATGACCTCTAGTGTCGGCTGCATTGAGTACAGGGAATCCACGACCTCCTGAGGCACCACACTTTGGTCAGATCCAGTGTCTGGCGTGTACGAAACCTCGACCAGGCCATTAATTTTCACAGTCTCCGTAGTACCTGCATACCTCGCAGATTTAGTACGCATGGCGTCTGCACGATGTTCCTTAGCCTCACGAAACTTACGTCGGGCTTCACCGCGCTGGGCTTCGGTGGCGACTGGGCAGTCTGCAAGCTAGTACGGTCCCTTACAGACCTGGCAACCATCGGTCGGTGGCGCCCGAGTAGAGCGAGAAGCACGACCTCCGTGCCCATGAGCTGACCTCGATGATGCTGCAGTAGGTGCCGTCGTGGCTGGAGGCTTGACTGTGGCCTTGGACGGCCTTGCACTGGAGTCCTTCGCGCTCTTCGCCCCACTTTCTTTTCCCGAATAGTCCGTCGACAGACGGTGAAAGCGCTGTTGCACTTTCGCATGCTCGAGGATTAGGTCAAAGAGAGCGACGTCATCTGTTTTACAGTCACGCTTCTCTAAATCAATCAACCGAGTTATCTGAGCCTTGAGCACTGGAGGTTTAAGATTATCAACCAATAGGCGACAGCGAGCCTTCATCCGGCTTTTGTAGCCAGACTCTGGCACATTGTCCACACCGATCAGGCCTTGCAGGCCATTGTCCTCCATGATGCTGTCGAAGTCTTCATAGTAGCGAAAGACTCGCGCATCGCAGTCGTCAATAGAAAGGTCCATCTTGAGTTTTTGGCGAAACAGAGACGTGACATCTGGCACGAACTCGTTCTTGAGCGTGCGGCACCGTGCCTGCACAGCTGCTAAGATTTCAGCGTCAGTTGCCGACTCCACGGGCTTCTTCAGCACGTAGGTGGCCATGTTGCGAAGAGTCTTTGACTTGATTGAGCCCTTCACTGTAGCCACCACGTTCTGAAACGTCTCGCCCGTCGTAGAGCAGCGATGGCGAATCTTGGAGACATAGCGCTCCCACTCATGATACCACTCAATTAGGGCAGCATGGTCCCGACTGGACAGTTCTGGGGGACGGATGACCTCGAAGATTGGCTGAGGGATGGACATCTCAACGTCGCCATCGGAGCCACCGTATAGCGCACCGCCGACATGTTGAAGTTGGTCGTACTTAATACGAACCGCACTTAAGCCGAGCGCGAATTCTCAAAATCGCACTTAATCGAAACTGTCCAGTACTAACTTGAACAGCAGGTCTCCGGTCGTCACTCGCACCGAAGAAGAAGTTCCAGACCGGTGTCCGGGATCAACAAACTCGCGCTTAGTAAAACGCAAAGCTAGCTTTGTCGCGTATCAAAACTAAAGCTCAGGACTTATGGACTCTCGTTTCTCCAGGTCCGACGTACATGCAGTGGTGGACGCGTGCCAGCGTCCACTGATGACTTAAACCGCGTGCCCCAAGTCCAATGCGGCCTCATGCCGTAATCTCCTTCATCGTTCACAGGTATTGTGCCGCGTGCCTTCGCTCCTCATTGGTCTCTTGCTTGTGTGCAGCACGAGCTGAAGCTGCGAGGACGTCCAAGCTTGACATCTTGCTGTAATCAAGGCGACACGATTCCTGGTTGTGGAGAACCAGCAATGACCATCTCTGACCCTGGCCAAAAGTACGTAACGACGCAGACATTTCGTATTTGCTAGCTGTATAGCTTTGATCTTGGTCTCCAATTGCATTGTATTTCTTCCATAGACTTAGCTTAATACTCTAGAAAAGGTTTGAGGTCGATTAAGTAAATACCGAGAGCACGTTGAGTCGCCCATACAGCACATGGCTTGGGGAGGGCTTGAACAGCAGTTTACAGTTCTTTTACGACATGGGAAAATATTAGTTTCAAGTAAATGTTGGATCACCTGCAAGTAATCGCTTGAAACGGATGCTTGTCGAGTAGGAAATATGCAATAAGATTATGTCGATAACCTCGGATGTTTTTCAAGTATGGCTTGTCTGGTTCTCGTACTCCGAAGTGTGTCTTGTTGGGCGTCATCACGGTGGAAGTGTCTGCGCTGCTGCAGGACGCATTTTTCCTGCTTTCAACGACGTGTTGCATGGGCGCCGAAAGAGTGGACTGAGCCTATTTTTTTTGAAATATTTATGCACTATTCGGTACTGCAATAATTGACCACTAAAATAAAATGAATTATTTTATTTTTGAAGGGCGTACTTACTGTTAGCCCAATACAGAGTTTTCGGGTGCAAATGGATATACTTAAGCCGAGGCTTATGGCTGACAGATAACTTTTCCTGCTCGCATGTTAGCTCTCGCGTCAAATCGACGCACAAATGTGGTATGCTTACTTTGTTGGAAATTGGCGGGGGCGAATACCAACACTTGGTGGAGGAGGCTTGAGCTCATGAAGGTAAGTTGAAAAGTGAATTGATTAGAGAGCGATGAAAATTGTAAATTACTTGACTAACACGCACTGCTCTCGAAACGCTTCCTTCTGCGCTATGCAGCTTCGAGTCTGTCGAAGTCGCACCTTCAATATGGCGCGGTACAGCGCTACTGAAGCTTGCCACTGCTAGGCCGGTGACAACTTGAACTTACATTTTGACAAATTGAATTTACAATTTGCCATAATGAAAAGGTGTATGATGATGCTGGGTGACATTCTGAATGGTTCCTTAGAGTATCTCCAACGGTGCACGGTAAACGCAAAAATTTAGCGTGAACTTTTACCGGGGGTCAGTATTTTATCTCCCACCGGTGCACGGTAACGGTAAACGGGGAATTTAAAACGGTATAACTTGGCGAGCTCACGGTAAAACAGCCGCGTTTGCCGTACCCCCGCCAAACGCCCGGTATATTTAGCGTGCTATCATTGGTTAATATGCGGTAAGAAATCTATTTTAAGCAAATAGGACAACACCCGGTTAACGAACGCTAAGCGCACGCCGGAGAGATCACTGTGTGGGCGATCAGCCAGCGGCCTAGAAGCAGCTCCAGCGCAGCGTTTTCGCCATGCGCTTTCTCGCAACCCTCCCAGCGAGGTAGGATCGCTACACTTCCAATTGGGAGCGCTAGGTACGAGGAGAAGCAAATATTGTCCCCGGCCAGTATAGCGTGGCGCCGTTTGGAGAAATTATAGTGGGACGGGAAAGAAATTTAGAGAGGCAATAAAGCTCACTGAAACGCCCTTTGCCGTGTAGCGTTTACCGTGCACCGTTGGAGATGCTCTTAGAACGTTTAAAAGAGAAGTTTTAATCAAAATGGGGTAGCCGAACGCTCAACTACTTTGGGGTACCAGCTACAAGCTACATGTATAATATATTAGGTTCAGTATTTTCCTCACGCGTTCAGAGCAAAAGTTGAAAGGGGGCAATTCGTATGTATTGCCTCGAACAAGCTCAAGGACGTGGTTAGTGGCCCCCAAAGTTGATGCTTGTGCGCTCTTGGGTTTGTTGAGGGTAGATCATCCGTCGCGAAAGGTCCGACGTCGATGCGGCTGACAGCAGCGGATACTCCTCGAAGCAGCGAGACACCCATCTCCCGAGTATTTTAATCGACAGGCTGTCGGCCTTCCCAGTGAGTAATGACGTGGCACCGTCAACCCGTAGCGAGTGCGTCGAGGAGTCTGGTGCGGGGACACCTGCGTATCTTGCTGCTTTCTTGAGCGCCTTGGACACTTCTTCAGCCGTAAGATCAGCGGCCAGATACTGGTGGCTATCCATTTCGAGGTTATGTCGCGCTTGGAGGAGGTGCTGTAGGGCTCGAACTGAACAAAGTGACGTGTCACCAGATCGGTGCATCGTTCTCCAAGCGCCGCGACCGTATTGATCGTTCTTCGCGCCGTCTAAACCGATAGTCACTGCTGTGGCGATGCTGGCCCGTACTGGCCTGCCATTAGAGTCTGTGAAGAGCACATTCTTCGCCTTTAAGCAGTACAAATGTCGATGTCGGCCCACCACAAGATACTCGGACCTCCTTAACAGGAAAAATTACCTGCTGTTGCATTGATGCAAATCGCAAAGTGACTTCTAGTGATCGACGATCTCGATCGTACCTAACAATAGTAATCTATGCCTCTGGATCTTACCGCCTATCGGAAAACCGATCCTCCTCACGGATTGATCCCCATACCACGCGATAGTATGTAGCGCTCATGGCAACTTCATCGAGGTGCAAGCCAACGTAAGCAGCTTAGCGGCAAAAGACACTAATCTAGCATTGGCAATGCCTGTGATTGCATTGACTTCGATTAACTTCTCCTTAATTAGACTTTGCATTGTAAAATTGTCATTTTATGGACCTTGCAAGCCGCCGCGAGCCATTTGCTGTATGGGCGACTCAACGTGCTCTCGGTATTTAATTAATCGACCTCAAACCTTTTCTAGAGTATTAAGCTAAGTCTAAGGAAGAAATACAATGCAATTGGAGACCAAGATCAAAACTATACAGCTAGCAAATACGAAATGTCTGCGTCGCTACGTACTTTTGGCCAGGGTCAGTGATGGTCATTGCTGGTTCTCCACAACCAGGAATTGCCTGCAAGAAAAAAGGAAGCAATTTGCTTCACATGTCAGTAATTGGCCGATTCCGGACGTCAGTCCGGAATAGTGCCATACGATTTGATTGAAAATGGAGCAATCAAATCAATTCAAGCTACCGGTATATTCATTCCGGACAGACTACAGACAATGACACAAATATCCGGCACCACTGAATGCCATCCTCCATAGTAAAAGAACAAGAAATCCCCGTCCATTTCACAAGACGCCGTGTCATAAAACACACGAAATGAAAGAAAAAATACCAAAAGGAATATGGAAAACAAAGACAAAGTGTGACTGCTGAATCTGATTGGCTGGTCAGTTGTGAATATAAATTGCACGGCTTTGTCTGCCGGATTTTTGTGTAGCAGAGGTCTGAAAAAAAAAAGAAAAATAGGCCTACCATAAAATACCCGACAAGAGGACCTAAAAAAAGAAGACCGGGAGAATAGGCTGCGACGGATGGCGAGCGAGTGTGAAGCGGCGGGAGGGTAAAGGCGGCGGTGAGCGAGTGTGAAGATACGGCGTGAATTTGAGCGAGCGAATGCGGCGAGAAAGTGTGGTGACGGCGGCACAAGTGGCTGGACGAGTTGGCGGTGGAGACGTTGTGGGTTGATGTGGTGGAAAGATGGGAGAGCGAGGGGCGCTGGTGACGATGGCTGAGGCCAAGTTGGACGCATTCGGTGACCTGTGCCCGACAGCGCTGCGCTAATAACGCAGCGTTATGACTGGAGTTCTGGTCCGTGGACATGGAATATCACATACACGGGCACGTGAATGAGCGGGTGGCGTTCTACGGCGTGCTGGTCGGCGTGCAGGCGCGCGCTGCCAGAAGCTTGGCGAGTATGGCGTGCGTGTCGAGTGTGGCTTAGTCGCCACTGGCGTCGAACGGGTGTACAGGTCTGCAGCAGGCTTGCTGCATGCAAGATGTACCCGGGTGGCACCGACGGGACCGCTGGCTTGGCCGCCTTGAAGGCGACGACCACGACCGAGGTGGGCACGGAGGAAGAGACGAAGATGTAGATCGTGGAGATGAAGGTGAAGGAGGCGTCTTCGGAGGACGAAACGGACTCGACGCAAGCGTGGCGCGGCGGTGTAGGCCAGAAGTGGAAGTGCTGCGTGAAGTGTTGAGTAGCCCGGAGCATTGGCGCTATTGGATGCCATCTATGTGACTATGGGTCGGAACGTATCGTTGGACTCGTTTGCTGTGCTACAGAGAGGATGAATCCGTCTCGGACATTTGTCTGTACGTGCACAGTTTTGGGGCGCGGCGGACAAGAAGATGCAGGCCTAGCTCGAGACTCTGCACCGGTGCGCAGTGCATACGACAAAGCTCTTCAAGCCCATTCGTGCTTTTGTGCAGGACAGTTAGTACGTGTCCATGAAGGAGGGATCACTGCGACCAACAAGAGCGTGAGGAAGCGCACAGAAGTGGATACACGCGATCTTGGGGCTGTTCTATGTGGGGCTTTTTCACAAAACGTTCCCGATATGTGCCTCGGTGAATGAAATGCTGGCATGTAGTAGCCAAGCAATACATGTTTGACTAGGATGTTACATATCTATTGACAATCAAACGCTATAAGAGAAAAGCGTTGCACTGCAAGTCCATCAGCAGTGGGTTGTCAAACCCGCTAGTGTACAACCTACAAGCTGCAGTTTCATACTAGTAATGTTACGATGGTGCTGAAGCCTCTGTATGCTCGCTACAGCGGTACATGTACTTTAAGCTTGTGGGGTTTCGTCCGTCACAAAGTGCAATTATCCAGTAAGTGCTCCTAAAGTGCTGGATTTGAATTGCCTCTTATTCGATAAGACGCGACAATTCCGGAAATAAGCTGGAGTGCAAAACACCTACCCCTAGCTAGATATTGCTGGTCAATTTCATGAATTTCAGCTTATTGCTGTAGTCTCATTGGCCCACTCAAATATTAACCTTCTAAGAGGGTTCGGGACTCCGGACCAAAGGAGTCCTTTAAGGACTTATCCTACAAAAAGTTGAAGTTTATAGAAACCGTATCCGTTTCTAACCATTTATAAGGGTTAGAAACAAATACCATGATTTGAAAATCTGTCCACAATTGATACTCGCTAATATCCTATACAAAATATTCAATCCTGCTGACTAAAAAGTCACTTATAGATGATAACTCTGTGAAAATAAGTGTGTATCAGACTCAATTGCCATTTTGATGCACGAACCTAACTCGCAAATCAAAGTATCAGCAGCTCAGTTGCATGAAGGAGCAGCCCACTGTGGACTCGTCCATGCTTACATCGCACCATCCATTTTGCAATCCACAGCCCAACACCAAAAAGTATCTTCGTCGCCACCATGAAGCTCTCCGTGCTCGTCGCTGCCCTGTTGGGCCTGGCCGCAGCCCCCGCCGCGGACGCTTCGCTGCACCTGCGTGTTCACATCCTGACCGAGAAGGCGGGACTGTACCAGCAGTGTGAGTGGGAGAACAAGGCCGTCAAGTGCGACACTGGCATGTTCTGCCAGATGAAGGAGAAACACTTTGGCTGGTGCATGAAGAAGAGCCCGGGACTCAACGACCAGTGCGGCGGCAAGGGCACCGCGGGCCCATGGGCCGTGCCCTGCAGTGGCAGCAACCTGAAGTGCGTGCTCATCTCGGACCAGTACAGCAAGTGCCAGAAGAAAACCGACCGCGAAAAGGTCAAGATGCCGAACCACCACAAGGGAGCGGGCGACGAGGAGGAGAAGGTGGCGCTCAACGAACGTTGCAAGTTCGAGGACGGCACGAAGAGCTGTGCTTCTGGTCTCCAGTGCGTCGAGGACAGCGACTGGTCTGGCAACTGCATGAAGAAGGAGGCCGATCTGTACGACCAGTGCGCTGGCCAGGAAATCCGTGGTCTCTGGAAGGCCACGTGCCCCAAGGGCGCACTCTGCCGTGATTCGGACACCTTTTACAGCCAGTGCCTCCCCGAAGCCGTGTCCAAGGCCATGGACGCATAGGTTGACTAGGGTTTCGTTCACAGAGAACCGGAAACTTCGTAGTTAAAAAGCATTGTATCCTCCCAACCCCCTTTAATGAATGATAGCAAATATTTTGAACAGCACTACGTCGTCGAATGGTTGTGGGCTTTCTCCAAATTGTTATTGGTACGACAGTGGGGTCAAGTTTAAAACTGTAGTCAACTAATTAATCTGAGCTTGCTGTTAGGCCTAAAGTTAGGCCATGTTCATGTTCACACCAAAAATAAAATGGTGGTGAAGCTGTACTCATTGTATGCATTTGCTGTATTTTGCACGACCAAGAAGCTCCGCCTGCATTGGTAGCTTTCAGCAATGAAGTTTTTCGGTGTTACTCTGGTTACGATCGGAATCGGTGTCTCCAATGCAGGCCCTGGACTTTGGGAACAGTGCCGCTCGCAAAATGGTACGGAGATTGGATGCGATAAAGGACTCGTTTGTGTGCCGGACACGGAGCACTACGGACTCTGCTACAAGAAAATAGTGGAGGAGTCGGGTCAGTGTGGGGGATTGGGCTGGAATGTGAGTTGTGTCAACGGGACTACGTGCTCGTGGGAAAATGAAGGTTGGGCCTCTTGTGAATCGAATGGTGCTGATCTCTACCCGGCATCCGAGTGGCAACAATGTGATCCCAAAGACAGTGACAACACATGCGCAGATGATCTTATCTGCGTGGATGATGACGATTATCATGGGTTGTATGTCAAGGAAGTAGCTGAAACGTGGGGACATGTGGTGGGTCGGGCTGGATCACCGACTGTGAGAGTGGAAGCTCATGCAAGCCCAAGACTACCACATACAGTCAGTGTGTCCCAGACGATTCTCAGTCTGAAGACACTTCATCAGCAAACGATTCCTTAACGGAAGACCAATCTCTGACAGCTTCTTCAATCCAAAATCTCGGGGCTCTTGCCGTGTTTGTTGACATGTCAAGTCTTCTCAAACCCCTTGCGCAACTTCGTCAAATTGCTGTAGTTGTCAACAAAATTCCTTGTTCTTTTCGAATGATGGTATTTACTGAGGCGTTTTGCAAGGATGACAAGCAAACGGGTAGCTCGTCTTGAGCCATTAAACGTGGCTTTGAACCCTTTTACATTCAATGAAAAAATGTAATGCTGACCGTCTTTAGGATCTTGGTTCGAAATTCATGCAGGCTCGAATGAAAGCTAAATTAAAGCCAGCGTCTCGTCATCTTCGTAGCCAAACTCCGACTTGTACTGCTCGAAGATACTCAGTATCTCACTTACGTATTCCGCATGAACCGCGCGAACTTCTTCGTCGGTCGGGTTTGAAGTGGGTTTGGTGAAAATACGCTTTCCATATACGAGTCCGTAGCGCTTTCCTTCAGCTGGGGCCTTCGGCATCCACCAGAATTTACCCCAAAAGACAAGCACCGGGATGCCGAGTATCTTTCGGAAAAAGTCCGTTACACTCATTGGCGGGGTCCACATGCTACAAGTAGCACCTTTGTTAGAATCCGATCGCAGGGTTAGCATCAAACGTAATACGCACTTATACAGCCACTTTTCCCCGAAGACGAACGTAGGGACCAGGTTTGCTCCCTGACGCATTGCTTTTTTTTTGCTTGACGAATCCGAGGTGCTTTTTTAGCACAAGCTGTGTCTGTTTCGATGACAAAACGTGTATCATAGTGAAATGGGCAAATGTACATTCAGGAGAAAAAATATTAAGTAAAGCAGAATACCTCATTGGAGTCGGGGTCCGAGAGGAATATTTCAGGGTACACCACCAGGGTAGACGATGATACTGTGGCCCTCTTTGAGCACCTTTTCACCCGTGGACCGCGAGGCATCAACACCTCCCATCCACAAGCACATTTCGCGCCCAAGCGGAACGTAGTACGTTGCCGATGCACCCAGCACTTTGCGAGCAGAAATTTCTAGTAAAGTTTGCTGCGTAAATATTGAAACAAAATGGATTTACCTCTGTGGGTGATGCCTCGAAAGACACGCTCAAAATTCCCACAAGACGCGAAAGTACAAATATCCCATGAGGATGAAGTCCGAAAATGTACTTCTCCTTGGGATCTAGCTCTTGCTCACGAAGGATTTTAATGCTGTACCGGAGTAGGTCAGAAAATCACGTTAAAATGATAGATGTTGACGAACTTACCGGATAAACTCGTTAGAGAGGGGCCACAGCCGCCTAGATGAACGAAAAGCCTCCCACACGTTTCCATTCCCAGTCCTCTGAGCACCACTGGAAAAAAACGACGGCAGGTAAATGGCTACTATCGTGAGAGTCACGTAGGTATATCCTTTCTGCAAGAATAACTCGCACAGATTAAAAACTCAGCCAAAAATGGAGCATAAAAGTGGCAAATTATCAACTTGCCTTGTGAAAGTAGTACATGTAAAACAACACGAGAAAGGGGAAACCCCACGCAAAGTAGTGCATGACGGCGAAGCTGAACAAGTCAGTGAGAAGGTTTTGCATCCACGAGGGCACTTTGCTGTTGGGCTTGAAGAACCGGGAGCCTCAAACGCCGTCAGATTTCCGCCACGATCTCTCATCTTAGGATCAGACATGGAGCTGGTTGCCGTTTGTATTTTGGAGTACGAAGCGAAATGTGAAATGTCCCTCAGTCGCAACAAACCATTTGAAAAAGTTGCATAATTACGTCCCTCAGTAGCAAACCGCAATCAAGGTTACATGTACTTGAAGTTAACTGCGAAAACATCCTCGAAAATTATTTTATCGTGAACTGATGGGAGTATCAAACGAACTCAATAATACTACGTAGTAAGTGCTCATGATTCGGTAGTATATTGGATGCAACCCTGGTGTTACGCTTCGCTATGAACATTGCCGTACATAAAGGAAACTGGAGTCAACCCGCGCTTACAGCAGGCAGCTGATAACAAGAGCTGCAAAAGCAGCGACAGCCGGCACCTTGGTCGTGGAGGCAGCATTGCTGCCGCTGCTACGGCGGTTGGTCTTACTGCCGCTGTCGTCTGATAGCGCATTTGCGCTGCCCGTAGTCGAGTCGGTGCTCGAGTCCCCAGCATCAGTTGAGCTGTCCGAGGATCCATCCTCCGACGAGGAAGAGGACGAGTTGGAAGGAAGCTTCAGGTCCGGGAACGCCGAGGAGGCGACCTCGCAGTTATCACTCGACGAACAGACCATGCAGATCTGAGAGTACAGCGAGCGCGCACAGCCGTTCGAGGCACTTGCGCACTTCGGACTATTCTCTTCGCACTTGGGGTTGGCCGACCTCAGCGTTTCAATAGATGGAAGTGGCGTCATGTTGGTACTGGTGCCGTTGCTGGCCAGCTCGTTGTACATCTCGACCATTTTTTTGGTACGTTCCGCGTTCGCCTCCTCATCTCCAGGTTTCTCCCAGAACTCGATCGACTCGTCCACCTCAAAGCCACTGCCAGTGTTCGAGGCCTTGAACTCCACACCTCCATCCTCACAGAATTCCTTGTAGTTGCTGTATCCCATCTCCGTAATGCCGACCAGGTCGTCGATGTTCAGGTAGCCCAAGATCTTGTAGCTGAACGTGCAGCTGTCACCGTCCGGCTGCACACCCATCGGACAAAGACCGCCCGGGTACTGAGCACGGCACTCGTCCGTCTTGTCGGCACGAAGCTCCTGGGCGCAAGAGTTCGGGTACGAGAACCAGTAGTTGCCAGGGTACGGAGCACGCGGGTCCGACGTCTGCAGGTTGCTGCCCACCATCGGACCAATGTCCATCTCCCCATCCAGGCCGTAGTAAACCTTACAAGCCTCCGGAAGATCGCTGCCTTCGTCTGTGCACTTGGCGCCGTCCATGGCCACAAACTCGCCGTACTCGGGAGGAGTGTGGCTCTCGTAGTATTTAATGCCGTACGTCGGCTGTACGATCGTGATCTCGTAGAAAACAACATACTGCATGTTGTTCTTGCGCTGGCACTTGCTCGACTGCTCGTCCACGTTGATACCTTCAGCCTGCACGTACATGAGAGCTCCCTCTACCGAGGCAGTGTTGACTGTGTCAAGGTTGTTCATGTAAGCGAGCTCCGTGGTATCGCCGAACTTGGACAGCCACATCTGCGCTTCCTCATTCCACACGGGAGCATCGCCCTGCACGCGAGCCTGTATCGAGGTGACAGGTTTCATGTGCCAGCCGCCGTTGGCGTCTGAGGAGGCGGTGGACGAGGCTGCCGTGATGGTAGCTTGAGTGGCTCCAGAGCCTGAGTCTGTCTCCTTGGAAACCATCATCTGGAGACGCGCAGCACTGGAAGCAGTACTCAGGGGCGCACCCAGGAGGAAACAGAGCAGACCAAAGCGACGCCACATCTTGGGAAACGTAGACCGATATGTCTTCAGGGGGACAAAGCGGAATGGAGAATGGCAATTGCTTGAGGTGCATTTGCTTAGATTAAGATTTGCTGCATAAAATTTGTTACATGTACTGTAATTGGGTTTATTTTGGCATCTGATTCAGGTGCTCAGGGTTGCTGGAAGAGAATTCAAGAATTGATTCTTATTGAGATGAAGAGTAGCGTATTGGAAAAATGGTGCCACGAGGATTTTTCCGTTGATACCATTGAAGCCATCGTTTTAATCGCAGTTTTAGCCGCGGTGCTTGTCGCGTCATCGTTGTGCTGTCCGAAGTGGTCGATGCTTTGAGGCGGGACTTCGATCATCTGTGCGCGTCGTTGTGAGTGCGTGGATAGTGCTGCGGTTTCCTCAGTTGAACAAGTCAGCATGCCGCCTTTGCTCCATGCACCGCGGCGAGGGCACGCTTTCTCACGATATCACATTACAACACGCCCGTCGTCCAAAGTCTCCTCGTTGAACCTGCGCGCGGTTTCTCTATGCCGTTGTGGATAGTAGCTGTTGAAAGATTGCGGTCTTAGCACCCTTTTCCAATGGTAATGGCATGTATTTCTCGTCTCGGCAGTGCTGCACAATATCCTAGCTCATAGCTATGTATTCGCTCTTCACTTCTCTTTGGGGTGGGGTGGAGCAGTAAATGCGTACATACCAACACGCCGAGATTAATGCGCGCCAGATGTGGGGCACTATTAATAGCGTTAGCTTCGTGGTTGTTACGCTACGTTGCAACACGTCAAGGCTGCCTTGTGATCACCAAGCGTGCTTTCAAAACTTCTTGGAACCATCCTCGTGTCGCGACGTAAAGTGCAACAGGGACGATCGTTAGACTGGTTGTACATCGTCCGAATCATGCGTGGTGTCTTCAAAGTGAATTAAATCAAAAAAAATACTTGCACGACATGAAAGAGTTATCCAGCGATGACTAAAGCATTACACTCTGCGGAGTGCACACTTCATCACTTCATATTTTAGTGCGCTTCTGTAAAGGATACTACTTCACCAAACCAACGACGTATGCAAGAAATTAATATGCATGAAAGAAGGCAGACGCGAAAGTAGTACAAGTTAATATAATGTGTTGCAGTGTACCCAAATCGAGTTTTCTTGAAACACCCAAACGTTTGGACTACGTTGAGAATCCTCTGCGGCTACCCCCAGACGCTAGTAATTCGTTTGGACAGCAGTTGCCTTAACGGATACTCCACCTTGTACCATACAGGACAGTCGACGTTATGCTTACAACAGGCTGCTGGCGACAACAGCCACAACACCCACGAGCACCGACGCAAGCGAAGCCGTCACAGGACTGCCCGACGATCCGGTAGTGGTCGAGTCCGAGTCCGACGAGCCGTTCGACGAGCTGTTCGAGGGCAGCGTAAGCTTCGGGAAAGAGAACGAGGAAGGAGCAGCCTCGCAGCCGTCAGCGTCAGACGAGCAGACAGCGCAGATCTGAGAGTAAAGCGTACGGTTGCAGCCGTATTGGGCGGTGGCACACGCCTCGCTGTTCTCGTAGCACTTGGGGTTAGCCGACGTCAGTTTCTCGACCGTCGGAAGAGCCTCCATGTTGGCACTGGTACCGTTGCGGGCCAGCTCGTTGTACATCTCCACCATGATGGAGGTGCGGTTCGAGTTTGCGTCCTCGTCTCCAGGGTTCAACCAGAAATCAATGCTCTCCTCAACCTCGAAACCGCTTCCAGTGTTGGTGGCCTCGAACTCCACGCCACCGTCCTCACAGAACTCCGTGTAGTTGCTGTATCCCATCTCCGTAATGCCGACCAGGTCGTCGATGTTCAGGTAACCCAAGATCTTGTAGCTGAACGTGCAGTTATCACCGTCCGGCTGCACACCCATAGCACAGAGACCACCTGGGTACTCGGCACGGCACTCGTCCGTCTTGTCTTCACGAAGCTCCTGGGCGCAAGAGTTCGGGTACGAGAACCAGTAGTTGCCAGGGTACGGAGCACGCGGGTCCGACGTCTGCAGGTTGCTGCCCACCATCGGACCAATGTCCATCTCCCCATCCAGGCCGTAGTAAACCTTACAAGCCTCCGGAAGATCGCTGCCTTCGTCTGTGCACTTGGCGCCGTCCATGGCCACAAACTCGCCGTACTCGGGAGGAGTGTGGCTCTCGTAGTATTTGATGCCGTACGTTGGCTGCAGGATCGTGAGCTCGTAGAAGACAACGTACTGCATGTTGTTCTTGCGCTGGCATTTGACCGATTGCTCGTTCACGTTAATACCTTCAGCCTGCACGTACATGAGAGCTCCCTCTACCGAGGCAGTGTTGACAGTGTCAAGGTTGTTCATGTAGGCGAGCTCCGTGGTGTCACCGTACTTGGACAGCCACATTTGCGCCTCCTCGTTCCAGACGGGAGCGTCACCCTGAACACGGGCCTGCACCGACGTGACGGCCGTCATGTGCCAACCACTGCTGCTAGAAGACGAGGTGGTCGTCGTACTACCGACAGTGCCGGTGGAGGACGAAGATCCGTCAGTGTCGGCTGCTGTCACCGTCCCAGCGGCGGCAGTCGAGGAACCGGAGGAGGCGGTGGTGGTGGTGGCCGAATCTGTGGACTCCTTGGACACCATCATGGTGAGGTGTGCGGCACTGGAGGCCGAGCTTAGAGGAGCTCCGATGAGGAAGCACAATAGACCGAAGCGACGCCACATCTTAAACCTGTTGGGAATCAATCTGTTCAATCGACAAGAGATGGTGTCAAACGTAAGCGGTGGATATCTCCCTGTCAAGGCGAAAACCGGAATGAAGTCCATCGTTGCTTGGTTTTGGGTGGGTGCAAAATCTTATGACCTGATTTTTTTGTGCTGTAGTTGCTAGTAGAGGGGTTTCGCGATTTGATATTTGCAAGAAGATGTTGCTGAATCTGGGGGGGGACTACTCATAATCTATCTTCTGCAGTACCAATTGATATGCACAAAACAACTTGTGCCTTCACAAACAGTCGTGCCGTTCGCATGTGGCCGATCCCGATCATTTTCCTCTTGGAGTGCAGTAAAATGTAGCAGTCGTGCGGATAGTTCAGGGCTGTAAGTCGAGCCAGCGCGATCCAAACCAGAGCGGTACGCACACGCTGCGCTTTTTCACAACGATTGCGCGAAGGCTTGCCTGGCTTGGGGTGTCGGAAATTGTGCCCCTAAAGCGCCTCATTTTGCCAAGACGTGATCTGTTCTCTTCGTCTCAGTGGAACGACATGAGGTGGTCAATGACTAGCCAATAAACAGGAACCGTGGTGAAACCGGCTTGTGGAGCGTGCAACGGCGTCTAGTGGAGACTCGGCGGCCACCACTGAAACGAATTGCATGAAGGGCTTTTCCTAAACAGTACTTCGAAGTAGTTACCGGTAGTTTAACTTAGTACTGAACCGTATTTGGTACTTCGAGTAGTAGAATAGATTTCCATTCGTTATTGCTATTAAGAAAAAAGTTAGAAATTTCTTTTTTAGTTAAAATTTCTTCTAAAATATCTGAATGATTATTTTTAATAAAATTTAACCAATTAGTTTCAAAAATTGAAATTTTATCTACAGCAATCTCTCTCTCTCTCTCTCAATTTCAAAACCGCCCGATTGAACCGCTCCGGAGTTTCGCTCCAAGACTCGCTCGGCCGTTTAATATTTGTAGTATTCCCGCATTAAGTACGATTCCATGTGGAAAGTGACAGCTGTGCCGCAGAGTATAATCGCTCGAGCGGTTCTCAAATAACTTGGACTTTGTAAGATAGCGCCGCTCCAAACGGCAAATTTGGACGGAATTGACAATACCACTTTTTGGATAAAACGTGTTTATACTGATATCCGAGGAAAGCTAGATTACTATTTAACCGGAGGGATACGGAGTACCGGTATCCTGTATGGCATCACAAACATTACATTGTCCCGAAATGTCGACTGAGTTACAGGTAACATTACGAGACATACAAGAAACCTTCACCCCACGCCTCTTGCCTCCTATCCTAATTTAGCCTTAGATAGGGATTGTTTTGTGAATGGTTTTGTGGTGGATTTCAGCCCTAGATAAGCTTCACATCGGGAAGCTAGGAAATCACCAACATCCCTAACTGACCCTATGCTAATTTTGCCTTAGAAAGGGGTTGCTGTGAGATCATTCTTTTTGGTAAGCTTAATAGTTTAGCTCTTGTGCTTCGAGTCGTACCACGATGCTCCTCTTACGCAGGTATGTTAAAGACCTCACGAGCAAATTCACGCTAAGATCAAGATACCAAGAGTCATGCAAACTTCATTTCATGAAGTCATGTTCGGTTTTGAAGTTACCAACCGGAATCTTGATACTTCCAAGGTCATTTCTGCCGCGAGCCGTTTCTGTATCATAATATGACTTTCTTCTCTACCATATATTATATGGTAGAGAGGAAAGTTCCATCGGCAAGAGAAAGAGAACAAAAAGAATAAAGAAAGCTTTTAGAATTTATTTTTATGTGGAGAAGCTACAAGTCTTTATGCTTCAAAATTTGTTTTAGGCGACTTTCGCTTGAATTTTTGCTGATAATTCGATTCAGTGGTTTCCTGAGGATTAACGTTACGTCCTGAACAATATATAAAGACGTAGAATGTTAATTTCGTGTCCACCAATCCGGAATCTTTAATGACACATACCCAGTGTTTCGCTCAGATATGTTGTAATGTGCCTTCACCGTTGTCAAGAGATTTAACTCTCTGTGTATTTGCTCGTCTAGTTCAATTGAGCTCGCCCCGAAGTAGGACTGGTATATAGTCCTGGTCGAATTGTGGTTGTGCGTATGATTCTTGATGTCGGGATCATTAAAAGTTCATTAAATAAAAGTAAAAAAAACAAATTAATAGTCAATAATACCTGGTTACTAAGCACGATCCGACAATTGGAACCTGGAGTTACATCAACTGTCGCTGTAAACCGAGATACGCAGTTCGTGCACCGGTTCTTCGAGCGCCGCTTGCCAGAACCTCTACTTTCTGTATAGGCCCGTGTGTGCAGCGGAAGGTTTTGAACGACCATCGCACTCCTTCTGGAAGTTTTACCGCATCCTTTTTCCTATTTTCCACATTTGAAACAGTTAAATAAGTGATTGAGTAAATGCTAAAATGGCCAACTTACTTGTTATGACTGTCTCGAGTACAGCTATCTCGGACGCGAAAGAGTACCAAGTTTTTATCTTGGTATAATTTGAGTTTCTTGTCCAAATCCTCCCAGGTAGCATACACAACAGGCTCAATGTGTGGCTTTTGTATGTTGATGTCAGGCCGAGAGTTTTCAATTTCGTTGCGAATATTTTGCATTCGGATTTCCTTTGACGTGGCAAATAGTGTGAAGCTGTATCAGTGTAATCCTGCCGTGTTTTTTTTTTGTAGCACAGACTCCGAATAAAGTGAAGCCTCTGAAAGAAAACAACAACAACGTCAGAAACTGTAAGAACACATACCTTGCTGTCTTTCCGGGGAAGGGTCATCAGTTTTTGAGCTGACAATTGAAAGTTCGCCTTGATCCGTGTGAAGCCTGCGTTTTTCCTTTCTATGTGAGGCTTCTCCTTCGTCTGTGCTATAGAGAGCTGGTGTGTAGATGGTAGAACTGTTTAGAATAGAGGTATAGTTACATCTCGGTCCAATATAACTTACATGTTGATCCCATTGCTAGCCCGCTTCTATCCAGGCTTCAAACTCTCACGGAAGAATCCTTCACGGAAGAATCCTTTTTCGTTCAGAGCCAAACCACGACCAACGCTAAGCACAGCAAAGCGAGACGTCCTCGCTCCGTAGGAACTAATCGCAGCAAGACGGCCCTCTTCGATCCTCAGTTCTATTTATTGTCTATCTGGATGGTTTTAACACCTCTCCCGACTGGTCGGTTTTTTATCTAAGCTTCCCTTTTACTTTCATTTTAAATTCCCCAACATTGTTTTACAAAAGTTGAATTTTTGCGCACCTTTAACTTGTTGCAGCGCCTTTAATCAAAGCAAACATATGTTACTTAAAGGTGACTACCACTACAACCAGTGCGATGTCTTTTGGTAGTGCAGACAGTGCATCAATCTTGCGTTTTTATGTTCCAGAATTGTCGCTCACTACAGTACGCTATAAACAACGAATCCATTGCACTACCGGTACAGATGCTCTTACAACGAATCCATTGCACTACATGTACAGATGCTCTTACGAACTCCTAAAGTGCATACTTACTTGTACTCATGTAATCGGAGGTTTGTGTATCAAACATACTATGTTGTGGTCCACAAAGTCGCTAGAAGTCGATGCATTTATTCTAGCAGGATCACCTGAAATGCACAAATCGCTACGTGGCGTCAATCGCAAAAGACAGCGTCCCTGACCCGACGCCATGAAGGTCTGCGGCTTGACACTGCTGCTGTTGTGCGCGTGTGTGGCCCTGTTGGGTCGCTATGCTGCTGCCTTAAAGATTGATGATATGTCGTTTAAACCACCATTCGAGCTCGTAGACTCGGAGGGCCGCCGCATTGTTAACACCACGTGGTCGCATGGCGGCAATGCGGACGTCAAGAAACACTTTATCCGCCTGACCACCGACCGTCAGAGCAAGCGCGGACACCTATGGCAGAAGAACCCTGTGGGCCGCGATGAGCTGTCGGCCATCCTGACTTTCCGCGTCTCAGGTCAGGGCAAGCGCTGGTTCGGCGACGGCATCGGTCTGTGGTTCACAGGCCAGAAGGTTTTTACGCCCGGTATGAACCACGGCTTCACCGACAAATACAAGGGCTTAGGCGTAGTCATCGACACGTTCAACAACCCTGAGCACAAGGGCGGCCACAAGGACATTAGCGTCTTCGTGAACGACGGCACCAAGAATTTTGACCAAATGTATGATGAGAAGCGCGCCGGATGCAACGCCGCCGTGCGCTACCACGAGCAGAGCGCCAACTTCGACCCGGTGCACAGTCTCTCGCGCGTTAAGGTGAAGATCGACAAGACCCGAGTAGTGGTTGAGGTGGACGAGCACTCGTCCGGACTGTGGGTGGCCTGCCATGAAATGACACTGCCCTTCAGTGAGGATTGGCTGCGTACAGCCACGATCGGTATCACGGCGTCCACAGGCGCGCTGGCCGACAACCACGATATCATTCGGTTCGACACGTATTCGGAGTTCATGGACGCGACTATTGGTGCCGTGGACTCGGAGATGGTGATGAATTCGGTGTCCAAGGACTACAAAAAGTGGATGGACTCGCCGAACTGCGGCACGGACTGCCTGATCGCTGTGCTGCAGAAGGAGCTGTCGAACTTCCGCATCGATGCCGAGCACCGCTTCTCGGATCTGAAGGAGAAGACAGAGAATAACGTCGCGAAACTCAAGAAGCAGGAGGGCGAGAACGAACGCCGTGTGCGCGAGATCGAAGCCAAGGTCCGGAAGGGTATCGACTCGTCGCTCGAGAACACCAAGAAGGTATTGGGCGACGAGGTGAACGAGAAGATCACCAAGCAACTGGAGGAGAATCCGGACATCGCCAGTGGCGGCTGGAAGACGCCGTTCGCGCTACTGTTCATCGGCCTGGCTGCAGGTGCTGCTTACGTGTACCGCAAGTACCAGTCGCTAATGAAGTCGCACTTGCTGTAGATCCGTCGGTCGGTAGGGTCATGTTATCCATCGGTGCTAACTGTAGCTTCCCGGCAGCTAACCGTCAATAACATCCTAACCAAAAGTAAACTGCACATTCCTTTGTCGTCGTTCCCATCTTGTCAATCATAGCTGTCATCTTGCTATCATCACCATCGTGACTGTTTTCACAAGAGCCAAAGATCGCTGTGTGGTCCACCCTATGTCAGTAATCACCTCTAGCAATTGGTACTGAATTCGAAAGGTTTCCACAGACCCACGTGTCCGACATCTACGCAGTCTGCAGTCTATCCCTTCTGGCTCCTCGCATTCTACGCAGGTTTTCGCGTTGCTCTCTGTGCCGGTGACGATTCGAGCCCGAGAATCTGCTCTTTAGCCAGCACCGCCAGATATCTTCCTGCTCCTGCATCTGATCCCAGAGTTCCATCATTCGAAATGTTTCGTCGAGTCTCGACGCTGCTGTCCGCCGCGGCACTGAGTTCGCTGATCTGCGTGTCCGCTACCCCGCTGCAGGCGCTGACCTACAAGCAGCCGTACGAGGTGGTGGACTCCGATGGACAGCGTCAGATCTCGGACGACATCATTTACGGTGGCACCACGGAGGTCAAGAAGAACTTTATTCGCCTCACACCCGATCGCCAGAGCAAGCGCGGCCACATCTGGAGCAAGAGCTCCATCAATCGGGATGAATTCGCCACTGTCATCACGTACCGCATCCACGGCCAGGGAAAGAAGTGGTTCGGCGACGGTATCGGTCTCTGGTTCACTCACGAGCCACAGTGGAAGAACGGCGACAACCACGGCTTTATCGACAAGTACACTGGTTTCGGCATCGTATTAGATACGTTTCACAATGTGGAGCACCGTGGCGGCCACAAGGATGTGACGATCCAGATCAATGACGGCACTAAGCGTCTGGATGACCTCAACGACGAGAACAAGATAGGCTGCGACGCCGCCTTCCGCTACCACTCGAACAGTGCCAACTTCGATCCCGTCTACAGCTCATCGCGCATCCGCATTAAGGTCAAGGGCAACGCTCTCGAGGTGGATGTTGATCCGAGCAACACGGGCGCGTGGAACGAGTGCTACAAGGGCAATCTCCCCTTCCAGAACGACTGGTTGCGTCGCGCGACCTTCGGTATCTCGGCGTCTACCGGCGCTCTGGCTGATAACCACGATATTCTGCGCGTTCAGTCGTTCGACCAGATCAATGATGCCGGACTAGCGACGGTGGATGCCGAGACGTGGTCGCACAATTACTCGAAGGACTTTGTGTCGCTCATGGAGAGCGACGTGTGTGATCAGTCGTGCAAGGTGACGATCCTGGAGAAGTACGTGACCAACTTCCAGGTCGAGACCGAGCACTGGTTCGAGATGCTGCGCGAGCAGACAGAGAACACCATCAACAAGCTAAAGGAGAAGGAGCGCCAGAATCAACGCAAGATCCAGGCCTTGACAGACCGCATGACGACCATGATGGAGCAGAAGATTGGGCAGAAGATGGCCGATGTGCGCTCCAAGGTAAACGAGAAGATCGCCACGGAGGTCGAGGGCGAGCTCACGGTTGCGAGCTCCAGTTGGCGCCTTCCGTTCTTCATTATGCTCGTGCTGATCGCTGGCGGTGTGGGCGTGGCCTACCAGAAGTACCGCAAACTTGTCAAGAGCCACCTGTACTAGGCCCCTTTAGCAAATGAAGTGGGTCAATCGTAGTGTTTGCCATATAAAGCAATTACAGATACAGAATTGGTGCCTTAAACTGTAGAGGACAACCCAGAGCTACGTCAAATTACTGGATCATACTTCGACTTGTACAGGGCATCATTTGGTACATGTAAAGTCAAAAATCTGTGACGTGTGCTCATTTTTGGTGGTGTCTTCAGTTTGTCATCGTGCAGTTGTAAGCTAAAATAGACTCCTTCAACTGGCGGCACAGTTCATCATCTTTTCAAGAGCTACAACAATGGGGAAGAGCACGCGTGTTGGCGGCTTCCTGCTGCTGCTGTCAGCCCTGGCACTGGGCTATACGTTTTGGGAAGAGCTTCAGAGCGCGCGAGAGATGCTGCAGCTCACGTACGAACACCGCTCGCTGAGTGCTGATCGCGATGCGCCGCTCAAAAGCGTTGTCGTGTACCGCAACGGATACTCTACCGGCGGCGTACAGATGCAGCTTAGTGCAGAGCTACTGGCTTCTCGCACTGGTGAGGGGGAGCTAGCGGCGTACCTGTCGCAGTTCGTAGCGGTGGAAGGGCTGCACGATTCCGTTGCGTTAGAGTCTGAGGATTCGGACGAGAGCAAGGGGAAAGAGTACGACGTTCCCGGCGTCGTGGCGGACCGCGTGTTCAACGGCCGAGGAGAGTTGTTGCAGAGCTACGCGGACATTCTGTCGGGAGATCGACTGTATCTCGTTGCCCCGGAGCTGCACTTCGTGTGGCCGTTTGTGGAGCTTGGCCATCGTGTGACAGTGACGTCGAAGGCCAGTCCGACCAAGGAGCCGGTCATCATCGAATCCATTTCAGAGTCCCCGCGGACATTCCGTCTGCATAACTTTTTCAGTGAAGAGGAGGCGGACAAACTGATTAAGCGCACACTGGAGATTGACGACCCGAGCAACAAACTCCAGCAGTCGACCGTGGGCGCGAATGACAGCAAGAAAAAGAAGCAGAAGTCCAAACACCGCACAAGCGAAAACGCCTTCGACACGGTCTCAGAAACTGCAGTTAGCATCCGTAAGCGTGTGTTCGACGTGCTTTCACTTGGAGAATTTCGGGAGGAGATGGCCGATGGGCTGCAGCTTCTACGATACCAGCAGAAGCAGGCGTACATCGCTCACGAGGACTACTTCCCGGTTGGAGCGGCAACAGGCTTTAACTTCGACCCGCACAAGGGAGGCTCTAACCGCTTTGCTACTGTATTTCTGTACCTATCTGATGTTCCGCGTGGTGGCCAGACCGTGTTCCCGCTAGCGGAGATGCCTGAAGGGCTACCAGCCGAATATCAACACCCACCAAACTCAGCTCAAGAGTACGAGGCCGCTGGAGCGGAGCTATTTGAGCCGGGGAGCTGGGAAATGGATATGGTACGAAAGTGCTCGACAAAGCTGGCGTCGTACCCGTCAAAAGGTGGCGCCGTGCTGTTCTACAGCCAGAAGCCGAATGGAGAGCTTGACCCCATGTCACTGCATGGAGGCTGCCCTGTGCTTGAAGGCACCAAGTGGGGTGCAAATCTATGGGTCTGGAACAGACGTCGACACGGTCTGGACTCGGATGACACTTCATGCACTGTAACCTTCACGAATCCGACGTCGCACGAGGTGGGTCTATATTGGTCTGACACGCTCATGACCACGCTTGCAGCTAACGGTGGCAGCATTGAGTACAACTCGTTCACGGGACATCAGTGGGTACTTAAGAACAGAGAAGAAATTCTACTGGAGTATCTGGTCGATGCAGAAGACGGTAAGGAACAGTCCATTACCGTCCCGCTACCAAAGGAGCAGGCTGCTGCACCACCAAAGACCAACACCGCCGCCAAGGCGAAGGTGAAGGTAGAGCCCAGCGATAGAGTCAAAGCTAAGGACGAATTGTAAAGATCAACAGAGCAGCACAGTTCGCATCTTCATCAAAATGTTTGCATTAATCTGTATGAGTTCTACTACGCCACCCGGCGTTTCTTGTTCTTGCTGCTGGCGACAAAGACCTTCTCAAGTTCTCCATCTCCGAGCGACTGGTTCTGTTTACTGCTTGTGGGGGCTTTCTGGTGGAATGTGCGACGTACTTGCTGCATGGCATCTTTTGCTCCGTCACCGTCTTGCTTCTTGTCGGCCTTCCGAGCATCCATCTTCTCGAACTGCTTCGACTGATCCACGCGCTCCAAATACGCCTCGTTCTCCTTCTTGGCCTGCGCGATCTCCATGCGCAGCTTCTGATCGCGAATACGGTTCTCGTACGCGATCTTTTCGGTCAGGTGGTCCCATTTGAAACCCTTGAGGTACTTGAGATTCCACATATCGTCGTGGTAGTAGTCGCGCTTACGGCCACCAATCTGTGTCGTGTTGAGCATCTTAGCCACGCGCTTAGCCACCTTCTTGTCCTCAAACTCGATCCAGCCCTCCGTGTATTTTTGACGGCGGTTGCCACCGCTGCTAACGCGTTTCTTGTGCAGCGCCTTGTCTTCTGGCACCAGGTAGATGCGATTCAGCTCCCCGTACTTGCCTAGAAGGTGGCGAAGCTTTTCCGGCTTCATAAAGGGTGGCACGCGCGCGATGTATACCACTCCTCGGCGCTCCGCCTTTTCCTTGAATTGCTCCATCTTCTCACGCGACAGGCCCGTTAGCGCCTTGGCCGTAGCAGCGATGTGCTTGGCGACATCAGCTTCCGACGTCATTGTTCTCGTTTTTTTTACTGGTGATAAAGCACCGTTTCGCGAAAACGTAACCGGTTACACTTGGGTACATAGCTTATTTTAAAAAAAAAGTTGTTCTCTCAGAGTTGCTTGGAGCTACAGTATTGCGTCTGTATGCGTACAATTGCCTTACTACTTTTTATGAGCTTAAGTTAATGGTTGTATTAATATGTGCACTTCGTGCAAAACGCATAGATATCGTAACATTCTGGTCATCATCACGAGTCGTGATTCACGCCCATTACTTGGGAGCCTTTGTCAGTGCGCACCCTCACCCAAGAAGTCGAACTCAGAAGAAGACGTAACGATATCCTCCAGCGAATTGGTACTCCACATTTGTGGCCACTCGGCTCCGGCCACAGGTTCGTCGATCTCCGTGAAGATTTTATTGTCGAATTTTGCGCTGAGCCAAGCGGTACCAGCATCTAGTGCCATGGCCAATAGCGAGTCATCTGCTATCGGTGCGAACGGGTCGCTGCTAACCGCGAGCACATCTTCGTCAGCTGATCGGGGTGAGTCCGACAGCTGCTTCACCAACGAAGGCGTCGGCGGAGGCACAACGAACTCTGAAATCTCGGTCACTTCGGCCATTGCAGCTTCACAGACTGGCACTGAATCGCCGTGCGTAATATCGTCGAGCAACGGCTGCTGCTCTAGTCCAATCATGCTATTTGTAGACGCCTTTGTCTTGGTTTTCTTCATTTTCTTGGTCTTGTTCCTGTTGCGCTGCCAGCGCTGCTGACGGTCGTGCTTCTGTCGATATTTCTGCGCGTGCGTCATGGTCTGACGCGAGTCCTTTGTGCCCACGTAGTCGGCGATGGCCTTCCACGGGCCAGACGGAAACTTGTCTAGCGCCACGAGAAAGCGTGCATGTTCATCGTGTGTCCAAGCTTTGCCCTTGTTCTTCTCGGTATTGGAGCGCGCCTTGTGCACCGTCCGTAGAGCGCGCGAATTCTTGCGCAGCGACTTGAGCAACTGATTGTCTGCGGGCGGAACGGCCTGTACTAATTCTTTCTGAACGCGCCGGGTGATTGTCATAGCCGGTGGCTCTAGCTGCTTTCCTGTGTGTGCAGAAGCACGCAAAACGAGAAGTGTCGCTGTTGTCGCTACGCTTTGCTCGCTGCATGCATTCCAGTTGCCTTTTGCCCTTTGAGACTGTGAGTGTAGCTCGTTGAAGTGAGCACCACATTCAGCCAATCAGCGACCTTGAGACCTTTTTGAGCAACTTCGTACAGAGGGTTTCATCTATTTTCAGAGTTTATCAGCTACTACCTCCATTTAAACGGATTCTCCTCGGTTGTTATTTAGATGAACGCTTTGAAAAAATATCGTTATATGCAGATACACAGGTCATTGTTCCATGTAAGGTTCTATACACAACAAAGTAGATCCACAGGTTCTACGTGGATGCGTGGCGCTGAGAGCGAGCTTGGTCAGACTCAAGCTCTACTTGGAGGACCGGAGAGGTGACTTCCTTGTCAATCTATGCGGGGCTTCTTCATTTGAACGTGCGGGACTGAAGCGACTGAAAATGAATGAAAGAAGTGGAGACATGGTTTTGTTGCTAATCCAGGTCGCTGGTTTACTGGTAGCTAAACCTGTAACTGAGCTTACAAGGCTGCATTGTATCTTGTTGCGTTCGTCAGAACACGCAATTTGGCCAAGATACACTGAAGTTTGCTTAACGCAGACGATGGGTACACTGTACATTGAAGCGTTTGTGAATCCTGCAAACCACAAGTGAGCCGTGGTGTCGGACCGAGAGAGATGATCGTGTTCCAGTCTGTCGACGAATCCCCAGCAGTCCGACGGAGATTCACCTCATCATGAGTTACGATCGAAGTTGGATTCCATGAGCCGCATAAAAGTCGAGTCAACGACAACAAGCACGAAGTGCCGTTGCGCCTCGCCTCGACCATCTTCGAGTTCGAAGGCGACGTCCTGGCGATACCAGGATAGTCACGCTTCAAGCTTGTCGCGCACGAAGACGCCCATACTCTCCACTGCGAGACATGCCGAGGCGCTCTCTCCTCTCTACTATGTATCGGTGGCGTTCAACCATTCCCTTGATAGTATCAAGTTGATACACCTAGCGCCGCTACGGTTGCAAACACGCTGATGCACGCCTTTTAGCGATGATGCTGTCGCTTCGCAACCGGACAATCTTGGCCATGGATACACAGGATTCACCTAAGTCGGCAATATTGTCGGACAATGGTATGCCATGCCATTGTTAACGCGTTCGACCTGGTGCTACGCGAACACCGCCGCGTTTTCGTCTTGCATGATGTGCTTGCCCTGCCGACCTGAAAAGGAGGATCTGCAGACGCTCGAAGTGCTCAAGTCATCTCCCCAACCCAGCCTCTTGCCTGCCACGCGTGTGTGTAAACTTGTACAAGTAAGCCGCTAGCGAAGCGATCGGATTTCGAGCTGCGATCGAGCGATCGCCGGCGGGTTACTTCGCGGATACAGCGTCTGCGACGTGCTCCAGCAAGATGCACGATGGCGAAGGAGGCAAGATAGAGCGAGCGAGGAAACGCATGGCGATGACCACATCAGCACCGGAGCCTAGCGCGCGTATTGTTACCAGCTTGTACGCGGAAGCATCCTGTATCCTGAGCTGGACGATGAAATCCTGAGCTATGAAGTCGCCAAGTTTGCAGTCTATCGGATACATATACCGAAGAACTTGCGCAGTGTTTGAGCAACATCAGCCACTGCATCGGGGGAAATGCGACTTCAGTGATATGGCTCCAATTGCCAACTGCTTCAACTCGGCCGAACGCAGGCGGACGAGCCGACCACTGAAACGAGCAATTATCGCCATGAGCTGGGCCTTTGGATATCTTTCGCTAGGTACTTGCCACAGGCAACAGCGTGGTCCTCGCTAATACTTGGCGAGCATACACTCCGTTAAAAACTTTCCCCAAAATGAGTTCTCGTGGAATTTCTATCTCCCGTGCATGCAGCTCAGTGCGGCCAATGCACTTGTATGCCTGCGCGAAGGCCTGCTGCATGTAGTCCGAAGAATCAAGCATCAAGCATCGGCGCCACTTTCACGCCGAGAGCATCAACTTCAATGCCGTGGATCGGCGTCCCGTTGCTGGCCGTGGGGTGTCCGGTGACGCGCTGAAATGATACTGGACCCATCTGGAGCGTAGCGTTTAGAGACCGGGCATGTTTCTAAACTGACCGAAGCCAGCACCGCGGCGTGGCAAGCCTCTGCGCGTAGCTTTCCAGTGCGGGCCTCGTGCGTTCAGAGGCATTAGCGACATGAGAGGCTTGCATAATGAGCCGCGTGCCTGTGAAGTGTGCATGAGCTTCACGATGAAGGTGTTGTTGTTGTTGGGCTAGCGGCAGCGCTGCGACTGAGGTTGCTGACCTGGGGCGTTGAAGCCATCGCAGCCTTCACCAACGTGCTGAGTGATACGAACGCGCTGTCTGGTATGCTGGACATGATTGCTGCACTGTCCGAGGTGCCTTCGATGGGCCAGTTCCCGTTCGATATTGGTTATGGTGGGACGCGTGCCTCCCAGGCGTTGTGGTCGTGTCTGTAGCGCCAAATGCTGCATTTGCATGCCCCTGCAGACATCAAGAACTCGAAAGCTGCTGTATCATAGGCTGCTGGTATTGCAGTCCTGTGCAGCGAGCCAAACTGCTTGCAGCCAATGCGACGGGATCCGCTGGGGAAGTCTCGTGAATAGAGGGCTCACGGTAGGCATCGTGCGTGTGAGCACAGAGAGTGAGCCTCACACTGAAACGATTCAAGTGTCCCAGGCCGGGAATATCGAACGTGGACGGGAGACTTGCGGCGCAAAGCAGGGCTCGACGGCAAGCATTTCGTTGTCTTTGACCGGTCAATCCGCGGCGGCGCGGGTGGTATCTCGGACCACTTTGCGGTCCTCTGATAGTGTGATGATGTGAAGATCGGCCCTCTATCCTGCTTGGTGCCAGTGCTAATCCGGGCTTTGGCTGCCCTTATCGCGGGAGTTTACGATGGCAACTCGGCCGATCTGTTTAGCCTCTGCTCAAGAGCGTCATCTCCGCGAGGCAACACCGCGCTGATAAGCTCGAAGAAGGGAGAGGCGCTCTGCGCAGCGACAGGGAACGCGGCCAATCCGGAGGGAGCCGCCTGCGCAGCCAGACGCGCTCCGTTCAAGTTTTGTGTCAGTTGAAGATCTTCCTCGCGCGTGCAAAGTGCTGGAACGGGCACTACCGAAGACAGGCAAGCAGGCTGAAGCATGTCCTTCACCAACATGGTCGAGAGCGCCGCAAGTGAGTGGACGCAGCAGCAGCAGATAGAAGAAGCCAAGCCTGCTCCCGAGGGCCGCGGGATTTGGTCGCCTGAGGAGCACCGCCTCTTCGTGGACGGCATCAAGATGTTCCCGTCCGGGCCCTGGAAGGACATCGCTAGCCACGTGGGCACCCGCACGGCGCGTCAGACCATGACCCACGCGCAGAAGTACCGCCAGAAGATCGCGCGGAGGCTGCGCAACGTACGCATGAGCGGCAAGCACAGCCTGCCCTTCCTCATGGACCAGGCCGCGCGCTTCAACGCTCTGCTCAGTAGCGACGAGCAGTTTAACGACTCGATCCTGGCCACGTCGCTGGCTATCGCGGCCGAGCATGAACTCGACATGCTAGGCGAGACCGGCGAAGGCAACGCGTCCCCCTCCATGCAGATGCAGATGCAAATGCAGATGGGCATGAGCCCCAGCGCCGCCCACGCGAACGTTATGATGGAGCCCATGGCCCCCAGCAACACGTACCAGAAGCAGCTGCCGCTAGCAATAGACTTCTCCTCCACGGAAGGAAACCCGTACTATCTGGACGGCCCGTCCTTCGAGCCCAGCGATATCGAGTTCGACAAGTGCATGGACTTCTTGATCGAAACTTTCCACCGCGAGACCTAGGGGGCCACAGATGCGGTGGACCAGTCGCTGCCGTTGTCCGGGATCGAAGTGTATTTATTTGGTGAGACCCGGCGGGTGAACGGAGGGCTGTGGACTAGAGAGAGAGAGTAGGAAGGAAGAGCGCGGGCGAGAGCGATTGGTGTTGGTGTGCCTCGCGACCGAGAAGAATTGTTTTTAAAAACGCAGTAATATATTATGGTAAAGAGCCGTCTTTTTGATCAAAATGAACCATGATTCGCAACTTGTCGTTGACAAGCCCACGCGGCAAAAGATCTCCAACGTGAGGCTGTCGCGTGAATGCTGCTCGCCATCCATCGGCGCCGGTTGGGGCACGCGCAACTTCAAGCGACACCCGAAAGATACGCGTGTCAACAATGACTTCGCTGCGTCTTGCCCGGCGAGTCTTGACAACCAACCGCCAGAGTCTGGCCGTCCGAAGATGTCGCTTTTTCGGCGTGTCTGGCGGCCAGACACGCCGAAAAAGCGACACCTTCGGACGGATAGCTCCGAGTCGGGCAGGGCCCGTGACGACGCCCTGCCATCCGAATGAGTCATGACAAAGCTTGATTCAAAATGCAGACGGGAAGGCGCTCGCAGCACGTTCCCGTGCGTGGAGATTTGCTTGTCCAAAATTGCAAGAGCTGTTTGCAAGGCAGCGTTTGTCGAGTCCAATTTCTGGTGGCGCCGGGTCTCCTATCCGCCGGGCACCCGGTAGTCTACCCGGTAGTCTACCCGGTAGACTCTACTGGTAGCTTAAAGCTACTAGCCTTAGGCAAAATTGCCGCAAAGCTTGAAGCGTTTTTTAGTTTTCCTCGCAGAATTTCCCTGGACGCGGTGAACCAAGACCTGCCATTGTCGATCTCCAAAGATATGCTCAGTCGTTTGGGGGGGCAATGTTCTTCATTGATTGTCGACCAGCCCGGTTATCAGAGCGAAGAAAACTTGAGAATGAGCTACGTGGCTACTCTAGGGACTCTGGCTGCTGGCGTCTCGTCCTCGGGACTAATAGTACAACACGTTTTGAAACTCCTTCCGCTCTATCCGGAAACCGGAATATCCACCGGATATTTACCCGACCGTTGTTGCGGTAGTCGCGCGCTGCCCCATCGCCGGCAAGTCAAGTCGCTTCCGACCTCTTGGCAACGAGTGGCCATATACCTATAGCTCTTCACTGTCTTCATTGCTGTCCAGCAGCGTCCAACTGTGCCGTAGGAACACGGCATCACAATGGCGCGCGTCTTCGGCTTTCAATACGGCTTGGATCTCGCTAAACGCCGCTGAAGATTGTGACCACTTCGGTGCGAAAATGGCCACGAACACCAATAGCTAAAGCCATGTGAGGCACTTCATGTATGGAGCTCTTCATGCACAGTGCGGACATAATCGAGAGTTTCTATGTCGCGCGCATACTATGGGCGGTTCCATCACTTCCACAGCAGTGCCACGGCCGAATGCCCGGAAAAAATCGGGCCGAGATGCTCCACCGACTGACAGTGGGCTGCGTCTCCAGCGTTCGTGGCTCGCCCATCGAGGAGCCTGAATTTTTGCCATCAGCTCTGGTACGTGCGCGAGCTATTCGAAGGGATCTATGACGAGCATCAGCGTCAAGTTCTCTTCCTCTTTCGACGCACTGAGAGTTTCATTCATTCGGCAATTGTCTCCACCTCGAGCACTTCAAGCAGACTGCAACGATACCGCTCACTAAAAGTCAATGCCCCGCACTACCCGTCGCAAAGGTACTCGGCCTCGTCTCAGTCGTGAAGGTGAAGGGGTATGGACACCCGGCGAGCACGCGCGTTTCCTCGAGGCCGTGGAGCTCTATCCACACGGGCCCTGGAAGCTCGTGGCCGCCCATATCGGCACGCGTAGCACGCGGCAAGCAATGACGCACGCGCAAAAGTATCGTCAGAAGCTCGCGCGGCGACAGCGCGGGCTGCGGAATACGCAATCCAAACGACCAGTAACGGAGACGCCGAGCTGGTCTACGTCGGAAGGCGAAAACGACTGTATGTTCAGCTTCGAGCAGCTCTTGACGTCAAACGCTGGAGTGCTCGGCGATACCTGGCGGTGCCCGGAGCCCTTGCCGCTGATGACCCCCCATCCGATACCCTACGCGGATACAGTGCAGCCGACGTGGGTGGATGACTACATCAGCTTCTTCGTCGACAATTTCTCTTGATCGAACAGAGCGAAACTGCCTTGTGTGAACGTATCTGGCCAAAATGATGTTGTAATTCAAAGCAAAGTTGTATGTAGATAGGTCTGCCACTTACACGCGTTCCATACGTTCGGCATTACGCTCATCTCTTCGTACCTCGTTGTTTCGTGTTGTGGTGCGCCGTGCTCTTGCTGGTCTTGATGTCCCTGTGCTGACTCCCCCGTTTGACCGCGTATTTGTGTCCACACTGAGCATGAAGCAATCAAAAGAAGGCTCGCAGCAGCAGGAGCAGTCGGCCTCTCCGCAGGTCACAAGCATCACCACCACTAGAGATGTGAACCCAGCAGCGACGCCTACTACTGATACACAGAAGAGGAAGCTCAGCACGATGTCCGTGTAGATGTAGATGACTCCGTGCGCGAATTCGTCCACTGCCACCACTTGGAATATCCAGGCCGCGTCCCATGCGAACCAGGTCAAGAGGACGACCTGGAAGATCAGAGAGTATCCAAACGCTGCGCTTGTCACGAAGCGTGTACCGTAGATAATGAAAAGTGCACATGACGCGCAGACCACCACTACAAACGAAAGCGCCCCAGCCACGAGGGGCGACATAAGATCATACTTGTTCTTCTGTCGGATACCAACCAGAAAGACCACCAGTAAGACCCATGTGAAGGTGGCACCGCAGTTGAAGAAGCCGATGTGTGTGTCAAACATCACACCCAGTCCGACAAACGTAGCGGCCTGAGCAACACTGAACAACATGAGGATCAACACGTTAATGTAGCGTCTGCTGCGTTGGAAGTAGAGAACGCAAAGCAGTATGAACGTCACGGTCGCAGATAAACCCAGCAGCCCGGGGTTGTATTCAACGAAGATAGGGAGCACGCGATCGCGCACAGGCGGGTAGAAAGTGGCGAGTCCAACGACAGCCCATACTGCTAAGAGCTGCAACGCTAGTACAAGCAGGAGCTTCCTACGGAATGCTGCTTGAGAAGGTAATGGAAGTGAAGTGCTCACATCCAGGAGCTCCGCCGAGATGCATCCATTATTCCAACATTCAATTCGCCGTAAAACGTAGTCAGGCTTTGTTTCTGTCGGCAATGGCAGAACGGGAGTTGCCATCTTCTCTCGGGTATGAGGTTCGTCAATATCGCTGGTCGACTCGAGAAGAACGAAGTCGACGCCCGAGTCACGGGTGGCCAGCAGCGGCGACATCAAGAGTGAAGTTGGGTGATAAGGCTTTGCCACGTTCGCCTCAGCAACGAAGAGTTAATCTGAAAATGTGTCGGCCAGGGCCATCGAGTGTGAGCGATTTATGGTCGGTTGTTAAGCATAGCTACTCTAGTCCTTGGTAACGGAGGCGCCATGCAACGTCGGTGGAAACGCTCATGAACCAGGGCCAAATCCACTTCATCGAAGACAGGATCTCATGCCTGACGACAGACGTAACGGGTCAGTGTTCATAGAAGAATGGGGTGGGTCTTGTTATCTCGCGTATTGGGTGTTTTCTTGTCTTGCTGGAAATCCACTACCGGATATTCGCATTCTACAACGTCTCCTGCGAGTAAGAGAAATACCTCGCCCAAGCGCTGCGATCACAAGTACAGGTACGGCGACCAAAAGCTTTATCCACCGACATTATCCAACGGCTTAAGCACACTTCAGAAATACATGTAGCTCCCTCAGCGTTTACCTTCTCCTCCGTTTACCGATCTTTGACCAGTCCATTCTTTAGCGAAAAATCTCCGACTGCTCCAATGACAGCGAGCCAACATCAGATTCTTCAGCGCTTTCACCAAGACAGTCGATACAGTTTTCAGTCTGGGACGCCTGCGTTCGCTGAAGCAACGCCTGGAGCTCAGTATTGAATGCTGTAGCAACAGCACCCGAGAGCCTGTTGTCCCTAACAGCTGATTGCTCTTTATCTGTAGAAGCAGGAGGTCGGCGTGGTCCTCCACGCGGAGGTGCGCAAGGCAGAGCAAACATGGCATCGGCTGCAGGGGGTGACGGCAGTATTTCATTCTCGGTGTACGGTACTGGAGGTGTCGATGGTATCGGAGGATCATGATCAACTTGTTTCGAGGGGCCTGGGACGCGATGCGCCAGCACATCTTGCAGCTCACGAACAAAATGTGGCGTGGGTCCTGATGACGCGGGTGCCGTGTCTGTCTCCTGCTGCTTTAACAGGGCACGTAAATCAAAATTATTGTCACCGGTGCTCGTTCCAGTGAACACGACAGTGCAGTTGGGGTCTTCTGGGAGTACAGTAGACGAGGGGAGTACGACTTTGGTCGGTTTTGACTCGCAATCTTCTGCTTCTTCTTCATCCACAGTCGTGTCTTGGGGGGCTTCTCCACCTTTCAAGACTCTCAACGCATTATCGTAATTGCCCCACGTTTCCTGTAATTGCTCAACCATAGAGCGTATCGCATCACGGGAGCTACACAGACTTTCTCCTGCTGAATCAGCGGACAGAAGCTCGTATTGCGTTGCAATGGCCAATGCAGTGAGGGTCTCACTCATAGATCGCAAGTCTTGGAGCTGTGTAGCGACGCTTCTCAGGCGCGGATCACCTGGGCTTGAAGTTGTTAGCTGCTGATGCTGCTGATGCTGCTGTCGCTCTGGTGATTTGATCCCTGAGTCCGAGGTCAGCAATGCCACAGGGTCTTTTGTCGTATTCCATATCTCGAGATCAGCGCTCCATACGCTCAAAGCTTGAACTAACTGTTTAACTGCAGCTTGATGTGAGCCCAGTCTCCAAGAGAGACTACAGCTCTCCTTGTTATCGCAAGAGGAACAAGCACGCGCTATACTTAGTACAAGTGCGACACGGACAGCATTTTCTAGCAGCAGCACGGCTCGGTTACGATGTTTCTCTAGCGCTGTCAGCAGCAATGACGGAGCTTGTTTGTCCATTGCGTCGTCTTCGTCAACAGGGTTTTGAGTTTCTGTAGCCACTGCCTTCTCGCCTTCCATAGTAAATGCAGCAGCTCGTTCCTGCAGCTGATCATTCAGCGCTCTCAGCTTTCTTCGCAGTGGCAGACAACGCAATTGATTTTTCGCAGCTGATACAGCGACACCCTCATCACTGCTACCAGCTTCTACGGTGATTGCCTCCAGCCTACCGATAGGTGGCAGCAAACCAGCTCCAAGGCGGTAGCCTCGACTCGCCAGCTCTGCACGCTTCACTAACGTCAAACTCTTCGCATAAACTTCGTTGAAATCCTCCAATGCAACTAGAAATCCATTCAGTGAATCTACAAGTCCTTTTGAGCGACGTGCGTACCAAACAAGAAGCAATCGCACACACAATTCCAGCCCAATCAGCACAAATACAGCAACTGCAATGGCCCATTCCATCGTATACAGTACGAACACTCCACCGCTACTCCAACAAGCAGCCACCGCTATTATAGCCACCAAGGATCCTCCAATGCCAGCACAAACTCTCCACACGTCCTCAGCAGTCATCATAATGCCACTCAGCACCTCAACCACTGCAATATGTTGTGTCCACCAGTCACCACGAGTCTCGCACAACATCTTAGACGCTGTGGTATCACACGCTGCCTGCTGCAGCTCCTCCCTGGTAGCAACAAAAAGGCAATTAATTACCGGTTCACACTATTAACTACCTCAGCATCGTGCTCACCGGATCGTCGGGTGGAAGGCACAGAGCTCGGGAAGCAGCCGGCGCAGAGCTACTAACTCGACTCGACGCCACAGAATCCGGACTAACTGTATCCAGCTCCAATCACGCGCCTTTCGTCCAGTGGGCCGTCTCGGACGCTTCCTTGAAGCCGCAGGACGAGGCTCAGCAAGCAATTGCGCCATGGAATCGCCCCCATCCGCCTTCAGCTCTGCGCAACAACACACACGCATGATGTAACTAAGTTTTAGACAAAATAGTTGCTCGCTATCGCCGCCATACCGGTCAGATACTGCCCTAGCGGCGAGCTGGGCGCCACCGCGATCTCCATTGATGTACGTCTTTGTTGCTTTTAGTCCAGTTCCAAAAATATGTTTTTTACTTAAGTCGAATCTGACTTACGATCTACTTCATTCCGCCACTTTTGGTCTCAGCCGTTTTCCCATTCTCATTCGCATCCACGTGGAGCTCAATCGGGTCAAAGATGCTGAGTCGGCGGCTGCTTGTGCTGCTCGCTGCCGCGGCCTTGGCGCTGAGCGCCGACGCTGTGGATCGCAGCAAGTTCCGCACGTGTGAGAAGACCCAATTCTGCAACAAGTTCCGCAACGTGCAGCGTCAGGAGCTTCCCAGCAAGTTCCATGTGGAGCGCACCAGTATCCGATCCGACTCGGACGCCAATTTGGTGCGTTTCCTCGTAGAAGACGCGGCTCAGAAGGGCGGCATCCCACTTGCCGGTTCCCTTGCCTTTGTGCTTAACGCGGACAAGGCGGCGGTGCCAGCTCTGCGTGTACGTCTGCACGAGAAGTTTGAGGACCCGAAGGACCCCAAGACCCGCTGGACCAGTTACGATATTCTCGTGCCTGCAGCTGAAGAGACTCGCCCGCTGCGTCAATTGACGGTGAAGGAGGCGGGAATCAAGACACCAATCAACGAGGAGGACGTGCTGCTGTTCGCCCCCGAGACGCAGGGGGCGACGCAGGTCGTGGCCGCCTTGAAGTTGGGCGAAGGATCTTTTGGTGTGGATTTGTATCTCAACGGAGAGAAGGTGGTCTCCACCAATGACGACGGTCTGTTCCACTACGAGATCCGTCAGGACCGCGTAGATGCTGCGGCGCAGGCCGAAGCAGCGGCGGATCAAGCGGCAGTTGATGCTCATGAAGGGAAGACTATTGTGGACTATGGAGAAGATGGTCTCGCTATCTATGACGATGGTACAGTGCAGAAGAAGGAGGAGCAGTCATCTACTACGACTGCTACGGTCGGAGCTGATGGGAACGTGGAGGGATGGGAGGAATCCTTTGGAGGTCACACGGACAAGAAGAAGTTTGGCCCCAGCTCTATTGGACTTGATGTGTCGTTCCACGGATCAGCAGGAGCCCCACGATCACTCTACGGTATCCCAGAACACGCCACGGATTTCGTGCTTAAAGATACCCTTGAACCAAGTGATGAAGGCGAGGACAAGAGGAAGGTGGTGACCGATCCGTACCGGTTGTACAACTTGGATGTATTCGAGTACGAGCTGGACAACCCCATGGCTCTGTATGGCGCTATCCCAGTGCTCGTGGCACCGAACAAGGAGAACACAGTCGGTATGTTCTGGAACAATCCCAGCGAGACGTTCGTGGACATTTGGACCAACGAAGAGTCGAACAGCAAATCGAGTCACTGGCTCAGTGAGTCTGGAGTTTTCGACCTGTTCTTGCTCGCGGGTCCTAGCAGTGCCGATCTGTTCTCGCAGTACACGCTTCTTACTGGTCGTGCGCAGCTTCCGCCGCTCTTTGCTTTGGGTTACCACCAGTGTCGCTGGAACTACAAGAACGAGGCTGATGTAGCGCGTGTGGATGCTGGCTTTGACGAGCACTTGATCCCGTACGACGTGCTGTGGCTGGACATTGAACACACGGACGGAAAGCGTTACTTCACGTGGGACGAGCACGCCTTCCCTACGCCCAAGGACATGCAGGAGTCCGTGGCACGTACTGGCCGTAAGATGGTGACTATCGTCGACCCACACATTAAAGTGAGTCAGTCGAAGGACAAGCAGCCGTACTACATCCACACTGAAGCAGAAGAGCTCGGACTCTTTATCAAGGACGAACAGGGCAACGACTTCAAGGGCTGGTGCTGGCCGGGCGAGTCCTCGTACGTCGACTTCACATCTCCTAAGGCGCGTGCGTGGTGGCGTCATCAGTTCCGCTACGAGAACTACCAGGGAAGCACCAAGCACTTGTACACTTGGAACGACATGAACGAGCCTTCAGTCTTCAACGGGCCCGAGGTTTCTATGCGCAAGGGCTGCATGAGTCTTGCTGGCGTGGAGCACCGTGAATGGCACAATCTGTACGGAATCCTCTTCCAGCGCTCGACCATGGAAGGCCAGTTGGTGCGCCAGCAGCCTCCTCCAGAGCCTCTGTCGGCCTTCGCTGAGGAGCTACAACTTACGTCCGATATGCAGCGGCCGTTTGTGCTTTCTCGCGCGTTCTCCGCAGGTTCGCAGCGTTACGGAGCCATCTGGACGGGTGACAACACGGCGGAGTGGGGGCATCTACGTTACGCCTCCAAGATGCTGCTGTCCATGTCGGTAGCTGGACTTACGTTCGTGGGCGCTGATGTGGGCGGATTCTTCGGCAATCCGTCCACAGAGCTGCTCACGCGATGGAACCAGGCGGCTGCGTACCAGCCATTCTTCCGCGGCCACGCTCACCACGACTCGGCTCGACGTGAGCCGTGGGTATTCGGAGAGCCGACGACGTCGCGTATCCGCGCTGCTATCCGTGAGCGCTACTCGCTGCTGCCGTACATCTACACGCTCTTCCACACGTGTTATGCACGTGGTATGCCCGTCATGCGTCCGCTCTGGGCGCACTTTACACTGGAACCACAGAGCTTCAGCGAGGAGGACCAATATCTTCTGGGTGACGCTCTGCTAGTGAAACCGATTGTGGAGGAGGGCGTGGAGGCCACGCACGTGTTCCTCCCGTCGGATAATGCCCAGGATAAAACGGTGTGGTACCACGTGACAGACGCGTACAAGCGTTTCATCGGTGGCAAGACGTACGAGAACATGCCGGCGCCACTGGATGCCATCCCAGTGTTCCACCGAGGTGGCACCATCCTGCCACGTAAGCAGCGTGTGCGTCGCAGCTCGGAGCTGATGCGCGACGACCCGCTGACGCTGGTGGTGGCGCTGGACCAGCACTTTGAGGCTCGTGGCGAGCTGTATGTGGACGACGAGCGCTCGCTGGCTGCTGAGCTCGAGGGCGAGGGCACTGTAGTTTCGTTTAAGCAGACGAAGGAGGGACTGCGGTCGAAAGCGACTGCTGCGACAGCACAGGGCAAGCGCTACACGTCGCTCATGTGGGTGGAGCGTATCGAAGTGTACGGCTTCCAGTCCGAGGCTAACTTGCCCAAGCAGGTGTTGGTGGGCGGCGAGCGCGCCGTGGAGTTCCACTATGATGCCGCTAGTGATCGCCTTGTCCTGCGTAAGCCGCAGGTGTTGGTCACAGACGACTGGGAGCTGCGTTTCGTGTACGACCAGGCGCTCGAGTAATCGTAGCGGTGAAAAATGCAGAGGTTGTTGAAGTTGTCAAATCAGATAAAGCCCATGCTACGCCTACTTTTTCTTGTACGTCGATGCACAGGAGTTGCAACGCCCTAATGCATCAAACCAAAATCCACTAGAGTCTTGCGAGTCGCACAGTTTGTTATCATTGAATTCTCAATGGTTGGCGTGAGAACGACATACTAAAGTAACCATTCATCACTACGTATTTCGATTCGGATCCTTCTATTATATTAATACTACAGTAGCTCCTACACTAACTTCTCCGTCACGTGGGTTAACTCGTCCAGGAGCATTTGAGCACGGCGCATGGAGCACCAGCAGGTAATGGTATGAAATCAACCCTTGGTTGCATAGGAGGCTTTCAAACACTTCGTCCGTCTGTCCTTACCGGGACCTTTCCTCACATCTTGCACAGGGCGTGAAAAGCAATTGCTTCGAACAGCGGGCAGCGCTATTAATAACACGAAAAGGCATGTACAGTAGTAGCACCGCTGGTCACTAGTCAGCACAACAAGTCGGATGTCAACCCAAGTTTTTGGTGTCCGGAAAGGCAGTGATACTGTACGTTACTCACGCACTTCAACTTCGAAATAAAGATCGCCGTCGTGCGTTTGAGAAAATGATTCGCTGGAATTGGGAATCGAGTCGAATCACTGGCGGCCAGGCTAGTAATAGACGTTTCTACATGTAGTTGGAGCAACCTACTCAGATCCACAGCGTTCTTTGAGCCAAGGCTTTGCCGAATATACCATCGAACCCCAGATGGACGCCGAATCAGTACTTCTTGTCCCCCATGTCGTCGCCATCTGTCCGTAACGCGGAAACGGTCGCTCAATGCTGACGGCAGCTCAGGTACTGTAAAACTCGAAAGGAAGTTGTACCGCAGGAAAAACGTCTGGTTGCACTGTTAGTCTCTCTCGACCTTGGGGGTGCAACTGGACGCAACGTCAGAGGGAGAGGAAAGTACGCTTTCGTGCACCTACCTAATTCGAGCCTTTCCGGCGTTGTCAGCCCCCGCTTTCCCCTGCCTCATTCTCCTTTTCACCCTACTCGAGGTAAACCCTCCAGTCCCAACTTCTCCAGTAGCGTACAACGATGAAGCTCAGCGCCATCCTGATCGCCGCTGCAGGTATCGTTTCGACGGCTTCGGCTCAGTCTTCGTCCTCCACGGCTGGTAGCTCTGCTGCTGCTACAGTTGCCCCCACGACGACTTCGACTGCTTCAAGCACGGCTTCGAGCACGGCTTCGTCGTCGACGGGTGCAACGACTGCCAGCTCCGGCACCTCCACCACCGCCACCACGGCGTCTGGTGACGATGCCTTCGCCAACCTCAAGACCAAAACGTACCCCGAGGACTCGTATCACATGCCTGCGGTTCGTGCCGTGCACGCCCGTGTGCAGAGCGACGCTCCGATCCTCGTGGACGGCGTCTTCGTGTCGAGCTTCGGTGGTGGCAAACTCGAGGCTGGTTACCAGAGTGCCATGGATACGGTCAACACTGCGTCTGTGGAGGGTGCTCTAATGTACGTCCAGGCCGAGGGCATCAACATCAACGTCCGAGCTGAGGAAGAGCGCTGCGAGCGTAAGTCTGGCATGTCCAACATCGTCTTCTACGAGGTCATCATCGTGCAAACAAACGAGACATTGGCCCAGTTCCAGGATTCGTGGGGCAAGACCCCCGAGTACGGCCCCATGCTCCCCATGGACAGTGGTCGCTGCACTCCGCTCTCGGGTGATGATGACTTCCCTGCTGGCTGCTTGCAGTTCAACGGTGACGACGACCAGCCCAACGTTGGGCCATTCGTCGGCGGTGGCATCAAGGACGACGATGTGCGTGCCCCGTACCCGGACAACTACTGGTTCTCCTTCCCTGGCACATGTCCGCTTGAGGGCTGGGGTGACAAGTCCGATGAATGCCGTAATAGTACGCGCAAGGGTCTGTGCAGCTACGGCCAGGGTCCTGACGGTGTGGACTGCACCTTCGCCTACAACATCCTGGGATGGGTGACTATCGACGACATCGTCGGTATCACTGCCATCGAGAACCCGGACACGAGCTCCCCATACGCAAACTTCACTGAGTGGTGCATGGCTGACTCCAACAACACGGAGTTTGCTGCTAACGCCGAGTCTGGTGAGATGGAGACTGGTCTGCCCTTCTGGGAGGACCCTCTCAACTCAACTGCCAATGCTGCTCGTGCTGAGGCTGCGGTGGCCAAGTACGAGGAGACGCTGAAGTCGGGCTCTTCGCAGATCGAGGACACTCTGATCGCTGCTTTCCGTACACTACCCACCCCTGAGGAACTTGCTGCTTCCAACCCGCCGTGCTACATGACTGTGGAGGCCTGTGGATCGGGCAACGGATGCAAGCGTGTAGGCTACTCCCAACTGTGCACTGAATGCACTGCCGATGAAGGATGCCCGACTGGCGGAAGTGGCTTCGAGTACCCAAAGTTGGAGAAGGCTTACACGACGCTGTCGGAGAACGAGACCACCACGAATCTGGATGACTCGACTGACGGAAAGAGCTCTACTGCTTCTGGATCGAAGGCAGGATCGAACAGCAAAAGCGCTGCCGCTCCTCTGACCGTCACTGTTGCTTCAGTAGCAGTTGGTCTCATGACGGCTGTGCTTGCTCTGTAAGTCGATTAGAAGGTGCGATCGAAACGATCGAGAGGAGCCTCGGTCGGTGTCCATTTTGCTTCCGAGTTTTTGCTAGTAAATAAAAAGGTTTCATGTTTATAATTGATTATCCCTGGGCACACAAAATGTTGGCACAAGCAGTACCGTGGTTCTGTGAAAGGCGATATAATTACATTTTGGAAGCAAATGACTTAGATTTGTAAGGATTACGAAGTAAGTCGCACATGACTGGAAAAAAGGAGGATGATAGAGCTCTGCTCGACAACTGCAATCGGAGGGTGCTAGAAATATTCTACATGTATGGAGATGACTACGCTCTGCACTATCTTCGCCCACAAAACCTTTTCAAGAACAGACGCAGAAATCGAATTTCTTTAATCCTGGTACACTGTACGACGAACCTGGGGCGTACTCACAAATATCTGTATTTAAGCGATCATGATCGCTCATTTCCATAAGTAGATCTCCAGAAGCTCTTCAGTGGCAATCTCGAACCGATTGCAGGGTTATCGTTCATTAATCTTGATAGCTTTACAAAATGTTCGTCAAGTATTATTACTACAGGTCATGACCGCGACCATTGATACCCATCGTTATGACAGCAGTCGTTCCGGAGGTTTACGGGGCTCCAAAAGTGCTGGCAGGCCTGTAGACCCACTGAAGCACTCGTCCGCCGTTCAGAGGTTTTACAGCATCGCACGAGCAGTTTTTCACGCCGAGCTGATGTACTACAAGGACATACCTACAGACTGTACTTCAAGCAGCATTATTCTGCAACACCCTTCGCGTCACTTGTCTACAGAAGCTTCTTTCACCATCCCATCAAACAAATAAAAACGTACAAGTGCTTGTCCAAGCGTTGTCTTCATCATGTTGCAGGTGGGATATCGATCGCCTTCTCCCGTTAAAAAGTTGACGAGGATGTGTGTCAACGTTGAAGCTGTAGAAACAGAAACATTGTTACCCCCCCCCCCTGATCTCTTAATCCCGATCACTACTGCGCTACATGTAACACAGGACATCCTGGTTAGCTTCCTCTTCTTTGTTAAGCTTGAACCAAAGTTCCTTCCGGCCCTGCATTGCAGGCTGCAGTGTCTGTGTACAACCACATAGCAGCATAAAACCTTAGCGATGAGCATCGAGTATAATCCAGTACCAGTACAACACGCGTTTACAAAACCTAAAAAGCAATATGCATTCTTATCTTTTCCCCATCTTTCGGTCCATACTCGTTTGTTTTTTCTCCTCTTCATTGTTGCACTCCTTTCAAAAAAGAATCTCCACTGTCTCCCATCAGCAACACCCGCTCTTGTCTTTGCCAGTGTCCACGTGCGTGGCTCCTCTCACTCTCAGTCCGCTACTTCTCGACGCTCCAGGACTGAATCCGACGTCGTCGTCTTCCACAATCTGAATAGGTTGTCCCCTTCCTCCGCCGCGACTTCTCGTCACCTCCTCTGCCCTGTTCACCTGTGACTGCGTCTGCATCTGCTGCGTCTGTTGAGTCTGTGGCTGTAGTCGTGCCTTGCTGGTCGGGGGCTTAGCCAACGGCTCGTCATCCTCGTCATCGTCATCGGCAATCAACGCGCTTCCTTTCTTCTTCTTGTTGCCGCCCGTACGACTCAACATGCGACGTGTGAGCTCCACAAATACATCCTCTAGACCCCGATTAAGTTTAGCGGACGTGTCAAAGTGTGCTGCGCCCACAGACTCGGCGTAGCGCTTGGCCTCGTCCTCTGGAACCTTCCGGTTGCGGTGTAGATCGCTCTTATTCCCTGCGATGCAGATGGAAATTTCGTCCCCCACGATGCGTCGCAGTTCGCGCACCCACGTGCGGACTTTACGGAAAGACTCGGCGTCTGTGATATCGTACACCAGCAGCGCGCCATCGGCGTCTCGGTAGTAGATGGGGCCCAAGGCGTGGAATCGTTCCTGACCCGCAGTGTCCCAGAGCGAGAGAGCCACACGACGATTGTCCACGAGCAGTCGCTTGTCCAGGTATGAGGCCTGTAGCGTCGATACCTGCCGCTCGTCGTACTCGCCCTTGATGTAACGTAGCAGGATGGACGTCTTACCCACGCGGCCTGCGGGAAGAAAAGTGTTTTTTAGAGGGGGGGAAACGGAGACAAGTGAGAGTGAACATTTTTACCTTCGCCTAATAAGACGACCTTGAACTTCTTAGTGGAGCGCTCGCCCATTGCTGCGACTGAGTCCGAGCCAAGGGGGTGGAGCTGCTACAAGGAGAGAGCACTAGTCGAGCCGGTGAAGTCGCGCTTTTCGCTCCTGCTTCTTTTTCTTCTAAATGATTGTTTTATCCAATGGGAGAGTTTCGGATTCTTGATTGGATGTAAAACGGAAAATGGCTGAAGTTGGTGTAATAAACACTTCAATCGAAGATGCTGCGACGGCGAGTGCCCACTGAGCTGCTCAGAGGCCGGAGAGCGACGTCCAGCACTTCGAGACGACTGGATCTGGATGATATCTTGGGCAAGAGGCTGCGCGCGACAGCTAAGGAGCTGTCGGTGGAGGTGCTTCCGGCGCTCAAGGTGTTATCCGAGAGTCTGGGGTTGCTACGTCAGAGTCCTGCACTCAAGAACTGGAGCGCATCTGATTGGCTGGTCGGACTGTCCGTGTTAGCTCAGTACAAGACTCAACAGCGAACGGGCGGTATCCATAATGAGGCCCACAAAAAGCCCCTTGTGATGGATAAGGTACTGTATTAGTAATACATATATATTATCTACTGTGTTAAGTTAATGACAAAGGTTGCAATCCTCGCAGGTGCTACTATCCAGGCTCCTGCGATACGTGCGCGTGTGCGACGCCGTGTACGCGTCCTCGATCACTGGTTTCTGTGAAGAAGCTGGTGTATCGCGGGATAGAGTACTACGAGCGCACCCGGGCGGCGTAGTGTCTCCTAGGTGCATCATCTTGGTGGACCACGAGCATCGCGAGCTTGTTTTGGTGGTGCGGGGCACAGCGTCGCTGCTAGATTTCTGCACGGATCTGTGTTTGCAGAACGAACCGTTCCTCAATGGCCAGGGTCATCGTGGTATGGTGCATGCAACGACGTGGCTGGTGCGTCACCTGCGCAGCGACCTGCAGAAGCTGTCGGAGAAGTACCCGGACTACAAACTGGTGGCAACGGGCCATAGTCTAGGAGCGGGAGTCGCAGCAATGAGCGCCATGCAGTTAAAGGAAGATTTTCCAGGTATTCATTGCTACGCGTTTGGTACACCGGCGTGTATGACGCGAGAGTTGGCGACCGGCAGCTATGACCTCGTTACTTCGGTCATCAATGGCTACGATTGCGTTCCCCGACTGCACCAGCATTCGCTTCAGAAATTACAGGACGAGATCAGTCGTTTCGACTGGCGAACTGCATTGAGGCACATGGTGTCGGAGGAAATGCGCAAGCAGAAACTTGCCGTGGAGAAGCAGCAGCGAGCGAAGTTAGAGGAGGTCCAGACAGCGTTGAGGAAGATGGATCACCTACAGGTGAAGCAGCGTACAAGCGAAGCCACAGCCAAGCTCGACGAGGTGAAAAAGGTACGAAATTCATGCGCCTCGTTTGGCTCGTTGAGTGGTGCTGACATTGGTTTGTGCAGTTTGCTTCAAACAACATCAAAGAATTCGCGAGTGATGTTGATTCGCTTCTAGCTGGCAAACTGGACGCCGCTTTCTCTGTTTTCAAGACGGATAAGCTTTCGCTGGAGCACGTCTCGTTTATCAAGAACCTTTTGAAACTTGAAGACGTCAAGAAAGGTACAGGCTTTGTATGTTAGTTTCGCATTGATATCGGCGAGCTATTTGACTTCTAACATACTTATGCGGTGCAGGTGATTCGTTTTGGTGGAAGCGCATGGACGAGAGCGTTGTTGCTCTAGAGCGGCTGTCAGCTAGCGTCAACAAGCCTGAGGAGCTAGAACGTGTGCTGGAGGAGCTGAAGGAGGTACTTCACAAGACATCGGAATCGACGAAGAAGCTTCTCAAGAGCGATGATGATACTGGTACGTTAGTTCGTCTTGATGTCATTGTCCGATCAGGCAACATGCCTAAATGCTGCTTTGGTTATTGAAGATGCCACGTCAGAATCGACCCACCTGCAGCTTTTTCGCTCTCGAATGGACGGCATCATCGACAAGACCCGCGCGTCACTCAAGACACGGATTAGTGAGCAAGTGTACGAATCTCGATTTTTTGTTCAGGCAGTAGGACGCTTTCAGTGGATTAACCAGTTACTTGTATCGTATTGCAGGTCGAAGGTGTCCACAGCGGTCACTTCAAATGTGAAAAGCTACGTGGACACAATAAAGGAAGAGACGGAAGCTTTAAGCTCCATTGTGCAGGAAGAACTGGACGATGTTGCAGGGAAGATCTCACATAACTTGCCGTTTCTCATGGGACTGAAGAGTGAAAACGAACCAGACACTGAGAAGGCCACCCATGCATCTGTGCTGGACAAGCAGGACACGAACGACAGCTTTAGTGAAATCTTCACAGACACTGATCCTTCCGAGCGAATCGAGGATGAAGCCACTGACGAAGCTGAGCAGGAATTGGAGGACCACAAGTCAGATGATGAAAACATGTTACGTCACGATCCACTGTTTCCTCCTGGGCGCATTCTCTACCTCAATCGTGTGATCGCTCCGGGCCCCGCACTAGAAACCGACGACGACAGTGTCAGTATCAAGACGTTAGGCAATAACCACAAAGTCCCGGATGTCGTGGAGTTTGTGGAGGTCGCAACGGACGAGTTTGGTCGCGTCGTGCTCTCGAACCGCATGCTGCTCGACCACCTCTGCACAGACTACGAGCGGGTTCTCCAGTCGCAGGCGAAGCTGCTGGAGCGTGCACCCTAGATTTTTATCACACATATCCATTACACTAACATAAATTCATTCTCTCGTAATCTCAAGGTGAGTCCCCGGCACGTTGAGATGCTTCTCGTTCACCAGTAGGCGACAGCGGTGGCAGACTCACTCGCACTTCGCGAGCTTCACACGTGAGGAAGTTGAGCATGGCTGCACTTCGACTGATGGCGGAATGCATGATCGCCGCCTGTAGGAACATGTTCAAGGCTTCCTGTCGGTACTTCGCCACTGGAGCTCGAGTGCTTGGAAGGAAAGTTCGCGCTGGGAGAGGAGGAAGGCCATCCAGCACGTATCTGGCGGTCTCTAGCCTGGCACACAAGTCGCGGAACTCGCTGAACCGACGGAAGACTGTCCATTGGTACGGCCCACCGTACACTTGGATCTGGAAGACGCTGAACGATAGCAGTCGATCGATCGTACGGTTGGGGACATTGGCGTGAGCGTCTTTGTTCTGTAGATGACACACTTCAACACGCACGGAGCGAAGAGGTTGAGACCGCAGATCGTCGTTTGAGAGGCCAGAGACGGTCGTGTCCTGCACGCTTTCCATCAGCACATGCAGGTCCGTGCGGTCTTCGTCGTTGTTCATGAGGCCTGCAGCTCCACTTCCAAAGCGTCCACCCCCAATGATGCGAGACTCTTCTTGGCTCTTCTCCAGATTCAGAAGCAGATATCGAGTGGCCGAGACGTCCACACGAGCTGAGTCTACAGCAACTCGGAAGTTGGCCGCCGCTACTTCGTTGTCGCATTCGATATTGTACGACCGAGATGGGGACGTGGTCTGCCCGATTTTGAGTGTAGCGCCTTCAATGAGGATCTCCAGCGTCGAGTCAAGCGCAACTTCCCACAACTTCTGTCCAGTTTTGCCACTTAAACAAATAAGGCGCTTGTCGGTCAGCAACAAGAGTCCGCGGTGTGGCTCGATACCGTAGTCCACATGATACACGTAACTGTTCAAGGCACAAGACTTTAGTCACGACTGCAAACCGTGGTCTGATTCATTTGTGGTACGTACTCGTCAGTGGCATCCAGCGACGTCAGCAGCAACACTGCATAACCTCGAGCTTCTCGGTCTGAGTACGACACTAGAACACCGTCCGAACTGTAAACCAATACTCACGTTAAATAGGCCAACCACAAAGGCAAGATATTACGCATTTTACGTACCAAATACGCCGAGGAAGTCTGAACCGTGTGACCGTGTCAAACGCGTTGCGATCTGTGCCGTCCAAAGACTCGGCGCTTGTTTTTGCTCCTCGTGAAAGACTCGTCAGCAAGTCCAAGAAACCAGCTGTGGGCTTGACGATTAACCCCGCGACGCCCTTACCGATACCCACGACGAATCCACCAGCGCCGTCTTGTTCTGCTCCACGTACGGGAGCAGCCACGACACCTTTGATACCATCCCACACACCTCCCACGAGTCCCTTGCTGCCTTCTGCGATTGCATCCCCCAGGTCGTTGATCTTCTTGATCTGTCGAGTAGAAGCTCGTTGTCTCTGGACGTTATACTGCTCATCCATAGCCAGCAAAGCGATACCCTTCCCAAGTGTCTCTGTGATTTTGCCAGTCGTGTGGAAGATGCCGACCGCAGTGTTCCGTAACAAACTCTTGGAGCCCTTCGTCATGCCAGTTCTCAAATTGTCAATTCGCAGCCCATTTTCATCCTCCAGCAGCATCTGAGCTGGTGTATAAAAGAAATCCTTGACTCCAGTACCCAGCGTGCTCACGAGACCAATAGGGTTCCCCAGGAAGTCTACAGAGCCCATAATACTGTACCAGCTGCGCAAACCGTGGTGCAGATAATGCTGCATGGCATAGAACGCCAGTGTGTGCGTTGTTTCGAGCAGATTCTCCACGTAAAACTCCGGAACTCGAATGGGTGCTTGGTCTAGATTCGACACCAGTGCAGCGGCTGCGCTAATGAGGGTACTTAAAACAGACGACATGTCTGGAGACAACTAATGTTCAAAGATACAAAAGATTAGTGCCCAGATAAAGGAGAAGAAACAAACTTCAAGCAACGTACCAGTGACAGCAGCAACGATCGATCTGCGGTGCTAGTAAATGTCACGTTGACCTTCACAGGACAGAGAAGAAGCCATCGCAGCAGCACCTTCATGTTTGCTCCTCCTCCGTTCCTTGTACTACCCAGGCGTCCACCCGCAGCTGTCGACAGTAGAGTGGGAGTAGACCACTCGATCTCCAATAGCTTCAACGCTAAGTTGGACCCGAACTCATCTCCAGGTCGCTTTTTCTTCTTGCTAGAGCGAGTGTTTGACGCCGTATGCGACCATTCCACCCCCGAGAACACATGAGCTAACGCCACTAGCGTCGCGTCTTCCAGTTTGATCTCCAACTCTTGAAGTTGACCGAAAATGTAGTCGAACTGGATCACATTGGGCTGTCGACTGAAGACCGCCATGAGCTGCACTGTCGGTAACAGCATCGGACTGTCCGCATCTCCATTATTACTCTTCCCTTCCGCCATCGTGTAGCCTTCTTCTTGCATTTGTGCGTCTAGCAGACGCATCGGACGTAGCAGCACTGGATAATTCGTATCTAGGAGTTGATTGTCGATCTGGAAGTGCCCGATGCGTGCATTGACGACTTGTTTCCCGTCCGTAATCTGGCCGTAGCTCAGCTGGACGCCAGCAGAAGCGTTTTGATCGGAGAGCGAGATGCACAATACCTCCTGTGGTTGTTGCGGTCCAGCTGCAGACGCCACCGAGCTCCATGCACCATCGTCCACGACCGATATACAAATACGCGCAACTTCAAGCTGGAAATGAAGACTGAGATCGCCTTGCTGATGAGCAGCTCGCAGTGGGTTAATGAAATCCCATTTCAGTGCTAGTCGTAGCTGCCCAATCATCTCTAAGGCCGAGTGTTGGTGTGTACGTTGCTGTGGCGAGTACAGCGCACAGATCCGCTCGTTGAAGGTGAGAGCTGATGGCTCAGCCATCGGATTCCCGTCCATCGACATCGGATTAGCGGCACTAGACAGAGAAGACGGAGGTAGTGGTACCCAGCACTCCGCTAAAAGCACGTCAAAGCGAGAGTCTTGTTTGCTGTGATCAAGATGATCCATCATGGCGTCGTCACCGAAGAAGTACAGGAACGGCACAATACTGGACTCTTGTGAGGCGGACAGCCCGTGGTCTGAGGTCTCGTTCCGCAAGTACACACGCACCAGCACCTGCTCCTCACCAGAACTCGCAGCAAGCTTCTTGTTGGCTGTTTCAACGAACTCCACACGTCGGTTCCACTCTGCATCATACTTCCGGACACTAGCGTCTTCGTCTGTTGCTTGTGCGCACGGAGGCCTCGACGTATCTCTGAACGTCATGCGCTCAGGTGTCGTCGGTTGGTACAGGAAAGACAGCGTAAACGTCGTAGATGCTTGCTCCGGAGTGGGTGTTCCAACACCCTCGCCCCAGTGCATCGCCTTCTCGATCACAGCGAAAGAGGCGTCGCGGTGGAGATTCACAATCGACTTGTTGTTAGCAGCGACCACCGTGTCACCAATCCGAATTTTGCCTTCGTAGACGAGCGTTCCACACGGTCCATCGCACACTACACCCTGCACCAGTACACGCCCATTGCGATACACTAGATCCAGTCCCAGCATTTGGCCCCTCGGGAATTCATGCGTGCGAACCTGTTGCAAGTGAGCATTGCTACCTGGAGGCCCCGTCATTGACGATCTACCAGGCGATGACGATCCATCATCATGATTGTTCTGGTTCGTTGCTGCTACTGACGCCGTCGAAACCTTCGCCACTGCTGACAGAGCTGAACGTGTCGACTCTTGGTACGTGATGGTGCAATAAACCTTTGGCTCCAGGTGCTCGGATGCCCCATGCGTGTGCTTGAAGTTATTCCGAATTATTTCCGTTGGAATTTGTAGGTTTGACACGCCAATCAGAACAGCAGACAACCGCTTCTCGTCCCCCATCTCTTCGTACGTGCCGTCGCTAGTTGATTCATCGGTAGTCGCCGACACAGCAGAGCCTCGGGCCGAGCCTGTGCTTCTACTACGAGAGCCGATACTGTCATCGTCTGAGCCAGCAGACCGAGCAACGAATCGAGAAAGACCCGAGTCCTTCTTCCCTTCGCCCGACGAAGCATCCGGCACTGATCTTAACGCTGCTGGAATGTTGGTGCCACTCGTTGACGTATCCACAGCTTCACGTTCAAGCAGGAGTTTTAGCTGCGACTTGGAGCTAACGAGCACGTCTAGTTCCTTCTTCATGTTGTACGCCGACAATACATCCTTCAGCTCCTTCACTGCATCCAGACTGTCTCGGCCCTCTCCACTGGACTCGGCAGCAACTGATCGAGTCGTGAGTGTTCGACGACAACACATCTGGAAGCGAATTCGAGCTTCGTTCTCTACTGGACGAGACCAGGCGCCACCTTTCCGAGCCACGCGAACAGGAACAAGGAACTCCACCACTTGCAGCTCGTGATTGGCTCCACTTCTAGCCGAGATCACAGCCGCAGCACAATACTCCTGCAACGGGATTCGAGCGGTTGCAATGACGGAAGAGCCGAACAGGATCTTGTCTGCTTCTCGAATCTCCACAACGATCTCTGCACCAGCACCGAACTCGTGACTGGAGCTCTCCTCATCTTCTTCACTCAGCATCAGCGCGCTCAACACTGCTCGCGAATTCGGTGCAGGCAGCCACCGCGGAAACATCGTTGTAGACTGAGGAACGAGCTTTGTGCGGGCTTCTTCGCCGTCAGTCTTTAGCGAGAACGTAATAAACGGCTGACACGATGTCAAGTCGCTGCGTCCAGCTTGCAGGAACACATCTTCTAGATACGTAGCATCCACCAGTCGAACGCAGAGAACCAGCGCTTCCACCTCTTTCTCTTCGTCCATGGACGGTGAAGCGTTGCCAGCTTCGACGCTCTGTTGTGCTGCCTCTGACGTATCAGCTTCGTCAGTTCCAGACTTCCTCTTCACTTCCACAACGTCTGATGCAAAACGCACACGTTTTTTCTTCGCAGGTACGTCTTGTCCGTTGTCTTCATCGGATCCGTCCGTCAGCTGCGCCCTGTGCGCCGCGAGAACGTGCGAAATGAACACGATAGAGGTGTTGTAGCGCTTCCAACTGCGAAGTAGATTAGCTCGTCTTCGTCGCTTGTGTTCCCCCGAGAAACCAGGCAGCATATCAGTCACCAGTAAAGTCTTCGTCGTTTCATCCAGCAGCACTTCAGCCCATAATCGCTTTTTCACCACGCCCTCAGACACGTCGATCGTTGGGAGACGCTGAAGCTTCTTCAGTTGCACCTCAAAGCTCGCGACGACTTGAGTTTGGCCCACAGTTGCAGCTCGGGTAAGCGCAGTAACCGGTGGGTCCTTATCTTTTCGATCGGCTGAAGTCTTCGACGCATTAGGGCGATGGCCGTGCAACGGATGCTCTTTCCTCAATGCTCCAATGCCCAGTCCTGCCACTTTCTGGACCTGAACAAACACAGTGGGGAACGCGGAGAAGCGGAATGGCACGTAGTCGATCGTGTGGAAAGGGAGCACAGGCTCTCCACCTTCAAAGCCGATCGTTACGTTTCCCTTGTCGTCTTTCACCAGCGTCTTCTGCCACACAACTAGCGCCAAGTTGCTGCACTCGTTCTTGATCTTGAACGGCACGAACCCCTCGTTCTCCTTGTGCTTCACCGTCAGCGTATGCTCCCGGTCGTCCTCTTCGTACTCATACGAAGATAATTCAGAAGACTGCTTCCCTTCCTCCAGGTACACCAAGAACGACGGATCGTGCAGCTCAACCGCCACATTCAGCTGGATTCCGTCCGTCAGCAAACGTTCGGCATCGCTGTACTCGTCTTCCTCATCGAAGAACATGTGCGCGTCTTCGTCCTCTTCGAGAAGTTGACGCTTGGCAACATTCCCTTCAAAGCACTCTGGAAGACACGGCGGTGCTGGTCGAACCTTCGACTTTACACGCAGCACGAAGTTACCGACCGATGAGAGCTCGAACGGTGCGCTCCACTGCGATGAATTCGCATACGAGACGGTGTCACGTTCATCGTGGCGAGCGTCCGGAAGCACGAAGCAAATCTGAACGCGAGAAGGCAAGCGCGAGTCGCTCCAGTGGAAGATTTTGGTCTCTTGCGGACGCAACACAATTACAGCACTCGGGTCGGTCGAACGCTCCTGTTGAATGCGAATCTCGAACCTGTTGGAAGTGTTGATGAAATAGTATCGCGGCACCAGCGTCACAACACGAGAGCGAGAGAATTTCTCTGGTCCTTGCTCGATCATGACGCCGAACTCATACTGCTTGAAGGTCGTTCTCAGTCCGTCCGATGGAGCTCCAAATTCTGCGATCGTAGAGAGCAGAGACCGAGCATCTCGAGACCGGTTGGTGGGCACAAGGATCTGGCCACGTACCCCCACTGCGCTAATATCAAATGGCTCGGACTGCACTTCACGTTCTCCCTTTTCTCCCTTGATCCCGATCTTCATCTTGGACACCACTTGCTTGCTCTCACAGGAAAACACCGAAAGCGACACAGCAGAGGATTCGTTCTCAGCGTCCCCTTTGTCGAAGTATAAGCGCCCTGGGTGATTGGATGGGATTAGATAGTCGTCGGCCGTATAGAACGCGAGTGAGAGCGATGTTCGGTCGATCAACCAGTACTCTGTGAACACCCGACACACCACGGGACAGAGCGCATTCAATCCACGTGAGCGTAGTTTTTCCAGCTGAGTGATCTCGACGCAGATTGTCAGCTTGTTCGCAGGGGTTGGCGCTTCCAACTCGCTGTCATCGCGCATGTTCAGCTCGATTCGTTCGCAGAATGACTGGCAGCCGTAGATGAATGTGTCTCTAGACCAACGCGAAAATCTGCCCAACTGAATCTGCGGCAGTGCGAGACTCAAGCCGACAACTGTCGGGGTCTGCACAATCTCGCCGTTCTCCAAGTCTCGCTCCAAGACGTCCAGCTCTGCTACACAAGCCGAGCTTCCAGAGGACACCTTGCCGTTCACGCCCGAGAAAGAAGCGGCGTTCTTCGCCACCCACACAACCTCAGCTTCCGATTTCATACACACCGTACGATACGATAGTTCGTAAGGCACGAGGTTCTCCAGGACAATAGGTGGGCGCAATGTGATCGTAGTCTCGTGGCGTTCAGACTTGCGCAGAGCAGTCAGGATCACTTGGAACGGCGGCAACGACACCCCAAACGTGAAGTCTGGAGCATCTTCGCTCCCTGAGCTCGGGTGGACATCCCAGTAAAAAGTCAAGGCCTTGCGCAGCTCCAGCGAGCCAACGTTTGGTCGGCGATTGGAGCGACCTCGGAACTTGCTGTCGTTTGACTGCAGCAGAGACGCGATCGAAAGCGGCTCCGAGTGCTGAACCTTCCCGTTCAAGAGCAGTGGACGGAACGCGATGGTCCTAGACTCGAGATACTGAATGGGAATGTAGTGAGCTGCCTTGCCACCAGGTTCTATTGTCTCCTCCCGTTGGTCGTTGTAGATCACTTGGATGGGGACACTGAAGAAGTTGGTCAGCTGAATCTTCCCTCGAAGTCGCAGGACGAGTGTTCCCTGTTCTGCCACGGTCTCGCATATGATACTCTCGCCATGCCACGAATCGCGCTGCTTGCCGCTGCTCTCTAGATGCAGATAACTTCGGTTGGAGTATCCTATCGGCACTGGGATAGCCTTGGACGAGGTCGTTCGTTGCGAAGGAGACTGCGGCTTCAGCCACAACAACCGACGGAGCGGCGAAGTCACGCATCCTGCCGGCGCTTCATGGGCAACGATCTCAGTTGCAACGCGCTCTCCACTTTCGACTCGGATCCACTTCGTATCCGAAGAAGAAATGTCGTTCAGCATCGTTGTAAGGCGACGGCGACTCCAGGCGTTGCTGTTGAACATCGCTGTCCCCGTCTTCATAATGTCGTCATTGGTGTCAGCACCCGGGACTTCAGTAGGCATCTCGATGGAGCTCGTAGGTCTTCGCGAAGACGATGGGGTTCCACCTGCTGTGGGTGGCGCACCGCTTGAAGACGACGGATGCGTGGCCACGACGAATGGGATGCCAGACTGGTTGTCCACGTAAATGAACGGACCGAGACGCGATGACAAGGCCTCGTCAGCTGCAGTCACCTTGGTCACCAGAGCGAAAAAGTGAACCAGCACATTAATCACATTGCGCGAGATGTTGACATTGAAGTCGTCCTTCACCACGATCATGAACGTGTTGGCCAGTTTGGCTCCATCTTGTACGTCAGGCTGCTCCAGAAGCTCGCGGTAAATGAAGTTCTTGGATTCCCATGAATGCGCCGCCGCATTAGTGAACACCTCGGTTCGTGAAGAGCGGAACAGACACAGCGGCATCCCGTCACATCGCAGCGCAGCGCCCGTAGGAGAAATCGACTGCCTTTCGGACATGCAGTAGTCACACAACACGCCACCTTTGCCATGATACGCCATGTTCACCTCGAAGTCTTCGAGCACAGGCTCCCATACAGCCAGTTGGGAGTTGTAGGCTTGGATTCCAAAACGCAGACTGGTTAGCGCTGTGAACTTGTCTTCCAGTCGCCCTCGGATATCTGCATGTAACGTCGCCACGCGGAAGTGAAGCAGAGGCAGAAGCATGTTGTGAAAATCGTTTACAACTGTCGCGTTCACGCCTGGCAGCGTAAATTCCAAGATCTTCAGGTTCTCGAGAAAAGAGGAATAGGCAAAGAGAGACTTGAGCTTCTTCCTCCTTTTCCTTTTCGGACGTGGCCTCTCCTCCTCGGTAGTATCAGCAATGTCTCCAGCGTCAGCATCGGCGTCACCGTCAGGGGCAGTATCGGCAGCCTCGTTGTCAGTCTCGCCATCTTCAACGGGAGTACTGATCTTCTCTTCGTGCTGCGTGGACCTGGACCTAGCTTTGCTCGATACGATCGATAAAGCGAACGGAATCGGAGCATCACCGACACCGTTAAACATCAGATATCCACCTCCTCGCGCACCAGTTGTGTCTACAGTATGCGCACCCTCCGCTTGGGGTCCCGATCGAGCAGAGTTGAAGTCCATTTGCTGACCAGAAGCATCTGCCACGCCAAACTTCTTCCCTTTGCTGAACGAGCGATAGATTGTGAGCTCCTCGAACACAATCAGCTCTCGGTCGTAGATGACGCTCTTGTCCGAGTTAAACATCGTGCTCCCATGTTTCCAGATCGTCGTTTCGAAAGCTCCAGCGGAGCCTTCCGGACCTAAGTAGCCATTAGCGCCCAGTTGATCGTACTTTCGGATTAGAGTCGCCTGGGTTGTCTTCGCCGCATCAGCCGTTGGAGTCCCCGCCGATTCCTCTCTGGAAAGCGATTTTTCTCTTGCAGTTTTCTCGCCATCGTCGCTGTTGCTGTCCACCACAGCTTCCAAGATGATTCTGTCCCCGTAGTAGATCTCGTCTCCAATTTGCCGTCGACTTCCGGTGGCTGGCAGGACCCGAAACGCTACGCTTTCAACCAGTTGTCTCTGCTGTGCTGTGTACGGCAGAACAAGGTACCGCTTGCGCCAAGTCGAGTTATAAAACCCAACCACGGGCCGCGTCTCGAGACGTCCTCGGAAACTAGCAGACACCAAATAGATCAGCGAAGATCCATACAGAGCAGCAGTGCGCTGTCTCTCGGCTTTCTTCGAACTGGACAACGTGAGACCTGAACGCGGGGAGGGAGAAGAGCGGCGTCGTCCAGTCCAAGACGACGTCTCGCTGTCTGCCCCTCCTCCTGACAAGGAGGAAATCGACGAACCAGACATCGAACGTCGTTTCTGGCCTGAAGCAGCTGGTTGCACAGAGTTTGATCGACGGAGAATATGCTCGAGCGCTGCAAGCATCGTGCAGAAGTCGAGGTATCCGAAACGCAGCTCCATCACGCGGTTAAAGGTCGTTCGGAAGCGGAGGAAACGGGAGTGGAGATCCATTTGTAAGACAGTCTCCATGTCGATAGGCTTCAAACAGTCCGCAGACGCGGCAGTGGCTGATAGCTCAGCCGCCCAGACGCTCTCCTCCGACAGGCGCGAGGTTGCGTGGATATTTTCGAGCGCAATACAGAACTGCAACTGGTTCCTGCTGTGTGCTGGAGATACTTTGACTTTGTCCTCGATGTCGGGGCATTCGTCTTCATTTGCTTGTTGGAGATAGTTGAGAATGACAGACGATTCCCACGATAGCATCAGCGCCCTCGACTTGAGCTTGTGAGGGTTTTCCACCAATAACAAGGCGGACGGACCCAAATTCAACTCCAAACTGATTCGCCGATAGACTGGCGGCACCATCGTCGTGTTTTCAGGGTCAGGGTCTGCATCACCGTCCGTCTCTCCTCTGCTGCTTTCAGAGCATTCAGCCTCTCCACTCAAGCCAGGAGGGATCGTCAAAAACTGGATCAAGTCGTAGTGAATGTTCGACGGAATGACCTTGAACCCCGCGATATCGATCACCAGATCCATTCTCCCTTCCGTTCCCACCACTGGAGGCGTCTTCTCCTCGCTGGACTTTACAGAATGAGCTCCGTGACTAGTCACGGTTGACGACATTTGCGAGTAAGCTGACAGCTCAGAATCTGTTCGCCTTAAAGAAAGCTCCGAACCGAATAGACCAACAATGGCTCTAGACGAGACACTCCTGAACTGCGTTCGTGGAGTTCGCAGTCCATTGCCATGAGACGTAAAGGCTGGATCGAAGCCTATCGTCGCTACATCCACGTTGAAACTCTCGCGTCCAAACTGAATCTTAATCGCTTTCGGCAATCCTTCCTTGTACCGCTCAAATACGACGACATCGCGATACGAGGCAGACATCTTCGAGTTCACGCGCGAGTCTCGAATATGAATGCCCTCTAGGTCAACATTTGCCGTCAGTCTGCCATTGCCTAGGTTGTAATCAGCACGCCCTGAGAGCACAGAAAGAGCCAACAGACAGATCGAGCCGTCGTTCGTTTTGCTATTCTCAATCATATCGAGATCACCGCTGCTCGATGGATGGTAGCCATGTTGCCCCTGTAACATCTCCATTGTAATTTCTGGAACGTGAAGGTCGAGCATGATGTGTCGCTCTTCAGCAGCTTCTGGGGTCTCGGACGCGCTCGCTCCATTGCTGACTTCGTCACCGTCCTCCAGAATCCCCCCGGACGATGAAGCCGCATCAACGCTCCGAGACGAGGAGAGCTGACGAGAAGAAATCCGCGCTCGTGGCTTTGCTTGCATTTGGGTTCCCTGCGAGAAATGATATCGACTACGCTCTCGGTAGTTCTGGAATGGCACTCGTAGCACAAAGGCGTATTGCTCCTGGCTGCACACCAAGCGAACGGGATTGAAGATCAGATTCAACTTGAGATCATCGTGTGAGCGGAAATCCACCGACAGAGAGTAGTTGGTAAGCCCCAGTAGACTCTGCGTGATAAACCCTCCCGCATCCAGTCGATTATCCGCATCATTGCGATCCACAAGAATCACCGACACGATTCGAAGAGCCTTCATATCTAACTGCAACTGCTTCAGCGACGAGTTGAGAAGAACTTTGGCCACGATGCGATTTTCCATCCCCAAAAAGCTGTTGACAACGCCCTCATTGGAGACTCGGAAGCTATCGAAACGTAGCAAAAGAGACTCCGACGACATTCGATGAGGTGGCATCTCCAGCACTGTATCTTCTAGTCGAATATCGACCAGTGGGAACATCGACACCACATCAGACCCCAAGTACTCGCTCGAAGGCGCTTCGTTGTCTACATCTTCCTCCTTTTCTTCATTCACCTGAGCTTGTATCGGACCTCCTTGGATATCTGCCAATTGAAAATCGCCTTCCCAAAACATGTCAGCCTCATCCCGAGACAAAATGGACAACACCGTCTCCAGCAAAACGCCCTTCATCCAGTAGTTGCGCATGTCATCGACAAAGCTGTAAAGAAACCGGATTCGCGGTGACTTGAGCCGCACCGAATAGCGGCTACTGTAGCCTGGATGCCACGCTTCCTGAATGGAATCTGCTCCGTAAAGCTGCGCGGCACATGAAAATACTGCAGGGACGTCATCGAGCAGGACAAGAATCTCGCTTAGCGTCGGAACGTGTCCCACCGCGATACCACCGTCATATTCACGAGCATCATCGCGATTGGTCCACAGCTTGTCCGCCTTTGGTTCTGGAGCTGTACTTCCATGAGATACGATCTCACTGAGGTGCTGGTCGGGCAGAGATACATCGCAGATTTTCAGCGACGTCAAGTAAGCAAACATGCTCAAGTAACGCGGGAATTTCTGCACGCAGCAGTAGAACTGCTGAGCTGTCAGACTAGCGAATGTGGACGGCATCGCTTCGGGTCTCTGATTGGCATCCAAGTGGAGAAACATGGACAAACCTTCCACATGGAGACGAAGCTGCATGGATGCCGGCAACTCTTCCTCGACACCGTCATTAACGTCAGCTGGATCATCAGGATCTTTTTCTTGCTCTGGGCTAGTGCCTGGGAGATTGTCCAGGAATGAAGACGCCACCCAACCGCTGAGTTTCCTCGAAAAGGTGCGTTCATTCACTTCGGCATCCACCGACGACAATACTGATTGCTCTTCCATATCCCCTCGCTTTCCTGCGCTTCCTTCGCTGGTGCTTCGCAAGGACAGCGGGGGCGGGGGAGGTGACTGCTCATGCGTACTTTTTCCTTTGGTATCTCCACTATTATGCTGGAAGAAAAACACAAAGACCTCCGCCAGCGTATCTTGGTAAACGTCAATCGTTAGCACCCGCAAACTTGCATCAACCGACAGTGACGTGATGAGAGGGTCCTGCCAAACGGAGTTCACGTCAGAAGACAGAGAGAGTGGCGAATGGCGAGCATTCTTCCACAGTTTTCTGTCTTTCGGTAATACTGCGTCGGGCGCGATGCTCGTAATCGCCACGTGAATTAGCTGCTCCGACGAAGGCGGAGGTTTAGCGAATAGAATCTCCTCCTCCTCTTTCTCGTCCAGATCAGTAACCACTCCGTGATTGCCAGATTTTACGAGAAACCGCTTCTTTTCTACCACTTTCGACGACGGCGACGGCCTGAAGAGGAGAATATCTTCCACCAAAAACGTCCCGAGCGCAAACTCCAGCCTCTTATCGTACGATCTCACTTTCAAACGCGTGCTAATGTCAACAGCACGCACTCGAACGATCTTCCCCGACCCGTTCTCCATGTCTCGAACTTGTAGCGTGAGGATAATCTCACCCACTCCAAATTGGAGCTGGCAGATCACACGCTTCCACAGTTTAAGTAAATCCTGGTCGTCAATGTCCTTTTCTCCGAGTGTTCTCTTTCGCTCGAGTTGGATCTTCCTTGCTAAGCCAAGATAGGGGCTGTTTTCGCTTGCAGTAGGTCTCCCGCTAGAGCCACTGCTGGACAGGAGAACAGCTCCGGGTCTTACGTAAGATGACACCTTACGTACGAGCTTCGGCTTGCTACGCTGTGGAGTACCTGTCGTCCGGGGCCCGATTCGTGTAGAAGGATGGCTTGCTACGTCCACGATAGTGGCAGTCTCTCGGTCGAGACATCGTTGCGCATGAGCTGCAAAGTTTTCCCCGAACGAGTGGAGTAACTGCATCAACGAGCGGAAACTTGTAGCCGACAAGTTCAAATTGACGCTGTCGACGCCTCCAAAAAGCTTCAACAGAGGAATACTGGGATCATCAGGTGTGACGCTCATGTAGAAACTGAAGGTCAGAGAAGTTTTCTCGAGGAGATAGTGCCAAGCGGACTTCGCGCTTGACTGGGTCCGCAGCCGAAAAACGTTCCGCGCCATGCCACTGTTCCCCCCATCGATAATTTGCACTTCGATACCCGAGATACTGATCTCCAAGACGTCATAAAGACTCTCGTCGGGCGAAGCGACAGCTGTGTCCTTTTCTCCAAAACCACTCGAAATGTCAGCGTCATCGACAACGTCACTCGGGTGCTTCGTCTGCGCCTTCAGATGGCCCAGGAATACCAGCAAACTCACCTCGTCACCAGTTGGAATCCCGGAATCTGATGGCGGCGCTTGAATAATGTTAATCAACGGTGAAATCACGTCCAAGCGCACGTCTACCTTTGTTCTTCGAGCTAGAGCATCCCGCAACTGAGCGGTACTGTAGCGCTGCAGACTCTGCGCTCGCTTCCACGCACTGTGCTCTAGTCCCGACAAATCCACGTTTACAGGGCGAGAGAACACGGCCACCACATTGAGCAGAAACATCAAGTTGACGTTACACTTGATTGGTTGGGTGACGAGTGTCACGCGGAGTACATGTGCTGCAGCGGCGTCTTCCGTGGAGGTTTCTCGCTTCGTGTCCGCTTCTTCTTCAAGTTTTGGTTGGCGCTCCGACTCAATGTGAAGCTGCATCAGTGGGAGTTCCCTCTCACAGTGGCGAAGGCGCACGCTGCTCATTTGCTCTCGCACCCCAACTGGGTGATACTCCAGGATCTCATCCATGTCCATTCGCTGGAGAAAGAAGTCCGTTCCTGATGAACTCACTGACCGACGCTTACGCGACAAGTTGTCCTGGTCCTGAGGTGAAGGTCCGAAGCTCTGGCAGAAAAACGCATCTCGAAGCTGGAGACCAACCTCCACGCACGACGGCCGCACTTGAAATTGAATCTCTACGTCGTCCAGGGATGCTATCAAGTGTGACGATGAACTAGACCTCGTGGGGATCGATTTTCCAGCTCCTTCGTGGAGTGTGAGACCGCTGAGATCAGTAGGAACGTCTCCAAGACTGAGGCCAAACCTTGCCTTGCACAGCATCAGCTGGAATCTGTACAATATATGCTGGCGCTCCTGCAGCAGGCGCTTCGTGCGTGCAGCAGCATCCTCGACGTCGCTACTTTCTGATGCTCGACTCTCTTTATCATCTTCCTCCGGATGGAAATCGATCGCCTCGTACAGGTCCTTTGTGTCCTGATCGCTCCATTTCACGTCTTCAACACGCACCTCTCCACCTCTGCGGGATCCAGAGTCATAGCCACTTTGCGCTGCTCCACCAGTGCCAGTCAACCACGTAGCGTACGACCAAAGACGGGAACTAGCTGGAACTTCTGAGCCTTGAGAGATAGGCACACATTCCTCACTTTCACGTTGGCTTTGCAGCTTCTTCAGCACTTCCTTTTCTTTTTCCTTTTCGGCAATATCTTTACGCACAGCACGGCGAAGCCTCATCAACTCCTGAACGTCCATTGTAAATTCCAACTCGTCCAGCTCGCCGCGTGCCATTTCCTTGGTCAGCACGCGAAGATCCGATGAAACAAGCGTGGCTGCAAATGTACTGCCATGTTCCAGCACTAGATACAACTCCTTGTATCGATTCCTCTGTCGTCGTGTCTTTTCTAGCGCCTCCCAGTCCACGTGGGCCAAGCGCTCGCGAACGTCCAACAACACAGCGTTAATTGCGTATCTCCACCACCTTCTCGGGTTGTCTGTCACACGAATTCTCTTGGGACGCAGCACGAGATACCGAGCCTGTCGACGCTTCACCGTCAAGAAGGAAATGAAGGAAAGCGCACTCAGATACTGCTGACGATGCAGCGACGTACTGATCTGATCGATGCTAGCTTGAGCGTCGATATACGTGCTCTTCTCCTCCATCACATGGACAACTGCTTCACGGTACTTGACGATACATGGCTCCACACGGTCCACCTCCTCTAGTGACCACTGCATGCAGCTCGACAACGCTTCCTTGAACTGACTCACCGACGGAATCTCGTCCTCTTCTTCCGTGAGCTCTCTGGCCACCGACCAGGCCTCAGAAAACACAAATCCCAGCGTATATTTGCGCTCTCCCGCCAACTTGGGCATCATGTCCAGGAACTCCCTCCATGCTTCGTCTCCAATCGCATCGATCGTCTCCACCATCCAGGGCGTCCCAAGTCTCGACAAGACGCGCTCACTCAATTCCTGGTGCGTAATGGGCAGTTTGGCATTCCCATCATTCACCGTCAGCTTCATGGACACTGTGAGTGGATGGACGATATAGTCGCTCAGTTTAAACAGCTGCGGGAGCGTCGTCTTCACGGTCTCAACGCTCTCTGACGTCGGGGGCGACGGGGACGGCTCCTGCTCTTCCAGTTTCTTCGCTACTGAGAAATTACTCCTCATGAGCGTTGCGAAGGCTTCGGCATCGTTTAGCACCGCGGCTGGAACTGGCACCAGCGGCAGGGACCAGTAGATCCCGAACTTGTTGATATCCATCTTCTTCCTGATAAACGACGCAGCGTCCTGCACCTGCTGGCCTCTCCCCACCATTGTATAGTTCCAGCCTTCGTCCGCTGACTTGATGATAATTGCCTCGAGTGTCATTCCTACTGCATACGGATGTCTCGGGTCTGAGACGGCGTCTTCCATCCTCAAGTGCAGATGCTGCACGTGGACCTGCACATTGTCCAGCACTTTGACCAGCAATTTGAACAGGAAACTCTGTGTCCAGCTCTGGCCTGAAGCTGTCTGCGTCTTGTTCTTCTCGTTAAACTCGGCAGCCTTCTCCATGGCGTCGAGCGCTGCACGTTTGCGTTGCAGCGTCTGCAGCTTCTGTCGGCGCTGCTTCCCCGGTGTCTGATCGCTGTCCGAGTCCGCGCGGTCATCGGTGCAGACCTCAAGTAGTAAACTAACGTCCTGGATGTCCACACGAATGGGCTGGTTGTCCAAGTTGGTCCACGGCAGGTCGATACGTAGCTGGCGCAGTGTGCCTTTGACTAGACGCATCTGCTTGGGCAGCGAGAAGGCATCAGGCTGCAGCTCCACGGCCTCCACCTCGATCTTGCCGTTCCATACACTGATCTGTAGCGCAGCAGGGTCGATGTTCTTCACGTAGCTACCAAGGATCGCGTCCAGTACCACGTGCACGTAGCGCTGGAGGAACATGGCAGCCCCACTGGCGGCGAAACGCGATTAAGGTCAGAAAATGATTTGACTTCAACTAAGTATGGGGTTGTGGGTCCGAGAAACACACCAAAACATGTCAAACACAAAATGTTTGCTAAAAATAAAACAGAGAGACGTTCGACTTTGCTGATTTGACTACAGTTTTCCTTCGAACTGCGAATCTACAGTCCGGGTCCCAAATACCGGTACAATATACTTATCTTATATGGGTTTCCATTTTTTTAATTGCGCAGGCACCCAATTCCATTTATTGCATGTTAAAATTGAGGCAAAGAAATTATGATTTTGAGCTTATCTCGAGTAACTGATAAAATAAGAAAACGGATATCTGATAAAGTAGCAATTCCTGCCGAAGTGCCTGTAGGGTGATTTGTGATAGCTCCTGTAAACAAATTTCTCCTTGAAGTGCGGCTGAGGGCGGCCGAGACCATTTGGCTAACTCTAAAACGTGGCACGATCCGAGAAACACGTAGGTACGTGTGCTGAGGTTTGTTCAAAATGGCGATAGGAAACTTTTATTCCACAATAACCATGGAGCGTAATGTCCCGCCTTGCACTTTGTAGATAGTAGAACCTAAAGCAGAAACTATAGGTAGCTACTGCAATTTGACTGAAAGAGACCTTCTTTTTCCCGTAGGCGACCGCGGCAGAGATATTGACGATTTTCAAAACGCTTGTGCATCGTAAAAGACAGAAAAAAGCTCAGGATCTGCCGCTTCATCAATTGGGGTGGAATTTGGCCCCCTATCAATCCGTAGTATTGCGTAAAGTGGGGGCTTGCTTGGAACCAGTACCGACAAATCTGCAATGTTGTCTCGGACACAATAAAAGCGGTATTCGGCTAAAATATCAACGTGTTCCATTAGCGGCTCCTTTTGTTGGGCGAACATTTTGGGTTACCCGGATGGTGTTCCTTCTACAAGGTCAATTAAATGCGCCATGCGCCCAAAGCGTGTGTCTGACAACCCCATCTCAAAATCCACATCTTGGCGGCTAAGTCCAGAAAGAGACCCCTGAAAATAGCTACGACACGCACAGGATAGTTTCCTGGGGCTAGCTGCTTAGAGGTTGCCTTCAGAGACTCGTTATTAATCGCTGTGCGCGTCGCATTACCAGGCGAAACAAACACTGTGTCAGCACTCCAATGAATATCACACATGCCGCGAGTTGATAAGATAATAAATTCAGGAGACCAACACTGCCGAAACGAGCTGCTGCACACCCTGCTCCCCATTCTGGGCCACCACGAAACCTTATCGATTCCTCAAGAGCAATCACTGTTTCGAACCGACGCCATAAAAGGAATTCTTTAATATCTGTAGTCGAAAAGCTTTGCTTGCTGCGAGGGTCTGTTGGCGATTGGATAAATTGTGCGCCAATGATGCCACTTCTTTCCTGTTGATTTGCCCGCGCGTGGCGCGCCCGAGTTCAGATCTGCAAAATCCTTTTCTTTTCGACGCCGAAAAGCAGCAAGAGCAACCGTTGCCACAGAATCAATTTGCTTCGAGACAAGGTGACATATTTGCAACAGTAGTAGATTCGATTGCCCCCCCCCCCCCCCCCCCCCCCCCCGAGAGGAGAATCTGAATGTCGTGGTTTGACTTAAACGCTACCATGATTACACGATTATATAGGTTTCCTGCAAATCCCAACACCACGACTAGAAATCTGTGAAGCGGGTACACACTCACAAGGGAACAAATACCGACAATATTCTGCGCTGGAACGATCTCCGGGATTTTTTTAAGCAACTACCGGTATGGGCCCACCAGTGCTCGTTCAATAGTAAAGCCAGGACGGATACCATGAATTCGAGGTGTTGTGGTGTCAAGCGGCTATCGTCGTCCATAGGCGGGAGCATCTCAATTAGCCGTACCATTGGGTCATCTCTGAATATACTCTGGACAGATAATTCTGGCGGCAACTGTAGGACATCGGGGCTGACCATTAAACTACCGGAGGATTCGCGTTGGCACTCGCGTTGCTTAACAGCTCTAATGGCGTGCAGAATGTCATAGCGGCAGTTGGCCTCGACGATAAATCTGATCCGGTACCACCGGTGGCGGCCAAACGACTGACCGGCGCTCAAATAAAATGCGTCGCATCACCTCCTGCGAGCTAAACTCCGTATGGCAAAAACCACACTTTATCCAGGAAGGCGCTTGGTGCACGCCACTTTCTTTTGGTTTCATGAGCGCCGTCGGTGGAATCGGCATAGACTCCAAGTTGTCGTATGTTGAGCGGCATATTGGACAGCACTGCGATTCAAGAAAAAGGGGTAGCGTATCGCTAACGATGCTTGAAGAATACGCTTCTATCGATTGCACCAATATGTTTCGCTTCGCGGTCACTTCCAACAATTTTCTCATACTCGACACTGTTGCGAAACCGCTTGTTCAACCAAATAATGAAATGAGCATGTAACGTGCCGCCTCCTTGTGTCTTGACCATTTCGTAATATGCCTTCACAGGTCCAAACAAACCCAAAAAGATTTTCACTTTCCTGTTTTTCTGTCCACCACGAGTACATCCTAAATAAAGGCATCGATATATATCATGAATAGTCGAGCCGCCGCGACATTTTCTCTCAGCGCAGCTTTTCGTAGCTCAGCTTTCGACGGGAGTATTGGTTCTAAACAATCAAGGAGTGTATCCACCTATGTAATCCCGATGTACTGCGCCATAGCAAACGAATTATCCACATTTGGCGTTATTATCACAAACAGCCGGTTGCCCAAACCGCATTTGATACGCAATAGCTTCTCGCCGACGGCGCTGTCGTTCCTGGATACCCCCCCTCCCTCCCCCAGAGCGAACCCGTGCCTATCTCAACGGTCCTGAGAAATTTATCGGTAGCCGTGGCTTGTTCATTGGTTACCGTCAGCCTCTCTGGCTGACGCAACTCGTTCTGACGAAGCACCACTGATGGGTTATTGCATCGAATCCTCGAAATATCTCGGGGTGTCGTTGGCACGTTAGCGAAATCTGCATGAACATCCGCTGCGCAGACAAGCGGTCGAACGCAACCAACAAGAACGTCTCGTCCTCTGCAAAGCGCCTAGAGCTATGCATACTGCAATACTTCATGCACGCATCTTGCGGAACAATAATGGGACGCTCCTCACCAGGATGGCCGCGCCCAAAAGGAAATAGATGCGGAAACATTTTTGCGTAGATACTGCCTTTGTTATTGTGAGAGTATGTAAAGAAATTATAAGCAAGAAAGCGTCGTCCCGGCGAATTAGTTGGTGAGGGAAGCTCCACGACAGAAAAAATTGTCTGGATTGGCACTACCTTCATGTACGAAAACTACACTTCTTTCGACCAGTTCATCTTCATCCTCGAGGGACAAATCGCTTTCCACACCAACCCGCGCTTGATCTTGGTCAACGCGCGAAACTACACTGGGCGGAGCGGACGCATAGAAGAATAAGACAGACTCGGCAATTACGTGACTGGAAGAACTGTTGACACGTTTCTCGTCAACCTGTACATTTTTATAAAAGTCGTTGTGCTCTTTGTAAAACCGAAGTAATTTATGCACCATTACCTTACGAACGATGTGAAGGGTTCGTATTTTTGCAATTTGGGTACTTTAAGAGATCCAGCTTCGACAGCCCTGTAGGGGCTAAATTTGTTCAGAGTTGCCGGAAGCAGCGTAGCTGGCGGACCTGGTGTAGCATCAAACGCCATACAGTGTGACTGAAGCGAACGAAGTGTATTCCCTCGCATAACGCGTGTTAACGCAACCACTGTTTCGAGCTGAGTCACCATGCGTTCGACTATGATAGAGTCAGCGAGATCGTCATCTAAAGCTCCAATGTAAAAACCGTTTCAAATGGAGAATGTAAGAAGCGATAGCTCTTGAATACCGCCGTTCACTCGTTGCATATTCGTAATTTAGCAGCACTACCATCACCAAGTGACATTATCCCTTTTGGTGATAACAGCATGCCTTTCAATGCCGATTCAATTTTCCCACAGTTATACTGTCGCAGTAGTTCTTGAGGTAAATCCAACCCCACCGAAGTTAAAGCGTATGAATGTTCTTAATGCAGACTTCATCCGCAGTTGTCACGATAAGGGTTTCGTGTCGCAACACGTAACGGTCACAAACGGTGCATATGCACTCATCTAGTTTATTTGCACCAAGCAAAATTTGCAGTCGCCGCAAAACACCGAGTTACACCCTATCTGATATAGGCTCCAAATATGTGTCAGTCGGATGCTTAGTCCCACGTTCTCGCGCTTTTTGTAGTCGCTCAAGTTTCTGTCCCTCAGACTCACGAGCTAGACACCGCCTTACGGCCTCAGTCGATTAATTTGTTTTACTCGTTGGAGGGGTCATTTCACAAACATACAACGTTTAAGGACAGGCGAATATCATCAGTTAAGTTTCCGTTTCTTGGGGACACTACGCTTTAAAGCCCTAGCTCAGCCCAAATTTAACAGTGAAGCAGCCTATTTCAGTTTGGTGTCAACTTGGCCAATGATATCACTGATTGAACCTGCGTCTGCAATAACAGATTTCTTGACAGTTTTTCTCAAAACTTCTGATACCAGGCGAGCTTTCGATATTGTTTGCTCCAAATCCAATCTTGCCTTGTCGTCTTTTTCAGGATCGAGCAGCAAAAACTTGAAAAATCTCCTTATCACGAATGCAGTGGTCGCAACAGAGGCCGCTCTCGAGATACTCTCTTTCGCAACGCGCGCAGGCTGACCTACTACTACTACGTCTCTTCGGCCTCATGCAACCAGCGCACAAAACGCAAGGAATTACGCGCCACACCAATGACAAACGCCGAAGCCACATGATCACTCAGCAGCCAGCTGAGTCTATCTCAGTGAACGGGTCAGCCGGACTTACGCGAGGACTTCAGAAGGGTGAGTCGGTTTCTGCCAAAAGGTAGCAAAGGGCGACGAACACAGTGCAGTAGGCCCGTAAAAGTCGAGGAGCACAGATCATACAGTCGCATATTCAAACACGTTACGCTAGCGCACAAGATCCAAAAAAGTTTTATCTCCCGCATAACGGATTCTCCGGAATCTAATTTATAGAGGTGAAAGTGTTCCGAGATGTCCGCAACAGACTTGGCTTCAACCAAACTTCGCATATAGGTTTTTGTGTTGGATAAATTTAGGCAGGTCATCCGTAAGGCCCACCTCTCGTGTGACATGTAATTTACGGGAAGCGGTTAGGGTCGGCCCGATCTCGCCCCAACTTACCGTCTGTATCAGCATGATACAAATCGGCGACTGTGTACATTGCTACAACAAAAGAGTATGAACGAAATAGTTAGTTCCGGATTTGTGGTGGAGTGGGTATCGCAAAATCGCGTTGCGATCCGATCTCACACACAGTGCCCGACACTGCCGACTAACGGAGGGGGTACTCCGATAACCGTGGGGTTGCTGAGGGCTCACCTTGTGTACCCGTCGGCGGGGCTGGTTACACTCCTCTGGTGGACTTGAAGGGAAGCTTGGCCTGCGGTTGGTTCCGCCTTGGTGGGGCGCAGGACAGTGGGGGTTGGCGTAGCGTGGAAGTTCTTCAGGCTACGCGCCAGGTAGGTCGTCGATCTTGATCGACTTGAGGGGGGTATAGGGTTCTTTTTCGAGGGGTCGATATAGCTTTACTTGCGAGGCTTGACCGCTATCTATAGCGGGGGGCTCACGCCAACCTGACTACCTACTATGATTGTAGCCAAAGCTACAAGAGTTACATGACCCCATGACTAGTCGCCGCAGTTGCGATGAAGCTTAATGCCCGTACTTCACCCAGGTTAAAAATGTATGTTGCGACACGACACATACGCTATTCATCAAGGACTGGATTTGCGGTGAGTGTTAAGCCCCGACGTTAAAAACAATCTTGTGCGAGCAGTTGCAGTCATTCCAAAAGGGATATCTATTGTAACATAGAATTTCCATGGTTGAAGATAGCAATCATTCGCAGACACACATGTGCACCTACGTTAAAAAGTCCCTGTATGAGCAGTTACAGGCATCCCAAGAGAAACGAATGGCGCTTGCAATCATCAATTATCTTCAAATTTATTGCATTGTCTAACATTTTATTTATTGTTGGACGCTGCTTTTAACCTTCGTATAAAAAGATGCATCAACGATTCGATGGCTATTTTATGGCTATATTGTTTTATTACGTCACTACACTACCGGATATATGTACTTGGAGCAGTTGTAAGGCAGTTCACAGAGTTCATAGTGAACACAGCAATAGCCATCGAATCGTTGATGCAGCTAAGTCCGAACACATGCTTTGATAAATCCTCAGGTTCCCAATTGTTTTCTGACAAACATGGAGTTTCATAAAAATATCCAATGCAACACCGAGTGCGGATGTATTAAGTGGGGATTTTCTGAAGTCCCACTTCGTTCGTACGGTAGTATTTCCTCACAATCTCCCCCTCAGTCTTGACTAACCGCCACCAAGGTGCAGTACGCGTGGTGTACTGTAGTTACCCCCTCGTCGCGTGGATAGCCGCACGCGAACACCGAAAGATACGAGTACCGAAAGCGAGCCCATCACGTCGCCCTTTTCGACGGCAGCACTCGGCAAATTACATTACATTTACCTTGGCCAGTTCTGCCGCAGCATATCCAGATAAAGCTAGCGCTATGATCTCGGGTATGTGAGCGAAAATAACTTGCTCTCTTAAAACGCATAGATGATCGTTGATGAGCGACCTCCTATTTCCTTAATGTTGTACGAACATCGTTAGATAACATCCAAAAACCTTCTGTGGCGAATGCGTGCTCCACAAATGTCGTACGATAACATCCAAAGCCTTCTGTGGCGAATGTGCATGTCGCACGAATGCCGTAAGATAACATCCAAACACCTTCTGTAACGACAGTTCTTCGAACTGCGAATAACCCAATGGGTGCCTTCCAAAACCAATATAAAACGGTTTAATCAGTTTTATCGGTAATTTAAAATAAATTACAGATCGGTGTAATGCGCACCAAAACGGTTGCTGGAACACGACCATCGGGTATAGTTACGGCCGCCGTTTACTGGGACTTCACAGATCAGTCATGTGTTTAAGCACGTTGCTACTTAAAAATCGAATTAGAATTGTTCGGTAAGACCAAAAGTGTTATCACCAAACCATTAATCGTGATTAAAGGGTTTGGAAGGAACCCAATCATTACCACTGATTATGTCAGCCCATTCGTGCTCAACTTGCTTGCTGCTGGGTCCGAGGCCACCAACACCCCATAGCCGTCCACGCACAGCACGACGTACACTGTCTGTTTGCTACTGACCCCGAGGAACTCACCTCGGTGCCGTACACGCCTACCCCACCGTCGCTTACTGTCTGCTTGCTGCTGACCCTGAGGCCATCACCTCCTCGAAACCGTCCGAGCCCAATACGCTATCGCTGCTGTCTGCTTGGTACTGACCCCGAGGTCATCACCTCCCCCGAGCCACCCACGCCCAATGCGCTGTCGGTGCTGTCTACGTGCTACTGACCCTGATACCATCACCTCACCAGGGCCGCCCATGCCCAACACGACGTCCAGTTTTGTCTGCTTGTTGCTGGCTCCGAAGCCATCACCTCCTCGGAGCCGTCCACGCCACGCCCCATTAGGTCACAGATAGTCCGCTGCCAGGGCTCAGACTTAGCGGTTTCGGTCGACGATAGACGGAGAGCGTACCGATAGCCTCATCAAATTCATTGCATCATAAGGGCTATGATAGAGACCACTGGCAAGCAAGCGCCAAGTTTACGGCCAACGGCTAATCCTGTGGCCAGCGAATACATGTAAGTAGAGGCTGAAGACGAAATCGGTTGCAATTCAGTCCTGACCCTGTGACATAGGATGGGACACGCTGGAGTCTCCGCTACGGAGTGCTTGACACTGCCATTCGCTGTAATTTTTTTGTTTCAACGTAGTTTCACATGTCAGCTACGCGGTATATATCCACGGTATTGCTCTGCTCCGCACCCGCATCTCGTGCGATGCTGTGTCATGTGAGTGAATAAACATCAGTGAGTAGACATTAAGAGTACCCGGGAATAAATACTGCAAGCTCATCCCATCTTACTGCTACCGTAGTCGATTGTGACTTCGACATCTCTCTCAATGCTGGTCGAAGAAAATGGTATGTCTGCTGATTGTGGTGCGTTCAGCTAAACAAATCGCTACAATACTGGCTTCTCTAGCTATGCTCCAACGATGTTCTTCGTGCACTTCCTACGTAATTGCCCGTTTTTTTCTTCTTGATTATCAAACACAGTTGCACCAGCTCAGTCTGCTGATGATACTCGTTCAAAGCTGTTGGATCAATAGGTTCTTTGGTTCTTCTCTCGCTCATTGCGAGAAGAATGACCTGTAATAATGAATAAACCGCTACGATAGAAGTCGCGATTTGTTGAAGATGACTATATACCCGATACATGTATGAAGGTAACGAATTGTGCTCCTTTGCAGGTAGCAAAGACTTCTGCCCTCGGCGTGAATCATGCTTTGTGAGGAATGAAAGTGATTCCTATTATGACTAATCAGCTCCGTTGCAGCTGACCGAGGCAATCACCTCCCTGACACCGTCCACGCACAGCACGCCGTCGTTGCAGTGTGCTGGCTACAGACCCCGAGGCCATCACCTCCCCAAAGCCGCCCACCCAACACAACGTAGACATCTGTCTGCTTGCTGCTGACCCCGAGGCAATCACCTCCTTGAACCCGTCCACACCAAATACGCTGTTGCTGCTGTTTATTTGTTGCATACCCCAAGGCCATCATCTTCTCGGAGCCGTCCACGCCCAATGCGCCCTCTCTGCGCCCTGCTTGCAGCAGACCCCGAGCCATCCCCTCCTTGGAGTCGTCCACGGCCAGCACGTCGTCGCTGCTGTCTGCTTGCTGCTGACCCTGAATTGTGGGTGAGCAACAGAGACCACAACATCTGCTTTTTACGCGTGATCGACAGGGGCAATAGATAAGTTTCGAAGTTCACTTTACCTGCACCTTCACCCTCAGACCAGAACGGACAGAGTCGGGAGAAATTTGTCATGTTAATTTCGCACCAATTTTACACGTGTATTAAGTAGATATTTTGCAGCAAAGATATGTTCGCACATGCACTTAACCAAATGATGCAGGTGAATGTGAAGATCAAATTCTGATAAATTAGGAAAATGTAAGGATTTTGTGCATCGATTTGAACGTAAAACGTACCAACAGTGCAAACTTAGCGGACTCTGGAGGAAAAGTGAGGGTAAGGACAGCTTTGACACCTATCTAATGCGTGACCTTTTACCTCCATCCACACGGGCCATAGCCGCGGCACGCTTGTTCTTCTAGGCTTACAGAATTTACGAATGGACTCGCACTTCTCCACGCAGTCTTCTATTGAACCACGGTCTCCACAGCAACACATACAGGCCTATAACTCGTACAGATCCAAAGACCAGAACACAAACAGCATCGGTCGGATCAGCCGACAAGAGTACACATGCGCTTGTGTACTTCGGCAGCATGTAACGCGGCACATTCTTGCCGTCAGTCCACAACTGCCGGGTAGCCGATTACACGGTAGCCGTTACACCGACCATTGTTTGTCGGAGATTCAAGACTGAATCAGACAGGGAGACAAGTGGCATACCATCCACGCAAACAAACACTGTCTTCTTCTTGATAGCGAGGGGGGGGGTCGGCAGAGTTGCTTTAGATGTGAAGGGGAGAATGTGCGCTCCATGAGTGAGTACTCAAATCTCGGGGACACTTCCTCGGGGAGATAGCACAAATCGATAATATAAAAGAATTCGCTCCTAACTGTGATTACTCGCATTTTAACAAGTCTATTTCCATCCAACCCTATTGTTGGTTAATCACGTGTGTTCAAATTTTAACTTCAATTATGGTGTATTTCTTGCTCTACGATATACTCTGTAGAACAATTAATAACAAACCAACGGATCTCCTTGTGAATTATTGAGTGTGTACTAGATAGTAAGTTTGTAAGCACTTACGAGCTAGTACACACTAAATAATCCAGTATTAGCTTCACCTTGCGAGTGAAGACAATACCCCCCAACCAATACCTAAGCCCGACGCAAGGGACTCATGTTGTACGCAACTACCCCGTCAACTCGCTATATGCGGTAGGGGAATGCGTGACCCACCAAGTCGTCGAGGTCCTGGCCTTAGCCAGCGATCACATAATATCCACCTGATGTAGTCAATTCTTCTAATGCCTCTGGGAGCATCTCCTTGACGCGTTCAAACACCTCGTCTGCAGACCGCTGAATTGTCGTTAGACCGGTCGATGATCTTATTGTCCACAGGCGCAACGGTCACTTGCTGTGTCGCCCCGGGGACCACCGACCCGTCACTACCACAGCCCAACTTTTTAGGTTGAAATGCATATTATTCTGCCTATTTTTGCGCCCCACCCCCTCTCTGTCTCTCCAGAACTTTGGTTCTGGATCCGACAGAATCTGTTGTCACCGATTTGAAAGTCACGTCGTCGGTACTCATTCAATCGTTCGCTCGTGGAGCGGAACTGTTGTCTGAGGGTGATATCATCGCGAGCTGCGGGGTAGCCGCTGTTGCTGTGACCCGGAGTGTTAAAGGGTGACCGTTTACCACCGTCAGCATGGGCAACCGACACAAACGCTTTGTCGCCGTGGTGTATTGTGGTCGCGCACCTTTTCACGTAGCCTTCTATTGAGCTACTAATCTCTGCAGCGACACATACATCTCCGGAACTCGTACGGATCCAAGAGCCTGAGCACGCACGAATCAGGCGACAAGAAAACACATGAGCTGGTGGTACTTCGGCATCGCGTAACGCGGCAAATTCGTGCCGCAAGTGGGTAGCCGGATATTCGCCCCCGTTCAGACGGCCATTGTTCGTCGACGAGTCAAAAAATGGATATGGTACGAATCCAAGGAGCATAGCGTTCGCGCTGACAGAGCCGCCCTTCATCTTCCTCCCTCGTTTAGGGGGGGGGGAATCGAACGAGTTAATTAAAGTGAAGAAGTACTCACGATGCAAGATATTTCTTTGCGCTTCAGCGACGGGGTTGAGTATCCTCCATATATTGTTTCCAGGGGAAGATTGGGCGGGAAGGTGTGAGCTGAGGTGAACGCGAAGCCGTTCGGCCCACTCTGATGTGTGCATACCGTCCATCGCAAAGCGTAGACAGATCACGAGAGTATACGCCATGGATTGATGAGGTAACTATAATGTTATGATATTTTGTTACTAACAATAAGTGCAAGTCATTATCGATACTCTCTGCACTTCTTCGTCGTTTTGGCTAAGTTTCGTTATGTAAATTTTCTTGTCAGCACACTGCAGTCAGTTGTTCGCACACACGTTGCTTAAAATCTCGGCCATACTGTAATTTGTGTCGATTTGCTAGGTTAGCGCAAAAGTGTTTAAAATGGTCACGCCCAGAGCCCACATTAAGTTGCATGCTCATGGATAACAAACTTCTTTTGCATCGGTTTGAACTCTTTGATCGAAGCTGATCGACACGATCGGCAACTGTTTAGCCAGATTTTAGGCATCAACGCGGCAGAAACATAGAACACTGTCTGGTGCACCACTTCTGTTCCAGCCCAACGCCGAATTGGATACAGACCGTGGCAGCAATCTACCGCGTTTTAATTCTCTTCACCGAGCACACCAGCAGTGGGGGTTGCGCCAGATCGTTGGTGTAGAAAATAACTAGGTGCTTGTATCTAAAGAAGACAAAACCAAAACAGGCGAGAATTTCACTAGTGCGGCGTACGCAACCCGAAGATGTGCTCGAAGCTTTTTTATTGCGATTGTGGTCATCTTCTGTTGTTTTTGAAAATTCTTTAATCTTACAGCAAGCTTGTCTGGTTTCAGAGCTATAATGGATCAAGCCAGCGTTCGCGCTTTCGTATACACACCATTTTCACCAAATCCGAACGGAATGCAGTCGAAGCAAACTTTCGTTGGAAGTGCTGCAGCAAGTGTCGGCGTTGGTGGAGGGGGTCTCTCGCCTATCCATCAACTCCCCTCTATCGCTGTCCAAACGTTGCTCCGAACCATCCACGAGTCCGTCGGTGACTTCTCGCACCGATTTTAGCTGAATCTGCCATCTCGACCACCCATCGGGTATGTTCCGCGTTAGTGCTTGTGGGCAAGACGGGGTGGGGGGGGTCTCTTGGTCATTGGGATCGGGCTGACTCGTTTTCCGGCTTAGCAGTGTGTTATCATTGACGCCGAGTGAAGGGTTAATATTTCTTGGAAGCGATTCCTGCGTCATTGTTGCCTTGAGGCCGAGATGGGCCAAAAAGAGTTTGGCCCGTAACTTCTTGATATCGGAGAAGGGAATCAAGCTAATAGCCATTTCAAGCCCTTAGTACGCATCCAGCGTCACACCGGTAGTGGATATCCTCCTTTAGCCTTAAAGCCTCATTGGTGCATTTGCGCCACGTGTACTTGAGTGTTTCGGTCACAATACCCCAAACAGACTTCGTTTATCGTGCGGATTGTGCCCCTGCTGAATCCTGTTGCCCTTGACATATGTAGCTAACTTTCCCCGGCGAGGCTGCCGATTGCTAGATCCATTGTTCTCGTTGATACGACGCCAACCTTTTTCTCATCAGCCAGGCAAGGGTCCCGTTGGTCACGCCCCCATGCGTATTTGATTAAATAATCGACAAGGGCTATGGTTTTTATGAGTTGGGATGTGGCATCGGCTTAAACCAGGCGTCTTTGTTGAGTGCTTGGCTACGTTTGTCGCCCCGTTATTGTAGGTAGCGTATCCAACGCTTATCCTATAGCCTCATATCAGGCCTTCTACGCGCGTGTCACCCGACAGTTGAGAGAGGAGTCGCACAGTGCAAGCTCCAGTAGTACAGGTAGCACGTATCACGTGTCTGCCCGGGAGGGAAAATACTCTCTCTCTCTCTCTCTGATCTTTGTATTACAGAACGCGCGCGCCACAGACAGTGGCAGCAATGCTTAAGCCCAAGAACAAAAATCGTATAAAGTACCTGATACCATATATTATTAGATCCAACCTTTTACTATACTTGTTAATCCAATATCTCGTACTATTTATTGCTGCGTGCACAACGGGTGACATGTCTGCCGCCGACCTTGGGTAGGAGTGCAAGGTACACCGGTCATCAATCTATCGCTAGAAAAAGCGACGTGGTGTTATAGAGGAGGTCGAGACGCAAAGCCGAACGAGTGCTAAGCAGGCGCAGCGTCACAGAAGAAGAAGGACGACGTCCGGTTCCACTACTCGAAAAAGGTAACATTGTAGGCGTGAATCACGTCAAAAGGATGACGAACGCGTACAGGTGTCAGAGGAGATCGAGGCGATCGACCTGACGGGCGAGTGGTGTGGAGCACATGAGGGCAGATGGTAGCGAGCTGTTGCGTCGGTGGCGGAGGCAAGCCAACGGGCTGCTGTCACACGTGCAAGGTCGCCAGAAGATCACAGAGGGAGGCGACATGGAGACGAGTACGAAGGGCGAGTAAGGTATGAGGCGAGGCGATGTCAAGGACGACGGTGTGCGGCCGGCAGGCCCCGAGTGAGGAGATGAGTGCGAAGAGGGAGCGGTCCAAGTAGGGGTAGAAGGCGCCGTAGACTAGGAGTAGATATAGGCGACGTGGGGGGGGGGGTGATAGGAGAACAACGAGCTGCGGTCCGGCAGACTCGATCCTCAATTGCGATTTGGATGCTGGTTAGTGACAAGTCAAGACAATAAACGAGGTTGCGCCGAAGTGACACAGGTACTACGCCTGGCAGACTGACAAGGTAGGGTAGTGCACGCAGTTTAATCAGGGTGGGGTAGGCGGACAGCAGTGCGGGCAGTGTGAGGGCGAAGTGCATTCGGTAGGGGGTGGGATGCGTAGAGAGAGACCACGCGGGCACGAGGGACACCGCCTTGTGCACGTCCCTTGGGCGTAGAGTGCAGGGCCTCGGAGTGAAAGTGGTAAGTCTTTACCGTGACGAGGCCCTGCCTTGACTACATGTGTGCATATCCGGTCGGGAGTAGCCCTGGCGTGCCGGGGCCTAGGTACAGATAGAATTCCCTCCCAGCCGTCCCTATCCCCAGGTACTAGAATACGAAACCTGGTCCATGCTCTAGCTTCAAGGGGCGACAGGCCCGGCAAGACATGAGTGGCTCGCGGTGTGCATCACGTCCGGGACGTGGGGACCGTTTGGGAGCTCTCGCCTTAACTCACACTGTATGAGGCACGCCGTTGCAACCACGAGCCTAGGTGTCGTTCTGCGGCAACTCTCGGAATGTCGAACGGATGGAAGTGCGTAATACCACGAGGAGCGTGGTGGGAGCAAACTACAACATGATGTTTTATTGGTTATTTATGCAAAATATTGAAAACTGAAGTGCAGACTTTGCAATTGGATTAGAGAGATGCTGCTCACCACATGTGTTGTGTTCATGTCAAATGCATCATGCTTACGATCGCAACGACCGAGCTTTAGTACACTATGGCAATGAGTCACACGTTTTGGGACGCTTAACGGTCTTACCATTCACCGCATCACCCATCGCGGGACTAAAGAGGGGGTCTCCAGGTAATACATTTTTAGTGCGATTAAATAGTTGTTGCTTACTTTAAATGTTATTGGTTTTAGAGTAACCGATACATTTTCTCGCGGATCATTTTCCTGTAGAAGTAGACGGAGTGCTTGCATCGCAACTTCTGTTTCATGTTAAACACGCGAGTTTGTACAACATGGATCAAGCGGGCGTTTGTATCGAATTCCTATGGACACTAACCGTCGATTACGTGGGACACGAAATATCGATGTAATACAAGAACCTCTGTGAACGGTCCACGATGCAAAATGTTTCTTTGCGCTTCAGCGACGGAGTTGTGTATATCCTCCATATATTGTTTCCAGCGGAAGATTGGGCGGGAAGGTGTGAGCTGAGGTGAACGCGAAGCCGTTCGGCCCACTCTGATGTGTGCATACCGTCCATCGCAAAGCGTAGACAGATCACGAGAGTATACGCCATGGATTGATGAGGTAACTATAATGTTATGATATTTTGTTACTAACAATAATACTTTTTGTCTTACAGATTAGTTCGATTCCGTATGGCATCACGTGTAGATGGGTCAACCATACTAATGTTGGATAGTATAGGTACTTAAAATGAAAATTTTAGAAGATGACTTGGGGAATCAATGTTACACATGCATTCGGTACATTCACCAGGTATCACCGATCGAAGTCAGTTCATCGGCGTTAGTGTGATGCTTGTTTTGAAGTCATCATTGAGTGCAAGTCATTATCGATACTCTCTGCACTTCTTCGTCGTTTTGGCTAAGTTTCGTTGTGTAGTTTTTCTTGTCAGCACGCTCCAGTTAGTTGTTCGCACATACATCGCTTAAAATCTCGGGCATAGTGTTGATAGTAATTCACGTGTTGTGTACGCAGCAAACACACGTGCCCGGCATCATATGCGATGGTTCTACTATCTGCAAATGCCACCGAGCTCCGCTTCTTGTCGCAATACGCCTTTTGACGCTGTTGAGCTTTGCGCAGGTTAGCACGAGCTTGGCTCACAATCTTCTATCGTTTCTCCATAAATTTGCTAGCAAAATCATTACGAGTGTCGATTTCCGGTGAAGTGTGCCCAATAATACGGGGAGTACGCCCCGTGTCGATTTGATTAGGTGATATTTTGGTCGACGCGTTTACCCGTGCTGCGTCGCCGTTCTCAATAGTCCCTAGATGGTCGGCCCAATAGCTCCGGTGAAAAGACGTCATGCAGCGCAGGGCGTCCTCTAACACTCTTTTCTGGCGTTCCACTTGGCCTCCCCTTTCGTTCGATGCGCGGTCGACATTCCGAGCTTTGTGTCCATGAGCTTCACCAACTCCTGCCAGAAGTGAGAGGGCAACTTGCTGTCGCGGTCGCTAACTATCTCCTTTGGCATACCGTGATGACGAACCACTGCATTGAAGAATAACTTGGTAGTATCCGCTGCTGTCGCCGAACTGTGCGTCGGTGTGTAAATTGCTCGTTCCGATAGTCGACACACACAATTCATAATGGCATCATAGCCGCTCGAAACCTGAAGGCCGATAGTGAAATCAATGGGTATCGACTCCCCGGGCTCCATAGGAATCGGTATCAGCATCATTGACCCGTTCTTTCGTAAAATTGAGGACTTGTACGGTTGACACGTCTTGCAACTTTGCACATAGTTGCGAACATCCTAGAACATTGTTCATCAGAAATACCATTGTATCAGCCGTAACTGAGTCCTCCAAGAAGCAGGGTGTGCGCTGGTGGCACTGTTATGAAACTCACTAATCAATTGCGTTGGCAGCCGTTGGTCATCGGGCACACATAGTCGAAGGGGTAAGCCGGCTACTTATAGGTATACCAATTCCTAGTGACGCACCACCTCTCCCATCGCCAAAGTTGCAGCCCATTGACGACGCTGCTCACAAGAGAGCGGTACAGCGGGGCCGCACGGTATCCACGGACAAATTACGCTTTTACTTTGTCATCTAAAACAACGCTCGACACGTTGAGCTGAACTGCGTTGATTTGGCGAGAAAGCCGACGCTGGGACACACCAACGACGTGAGGAACGGTAGACGTAGGTACAGGTGTATCCAAAAGAAGGTCCAAATCGTGAGTGTTCCTCGACTGAATAGTAGAAGCCACACGCCGATGCCGGCGCGAAGATACACTTCAATGCAAACAATTATCGTCACATGAATAAACCGCGACAGTCGAAGAGGAAAACGCTGCAATCGGCATGGGCTCAGCAATCGGGTCGGACTCGGCATCATTAACGGCGGTACTAGGCGATCTTGATAACGCATCAGCCACTACGTTGTTGCTGCCTTTTAATGTGGTGGAGCACAAAGTTGTACTGACCGATAAAATCGAGCAACCGAGCCATCTTGGGCGACAAGTTCGGATGATGAATGAACCATTTGCAGGCAATGTTGTCGGTATAGATGTCGAATTCGACACCATAAAAGTTCAGTCCTCGAAGTGTCCCCGGGTCGCTAGCCATCCTTTGTCGACCCGGACCGCGGCCCATCATTCGATCGACGACTTGTCAGCCGCGGGCACTACCTGTAGTCAAGCTTTGGAGTCCTCGTCCCCTTCTCGCGTCCCGTCGGGCAGCGACGACGATGAGTTTCTTGCTGATTTGTCCCAGTCCCGATTTACTAGCCGGCGCCCTAGGGTCGCTTCGTCATCCTCGAAAAGTCGTTCCTCTCGTGGGTATTTGTCTTCTCAGGCGTCCGAGCCGGGCACAGGTCAACCCTCAGGTGGTGGCCCGAATGACGGCGCTTCCAGCAGCTCCGGCGGCTCTAGCAGTCGCGGTGACGAAGAGTCCGATGAATCCGAGAGAAGCCGGTCTTCTCGCGAGCCCGACCAGGACGTTGGTCATATATATCAAGATCCTATGACACCCGAAGCCCCGAATCAACTGGTCATCGGTTTGCCGAATTCGAGAGAGGGATCCGCATTATAACGCAAACACAGCGAACCCCTAATTGATTCCTTATGCGCAAATTCCGAATTACAGGCTCTATATCCAATCCTACTTTTCGTCGACTAGCTCGATCCCAGCCACTTAGAGAGCTTTTGCGAGATCCCGTGGCGGACCCAGACGTTCAGATGATACTATTCGTTGTGGTAATAAAAACAACGCAGCATTTAAACGAAGCTGCAGCAAGTGCATTAACAAGAGATGAGCTGCAATCTAAGTCACATGAGGAGCTGAAGGCATTCTGCCGTGATCGAGGGCTGGCAACATCTGTGGCAGAAAAACGAACTGCTTGAGCGGCTTCTAAATCGCGAATCTACACGTGATGACTCAGCCCAAACCTGTCTGGCGAGCTGTTGGCAACGTGGTTTCTAGCTCCTATGTCTTCTGCTGCCATGAAAATGGGAACCCACAATGAACCGCGGATAGCATCACACGTTCAGCGTTTTCTTTTACGAGCACTCGCCGTATCATATTGAGCGGCTAAAGTCTTACTTGCTTCTCTGAAAGTGACTTAATGCATGTTTATTTTTTATGCCATTGAAATTCTATTCTGCGCTGACTTGTTATGTTTGTAGTCGAACTTTGGCCTTCGCAGCATTTTCACCCGATGCCATTGCTTCGATTGTTTGTCGGAGTCGTGGTCGCTTCAATGGTGTGATGGAATACAAAACACGGACAAATCAGCAAACCCAAATCCATGAAGCATCACTAGCGCACGAACATGGGTTGTTTGCTGTCGTCGACCTAGTAACAGCTTTTGTGACCTCACGTTCAAAGAAGTAGTGCCCGATGTTAGTCACAGGCAGGGATGCCCAAAAAAGGTTATAGTTGAAAATATATGGGTATTTTTGCAACAATTACTTATTTTAGGTCCAGACCAACGTTAGACAGATATTTATTTCGCTTTTTCCTATAATGAGGTAATTTATTTTATTTCAGTTAGGATACATTTCCATATTCCATGTCCTACTTACACTCCAAATTCGGTGAAGGGGCTGCGCTTGAAGTATACTGCCATAAGTGACATAATGATGCTCGAGATTGCTGTTTTTCTAGCGATAATGGCAAATCAAAGCGACAGGTCAAACTAAACATTATTGCAATAATTTTTCTCTCCGTTTACTTCTTTTAAGTTATTTATTTGGAGTACCACGCGTTATTTATTTCCTTCTCCAAGAATAAATACAAATTTATCGTATTTTGGGCATCCCTGATCACAGATGTCAGATTCTCCATGGAATTGTTTGTGGAGAATTACGCGACCGATTCCTCGTATACGCATCGCCTACGAAGATTATCCGTGTGGTGCACGTGTCGGTTCCGACCGAAGTATGTGTGAGGCACTGGCGATTATTGGTGAGACGTACATGAAGTGGAATTACGACTATGGAGCTGCTATTCCGGAATTTACGACTCAAGAACTCGGTCATTGTACTGATTTGAATACTCTCCAGCACAATTTGGGCTTATGGAGAGCGCATGAACGAGTGCGAATTAGCAAAGGTAGCCCTCTTCCGTCAGCTTCCCGCATTGTATCGTCCGTCATCGCACTGTGGAACCGAGTAAAAGGTGGCATCGACGTTTACTCTCGTTGTAAGAACGTCAAATCACGACATGCAAGCCTACCACCCATGGCTGCAATTTTGGCTGCGGATGATTATGACCATTATTTACAATGCTTCCCAATCGCGCCAATTATTTAAGGTATGACTCTGTTCACACATTCACACTAGATGCGTCACTAATTGTTGTGCTTGATATTTAGTCTTACAGGTACTTGTGTGACCCAGTAAGCTATTCTTCTTTTACGGCCTACTAAAACTACAAACAGAAGCTTCCACGATTCGCTGCATTTCCCCGTGATGCAGCCCAATATCTGGGAAGTTGCTACAAATTGAAAGAGGTGCAAGTACTTCGCTCGATTGACAGCGATTAAGCCGCAACACCGACCTCGCCGTTGGTACATGATTTTACGTACAAAAAGAGAGACCATTTTCAGAATCACCCGGAGTTTGTTCATCATCGCTTGAATAAGCGTGTGAAGCACACATTGATACGCTGTAACCATTTGAGCAAGATTTAGGTTTATAGTAACTAACTATCCCACTACTATTTCAGGTCTCAATTGATGATGGCGCCCAACAAAGCTGTGTAGTGTGCTGTCAGTTGAACCACGACATCAAGAACAGCAAACACACTCGTCAGGGGCTCAGAACTCGATACCAGTGTGACATCTGCGGTGTTGCCCTGTGTAAAATTACAAGATGGAATGGTGACACGTCGTGTTTCACAAGGTTCCACACCGACAAAGAGCTGCCGAATCCATGCAAAGTCCCAGAAGTACTTCACCGGAATCGTTTACAAGAGAATCGAGCAATTCCGCCTTCTAGAAAGCGAAGTTTATCACTGGATGTGCCGAACCGCCGCGCGCCAAGTGCCATTTTAGCCATCGAACGGTCGGTGCTCATCCCAGTGGAAAGAGGCATACCTTGTACGGCTATAGCCAAGACGTCCGAGTCCATACCGGCCAGACTCACGTGAGAACGAAGCGCCCGGTTGACATGGAGGAGATGAGTATTGTGAGCTTGCTGGTTCTCGAGGGCGGTAAGCGTATCATCATTGATGTACTTGCCTTTGGCCAACTTGACCAATAACGAGTGCAGCTGGCGGGTCTGCTCGGTGTTCGCGCCGATACCTGCCTTGAACACTTCGCGCTCCTCCTCCAGCTGTCTGCCTAGTTTCTCAACAAACTTGTCGCGGGCGTCGATCTGACACTGCAGAAGCTGCAATTCTTCGGTGTGCTGGTCTGTGGAAGCCTTGGTCTTCTCCAGGAGAACGCGGTTCTGAGCGTTTGTCTCTCGTAGCGTCTTGACTTCAGCATGGAGCAACTTGACTTGAGCATTGGCAGTCTTCAGGTATTGCTCAGCGTTCTCACGTGCCATGATCTCAAGGGCAAGCGAGCGACGAACAGCGTTGGCTTCTGTCTGGGCGAACCGGAGCTGAGTCTGAAGGTTACCGACTTTAGCTGGAAGGTCGACTAGAGCGTCTGGAAGTGGTTCAACGGCTGCCAGTACCTCGTCTAAGCCGACCGCGCGTTTGAGACGCCGCTGGGTACGAATATCACCCTGAAGAGGGGGAGCTACGCTGAGCTGGACTTGGTGGCGAACCATGGAAGTTAAATAAGGGATGATGGACGTCATCATGTGTTCCACTGACGCTTCCGTGCTTTCTGCAAGCATCGCGCGCAACGAATCGTCGGTGATAAGTGGAGAAGCTTCAGCGGGCTCAGGAGGTGCTGGTGGCGCCTCGACCGAGGCTTCAGAAAGCGTGGAAGCTGCGGCGGAGCTTGAGCCAGAAACGGAAGACGATTGAGCAGGAAGTACCAACGCTGCGGCGGATGAAGGTTTTGCTTGAGCTTCTGCCGGCATTGGCGGGTCGTTTGAACGCTCGGTGTCACCCTGTGAAGATTCACGACAGTTGATAAGAAGTGATGAGCAAGGTACCGAGGAGTGATGGTCAAGATGTGCAGACTTACCTTCAGCTGTTGACGTTCCCGCCCGCGCTGTGGTCCAAGTGATTGGAACGCACGCGAGATAGCACGATTCAGGCGCTTCGACATCTCGGCACTGGTGTGGAGATAAGAAGAATGAAGCAGTGTCACAACGGGCACCAGTATCGTGGCTTCCATTGCGACAGGGGCAGTTGTGGTGTAGTGATTTCTGCGCCATTGCCGATAATCATCAACAGACAAAGACCCGACAGCCTTCAAGTTGCCCAAGCCACGAACACTTGGTCATATATGACGTACAGTTACTTGACGGTGCGAGAGACTCGACCGTGTCACCACCGAGTCTTCAACGAGTCTTCGTTGATCCCAGTTAGTGGCCAAGATGTCACTGAACCCAGGCTGTCCTTATTAATAATTATGGGACTGGCCGGATTCGCATTCATCGGCCAAGAACTGACCAGCCACGGTACGAAGACTCGGTGGCGGTTGAAATGAGTTCGTGGAAGTCTCCACGACCTTTTTAGTGCTCGGTCGCAGCCTGGGAGGGATGTTGAAGGATGAAGAGGCGCATGCGACGGTGTGAGCATCGCTTGGCATGAAAGAAGATCCATAACGGGTCGTAGTTCACTTGATATTAGTATACATGATTAGGATTACATATTAGGACATGGCCCGAAAGGACAACACAAATACAGAACTGAATTTCCACTCAAGCACACAGAGTGAGGTCCGGCTTCAAGGTAAGCGTCTGGTCAAACTTGTTTGAGTGTGTTATGCCTGTCGTTGACTCGAAGCTTACTAGCGAGGGTTCATCCGGCAAGGCCACGAGACTGTGTGTGTATTGGCCGATTATATATCGGAAGGTTTTGCGTGCTATTAGCTCGACTGTTTCCACCAAAAAATTTACGTACATTCAATATTCTTCTACTGCGCTTGTGGGTGCATCCCGAGCATGGTACTCTCACCCACGCCCTGAACAGCAACCTTTTTTTTCAAAGGTTGTTCTTATTCTAACTGGGTGGCCTATATAAGTAGTTTGCAAGGTCCAGTCTGTCCCGGTGCAGGGCAGAACTGAGGTTTTCAGGTCCGCCCGAACGATTGTTAGCTATCCTAGCTGACGTATTGCTGTGGGAACATCCTAACTACACTAGTAGCTAGAGTTCACGTGGGAAATACTACACCACATTGCACTCTTGGGCCGAGGTAGTAATGAGAGAGGCGTTTGTCTATAATACATCAATATATCGCCTTCATTTTTAAAACAATACGCTTAGGGTATCTCCACCGCGGACCGCAAATTGCGGATAAGACAGCAAATCAAAATAATTTACAGATAGTTTGAGGATAGGTTTCTCCACCGCTGACAGCGACGTAGGATGTCAGCAAATAAATTCCCGGGCCGACAGCAATTGGCTGAATTTGCTGTCGCATTTGCTGATCAGCAACGCCCAGAAAAACTGGTACTTAATGAATTCAAGTGTAACAACCAAATAAAACGAGACAGAGTCCCATCAGCAATGCATAAAATGGGTCGGGTGGATTTGAGGCGAAACGGCTGGTTCCACAGGTTTTGCTGTTGCTATTTGTTATTACCGCGGTGGAGTTAGCGACTTTTGCAGATAAGCAAACATGAAAACTAACAGCGTAAAAAATGGATTTGCGGATAGGATACTGATGGCGCGGTGGAGTTGCACTTAGGTCCCCTACTTCGACACCTTCCTTGTTTATTTTGTTTGATCTTAGTTCGATCTCTGACTTTGCATCATGTGTCACACACCGCCATGAATTGAGTTTCCTGTAGTTGATACCTCTGATAATTAGTGGGATTCCATATCGTCAAACCCACAAAATTATAGAGGTGGCAAATAAAATACGTCACGCTGGAAAGTAATCTATCGTGAAAAGCATATGTTTGACCTGAAGTACATTGTTTTACCGAATAGTGCGCTGTAAAATTCTTCGTATTTTTCGGTAAGCTCTGGCACGTGCCCAACAAATCCAGCTTCACCTTGATGAAACTCGCTGCGAGTCACAGTGCGACACCAGCAGCGAAGGTCTCCGCGTCGACATGAACCTGTATACTTTGCGTTGGATTTTCAGCTTACGGCACGTATAATAGAGCCAGCAGCACCATGACAAAGTTGTCGTTGCGAGCGACGTGTGATCGACCCTTTAGTCCAGTGCGGATACAAGCTCTTTAAATCTCGACTCTCGAATTTTCTAGAAAAATACAGCTGCGAACGTGGTGCTCGCCAACGTTGAGATGAGGACACCCTCATTGAGGAGCTTCAACAACGAGCAAGGACGAGGACGAAGTACTATCCACGCCCCAGCACCAGGTCTCCTGGCCGGAGCTCTCTACGAGCGAGCAAATTGCCGCTCGACACGCATGCACGTCATCGGCCTCCAACAGCTGGTGCACCCTAAAACCGCCCCTTCTTCTACAGTCTCAAAAAGCATCTATTTAATCAGGCTATCAGTACTCAAACTGCACTATGCCAGCTTAAAATTGTTTCTCAAGTCGATTTCATCGGTAAGAACAGGGTATTCAAAACTAGGGCGCTCTTACAAATTTCTAGACATTCCCGCTCGACAATGCGGGTGTTACGGTATGTAACTTACACCGTCTCGGGAGAAGACACTCTGTGCCAGTATTGAAAGCGGAAGTTGAGGCGAGTTGGGGCGCGTCCAGCATCAAGCAGCAGCACGCTCCGCCCCCTTTCCAGTGAGTGAGCGAGACCGCGCGTGTGTGTGGACCCCGTCGCGAGCGTGTGTCCATTGGCAGCGGCGCCTGCACCGCGGCTTTGTCTTGTTACTTTGCCGGTTGTGGACGCGCCGCGTGTCCGTCCGCCCTTGTGGCTGGAGCCAGGAACAGGAACCGGAAGCTTTTCATATATCGTCAGTGTGTCACGTCTTGTACAATGATAAAGAACGATGGTCACTTTGGACTGTGGAGGAGACGCAGAACGCTGCTGCTCGTCGTATTAGGTGTGCTGCTACTGCCACTAGAATTTGTTGCGGATGCTCGAGTGTCTGTGGCGCCTGCATACTCGTACACCGTGGATCAACCCCCAGACGTAGTTATAGCCGGTGGGCTGGACGGCCGTGTGTACGCTGTCAACGCCTGGTCTGGAGAAGTCTTGTGGTCTTTCGACTCTGGTGGCCCCATGGTGGACTCGGCGCAGTGTCTGGCCGTAAACCAGGCCACGCCGCCTGACATGCCGCCCAGTTATCACACGGCGGCTGCGAAACCGCATGAACAGGCAGAAGCTGACGTGGACGTCGACGGAAGCGTCCGCGTGTCGACAACAGGTGCAGGAAACAAGGAAGTGGACGATCGGTCGGTGATTCAACAGCAGTCGGCTTCAGCGCAGGCGATGGCAGCCAGCGAGGCCTTTATGTCGCAGTTGGTGCCGTCCTATGATGGCAGGTTGTATCACTTTTCGAAGAGTAAAGTGAAGGAGCTCGGGATGACAATGGCTGATATCGTCAACGTTAATGGTCCCGTGCGTGTGTCTGTGGACGTTACTAGCGGGCCTACTGTGGACACCTCTGCAGCGGATATTTTACTATTTGGTGAGAAGAAACTGGAGATGTTTACGTTGGATGCCGTGAGCGGCTTTCGTCGCCCTTACTCGTCGTCTACAGCATCGTCTGCGATGGCTAGGGAGATCCTGTTCGGCCGTTCGGAGTTCACGACGCGAGCTGTGCACCCTCGGAATGCTTCATCGGCCCGCTGTTTCAAGATCTCCGAGTTCTTCCTGGACTTTGCGCAACAGGCTCACTGCTCTGTCGGAGATGGAGGTAACAACTTGGTTCCTGAGATTCTCGTGATGCCGAAGGACCCTAACTCTGCGTTGGACGACGAAGGGTCTACCATCGTGGCGTTTGATCCGTGGACAAGTGAGCAACTGTGGGAGTTTGAGATTCCAGACTTTGATGTCCTCGCCGTATACGGAGTATCGACGACGCGTGGAGCCACATTCTACAAGTGGAAAGTGGACGGTCCGTCCTCAACTGCCACACGTCGAGCTCGAACGCCAGCTCAGGTCACAGACAATAAATTGAATCAGCGCCAGCGTCGGATAGATACCAGCAATAATGAGGAGTCAACGACTGCGGAAGATCAAGTGGGGAGCAAACAGGACACCAAGGCTCACAACGGGCTTGTTCGTGTGGTTTCACGCACGTGGAACGCTATGGAGTCGAGTTTTAGGCTGCGTGTTTTGGGGGACAACTACTTTCTTGAATCTAGTGAAGACAACGGCGTGGTGGACCATGGCAGTAGCCAGGCTTCACGTGATTCGCCCACTTTCCATGGGCGACAACCCGACGATGTCCTCGACTTCCACGAAGAGATGGGTCCTCACCGCCGTCGGAGAATTTTTTGGGAGCCCATCGTGAACGATGGCAAGCAAGGAGTGTTCATCACGTACACTCACGTCGGGGCAATGTTGCTGGGCGTCGCCACCTGTGGTATCTTGTTAGCCTGGGGCTGCTACGTCAAAGGATTATCTGCTTCTTTAGCGCAGTCAGCTATCAAGACTATGGACCAGAGCCAGTTCTTTACGTCGCATGTTCACCGACTTATCATCCAGCGTCCAGGAGAAGACGACATCACCATTTCAAGTGTGATCAGTCGTTCGCTCATGATAAATGCGTTGGGTGTGGATGGCAAAGTGCCTCTGCTGGAGAATGGTGAGCCTGTGAACGTTTTATCGACGAAAATCAACGCCAACGCTGACCCAGCGACCGAAGCGATGCTGATGGAAAAGTTCTCCCGTCTAGCTGCCAATGAAGCTGCAGCGGTCCTTCTCAACGGTGGCCGTGTCGGTACAAAGCAGAAACTTCTCGGAGCTGATCCAGATGCTGATTCCAATGCCACCACAGCTACGTCTTCATCCTCTGCGTCGTCCCTGACAGATTCGATTGTCAGAGGTGTATCTACGTTGTCGTCAACTGTCCGAATTTCTAGTCAGGGGGCTGCACTTGGAGGCAGAAAAAGGCTTACTCTCCCCTACGCAGGGGATAAATCATTGACGGAAGAAGATGTTTTAGATGTCTATGAAGTGGAGATGCTGTCTGAAGACGACGGAGCGTTTCTAGCGCCAGCTTCTGATCATGTGTTCGCCAATGACCGATTCGAACTGGCAGATTCAGACGATGACATCTTCATTGAAGGCGAGGAGGATTCTGCTGCAACTACGAATGGAGCGAAATCAATAAGCTCATCTGGTGAGTCCACTACGGGAAGTTGCTGCAGCAACAGTGACAGCTGTAGCAGCCACGCAATGGACAAGTCGGGTGGCAGTGATGACTTGAACTCTGTGCGTGAAGACATCACGACAGATGAAAAGTCCAGCGAGGACAAGTTCAGTGTTCAAGAGTCATCCGAGTCGTCCTCAGCTGAATCTGGTACTTCTCCAAATGAGGCAGAGGTTCTCTTCCCGTTCGTGTGTCAAAGCCGTTTCGTAAATGAGTTTGAAGAGCTCTCAGCACTTGGCAAGGGTGGGTTTGGTCAAGTTATGCTGGCTGAAAACCGTCTGGATGGGCGCAAATATGCGATCAAGCGAGTTGGATTGAACCTGAAGAACCAGACATCCAAAACCTTGCAGAAATTCTTGCGCGAGGTGAAGATTCTGGCTTTATTGGACCACTCGAACATCGTGCGGTACTATCAAGCGTGGTTGGAGAAAGTTGAAGAGGACACAAAGAGAGTGCCTGTTGCCCCAGCTTCGGTCTCGTCCGATACAAGCTCTTTCGGTGGACTTGCCCATGCAAAGAACTACTCGACAAGTAATTTGCTAGCACCGATCTCCGAGCTCGAATTCTCAGGAAACCAGCGGCAGTTGGAGACGTTTTACAGCAATGGAAGCGTGATGAGTGACAATGACGATGGTTTCGAGTGGGATAGAGGTTCGTCGTCTGGTGTGGAAGAGGATAATGGATGGAAGGAAGAAGATCTGGTCGTGCAGAACAAGCCACGCACAAGAAACCTGCCGTCTCAGGTATCTGCGCCACCCTCACCAGGTGATCATGGAAGTGAGGATGATACTTCGTTTAATGCGGTGGATAAGTGCGATCACTGGCTGTACATCCAGATGCAGTACTGTGCAGGTCGCAACTTGGCCGACTACCTTGCTGTGCCAACCCGTCCGATGGAGTTATCGAGGATGTTGAAGATCTTTGTGCAGATTGCAAGTGCATTAGCGCATGTGCACTCTTGTGGACTAATTCATCGCGATCTGAAACCAGCCAACATCTTCGTAGCTGACGTGGACCGCGATGAGATTAAGCTGGGAGATTTTGGTCTGTCGCGCTACGCTGCGAACGTGAGCAACCTGAACGCATCCGCATCTCTGGACGATTCCCAACAAGGTCCTCCATCTTCTGCTGGGCTTAGGGAAACCCCTCTGTCCACATCGATGTGGTCCAACACGTCTGAGAGCAACGAAGTCACAGCGGGTGTTGGCACGTACTTGTACGCAAGTCCTGAGCAGGTTGCTGGCAAGAAGTACAACGCCAAGACTGATATCTATTCACTGGGAATGATCCTCTTCGAGCTGTGCCACGAACGGTTCGGAACAACAATGGAGCGGTATATCACTCTGCGTGATGCCCGAGACAGCAAGTTCCCTGTTGGTCTTCGCGGAGCAAAGAGATGCCCCGAGATTCTGGATATGCTTCGCAAATTGCTAAGCCATGACCCGACCACACGACCCACCGCCGATGAGGTTGTTCAGTGGGGACAGATGATGTACGAGACGAGTCTTGCGCAGAAGGCCATGGACGTTGTGCGCTCACCTCGCAATCTCGATATGGCAAGAGCTGCGGCTACTCATCTCATGCCCGGTATCGACCACTTGATGACCGGTGGGCCTATCGAATTGGTAGCCGCAACCACGTTTTCTCTCAAGGTGGAGGCGGCGATGGAGCATTGCAGTGGCGAGGATGGCGGAGAGCGCCGCTTGCCCAACCATAATTTATTGAAGCAAGTGTGCGACGTGATCGCCGGAGTGAGCAACGGCAAGGTCGAGATTAAAAAGTGTGGACTACACATGGAGAGCGAGGGCGTGACGATTCTCGAGTTCGAGCTGGACCCGCAGGCCGCTCTTGCAGATGCCCCAGGTAGTGATGTGGAAGGCTCCGTGGTGGTGGCGATTGAGGCGCTGGCTGGAGTCCATATCGTGCATCGTGTGAACAAGATCGCCTAGCTTCAGAGTGTAGGTGACAAGCAGTCACCAGAACCAAGAAAAAAAGTTATGAGTTAGTTTAGTTCAATCGAGTACAATAAAAAATACCGGGCCCGCTTCAAGCAGGCATAAATCAATTCATGTGGGAGACCTGAGGCCCAGGCAGTCTTTTTCATCGACATTAACAGTGTGTGAGTCAATCTTTCACTGCAACTTGTTCTTTACAAAGAGGGAAGTTGAAGTGACATTCACTCTGTTCCGCACTCAAGTCCATCGCCGCCACGACACTTTATGATGCCGCCTGTAGCTCCATTATCTACGTCAGAAGCTGCGCGGTCTCCTCCCGTGGACCTGGAAATGCTCAGCGAGTGGCTGATCTTCCAGGGCGTGCAGCTCGCGTCTGAGTTCAAAGGATACGCTGTAGAATCCGCACTGGGTCTCCTGGGCCGCTACCATCACGTCGAGGGGGCTCTGCTTGATGTTGGTTCTCGTTTGTGCCACTGGCTGCAGCATAAACATCGTCGGGAGCAAGCACCCACAAAGGAGCAGCTTCTACTTCCCCTTCCGCAGCCCGCCATGTTTCCACTGACACTACAGCACATGGACTATATCACAGAGCGCTTCGACGACGTGAAGACCCAATTGCAGTTGGTATATGCAGCGGTGGATAATCTTCGTAAGAAAGAGAACCAGAGCGACGCCAAGCTTGATCGTCTTCAAGAGCACTTGAGACGAATCCCATCCTGTCGCTGCGAGAGATCCACGCCTTCGTCTCAGTCTTTTGAAGCCTTGGCTAAGAAGAAACTCTGCAGACACAATAAGACAGCTTTAAAGAAGAGACCGGTTGAGTATCGAAGTGAGACGCTAGGGCTGCAGGTGGATCGACTGGAGGTTCCCCTGTGAGAAAGTTGCCTGACTGAAGATCATGATCAGATAAAGCTAACCTATGCGGCTTCCTGCAATTCAGAACACGTGCTCGACCACCAACAACTCTGCGTGAAGAGAGTTCTGCAATCTTGTACTGGATCATCAAAGCTGTGGACGGAGGGTAAGTTTATGTATGTAGCAGTCCCGCACTCGACGTTTATGAAGAAAAAGATTAATAATGGACCCACTTTGCATCTAGAGCGGCGAAGTTGCACAACGACGAGAGCAAGCATCTAGAACTGCAAGCTCCACAAATAAAAGAGACATCATTGGTGGCTGCTGTACCAAACACAACGCAAGAGCTCTCAGCAAGGGAGCAGACTTTGACCAAGCAGGTGCAAGCAGAACTGCGAGACAGCACGAACACGGATCAGCAAACAGCGATGCACATCGCCCAGCTGTATAACATTCTCGCTCGAGACCAATAACCTGAGATCATCGGCACTGCTAAGATAAGAAGATCAGGGATCCAGCCAGTTTTTCTACTTCTTGGAACAATTTCAACTTTGCTGACTTCGCTGTATTGTTCACCGCCATTGCATAGCCTCCTTCCCACAACAGCATCGACGACGGCTATGTTCGTGATTCGTTTTCGCTCGACAAAGTCCACACTCAATTTCTTTTTTTTTCAACTGACCCCAGCGTCGCTTCTCACTGACGTGAGTCCATTTACACTATATCGCAGCCCCCGAACACTGCAGTACGTGCTCGAACACGTGTCAGACTGATTAACGCCAACATTCAATGTATTTCCGCGTGCATGCTGCAAGAAATAGAGCTCCGGGTTGATCCAAGCAGAACCGCGCTGACTTCGGCGCACAAGATTGTCCACACTGCACTCAAAGTATTTCTCTTGTGCATGAGTGACCTACAAGCCACACAAGTGTTGTAGTCTTCGGCGAGCTTCTTCGTGCAAAGCACAGCGAGTCTTGTGAGGTCAAAACTTAAAGTGACGGCACGGCGGCAAGTGTGCAGGGACTTCTTGAATGCTCATTAAAATGAAGCCGACTGCTCCTCATCAAGGTATCGACCGGATTGCAGTATGAGCACTTGGTTGCACTGCAACATTAATACTCATCGTTTTGCGCCCGTTACTTTTCGTAGAAACTGGCAGCGACAGTAGTTCCCACGACAGCAACTCTGCCGCTACTGGCAGCGACGTGGAGAGGGTCGAGCGACGTCGCGCACAAACTCGCACGAGACAGTTGCGCTATTTGCAAAAGAAACGTCAATACGAAAGTGATCTCATGGCATCGGTCGCGACAATGCGGACCGAGGTTCAACACTTGCAACAGTATGTGCAGCAGCTCCAGAGCACGGAATCCAAGCCTAGCCTCTGTCCGCCACTACCACCTTCGACAGGGCCTTCGCGTACTAACATGCTGCAGACTGCTCAAAGCTTCGTTCGCTGCTTCCGCTCAGGGTTTTCACCGACAGAACAGGCGCCATGGCTGCCATGCGTTTCTCCGGATCAAGAGCAGATCCGCTTTGTCCAGGAGTTGATCCACCCAGACGTCCAGCATGGCGATTTGCAGGGCCAGAACGCGTTCCTCGAGCAGTGGCGCCGCTACACGGCGTTCTTCGGATCTTTGGCGCTGGTCCCCAACACTTTCGAGGTGCTGAGTCACGGCGAAAAGCCCGAGTCCGTGTGCCGTGTGGATCTCACCATGTCGCTTGATCTCGTGCCAATTACCTTTCAGAACGTATTTCCACATCTCCTGCAGCCCGAGCACGCAGGTCTCCTCAGCCGCCTAATGAACCAGCAAATTCACGTGCCAGTGACGCTGTTGCTGCAGTTCGACGATGAAGGTCGAGTTGTGCGATACGATCAGTCGCTAGACCTCGTCGAGACTCTGCGTCCAGTACTGAATAGCTACGAAGACATTGCGATAGTGCTCCAAGCTCGTATCTCCTCTTGTGGCCACATCGGCAGCGACGTTAGCAGCCCCCGCCTTGCTCTCTCCTTCGTGCTCAATGTCGACTAGAGACACTTTTTCTACCAATAAACAGCTTCCAATTTCATTTAACACATGGCATACAGATTTTCAATTTGCCGTCCTCAAATGATTGCACTTCTACGCCACCGAAGCAAAACACTGCCCCCCTCCAACGTCAGTGTCCGCGATGGCTGGCAAGCAGAGCCCCATGCGCATGTTTATCATGCTGCCCATGATCTTCCTCATGGGAAAGATCGACTTTGAGAACGAGACGACGCTCATGGCCGCACGCACGGCCTTCTTTGTGTGTCAAGTCACGGCGCTGCTCGTGGGGCTCTACCTTAAGCAGCTCATCGAGCGCAAGCACGACACGCGCAAGATCTTCGTGCCCGGCGTCAAGTCGCCCTTCGACCAGTCGCCGAACTACGGAGAGCTGACGGAAACTACATACGAGGCTCACGAACTGGCCAAGGCCAACGAGTTCATCAAGCAGACGCTCATTGGCGCGGGCATCTCGTCGCTTATCCACTTCAAGATGGGCGTCAACCACGTGGTCATGATCCAGAGCGTCATGATGCCCATGAATCTATGGGACAACCCTCTCGTACAGGCTTACATTCTGGGTCGTCGCAATGGTCGCATCTGGAACGAGCGTCTTGAGGGCGAGTCGGCTGAGGACGCTGCTGCTGCTGCGGCTAACGGCTCCACTGCTACAGCTACAGCTACGGCTACGACGACAGTCACGTCGTCTATTAAGAGCAAGAAGACGAAGTTGGCCCCCGAGGAAGCCATCGCTGACGCATTGGCGGCCGGTGCTGACGCTGACTTTGACGCGCTTTGGACTGTAGTCAAGAGTAAGGTGAACGCCAAGACGGACGAGGACCAGTGGACTGCACTAATGGTGGCTTGCGGCTCGCCCGTGGACACGGACGACTTTATTAAAAAGGTTGTGAAGGCTGGAGCTGACGTGCTCGCTGTGGACGGAGACGGATGGACTGCACTGCACTGGAGCGCATTCCACGGCCGACCGGAGGCTGCCGAGGCTCTGCTGTCCAGCATCTCGGCTTCTAAGCGCGAGCAGCTGCTAGCTATTAAGGCATCTGACGGCCGGACGGCAGCTGAGGTCGCTAAGGGCGAAGAGAACGCTGACGTGGTCGAGATCTTGGCCAGTTTCGCTAAAACTGGATCAAGCGAGCAGGAATCGACGCTGCGTCAGCGGAAGGCCGGCGCTTCGTCAGTGGAAGACGTGGACTAGACGAACAGCGACGTAGGTCTGTAGTAGTTTGTCGCTCTTTTGAGGTCATTGGTATCCATAGACGACAAGCAGAGTCGGCAGTTGAGCACCTCAGCTGACTGGTTGAAGACGACACGACTGCTGCTCTTCTCCCCCCAAAACAATACATAACCAGCTTTCGAAAACCAGTTGGTGCAGCGAAGTTCTTCACTTGCTGCACCGTTCCAAGTACGTGGCTGTTTTATGCCTTTGCACTAATACTGATTCTGCTGTAGTTTCGTCCGTTGCACCAGCGGTTGACACATTGCTGAGGTGTCGGCAGTTGAGGCCTCAGAAACTACTTGACCCCGGTCACTTACTCGTTCGTGTCGTGAGCCAATGGACGAGGCAAGGGAGACACCTCCGCATGATCAGACGATGGATGATCCTTCTGTTGTATCTGACGCACAGAAAGTGGCGAGATCATCGACGTCACCTCCTTCGCCTGAGTTGACGCTCAGACTGGACGATTTATCTCAAGATAGAGCACGAGACGATCACGTTGGGGCCAATGATGAAGAGCAGAAGAGCAAGAACAAAGGAGAATCTCCAAGTCATCGACAAGCTCTACACGTAGCACGACAAGGACAGATAGATCGAGATGCGAAGCGCATGGAAGCTCGACTGCAGCGCAACTTGAAGCAGCAGCAAGCACACTACGCGCGTCAGCGGAAACTTTTCGAGAACTTGCGAGTAGAGTCGTCCACGTCTTCAAAAGACAGCGTTTCACCCCAGTCAAGTGACGACCCTCTCGTTAGACAACGAGTGAGCCCTCCCCGTCAACTTGTGAGTGCGGCCAAGACAAAATTCCGCTATTCGAAAGAGGAACTCGCGCGAATCGACTCATTAGCACGACAGAGGACTCACTTCTCACACGAAGGCCATAGACATCGCCACTCTTCACATCCCAGCGACGGCACAAATGATGAAGACGACGACTCTCACGCTCAAAACATGGTCCGTCGCATCAAGGAGAAAGCTCGAGCTGAATTTCACCGCAAGCGTCTGTCAACTGGAGAGAGTTCAACCGCAGAAATTGACTCGGAGGCTCGATCCAAAGCCCCGACAGCCTTTTTCGAGGAGATGCAGCAACAGGAAGTATCGAACGACGCACTGCGCCGTCAACTGGAGCTTCTCCGTCGCTTGCAATTGGAGAATAATCGCTTTCGGCAAGAAACGAGGTCTCTGCGAGAGCGGAATGAGGTGCTTAAAGAGCGTGATGAGATCCGAGAGCGCGAAGTGAAGCGTCTGCGAGATGAAGTAAGCGAGTTGGACGCCAGAGTTCAGCGTGATCAAGTGAGTCTGGCAACAGCAGCACAGACGACACACAAGCTAAAGGTGACGCAGAAGAAGCTAACAGCGGCCCAAACCGAGATCCGCGATCTCCAAGCTGCCTTACAAGAGGCACGAGAAGCACTAGATCCGTTGCAGTCTGAGTCACAGCTCGAGATTTCGGATCTGGTGCTGGAAGTGAAGCGCTGGAAACGCAACACGAAGCAGCTTCGTCAACAGGAACATCGCAGCAGTGAAGAGATCGAATTTTACAAGAAGACCATAGCTTCATTAGAAGAACAGGTTGCTGAGCGGCGTTCTAAGCTCAAGGATGCGAAGCGTGAGATCGCCCAACTAACTGCGACTATAGAGGAGAAGACGGCGCAGTGCGAGTCGGTCGAGACATCCGCCGCAGACTGCGTGAGAAAGATGGAGGAAGGCATGGAGGCGCTACAGAAGACACACGCGCACGAACGTGAGAAGCGCAAGAAGGTCGAGACTGTACGCAGTAACCTGCAAATGCAGACAGAGCGCATGCAAGCAGAGAACGCTCTGCTTCTGCACAAGAAGCGGGAGTTGGAGCAACAAATAGCTCTTTTCCAGGAGCACTGGAAAGAGCGTAAACAAGCGTATCAGGACCAACTCCAGAGGTTCGCGGGTCAGCTGGAAGATCACGTCTCCAAGCACAAAAGCGACGCTGCTACTATCGGCAGTCTACGTGAGGAGTACGAAGCTCTTGAAAGCCGTCTGGGGGACGCTCAAGCAGTAGCGACTGAGTTGAAGTCAGAGGTTGTTGAAGAAGCGCGTGCTGCTCAGAAGCAAGCTGAGGCACTTCGTAAATATGTTGAACGTGCTCTTCACGGTACGAACGAGGCCGACGACGCGTCATTGGAAGTTCCAGTGGATTCGGGGCGATCGTGTGCAGTGCCAGAGCTGCAGGTTGTTCAAGCTGCGATATCTGCGTTGCGAAACGAGACTATGAACATTGTACACGAGTTCCAACGTGCCCGACATCTCGTCCAACAGCAAGGGAGTAAACTGACGCTAGCAGTCGAGCATGTAACTGAGTTGGAGCATTTGCGAGCAGAAGATGCTGCGAAGATGAAGGAGTTGCGTGAGCAGCGCAAACTGGCCGAGCAGGCACGTGAGATCATCAGCAAAGAGAAGACGGAAGTTCTCAAGTGGAGTGAGCAGAACTGCGAGAGAATTGAGAGTCTGGAAGCAGAGCTGAACAAGTGTGGACAACGCGTTCTTCGTGTGCGAAAGGAGATTCACCACGCTCTTGAAACGGAGGAGTCATGGGATAAACCAGAGTCTGTCAGTGGCGAGTCACTAGCCCGGTCATTTTCTGCTCTTGAAAAGGATGCTGGTGTTCTTGTGGCAATACGAGATCACTGGCGAACAGAGAGTGAAAAGCTGTCATGCGACGTGAAAGAACTACAGGTACAAGTGCAGGCACTGGAGAAAGAGATCGCTGCTAAAGCCGACGAGTTCAAGGAAACGCTGGAGGAGGTGGAGCGTGTCCATAACAAGAACGCTCAGGAGCAAAAACGTCACTATGAACAATGCGTCGCTGATGTGGATAGTGAACGAGCGGCGCTGGAAACCAAACTGCAGGAAGAATCCGTCAAACGTATCGAGGACCAGGACAACTCTGCGAAGCTGCAGCAGGTGGTGGACGGCTTTGAAGAGGACCTTCCTGTGCTCGCAACGATCTTTCATCTCTTCGTCCTCGTAGTGCAGCCACTCATTCTCCAAGTTAGTGACTTACTAGCTCAAAAGCGCTATCTCACTCGTGAAAACGCCGAATATGCTCAAGCTCACGACCAGATCGCGTGTATCGGCCAAGTATTGAAGGAGATGATCCCGGCAGCAGTGCAGAACGAGGAGAAGATCAAAGAACGACAACGCCGACGAGTATTCCGACGTGTAGTGATTGCTGTGTTTGCCATGAACCGGTTCCAGCATTTCGCCACCGCCGCTACCGATGCTGAGCATCTGAGCGCGTATGGACTCGCAGCACCACTCAAGATACGAAAGAGAAGTAGTGCGTTGTCATCCCAATCTACAATTATCAAGGTGTTGCCTCCGCAGCAGACACTGTCGAGACTGTCGCTTCGTCCGCTGTTAGAGCGACTCAAGAAGATGGAAATTACGGACAAAGTTGCACAAGTGGTGGAGTCAAACTCCACGTTATCGGGGCATTTACCATCCTCCCTCGGTAATTTGATCTTAAAAGTGGTAATGACAGTCAATCCTGCGTCGAAGGAGCTTCTAGTGGCCAATACCAATGGAGCATTCCACTGCCAGGCTTTACTAGAGCGTCGACAACGATCGAACAAGAAAAGAAGGGATCAGCACGTTGAGATGCTGGCAGAGTATGAGAGTTCTTCTTCTTTTGAAGATGATATTCCGACTGTGACGTTAATTCGGAAACGGATTCTAGCGCTTGGCAAGCGAGTGGAAGACCTGCACTATCAGCGGAACTCGTTGCAAAAAGAAAACTACGAGTTCCAGTTCCAACTGGACCAACAGGCCAACAGCTTGAAAGACATGGAAGGTTTATTGAAGAAGTCTCAAGATCTGCAAGAGGAGATGGCTACATTGCGCAGTGAAACTGACCAAGAGCTGCAACGAGCACACCAGCAACACGAAGCAAAGGGCCAGGAAATGCAATCAAAGGAAGAAGAGTTAATCCAAGCACAAGCGAAGATTGAAACGCTACAAACCGAGATTTCAGACGCTGGAAAGCGGATTGAACGAGTGGAGTCAGAGAAAACCACATTGCGGCATGAACTTGACCAATTGAAGAATAATTCCATTGAAGAGGAAGAGAAAGCAGACAAGTCGAAATCCGCAGCACGTCGGCAAGAAGAGGAAGTCCGAAGTCTCAAGCAGGCTGTCAAAAAGGCGCACGACCTCTATCAGAAGGTTAGCTGGCAACTGGAACAGGAGGTTCAGGAGAAAGCGGCTTTGCAGACAGTGGTGAACCATTTACGTCATCAACAGGAGAAGGCGGAGCGAGAACTTCGCGAAGAAAAACTACGAGAGTTGGAGAAGAGCTTCAATGACACTGAGAGTGACGAGGACGACGTGGAGGAAGCATACACTAAGGCGAGAGTGCTACGAAACTCGTGTGAAACTAAAACGCCTGGCACTAAATCATCAAGTCCGACTACGAAAATGAGGAGGAAAACCTCCTTCGCACCAACGATTGACGTCGTCAATGGTCATGATGAGACCTTCATCAATGCTACTTCCCGGCGGCGCAAGTGTGAGAACAGTACTCAAAATGAAGCCGCGAGTCCGTCATCATCATCATCAATGTCATCTTTACCTCCACGAGCCCACTCGAAGAATTCTCGTTGTTCCGAGGAGGTTGATAATTTTCTGAGTGAATGGCAGCAACTTAATGTATCAAGGGCGCTAATGGACATTCCACATTCGAGAGAAGTAAACAGTGACGACAGTGGCTTGTGTAAGGTTTCTCCTACCAGGTTTTCTGGATCACCCAAAAGTGTACAAGTATCGTGGGAAAGCCCTACAACCGACAAGAGGAGACGGCGAAAGGAGATCGACAAAGTCAATGCTGCTGTTCATGACTACATGGATCGAATTGACAATAAATTGAATAAGATGTATGGTATCCCGCCATCATCCGCGATTCAGCTTCAGCGATCTACAAGGCATCGCGATGCCTGTTTATCTAAAGAGTCAAAATTCCGAGACAATCCAGGCTTTTTACGTGCTAATAGAGAGATGGAGTGGGCAACGGGGACTACCCGCCTCAAGACTGATGAAGTTCGCGTCCAGCAATATCATTCCGACATGGGGTCCAACGATGATTAATGAACTAGAGAAAGAATAGGGAAAAGCTTAATTCAGACCGGATTTGGCGGAATCCTGAGTGGCTACATTGCAAAAAGCGGAATTCTGAGCGGGGTGTTGGTACTAAGATTAGGCGACGGAGGTCGTTCAAGCTCGAAAATCAAGAAGATGGTAGTGGAGATATGAATGAACTACTAAGCATGCGACCAATTCATCTACAATAAGTTTTCGAGTTGTTAGTGAACATGCAATCTGCATTTGCACATCAATTTCCGAGCTCCTGTTTTGAAAATGGAGCGATTCTGTATTTTGCGTTGGCCGACCTCTAATAGCTAAGAGAAGAAGTTGCTGTATAGTTGAAGCGTCGAACTCAAACAAGTTGTCAGCTTTGGCCAATCCACTAAGAATTCATCTTCTTGGCACTCAGGATTAATCCGCACCCGAAAGAATAAGAATGGTATCGAGAACACCTTGGTCAGCGGTATACCCCCCCCCCCCCGTCGAACTTGCCCTGTATTTGATAGACAGACAGCTTTGTAGATGTAGCGGCCACAATTGTCGTATAATGGCGCAAACGGGTACGTTTGCACGCACCCCATACGACTTGGAGCATGGTGTCAATACTATCGCCGTTGTTTTGATCCATCATGTCTAACTACGTTCTACGTAGTAGCTATCGAACAGAATTCTTGAATTTTAACCGAGGATCCCAAGAGAATCAACAACGGAACGCTGCAATTCAAACACCTATGCACATGTAGTTGGTCCACTGAAGTAGTAGGTTGCGGCACATTATACCGTCAGTTTTTTTTCTTACCGTAATATATCCACGAGACTTACTATGCACGTTCCTGGAACATTCCAGCAGTTTCTCACGAGCCGACCGCTCGACCACCTGAGAGACTGAAGAGGCATCCGTTGCAGTGCCACCACCCGCACACTCTCTCGAAGGCTCATTTCGCATTCAATGTATTTAATACCCCATGAAATTAAAAAAAAAGTCATGAGCTTACTTCAGCAACTCTTCAACTTCAGCCTTAAGCTTAGGCATTTTAGTCTGTACAAACTCGTTCTTACTCAACCATTCAAGGTATTTAGTATCAATGGCTTGGATCTGTTTAATAGTCTTACCCTTGTACTTACCAAAGGTCATAACATACGAACCATCGTCATCACCGAACTTCTCAGCGAGGAACTTACCAATATCACTATCATCTAACGGGAAAAAATGAGTGGCTTCTCATATCCACAACCTACATTCGTGTCAGATATCTACAATCCAAGCTTCTACCTAACGGTCGACGCTAATGGGTATCTGACCTATGATTATGCTAAAACTATCTTCCTCGACAGGAACGACTATCGACTGGCTTATCTAAGCGGGGTTTCAGTTGGTATCGGTACTCCAGGAACCGCGCTGGTACTTAATTCATCCTCATCTATTACAGGCGGTCTGGTTGATCTCACAGCCTCTGGAACGTTTAAAGGAGCAGCGATCAATGCCACGACCGGGTTTCAGTTGAATGGTGTTGCTCTGGACTTTACCAACCTGTCATATCTAAGCGGTATCACGGCTGGTACTGCGGCCGGATATAAAGCACTGATCATGAGCTCTACGCGTACGATCTCGAATATTGCTACGATTACCATGGATACGGCTGGTACAGGCCTCTACACCCCGAATATGCAATTCTGGTTCAACTCAACATGGACGAACTTCGATCACAGCATGTATCTGAATATTGTACAGGGTGGATGCGTAGCTCAAAAAGCACTCGTAGTAGATAATAATAAAGATATCAGTGGTATCAGGAATTTTGGCTGTACGGGGACATCTACGCTGAGCGGAGCCGTGAGTTGCGGTAGTATCACCACTTCAAGCACGAATACAGTCAATACTTACGGCATTACACTCGGTTTAGGTGGTATGTCATCGACAGGATCCATATCCGTGTCAGGAACCAGTACTATCTCAGCGTATGGTATCACCGCTGGTACCGGAGGTCTCACTGGAACGATCAAAACCGCTTCGCAAACCAATATCACATCGATTGGTACTCTCGGTAGTCTGACCATCACAAACGGTCTCTCAGTGGGATCCATTACTGTGTCGGGATCGGGCACTATCTCTGCGTATGGTATCACTGCCGGTACTGGTGGATTGACTGGAACGATCCAAACCGCTTCGCAGACCAATATCACATCGGTAGGAACTTTAGGATCTCTCGCGGTGTCCGGTAGTGTTTCATGTACTAAGATTGACAATGCTCAATCGATTATTACTAATGGAGGAGCTAACTATCTATCAACTACAAGTCGCGTAGATCCATATAATCTCGTTCTCGTTAGTCCAGCTGATATCGTAGGAACTGGTAGCGGCATTGCCTTCTTCAATGATGGATCAGGTTCTGTTGGCTTCACAGCGTCGTCATACACACCTTCGTGTAGTATCATTGCTGAGCGCATCACAGGTTCATATGCCGCCAGTGATTTGGTATTTTCGGTGAGATCGGCAGATGCAGCGACAAGTAGTTGAGAGAGTGTATCCGCTGCAGTCAATCGGGAATCGTTAGCGTTGGGGGCATCGCTGGTGCTCAGAATCTAAATCTTCTCAAGAATGCCTCGTGCGGCTTTCGCATAGGACACTCGGAATCATCTAAGAACTGTATGACTCTTCAATACACATATGCTGGCGCTGCCTCTGACAACAATACTCTATCCGTGGATGTGTATGGTTCCAACAACGCTCTCGTCATCAAATCCAACAATCAGGTCGGTATTAATGCCACCGCGGCAAACATTTCAGCTGAATTATATGTGAATGGCTGGATGAGAGGTACTCAGCTGATCTATATCACGGCAAATAGTAGCTCTAACGCATCGTACGTTGGCAATTGGAGCTCAAGCAATTATTGGGGCATCGGTAGTGATTCTACGGTTGGTAGTATTCGATTTGGTGTTTGTAGTATTTTGGGTGTGTGGAGTGCTTACGTACCTGTCAGAGGTGGTGCTTACACAAATGCATCGGATCGAAGACTGAAGAAAGATATTATAGATATCCCCTATGGTCTGGAAGATGTTATGAAAATGAAGCCACGTCGTTTCAAGATGATTCAGGAGCAAACAGATCATGTCGGTTTCATCGCTCAAGAGATGGCTGAGATTGTCCCTGAAGCTGTGGCTGGCGAAGAATGCTCCAACGATACTCTGAACGAACAGGGTTTTCCTGTGGATCCAATGGGTATCGATCTGGCATCGCTGACTGCAGTGCTATGCAAAGCCATACAGGAGCAGCAGGAAGTATTGCTATCTCAGCAATCACGTATTGAGGAACTGGAGAAAAAGATCCCGAGTCTAATATAGAACCATAGAGCAGCGCTTAGAGAACTTGTTCTCAGATCTGTGATCCTTCGAACTTCGTTCTAATGGGCTGCCTATCATCCAAAGAAATTGTTTCAAACGTGAGAACGCCACCACATCAAATAGTTGGTTCTACAACCCTCCAAGCCGATCAGATCGTAGTTCTTGGCGATAGTGTGTTCTTACCCACTGAAGACCCCGCGACTGGTGAGAGCGCGATCATTGAGATTGAAGTTGATAACAAAAAAATGCGTTTATACAAGGGCTACAAAGGTAGATTGGTGAGGGAAGGCATTAGCTTCTAAGCTAACGCTTAAATAGCAAAAGTCTTTACTGTCTTCTTTTTTTTACCATACAGCCAGACCTGACCGCCGCTGGCAGACTCAGTCTGAGTGGATGCGTCCGAAGTCGTTGGAAGCTTGGTATCAACCCATGCCTTAGCTTGCGTTGTCTGAGGTCGTTCCCGGATGATAAGGTTCTTCATAATCGATTTAAGTTCAGTGATATTCAGATCGGCTTCGTCTCCGTACGATCCGCCTGACTGAGCGATAATTCTGGGGTTGAGGAAAAACATATTTATAGTAGGCGAGTGATAACTTGTTTGAATTCATCGTCAGAAATTAGGCGATTCGAGTACATATCCACCGTGATCACCTTCAGCTGCTTGAGGATACTGGGATTGTCATTGCCCAACTCGATCTCACCCTTGAGCTTGAAATATTCGGCCTTGAGCGCCTCCAGTGGATCGGCCAACTTCTCGGAGAAACTGTGCTGGAGATGAGTAGCGGCAAGAATCTCCTTGAGATTTTTTTGTCATTGGTTGATAACTGGTCATACGATGATTGGTTAATATTCTTCGAATACACCAGATCCTTGAGCATCTTCTGAAGCTCTTCACTCACCTCACGCTTAGGACCAATCTTGCGGCGGTTAGGCTGAACGATAACGAGCATTCCTGCATCGAGATCAGGGATTCGAATGTACTTGCTTCCCAACGGTTTGTAGGTATAGGCGGAGGGCGTTGCCATGCCTTGAATGTCGTTGAGATTGTACGTCCGACCTTTGCGAACAACACCATCTAACTTTGGCTGACCTCCAAGGTGAGCTCTGCCCGCCCCGCGTAGGCCTCGACCGACTACGTTATCTACCGTCGATGATACAGTGAGAGGGGGCTCTCGGAACTCGGTCCGAGGGTCTTTGACCTCGAACTTCGTTCGCCTCCCCACCTCGCGTTTAGATGCGATGTTGTCAAATTCATCAAGATCCATGTCTGGGTAGCCCTTTTTGAACAGTGTGTATTTCTTGAGCTTGCTGTTATAATTAGCATTGGTAGCTCTCATCGCAGCGGTTGCAGCTTTGAGATTAGACTTTGCAGCCTTGCTATGTCTGGATTTAGTAGCTTGCTTTGCCACATCATACCTTTTCATAGCTTCTCCATAATCCTGGAACGCAGCCTCGGCTTCGTCGTGTAACAATTTTAGTGATACATATGGATCAATGCTCGTCTCCTTCACTCGAGATGTTGCCTCAGTGGATTTAGTATTCCTTTTAAGAACTCCATCAAGTATTCCGAGATTCTGAGTTAGGCTATCTTGAGCAGCTTTCTCATCAGGACTCTTTCGATCGATACCCGTTAGATGTTTGTCAAATATTTGAAAGCCATCTATCAGTGCTGTGAATGTATCCATCCAACGAATATTCTCCATGAGATCGCGTACATCATTAGCTGAGGTAGCCTTTTTATTATCAGAATATCTGACATTGAATAGACGCTTCTGAGTTGGATTACTGAAATAGAGACCGTTCTGAACCTTCACACCATCTGTAGTATCAATAACTGGATTTGGTTCAAATGCGAGCTTTACCTTTTGTTTGCGAAGCTCTTTAAAGAATTCACTGAGAATGAGTTTGGCATCGTTATCAGCATTAGTTAGATTCTTATCCATATCGACATCAATACCGCTTTTAATTCCATGCCGTGCCTCAGCCTCGTCTGAACTCGGTGTGTATGGATTTGGCGTTAATTCCCCTACAGTGTCATCGTCAGGTGATGTCGATGAATCAACAGCAAAGCTGTCCTCAAGCCGTTGTTTGCTACGATTTGAGTCATCATTCTTCAGTGGGTCAGATAATCGACGCTTTTTACCGATCAGACTCTCCCATACTTTCAGCGGTTCCGTAGTCTGATATCCAGGGAATACATTGGATTTTGCCTTTTTCAAATCACTGACATACTGAAGAAATCGTGGGTTTGTCTCCATTATAATCCTAATTGAGTCATATGTCGCATCCCAGTCAATTGCATCAACCTAAGCCCATTTCTTGCTCTTTGTCGTATAAATCGTGGTACCATTTTTAATGATGAATTTAGTCATAAATCGTCCGTTTTTATCCACGGGGTGTAGTTGGAGTTTATTAAACACTGGATAGATCTTGTAAATCTTAACCAATGCTTCTTTAGTTTGCTGGTCCTCGTCAGACTCATAGTCATTTGCATCAGGTTTTACTGGAACTTCCACTGGTGTCTCAGCTTTTACCTCAAGTGAGGGCTCAGGGTTTTTTTGGGAGCTTGTATCACTCAGACTTTTTTTTGCGGCCTCAACAGTCGCCGATGAGGTATCTGTTGAGGTATCTGTCGAAGCATCCGACGTAGTCTTTTTAGATAGTGATAGCGTCTTATCAGCATCTGACGCCCATTGAGTGTCTGCATACATCGAACGCTTGGCGAATGCTTGACGAACCCGTCGCTGGGAACGTTCTAACAAATCCAATCGCTTTTGCTCTCGTTGAGCAATGCTTGTGAAGTTCGGAAACATGGTTCTATCGTATATATTAATCAATTATTTTTGCTGTGGTTTTGAAAATTGATATCGTTTCTTCGCGATTCTTGGGACTGGCCCCTCCTCCCACTCGCCCATCGTATATTTATGAACGATGTCGTTTCGACGCTTTAGCATAGCATAGTACGCGGGAAGAACCTCATCGATTGGTAGATCAAACAATTCCTCGACCTGATTTTTATACTTGGGATCGGTGATTACATGCTTGTAGGCTCTGTCTTTACCTCCATTGATTCGAGCGATGTGAAGCTTGATGTAGTCGCATCGCTGAATGTCAATGATCATATCGTTGAAGCGCGAAGTTTTCTCGACATAGAACCTAACTCTCTCGTGCATTTTTGCGAGCTCTCGCTTGTACATAGCGATTTTATAGTCCTTGTCGTGTTGCTTACAATATCCACTCTTGAGAGCGGTTCGAGAGCATTTCTCATTCGATTTCGTAGTCGCGTTGCAATTGGGAGACGGTATCCGAGGGTGTCTATAGGACCCCTGAGGGATCTTCGATCCTCTCCTTTCAACGTCGTTTGTCATGATTTTGATAAAGTTTTGGGTATATATATATAGATGGGGATATTTAACTCGAAGATGAATATCGAATCATTCGACGCGGAGGGGGTATATGACAATCGATTCCTTGAGAAAGAAGTAAAAAGAGAAGCCTACGCTTGAACCAAAGCGTCGTGTGCATTTTGATCTACGGACGCCCTCAACTCCGCGAATCGTTAAATGTCCGGAGGATCTGAAGTCTATCACCCTCTAAGACTCTTGTCGCGGTGTTGAAACCCCGTTCCAATACTCCTTCTCGAGTGTCGATCTTCGATTCTTATTGATTAAGCGGAGATTATCCTGGGGCTCCCAGGAGTCGGGTTCATTACCAACCCACTTCACTAAATATTTGTATTTACCAGATCGCATTTTTTTGTGGTCTAATATCTTTTCGGCTTCTAAGATATCACCCTTGTTAATTGTGGCGTCAGTTGTCTTCGATTGCACTATTTTCAAATCGTTTGGTGATTTGTAGAGTGTATGACCATTCTTTGACCTAATTTCAACTCGGTACCCGTCCATTCCTACAATTGTATAGACAGCTCTACTCCATCTGGCAGCTTCCTTGTCAAATGTTCGCTTTTTAAGGCGGTAAAGGACGTTTGTACCAACTTCAAGCTCGTTTTCAATTTTTTCTGCTTCCTCTTGTTATGTGTTATCTCAGCTTCTATAACTTTACCTTTTGCATCGTTAGGACTCGACCGATGAATGGTGCTATTGTAGTTTGTAATAATATCATTTACCAGTTTTTGTGTGATTCGCTTCGGATCGATTTTGGTTAATCGCTGCTTTACGGTTCTGTTGAATCTTTCGATTTTACCCATAGTACCATGATCACCAGGTTCGTTATTAAAATGTTCGATCTTTTTGGATTTGAAGAATTCTTGTGCTTGGGTGTTCATGAATTCGCTTCCATTGTCGCTGGTGAGTATATCGACCTTATTACTACGAACAAATGTTTTAAGAGATGTGAGTACAGTTGGCGCAGTCTTATTCGTCAATAGCTTAGCATACCCAAGGCGAGAATTGATATTGATAGCCGTCAAAATTGGTCGTTTTTCCCAGAACGCAAGATCCATTTGCCATGAATTGGGGTTATGAGAAGCAATTTTGAATCCATCGTATTTCCGTTTTTGCTCTTGAAACCGTTGTATGCCTGTCTGGGTCGCATACCATTCCTTCACAGCTTTGAATGTGATTTTGGGGTCTAACTCCTTTGCCTTCTGATACAAAGCCTGAGCACCGACATATCCCGTTTTAGGGTCATAATATAACTTTGCCAGTTGCTGATCCATCGTACCTACTAGCTCTGCTCTATATATTTATGAGACAAAAAATATCTCTCTAATTAGTTGCTTAGATTAGCCAACTTCGTTTAAATATCCAAAGCTACGGTGGTGATATCATCCTCAAGTACTCGACGCTTGTCGTAGTAGTAATTGAGAGCTGTTTTAGTTTGACTATAGGTAATGATTGACTTAGTCTCCTTGCTGAGTCTAAAGCCTTTGTTTGTACCTTGCAGTGTGATGCGATCACGGACAACACTTTCAAAGCCATCTGGGTTGAGTACATCACTGTTCCGACCACCTCCCTGCTGCACTCCCTTGGCACTAACCTTGACCTTGTAAGATTGGTCAGGCAGATAGCAGATATAGTTCTTTGAAGATAGTGACACCATAGCATCACCAGACCACTCATCCTTGAACAAACCAGGTGTGCGACGATCGAACTTAGCGACCTCGTTGTTATAGTCGCGTGGGAACCAATCATACTTATGCTGCTTGAAGTGCTCGCATAGCTCAGGTTTGATACAGTTTTGAAACGGATTTTCACAGCTGAATGCGATGTATGCCGAGTCTGTGTCCATCTCCTGGTATTGAAAGTCCGAGCGATCGAAGTAGAAATTGATACAGTCATAGTAGAACTGTAGCATGCGTAGTTTAGCAAGCTGATAGATGGCAATCGACAAATGGATCGGATTCTTGTTCTTGAGTCGCCGTTTCTTCATGGTAATCTCACACGCATCATGAAGCTCCTCAAGTCCATGAAATGTGAAGTGCTCAATTTTGCTCTTGATGGCTTTGTCGTTAGACTCGTACTTTATCTCCTTGTGCTTACTCATGTCCATACCAGATCGACCGAAAGCGCTGTTTCCGACCAACTTCATCATTTCAGCGATCATAGCCTTGGACTTGTCAGCATCACCCTCCCGTCGAGCGTTAAAAACCGCCTCCATAAATGGTTCAAATGCTTTGTGGGAATTGGCTTTGATGAAACAGTAAGTTTTGGTGATCTCCATTCCGTGAGCGATGTACCACTTGAGCAACGGAGCATAGATAAGAATCTTTTCACCAAAGTAGCTACCAATTAGCTTACGAGCTGGCTTTGCTCGGCTCTGTTTGCGTGCTTCGTTGTACTCAAACATGTGCTGACCAATTACATTCTCATCGCTGCAGTCGATTAGCGTGTTCTTGAAAATAGGGGTCATCTCACTAAAGTACTCTTTGAGATGTGGTGGGGTACGAATATCACACTCGAGGAAGCCAAATACTTTGTCATTGACAATGTCGTCGATAATACCAGGATAGGCATCAATCGTAGTCAATCGCCCACAAGGCATCTCATTACCGAGTGCCCACACGTACAAAGCATTGGCATCGTATCCGATAATCTTTTTACAAACCTTGTCCCCGCGAATCATCGTCTCATTTCGCTTGGCATAGCGATTGAAGATGATTGAAGGACCGCCAGCGATGTTAGCCTTCATCTTAGCATAAATATCTTTCTCTTCCCTATCGATGCTATAGACAAGCTTATCCGAGTTGAACTCAAGCAACTTCTTGTAGCGAAACCCTTTGATGGACATGTTTTTACGAGCGGTGTTGCACTTCACACAGCTGATCAAGATATTGCCATCGATATGCCCAAGCTTGTTGTTTATTCTATCGGCTGAAGCAGTATCAGCGGTCAGCTGACAGTAGCATAGACCACACAGATACTTTTGCTGTTTGAGAAGGATGTCAAGGTGCTCAGTAGTCATATTGAACTCTCTTTTAGCCTCAGCATCCTGGCTCTTGTATCCACTCATGCGTTTGGATGGGAAGCTAAATGCTTTCGCCGAATTGGTGGGGTACTGGAGATTGTTGAAGCAGGTTTGATACATGACTTTCTCTGATAGACCTGGGAGAGATACACCATCGGTAAACATATCCAGACCGAATCGCTTGAACAATTCTCGTTGAGCCTTGATAGCCTTGATAAATGGAACTACATCAAGATTGTTGTACCAAATAAGTAGGTCCTTGATCGACTTCATTCCATAGTACTTCCAGACAAACTGTACCCGCTTGTAGTCATCATCACTGATGCTGGTATTACGGAGCTCACTGTCAAAGGCTGACTGAGGAGGCACTTCAGTTTCGTTGAATGCATTGAATGAGGTAATGTACTCATATGGGAAGATACCCTTACCCAGACCGCAGACGCATCGAAACTTGTCATCACACTTGCAATCACCAAGGTATGTTAATAGGTATTTAGCGTAGCTTGTACCTGCTGGTACATAGTTGCTAATGTCTAGCATTTTCATGTCCGACGTGGCGATGCACATGTAACTTGGGTTCTTAATAACCGATTTGATGTTGTCGGTTCCAATGGTAGCGAACAAGTCTGCCTTGATTAGGTTGATATCGTAGCGCCCTGAATTAAAGCCAAGGAATGGTACCTGATCCAGAGTTTGCTTGATCTTACCATAGTCCGATCGCTTCTTACCAAACCCAAGCTTGCTGTGAAAATCAAAGAAGCTGGCAAAATATCCAGATTGAATCCAAGCATCCACATCCTGTGTCTTGTACGTATTACCAAGAGGAGTACCTGGAACCTCCATGCCTGTCAAACCTTGAGCGTCGATTATCTTACGAAGCAAGGCCTCGTACTTGGAGATATTGTATTTCTGGATCTTCGCTCCGACATCATTAATGTACCGGAACATATCCTTGAGCAATGCCTTCGGATCATTATTTACAAAGCAGCGAACCTCCTCCGTCAAGCTATCAGCTACAGAGACGGACACCGGGATGTGCTCGTTCGTGAAGACAGTATTCTCCCCATGTTGAGTCGCCGTAGGCTTAAGAATGGCCTCAAAGTCATAAACAATAAAATGATCGATGTATTGATCGGTATTCTTGATAGAGTACTTTGTCAGTAGCGAACGAATTGTATTTGAAAGTGGGCGATAAATAGTCGGGTCTTCAGGGAATGATTCAATATTTACGAGCTCACACTGGTTCTTCTTATGGTTTCGAAGCTTGTCGGAGCTGACAAACACCATCTCACACTTTGGGCATTGGTATTTACACTGAAGCATATCAATATTCTTAATGTAAAGAGCATGATTCTCGTGAGATAGAATGTTGATAACATCGTACTCCTTGTCAGAACGTCGGATGCATTCAACATTTCCCGTCTCCACATCCATCATGAATACATTAATGCTTAGCTGAAAGCAGTCCTCAAGCTCATCAAACTGGAGAATGTCGATTGGTTGGAAACTGCGAAACAGGCTTAGTGTATAATTGATGTCCTTGTACGAGCAGTACTGCTTGAATGTCTGCTTTACCAGAGCTTGAATTCTACGTGGATCCTTTTTTGGTTCATCTTGCTTGTGGTATGCGATGCAGTGAAATACGCACTTGTTGTTAGTCTTTGGGAAGTTGATTACACTCTTGTTGTCGCGGATAATCTTTGGAATGACAGCTTCACTATCACCCAGTGCGTGTTCGCGCTGGTAGATGTAAATCTTGAATCCAGTGATTGCCTTTACCAGATATCCCCATTTTGGGGTAGTTAAGCTTGTCAGCTAATTCCATCGAACGAATCTCCGAAATGACCTTCTTGCGAATATCACCCTTGCTATTGATAGCAATCGGTGAGCTGAACACCGAGGTGTTGCTCAAATTCGGGTGGAAGTATTGGGTATCGCTATCATCTGTTCGACTAACGAGGTTGTATCCAATTGCAATATTAATCTTGAAAGCAGCTTTCTGGCTCGCAAGTACGTTCTCGAGTTTGTCGTAGAATTCTGCTGGCTGAGTCCCCTCGTATAAATGAGACTCGACATGGTTTCCTTGGTAGAAGCGATATTTCGGGTCAGCCTTGTAGTCAGGAGACATGTGCTTCTTGAGAGTATCGATACCAACATTGTACTGCTTAGCTACCAGCTTCATACTTTGGGGGTTGGAGATGTTGCTGACAAATACCATCTTTCCAGTACGACCGCGTACCTTAACACGGTAGCTACTACCCCATTTGATAGGTGTAATATTCAATCTCTTTAGACCTTCGAGCTCGTATGCAAACATGTTGCCTATATATAAGCGTGGCTATATTATTCTCGTAAATTTGACTTTATAATATTTTGGATCTTGTCTCAGGATCGACTTTATATCTTAGGCCTCTACAAAAAAATCTGCAATTAATTAATTCAAATAATTGGCATATGACTTGTTGGAGGTTTTAAGCCGGTTATAAGATCCAATATCGTTAGCCTTAATCCATTGAAGGGTTTTGTCGTGGTACATACCGGTACCAATAATTGTTTGTGGTAGTACATTGCGAGCTAAATCCTGTTTAGAAGCTTCCGATACATTATCACACTCAAATAGGAAGTGGATGTAGCCATCATCCACACCTAATAGTGAAATAGGCTTTCTTTTTTTATACTTCCCAAACTGTAGCTTTTCATCACTAAATGAGGTAAGTCCACGGTCTCGACAGGCTTTGCAATATATATAACCACCTCGGTATCGTTTTTGACAACCGAGACATACCTTGTAGTGCCCACCAAAGAGTTTTACACACTCTGAACCAATAAAATGATGATTATCATCTTTATCTATTATAAGAAAGTGTCGCTTGATTGGGGTATCACAGTAGCATCTCGAATTTACATTAGGACGATACGCAGGGCATGGATATATTTGGGTCTTACCCATTTGCATCCATTTTCCGTTATCCTCTAACGTATTCCAGTACCATCCAGAGGAGTGGTATTGGGATAGGTCCCCAAGCGCTTTGAGTAAAATTTTACGTGTATTTCTCATTAGCTATATAGTTTTGACTTTATATATCAGAATAGAAAAAAACAGTTAAGTTCGATTTTACTCGATAGGTACGTTTTCACTGTCGTTAAGTTCGCTGCTGTGCTTCCGCTTGCGAGCCCGAATCTGCTCTCTGTTCTTATCATCATACCCCTTTTGATAGGATAGACGAGCTTCGCGCGTGCTCTGGTAGTAGTGCTTCTGCGCTGCATTAATGCGCTCCTTGTTAGTTTGGTACTGCCCAGGTGAGTACGCCAACTTTCTATATTACTAACTTTATTTATCAGGATGAAAAACTAATTTATTTTTTGACACACCTGGAACCTCAACTTATTATTTGTATTCAATCGACCGCCGGAGTCATATCAAAGAAGCTTCTCTGGAGCTTATCGTTGTCATCATGCTTCCATCTCATACAGAAACAAAACGTTTCTGGATCCTCCACGTGAACAAACGTCTTCATCACGAGCGGATCGTCGGTCTTGGTTGATTCTTCTTTCAAACGACTGAAAACACGATCTGTGCACTGTGTATCTACAACCTTCACGAACACCTCCACCTACACGTAAACGTCAGAATAATTGCATACACAAACCTCTGCACATATTATGTACCTTGCGTCTGTTGCCAATAGATGGATTCTTGTCAACGGATCCGGGGAGCATATTGACGATGGGAAACTCGATGCTCATACCATCGTACCAACCATGCATATCGCGAGAAAGAGCAAGCCGATTGTTCGGGTCACGATCGTACTTGGCGAATTCTCGTTTGTGGTCTCTGCTTTGCTTTCTCGACACCAAATGGCAGCTTTCTGCCTTGCCGTATGGAAGAAAGAACTTCTCGTGTTCGATCCGTTGGTAACGAAACTCGTTAGTCGAGGAGTCCAGATTCGAAACGCTTGTAGTCAACGATATGGATGACATTGTGTTTTGCGGAGAATCCGACTCTTGTGGGTCATAGTCGGTGTACAAGACACGCTGTAGTTCAGTAGATACAGCTTTAACTTGTGTAACTCTCGTTATAACCGTTTGGCCACAGAACGGAGAGCCCAGCGTTAGCGGACCCTCCCTCAAGTCATTTTCGAATAGCCATGCAGCTTCTTCTGTAAACGAAACAGTTAGTCAACGTAAGCAGCACTATCACGCAGTGGCGAGATGGACGCACCTGTCTTGAACAGAATATGGATGCACAACGTCTTGTCTTCATACCAAAACGCGACATCCTTGTCCTGGGTGCGGCGCGCAGGATCGTAGCATCCAAGCCGTAATCCTGCCAGACGGTAAACTCTGCAGCGAATCCCTTTCGTGTTCAACGCGTTATCAACGGATCCAGTGACAAGCCACAATTTTGGTTGGGGTGGTGCTCGCTCCGGAACCACCACCAGCACATGGATTTGCTTGGTTTTCGGTTCTGGCATCCCCTCGAGAACCTCGTCAAGGCCAAACTCCCCATCAAGTTCATTATCTTCGTGTGTCAGCCCTTCGATTAGAGCAGTCTTTTCCCCTTTCTTGAGCTTCTTCACGTCTTCCAAGTGAGACGAGAGCCACGTGCCGTCCGCCGTCTTTGCCAGAAAGAGCTGCAGCTCGTCCGCATCGCACGTGATCTTGTTTGACTTCTTCGTCTTGATCGCGTCCTTCAACGCGGACACTGACGCACCTTCGTCGATGTCCACCTCGAACGCGCTTCCCGCCACACCAGCGATCGCACAGAACAACTTGACCATCTACCCTCGACGCAGCGGATTCTCGAATGAGAAGAACTTTCTGTTTCTGTAGCGAGGCACTATTGGTCAAAAGTCACGACAGATTCTGACCAATGGTAATGGCTCCAAAAAAAGGGGAATTTCCACGAAAATGCAGCCCTACCCTTGACCGTAAATTACGCGAAGAAAAAAATCACTGTGTGCTGTTTAGCGAGAGGTTGTGCGGACGCTTAAGCTGCAACAGATGTCTCCTCACGCTCTCAGCTGGTCGAGCTGTCGCATCGTTAGAAATAACTCCTCTCGCTTAGAAATGCTCGAAACCTATTCTCCTTGTAAAATAATGGTAAGAAAAAAAACTGCCGGTGTAATGTACTACTCACTGAGAAGTTCGTGCCTCAGTTTCTTTTATGCCAACGAGCTGTATCGGAAGCTCGGAGGTGGCTACAAGAATGGTTTGTAGCCATTGCAGGAAATGTTAAACACATTGCAATGGCTACGCTACCAGTAAACACGTTGAAGTTGAAGACAACATGGCTACAGTTGACATGGATTGCGGTGGGTTGCAAGGCTCCGATGGTTGACAATAATTATTAGGCGTTCTAGAGTGGCGGGGTCGAGAGCCGCCATGTCGCTTTGAACTCCTCTCTCCTTTCCAGCAAACTACAGTGACATGCACTTACTTGCTCTCCGGCCGAGTCTCTTCCACCTCGGACTTCTTGTCACCGTGTGCGCTGCAGTTGCAATTGCACTTGCAGTCCTCTGGCCGGGCCTGCGTAAGCGTCTTCGCCTCGGTCTCGTTTTCCACTTCCTTCGTCTCTGTGGCGTTCTCGGCCACGGCCTTCTTCTCTGTCTCCCCCTCGGTCTCTGTATCCTCCTTGTTCTTTGACTCCGTACTCGTCTCCTTCTTCACTTCCTTGGTATTATCGCCCTGTCCTGACGCTGTCGACGCGGCCTGTCCTTCAGCACCTCCAAGGTGCAGAATCTCGGCCAGTGACGGCAAATTATTGTTGCCGGCTGGCGATCCCTGGTTAGCTGCCACCGCCGCAGCAGCATCAGGCGCCGCCGTGGTGTTTACCGTCACGACCGAGTCCACTTCCATGGGCTCGGGCTTGTCCTGGTTAATGGTTGTGGCCTGTTGCGCCAGAATATTCAGCAGCTGGTCATTGGTGACGCCTGCCGCAGCTGCTGCCGCCGCCACGACCTCCGAGCCAGCTTTGAGCTGCAAGTCGGCCACGCCATAGGGTGAAACGATGGTCTTGGGTTCGCCCTGAGGGTCGGCCTTAATGTCCACAGGCGTGGGGCCGCTACCAGTTGTGGTGGTCGCAGGGTTGGCATTGGTATTGGTCTTCTTCTGGTTGCGCAGACCGCGTTGGCGGCGGTGGATCTTCTGGCGGTACTTTTGCGCGTGCGTCATGGTCTGGCGTGGTGTTTTGGTGCCAATAAAGTCGGCCACCTTCTTCCAGGGCCCAGCCGGATACTTCTCGAGTGCCGCGAGGAAGCGCTCGTGTTCCTCCTTGGTCCACATTTGGATCTTGTTCTTAGCCGACATGACAACGGCGCCAGCTTTGGCCTCCGTGGGCCGCAAGCGGATCACTTTCTCCTTCGCTGCGCCGTCCGCGGCATCGGGCGCCTGCTCGAAGAGCTGGTTGTATACGCTGCGCGAGATGGTCATGGTGGGTCTCTCTCCTTCTGGGACTGGCAAAGTGAGCGCTATCGGTGGTGGATGAAGGCTCCTTTGCCGCGACACGACACGGCGGCGGATTTTAGGGTTACACACGCATGGCTTGTACCCATTTTACACGGCGGCTTGTGGTTGGAGAAAAATACGATCTGGGTTCAAACTGGATCTCTGGTGGGTACACATCGCTTGACTTGGTCTTTGTACGATGGTCCGAAACAGAGCGCGGTATTGGATGAAAATGAAAGCAGCAGAACAACGGCTCTGTACATGTAACTACTGTGCTCTACATCTACAGTTACGTCGAAGTACATGCTCATGCTTCATGTACGCGCAAAACAGCGCGGTGGGTTTCCAGTGTGGCCGGGGTGGCGGGGTTGGGAACAAACATGGTACATGTACATGTACCCTGCGGCAAATCGGTGCTGCAGACTTTCTCGGCTTCGGCACGTGCCGATTTCACCACTTCTTGACAGTCAAGTTGACTGACATGGCGTCGCCATTGGCGGGGCAACACGTTGAACTTACTTGACTGAACCTGCACGCGTGACGACGATGTTCATGTACATATTTGCACAGCCTGTACAGTACAGGTACAGGTAGGTACATGTAGCTCGCACAGCTCGGTAATCGCGAAATGGCTGCGCCAACGCCACCGAAAAGCGAGCAGCAAGGGCGTCTTGCAGCTGCATGGTGGCCAAACGACAGAGGATATCTGGGCGCGCCAGCCTGGCGGCCAGGTGCCGCAGTGAGACACCGTGTCTGATCGAGAAGCTACCATGTAATAATGGTACCGCTGCGCCGCCAAGCCCATGTCTTCGACAGCAGACTTCCTATGTGCTGGCATGTAGCGATGGTTCTGGCGGATGCATTTTGCAGCGCCTTACTAAAGTGCATGGGTCCTGAGAATCACAGGCTGGGATGGCTGCACTCCTCGTCGATGGCTCCAGCTTTTTAGAACGACGCCTGTACCCCATCGGCTCCATTTTTCGCAGCATATCCGTTGGCTGGGTCTCGTGTGCAGAGACCCCACTCTCCCTCACCGATGTTCAATTTCAATCGGACGTGGCGCGCGTCGCAAGCGAAAAGAGAGCGCGACAGTCGGGCGTTGGCATGCTGGATCATAAACTCAAAGATGAGGTTGGCAGCTTCAGCGCTCCGGCGAGTCCAACAATCCAGCATTCATCGCTTTGTAATAGAGTCTCAACTGGAGACGCTTGTTTCCAAGGGCGGACTGACTCCGCCGTTGCTGGAAGCTCATCTTTGCTCGCACGCCAGATCCTTGACGACAACAGCTGGTGCGGATGAATGAGTACCTCGTGTTGGAAAATGGGCCTGGCAAATGGGTGCAACCACTTCAACTTGGCTAGTATTACAGTCTGTAGAGAAGGACAGTACCGCGGCGTGGATACGGATATCCCTGGTACTGAAGTTCTTCACCCGTGTGGGTTTTGAGGTTTTGCAAGCTTTTGTATCTGCAACGTCACTGCATCGAAATGGTTTTGAAGTATCTGACCAACTCGCTGCTACCATGAACTGCCAATACATTTCAAATATGGGACGAACATTTAGCGATCAAGACGAAGCTGCTGCTCGTTTGCTGACTAGCTTACAACTCTGTAAAACATAAGAATAAGTGAACCCGGTTGCACGTAAGATTACGCTACCGGTTTTGTCCCGGACAATTGGTCCGCAGCCACTGTAAAAAACAACGAGCAGTCAGTATAAATCCGTTTTCGAATGGCATTACCGTTGGCCTGGCATCTAGTTCAAGCCCTACACAAATCTCGACTGGATAGCATTACGGAGAACGCGATAAGAAACCGCGAGACGTAAACAGACAAGCTTTGGCTCAGTTTGTGCAGAACTTAGTGAAAATGGGCGCTAAACAGCTTTTTGTCCCGGTGCTGCATCCAGCAGGTCGCACATTATTAATAGACCCATTAAATGGGTCTCATGTGAGACCTGCCATTTCGAGTCAACCCATTCGCATTGACTTTGTATCAGCGAAACCCAAAATAAAATATTAAAAACATAGTCATCATAGTAATCTGCAAAAAGAAACTCATCGGTAGTTGCATTCTACAATAGTACTTCAGCCAATAGTGTTTTTCTTTTGTATTAGCTAGCAAATATATTGGTACTATAATAGGGCTGTAACTTACCTTTTTATTTCGCTAATGATCCGGCGTGTTTACAGCAAGTCTTACCAGTTTGATCGATCTTGATACTCCAGTGGACCAGTAGAGGGGGACATTAGGTGGACAAGTTGTCGATTCAAGCGGCACTTGAAATCGTCTCTATCTCCCGAAAAAATGATATGTCATTCTGGAAACCTTGCCGAGCAGCAGTATGGGGCAACACTGAAAAGAAACTGCTACGGCTACAACGCTGTGTCAATGGTGCTTTACATGCACCAGCATGTTTGTCTGGTTCCCTCCACAGAAACTAGGGGGCCCTCATCAGCGAGCACGGTGCGCAAACATGCACAATTGGTAAGCAACCAAAGGACGAACAATTGGAACAAAATACTCGCTGCTCAGAAAACAAATTTTATATATTCTCGTACTTTACCTACAGAAAGATAAAGGTCATCGCTTGCTTGTTGATGAACTGACTCCTTTGAACATAATTTTCAATGCATTGGAGCTGTGGCGTGCCGGTGCTGCATAATTAACGAAAACAGCTTGTTCGCATTGCAGCAGCTCCTGCCCAGAATTCTACCGTTTCTCAGCAGTCCAACATCCCCACAAGATCCAGTACTATAGTACTTTACTCAGTAGTTTCGCACTGTAGTATTTGAAGGTCAAAAGTAAATACTACTGCACTACTGTAATACAGCACCAACATCAAAGTACTACAATCAATAAATGACTATTATTACGTGTGCGAATTTATTTGTTTTGGGTGGGTGCATTATGCTATTTTGGGCTGGGCACAGCCGGGACGCTAAAATGAATCCACATCGTATCCATCAAGTGTAATGCCCCACTTAAGTTCGATCTGTTGCTCGCTCTTCGGCGTCGCTGTTTGTCTGGACTGGCGCTCCGCCCGGGCCAAGCCACCAAAGCCAATTCTTCCTTTCCCTCCTCTTTGTCACTACATGCAGCGGTGCCAGGCGTTGGAGTGCTAAGAAGCGGGAAAGAAAGATGACGATTTCGGCCAATGTGCGCAAGGAGCTGTTCGAGATGACGAACAGCGAGGGCAAGCTCATCCGCATCAAGCCCACGGAGGCCAAGGCGGGCACGACGGTGTACTCGTCCAAGCAGAGTCAGCCCCTTAAGATGTGGACCCAGGAGGAGCACGAAAAGTTCTTGGAGGCCATGGAGAAGTACCCAGCGGGTCCCTGGAAGGTCATCGCCGCCTTTATCGGCACCAAGACGACCCGCCAGACCATGACCCATGCGCAGAAGTACCGCCAGAAGATCAGTCGCTGGCGTCGCGGACTGCGTCACAAGGGCCGCAAGCAGGCCGGGGACGACGGTTCCCAGCACAGCGAGGCCGACGCGCAAGAATACTCGGCCAAGGAGAATCTCTTCAAGGCCATCGAATATGTCTCAGGCGACGAGATGAGCGGCCGCTACGGGCGGGTTGGTGCGGCCACAAACTCATCCGTGAGCCCCACGCGCTCGCTTACGGGCGTGCCAGGCCACGAGGCCCCGCGGAGTGAGCTCTTCCGTCTGGCTGAGCTCGCATCCATCGAGGTCATGAAGCAGGAGCCCGTGGCCGTCCCCTCCGTGCCGTCCATGCCGTCGTCTCCCCCCGACGTGGAGATGGCCGACATGTCGAGCCCCGTGGTGATCAAGCAGTGTCCCCAGGAGGTCGTGGCTCGCGCATCCGTGGAGTTTAGCGAGAAGATCCGCAAGATGGAGTGGGGCAACAACCAAGATGGCTTCATCCACTCCAGTCCCGAGTGGTGCATGCAGAAGACCGAGGTGCGACTCAGCCCATTGCGAGCCTCCCCGGATGGGAACCCCTTCCCGGCCCGCAAGTTCGGCGGCGTTCTCAGCGCCATCACAGAGATGTCGTACCAGAACGCCCAGAGCCGCCTGCCTCTGCTCTCGTCGACACCAATGCTGTCCCCCATGCGTGTCGCAGGCGCCGAGGAGCGCAAAATGCAGCAACAGCAATGCGGTGCCGGCGCGTTCCGCCTGCCGCCGCTCAACGTCGTGAGTACGCAAACTCCAAGCGTCTATTCGATCCCTCCGCTGCGCTCCAAAATCGACCCGAGCGTGTTGAGTGGCCGAACCTACTACACGTCCACAAACTAACTTGGTTGGTTGGTGGATCGTAAATGGAGACGGAGGACGGCGAGGAGATCGAGCTGAGTGAAGGATGGGCGAGACGAAGCAGACGGAGAATGGTCGAGTCGAAAGTGTCGTGTGGTATCTGCTGGTGCTCAAGCAAGTGAAGGCGACATGGCTGACAAGGTCAATTATTCCGTGGAGGATGGACAAGAATACGAGAAAAAAAATGATACAAGACGAAGACGGAGACTGCAGCGGTCTTGAGCCGACAAGTGGGGGGGGGGCGAACGAGTGATCGCAGCTCGAAACCCGTCCGCTCTGGTGCGGCGACACTTCTGCTTCAAGGGGAATTATGATGGAGTTGAAGCGCTGGTGCTGACGGAGTGAGCGGGTGGATGCAGAGCTTCGATTGGTGTGAACTGCGAGCGAGCAGGAGGGAAAATCGTCCGCAGGCAAGTGGAACTTGTGGACGATTAGCGTCGTCGATGGACAAGTGTGCAAACTTTTGATTGTGATTTTTCTTAGAATTTTTGGACAAAATAGGAAGGAACTATTTAGCAAACCGGCGCGAGGGGACTGACCTGGCGGTGGTTTCCGCCTTGGCGGAGCCAAGACATCATCAACTACAGTATGGGAAACAAAATAAAAACAGCATTGTAACAAGCACGGCGACAGTTCTCCAGTGAATGAGTTTCCTGTATGGTAAGGTTGATGATTTGCGGGTCATTCGTCTACTGGTTAGAGCTACTGTGGTAGGGCCGGAGTGCCATTACCGGATAAGTCTAATTGAGACTCTCAAAGCAGTAGCTGATCTATCTCCAACCAGCAACGGTATTCGACGTTGGCTCGCTGCTTACATCTCTTCGTATTAACGTAACTCCTTTTGAGGATTTGTCTTTTCTTAACTTTTGTCGATTGCACTCATAAGCCGGATCCATAGCAGCTTTTCAACATGCTTTATCAAGTACTCAAGTCTTTTACAAGTGAAGTCTTTAAGTGCAAGACCAGCAGTGATCAAATGCGTATATGTACAGATACATACTTAAGTATACCCGGTAGTACAGTACTGTTGCCACCCTTGCATAAGACGGCTTAACATGGCTACACACACGGCGTCAAAACTGCACGATTAGACTTGGATGCTAATAATCACGCCGATTCGACGCCTCGGCTTCAATATGGTTTTAACTTCAACCGTATGTCAATTATTTTAAGTGTCCTTGCCGGTGGTCCTGTCCTCGCTACCATTTCCAAACTTGCCTTGAGCCTCCTCATTCTCCAACCCTTATAATAAAAGATGCCTCCCTCCGCCGACGACATGAAGCTCGTAGGCTGCAAGAACTTCGTGCGCAACAACCCCATGACTGACCGCTTCGACGTGCACAAGTTCCACCACATCGAGTTCTACTGCGCAGACGCCACCAACGTGTCCCGCCGCTTTGCCTGGGGTCTGGGCATGGGCCAGGTTGGCAAGTCTGACCAGTCCACGGGCAACCACGTGTCCGCCAGCTACGTCATCCAGAGCGGAGAGGTCAAGCTGGTGTTCACGGCGCCGTATGCGCTTGAGACGGAGAAGGCTCCCGACGCCGTGAGTCCCATTCCCGGCTACGACCCGGAGTTCGCACAGAAGTTTGTGATGAAGCACGGTCTGGCAGTGCGTGCAGTGGGAATTCTCGTCGGTGACGCCAAGGCCGCGTACGAGCTTTCAGTGCAGAACGGTGGTGTGGGTGTGCTGGAACCCCACACACTGACTGATAAGGAGTCGGGCAAGACGACGATCGTGTCGGAGGTGAACCTGTACGGTGACGTGGTGATCCGCTGGGTGAGTGGCGTCTTCGAGGGTCCGTTCGTGCCTGGCTACGAGAAGTGCGAGAGTCCCGACGTTAGCATCGGTATCCAGCGCCTGGACCACTGCGTTGGTAACGTACCCAAGTTGCTGGAAGCGGTCAAGTACATCACGGGCTTCTCGGGTTTCCACGAGTTCGCCGAGTTCACCGCAGAAGACGTGGGCACGCTGGACTCGGGGCTCAACAGTATGGTGTTGGCCAGCAACAATGAGATGGTGCTATTGCCCGTGAACGAGCCAACATTCGGTACCAAGCGCAAGAGTCAGATCCAGACGTACCTGGAGCAGAATGTGGGTGCAGGTCTGCAGCACATGGCACTCAAGACGGACGATATCTTCCACACGTTGGCGGAGATGCAAAAGCGTAGCCATGTTGGTGGCTTCGAGTTCATGCCCCGACCTAATAAGGTCTACTACGACCAGATGCCGGAGCGTATTGGAGACGCCTTGACCAAGGAGCAGTACAAGCAGATCGAGCAGCTGGGCTTGCTGGTTGACAAGGACGATCAAGGTATTCTGCTGCAGATCTTCACGAAGCCTCTGGGCGATCGCGCGACGGTCTTCTTCGAGATCATCGAGCGTGTGGGTTGCATGAAGGACATTGCGGGTCGTCTGGAGCAGGCCGCAGGCTGCGGAGGTTTCGGCAAGGGAAACTTTTCTGCTTTGTTTAAGTCTATCGAGGACTATGAAAAGTCACTCAACGTTTGAGAGCCTGCTGTAGTTTTGAGTAAATAACGAATAATGAGAATCTCTTCTTGAAGCGAGGTGTTATAGGCCTAAAGACTCGATCGTTGACTGTTTGCTTCTTAGAGAACCCCCACTACGAATCACAATGTTTGGTAATGAACTTCGTGCTGTTTGTTGTTGCGGCAATTACTGGTAACATGCTGGTATACTCATTTGACGGCGTCGCGCGTAGCACAGTACACACGCGTTGACCGAGACAACGTCAGCGTGTTGACATATTCACCATTGAAGCGGTACCAGAGCTGGTTCAGTGTGAATTCTTTGCGACAGCAGTGTATTGGCTTCCTCCAACCAGGCCACCAGCATGCTCTGATACTGCAACCAGGTCAAATACCGGTGGTGCGTCACTCAATGATCATCACTCCGGTAAGTTAGTGAGAAGAGACTCGGTGAGCTTCTCTTGCTGTGTAAAATGTTCAATGCGACTCTGCAGCGCTGTCTTGGCCGTAGGTATCGACAAGCACATAAAGGGCTCGAAACAAACTAACTGGTATCCACACGAAACATTGGAGCATACTGCTATAGCTGTCCAGCGAAGTGGTCCACCACCACACTGACCTCATCATCGAAGCAGTTACAGCGTCACTAAGATCCTCTCAGCACTGGTGGTCGGCTTCACTTGAACACTGTTGAGATCTTCATGAAGCTCATCGAGCAGACCATCGAGAAACTCCTGCCCATCTTGTTGGTCGGACGTGGCAAAGTCGGCTATGTGTTGACCGAGCACAGCCTTCGGTCGCTTGGGGCTGACAACTGGAGTGGAACGTGCATTTATTTCATCAATACAACACGCCCGAGGTTATTAGTGCTGCTCAAGATTTTCGTCGAGTCAAGTGGTATCACCAACGCTTCCCCTGGACTAATTTGACGAACCGAACACGTGTCTCGCCAACATCCAACAACTTCGCGACTATACGTTCTTTGTTCAGGCGTGAACTCAATGAGCAAAACCCTCTCGGAATGAACGGAACTGCTGCTACGGCATTTAACGCGTTGGTGCACCAGAATCTGGAGTGCAGATTACTCCAGTGCGTTGTGAGCAGCTCGACATTGGCATCCCTACTCTGCAAAAGTGGGGTAATGGGTCCTGATCAAATAGCAAGACGGCGCTTGGAAGCTGGACAGCTTCATCATTCATTTGGATTGGAGCTGCACCTCCACAACATTCACCGTCTGGGACTCAACTGTCCGATAGGCTCACTCACTGAGCCATTATCTTTCCACTTGTCACTAGGAATGCCTCAAAACATCAGCTCCATTTGAATGCGCTAAAACACCAGCTCGTCTTGGCCTATCATTGCAAGTAGACCGTGACTCCACCTGCAGTTTGCCACAGCTTGCAACACCTTGATAACTGCGGATGTTTCTTTGATTTTTGAAGCGTCATTGTCACCTGTGGCCCTGGATGCCCGCTTCAAGTCCTACGTGTTGGTTCTCCACACATCCTCTATGACCAAATCAAAAGTTTCCTCGACCTTGCAGACCATCTCGGTTGACCCCGTCGACTTCCCGAGGATTGTCACCACTTGCAGTGGGCTCAGCAGTGCTGAGTCAGCACTACCATAACGCTCTGCAGATTTGACTTTTACTCCTTTGTATACCTTAGATAACACGTTTTCGCTTTGCACTGCAAATTGTCAAATGACGTGGCTCAGGCGCACCTCCATTTAGGCTTTCACACGTGCCATCGGAGTGGGTGGATCAATGGGGAATTCGTTTTGTTATTTTCACACTCCTAGGGTCTAGTTGCTCGAGGCTCGGCTGCGCTTCGAGGATGACGCCGCGTCGCCCTGATTCACACGCTTCTTCTTCCTGTTCGCACGTTTCTTCTTCGACTTGCTGAGTTTCTCTTCCTCTTCTCCGCCAGCATTATCCACGTAGAACAAACTAGAAGCGTCGGCAGTCGCGTCCTCTGCTGCTTCAGCCGCATTTACCTGAGTCTTCTTCAGCTTGTCCGAGTTACCCTCAGCCATTCTCTGCAAATACTCCGTGTAGCTCTGTACAATAAACACAGCGTGCGTAAGTAAGTTAGAATCTGCAGAAGTAACAACACTGCAATACAAGGACAAGATGACTCACCTTCTGAATAAGAGGCAGCTCCTCCGTCGTGACATCAGTCGAGCTCAGCAGAATGTTCACCATCTTGTTATGGTCAATGCATTTCTTCCACAGCCGTTGTGTAGCCTTCTCAAACACAGACGTGGGGCTCGCTGTCTGCTCGTGGTCCAGCCAAGTCACGAAGCTCGCGGGCAACGGCACGCCGGCTAGATACGCCACAGCCGTGGTGATAGCCGGTAGACTCGACTTGCGCTCAACACGCATGAAATGCGCCGCGTGGCGCAGACACACGACGGCTTCGAATAGGGCACGATCCTGTTCTGCAACCTTTTCTTCTGTAACACTCTCCTTCGCTTTATCGAATTGAGCCACATTGGCGAACGCGCGCGAATAGACTTGGCCAAGACAGTCAAGCAGTGCACGGCGGTCCTGCTCGTCTAGAGCCTCGTCCTCATCTTCATCTAAGTAAGCCGTAGGCTTGGACAGACCATGCACGAACGTCAGTACAGACACGAGCCACTGGTCGTTAGGGTGGTGTCCCCGCTGGCGTATCTGGGCAGCCAGCAGCACATGCCGAGTGGTGAGCTGGGCCTGCGCAACAGCGCTCAGTTGCTTCCGCTTCTGAGAGTTCTTCTTAAATGTCTGCTCTTCCTCCTCATCCTCTGAAGCCGAAGACTCATCCGACGTCTTCTCGTCGCCATCGTCGTTATCAATTGGGAAGTAAATCGCCAGTGTGAGCAGAGCGCCATAGATGTTGGCCATCTCTTCATCATAGACCACCTGCTTCAGCTCTTTGCTCTCTTCTGGACAGTAAAACACCGTCCACGGGGCCGCCAAGCTCCCCGCAGAACTCTCACCAGCAACCTGAGCCAGCGCCACCGTATCCTGAACCACGATACGTTCAAGAAGTGTGCGCAGCTGTTGCACCTGTGTGGACGCATCGTCGTCTTCGTTGCAGCTCCAGTTGATCGGCAGTTTCTCCATGTGTTGCTTTACATTAATCGCCAGTCGTCTCAGCACGAGGCCGCGCTTATGCTCCTGCTGCTGTGGCGACTCGTAGCTGCGCGCCGCAATCAGCGTAAACAGCTTCAAGAGCTGTTCTGCACTCGCTTCCGGTGTATCAGCCGCTTGCTGTACTCCGTCGATGCCTGCGTCTAGTGCCAGAACACCTGCCAGTTTGCGCTGTTTATCCACGGCCCCTTGCGTCAGCTCCAACTCCGTGATCACCTCGTTCAGCGGCGCACCGCGTGTCTGAAGCGTTTGCTGCGGCTCTTCCTGCTGGTCCTTCACGTAGTCGGCGTGCAACTCACGCAGCAGCGAGGCCAACTGCGTCTCCAGAGGCGCCATGTCGTGAGTTAGTTGCGTTTTAAGTTTTCCACGCGGTAGTTTAGCCACCGCCTCCTCCAGTATCCCGTGCAAGAAGGCGCCATCCTCCCAGAACTGCTCGCGCTCGGGTGTCTGTGTCCACTGCTGGAACACAGCGCTCGAAAATTGCGTCAAGAAGCGCGTCGCCTTCGCGTCCATGGCTACAAATGGTTTGCGGCGGCAACCAGCAAAATGCGATTCAAAAAAAGTGAGCGATTGGCTGTCGGGCACTATTGTGTATTGCACATAAAATAAGGTTTCTTATTTTCTTATTTTCAGAGGATCTGCTAGCACAAGCATGATTCTATTAATAGTACATGTACAATGTATCTCCATTTGCATGAATCGATGGAGATATACTTCTATTACTTCGAAGTATATTACAAGTGCTACGCCTATTGGGGCAATGGAGGATACCAGAACATTCATGATCGAGGTTGGTCTTCATGTAGTAGAAGATGAAAGAAAGAGGAGGCGTCACAGCAAATAGGAATAAAAGGACATTAAAAAAGAACGGAAGAACAGCGCTAGCGTGAACAAAATTCAAGAGCGGCGATGTTCAAGAGCGGCGATGTTCAGTGAACATCGCCGCTCTTGAATTTTGTTCACGCTAGCGCTGTTCTTCCGTTCTTTTTTAACAAAACATGTTCAGTGAACATCGCCGCTCTTGAATTTTGTTCACGCTAGCGCTGTTCTTCCGTTCTTTTTGTTGGCGACTAACCAACTACATGTAGCATATTTTTCATCTTTCCAAAACTTTTTGTTCACCACTTTACAAGTTCAACGACTTCTTATAGTCCTCGATAGACTTAAACAAAGCAGAAAAGTTTCCCTTGCCGAAACCTCCGCAGCCTGCGGCCTGCTCCAGACGACCCGCAATGTCCTTCATGCAACCCACACGCTCGATGATCTCGAAGAAGACCGTCGCGCGATCGCCCAGAGGCTTCGTGAAGATCTGCAGCAGAATACCTTGATCGTCCTTGTCAACCAGCAAGCCCAGCTGCTCGATCTGCTTGTACTGCTCCTTGGTCAAGGCGTCTCCAATACGCTCCGGCATCTGGTCGTAGTAGACCTTATTAGGTCGGGGCATGAACTCGAAGCCACCAACATGGCTACGCTTTTGCATCTCCGCCAACGTGTGGAAGATATCGTCCGTCTTGAGTGCCATGTGCTGCAGACCTGCACCCACATTCTGCTCCAGGTACGTCTGGATCTGACTCTTGCGCTTGGTACCGAATGTTGGCTCGTTCACGGGCAATAGCACCATCTCATTGTTGCTGGCCAACACCATACTGTTGAGCCCCGAGTCCAGCGTGCCCACGTCTTCTGCGGTGAACTCGGCGAACTCGTGGAAACCCGAGAAGCCCGTGATGTACTTGACCGCTTCCAGCAACTTGGGTACGTTACCAACGCAGTGGTCCAGGCGCTGGATACCGATGCTAACGTCGGGACTCTCGCACTTCTCGTAGCCAGGCACGAACGGACCCTCGAAGACGCCACTCACCCAGCGGATCACCACGTCACCGTACAGGTTCACCTCCGACACGATCGTCGTCTTGCCCGACTCCTTATCAGTCAGTGTGTGGGGTTCCAGCACACCCACACCACCGTTCTGCACTGAAAGCTCGTACGCGGCCTTGGCGTCACCGACGAGAATTCCCACTGCACGCACTGCCAGACCGTGCTTCATCACAAACTTCTGTGCGAACTCCGGGTCGTAGCCGGGAATGGGACTCACGGCGTCGGGAGCCTTCTCCGTCTCAAGCGCATACGGCGCCGTGAACACCAGCTTGACCTCTCCGCTCTGGATGACGTAGCTGGCGGACACGTGGTTGCCCGTGGACTGGTCAGACTTGCCAACCTGGCCCATGCCCAGACCCCAGGCAAAGCGGCGGGACACGTTGGTGGCGTCTGCGCAGTAGAACTCGATGTGGTGGAACTTGTGCACGTCGAAGCGGTCAGTCATGGGTTGTTGCGCACGAAGTTCTTAGCCTACGAGCTTCATGTCGTTGTTGTCAGCGCCGGGAGCCATTCTGAGGACGCTTCTTGACGCTGCAGAGCAAGTTGTAAAATGGCATAGACCACCAGCAACGTGCATCATCATGGGAAGACCATCGAGATCTGGTTAAAAGTTAAACGCCATACATAACTGAGCGTCAAATACTCATGATTAGGGTCACCAGTCTAATCCTATAGTTTTGACGCCATTCCATGAAATAATACATGTAGCCACTGTTGCATTTGCCCAACATACTTAGCACACATATCGCCAAAGCTCCACTCATTTCTTTCTTTCAACTTCGAAATACTATCTACATGTACTCCCAGGCTGTGGGAGTCATCCACTTTACCCGCCGGCAAACATGCCAAAAGTTATGCCAATGAGTCTCATAACGCGCAGCCAAGTGAGCTGGTGTTTATTTTCGCGTTAGTAAACAAGCCAATCCATTTCATTGTCACTCCACTCGATCCAAATCGCCCTTCTCAAATAATAATGAGGCCCGTGCGCTCGTACACAATGAATAGCACAGTCGAGAGCAGAACCACGACTCCTGCACCGATCCACATTTTGTCCTGCTTGGCCTGCCACTCCAGCGCCTTGAGTCTTTTTCGCACCTCGGCGATTTCAGTGTGAACGCTACCATATTCCTCATGGGAACTGCGTAGACTCAAACGTCCGTCGTCAAGCACTTTGGTCACGGAGCTCACACGCTCGATCTCCTGTGACATGACCTGCCTTGTACGCTTGAGCGCCGCTGTCACGTCCACGGCCGAACCTGCGGCACTGCTAGTACTGGCCAAGGCCTTTGCCTGCCTTGGACTCTGGGGCAATAAGCTCCGACGCTGCTGCTCGAGACGTTCAATCTTGGCGCGCTGACGATAGGCCACGAGCACCTTCCTGCAACTGGCCACGTGGCTTTGGAGCTGCGCTTTGTACTTCTCCATCTTCTCCGCCGCTTCCCGCGCCTCTTTGGCATCCTGCAACTCTTGGATCCAGTCTTGCGCATCCGAGAGCGAGCGATGATATGCGGCGATACCATCGCTTACTTTCTCCTCAAGTGCCTGCTCCTCCTCGGTGGAGAACGTCAAACGCTGCTGAACTGACGTGCCGCCGCCGCGGATGGATAAATTAGTTGACACATAGCGCCAGACGCCGGCAAGCTCATGCTCCGCTTGATTGACCTCCTCCATTTACGTTGTTGGTCTTTCAATTGTTAGTCTCTCAAAATTGATACTTCAATTGAAGTAACGTAAAATACGGAATAGAGTGCAGCACTCTATTTATATATTTATTTATATAAAGGGCGGTTAAATCAAGAAAGCGCACTCTATTTTATGCGCACTCTATTTCCCAATGTTTACTGGATATATAAAAAAATTGTGTGGTTGATGTTGTTAGAGTTGAAGTCTCGTCGTACATGTTAGGAAATTCGCCATGTTAAAATGGTTAGTCTCTGTGATCTATTGCCGTTACCTTACCTGGAAATCCCTCTGACTACATGGTGGTATGATAAGAGAACTAAGACTGAAGTGTTTTGCGATCCCCACAAAACGAGCGCGATACTTCGCGATAAACCACAAGAAATCCCCCGTCGTGCGTGAAGTAATCGCTATCTCGTATGCTAGATATGCTACTGACACCAGAGGTACATGCAGCAACCTCATCCGAGCCATTAGGGACCTATTGACAACGATTAATGTACACCTTTACTACTACCGTACTAAGACTGATATATTTACTTTGCTAGGAAAACTAGGTGAGAAAAGGCGAGTAAGTTACAAGCAATATGACGCATAGTCGATGTAAGACTGGGTGGCAAAAGCCGCCTCTAGGCACTTTGTATGTTACTCCTTCTTTTCTCTAATTGTATAGCTTAAAGTGCTACATTGCGGTAATAAGTGAGCCTTACAGAATGATCAATGAAATGTTGATTGGGTTAAGTACTAGTATATGTTGTACAGTACTTAAGTAAGCTGTAAGCTAGCTCTAATAGCGCACTATTCGATCCCACTCTATTTTTATACAGACTCTATTCGAAGGGCACTCTAGAGAATTGGGCTGGTAGTGCTTTTGTGAATTTTTCAGTATCTATAAACGACTTTAGATCTGTTTTAAGAGTAATTCATATAAAAATACGCTATTACAGTTTAATTCCAACACCTCTAGAATTTGTAAATCTGTTTAAGAAGGTAATACGATTTGAGCGAGGTTGTCATTTTCTATCATCGGAAAGATTGTTTCTTTAAATAGCTCACAACCGCAATTCTCAGCGAGCTCACCTGCCGCGGCGACCACCGCCCGAGGGCATTATACTTCGTCGCCTGCGGTTCTCTTCGCTACTCATCTACATGATACATCTATTCTTCTGCTCGTCTACTTATCTTCCACTTATTTACTTATCTACGCTCAGTTCTGGGCTAATCGAGACGGCCCTAACGGCACATACGAGCGGACCTAACAGAGGAAGAGCTCCGAAATCATCATGTCCAGGAGGTTCTGCGTCTCGATGCTGCGTCAAGTGGCAGCATCAAGGCGTTGAAACCACTACAACTTCAAGCGAGCAAGGGCGAAAGGTAGACGGGTGATGCCGCGCTGCCTGGCGGCGCTACGTCCTCTCGTTGGGCTGCCAGTCTTCAGATCCTATCATTCTGCCGCTCGACACAACTCAACGCCCTCGACAGCTACGTTTACAGACCTCTTTAGAGTTATTGAGATCTACTATTAATAGTGATATTCTTGCACAACATCTAGCCGTCTATCAGTTTATATCCATGCTAAACCTTTACTGCGAAGTGAAACCTGTGAAGTTTATACAAATTGGTTGGAAAATAAGACCTTCTCATTTGAAATTCGTATTGAATCGATACCTACTATTGGTGTATGCACATAATCTCGAATTAATCCCTATAGGGCTGTACGTATTGTGCTTTTCAGTGCTTTTATCGTTTTCACTTAGCCTTCATCTTCGATTTATAATTAAATGTGGTCGTTTTAAATATCGAGGACCATAAAAAGGGACAAATCGATACAGGTAGGGTGGCTAATAAATCGGGCTGTGACGAGATAAATCGACCGCTCAGATCGATTTCCCGACAAATCATCATCGGTATCCTGTAAGTCGACCCATTTTGCGTGTTTGAAAATGCAATTCGAGGACTCATAAATTAATTCCATGTCTGCCTTTCCCCATCTCAGTTTTAAGCCTGGTTTTATCTGCCAATCATGCTCGACCTAAGCCATATAACGGAACGACATTTTATCTGCACAACACAATACTACTACTCGTACCACTACCAGGATAAATAAGGTCAAGGATAGAGGCACGAAACAAGAACTTGTAAAAATTTATATTGGTCAGAACGAAACGAAAATCTGAGAAAAAAATGATGATTTCTGATAAATTTTCACATCTTTCGTTTCGTTCCACTCACAACGGACGCAAACTTTCGTCGGCTATTTGCGAAACGAACGGAATCAGAGTGATATCGCGCCGGAAGTCTGCAGCCTCTCAAAGATGGAGTCGGGCAGCGATGAAGATGATATCCTCACATGCCGTCGCGTGGCGAGAGAGCTTCTGGACGCTTCGAGCCTGAAGCGCCTCCACGGTGGCTGGGAAGCGGCAGCTAACTCTGCGTCTCCGTGGACTCTCTCTGCTGTACGACTCTTCTCCTCGGTTCTCTATTTCGAGTGGCCCCTTTGATCTCGATGAACTCACTGCTGACACGTGTGTGTTCAACTACCGCTTCACGCATCGTTAGCTACGTCGTCTACGTGTAGCTTTTGGGCTACCTGATGTCCTCCACACCGGATCCCCTTCTCGGACTTGCTGTTCGGGTCTAGAAGGACTCTGCATCACGCTTCATCGTCTTTCTTATCCCTATAGGTGGCTACAATTATTACAAACCTATGGCCGACTATCGAGCGCTATGAGTAGCATTTTCAACTGTGAAATTGGACTCATAAAAGAGCGGTGCAACAGGCTATTGCAGGGCAATTTAGATTTGGCCAGCTCTAGACTTTCAGAATTTAGTGAAGGAATTTACGATCAAGGTGCGGAGCTGGGCCATATTTGGGGGTTCGTGGATGGGACGGTGCGCGGGATATGCCGACCTACAGGGAAACGGGCGCAGGAGAGCGTGTACAGTGGCCACAAGCGGAAACACGCCTTAAAATTTCAGACTATTGTCACGCCGGACGGTATCATCTTCTACCTTTACGGCCCAATTGAAGGCCGAAGCCATAATCTATTGCTAATGCGTAAGTCGGGTATAGAAGATCGTATTAAAGAGAACGGGCGGTTCAGCGGCTACTTCATTATGTCGACCAGGCTTACGGTCGTACTGAGGTGTTTGTATCACCTTTTCAAGGATCCGATCTCACTCAAGCTCAAGCAACTATCAGCGCATCAATGGCAGAGGTGCGGACCTCTGTGGAGTGGTCTTATGGTCAGGTCGTCAACTATTAGGCTGGCGTAGACTTCAAGCGGAAGATGTATTTGGGTGTAGTGCCAGTAGCAACTTTATACAAGATTGTAGTGGTTTTATCTAACTGCATTACAATTCTCCGGGGAGGCAACACCAATAGTAAGTACTTCGGGGAAGATCCTCCTTCATTACAACAATACTTCTCTTCTTTTTTTTAGAATAGAGAGCTATTTTGTAGTTTAGTTGTCTCTTTTAGTTGTCTCTGTTACCAATAGAAGCTGCTAAGAGTTTCAGAATGGATTCTGTTTGAGACGCCTGAATCTTGATTTACTCACAAAGTAGATCATGTTGGCGTCGCTGCTGTTCCAGCTCTTCGCGTCGGATCTGAAGCTCAACCTTTCTTCTTCTAACTTTCTGCGCTCAATTGCTTCTTTTTGCTCATTCTCAAGCAAAGTCGAGAGGCAGCGGCGATTAGGCTTGTTTCTTTTCCTTCACCACTTGTTGCAATCCTTGCTGCTACTCTAGATTAATTTAATAAACACATATTTAAAATTTAGAACACGTTGCACCGATTAAATTAGAGCAAGTTACCTTTCTTCCGCCTCTTGCATCAGTCTCTCGCCCGCTGTCAAAATTTCCTCTGCCTTGGATGCAGCCTTGTCCTTCTTGGCTTGAAAAGCTGCTGCGGCAGCGTTCTTCAATTGCAATAGTTCCTCCAAAGTGTTGTCGTCGTCTGTGTGAGCCTCACTGATACCACTAGCCGCTTCGTTGCGTCGCTTTCGGACTATATACTTCCGTAGAAGTAGTCCGGTACGGTCTCGGCATGCTCGGTAGCTGAAATTCGTCTTCATCCTCTTGTTCAGACGGATCGCTATTGCTTGCCACACACCCGTCACTGCTTTGCGTTCTGCGTCAAACGGAGGTGTTGCACGCACTTTCACTAGCAAAAACGTATCTGCCGAGGCGTTAAAGTGAGAGCGGACCTCTGACATTCATAGCACTCGACATCGTCATCAGACACAGACTCATGGGCCAAGGAACCGGCATTCTGTGAGCGCAATGCACGCTTGTCTTGAGCTAGCTGTTCTGATACTGCCTCTCCATCGATAACGTCGTCCGCCATCTTTGGCGCTGGAGCTCCAGTGGAGGGGGGGGGAATTTTATTTTCTGACTTTTTTTCGTTCCGTTGATATTTGCTTAAGGTCATCTGGTTTTGGATCGCCTTTTTTTGTTTCAAACTCCGTTTTCGTACCGCAGCTTAAGCGCTCTATTTCGGGGCACCAAACAACTTAAAGGCACGAAACAATAACTTTTTATGACCCACTACGCACTGTATAAATTTATCTCGGGCATGGATGTCATCCCGCGCAAATCCTGGAAGCCACCAGCAGCGGCGGCAACATTATCACCAAAGTAGCGCCATGCATGATCTAGAGAGCACCAACACGGCTCTGAGTCTAGCTAATTAGGTCATGCTCAAGCCAACCTCTGAAGCGCTTACACTTTTAAGCACTAGCACGGATTCATTAGACTCCGTTTCGGATGAGCTGAAAGGCTGCATCACACCTCCTTTTACACCCTAGCCCTGTTTGGTGCCTTTATCCAGTTCCAATAAATAGTTTGCTTGTGGGCGGAGTGATTGACTCGGAACGTAGCTTCTCATTGATGCAGTGGTGAACCCTCTCGATCGTAGAATTAGCTTGCGGGTTGCGCACTGTCGTGGATGCTGCTTTAATCCCATAGGACTCGAGGAGCTCTCGGAATTCGCGCTTGAATTCACTTCCGGCATCGAAGATACAGCGTTTGGGTCGAGGGTATTTGTTGAGCCAAGCTTGGTCGAGAATCCGTGCTGATTCTGCGTTTAATGGGTCGTCTTGCACTATAAGCTTAAGCAGACTAGTACTTGTGTCCATAATTGAAACTGCACGCCATTTCTGCGGCCCAAGAGGTCCAATTGAGTCGATAGCAATTTCGTTCCATGGCCAGACTTCGACCGTTTTTGGAGGGATCTTACCATAAGCGTGAGGGAGACTTTTGCAGCGAGCACAGACTTGGCAGCACTGGAACCATTTCTTGATACCACTATCAATACCGCGCCAATAAAAATGCCTTGATCGACTTCGTCATGACAGCAATGCCGGGATGAATGAGCCATTCATGGTTGATCCGCATAATAGCTGGTTGAAGCGGCAGAGGAACAACAATCCTCCCGTCTTTAGCAGTCGTAAACAGATTAACTCCACCAGTTTCTCGTATCACCACTTCTTCTGTCGGCTTCGGCTTTGCTTTCACTTGTTCGTCCTTAATTGCACTGGGCGCCATTGAGAATAGTTCTGCATCGTTCACACTACTAGTAGCGATCATATGAGCTGGCTGGCTAGTCGTCTTAATCGGTAGTCTGGACAAGGCGTCTGCTACCACATTATCCTTGCCCCGGATGTAGATCAGCTCGGGTACTCTTCGATCTCTAATCTCCAGCGGAGCAATGTCCAATTAGTAATATTCTGGAACGTCGAATTGCAATGATCTGTAAATGCTCGTATCGATCGAGCGGAATTCACGCAGCATCAACCTAATACTGAGAAGTTCTTTCTTGTTGGTTGCATATTTGCGCTGGGTTTCGTCGCACTTCTGGGGCCAGAATGCAAGGGGTTGACCTTCTTGCATTAGCACTCCTCCGATCTGGTAATCGGATGCGTCCGTGCAGATATCAAAGACTTTGTCAAAATCTGGATACACTTGTAGCGTGCCTTGGCTAATCATTTCTTTGACCCCATCAAATGCTGCTTGTTCCCGAGCCCCCCAACGAAATGGAACGCGGGACGACGTGAGCCTAGTGAGCGGTGCAAGCGTTTGCGACCGGCCCGGCCACATATCCTTGTAGTAATTAACCATACCAATGAGCCGGCGCAGGTCACGGACGTTCCGTGGCGGCGCTAAGCGCTGGATCGCTTCGACCTTGCTCGCAATGGGCCGTTTTTCTTCCGTGGAGATATTGTGTCCTAGATAGTCGCAAAACTTGCCTTTTGCCGCATGCACCACAACACCTGCGTCTGACAATCGCTGCAGAACCACCTCGATATGATGGAGCTGTTCATCAAAGGTTTGCGAGAGAATTAGTTTGTCATCCAAATATATTCGTACATATGTGAGGTCCCCCAATATCTGCGTCATGACCGCATGGAATTCATCAGATGCTGTACTGATCCCCATAGGTAATCGACAATAGCGGCATTTCCCCACGGTAGCACTATAGCCGTATACGGCCTACTCTGTAAGCTATAGTAACCCATCACGAGATCGAGAGTAGAAATAAAACAGGGTTGAGGAAGCTCTCGGATTAAGTCTTGTATCTTAGGTAGCGGAAAGTAACTCCGCAACAGCCACTTGTGAAGCCGTCGAAAATCAGAGAGAAATCGTACTGATCCATATTTCTTTGGTATGACGAAAGCTGGAGCTGCCCAAGGGGAATCTTTGTCTGGCTCCAGGATGCCCAACCGGACCTAGCGCACCAACTCCTGCAATGTAGCTGCTTGCAACTTGTGAGTGACACTGTACGGTGCCTGTGCAGATGGCTCCGCACCTGGCTTGATTGGTAAGACAGACGGAATCAAAAAAAATTAAGCTTCCCTACGGGTCCCAAGAAAACAACTTTGATACGGTGCAGCGCAGCACTATTGTACTCCGCATAATTCGTGACACCGGTTATTTTAACCGGTTGATTAACTGTTGATATGAAGCCTGTAGGTACCGTATACATGCATAAAGACCCGCAATGGATGGCTCAGAGCCTCCTTGATCGACGACACTCTCTTTTATATTTCTATCTGGCGTTCATTTTGCAAAAAATGCAAGCCAAACACCACGAGTTCACCAGTGCTGAGAAAAAAATGATGGTGAGGAGCTACGGTTTCTTCGCCAAACAGAAAGAAGAAGGCGTATTCGACGGAAAGCGCACGATAGAACTTGTTGCTGAGTGCCTTGGCGTCTCACCTGAGACGGTAGCGCGAGTAATGGCGCACTACAACGCCCGCCATGAGACCAACTTTGAGGTAAATCAACCGCTTTTGATATATAACAGTTATATATCAATCACCCCTAACATTTTATATAATTCTGTGTTGACCTTACTGCAGCCTATCCCGAACAGCAGAGGTCGTCCTCGTTCGTATGACCTAAATGCAATCGCTCCTACAATTCGGAACTTTGTTGTTGAACAAAACCTTGCTGGCCAGCCTATTACGGCGCAGCATATTTGTGAGGAGATTGCGGACGTGTGTGGCACTACTCTAAAGGTAGACAAAATGACCCGCGTCCTCCATGAACTCGGATTTCACCATTTAAGAGGAGAAAAGCGCCACATTTCCGCTGAAGCGCCAGGTAACGTTATCTTTCGACGTACTTCATTGGAGAAAAAGGTCGCGAATCGAGTCGCCGTGCGTGGACAAATGCGCGGCAAACAGCGAAGCGTCCGTCTAGGTGTGAACAGGCCTGAAGTCTACCTAGACGAGTCTTACTGCAATGTCAACCATGTCACGGGTAAGACGTGGTTGAAAGCAGATAAGATTCGCTACGGTAAGACCAGACGAGGAGCACGTTAAATTGTTTTTTTCCTTAAGGTTTTTTCTGTCCTAATTTTATCTAATAGTTTTTTACAAAAATATTTTTACTTTTAGGGCTTGGATTATTGCTGCAGGTATTATCAAAACCAAAGGCGCAGTGATAAGCGGAGGGTTCGTCGAGGGCTCCATCGAAGTATGGGATTCATCTCGCAAACGCAAGAAAAATGAGGAGGACGACGACTATCATGGGAACTTTGATGCTGTCCAATTTGAGCGCTGGTTCGAGAATCTTTGCAAGACCCTACAGCAGTATGGAGGCTGTAACATCTATTTAGATGGCGCGTCGTACCACAAGCGCTAAATCAACCCCAGCCCATAAAAATCTGGATGGCTGAAGGCCGACATTCAAGAATGGCTACGGAAAAAAGGTATTTATTTGTTTCTTTTTTTTCTTACATGGAATTTTGTGTGTAGCTGGAATGATTTTCAATCCACAAGCGATTATTCGTATTCTGTTGGAGCTGGTCGAGTACTTCCGACCGCCAAAAAGATACCAAGTGACGGAAATTGCGACCAGATACGACCATCTTGTCTTCTTCACTCCCCCATACCACCCAACGCTACAGCCCATCGAGCTGATATGGGGCATTGCCAAGGGCCGCATCGCTCGGGCTCCCCCGAAAAACGGAGCTGATGTCGTCAAGAAGGTTCTCCAGGGGGTGCGTGACTGCGATGACGAGTGGCTGAAGGTTTATCGCATGGTCAAAAGAAAGAGGACGCTTTTACCAAGACTGAATAAGATTTAACACCTTCATAAATGAATACTTTTCAATTGAGATCCCTGCTTGATGTTGATTTGTTTCATTGCGATTTGACGTGACGATTGACAGCTCCACCGCGTCTTTCTCCTGAAAACCACATGTTTTCCATTATTAACCAATAACAGATCTCTAATAATACATAGCGAGGACTGATCTGGTCACGAGCTTTTCGTGGCTCCGGAATACTTCTGTTTGGCGGCTTATAGCGTCAAAACGACAGCGAATTAGCTAAACCTGACCTCATTTTCGGACTCAGCGGGCGTAAAAACCCTATATCTAACTATCCATATAGGTTTTCCTTAAGTAAGGTCTTTATATTGCGTGCTAAAGCTTGGTGTCACGAATTATGCGGAGTACAATAAGTCGTTGTTGCTGTTCTAGTGATAACGTGTCATTTGGAACCAGCGCATTAATGTCCACATCTTTTCCAGTCACATCCATAATTCGTTCCACACGATCTTCTGGGTTCGTCACCGCAAACAGAACAGGATTTTTGGTTGCTGGAATCATCGGAATGTGACTCCATCCCACGAAATGTTTCGCTCCTTAAATCCAATATGATGCCTTGTTCTTCCAAAAATTCAGTTCCTAAAATGATCGGAAATACTAGTTTTTCTGGAATTTGGAACACATGAGATAATTGTCGTGATGACGTGAAGTCCTCCATCTCGAGCGGAAGGTTGATACCCCCACAGATCATTTCCATATCTCTAGCAGCATTCCGATATTGACCCCGTTCCTTTGGCACATACCATGACACCATTTCCTTCGCCACTGTAGACTTATTGCAACACGTGTCCAGCAGTGCTAAAAACGTTTTCTTTGAAAGAGAATGGCGTAATAAAACGCGTACTTAAATTCCCCGGCTGGTAGGTGTTGACGCTCGTGCTGCGGCGTTATCGTGTTGCTCGTGGCCATTGCAGCCCAGGCCCGCATAAGCCGCCTCCACGTCAGCATCACTGCTTTCGTCTTCATCGAGCTGTACTGCGTTCAATTCCAACTGTGTCTTTTTGCGATCTCCTCCACTCTTTCTGAAGAGTTTTTTTGCGTTGGGTATGTAACTGGGCGAATCCGGATTCCGGAGACATTCCAAATCCGTATAGTTCCGGAAAAATGGCATACCTTGTTTTCCACAATAATTGCACCCCTTTCCTTCCTTGTCGTGTGCCACTTCTCGCTTGCGTTTACCACGGCTTGTATCCTGCCTCTGCTGAACATTTCCACTGCTCTGTCTTTGATAGTTGCCATGGCCTGCATTGTCGCTCCTCCTGTCAAACCGACTGTGGCTTCCTCGGCGACGAGCGTTTCCGCGCTGTGGACACGAGATCTCCTGACGCACACACGCTTTGCAATAGGCTCGAAGCTCTTGCAACGTTTGGTCCTGATTGCGGATGTGAATGAACTCCACCTTCTCTCTCCAGGCGAGGGGCATGCCCTTGTGATACAGTGTCACACGGCCGTTCTGGCTGGAGTAGAGATACTCTCGTGTGACACTACCCGCGATGGGTTGCAAGAATGCGTCCAATCAGAACCCGCCTTTATCTCTCTTTTTTGCTCTCTATTTAACTAAGACCGACTGACTTAAGGGTGCACAGCCCTTCAGATTAATGTCGGTTTCGGTCGTGAACAGTTAGGCTCAACACGTAGTATCTCCAGATAAAATCATAATGGACGGAGCTACACACTAGAATTAGTGTCTGATAGACAGGTATTGCTACGTCTCGAGCCCGGAATCCGCCTCCAATTCGATATTTTGGTCGTTTTGACCTCGACCTTTAATCGGGTTACACGCAGTATTTGCCCACGAAGCCTGCACAGCCGCATAGGCTGCTGCTTCAACCTGTATCACTCTGCAGAGTGAGCGGCCAGATCAACCTTTCTGGCGGCCACTGCCATCATTAGAACGTCGATAACTTATGTTTCACTGCGATTCAGAGCCTAAGAGCATGACCATCGCTAATGGCTCGTTAAGATCATGCATGTCAAAATTTTACTGCATCAAAACAATATTTAAAGATCTTATTTTCGACCGTTGTCCGAAAAACGGCCATTTCCGATAGCCTTAACCCCAACACCAGGACAAAAATAGGACCAATTTCTAGGTCATCGTCTTGACGTCAGTAGAAAGGATCTGATACGATAGTTACGAAAGTTAGTGTATTAAGACGAGTGTCGAATAGACTTCCATCTCACTGTCACTGAAAGCTACTTAATACTCCGTAGTAATCAGTCAAACTTGACGTTGCTCTGGTCGGGCTTCTGACGGTTGGTTCTACGTTTTCAGGACAGAAATTTGGTTCTTTTTTTACGTTGCTGCAAGTGCAGTGAGATTCGCCTCTCTTTCGCGACCAATCTGGTCCCGTTTGCTGCTGCTCGTGACGTCGGAACAAGTCCAGAATCGCCCTTGTGTGGTGCAGAAATATCAGTACCTGCCCCTGGAGAATTCTCAACACCACCAGGCGAACTCTCGGCCATCTCTACATCGCTTGGGTCACCACTGAGGTCGAGAACGCACGGTGGTCGGTCAACCGAAGTACTCGACGACTTGACCGGTGACTTTGGGGCAGGCGTACGTGGTCTCGACGAGGAGCGTGGAGAAGACGGTGCAGATTTCGAATGACTGCTCGGCCGACGCTTAGGAGACTTCGACAACCCTGATGACGGTGAGAGAGGACGTGAACGAGCTCTCAGTGAACTCAAGCTTCGACTGGCGCGAGACCGAGCAGGCGATTGTGACCCGGAGCGAGGCTTCTGGTGTTTCTTCTTCTGAGCTTGCTTCCAGGCCTTCGGCTTGAATAGTGATCGACGACCAGATGTGGAACTTGAATACTCGGCTGGGGCATCATCTCCAAGACCAGCTGATGTCATAGCAGGACTGGCCTTGTCAGTGGGGATGGGAGCCTTGTCTTCAAGTGATGAGTCTGAGTCGTCGTATGACCCTTTGCCACCTGGGCGAAGGCGTTTATGCGGCTTACCATGCGCCACCTGGTGGGCTGCCTTGGCCAGTGCAGCAGGAAGAGCCTGTGGATCCGACCGTAGCTTGAATGCGCTGAAGAGCCATAAACGTCTCCTGGTCAAAGTCCAGACTAGTGAGATCCAGCTCACCCGAGGTGAGACCTGTCTGACGAGCCTTCGCGACCTGACAAGAAGCCTCATCAGCCTGCCGAGCTGTTCGTCCCGGCTATAACTCAATCTCCTTCGTCCATTAGTGCCGCCGATAAAGCTGCCAGAAGCTGAAGAAGATCGCCTCATGCTCGGCACCGATGACGAGGGATGAGCCCAGCCATGCTGCTCCATCTCGCCCCCTGATACGACGTCTGCGACTACCCCAACTCGAAATGAAGACTCGGAGCCGGTGTCCCCTGCACATTCTTCGTCCGGTGAAGCTATTCCACCAGCCACCGAGTCTTCAAGTGCCTTCCCGTCGGTTCCACGTCCCGACACATCGGCCCCAGGCTCCGATGATGACGCTATGGATGTCGATGATGATGGAGGTTCTCGTATGGACACTGGAGACACTATTGATGGCAATGAACCCTCGTTAGACTTCCCAGCAACCGAAGACGAAGGTATTCCACCACCCACCGAGGGTTCAGGTTCTCCAGATGGCGGTAACTCTAGTGATTCGAGCGACAGCTGGGGTGAGTTGGGTCCTCCAAGACTTCCGACTCCTCCTCGTCGTCGTTCTCCCTCAGCTTCGCCACAGCCTCAACCGTCGCTACCACCTCAGCCATCTCGGCAGTCGATGATGCCACAAGATGTAGGCCCCGGTCGTCAGATTGTAGCGACATACACGGCAATTGCTCGTCGTGGCGGTTCGGACACTTCTCAACCCTTACCGATGCCTCACCACGTATCTGCGGGTAGCCACCCAGCTGTTCCGGATTCGGCCAGCTTACCAACGTGGGTTCTCCCGTTCTTGGACATGGCGTTCACTGACCCAGGAGCCAAGAAGTGGGACCGTATCCTCAGTACAGTTCTGCCCGTGCCGACGTCGAGCGACGTGGTAATCCGCGTCACGCTTGAAGAGTTGCAGGCTTTCATGGACTACGAGGACCCGAACCATCCGTACCAGATCTCCCGCCGACTCGTACCTCTCCAGACGTGTTTCTTTAAAATGGAAGGATTCGGCCCTCGCGCGCGAGTGTCCAAGCGTGCTCCAATTGAAGTTCGGTTCAAGATCCTGTGGGTTAATCTTCATGGTGATGGTCCGACCAAGGACCTCGGCTATGCAGCGAGGGAACGTCTCCTCTGGATACTTGCTGCAGCCGTCGAGAAGGGTTTCGAGGAGGAAGACAGAGTTCCTGGTCACGACAAGGGGCCTTTGAAGACCAAACGGGCGTTGTCGAAGACTCACGTCAAGGACCGGAACACGCGTGCTGACCGGCTCCGGAACATGTACCGAGAGCAGTACATGAAGTGGTGCCTTGAAGCTGGCGACCACCCAGAGCGAGCCTTCATTCGTCCCGAGATGATCTTCGAGACGACGATTCCACCCTATCCGATCGAGAACCTGCCGTTCGTACCTCGGACGACCAACTGGATATCAGAGGTAGCTGATCTGGATGCCCGTCAGCCATGGCGCGCCGGATGGGTGAATGCTGCGTACCAGTACCCATACAATACCACGTACTCCCCGTGTCAACCCAACGCCGAGTTCTTCAACCCCCGTGGCACACGGTTCGTGGATGTGTACCGTAGCGTCGTAGTCGACCCAGCACTGTCGTCGACCGAGCTTATTCCCCACTGGCGCAGCATTTTTGACTCGACACCTGGTACTCCTCGTTCTCTGGCTGCTGTTGCATCTGCTGGCACCGGTACCGACCGCTCGTACGCTCAGGGTGACCCGCCTCCAGCTCAAGCTCCACCTCCAGACGAAGAGGAAAAAGAAGCTGGAGGGTCTTCGCCACTGTCTGTGTTGGCTGATGCCGCCCGACACGTGGAGACTTCTTGAAGCCTCGGTACTGGCCTCTCCACGTTTCTTGACGTCTCAGCAAGCTGTTGCAAGTATTCCCGAGAGTTCATTTCCAGTAGTCGCAGCTTGGCTGGCATTCATGACTTCATTCTCAATTCCAATTCCAAAACGTAATCATGTTCAGGTGTTCCGTCAAATGCATATACAAATTTTGGTACAGTAGCTCTTTTCGTCTAGGCTGTACCACCCTGTAGACAGTTCCCACGTGACTAAGTCACGTTAATCTTCGTCGGCGACTTGAACTATCTGTAGCCGCCTCTCACTCTTCTTAGCACGCGGATAGTCGTATAGCAAGCCTCCACGAGACAAGATGGATGATGGTTCCCAAGTGGGCTCCTCGTAGCCGACCCACTTGAATTTGAAATCTCGTACAGCCCGCTCAGTGCTTGTAGACAATGGTGTTCGATCGTCGAAAATGGCTTCGACTTCAGACTCACCGGCTACGTGGTCCGGTTCCCAGCTGTCTTCGGGCAGCGGCTCCTCGTCAAAGTCGAATCTTAACCCGTCCGATACCTCTGGTACCAAACAAACCTTCGGTCGACTAGGGAAATCGTTCACAGCGTTGAAGCTTGACACATGCACCACAGTATAGAATCGATATTCACTCCGATCAGGCAACTCCAGCTCATACGCGAACTCCGCCGCCTTGCTTTTGATCCGGAAAGGACCATGCCACCGATGAGCCAGTTTGTTCGTTAAGCCAGGTTTGACGCGTTCCATGTAAAAAAGCCATACTCTGCTCCCAATCTCAAAAAGAGACCTCGGTGGCCCTTCTACAGCATCTTTGACACCCGTTGAAGCTTCTGGTGAGTCTACCGAGCGTTCATTTTCACTTGGCTGAGGTACAGGCGGATTTCTCCAGTCGACGCAAAGCGTTATTGTGTTCCTTGGCTCATCGCTCCTTCTCAACCACCTGGTAATCCTTAGCCATAGTCAAGGCGATTTCGTGTTGTCGATAGACTTTACGACGCCACGCCACCGCGTCAGACTGCCTACCGAGTCCTCGTTTGAGCGATGAGGACATCGCCCGCAGCGTCGACTGCGCGTCCCAGCCGTGAACGAGGTAAAACGGCGTCTCCTTCCTTGTAGTGTCTTGGGAGGTATTAATAGCGAATACCAACCTCTCAGCAATCTCATCCCAATCTGCTGCAGAGGGTCCTCCGCGTGCACACGTACGGAAGTCATCACCGACTTCACCGAGTGTTCCTGTTGTCAATTGGCTTGCGGCCGATAACTTAAAGTCGCTCGCGATCTTGCCTGCATCATCTCAGTGAACGCTTGGAATACCTCGCTCATAAAGCGTGGGTCACGGTCATGTCTAATTAACGACGGTGCCCCGAACCTTCGGTACACATATTTTCTTCGAACACTTGAGCTACACTCAGCACAGATGTGTCCGACATAGCCTTGGCGATGACAAATCCCGTAAATGAGCACTGAAATAGCAGTAACGCCGTGTTACCCTTGCGAGTCTTCGGTAGCGGTATGACGAAGTCCATTGAGACGATCTGGAACGTCGGCGTACAAGCCAATCCAATAATAATCGGGCTTAACATGGTGGAACGTTCTGACCACACCTTGGTGTCCGCCTTCCAGCGAGTCATGACAGTTCTGCAAGACTTCTTGAATCACCGTTGTCGGTATTACTAGACGCAGCTTGGTCTCCTCTTGCCATACATGCTCGTACCGACGATTCAAACTCAAGTAGTGAAGTACACCGTGCTCCGACAAGACGAATCGGTCAGCATATTTCCAGGCATCTCGAGCATCCTTATAGTTCAGCTCTTCTGCTTGACCTTGCAGCACCTTCTTGATGTTCGACCACTTCTACAACAAACTACTATGATTCGCCTAATGTGAAAGACCCGCGACTATCGTCGGATCAGCAAGAACGTCTGATCGCTACGCTCAAGGACAACGAGTAGATATGATTGCAAGCGGTAACGCGTTACCACTGCCAGCGTACGGCGTGGTGTGCGACATTGACACGCAGGGACACGCACCCGTCAAACACCGTTCCAGACGTGTGTCGCTGAGATATCTTGGCAAACTGTACGAATTGCTGAGGGCTCTGCTGAGAGCAGGACTCATCGTTTTCTCAGACAGTCCATGGGCATCGCCAATCGTGGCGATGAAAAAGAACGGTCAAGACATCCGGCTCTAGCCCAAGGTGGACTTTTTGTCCCATGAGATTTCGCCGGAGGGTATTAAGGCTGACCCGAAGAAGCTTGCAGCCATCACCGAGGTTTCGTTTCCAACGAGTAAGCGCGGGATGCAGTCGTTCCTTGGGGCACTTAATTACTACAACCGCTTTATCCGAGACTTTGCAGCCTATGGTGCAGCGCTGTATCAGCTGAAGGAAGAAGATTGTGGAGCCGGTGGCGACCTTTCTATGGCACGTCGTGCTTTCGAAGCACTGCAAGCAAGAGTTGCACAGGCGCTCATCCTCAAACCCGTGTGTAGATACTCAACCCTTCTAAACCATAATATGACTGAGCGCAAATTCCATTTTTCATCAATCCAGTGCAGCGTCACTACGATGTAGCCTTTGTTTGCCGCGGAAGTCCACATATCGGTCGTAAGGGAAGTGCGACTTGAACGGATGTCACGGAAAATAAGGCAACGCAGAATTGCCTTCCGAGTGAGGCCTTTTTCCAGTTTCCATCGAACAATCACACGGCGTCGAACGGTTTGGCGGCATGGCAACTTGTAGGAGGGTTCTAGTATTACGCAGAACCCAATGAACTTGGGCTACTCGACGATTGCAAACGGTAGGCCATTTCTCTACTATCCAATCGATAAGAGCGACATCAGCGTCAGCCTTACTGAATTCACTAACTAAACGTTGCTTGATAATTCGCTCAAAGCCGTAGCACAATAGTTTAGTTTGCTTAGACTAAGACGTGTCGGTACTATCGCCGTACTCGTCCTTGTGGTAAACCAGTAGGTGCTATCGCATCGTAGTATGGGCCTTCGAGTTCCATATCTGCGATCGCTCCTCACGCTCGCAGCACTTGCACGAATATTTGCCATTGCCGAGATCATTGATAAAGGGCCAGATGTCCGAACGCTTACGCGGTCTCAACTCACTAGATGTTGCAGAGCTATCTATAGCGTGCTCCTCTTCAATATCCATGGTATATTGGCCTTCTTCTTCGTCAAAAGCGCCGTTGTTATCTCCGTTGCCCTCCATTCTTGTTCAGACCTGGAGGCAGATTCTACAATGCAAACTAGAAATACCCCCTCCTTCCCGGAAAGGGATTGCCTTTGAAGGGAACACCGTAGCCTACATCCGGATCCGGATAAGCACTGGATTGCGACTCGATCCGACTCGATCACAGTCGTTTTGACTCAAATCGACTCTCCGACGATCATCGTACATCCCATTTTTATAAATGGGGTAAATAAGAAATATGCAAGTATGGAAGTTCGGCTGCTAGTCGGATTCTAATCGGATTAGAGTCGGATTGGAGTCAACTCGATCGTTCGTGCGACAAATCGATTTGGTCTGGTGCAAATCCGATCTAGTCGGAATGGCCGATCGTATCGATTATATTTTTAACATATATTGTGAGTTCTAGTCAAAAATTTCCTAATGGGCCGATTGGCCGAGATTCGCTCCGCGGTTTAATATTTGTAGTATTCCCACTTTAAGTACGATTTCATGTGGCAAATTACAGCTGTTCCACAGAGTATAATCGCTGGAGCGGTTCTCTAATAACTTGGATTTTGTATGTGAGCGACTCCACCGACCGCAAATTTGGACGGAATTGACAATATATCTACTGTACTGCAATTAATATAACGAAATTAGTCGTGGACTCACGTACTACGGCTCTAGAACGCCAACTTGTACCGGGTATGTTAGTACTGGCAATCCGCTTCTGGTCCGGATAAGGTTGGTTAGTACTAAGTAAAGTTATCGGACAGTAGCACAAGGTATTCACATGGATGCTGAAAAGAAAACTCTTGAAGTATTTCAGCATCCTATTTATTAAGAAGTTCGGGGAATTCTGGTGAATACCGTACGCTCGAGTTCTTTCAGCAATATTTTTCATGTGTTCGCCCTAGTATTTTAATGTTAAAATAGGGTAAAGTGCATGGGCAAAATCGCCCGCCAAAAATGCTCAGTCCACCGGTATAGTTGGCCACGATCAAGAGCTGAAGCATTCGTCGTCGTGTTTCTTCATGAAGCAGACACTGTGGTGTCGGCAGCATCAAACTGCCAATCTGCAGATGTCGATCACCGAGATGACCTGACGAGCACCGAAAGACTTCGCAAGCCAGCCAAAGCTGTTGGCATGGAAGCCAACCAACTAACCACGAACTCTGGATTCTGCGTTGCTACAACCGCTATCGTTGGCGGGTGTGCTCTATAAGGATTGAGCACTTAGATGGGTCGCCGTGCGGAGGGCAAGCGGACCGATCAAAACCATTGCGTGTTGCTCATTTAACTCAGGCACAACGTCACACAGTGCCCGTAGCTGTGTCGAAGACTGCGGCGCTCACTGCCATATGAATCGCTGGAGGACGTTGCGTTAACAGGCAGGATAGACTGTACAGGCACAGCCATGAAATGTTCACATATGGGGCTCTCAACATTACATTGTACAGTTCATGAGGAATTAACTTACGCAAGTAGGTTACTGCCGAAACGAGAATGTTAGTTAACTTGTAAGTAGGTAATTGAGAACCATCTCAATTAGAATTTGATGCTTTTCTCGCAAATTTAGTTTGTTTTTGTTTGCATTCGATTCAGGTACAGCTGTACAGGCGTAGCCTTTATCGTGTTTTCTTCTTCATTTCAGCGCACTCATCCATGTAAAACTGTTGTCCAGATACCGACGGCCGCCAAACACTTCATGTATAGAAATCTAACCGGTTGGGGCCCCGGGGTCCCTTAGATGGATTGGGAACCATCAGTCAATGGTCAAAGTTTTATGACTTGCACTATCCTCCTCGTACTAAGTACGTGTACATTGCAACCATTTAAATCGGACTCCTGGTGCTCTTCTCGTTTCCTTCGTAAATTAACTGCACTAACGACGTTAAGCTAACGCCGTGTTATGCTGCTGGGCAGTTCTAAATGCTGTTAGGAAGGTTGCGCTGGCGGCAAAGCTGAGGCGACGACGACGCTGTGCCATGACTCTTTGCAAAAATTAAAAAGTAAGGAGACCACAGTAGTTGTACAACCGAGACCCCTTTCACAAGTTACCGAGCAAAACCTATTGAGTTTTCATAAACTTTAGACCCGGCTAATACTGAATAACTTAAAACACAAGCACTTTTTTTGCTGACAATCTTGTAGCACAGCAAATTGTATGCTTCTACTGCCGCTCAAAAGGGCCACGAAAAGAGATGACGACAGCTTACAAACTAATATACTCCAGATTGTTGGGACAGCGGCCAAGGCGAACACTAGCTGCTACAACATTCGGTCGCATAATAAAAACAACCATTATTATCGTCGGTCTACGACTGCTCGAAGTTGGATAAGGTAACCGACTAAGCACTGGCGGCACCCTCCGGAAATCCTCACACTGGGTACTTCGTACCGCACCCAATATTTAGAAGGAGTGGGCATGACATGATTATTCGTGTCTACATTATTTTATGCTCCAAAGTATGGATGGATACTTCGAAGTAACGACCGTTTTGAGTGCAGATTTTGTGCCGATCCTCCAATTCCAGTCTAAATTTTTTAACAGTCGCTGCCGTTATGAAGGAACACGAATGGGCGAATTCTCGAGATTTGGTCTTTATCGGCTTCTTTTAAAAAAGTTTAAGGGCATCTTTCCAAACCTACTTACCTACTACTAAGTACTTGCCTATGTTAATTCCTCCACTGTTCATTGTGTAAGTGTGAGAACTTCGCACTGGGAAGGCAGACACGTCTTGTACTTCAAGCGAGTCTGCGCCACGCCATGCGTGCGATGGGCTCGGTGTGGTGCCCACTCGACGGAATTTCTCGTTCAGCGCAGAGCTCAAGCTGTGGTAGTCATGCACACGGTAGAAGGATATTTACATCGACGTGGGCGACACTTGAAGAGCTGGCGGCGCCGCTACTTCATCTTCGAGGACGGCATGCTCCTGCACAAGAAGAATGACGACCCGACCATCAGGGTCCTGGACGAGGACCGCGTGTACGACATTCTCTACTGGAGCGGACGCCCACACGGTCTGTGTTTCAAACTCCGAGGCGACCGGCTGGTATACTTGACAGCGCGATCAGAGGAGGACGCAACACGATGGCATGGCACAATAGAGAGCTATCTCACGGAACAGCGCTGCATCGAGGACCTGCGTCGAGCAATGTGCAGGGGTCGCCTGGCTTCCATCCGAGAGAGCGTGAGTGAACTTGAACGAGCCGAATAAATATTTTATTGCAGCGGCGAAAATATCTTCTTTAACATGGAAAGCGTCTTCCTGGCGGTGGAATGATCAAAGCGACCTCGCTTCATACCTGATTGATGGGGCCGTCATTCGACATGCAACGACAACGGCAAAGCCACGCCAAAATCTCTATTCGAAAAGTCGTCAATTTGTTAGCCTGCCTTTGCCTGTGGACCAGCCTTGCCTCGTGCTCGTAGTGTATTTTAATTAAAATACTCAGTAAAAAATGAAAACGAGCTTACTGATGGACGTGGGCCATTGGTCAATCAGCTTCAACACCGGGTCAGGCGGCTCAACCCATTTGACGTGGGCCTAATTAATACCCACCCGCTGCTGGATTTTTCGCTTGATTTTCTGAGATAAAGCGCGGGCGGGTCGGGTGTAGGCAGACCCATCAAGCCCACGCTCCCGATTTGGAGCTCACATCAGAATCTCCTTCCCAGTGCTCAAGCCTCGTCGCTCTTTCCTGCTCTCGTCCCTGCAGCCATCGCCTCGTGAGTACTACTCAGTGAGTAAACAAGAGAGAACAGTTGTAGCGAGCAGTGGAGCGAGATAATAAAGAGACGCCTTTGTTGACACTTCTTAGACTGCAAGCCTCATGTCGCTCTTTGCGTCCTCGGTCAATTCTGCGCCCGCCGCCAACGAAGGCTTCACCTTTGGACCCTCGGCAAAATCCGGGTTCGGGGCGCCTGTTACCGATGTGTTTGGCCTAGGGTCTGCTAGCTCTGTCGGCTTCGGAATCACTTCCTCTGGCTCCAACGCTGTAGGTGAAATTGTGTGGAGTGACAGTGCGTCGGACCCTTTCGGTCGCGTCGAGAGCACGAATCACTGTTTCGCGCGCAACGGCAAGGTGCCAGCCGCGTCCAAGTGGACTCCGCCCAAGCCGCCAAGCCGCCCGTTGTTTCAGTCCCCACCCGGTTCTCACTCCAGTTCACGTGACACTGTGCCGCTGTTTGGTCCGCCGGCCCAGTCGACGACGCTGTTTGGAACCAGTGGATTGAACTCTGGTGGAAGCGAAGCGACAACTCGTGGCGGGGGATTTACGTTTGGGTATGTCGCCCCCACTACCAATACCGACACCGGCTTTGGCAGTGTTGGCACATTTTTTGGGAGAGGCAACACAACTTTGTTCGGCAGCACAGCCGGGTCCAACGTGGATCTTGGAGCTCGAACGGTGTTTGGCAGCCCTGGCAGCTCCTTGGAAGCCAGCAGAGTAGGTTCTAGCTTCGAAGGAAATTGCACTGTGTTTGGAGCTGGTAGTAGCGCTGCAAAGCCGCCTCTGATTCCGTCTGTGAACCCATTCACGACGTCGACGAAGCAGGTCGGGAACTCTTCCAGCAATCCGTTCGCACCAAAAAGCGCTTTGACGTCCAATGCGTTCACACGTACGACCCCACGTTCGACGGGAAATCCCTTTGCCATGAAGATGTCCGCAAACGCGTCCGTGAATCCTTTTGCTGTGAAAATACCCTCAGTGGAATCCGTATCCGTTCCAGACGCGGCCAAGAGCCTGTCCTCTGTGCCTGGTCGAACAGAATCGATGAAGTTCAAAAGCGGGCTACATCCAGCTTTTAATACTGGTTTTCAGCAGCAGCAGAATCAAACGTTGGCACCAACTCAATCTGCGTCAGTCGCAGGCTTCGACTGGACTAATTGGAAGAAGGGACGAGAGTCAAGTACCGGAAGTTTATTCACGATGCCGAGTTTTTCTATCAGTGACGCCAAGAGCAGCTCCTTGGGCGATTCCTCCTCCATGTCCTCTCCACCTGACGCTTTGGTTGCATCCCCCGACACTGATCCGTACGGGTCGGGGTCATTTGGTGCAGGGCTGGTAGAACAAACCATCAAGAAAGCGATCGCAAATCCACCATCGTCTGTCGAGCTCAAGGTGCTTGATGCGGGGAATTGCACGAAGCCTCGTCAGCAACCGTCTGCAAGATTCGCAGCTCGGCTTGGGTTGGCTAGGCAACCTCTGCAAACACTTCCGGTGAGATCAATGCAGCCGAGATTTCCGATTCGCAAACTGCATACCGTTCCATCGAGTTCTCGAGCAAAACTACCGCAAGCCGACGTGTTCCAGTTTTCTAGTTCGTTCTCGCGCCTGGCCATTTCGAAGAAACAGTTGCGGGTCCGCGTTGATCCGAGTGCGACGACGGAGAAGTCGAAGAAGTCGGAGCCAATTGACGAGATTACCGATACCCAAACTGCAGTTGCAAAGTCATCCGCTGAACACGACGGCGAAGACAACAGCGATTCTCCACCGCCTGTTTACCCCATACTACTCAACAAGGAATATTTCACGAAGCCGTCTGCAAGTGAGCTCCAACAACTTACCGAAGAAAAGCTATCTAGCGTGGAAAACTTCGTGATCGGTCGCCAACACTGTGGAAAAATCACCTTTGTCGATGCTGTGGACGTCCGTGGACTCCTGCTCGACGAACTCGTGACGTTTTCAATGGGAGAAGTCGTGGTTTACCCGGACGATAATGCCAAGCCAGCTATCGGCAGCGGTTTCAATAAGCCGGCGATCGTAGAACTTGACGGCATTTCCGCTGAGGAAAACGAGCCGCGAGAGGACTTTTTGAAGCGTCTTGAAAGCCACACGCAGGCGATGGGTGCTACCTTCGTTGGGTACGACGACTCGAACACCAGAGATGGTGGTGTTTGGAGCTTCCGCGTGGAACACTTCTAATACAGAGTAAGTATACATGGTTAGTAGCAGTAGGTTAGTCAAAAAGGCACGAAATAGCACAGTAATAAAAGTAATAGCGTTTGACGTGTTCGTTTTTCAGCTCTTCATTCAAATACACAGACGCAATTCCCAACCTGCCGTCAACTTGGTCTCGAAATTCTTCTTGGTTGTAGCGCACAGAACTAAGCCCGCCAATTGATAAAAGTCGAACATAGGTGCATCAGCTGACTCGTCCGGTACGACTCCACGAAGCTCGTCTCACGTCCAGTGACTAGATGCGCGAGTCCGCCAAGAAATTCTGGCTCCAGTTCCAGAGGCGTCGAGATTGAAGACGCATCGTCCGTCAACTCGCGCTCCTGCGTGTACGACAGGAGCGACCGCAGCTGCACCGCCTGTGTGGCCAAGGAAACGATCATCGACGACACGCATGTTTGCGCCAAAAGCGCATTCTTTTCTGACTCCTTTGCCGAAGCGTCTCGAGCGCTAGAAAACTGCTGCGAAAGTAGCATCACTCGCTGAAGAAACTGATCCTCGTGGCCAGCTTCCAGTCCTTTTTGCTGCTCCAGACGGAGATATTCGAGCAGCAAACCACCTCCAATTGTATCCACCTTTTCACAGCTCTTCCACTGAGGGATGTACACCGCCATTGGCTCCAGCTCCAACAGCAACTGCATCAGGACGTCCTTTTCGTTAGCAAATAGACAGCGCATCGCCACGTGCGAAATCAGACACGCATGAGCTTCTTCGAAGTGATGGGCAGCCATCCAGTGCGCAATTTCCTCGTGGCGCTCCTGCTTTGCAACTGCCCGTACCGCCAACGATTCACTAATCCATTCCGAGGGGAGGCTCAAGCGCTCACAAAGCTGTTCCCGCTTGGATTCGTCCGATGCCAACACATCTGCGTTACGGAAGAGCAGCTCACGGCAGGTGTTCTCGCGCTCGATAACGTCTGAAATGTTCAGCGCAACATAAACCGCATCTTCCCACAGACCAGCGCCTTCTAGTTGCCGGATGAAATTCTGATGGATGTGTGATTCCCACTCGCGGTCAAGCTTGTAGCCGATAGCTCGTAGAACGCTGTGCAGATGCCACGACAACTCGTAGTCCAGATGGTGCGAGTCTTGGCTCATGAAGCCGCTAGGAGACAACACTTTGCAGAGCGAGGCCGCATCTTCAATGTAGAGCTTCATGAGCTCCATCAGGACGTCATCTTTGTCCGTACCAGCAGTTGCAAACTTTGACAACGAGCCCGAAGCCTGCTGCTTTCTGACTGCGTACTCGTAAACTGCCATGGCAGACTTAAGAGGCGTCGCAGGGCCACGCTTGTACCACATAAACAGCGCAAGACAAGCGATCCACGACATGCTGGAACCTTTCTGAGCAGTCAAGACTTCGACGCTACCAGCCAAGACACTGTATATAAGAACCAGAGTTTTGTCCATAAAGTCCAGCGATCCATTCTCACTCCATTGAGCCATTTGAGTTTCCATCAGGCTGCGAAAATCATTTCCCTCGTAAGATGCTGTTTGTGCGATCAGCGTTGCCAGACGAAAGTCTCCACATTCTAAAGCCATCTCAGACGCTTCCACAATTCGGTGTTGGCATAAAAGTCGCAGCACGTTTTCCAGACTGGGGTTGCCGTCAAAAGTAGCAGCGTTTTCTGTATCTTTCAATGCAGTCTCGAACCACTGCGAGATGGCCTCACGACGGAGATCGAGAGTCTGAAAAGTGTCCAGAGTTTCCATTTCATTGGGGTCGTCCCGCGACGCGAGAGGATAGAAGGTAGAATCTGGTCGGCCACCCATATTGGCGCCATGTTCTTGGCCCCACAAAGCCTGAATTAGCTTCCAGAGAAGCAAAGTGCGCGTCTCACTCGGTCTCTTTTGAGCTCGGTCTTCAGCGTGGTCGACATACTTGTGCAAGCAGCTCATCAGCTGATCGAGAACGGGAAGCACATACTGAGCGGGAACCTCGGATCCATCTCTGTCAATAAAATCGTTGGGGTTCCGTCCCTGCGAAGTGTACTCGTAGTGCAGCTTCAGTCCATCGTGCAGATCCGACTTGCGCGTATCCGAGAGGCGAAGGGGAAACTCGATGCAAACGCGACGGCCTTTGTTTTCCACATCCGAGTATTTCTCCGAGCGCGAAGTGACCTTTCCGAGGTTCACCAGCACCCCGTTTGGGCCCCATGAGCAGCGAAACGAGCGGGCCATAAACATGCCGCCGTCGACATGGTTGCGCACGACTTTTGCTTGTCCCAGGTTTGACGCTTGGAGCATCATCTGGTACGTAGTAGATTTACCTCCAGACTGCAGATGGTCAGCATTGCTTACACCGAGCGGTTTTAAAGAGTATGGGATCACAGGGAACACCTCACTGGTAGGGCGCTGGACTTTCTTCGTCGCCTTCACCTCTTCCTCGGTGCTAAAGTCCATCTTATGCTCTGCTTCAGGCCCAACACTTTCCGAGTCGTCAGACATTCCAACCCACTTGTCGCTGACAGTAGCAAGGACCTGGCGTTCTCCAAACGAAGCGACAGCACTGGTGTTGTTCATTTCCCCAGCATAGATACCGGACTGGCGAAAAAGCGCACTGCGGACAGCCGAAAAGGTCATCTTTCCCCGACTAACGACGGGCCCACGAGTCATTTCAGGCTTTCGAGGTAACTGGTCCACGTGCAGCAGCTTCTTGCTGTTCTTGTCTCCGTGGCCATCCATATCGACATCTTCATCGTCGTCATCATCATCGAAGCCATAGCGACTGAAGTGCTCGACGCGGAACCGCCAAATACCCTTCTCGATGGAATAATCGAGGAAGGTAGCACCGATATCTTGAGTACGCTGCTTCACGCGCTCCTTATATTTCTCGGGAGACGTCGACTTGCGCGGCGGCGGGAAGATGCCCAAAAGCTCAACAATAGCAGGCTTGTTGAGACCCTTGCCTAGGGGGTGTTTCTTCTCATCGTCTCTGTAGACGATCACCTCTTTCTTCTCAAAGTAAACAAGCTCGTCAAGGTCGAGATCACGCACATCTGTCTTACCGATCCACTCGACGGCACCTAAACCGCGGCAGCCAACAGTGAACTTCTCCACTTGGGACAACTCGTGATCAGTCATAGTCTGCAGCCGTTCGTACGACGGAATGGTGTAGTAGTCCTTGTTCTTCAATGTAGGGCACGAAGACGAGACTGGAGAAGCACGGCTAGTGCCATTCGCCTCGGACTTCTTGAACACATCATCGTCGTCGCGACTGGCCGAGGCCAAATACTCGTCATACGTCATGAACCGCTTCGGTGGGACCGCCGCGTCAGCAGACTGAGCGTCAGGCTTCTTGGACAGAGAAGAAATCGAGGCACGCTGGTCTTCACGGTTCTTGTCTTCTGTACGATCTTCAACCACAACAACATCGATCGAGTCCCCTTCCTTCAGCTGCAGATCTTCAATCGCGCTCGTGTCGTGCACAATTTTTCCCTTCAAAATCAACTCAATGTCGACGATTGAGAATGCCGTCGACGTACTGCTCTCACGCAGCAACTGCCTCACTTCGGTCCTTGCTTGTTTCACCGTTTGGTTCGGATACATACGCAGCGAGAAAGATTTCTTGTTAATCTGATTGCAGAAGCTGACGCTGTACTTGCCATCGTCACCAGGCTTCAACAACCGAGAGCGACCACTTCCAATTTCGTAAACGTCAACACGGTCATTATCACTGATCGGCACAACCGACACACGTGAGCTTGATCCGCTGCCCCGGGTAGAATTTTGCTCGTTCTTGTCGATCACCAGCTTCTTCCTCACCGAGTTGCGGAACAGAGATGATGTGAACTTGAATTCATCTTCCTTGGCACCGTTGTCACCATTAGACTCCGATCCAGATCGGGTGCCGCCAGAAAGGGCAGAAGGGAGAGTCGGAGACGTGAATGTTGAGAATCGGCTCTTGGAACCCTTGAAAGAGCCACGGATAAATGAAACTGGGATCGCGTGGCGGTTGCTAACAGTTTGGCGTCGGGTAACTAGAGGTGGATCCAACGGACCTCTAGGGAGGCCAACGTCGTCCGCGAAGGTAGTCAGACGAGAAGACGCACTTGAACCCGTCTTAATCGACTGAAGATCCAGGGCGGCCTTCACGTTCTGCTCTACAAGCCCAGCACCAAAAGATCCAGCGCCGTACGGGTTGACATCAGGCGCTGCAACCAAGTTCTGTGGTTGCGCGGCAGCCGTCTGGGCTGGCTGTTGTGCCCGTCCGAACAAACTACCTGTAGTCCCAAATCCTCCGGGTTGAGCAGTCGGGGTCGCAGTACTTCCGAACCCACCAAACCCACCCGTGCTAGTGCTTCCAAAACCACCGCCGCCAAATCCGAATCCAGTCGTTCCAGTGTTTGGGGCCGTGTTAGTTCCTCCAAAAAGAGACGAACCTCCAGTACCCGCAGTATTGCCGAAAAGTCCTCCAGTGGTTGAACTGCCTGCTGTCGATCCAAAGAGGCTGGTCGATGCAGGCTTAGCCGCTCCAAACAAGCTGGTCGTTGCACCAGGTGTGGCAGACGGCGTGCTTCCGAAGCCGAACCCGCCAGTTGAGCCAGTCGCTCCGCCGGTAGACCCGAATAGTGAAGTAGTGCCTGCTGCAGGCTGTGCAGGGGTGGCTCCAAAAGCACTGGGCGCCGCAGTAGCTCCAAACGCACCACCTGTGGTACTTCCGAACGCGCTAGTACCGCCAGTGGAACCGAAGCCGAAACCTCCAGTTGCTGCGGGCTTCGGGGCGGTCGCGCCAAACGAGAAACCGGTTGAAGCTGGCGCTGGTGTACTAGCTCCACCAAAAAGCGAGGTCGCCGCGCCTGCCTGTGGTTGCGTAGCTCCAAAACCAAATCCACCACTAGCAGGTGCGGCTGCAGGTGCCGCCGTGGCTCCAAACCCTCCAAAGCCCGTGGACGCTGCCGGCTTGCCAAATGCGGCGGCACCAAAGCCTGAAGAAGCCGCTGGGGCGGTAGTTCCAAAGCCTCCAAAGCCGCCAGTCTGTGGCTGTGCTGCTGGTGCTGCGCCGAAACTACTGCCAAAGCCACCAGTCGTTGATCCAAAACCACCGCCGGTAGCAGGCGCTCCAAAAGCTGATGTTGCACCGGGTGCAGCTCCAAATGCGCTGCTAGTAGCTGGCGCACCGAACGCACCTGTCGCAGGGCGGGCAGCTGTACTGCCAAACAGACCGCCGCTTGTAGTGGGGGCTGCAGGCTGCGATCCAAATCCACCAAATCCACCAGTTGTCGTGGATGTCCTAGTAGAGCCAAAAGCAGAGGATCCAAAGCCTCCAGTAGTAGATGGAGCACCAAATGCCGATGGTTGGCTGGTTCCGAAGCCTCCGGTCGAGCCAAAAGCAGAGCTCGTGGCTGGTTGCGCGCCGAAGCCCCCAAACGCTCCTGTCCCTCCTGTCGTTGCACCTGGTGCCGGAGCGTTTTGCGTAGCAGCCGCTTGTGCTGCTGCCGGGTTCGTACGCTTTAGGTAATCCTCGTAACGAAGCTCCTCCGTCGATTTGTGCGAGTACGCCTGCATGCGCGAGATCGACATGTAGTTGGCTGAGCCACCTGTTCCAGATGGCTCCATCTCTCGCGTAGGCTGGTAGGGCGGTTGGCCCGTTCCGACCTGCACCTGTCCGCCCGCAGCACCTGCCGCTGGTTGAGAGCCAAAGCCTCCGAAAGCAGAAGTGCCAGTCGCCTGGGAGCCAAATCCTCCCGTTGTGGCCGTAGATGTCGCTCCAAACGGACTCTTGGCTGCCGATGCGCCGAATCCGCCCGTCGTGCTGCCGAACATGCCGCCGCTTGCAGGCGTGGGCGTCCCGAAGCCTCCTGTTGTGGCTCCTCCGCCAAAAGTACTGGTCGTTCCTGCGCCGCCGCCGAACGCGCTCGTAGATCCAAATGGACTAGGGCTTGCAGCCGGCTTGGCGCCGAACGGAGTGCTGGCTCCGAACGCCGACGTGCCCGAAGATCCAAAGCCGCCTGTGGTCGCACCTCCTCCGAACGTCGACGCAGTTCCAAATCCCGAGGTCGTCGCCGGGTTGGCCGCCGCACCGAAGCCCGTGGAGGGTGCCGCTGGGGCTCCAAAGCCGCCGAAGCCTGTCGTGGTCGTCTGTTGCGCGCCAAAGCCGCCTCCTGTAGCCGGTGCTGCCACTCCAAAGCCGCCGAACGCGGGTTTAGCCGCTCCTGCGCCGAACGCCGACGTGCTTGAGCCGAATCCGCCGGTCGTCGCGCCTCCGCCAAATGGAGAAGATGCTGCAGAGCTGCCAAATCCACCGCTGGTGCCGCCAGAGCCGAAGCCCCCGAAGCCGCCGCTCGCGGGTGCGCTGGTGTTGCCGAACCCGCCAAACGACATGCAGAATGAAGGTCCTTGCCTTGCTGCCGCTTACGAACTGACAGAGTGGGGCAGGTCACGCTCTATTCGTGGGTCCAAGCGAGTGCAGAGTGAATGCGCGCGCTTCCTCGACCTGCCGATTGTTTTTCTGTTGGTGGCCGCCCCACAGTATCGAGGTAAGTACGAAATGTGTGGTGCACACCTCATGTTAAGGTAAGTGCACTTCAAGTGACAACAATGGGCAGGAGCGCACTATGAGCAACTTGGTATAATAGCAGAACAATCCTACACCCTACCGGAAGTCGATCAACACGAGGTGCATCTTCTTGAGGTCACGCCGGATCACAACTTTGCCTGGCACGTGCTGCGAGAACTTGACGTCGTCAAAATTGCTCGGTACTTTCAAGACGATGCACTTGACGCTTCCTTGCAACCGCGAGCAGATCTCGTGCAGCGGCAATCCTCCGAGAAAAAGATCCACCTTGTCAAGGTCCTTGTATTCGGGTCCTCCCCATGGTGGATCCAGGAATACGACGTCCTGCTTCAGTTCCAGCATCACGTCCAGGTAGTTCGCGTAGATGCACTTCGCGTTCGTTTTCTGAAGGACCTGCAGGTTATGCCGCAGCATCTGTACGCGCGTCGAGTCGTTCTCGACGGCATTTACATGCGTGAAGAAATCGCAAAAAGACAGCACATTGCCTCCAACGCACGCGGTGCCGTCCGTCACGACCAATGGGTACTTTTTGCGCTCTTCGGTCGTCGAGGTACCATCGTCGTGATCCTCGTTGCCGCTCTCCGATGTGGTGTCGTCTTTGGGCGGAACAAATAGATTCAAAACGAACTGGGAGATCTTGGTGGCCATCTCAAAGTCCGTCACACTAAACTCCGCGACCTCGTCTACTTGCAACTGGTTCCGGAGATCGTAGTCCAAGTTGCGGAAGAAAAAATCTCGTTTATCGCCGCATTTCCTTGGTCGAGGCGACCCGTGAGAGTCCGATCCAGAGCGCGGGGACCGGGGTGAGTCTAATCTCGAGGAACACCGTCGGTTTGCGCGGTTGCCTTGATGTACATGTCCGCGTGGACTTGACTCTGCGCTCTCGCTGTGATAATGTGTTTTTACGCCGCTATGATGTGCAGTCATGCACGACGTACTCTTCGTTTTCCTCATGGTGTAATCTGTTGAAAGGATTGCACCTGTCTGTTTAAGGCTCTGCGAATTCCCGCGCGCTTGTCTTCCGTTATGTAGTGTAACCGCGTCGTTCACGTGTAGTTTGTCCGCGAGCCTCTGCAAGCTGCTGCGTCGTGCAAACATCACTTCTCCTAGCAAAGACGGGTGCGGAACTCCATTCACCGTCTCAAGTTTTGCCTCCACTCGCTGTGACGGAGTTTTCTGCCGTCTCTTCAGTTGTTGCCTCCTCTTTCTCCTCATTACGTCAGCAGTTTCCATTTCATCTTGGCTCAAGGAGCGCCCGGCGCTCACTGCAGCAGACACCGATCGTCCATCGAGAGAATGGCTAAATCCAAGAGCAGGAGGGCCCGGCGGCAGCGGCAGGAAGATGGCGGTGGTCGTACGCACGGTCCGCCGATCGTTGCGCGCTCGGCGGCCATGGGACACCACGGTCTTCCACTCGCCGTCCTCCACAATCACGTGGTCGTTGGGTTTCGGGCCCTTGGCTAGCTCGGCTTCACGTTTTTTCTTTTCCTCCTGCATCTGCTGCATCTGTCGGGCGCGTTGCAGCTGCCGCTCCCTGTGCAGCCGCTTGGCTTCCACCTCAGCCTGGTGCTTGGACGCGAAACCACTTGCCGGCCGCCAGGAACGCTCGTTGTCCAAGCTGCTGCTTCGCTGTCGTCCGCTAAACCCCAGGTTCGTCGCTGGTGCCACTCCTGCTGCCGCCGCCATCGGCCGAGACGACGCGTGCGGCGGAGGCTCGTCTGGGTCCTGCACTTCCATCAACCAGCTGAGATTTGAAACGGCGGACCTCCTCAACCTAGCTTGAATAAGAGCTCGAGGGCTCACTTGGGATTTCTAAGTCCTTGTTTTGACCAGTCACGATCGGTCTCACCTCCTGCTTTTAACCAATCGCTGCTTGTTGTAAACTGGATTGGCGGCCATGAAACTTGTGCGTGGATACAGTCACCGATAACGGCAACACCAATTTGGGCATGGAGGAGAGCGTGAATCCATGATCTCGTAGATTGGAAATTGGACTGTCGGTACTGAATACGAATTCCGTCATACTTTGTATGTAGGACAGTAACTCATACACTGTTAACCCTTTCACGATCACGATACCAGGGCGCATTTTACGTGTAAAATAGTAGTACTACTCCCAGGAGCATTGTATTCTATCGCTGGGCAGGGCTGGTACGCAGTTTATTTGCAAGGCGAACACACTACTCGTGGACCGATTCAATTGCATGCTATGGTCGGTCGGAGAAATGCTGGGCATAAACCAAAATGTCTGTAAGCTTATCTAAGAGTTCGCTGCGTTATCAACTTCGCCGAGTAGGAAAGTTTAATGTCGACTCGAAACAAAACTGAGAATTCGCCATCAAAGAGTGTTATCAACTTCGCCGACTCCATGAGTAGGGAAGTTGGGTTCGACTCGAAACCAACTCGTGTGAGCCAAGGTTTTAGCTATCCAGGGATCCCTGTATTCTTCGACTAAATAATGAGTGGGAGCTCCGATACCCTTCTCATTCTAACCTATATTACAAAAAAATGAATGGCATTTCTCTTCAGTTTCATTCGTCGACGACTTTATCCTTTTACACTGTACAAGTACTCTCAACGGTTAGTTTACAAATCGGACATCGTTTTGGGTGCAGGAGATCACTTCATCAGATCAATATGATAGATAGTCAACGTGGACGGATGGTTGAAATGCAGTAGATGAGGGCTGCGCAAGGCTCGCCGCCGTTGTATTGCTGGTGCCTGGGAGAATACTGCGGCGCAGTCTTCTTGTTGTCTGCGGTGGAGCTTGTCTGCTTACATGTACCATTCGAAGGTCTCCAATGACATTTAGGGTTGCACTTTCGTAAAGCCTTGCTTTATGATGTTGGAAATACGAACATGAGGTACAAATAGATTTCGTGCAGAAGGGTCTGCGACGGTCACTGCCTTAAACCGAGACTTGAACTTTAAAAATCGAGACATTAGAACTTCACTTCGACACTATTTATGACAGGTAAATGTGATATAACAGTATTAAGAAAAACCCAATTTAATGATATTCCTAGACGTTCCAACTCTATTCCGCAGGGTATCTACTGAAGAAGGTAAATGGGCGCCATGTTTATCACCGACGTGCTCTACCTGCCGGTCATTTCGCTTTTAGCCGCATGCTGCGAAGAGCGACAGTAATAGCGCCGACTTGAGATCGACCTGTGGTAAATACAGGGAGGTGGGTCTCGGACCGCACTTTAAATACACTTCAGATCAAACAGAGACCCTCCTGGTATCACTCGCACAGGACACAGGCACAGACACAGGCACAGACACAGACACAGCAGGTCACCATGGTGGGCGTGGCGATGAACTTTTACGACGACCAAGGGCGCCAGGACCTGACGCCCACGGAGGGAAACCGCACGTATGCCATCATCGTGTGTATATTCGCGTCACTTGGTGGTATCTTCTTCGGGTATGACCAAGGCGTGACTGGTGGTGTGCTAGTCATGGAGTCGTTTCTGAACGACTTCTGCGTGGGCTGGCACGGGCAAACGATGACAGACTGCACGCGAGCCACCGCGGAGCTGCCGCAGCGCTGGGTAGACTATACGTTGTGGTACAATATGACATATAATATTGGCTGCATGGTCGGTGCCATCGTCGGCGGGTGGATAGCAGACAAGTTCGGCCGCCGCCTCACCATATTTCAGGCCGGCTCGCTCTTCTGTCTCGGCACGTCGTGGCTCGCCTTCTGTCCAAGGCAGGCGCACGGCTCGCTTCTCATCGCACGATTTATTCAAGGTATGGGCGTCGGCAACTCTTCGTTTTCTCTGCCGCTTTTCGGAGCGGAAATGGCTCCCAAGGAGCTCCGTGGCTTCCTCTCGGGCTTTATGCAGATGACAGTCGTCACAGGACTTCTATCTGCTAATATTGTCAACCAGATCATCGAGAACCACGAGCGCGGCTGGAGAATCACTAATGGGGTGGCCATGGCAGCGCCAATCGTCGTCATGCTCGGTATTTTTTTCGTACCAGAGAGTCCTCGATGGACATATCTGCACAAGGGCAAGGATGCAGCTTCCGCTGTACTGAAGCAACTGAGACAGACGCGGAAAATTGGGCGGGAGCTACGGGCCATCGGCGCGCAGATTGCAAGAGAAGGACAGCCAGGGGGATATAAGGAGTTGATGGAGCCCTCGGTGCTCAAACGCGTGATCATCGCCATGCTGCTTCAGGTGCTGCAGCAGGCCACAGGTATCAACCCCGTCTTCACGTACGGCGGTCTTATTTTTAAGGATGTCGTTGGTGACGGTATTTTGTCGGTGCTGATCCTGTCCATCGTGAACTTCGTCAGCACCATCCCAGCCATGCGGTGGGTGGACACGTACGGTCGTCGGCAGTTGCTGTTGATCGGTGCTGTGGGTATGGTGGTCGGACACTTAGTTTCTGCAATTCTGTTCACGCTCGGCTGTGATGGCAACACTGAGAGTGCAGGCTGTACCAATACTGCAGGATACGCTATCATCGTAGCCACCTCGTTCTTCGTCTTCAATTTCGCCATCTCGTGGGGGCCTGTGTGCTGGATCTACCCGGCCGAGATCTTCCCGCTCAATGTGCGATCTATAGCTGTTTCGCTCTCCACGATGGCCAACTGGCTCATGGGCGTCGTTATGACTTGGGTGGTCAAGCTTTTCCCGTCTCTGAACATCAACGGCGTGTTCTTTTTGTTCGCGGGCACTTGTGTAGTTAGCGGCGTGTTCGTGTACTACATGTGTCCGGAGACCACCGGCATCCTCTTGGAAGATATCGAGTCCCTGTTCGACGGCAGCGCGCGTCACAAGAACTCGCCGAAGGAAGTGCAGGAGACGCCGTTCCAGTCCATGCAGAGCTACCGCGCACCGGTATGAGCTAGTTTGTCATTATTATCTATGCTGGCGGTGCTGTTGGATCATTCCGCCCCATGTAAGCTTTCAGTGTACACGTACATGTAAATACAAGAAACGTAGTAACAGCTTTCGGTGCTCTATTGTAGCATTGGTTTTAAGGTCTATTAGCTCAAAATATATGCCAGCGCCATGGGTCGCGGCGGTGAGCGCGATGGAGCGTACTGTTGCTCGTCCACCGCACGGATTGCTGCTGCTAGTAGTGCTGGGGAGCGTTCATAGTAATTGGTGCTGCTTATTCTAAATCTGGAGGTGGTCTCCTCGGTCACTCCACCGGAAAAATCCGGACTGAGCAGTGCTTGGACGCACTGAAAGCTGGGTATCACGGCCAGCAGCCCGCCTACAGCATCCACGTCGACGCTAACAAACACTAGTTCACTGGCATCAAACGGGGCCGCAGTGTGGAAGCGATAAGTGCAATCGTACACAACTTCGCTACTCAGAAGTCGAGCAGCGAGGTGCTTGTTATGCTGGATGACGGGGAAGAGCTCTTCGAGGTCTGTCGGCTGGTACTGGACGTACAGACGGCCGTGAGCTACGACGATTCTGCTGTCACTGTCACCTTGAATCTCGATCGAGTCCAGCTTGAACACCGGTGGGGTTAAGCTGCTCTGATGCCGCGCGATGAAGCTCTCGGATTGCGACGGATAGAGTTGCAGACGCTCCAAGGTGTGTTCTGCTGATCGTATCTCGTCCGAGTCCATGTCCACGAGACTAGCAGTAGGTGATTCTGCTCCTCGATCAATTGACACCCAACGCTCGTGCAGTTGAATCAAACCTTCGTACACGACTTGGATAGCTGCTCGCACTTCATTGATGCCTACGCACGGGTATTGGTGGGGCAGGATCCGGCGCAGCTCTAGTAATCGCTGCAACTCATTCACCTCGCTTTGAAGACGCTGCACGTCTCGATCCAGCTGGTCTTCGTACTCGCGGTACTTCTGGCGGTAGAACTTGCCGCGCTCACTGTTGTTCATGCGTGGCAGCTTGGACTTGGAAATGACGCGCATTCTGCGACCCCGTCCTCGAACACCGCGCATGAGCACCGCCATGTCCTCTGGTCGTGGCGGACTGGATGGGTTGGCCGACCCCCCTGCATTTAGGAACGATGCCATCGAGATTCCTCTCAAGGAAATTGGGAAATGAAGCAACGGATGGGACTGCCATTCCCCAAATGCGACGGAGCACTGCCCGTTAACTATTTATTCCTGAAGGCAAGCAGGAATTCCTCCTCCTAATTCCTATGGGACGAGAGGTGAGGACGCACAACTTGACGCCGGAAACCGCCAACGGCGATCTTTCTAAAATAGACTTACCATATTGTAGTAAATGTATTCGTTTCGTGCGCGTTGCTTTGTGGCCAAAGCGTATGACGCATAGGACTCGCAATTCGACCTAACATACTGATTGTGAAGGGCTTTTATGCATGGTGGCAGAATAACACTTGCATATTGCTGCTTTCAGGGTCAGTGCTGCGCTAAGGATCGTATCTGCTCATTCTTTTCAATATAAGAATACTTGTATTAATACCAACTGTGCTTCAAAGTTCGTGATCCGCACGGCACTGCGACCGAACCGTTTCGTTGAAAAAGCATGAGTAGACTCATGCTTTTTGACTCATGAGTCTTCTCGTCCGCCCACGAATACTTGATCATGTAACCGTTTCACGGTGATAACTCGTCTGAGGCTTTTTTTTAAGGCCCTTAGGCCTAAGGTCCGACGTAGCAGACTGTCCGCGACTGCGTCAGCACTGCTGTGTGGAGAAGCGTGGCGAGTCGCCACGGTTTTCAACGACCAACGGATACTGTCACGTATCCTTAGAAACGGTCGAACGAATCCTTTGTACACGCACGTTTCGATACATGCAATACAGGAGCCAGCTTTTGTATCCGAGACACAAGGTGATCGCGATTCCTGCTGATACCGGTATGTGAAATAGCGCCGTTGCTTCGATGGCTGCCTACAGTATGGTACTGTCGTTTATTGCACCGGTATGTGGTCTACCGTCACGTACATCTAAGCTTCGACTTATCCCCGCATTGCTATTTAAGGCACATGCGGTGCCAGCATTGGAAAACCGATCGCTACGAACAGTTCGTGCTTTTCCTATTGAAAATTTCCGTTGGTTTCACCGAAATATCAAGATCTCACCGGAAAGGTGCAAGCTGGTCCCGCGCTGAGTGCTATAGCGAGCACAACGAGCATGTTTGTGGTCTGATAGACGGTGCATTGCCTTTTGGTCGTTGGGGAGTCTTGTGGAGTCCAGCCGCCGTCGCGTATCACTCAAGCGTTGTACTTCGAAGTAGTTGAACAGTGTATGCGAGACTGATGAAACCCGCTTTGGCCATTCTCTTCGTTGTGGAGTTAAAATAGAGTCGAGTTTATCGGTAAACATTCCTCAACAGAAACTCTACAAGTGTGACCCCTTCAACAAGGAGTGATGGTCATTTCGTCACAATTACCGGTAAAACTGCAACTTTCACAAGGTCGGAGCAGGCACTCATTAGAGGCAGTGCCTCTCAGGCACTAATGCGGCCCGGCACCTTATGTTACATCGCAAAGTTGTGAGTCGCAATAGGTCGCTTGATCGCTTGGAGCGATTCGCTCCACACTCCAACGAGACCTTTGCTTTGCTCTTATTGAGACTCGCGGGTATAAACCATTTTTTTTCGTGAACGTGTTGCACCCCACGACGAGGAGAGTTTCCGCACGGTGCTCTCGCCTCGCTCGCGTCGACGCTACGACCAGCGCAGCGCGCGACTTGCCATGCAACTTTGCTCGACGAGCAGACACCTTTTCACTTGGTCGCAGCGCAGTCAGGGATCGGGGTATCCGTGTATTCATGCACTCGAGTACATTTTCTGCCAGTCGACTTGCCACCGCAATCGAAGGGTACGTCGCCGGTAATAAGTCCGTTTTGTTGTTCACTCGTGCGTCTCTTTTGTGGATTCCGCGTCTGTACCCTTTCATGCTTTTCTGTACATTTCGTTTAATGCGGAGCTTCCAGCGAAAAAGGAGTCAGTCAAAGTGTTTTTCGGAAAAATAGACGAACGAAATCCTAAAAATCGACATTTCAATCATACACACAGTTTTGGCAACCCCCGTCGTGTACCGCAGTCATACGACACGGCGCTCGCTCTGCCGGAAGAGAGCGAGGGAGTCAGAGTCTTAGACCTCCTGCAGCTCAGCCTCACTGCGCGCCTCCCTTCGCTGATACACACCCCAGCTCCAGGTACAGGCACCGAGTGTTCGACCATGGCGCAGCGCGGGGACAAGGGCGCCAAGGGCGCCAAGGGCGAAAAGAGCGGCTTCTTCCGCAAAATGTACTCGTCCATCGGCAGCTCGTCACGGCAGCTGGCATCAAACCGCCACGAGAAGGCGCAACGCAGCGACAGCACGAGCAGCGGGACCAGCAGTGGGTACAACCAGAACAGCCCTAGCGACGCCGCCACTACGGGAAGCGGCCACAGTGGAGGCGGCGGCAGTCTGCAGAACTTCGTCAAGCATCACAGTTTCAACGGCCACATGCCATTCTCGCGCGATGACCCACGCGCTACCGCTAGTGACCCGCACCAGAGTCTTCTATCCAAACGCCCGAGCCTCATCGTGCCCTTCTCCAACCAGCAGCAGCTGAGCAACGGCGCAGCCGCTAGCCAAGCCGAAGGGGTACAGAGCTATCTGGACGACTTCCAAGCGCCCATCTCCAAGTCGGGCGTGCTTATCAAACAGGCCAATCACTTCAAGACATGGAAAAAGCGCCTCATGGTGCTTAAAGGACACTCGCTCTTTTACTACGTGTCCGGCACGGTAGGACTGCGCGTGACTGAAGCAACAAAGGGGGAGAATATGTGTCGATACTGACTTTTATTATATTTGATATATATACAGTCGGGTGAGGATTCCTATCCGCGTGGCGTCATTCCACTTCAGGGAGTGCGAATCACGCCAATTGACTCGGCTCGTTTCAAGCGGCAGAATTGCTTCGAGATCTGCCATCCAGTGCGTTTCAAGCTGAATTTAACGTGGATTTCTATGATTCTGGATTGTTGACAACATCCTTTCTGCTTGATGTGTGCAGGGATACCGTCCTATTTACTTGATGGCGAAGAGTGAGGCGGATCTGAGCGTCTGGATGAGCAGCTTGACGTCAGCTGCGATGCCCACGACGGCAGACCGCAAAATGTTGCTAGTGACTGAGCCACTGGAAACGCTGTTTAATACGCCGGCGCTGGAGGATGCCGTGCCGTACAAACGCACCTTTTACTTCCGTCAGAAGGTGGCGTTCTGTATGCCCCGAAAAGAGGATTCAGGGTACACAGCAGCGGAGCTCTTCGATTTGAACGAGAAGAGATTGACGACGCTGTGCGACCTGAACAGCTACTGCGACTCCTTCCCGATGATCCTGGACGATCCGCAGCTTTTCGTCGAACTGCTGCATGTCGTGGGATGCTACATTTTCCGGCCATTCCCTCGACTACAGTCAACGTCGCCTGGCAATATCTACGTGGAAGAGCCGAGCCCTGAAGAAGTGAGTATGCTAGAAAACCCGATGGACAAATACTCGGAGTACACGACGGAGGAGCAGCAGTGGGGGCTGCTTTCAGCTTGTTACGACCTGCTGCTCAAGGCCATCGAGCATATTGACAAATTAGAGAAGCACGTGCGCAAGGAGTTTTTTCCCTTGAGGTTTATCGCGCAGCTCGTGAATTTGTTCAAGACGCCGTCGTTCAAGGAGCGACAGGTATTGAAGGGAGTGCTTCATCGACTGTACTATAAACTCACGCAGCGGCGGTCGGCCATTCGCAAGGAGATTGCCAACACGTTCTACGAGTATATTTATGAGACGTCGAACCACTACGGCGTGGCGGAGCTGCTCGAGATTCTGGGCAGTATCGTCAACGGCTTCGCTTGTCCGATCAAGCAAGAGCACGTGGTGCTGCTGGAGAAGGCGCTGATCCCGCTGCACTCTACGCCTGCCTTCATCTCGTACCACCAACAGCTCGCGTACTGCATGATCCAGTACGTGTCAAAGGATCACACGCTTTTCACTCCGATCGTCCGTGGCCTGATAAAGTACTGGCCGGTGGGTAACTCGTTCAAGGAGGTCATCTTCATCGTCGAATTTGAGGAAATGCTGGAGCACGTGCTGGCAGAGTCGGATTTCGACTCAATCTCGCCGAAATTGGCGCGGAGACTGGGACAGTGTATGGTCAGCGATCAATTCCAGGTAGCAGAGCGTGCGATTTCGTGCTGGAGCTCCCCGTCGTGCTTGCGCATCATGAACGAGTACGAGAAGTTGGGCCAAGGCATGTTCGATGTGATCAAGCCGTTCTTGCAACGAGCGGTGGCAGGACACTGGAATACGCTGATCCAGCAGAAGGCACAGGAAACGTACACCATGTATTACAACATGGGATACGACAGCGACGACGTCTCCACGACACCGTCAGCACTCGTCTCGGACGGGAAAGTATTGGATGGTAGCGCCAAGACGGAGGAGTCGGACCCTGACGAGGAGACGAACAATTCTAGTGAGGCAAACCTGTCGATGGCTGTCCGACTGTCGGCGTCAAACACAGTAGAGTCATTAGATGTGGTGCTGTCGGACGAAGAGGACGACGAGGACAAGCCGGACGCGTCCTAGAGTGCAGTGGGGTGTGTGATGGATGGACGATGCATTGCGATAGAGAAAGCCAGGTCAGCTAGGCAACCCAGGCAAGGGCACGCCACGCCACCTCAGCCGAAAAACCTCTCGACGCGCTCTCGATCGACCGGTAGCAGCTACGGTATACACAAAAGAAAAGCAAGAGAAAACTCAAAACAGGTAAATGGATGAAAGATGAAGAATAGGCGGAGCAAGCACCGAACAAAGCGGCGGATGGAGGCGCGACGAAGAAAATTTGACAGGGGTGGATGGGATGAGTGCCAAGTTTTTGGCTATTATTTGAAATTACACAGATAACAGGACTGGCACGACCGCGTCAGCGTCAGGGGGAAACGGTGGGGGCAGGCTCTGCGAGGCTAAGGACGAGGAGGGTGGAAGCTCGTCACCTTCGACCCACATCTCGCTTTGCCACGCCAGTCATGTCAAATAAAACTACTCCAATTCGCTCATTTTTAGGTAAAAGTATCACGCTAGTCGCGTCAGTCTCCCTTATTTCTGCCTATCGCACATCGAAATCTGGCCTCTTGAATGACGCGGCTCCTGCTGCTTCTGGTGCTGCAGTCCGTGGGCCTAGCGCTGGAGGGGCCCGTGGCCGATGTCACATCACGGAAGCTGCTGACGGATCGCTCTTGGTTCAGTCAAGTGGCGAGAGTTCCTCGTCGAGTGGCCGCCGATGCCATGGCCTGCGTAGCTGTGAGCGATCCACTGCGTCCAGGCGTGACAGTCGAGGGCTACGAATTGGTGGAACGTTCGGGGCTCCTGGGTGTGTGCAAGCACCAGCAGACGCATCAGACGCATCAGACGCAGTGGCCCATGCAGACTCGAGACAAGATGGAGATCGTGCAGTGGAGCACGTCGAGAAGTGGCGGAAACGCTGAGCACCCGAACTCGGCTCCTGTCTGCCCGCTACCAGGCGCTGCTTCGGCTTCTCAGCGGTTCGCAGTTCCACCGCTGCTTCCACCACAACCTACAGAGACCCACCAGAGCCAAAGTAACAGTCCTGAAGGCCCCATGCTCGAGTATCAATACGTGACAGAGGAAGCGGAACGGATATACGTGAATGCTCGCTATCGACTTAAGAAACGATTCGACGCGGGATCTCATGGTGAAGTATGGAGAGCAACAAGGAGACATGGAGACAGCGAAGAGCATTTCGTACTCAAGAGGCTGTTCCTTGAGTTAGGAGAGAGCATGGCGCAGATGGGTCTTCGTGAAGCTCATTTTGGCGCGCTGCTGCATGACGAGCGCCATGTCACGCGGTTCGTGGAGTATTTCTTCCGACCGTCTAAAGTGACGGAGAGTGAGGAAGATCCCTTGCATCCTCGACCGACACCCGAGCTTTGGCTCGTTTTCTTCGATGAGGGGAAGTCGCTACGACAGTATTTGTACGAGAAGCTGGAGGTTGTCTACGGTACAGACGGACACAGTGACGGTGGTGCTGGCGTTGTGCTGCAGCCATCGCGGTTTTGGGAAAAGCTCCGCACCGATGCCCGAGGCGAAAACGTCCTGAGAGAAATCATGCGTCAACTGCTTCAAGGCGTAGCAGCTCTGCACGCACGTGGCATCACACACCGCGACATCAAACCGTCGAACATCCTGGTGTCAATTCCACCTTCATCATCAGCCTCTGCAGTACCACCAATGCCACTTGTGAAATTGGCAGACTTTGGCTCTGCTGTGGATGATTACACGCTCAAGAACATGTACGCGACTAGTGGTACATCTACAGAGTCTGCCGGACCGTCTCAAGCCGAAGAAACGCGCGAGTACCAACCTCCAGAAGTGTTGTTTAGTGACAACGGCCAGCCGTACGATTACACAGCCCCCGAGGCTTACGATCTCTGGTCTGTAGGTGTCGTCTTCTTGGAGATAGTTCTGGGTTCTCCGCAAGTGTTTCTGATCTCACCTCGCGAAAGAGCCAAGCTGGACGTGATGCTGGATGCTCAGCGACGACGTCAGCGAAACAACAGACATGGTAGTCCCAGTACCAAGGAGGACGGAGAGTCCGGATGGCGTACGAAGGCCTACTTGCTACATGTGCTTACTCAAGAATTCTGCATCTTCCAGCCAGGCTCACGGCAATTACGATCGCTGTGGGACAAATACGCGCTTGTAAGTGAGAGCTGCCACTTCGGGCGGTTTAATCAAACTGTAGTCGAGCGAGATCCGTTAAAGCGGGGGCTAGAGGACTCGTGGGGACTAGACTTGATATGGCGTCTGCTTCAATGGCATCCATCGGAGCGCATTACAGCCAAGGAGGCCCTACAGCATGCGTACTTTCAAGGAGCATACGTTTGCAAGCAATCTGGCCGTCAATTCGCGACGAAGCAGGAGTTATTGCTACACGAACGCTATCTCGAGGCACAACGAGCAAGAGAAAGCATGTTTGCGTCCGTGGTTCGTGCCAGGTACGAGCTTCCCGACCACTTCGCCTGTCCTCAATGTGGCCAAGTGTTTTCTACCGCTCAGAGCTGCGAACAACACGTTCACGCACGTCGACACGATGCGCACTCGAGCTTCTGCAAGTTTCTGGCCTCTCATATCTCATCCGCGATCCAGACCGAGTCCGAGCCTTTGTCCAGTCCCCAGCCGCAACATCCTGCAGTCGGTACCGCATTGTTTCGAGGCCGAAAGAAATACATGGAGGACTTCGTTTTAGTTCTCGCGGAGCAGCAACTGAAACAAAGATGCGAAACTCGACAAGATGGCGCCAAGTCTCTTGGATTTGATCTCTATGCGGTGGTGGATGGCCATCTAGGTTCCGCAGCGGCTACTTTCGTTGTGAATAACCTGCCTCGTGTATTGTGCCGACACTTCGCGGCAGTCCCCAAGACAAAAGAGGATTCGACTCGAGCCGAACCAGTTTACACATCAGTTGAGCGGGAACTGGCCGAGAAGTTTGCGCTGCGTCAGACATTCCTGGAACTACATGAAGGCTTCCTTCGTTCTCTCGATGAAATGGCGAGCGATAACAATCTGGGATCGCCAAATACTGGCAAATACGTCAACAGCACAATAGCAGTTGGCGAGTATTTCTCGGGATGCACTTTAACTGTGGTGCTACACTTTCGTCGGGACCAGCGGGTCGTTAGTGCGAATGTAGGCGACTCCCGTGCGTTAGCTTGGTTACCTGGTGATCCTGAGCAGCAAAGCGAAAAGCGTCGAGATGCTGTCTCTGGTGAGATTTTGACTCTGAGTATGGATCACTGTCCTAATGACCCTGGCGAGCGCTCGCGAATCGAGTCAAGTGGGGGATTTGTCAATTTTTCTGGTCTGTGGCGAGTGGTTGGGCAGCTTGCAGTGTCTCGCAGTCTGGGCGATCGGCATTTGCGGAAGTTCGTGACAGCGGAGCCATCGATCTTCCATGCGCAGCTTAGCGAGCGTTCTCCGGGTGGACTTTTGGTGGTCGCTAGTGACGGACTGTGGGAATCTATGAGTAATGACGACGTCGTGCGGTTTCTCGCTGAAAAGCGTTCACGTGGAGCAGCAGCAGACGACGATCATCACTCTTTAAATGATATAGCGAGCAACCTGCTGACGGAGGGATATGTTCGCGGAAGCCTTGATAATATGGCGGTTGTACTTGTTGCGCTGTCGTAGGGAATGTTGACTAAGTATCATAGACAACTAAAAACGGGTATTTATTCGGGGTGGTTCTATCCTGGCGTGTCTGCCAAGTCTAAGGAGGAACTACAGTAGACGTTTTACTTGGCATCACCGAAGCGCTGAGCCTGCTGGCCGTACTGGAAGAGCACCTTGATAGCTCGGTCAATAGAAGGCACGAGCACGTCGGCATCCTCTGCTAGGTCGTCAAGAGAGGAGGCACCTCCAAGCACGCCGATGGACAACCCGCAACCTGCGTTCTTACCCAGCAACATATCCGTAGACGTGTCGCCCACCATGATGGTGTTATGAGGCTCCACGTTGAGCTGCTGGCAGATGGTCCAAATCTGCTCACCCGCGGGCTTGGCCGGCAGTCCGTCGTCTCCGCAGGCCAGAGCGTCCACCATGTCAGTGACACCCAAATGCTCAAGCGTGTCAATCGTGGGCTGGCGGTCGTCCGTGGTGCAAACGGCGATCTTCATGTCCATCTTTTTGATAGTGCGGAAGAGCGCGGGGATGTTGGCGAGAGGGCGGCTGGTAAGCACGGGGTCAGGCATACTCCAGCACTTCGTAATGACGTCGTCTGCCTCGGACTGGCTCATACCCTCAGCTACCAATACGCGCACCGCGAGCTTGTAGAGCTCGCCCATGGGCGTGCAGCACAGCGCCCCCTTAGACTTGATAGAACGGCTGATCCAATCGTAGCCCATGGCGGCGAAGAGCTTTTCCCGCACGGGAAGACCTGTGGTCATCTCGACTTTCCAAGCCTGGGACTCGACCCAACCGCCCCACATAAGTGTGAAGTCGATGAGCGTGCCGTCCTTATCGAAGACCACCAGCCCAGGGCTGCAGCGCGGGCCACGCGTAGCTTCAGCCTGTGCAATTGCAGTGGCGCTCTCGGCTGCTGTGCTTTTACGACGCTGTCCTAGGATTGGAGCGGAGGAGGCGATTGCAGGAGCCGAGGGCACTAGGACGTGAAACTGCCGGGCCTTGCCGACCGAGGACATGGCGGGGCGGAGACGGCGCATTGTGAAGCTCATGGTGGTTTAAGGGCTTGTCTTGCGGAGGGAGGAAGCAGGGATGTGAAATCGTAAAATGCAACGGACGAGCAATGCATGTAGCAGTTGACGTTGCCGCCAGACTATTTTGGTGCACGATTGGCAAATTATCTTGGTTTCAGTAAGCGCCATACGTTGACGTGTTGTTTCCGCTCAAAGTAAGTGTCCCTTTTGAAAGACATTTAATGGCTTTCAACAAATTTTGTTCAGATCCGGGCAGTTTAAACCGGATAGAAACTCTCTTTGAATCTAAATGTGCGACATGTGTCCAAAGCAGCTTACAAAAATCATAGATACGGTACTGTAAGTACTGTAGATGACAAAAAACACACACGACATTTCTGGTCTTTTTTTCTAGAAAAATACACATTGTGCCAATGACAATGTGGCATTTTTACAGGGATTGGTGACATTTTTTTGCTAAATATATATTTTTTAAAATCCATTGATTTCGGTAAAGTTTTTGAAAAAGTTTTGTACATTGTTTTCGAGAAATGACAAAACATGCCAAAATACATGACAAAAATACACATTTTGACAACATCTGATTAGGTAATGATGACAACATTTTGAAGGCAGATTCTATGTGTGTTTTTTTTGTCATCTACGGTACGTAAAAATTGTTTCGCAGAAAAAAAACGTTTTTCCTGTTAATCAAGCAAGCTCGCTGCACCGCAAAGCGGCACAGCCAACTCGCGCCTACAAAACTCGCTACAAAGCCTATTTGCTGAACGAAGTGTACTGTAGAACCGTCAGGGTGATGCTGTTCAACAAAATTCTTTGGCTCGTTTATTCAAAACTGTATTTGACGTGTAAGCTCACTTAAGAAAAAAAAAATGCTTTCCAGATTGTTTTCGGTAAAATGATTTGCATGCACCTAGTACTTCTCACCATACTCTAAATAAGTAGCTTTACTCTATGGAATGCTCAAATTGGTGGCAGATCTATGTTTATTTATTCGAAACCCTTTCGTCATCGTGGCCGGAACATGACGCCCCGGATGATACTTGGTTCCGGGCTATTATCATCATATGATGCTGAGTGCAGGGACTCTCAGTGCTGTACGAACAACCATAGTTATAAGTAGAGCTGTTACGGTCATTTGCCAATATTTCTATATTTTTTGAATTTGCACGTGGCTAAACTAGCAATGCTGAACATCCTTCTAAGTGACTTGTGTCACGACTATGCCTCGCCCTGGTTTAACAACAACCTAATGACCTCTAACTGTAATTTTAGCACTTCTTCTCTTTCGGCATCCTGCTGCGTAACCAAAAAGTGGTAGGCTGCATCTCCCAAGTAGGTTATCTTATCACACACAAAGTTCTTCTCCAGTAATCCTGCTTTGCGAAGCTACCGCTGCCCATATGTGGGTGTTTATATAAATTCTTGCCACAATCCTCGAAACACACTCTATCACCTTCTGTAGTGATACAAATGTATTTTCTAGTGTCTTGTGGCGAATTGATAAGACATCACCGTGCACTCAATCAACTCGTCCATGTTAAGCGGGCTCTCTTCATACTGCGATGCTTCATTGAGCAGAAATATCCCAAATCAAGAATGTTGAGATCTGGACTGTTTGCGGGCTGCTTCTCAATACGAATGCTCCACCAACCATGTTTACATGCTGCATGATTTGCCGGACCATTGTCACTGACATGACAGCTTGCGCCGTCTTGTTGAGTAATCAGCTCAGTGTTTCGTAGGAACCGCGGACTTTTAGACATGATCGAGGGGATGGTAGCATCGCGCGTTGTTCCTTGCGGTCGACATTTACAGTTTGCGTAACCAGTGGACCCGCTGGTCGATTCCTGGAGTTGTTTAGCCGGAATGCGTACCATAAACGGCCAAATTCCCAGCTTACCATCGAATGTAAGCGAGGCGCCATTCGCGTATAAAACGTTTGGCGGAAACCCGAGTAGCCATCATACCCCGCCAGCTGGAAAAAGTACCGGTACGCTCAAGTATGAAAAAGCTGAATTACGAAGGATACGAAATGAAGCCGAATGCTCAGCTCGAGGAAGGTTTCTGGGCCAGAGTAAAAAACTGCAGGATGGAGGGCTGGTTGGCTTCAACTTACTCTCTTTTCTCTTTGGCCGGCCAGGTTTGCGTTTCGGCTGGATTTGGCTCTGCCCCGCCGTTTCGGCTCCACTAATTGCCGTGTCGATGTCTGGGGCGTTTATGATGGAATCAGGTTCTGCTGGATAGTAGGCTAGGTACTCCAAAAGTTATTTAGCAGATAAGATTTCATCCTTTTGTCCGAGAGATCCTTTGATGGTTGACGGGGTAGGTGAACATTGTGAATTGAAGCTTCCTAAACAGTTTAAACATCAGGTCTAAAGAGCTCCGTGATAAATGCTTTCCGGACTGATTCGATGTTGGTAGGTTCGACCATTTGAAAGGTGAAAGCCTCGTCGTCTGGGGGTTTGACAGTGTTGCGTGCAGTACAGGTATCTTGGTCTATTTCAAATACATAGTGTGTAGCTCGCTGGTGGAGCGGATTTTTTTTTCAGTACAGCCCCCCACGTTTCGAAAAATGGGGGTTTGACTTGTTGTGATCAAGAAATATTCCATTTACGCCTTTGACCTTGTTGACTTCCTCTACCAGTAGGGTGGGTGTATAGATGTTCATCTTGCGGGTAGCTCGTCTTAGCCATGCAATGACTCGGTAATGTTGTGGGAGTGACCAGGTAACAAAAAAACAGAGGACCACTGTCTTGTACGGGAACACCACGGACAACATCGCAAAAAACATCATGACCACCATGGACTTGTTCTGACCTGCGTCATTGTCGAACAGGCTGAAACTTACTTGAGCAGGTGCCACACCGTTGCGAGCATCATTCTTAACGCCGTTAAGTGATAGAGGAAGCGTAGGCTGCAAAGTGCATCGGCACCTTTTCCTTGAGCACGTTCGTCGTACATGTAGACGTGGTGTCGGTTGTTTGTTATATCAGCTACAACCAAATTTTGAATTATCAAGTTGCTGTTAAAGTAGTTGATAGACGACCGCGAATGTCCATAATGGGGCATAGATATTCCACCACCAAAACCCTCAGCATGAATCTGAATGCGTATGCTACTGCGATCATCTGCAATTTCACCACTCGACTCAGTATCAGTGTTTGTGGCAGCAGCTGGCGAGTCGTAAGTGGCAGGGAGGATTTCAGCTGGCAGTTGTTTTTCTGGTGCATGCAAGCTCGTATAGGTTTTAACAAAAGTAGGTATAAATCTACGTTGAGCAACGGCTTCGTCGATGTGTGTTTTTTTCGCCAATAGTAAACCCCGCTTCTCTTCTTCACTAATGTCGGGGGTTTTCAATTAGGTATCTAGTCTGACGCAACAACCACGTACGTCTTCTGCAGTTCGTGTAGGCCGCACACCAGGATAGTACTAATAAACATACTGTGTAAATCTTGCATAGCTTAAGACTCTGGTATCAGTTACCTCACGCCTAGCATACCGATCATGAACTACTTTCCAAGTTAGGTTCGGCTCGGTAATGTATTGTCGCGGCCGGCGGTGAGCACGCGGGAAGCCATCTTCAAGAATCCACGTAGCACAGTGATTATAAAAAGCGTCAACGTCTTTTTCACTTAATGCATGCCATGGTTTTGATTTGGTCTACGAGGATACCGAGTGTCGACTCCTAGCTCGCGGACCTTGCGCAAACGACCGATACGAAGACCGCCCACCGGAATAACAGCTCTTATTTCAGTTTGCGATAAGCCCTATTGCAAAAGATGCATCACGACGCCTTCTCATTGACGCCACTCCTTACCGCCATACCCAGTGTCCAGCGAGTCCCAATCTGCACGTAGCTGCTTCACAGTCTCCACCCCAAGTTGGCGACTGCTCGAAAATAAAAACGCGGCTTCTTCCCGATCAGCAGATTTCTTGAATTTTCGTGGAGGGAACGTCGTTTGCGACCCTCCGCTAAGATGTGGAGGCGTTCTTTATGAGCTTGATGGTGTTGAGAGGAAAGCGAAACTACTGTAACTGTCGTGTAGGAACACGCCAGAAATGTATATAGCACACTTCCACACCAACAACACCTACTGAGTTCCGATAACTCAGTCAAGCTTTAATGTGGGTATCGAACCTGAAGGCCCAGGAACTACCCTACCAGGTTGGAAAAAAAAAGTAATTAAAAGTATAATAAGATTTCCTCTGTGTACCGTGTGTCCTGCTAAGCAAGCCACCGATGACTCAACACTGCTAGCCACGAGCAAAGGCTAGAGTGTTCTCTCTCTCTTAAATATACCCCGCGGTCCTATAAAGATAGGGTACCGGACGTGTTTCAGACCTGACACGGGGGTGCCGGAGTTATACCCCGAACGGTAAGTAATATATGGATAGCGTACAAGCTTATCCAACACACAGCGATGACTCGCTATCAAATACACGGCCAATTTCACTCTCTTATCTCTTGGCCCTGCCGGGATGAACACTAAGTTACCACCAGTAGGAGTGTTCACCGACAGTCATATCCAGGCTACCGGAATTATCCCGCCACTAACGCGTACTTACCGATAGTCGGACATGCCCTTGTGCGGTTGAGAGTAAATGCTGTTCTGTTTGTTGAGCACAAAGGCTCTTAATGTAATATCTAATCCTACTATCTACCTATACAAATATCTAGTCAAACATGTCCGTTATGGATCTTCTACACTACCGCCGACGACTCGAAAGGTCACCGGACCTCATACCGTCGCACCCGAAGAGTCGTTGGATCCGTCGCAGCCGTTACTGTTGAAGGTCTCACCCGTCTGGTCGTCCACAAGCGCCACCGACCACTCATCTGCGTCGCTTGGGTTCTGCTCTGACTGTAACTGCTTACACCGGCAACTCAACAGCAACTCGGCAGCAACTTTGATCGCGACTTGAAGTCCGGCAGCTGAATGTCGGTCCAGGCCGCGCGTCTCTGGGCCGGTAGCGTCTCATCATCACCAGGCTGATTTACCACATCGCTGTACGTCGTTGGATCTTGTTCAGCCGTTGCGGTCAAAAATCTTGTCCTCCTTGTCCTTCTCAGGCGTCACCGTCAGTCAATAGCGTCGCTTGGTCACTGGATTTGCCGAAACTGTCCCTGCCGACGACTCACTGACGACTTGAAGTCCCGCCGAACACGGAAGAACACGGAAGAATTCCGACCCCACGGCTTTATCCCTCCTGTCGCGCACCTTACGACGTCTCACGTCTGTCGCGCAGCCCCGGGTGGATTCGCCACGTCGCGTCGTCACCATCCGGACTTTGAGCCAATCAGGGCGAGTCATCGGCACTACCGTACTTGGACGTTTAAGCGGTCTGAGAATCGTGTGGCAACGGCGGCGACAAGCCCTGTGGCACCGGTTGACCACAGTACTTGGTTCACTCGCTGCAGACGCAAATCACTACACCACATAACTGTGGTGGAGTGGGTACCGCAAAATCGTGCTGCGCACCGATCTCAAACACAGTGCCCCGGACTACCGACTGACGGAGGGGGTACTTCGATAACCGTGGGGTTGCTGAGGGCTCACCTTGTGTACCCGTCGGTGGGACTGGTTACACTCCTCTGGTGGACTGAAGGGAAACTTGGCCTGCGGTTGGTTCTGCCTTGGCAGGACGCAGGACTATGGGGTGGCGTAGCGTGGATACTCTTTAGGCTACGCGCCAAGTAGGTCGTCGATCTTGATCGATTTGGGGGGGGCATAGGGTTCCTTTACGTAGCTTTTCTTGCGAGGATTGACCGCTTCCTATAGCGGAGGAATCGAGGGCGAGAGCCACGACTGTCGGGCCGGCCAAGCTGCTAACTCCGGCGATCGACTCGTGCACTTAGTAAGTCTGACTTGATTACTGTATGGTCCACTGCAATTTCCCGTTACACTCTCGAAGTCCAAGGTACTTGTTGTTGACAAGGCAAAATTCACTCTGTTAATACTTAAAGTCTTTTCGGCCCACTACCTTGCGTATCCTATGATTGCCAAACTGGCCCTTCGAGGTCCTACCTGACATGGGTACAAATCAGTCGGTCTGTATGAGATGGATCAAAGACGTTTCTGGGTGGATCGTATATCCGATCTCTCCGTCACAAGCCGATCCGACCCAGGCAGCTACGATCTGATCATATTCTCTTCTGGGACGGTCCATTCCTGCTTCATCCCGAGCCCGCTTGGTCAGATCGAGTCAATATCTATCACTCGGCCTGAAGTCCGCCAGAATTCAACGGGTGCTTCACCACAATCACCCCCTGTGTGAGATCCGACAGCGTGACTTTCGCAGCCCACACACACGCTGCAAGCCGCTCCCATACCGACATCCTCTCCGCTTCCATACACTTCAGCATGTTCTCTTCCGGTACGCCTTGCGCGTGTTGCCGCCGCTTGGCCTCTTCACTCACCCTTGTCCGCTTGCGTACATGCCTCACACTCGTGATCGGTCTCCATCCGACAGACCGCGTTCTCCGGGCCGTCCTCGGGCTGTGCGTGCTCCTGGCGAGGCATCCACGGTGGACCTCAGCGCAGATGGGCTCTCTCCGGAGCCTACACCGGAGCAACCCCCTGTGATCGTCCCCTTCAGTGGACGTGGCGGGCCGTGAGATCCGCCTGACAGACGTACGCGCTTCGATGAACGCACTCCAGCTGTCCGTAGATCAAACCGAGGAGTTTCAGGGACCCCGCGATAACCATGCGGTCTTGCAGCGCGCTTATCTGGCCGCTCGCACTTGGGAAGCTGACTTGGATCGGCAACTCGCAGACGCGGCTAATGCTGCGTCTCCCTTCGTGCTCTTCTGCCAGCACAAGTACGACCTCGTGCGTCATCAGTTGGAAACCACACGTACCGAGCTCGCCGACTGCCTTAACGCGCTGCAGGAGCGTCTGGATAATTCGCGGGAGGTAGATGTCGTGAAGTGCCACCGGAATTTTCCCCGAACGAGGACCTATGATCGGGGGGGGGGGGTGTGTGGTGGGGATCAAGATACGGTGATCTCGACCGACGCGGCGCGAGGGAACGGACAGCCGGTGTCTCCTGCGGCGAATCAGACGTCAGGGACCGAAGGTCAAGAGTGGACGGCCGCGATCGGGCTATGGCCGACCTCGGCCAACACTGCAACTAAAGGTCTCAAGGTGACGGCCAAGATGCCTGGAGGAGGGATCAAGACACTAGAAGTCAAAATCTTTGGTTCAAAGATAAGATCAGGCCAAGACCGTGCGGAAGATCAAGCCGATCGAACTCGCAGGACGAGTCGGAAGGAAGCCCAAAAGTAGAGATCAAGGCCACGCGGATCGAGATCAGCTGTAAGGAGGTGAGATCTAGGCGAGATTGAAGGGTCGGCGATCAAGTTGAAGATCGGCGATCTGGATCAAGATCGCCAGCCGAGACGAAGATCACCAATCAGAGGCGAGATCGTCGATCAAGGATCGTAGTTGAAGATCGCGAGACCGGTCGTCTTTTCAAATATAGTGAGCACCGACCTTATCTGAATATGGAATATAGAAAGGCGCAAGATGCATGATGAGATGGGTAGGCAGTAGGTACACTTAGGATAAACATCAATCAGAACTAATTTTACTTTGAAGTGCACAAGTGGCCTTCCTCGCACTCGGGACGTCTTAGAGACATATTGGCCAGGTACCAAGTGTTAAAAGGAGGCTTAGGTAGAGGTTACTAGCGTCGTAGTGTAAGATCTCGGCTAATATATTAGCCAGATTTACCTACACTAGTTTTCCCTACTTTAAGTGTACAAGTCCCTGATTATCCAGATTTTGGCGCTTGACTGGAGGTCAGATCCGTTCTCAAAACTAAAGATCCCACAACTGGAATCGTCAAGCAACCCGGGAAGGAGAGGGAGAACAAGAAACACGCTTATATAGGCATTTCGGTGCCTAAATTAGGCAAAAGTCCATAGATCAAGGCCGACCGTCACTAATCAGGCCGTATTTAGGACTTATCAACCGGGAGCAGAGCGAAGAAGTTCCGCGCTGCCCCATACATCCCGCGTCCTGCCAGGACAGTCAAGTTTTCGCTGATCGGACACCTTCGCATCCCTCAGAGAGCAGATCCAGCCCACCGATGGGTACACAAGGAACATAAGGGACTTTTGCCTAATTAGGGCACCGAAATGCCTATATAAGCGTGTTCCTTGTTCTTCTTCTCCTTTCCGGGTAGATTGCCGCTTCCAATAGCAGCATCTTTAGTTTTGAGAACGGATCTGACCTCCAGTCAAGCGCCAAAATCTGGATAATCAGGGACTTGTACACTTAAAGTAGGGAAAACTAGTGTAGGTAAATCTGGCTAATATATTAGCCGAGATCTTACACTACGACGCTAGTAACCTCTACCTAAGCCTCCTTTTAACACTTGGTACCTGGCCAATATGTCTCTAAGACGTCCCGAGTGCGAGGAAGGCCACTTGTGCACTTCAAAGTAAAATTAGTTCTGATTGATGTTTATCCTAAGTGTACCTACTGCCTACCCATCTCATCATGCATCTTGCGCCTTTCTATATTCCATATTCAGATAAGGTCGGTGCTCACTATATTTGAAAAGACGACCGGTCTCGCGATCTTCAACTACGATCCTTGATCGACGATCTCGCCTCTGATTGGTGATCTTCGTCTCGGCTGGCGATCTTGATCCAGATCGCCGATCTTCAACTTGATCGCCGACCCTTCAATCTCGCCTAGATCTCACCTCCTTACAGCTGATCTCGATCCGCGTGGCCTTGATCTCTACTTTTGGGCTTCCTTCCGACTCGTCCTGCGAGTTCGATCGGCTTGATCTTCCGCACGGTCTTGGCCTGATCTTGTCTTTGAACCAAAGATTTTGACTTCTAGTGTCTTGATCCCTCCTCCAGGCATCTTGGCCGTCACCTTGAGACCTTTAGTTGCAGTGTTGAATGAGATCGGTCACAGCCCGATCGCGTCTGTGGTGTAGCGGGATCAGCAAAATCTTGCGGGACTGCTAGATCCAACTTCCACTAAGCCCGGACACCGCCTAACGGAGGGGGCCCCCCGATGATCCGTGATCATGTACTGAACTTTGCTCACCTAGTATACCTGACGGTAGGGCTGGATCTTGCTCCTCTGGTGACTTCGTGAAGGTCCAAGTGGTGAAGGTTTGAATGTCTTGGCGAGACGTTGGGAATGCGGTGGAGCAGCGCGGAAACTCTTCGCTCTGCTGCTGATAAGGTCCAGATCCTAAGCGATTACTCGAGCTTGGATCTGGCGGCCTGGATCTGGATTCGGGCCGTGGGGTTGCCTTGATGGGGTGTGGTTGACTCTACGGTCTTCCTTTACACTTACTTGCCGCTTCCTATAGCGGGATCTTAGGGGTGGTTGAGAACCGCCGAAGGATCTCCCGGATAAGCAATGAACTCCGGTCGATCTGGGATCTGCATTTGAGGGTAGATCACTAGTTGGCTAGATCCGGTATGTATATTACCAGATATTAATAACCAACACTAGGACACTTACCCCTAAACTTGCTAACACGGTGCGCGGCTATTGTAGTTCCTCTTCTTCGCGGGGCGTGGAGAACTTGTTGTTTCCAATGCAAATTCGCTTCTGATTTATGGTTAAATATGGTCCCATCCTCAACCACTATCCTCATACCTGCCAGACGACCACCTATCATCGCCTTTATGTCCTTCGCACTCTTACCCATCTCGAGGTACCTTCTTCAACGTGGGTTCGCCATCATCCAATCGTTGACCTTGAGATCGTCCTCGATCGCCATGTAGGGATCCGGGATCCGAGATCTAGATTGCCATCCACCTGGATCCAGATCGCCTTACCTCTTGGATCCGGACCCGCTCCTCTTCCCTGGGCCTCTAGCATCCTGTTGCTGCTTGCTCCTGCACTGTATCCGCTTGGTATTCCTCGGGGAGTGTGACGCTTGCATCCACGGTCTCTTGATGTCTGATCAGGGATCGACTCTTCTGTCCTCCCGGATCTCCAGTGGTCATTCTTTGAGAAAATGACCGGGTCCAATATTGTCACTCAGGTCACGATCCATCCTTCTCTCACTTTTCCCAGAATCCGCTTCACCACAACCGCCTCCTGCGTGAAGCTGTTGCCGCACAACGGCATCACCCCACCACTCACTCCGCCATTTCCTCGTGCTCGAACACACTGCCGCCTTCTCGGTGGTGTTGTTGTCTACCAGCCTTCCGCCTTCCAGCGCGCTTTGCGGCCATGTCGGGCTCTGGTGGCCCTCCCTCCAGCGTCGGCCTACGGGATGCGCCGCCTTCGCCATCACCTACGACTTCCAGATCGCCATCCCCGGCTTCCAATCGCGGCCGCATGTCTACGACCCTGATTTTACGTCCGCCGTCGCTTCCAACCACTCATCCAGTGTCTACGACGACTGCTTCGGGATCCAGTCCTTCGCATCCGCGTCGTTTATTGCTTCCAGCGCTTACACCGCCGCGTCAGCAGGTGCCTGCGTCCTCTGGATCCGCCCAACCAACTCCCAAGTCTTGTGGATCTGCGCAGCCGACTACTACGTCCTCTGGACCTGCGCAGCCGACCCCAGTGACCGCCGGGTCTACTCATCCGACTCCCCAGCTGATACCTCCCCACGTAGTTTGCGCCGCGCAATTCGAGAGCTATCGGCTCGGGCGGCTCAGCTTACCGCGGAACTACGCACAGCGCAGGCGGATCATGATACTGCCGTCGCCACCCGCCGATCCACGATCACCGTCCTCCGACAGGTGCGGGACATCCGACAGCTTGAACGTAAGGAAGTCGACCGGGTGGCCGAGATCCACGACTTGCAACACGAGCTGGTTACATCTCCGCGATTCTTTGGCGGCTCAAACGCCTGATCCTGATCTTCAAGAACAGATAGATCTGCAGCAAGCTCAGATCCAGCAACTGGAGGAGCTCGTAGATCGTCTCACTGGACTTCGTGATAACCTCATGGCCGAGAACGACCGCCTTGCTCAAGAGATGGATCACGCACATACCGAGATCTTGGATCTCCAGGTTCAGCGGGACAACTCTGATCGTAGTCGCTTAGATATCGAAGATCTACTTCAACGAACCGAGAACTCGCTGGATCGAGTGAAGGCTGCCTTGCAAACTGCTGAGGCGCAGATCGCGTCCCAAGCCGCGCCTTCTCAGGCATCACAAAGTACTTCGCCCCCGACCAGTACAACTGCTTCTGGTTCTGGATCGATGATCAGTATGTCGTCTGCCGACTACCGCCGCGTATCCAAGCAGCTCACCGAGCTGAAGAGTTCTCCGGCTAAAGTAACCAGCGAACGGGACGGCGGGAAGCAGACACTCGTCCAGACACTCACCGATCTTCGGAACACTCGAAAAAGCCGCGATGCCATCCAGGCCGATCTCGATAGCATGATCCGAGAGCGCGATGACGCTCTCCGGGATGCCGATCACGAGAGGGCTCAAAGCTCCGAGTTGCGTAAGTGCCGATCTACTGCTTCTTGTCCAATGTCTCGCTTCTGATTCTCCATTCCGTTAACAGGTGCCAAATTAGCGTTCGCTCGCCAAGCCGTTGCGAGACTAAAGCGCTAAGTAGCTGAGATCGAAGGCCAGTGTCGAGTACTGCAATCCGATCTGCAGAAGATTGAGCACGAACGGGATGATCTCCACCGAGAACGTGACACAGCGTTAGCCCGTCTTGCTTCCGTGGCTGCCGCGATGCAGGTCGACATCTCTCAGCGGCCCGCCACTCAGAGATCCACAATCGTCTCTTCCTCACGGCCATCCGATCTCGTTTCTTCGGGATCTGGGGGGGGGGGGGGGGGGGTTGTCCCACTCCGGATCCGCGGCTCCGCAGTCGGCCTCACCGTATCCTGCGCTTGCGTCGTCCTCCGGCTCCTCTAAGAGCCCTCGTAGCACGTCTCCGCTTCCAGGATCTTCGCGCACCAGCAAACTGATCTCTCGCCCGCTCTCCTTCAACGATGCCAAATATCCCGATTTCGATATGGGGGAAGACGGCGAGATCCCGCCCTCGCCCCGCGCCCGTAATCCTCCTTCGACGCCTCGTCCGGGTTCACCGCCCAAGGTCTTGCGTTAATCCAAATCGGCTCCTTCCACGGCTCCAGATGCAAGTATACCTCGCACTCCAGCTAAGAAAGGTAAAGGCAAGGCTACCAAGCCGAATGCCGAGGATGAGGAGGAAGACGAAGAGTCGGCCAAGATGGATAACTTCGTCCTGGAAGAACAGAAGCTACAGACACTTTCTCAGTTCAGGTCCGAAGAGCGTCGCCGACAGCTCGCCACTCCACGTCGCAATAAGACTGCATCCGGATCTGGACCGAACGATCCCGGTAATCCGGGTAATGGGGGTGATCCGGATCCTGCCCCTATCGATCTCTCCTCAGGATCTCCCCGGTCTCCTAATCGATCCCGCCTTGGTAGCATCAGTGGATCTGGTGCTGCAGGTAGTGCTTCTCTGGGCAGTCCCATGACTCCTGTAGCACCGTTCGGTCCGGACGCCCAGTGCATCCCAGGTCGTACTCCCTCCAGACGCATGACTATAGCCGAGATTGACCCCTGGCTCATAGCGTCGCTGATTGATGTTACGATCGCCAAGCTCACCGTGGATCTGCTATTTCCTGCACTGCCGTTTCGTCCTGAGTGGATCTTCCCTGTCCGCACCAACGCCCCCCGGCCCGCGGCCAACGAATACCTCGAAGACCTCGCCACGGAGGGCAACGTCAAAACCTTGATGGATGAGACGCCTTGGGACATCTTGGAAAGAGTGGATCTGTGCATCAGCTTTGAGATGAAACCGATGGGCGGCTCGGAATCGTGATCAACCGGTACCAAGGCTATGAAAGCATTGAGTTGTTGACGTACTGGGAATCCACACACTCATTTTCAATCACCAAGGCCATGTGCAAGCGAGATCCGTGGCTAGCAGAGTACCGCGAGAAACACAGCAACCGCCGATCGCATGCCGGCAGCAAATGGAAAGGGATCCTGCGACTCTTCATCATAGCGATGCGAGAAGGCTGGTGTGATCTGGACCTGCTATTGGATCCGTTCGTCCTGCACTTCCCAAAGAAGACCGACGATGTCGTCTGGTACCCAGGGATCTAAGCCCGCCGCGCCAACCTAGCAGACCCTCAGCTCCACCGTCCTGAACCTACCAATCTGGTAGAGGCTTTTACGCGACTGTTGCTGCTGATCCATGGCGCAACCACTTCCGGGACTCGCCTGGAGATCACCCTGCGCGCCGGGCCCCGCGTCTTGTCGACAAATTCTTCGGCGTTCGTGCGTCTAAACACACCTTGACCATCCCACATCTCGTGCAATTGTAGAAGTCATCAGGGTCCTCTTGATTCAACCAGTATATGTACGATTCGATCTCCACTGCTTCTGTCTCAGACCCGTGTGCTACGTAGCGTCATGGTCTGGATAACCACAACTTAGGGATCTGTAGTTTCTGCGTCCGCATCACCATCTTCATCTTCGAAATTCCTCACATGTAAACACGTTACCTAATCTACCGATCCACACCCTTCAAGTGGATCCTTCACCTCACTTTCACCAACTCAGCCCGCCTGAGCTAGTGGATCGCAGTCCACTATCCTTCGTGGGACTGCATCACGTCGAACCGATTCCGGTTCACGTGATCCCGCAAGAACTCGTGCAATAAAGCGCCAAAATTGAGATCTGCTTCATCCACCCAAGTTGTTCTTCATACCCTTGCAGTGCACCAAGAATTCTCGGTAGATCCGGCCGTATCGCGTCTTCTTCCCTGTTCGCATATCCGAGATCAGTTCGACTTTGTATTCATCGTTACCCAGATCCTGGATCCAGCTATCTTCAGGCAACAAACTCTCGGCAAAGAAGGGATGTGATTCATAGCCAGGATCTGGAAAGGGTACGTTCCCTGGCGGCTCTCCTTGGATCGTCGGCCGTCCCTTGCCCGTTTCACAGTCCACACACTCGCCCACGTAACGCTGTACACTCTTGTACAAACCTTTCCAGTGAAAGCGATCTCGGATCCGTTGGTAGGTTCGGCCGATCCTCTGATGGCAACGATCCAGACTCACATGGTAGTGGTGTAAGACCTCTTCTTGTAAAGTCTCCGGGAATACCAGCCGCATCGTACCATCGCGCTCTTCATCGGTTCGCTTGGTCGGCGGGCAGTAGTAGAGTAGATCGTCGAGATCCACCTCACAGTTCTCTGCCTCTTTGCCACGCGGTCTAGCTTCGCCTTGCGACAGACTGTCAAGCTCACCAATCAGATACTTCTTGAGGCACGAGACCCACGCCTCCTCGTCTTGCGCCTGACGAATCCGTTCGGCTCGGAGCGATCTCACTGCTTCTTCTTGCAAGCCGGTGGGGTTCGACCTCGTTCTCCGTCTCGATCTGGTCATATCTGACACGATCCGAGCAGCGTCATCTTCCGACTTCACGATCAGAATTTCCTCCAGACGATTCAGAGTAACTAGATCCTGCCGATCTCGTTCTTCCACAACTTCGTTTCCGTCGTGCCATTGGAGCGCTTCACTCGCCAGCTTATCCGCGCTACTATTCCAGTCACACTTCACGCGCACCAGCCCGTGATCTGGCCAAGCTCGCAGTTTGTCCAGCACCTTCTGCTTCAACAACGTCAACGCTGTGGCCTTGCAGTCGATCTCACCTCGCACTTCTCGTACTACCAGGTTCGAGTCGCCGCAGATCACCAGCCGTTGCCGATCCATGTCCTCGAGCAGATCCTGGTCTAACATCAGCCCATGGTACTCTGCTTCATTCACAGTCAGTCCCTCAACGTGTCGTGATTCGGCTCGGGTCACTGTCCACTCGGGCAATTGCCATACGATCGGGCTGTAAGCGGCTCCACCTCGTTTCACCCTTGCCGATCCATCGAAGCTAACCACTAGTAGTTATTCGTCAACTCGCACAGTCGGTATAGGCATCTGGATCTTGCGACGTGGCTCCATCTGGGGTGCGATCGCGATCAGCGCTTTGTCAACTTTGGATCTTGGTGTGATACTGGAGGCGATCACCCCCAGGATCTAATCCTCACCTTTAGTACACTTTTCGATTTCCAGTGTCCATGGAGACATAAGAACAGCCCACTTTCCCAACCTTCCTTGTAGCCCTGGCGATTTGAATAGCCACGATAACGTAGAGTGACGCATCAAGATCCGGACATGTCGACCGACCAAGATATTGTAGTTGAGATCTAAGATCCGTAGCAAAGCCAACACCTCCTTCTCCACCACGCCGTTATTCAGCTCATTAGACTTCAGCGTCCGACTTGCAAATGTCACTGGGCAGTAAACTCCATCGTATTCCTGCGTCAGTGCAGCGGCGATCGCCCATTCACTCGCATAGACGATCACAACAGGTTTTCGATCCGGATCAAAATGTTTCAAGATCAGGGTCGATGCAAGTCTTGACTTCAAAGCCGTAAATGCACGGTACGCTCGGATCAATCGCGGCTCCACTTTGCTCAGATCGTGGGTCAGCACTTCTCGAACCGTCGTTCGTTCGGGGCTCGTAGCTTCAGGATCCCGACCAACCAGGTCGTCGTCCTTAGAACGTGGGCCCGCCGCTGCTGGATCAGGGAGATCTTGGTCCTGCGCTCCAGCCAGCTGCTCAATCTGCGTCAGTTGACCTGGCTTGGCGATCGCTGCGAAGTCTACCTCACGTAACTCGTATAGTACCGCAGCATAGATCGCGTAATTCTCGATGAAGCGACTATAATAATTCAGACTGCCCAAGAACGATTGCATCGCACGCAACGATCCTGGAAACGACAGATCTACGAGCGCGGCGAGATCCTTTGGATTCGCCTCTAAACCATCAATCGACTCTCGGTGGCCGAGATAATCCACCTTCCGCATCCCCCAGTAACTCTTAGCCACGCTGATCGAGAGATTCCACTCGTCATACGCATCCAACAGCTTATCAACACGCTCGCATAGCTGATCCCATGACTCCGCCGTGATGAGGATGTCGTCAATGTACGATCTCCTTCCCAATACCGATGGCTTGTCTGGATCGCCCGATTCACCTCCTTCGAAGAGATCTAGCTGATCTTGGCATCCAGATCGCGGGATCCGGGGGAATCCGTACAGCGTGTTGTTGATCAACCGCTGGTAGATCTGCGGTGCGTTCTTGAGTCCAAACGGTATGCGGTTCCACTCGAAAAGGCCGAAGGGCGTGATAAACGCCGAGATCGCACGAGCTCGGTCCGTCATCTCCACCACCCAGCATCCGCTGGCTATATCTAGCGAGCAATACCACAGCGCCTTGTCGAGATCTTCTAGCAGCTCGTTTATCGAAGGCGTCGGGTAGATCATCAGCTTCGTCAGGCTATTAACCAGCCGGTAATCAATACACAGCCTGATGTCCTCGCCGTTCTTCTTAATGATCACAACGATCGGAGGTGCCCATGGGGATCTCGAGTGCTGGATGATCTTGGCCGCCAGTAGTCCCTTGAAGAGCGCTGCCAGCTTCTCCCTGAATCGCGGAGCGACCTTCCTCACACGCTGAGAGATCGGCTTCGCGTCCCCGACATCGATGTCGCACTTGACGCCTCTGGCTGCCGACGGCAGCGCGTTGCCTTTGCCTATGAGCAGGTGTTCGCACCGCCAGGTCAACCGCCGCAGGCGTTTCTCTTCATCGTTAGTGTTGAAGACGAAGGTCGGATCTTCGACGTTGAGATCTTGGACAGTCACTTCGTCAGTCGTCAGCATGACTCCCGGTAGAACGGCCATTTCAGCTTGAACAGCCTCCGCAAATAGCTCACCGCTTTCGTGGAAACAGACTTGCTCATCTTCAACAGCACTGGCTCCTGTCGCCGGACTTGGGCCCGGCGAGATCGACTGGGTTTCACTATGCCGATCCGCATCTGGCGCCTGTCTGCGACCCGGATCTGATGAGTCCGGTTGACTTTCCGGCGTTTGCCCCGTTTCTACAGAGACAGGGTCCGGTGTCTCTGGCGTCACGCCCCCGTCGCATCATCTGGATCCACTGCATCCGACATCCGCACTGCTTCCGGCGTCGGATCCTGCGGTGTTCCGGTGCCACGGGCATCCTGAAATCCACAGTTAGCGCCACCTCGGCTTGGCCCGGCGTCACTGACCTCCTTGCGGCCCGGATCAAACTCCGGCCTACCGCGATCGTGGGTGGTTGAAGATTGACCTGACGCATCCCGCACTGTCGCACTGCCCATCACCCCTGACGACACCTGCACCGTGGTACTATCCTGCTCCGACCGCGAACCACTCGGTGTGACACTTGATTCTGGCGGTGGACCGCCTGGCAGGTACTTCGGCGACGGCGATCTCATCGCTGCGCATTGGATCCGCACTGCTTGTCCTCGCCGCAATATTCCTCGCGGTGTCGGGTACTCCGGGTGATCCACCAAGGGCCCCGTCCACTCTTCCACCTTCGGCTCCGGTACCTCGGATCGGGCATCAGTGGAGGCCTGGAAGGCCAGGTTCTTCCACTCCATATACCGCCTGAATCCGAGTGACACGTATCCCGGAAGGCGTGGCACTCGATCTTGAGCCAGCCACATCCCGACGCGCTCATTGTCCTGTATGAGGATCAGCTTGTCGGTGATCCGGAGGTATCGGATCTTGCCGGGGCCTCGGACTACTGTCGGGACCCACCGATCGCCACGTGTGACCCAGCTTCTCGTGATCTGGCAGCTTCAGGCGGCGCGGAATCTGCCACGACTTGGCGACTTCGATCCTCGTGGACTCTCCCGTCATGATCGTGCCGACCTTGTCTCCGTACAGCGGCCGCCGGCCACTCAGCTGGATCCGCATCTCGTCCCGGAAGCACATCGTACCGTCGGCGAGATCCAAGCGTACGCCAGCAGGGGCCATGAAGTCCATGCCCAGGATCGCCTCCTGGCCAGACAGATCACCTACCCAGATGTCGAAGCAATATACCAGATTTCCAGCCGTCGTGATCTTGATCCGAGTTCTTCCGTTCGTCGTATACACATTGTCACCAATTCCAACACACTCTTGGATGTGACTTCCGTCTATGTAGCACCCTGCCTTACGAGCAAAGGCAGTGTCCAGGATGGACACTTTGGCGCCACTGTCCAGAAGCATGATCGCTTTCTCATTGTTGATCTTACCAGCGACTTTAGCTTGACCGAAACATTTTCCAGGGGCATGGTATTTCCAGTATCCACGCTATTCACCCGGTAAGAGATCTGCCTCTCCTACCATCCCTGATCGTCTGACCTCGGCGATCCGGCTTGGCTTCGGAAGGATCTCGCCTTCAGCAGGCTTGAACCATTGATCCCGATGTTGCTGAGTCCAGAATCGTCTCGCTTCCCCGTTTCGGAGATCCAAGGGCACAGACGTCACAGATCGGTTGAAGTCGTTGGCCTGATACAGACTCAAAATCCTGACGGTAGATTTCTCGTGCAGATCACATGTTTTACTGGATAGATCGGGTCGCTAGTTAACTTGATCTACCGATGTCTTGTTCACAAATGCATAGATGCAATATATAGAACGCTCGGCTGGTACCGGATTCAAACCCGGCGAGCGTCCTAGTTTAACATCTTCTCAGCGATCTCGGGTAGAAGACCGCCGTGCTTGTGAGGATCGTACCACTTCCGGATCTGGTTGTAGAAATCCTCCATCGGGCACTTCCCGAGATCGTGTCGTTCACCACAGCCGCGGCAAACCAGGAAACAGCGATCCGCTGGGTGACCCTTCTTGCCACACTTCTCGCAGATCAAGCGTTTCCAACAGTCAGTCTCCGTGTGGCGGCGCGATCCGCAGTAGGTGCACCGATCGCGACTCGGCCGTTCTGACTGGAAACGAGCCCGCTGATCACGGGATTGAAGATCTCGCCCCTCTCGGGTTGGCTGACTTGGATCGAGGGCGTTCTGGGTCTCTCTCGCCGTCGCCGACGTTGGATCGTCGTTCGCAGCCAAGTAGACCCGGCGATGATAGTCCTCGTCCGAGCTGTATTCGTCTGATCCAGAGTCGGATTCAGAATCCGGTGTTTGTGCTTGGATCGCGTGGACTTGTTTCGCTTGGACTGTCGCGGCAGGGGTACTCGACGTCTTCTGACGGTACTTGCTCCCGTGCGCCGACTTCTTCTGACGGGTTTTGGCCCGATCCAGCGCTTGCAGAATCTCTTCGAGATCGTCAGCATCAGTCAATCGCAACAGGATCAGTCGATCCGCCAGCTCTTGGTCACCCAACGTCTCGATGAAGTGCTCGACATGCTCCTTGCGCTCCTTCGACCCGCCATCTTTGACTTTCAGCTTCACGTGCAGGGCACCCACGTTGAGACGTATAGGTACTCCAGCGGGGACTCGTCCGATCGCTTGCGCGCGTGCTAGTACTGCCACGCTAGCGGGATCCCAAACCCACAGTATTGGATCTGGAAGCTTCGGTGCAGATCACTCCACTTGTTTCGCGTAGTTCGTCCAAGTTGGCGGTACCAGCTCTTCGACGGTCCGGCCAGCAGATCCGCGAAGATAAGACACTTCTCTTCATCCGAGGCTTGATCTCACAAGAACGCTGACTTCACTTTGCTGATCCAGGCTCTGGCGCGATCTTCGTCCTGGTCCTTGCCAGTGAACTCTTTTAAATCGGAGATCGCAGAGATCCGAACTCTCTGGAGCATGGACGACCCCGTAGACCCGACCGCAGTGGAGGTTACCGCAGCGCGCGTGGTAGCCTTGGCCGTTGAGAAGTCCACGTCGTCCGGATCATACTCCCAGATGGAGGATTCTCGATCCGGTGATCCCACCGATTCCATCTCCACATCTTGCGATCCCATGTTTCCAGCTACCACCGCGCTCAACGAGGCTGGCAAGATCTTGTGGTGTAGCGGGATCGGCCAAAATCTGGTTGAGGCCGATCTCCACTCACACACTGCGCCCAAACACCGACTAACGGAGGGGTCCCCTGATGATCAGGGATCGGCTGAACTTGGTCTCACCTTGTGTACCCGTCGGTGGGCTGGATCTGCTCTCTCAGGGATGCGAAGGTGTCCGATAAGCGAAAACTTGACTGTCCTGGCGGGACACGGGATGTATGGGGCAGCGCGGAACTTCTTCGCTCTGCTCCCGGTTGATAAGTCCTAAATACGGCCTGATTAGTGACGGTCGGCCTTGATCTATGGACTTTTGCCTAATTTAGGCACCGAAATGCCTATATAAGCGTGTTTCTTGTTCTCCCTCTCCTTCCCGGGTTGCTTGACGATTCCAGTTGTGGGATCTTTAGTTTTGAGAACGGATCTGACCTCCAGTCAAGCGCCAAAATCTGGATAATCAGGGACTTGTACACTTAAAGTAGGGGAAACTAGTGTAGGTAAATCTGGCTAATATATTAGCCGAGATCTTACACTACGACGCTAGTAACCTCTACCTAAGCCTCCTTTTAAAACTTGGTACCTGGCCAATATGTCTCTAAGACGTCCCGAGTGCGAGGAAGGCCACTTGTGCATTTCAAAGTAAAATTAGTTCTGATTGATGTTTATCCTAAGTGTACCCACTACCTGCCCATCTTACCATGCACCATGCGCCGTCCTATGTTTCCTCCTTGGATAAGATCGGCTCTCACCATCCTCGACCGGGCAACCGATCTCGCGATCTTCAACACTGTCCCTTGATCGCCCATCTCTCTTTTGATTGGTGATCTTCGCCCAGATCGTCGATCTGGATCTAGTCCGGCGATCTCGCTGCTGATTGGTGATCTTCGCCCAGATCGTCGATCTGGATCTAGCCCGGCGATCTCGCTGCTGATTGGTGATCTTCGCAGGGATCGGCGATCGTGATCTTGTCCGGCGATCTCGATGTTGATCGGTGCTCTTGGCCGAGATTGGCGATCTTGATCTCCTCCGAGGTACTCGGTCTTCGCTTCTTGGCCTTCTTCCAGCTCGTATGGCCACCCTGATCGTCAAGATCGTCTGGACGATCTCAGCCTGATCTTGTGCTTGAGCGGGGAATCTTGGTCCCTGGTGTTCTGATCCCTTCTCCAGGCCTCCCCGCCATCGTATTAGGTAGGCACCACGTTCGCGACGCTGACTGCGGATATCCATTACGATCCCCGATCCTTGGAAATCCTGATGGCGCTTCACCACAGCCGCCCCTCGTCCCTAAGTTGGGTCACTCGATGACACACTTCGGACACACGCACCTGGATCCCACTTGATCCGATACCCGGCGGGCCGACGTCTCGTCTAAGCCCACCAATCACATGGCGATCCCACGGTCTGGACACATCCATCCCTGTCGCACACCGATCTTGATCCGGACCTACCCATCCATCACACATCAGTCTCCACCTCTCCATTGCGCCTCGATCTTGATCGGTCTCTTTCCGTCAGTCTCAGATCCGACTTCGCCCGCGTCAAATTCTCATTTCCACTTTCACGCCATGAGCGCCGATCCTCCCGACAACTCCGGAGGCGATGGATCTCCACCGCCTTCTCCAAGCAGTGTTCTCTCTCGGCAGTCTCACTCATCCCCGCGCGCACGCGATCAGCGTCGAGTAGCCTTCCTGGAAACGGAACTCCGGCGTGTAGCACGGAGCTACTAGATCCTCAAGCACGATCGGGATCGTATGGAAAACACTATCACTCGTATGCGCATGGATCATCACGACTTAGAGCGCCTACGCCACAATCAAGAGGCCGAGATCACCCGCTTCCAAGCTGAGCTCGATCTACTCCGACATGTTCCTCCCAACGGCACTTCTTCCACATCCGCTCTGGCCATAGGCAAGCTGCGCGTCCAGATTGATCAGCAGCGCGGAGATATCCGGGATATGGAGCGTAACATCTCGCGATCGCAACTTGCCGTGGATGACGCTAACGCTCGGATCCAGCAGCTGGAGCTCGAGCTGCAAAGATCTGGCCACGAGATCGACTCCCTCCAAGTCCAACTTCGGCAGGCAGGCGCAGAGGCCGACGCCCTCCGTGGTCAGGTTGTCGATCAGGAACGGGAGGTGGATAACTTACGCGACGACCTCTCTACGACCGAAAACTGCAAGGATCGCCTCCGTTCTGCCTTGGCCTCGGCGGAATCGGATCTTGCGGCTGCTTGATCTGCCTCGGGAATACTCAGACCACCCAGGCGGCGCGTGATCAGGCCACGGCGGCCTCGACCCGGTTGGAGGGCGAACTTCCCTAGCTCAGGCCCAGGCCACTCTTGCCTCTGTCGAAGCTGATCGAAACACTGCGGTGGCCGACAGGAACACCGCTCGGGACGTCGCCTCCAAGGCTGAAGCAGATCGTGATCACGCCCGAGACGAGGCCTGGGCTGCGCGTAAGTGTCTTGATCCTGTCCGATCTCAATTCCTTCTTGCTGATCTTGTCTCGATATCTTTACGCAGTTCAAGATCTCAACACTGTCCTCGCCGATCTGCATCGCGTGTCCGAAACTCACGACGAGCTTCAGCAGGACGTTACCGGTCTCCTGGGTATGCACGCCGAAGCTCTCGAGGGATACGACAAATCGGCGGCGGATCTGACAAGTGCAACGGAGCGTCTGCGAGATCACTGTGACCATTTGCGGGATGCCGCATCCGATCAGCAGTTGTCTGGACAGCCTTCGGGGAAGCGCGCTCGCAGTCAGCCATCACCTCCGCTACGCGGTCAGACCTACTTTAAGAAACCAGCTCGACGTGATTCCGTTCCTGCCGGCAGTGGATCTGCGGGATCAAGATCCTCTAGCTCCCAAATCAGCCGCCCCTTGGGTTCGAACCGAGGCGAGGGAGGATCGCCCCCACCCGAAATCCAAGACGTCGGCGGGTTCGAAGAAGAGGAGGAAGAAGAAGAGAAAGAGGAGATCGAGGAGGAACACGATCAAGACGAAGCAGAAGGATCGGGTAACGGATCCCCAGCCTCGCCCCCCCCCCCCCCTCCCCCCCAGCAATCCCGTCAAGGCCAAACTTCCCCGTCTGACTCAGATTCCGACGACGCCACACGAGCTGCCCTCGCACGATCTCGATCTGATGCCCGGCGTCACAGGCCTTCCGGTCCCTCCGGGACTGCCGATCGCCCGATCTCTCTTTCCGATCCTGGTAGCCCTGGTGTTTACCCAGGGGGATCGCCTCATAGTAGTCCTCATACTTCTCCTAGGGAATCGCCCGAACAGACACCTCCGCCGTCTCCACCTCGAGGTCCGCCGCCAGGCCGCCCTGCCGGTGGAGTTCCGCCGATCCCGTCTCCCCCGGTACTCCGGAGTCTCCTGACTCGGCTCCTCCATCTCCGGCTGCGCTTCTGAATCCCCCGCTCTTTCCCGAGGCTGACATGATGCCGGGGTTGAACAATCCCAGGCAGCTACTCCAAGCTGATACCGAGCCATGGAGAGCGGATATCTTGAGTACTCTCCAGATCACGGCCCTGATCGTACGGACGATCCTCTCAGTGATCCCATTCTCGATCGGATGGCTATTTCCCGTCCGAGCGCCGAGAGCCGCTCGCCCAGTCCCCGAAACCGGATATCTCGACGACTTGATCACCGGGGCCAACCTCGTTGCTCTCATGGCGACTCGTCCGTGGACGGCCCTTAATAATCCCCGTTGTCCCCTCACCTTTGATCTGGCTCTCCACCGCCGTAACAACACCGGATTGTATCGGTTCGCCCGACCCTACCTGACTTTCGAGGGAGACATCGGATCGCCTTCTGGGAGAATACGCATTTTCTTCCCATCACCGCCGCGCAGCTAGCCGATCCCGTGGTAGAGTGGTATTATCAAGCGCGACGTAATCGCCGGATGCGCGCAGGCGACCAGTGGAAAGGAATCGCGACTTTACTCCTCCCGATGTTGCGAGAACGCTGGCCGGACGTCGACCTTTGTTGGATCCGTTCTTCTTGCACCTGACCGCCGATGCCGATCGTATACGCTGGTACCCCGGATCTGTTTCCCGACGCCGTAACGCAGGCGATCCCAATCAACATCAGGGTGAGCCAACTTGATCGAGGCCTTGGCTGAGTGTGACGCAGCGGATCCTTGGCGTAACCACTTCCGTGATCGACCTCACCAGCATCCCGCTCGGCAGGTCGCACTCCTTCGCAACAAATTCAATCCGGCCGGTGGTCCCCCTCCCCCCCCCCCCCGGCCGGCACCCCGTGAGCCTCGGATTCTACTTAAGCGATCTGAGCCCGCCTCGAGTAGTGACATCTTGATCTTCGCGGTCTGCACTGATCTCTTGTGTTCAATGCATATACTTCATTTTCACATACACCCCGTCCTCGGATCTGCAGCTTCCCTGCAGATCCTTCTTCCCATTTCAATACCGGGACGACCTACTCGTCCCAGTACTCCGATCTCACTCTTCCTCGTGAGACTGCATCCGCACGATCTCGCGAGAAGTCATGTAGCAATGCTCCGCAATTGAGATCGGCTTCGTCCATCCACGTGGGATCGTCATAGCCCTTCCAGAACACCAGGAACTCCCGCAACACTCTTCCATATCTTGTCTTCCGGCCGGTCCGCATATCAGTGATCTTCTCCACTTCAAACTCGTCCTCATCCAACTCTCGCATCCAGCTTTCCTCGGGCAGTAAGGCTTCATCAAAACCAAAACGCTCGGATCCTGGTCGTACTAATTCCGCTTGGGGCCGATCGGGATACTCCTTCTTTTTCCACACCGCTTTCGCTAGAGAACAGGACCAGAAGATATGCGCCTGTGTCTCTTTCTCGGGGTTGTGCTTGCATTCAAATCGACACAATCCGGGATACTCCTTTCCTGGATAATGGAGATTCAACTGTTGAACCGCCATCCGATATAGAATCCACACTTGGAAGCTGGTTAGCATCCCGTTTCGATCCCATAGTTTGTCGGATGTCTGCTCTTGAAGTCCTCACATCCAGGCTTCCGCCCAGGCTGCCCTCTCAAGTTTGCCACTTACTCCATGGATACCTCGGCCCAATAGTTTCTTCGCTTCATGGAATGGCTGTTTTTGAAATGAGCGCAGTATACACTTGTTCCGGACCTGCTCATGGCCATCCCATGAATAGCTATGGATCGCTGGGTGGTATTCAAAGACGATGCCTTCTTGTTGCTGGTATTCATGAAGCTGTGATTCCATCGACTCGTCCCACTCAAGAAACGACTCCAGAGTCATTTCCCACGTGAACTGGTTTCTCTTCTGAGTCACTCGCAGCCGCGGATCTTGCGAGCTAGTACCTACATCGTTTCTTCCTCCGAGAGTGCCGTCCCTTATTATCCGCCACTTGAGCGTTCGCAGAATCTCAGGTGGGTGTCGAAGTCGTACCGGACTGGGAATTCCTAGTGTCTGTTCTACCGCCAGCTTAGGCGACGCGATGAATATAGCAAATGCCCATTTCTTCAGCTTGGTGAGGCCGTGCTTTCTTTCGCTCTGTGCCGCCTTGGGGACTGTGAGGGCGTACGCTTTCGCTGTGTTACGTGGTATCTTGATCTCCTGTATAGAAGCTGCCGCGATCCGATCGTCTGTCTAAGGTGGACGTTTTCGCGTCAGGCAACCCTTGGTTGCCCGACCATGTAAAGCCACCCCAGCCGTTTCTGATGTGATCCGGATGTAGGTGTGGTGTAGGGAAATTCAAGTTAGGCAAGCGCGCCTAAGCCAGGGATATGGTCTAGGAAGGCCTCCCGACCCGACGGAACACAAGGGCCAAGGGCTTACGGTACTTACCTGGCGGGCGGAGCGCGGCTTCGGACTGGAGACCTACGGTACTTTCTTGGCGGAGAGTATGGATACGCTGTCCGGAAGATATAATGAGCTGATGAGTCGCCCAACGGTAGCCGACGGAGCGCTGGAGAGACGTTGGGAGTTTCGCAACGGCTCCATTTCACTTGATATTTGTAAAGGAACATCGAAATAGTAGGAGGAGCCCCAAGGGGCTCCCGAAGTATAACAGACAAACAGAGCAGAATTTTCCACGTCCAAGACAAGTGTATACTATTCCGGTAAGTCCCTGCACAGGGCTGGATTAATGTCTGCCGGCGGAACTCGAGAGGCATAACTTGTAGAGCACTCGTCTGGTAGCACCAAGAGATAAGGCTGGGAAGCCTGGGTCGGGCAAAAGGTCTTGCTACGCGCGAAAGTAATACAAAGACTTGCCAAGTCGCGAGCCGGTACGTAGGACAGCCCAGGTGCTGTGACACTTCTAGCCGAGACACCTTTGCGCTTGGTGACGTGTAAAAGTGCTCGCGCGCCGTCGTCCATCCTTTGGTGGAGAGCACAGTGTATAAAGACAGAGACTACTCGCCAGCGTCACCTGGCGAGGTCTCGAAGATTACTGGCTTGGTTAGTCGGAACCTGGCGTGAGTAAGACCACACGTCTGTCCCGGCTGGATACAATCGCCTCAACCTTACCTGGCGACTCAGAGCTACCTGGCGATTTCTAAGTTACTTAGCGATTTCTAAAGGGACCTAGCGATTTCTATAGGGACCTAGCGATTTCCAAAGTGATCTAGCGATTTCCAAATTGACCTGGCGGACTCCAGTTAGACGTGGCGATATTGTTGTGGTTTGTGTAAGGAATCCACATCTGACGATATTTGTGCGTTCTGCTCACAACTGGTACTGCGACCCGGGAACAGGGGTGTGCTTGTTTTCTTAGGTACCAGCTAACCAAGCTTTAGAAGAAGAAGAAGAAGAGGGTGAAGATGGTCAAGGGATCAGCGAGCGACAAAAGTTCGGCGACAGCCGGAGGATCGCCTCTCGTGGGGATGGACTCAGCGGATGAACGGATTACTGACATGACGATGGAAGTAGTTCGCACCGCCCAGTTCGACGACGACGATGCTCAAGACCAAGGAAGCGATGAAGACGAGAGATGAAGCGTATGAGGATAAGGCCGAGGACGCTGAGCTCGATGAAGTGAAGACGGACGCCGAGTTACTTGGCGAGGTGGACGAGTTGGCGCTGCAGGTGGGACGCATGGGACACCCGCGTCCGGTTGAGCGCAATTTAGTTGCCGAACTCGACGAAAGTGCGGACGATGACGAAGATGGAGAAGAACATGGCGAAAGGAACCGTCCGCCCCTTATACCGAAGGCAACGAGGAACGCCGATACGCCAAGTGCCAACAACGTGTTGGCGAGACTTGGTGAGGAGATGAGAACGCAATCAGAGTGGATGATGATGATCGCGCCGGTGGCTATGACGCAAGCGAAGTGGTCGGTGTTGGGGCCGGAGTTGATTCAGCCGGTGGGAGCAGCTGATGCTAACCAGCTAGTCGATGAAACTGTGTTATTGCTGAAGGCCATGTGGTACCGATGCAACAGCCGCCCAAATAGCTTGATCCTGGCGGACTGGAGCCTCACCAGAGCTGGCGCAGAACTGTGGCAGTGGAAACGCAAGCTGACAGTCAGCAGAGCCCGCGGTCGAAGTGACCTTCCAGCTCGAGTTCGTAGGTGGGGTAGGACGGCCCGAGGGACTGAGTGTGAGCAATGAGACGAATGAAAACGACGGTAATGAATGTGAGCTCGATGTGTCGGACGATTGCTGAAATGACTTGGCGACCGAAGCGTGCGACAAACAGCTCTAAGGTGGTGAAGCTTCTTCCTGGCGAGCGGCTGGGATGGCGGTTGGAGCAGACGTTCGATCGCCGGGTGCGAATGAGGGTTCTCGTAATGGGAGCAGTGAATGATAAGAGAACCAAGATATTTTTTGACACAGGGGCAAACGTCTCGGCGATCAGCGATGCGTTGGCGAAGCGGTTGAGACTGAAGCAGCGGGCTAGTCACGGCAAGAGAATCGACATACAAGGTATTGGAAAGAACAAGGTAGTAACGACGTCTTGAACAGTGGTGAAGATTACAATCGGCTGGCAAGTGGCTCACGAGTTCGAAGTTTAGATAATGCCACATCATGCAGGAATTGACCTGATCCTGGGGACCGATTTCATGATCCCAGCTGGGATCCGACTGGATCTTTACAACTCGTCGGTGAAACTACCTGACGAAGTCATTATAGAACTGATCAAGTCAAGTAAAATGCCTCCTCAAGCCACGAGTGGGGAGCACGTGACAGCACGGCCGCTGGATGACTTGCAGATCGGCGGGAGACTGACAGCGGAGTTCAGGTTACCTCGCCGCCAGCTCAGCGACTCAACTCATGAGTTCTGGATACGACGATCTAAGAACTGGATTCCCACGGTGGTATTCAACGGAGCCGGACGACATACGAAAGTGCTGATAACGAACGTACAACCGTCACTGGCTTTCTGCCCGTCTCATACTGCTGTGGTATACTGGATTCCACATGGTGGGTTTACCCCAGAGGGATATGTGCGCTTAGATTTGGCGAAGTACAGAAATTGACAGAGAGTGCCATAGACAAAGAACTGCTACACAAAAAACAAAAGCTTTATGACGAATGGATATATAGACAACCACCGGCCGTCGAGAAACGCGATTACCCGACGCCTAAAAGAACCATCAGACGGCCAGTGGATGAGGTTTCGAAGTGTCGAGAGTTGACCTGTGCTGAACGCTGGGAGAGATCGATGCCGAACGAGACTACTCCGCCACTATCGCCGAGCGCTAAGGAGAAGATCGAGTCGAAACAACGAGGGACACGAACAAACCGCTCGTCGAGCCAGAAATAACGTCAAATGATGAGCCGGAAACTGCGACGTCGTAAGGAAACAGATGGAGATTTGCTAACGACCCGACGACAGCTGAGCCCGACCTGGCGGACTCGAATGAAGACTTGGTGTGCGCAAAGAGAGTCATCCCCGGCGGCCATGATGATCAAGCAGGCGATCTCGGGATAGAACATTCAGCCCGAGAAATAGTGTCGCCTGATAGTGTCGGCTGTCGCAACTCGGAAGAATGTGAGTCAAGATGTGCTGGCGAATCAACTACTGAATCCGACAACGAAGCAAGGGTTGCTGACGGATCAATCAAAGTCGCTGACGGACCAGTCCGAGTTGTTGACGAACCAGTCAAAGTCAGTGAGGAGACAGGAGGTAGCGGATACTGCTGGCGAGACAGCCAACAGTGCTGGCGACGAACCCGGAGGACTTGGATATAAACCGAGGGAAGCGAGAGTATGGACAGGACATGCAAACGCCGGGAGTGGTTGAGCTGGCGGACGAATCAACTCAACTGGCGGAACAACAGACCTAGCTAGCGCGAGCGACGGTGGACCTGACGGCAGTAAAGACAGTCCTCCACCAGGTCGTGAAGACTCAGCAAGGGTAACCCTGTTGATTAGCGGCGAGGACGAGCTGCACATCCGGAACCAACCACTGGCAGAAGACCCCGAAGAAGGCTTGACACTACGATTCTTAGCTGCGACAGCCATCGCTGGCGAGGGTGAGCTGGCGATCAGACTTGTCGAAACCGCCCGCATTGCTGACGGACCCAGCAGCAAAGCTGACGACCAACAAGATAACTATGAACGGTCAGCAAATAAACACCATCTCGGGGATTACGCACACGGGCTGGCGTTCTTGCCAGACCTAACGGAAGTGGTACCGACGTCTCTCGACTATTACGCCCCAAATGTGTGCTCAAACAGCCATACGGACGTCCAGTCAAAGCGGTTAGTAGAAGTACTGAAGAAACACGAACACATCATGATCTCCAGCGGGAACGCCTTACCTCCTCCGGCTTACGGTGTGCGATGCGATATTGACGTACGAGGCCACTCCCCAATTAGAAAGCTAGCTCGGCGAGTCCAATTGTGACATCTGACTAAGTTGTACGAGCTACCGAAGGGACTCCTCAAGGCAGAACTCATAGCTTTCTCAAATAGTCCGCGGTCGTCGCCCGTCGTCATCGTGCTCAAGAAGAACGGTGCTGATACAAGGCTCCGCATCGACTATAAAATGGTGAATGTGATTACAGCCATAACGGAGTACGCGATGCCGCTTGTGGACGATTTGCTAACGGGACTCGAACGATATCTGTGGTTCTGCTCGCTGGATGCTGATAGCGGATTTTGGGCATTGCTGATGACACGACGAGCCAGGCAGATATCTGCCTTTGTTTGTCCGCTGGGTCATTTTGAGTGGTTACGAATGCCTTTCGGACTCAAGAACGCATCTATGATATATCAAAGGCTTGTTGACAACGCCCTGTGGGGGTACGTTCAGCCAAAGGGTGACTGGCTGTCGTTTGCAAAGCGCGTTAAGAGAGCTAAGAGCGAAATGGATACCTGGCGACAGGGTCAAATGATGGTGGAGGAATCCCACTTCAGTTCGCTAACCAAGTTCGAGGCAGATCGCCAAGCACGCATCTCGTCCGACCCGTTGCAAGACATGGTCAACGGACCTGACGGAGATATGTTTGAAAACAACGAACCTGATGAATCAGGACTGGTACCAGTATTTCGACGAAGATCTTTTGTGGACGACATATGCTTTGGAGGCGACACTTTCGACAACTGCTTGGAGACGCTAGATCGACTGTTGGCTCGGTTCGCCGAATGCAGGATCAGCGTCAGCTTTATGAAGAGCATATTTGTCCAACCTAAGGTTGACTTGCTGTCATACGTGGTGACTCCAGCTGGAATTCAAGCGGATCCTAAGAAGATGGCAGCAATTACCGAGTTGACCTTCCCGACGTCGAAGAAAGGGATGCAGGCTTTTCTCGGAGCTATCAACTACAACGGCCAATTCATCCAGAGTCTGGCAGTATATGGAGCTGCGTTATATCAGATCAAGGATGCTGATTTCGGGCCTGGCGGGTATCTGGCGACAGCCAGGGCTTCGTTTACAGAGCTGAAGAAAAAGGTGGCAAATGCTTCGACCTTGCGTCACTTCAACGCTACAGAGAAGTTTACGTCATGCAATTTTGCTAACGAATGGGCCATAAGTAGCCCACTCATGCAAATGATCGACGATAAGCTCCACCCAATGAGATTCAGTAGGCGGGTCTTGAAAAGGAAACGAACTCCGATACCACCCAGCGGAGAAGAAAGTACTGGCACTACTACAGTTGCTGAAGGTATGCTACACCCTGCTAGCGGGGAAACTCACCCATGTTTACACGAGATATTCGACTTTGGAGTGGACATTCAATTCGAAGTCTCTCTCCAGTCGCGCTGTTAGTTTTGCAGTGCTTCTATCCCCGTTCGATCTGAAGGTGAAGCGCGTGCGAGAGCGAAACATGGATTTCGTACGACTTCTCCATGCGTCCATTACTCCATTGGTTGGAATTGACGAGTCACTCAAGCACCTTGCTCCAGCAAAGAGCGAAGCCTCCATTCGGATGGATCCAAAACTCTTTTACGCTCGAAACCCGCTGACTTCCAAGGTCATGTGCTATCGTTTGATGGATCGGCAAAGACAGAGAAGTACGGTGGTTATGAGAGTTGCTCTTGGATATTCTGGCGCTTACCTGAGTGGGATATTGAGATCGCTGCGAGCGCTTATCTGACGTCAAGTACGGTCAGCATTGAAGAATACACTGGGATGAACAACGGCATCCAGGCTGCCTGACTCGGGGCATCTTTGACCTGATTGTTGTTGGTGACTCAAGGCTCGCGATCCAGCAATCCCTGGGGGTAATCGCCTGTAAGAAGGAGACGTTACAAGTCCAGTCGGCGCGCCACAAAGAACTCGTTGGGAAGATGTATTCCGTTCACTACCTTCACGTAGGCCGACACTACAACGCCGCCGCCGACTCAATGGCAACGGAAGCCCTCGAAACTAAGGCAGGTCGGGTGGTCCTCCTGTGCAGTAAGGAAGATGAAACTGAAGACGGTCGACCGGATTGACGAAGACTTGTACGCAACAGCCAAGCAAGTGAAGGAACCCATCATAGATCAGAAGAAACCGACTGTCACAGTTGTCACGCGTAGCCACTCCCGCCGAGTCCACTTCGAGGACGAAGTTGCCAGACACCCAACGAGTAACATGTCCGACCCAGCGAGTGGTACAGGTGCGAACCTGGCGAGCGGTACACCCGACCTGGCGGGAACCACCAGGAAATCCCGAAACCAAGCGGATAACCCGAGTAGCGAGTCGGACGATAACCATTCGATGGAATTCGAACACAGCGGAAGGCGAAGAGTCCAACGAAAAAACACCGAACAGGCACAGCTGGCGACCGCCAGATCGCTCGGTCCTGGTTACGCGGCGTCCCCCGACATCTCCAAGCGGTTGCTCACACTGGAAACCCAGCTAACGCAAGCTCGATCTGACCTATCCAAGGCCAAAAAGTATAACGCGCAGATTGCGACGGAGCTGCTGGAGTCAGCTAAGTCTCACAAGGCTGCGCAGCAGGAAGTGGATCGTCTCGAGAAACTGGTAGCGGCGAAAAAACGCCAGATCAGGGAATCCCGCGACGGTTACGAGCACCGTCTGAAACGTGCCGATAACACGATCGCCGCCCATACTGCAGAGTGCCGCCGTCTGGAAGGGGGGTCGCTGACTTGGACACGAAGCTTCAGGTCTCTGCAAAGAAGCTTCAGCAGGTCACCGGCCAGCGCGATCAGGCGCGAATAAAGTTGGATTCAACCGGTGCGTGCCTTTGTTCTCCCTTGCCCTTCCTGTCCCGTACTCACTTCTTATTACGTCACAGGTACCCATGTGGCGCCCGCTAGATCCCAGATCACGTGCCTTGAAAAGCGCCTTAGCGAGGTGGAGAGTTCTGAGTTCGTTCGCCGGAAATACGAAGCCGAAGTGTCGGTCCTCAAAACAGAACATGACAATCTGAAGCGTCAACTGGATCAGCATACCGCTGAGGCGAGTGCTCTAAAGGCCGAACGCGATCAAGCCCGTGATCAGCTCGCGGGAATCGCCTCTCTGGTCGCTCCTGTCGTAGCCTCCAGCCATCCGTTCTATTCTGCTAGTCGGAAGCGTCCCCGGTCGCCTGGCCACTCTCCTAGCCGTCCCCGTCGGGTTCCCCAAGCATGCTCGGACTGCTACTCGGCCCCCATCATCCCGATCGGCAGCCAAGCGTCCGAGCGACGCGCTTTCAGCGGCCGCAGCTACCTGTGGTCCGGCTTCTGAGATCCCCTCTCCTTCTCGCCCTCCGTCTAGCAGTGAGGATGACGAATTCTTTGCTGCCCTTTCCCAATCCCGATCTACCCGCCGGCGCTTCAGTGTTGCGTCGTCGTCCTCAACCGGTCGGTCATTTCAAGGTTCAGGCACCTATCGGGCTTCGCTCGGGTACACACGCCCAGGGGTCTTCATCTTCTCGGGCATCCGGATACGGATCAGGTCCACCCCCTGACGACGGCACCTCCAGCAGTTCCAGCGATTCCAGCAATAACAGTGATGAAGCGTCGTCTGGTTCCGAGGGCAGCCAGCCGGCTCGTGAGCCTCTCGATCCCCTGTCCGATGCTGCGTGGGCCGCCTTGCCTCCTACACGAATACACCGGAGGGAATGGATCCCCAGCTATCGCCGTGGGAGCGCTCGCCAAGGACGCGACGTGTTTATGGCTGCTCGTAGAAATTCGTCAGACCTACATCGTGGAGATGGACCAGGATCTCCTCTTTCGCCAGTTCACCAATCCTCTTGAGTGGCTGTTCCTCTCCGTGGTCGGACGCCTTCTTCCCGGGATTGGAACGAAGACCTGATCAATGAGGCCGGTGTGCGACGCTTGGAGTCCGCGCGGCTGTGGGACGTGCTTGCGAATCGACCCCGCCCGTATACCTTTCGCGTAGAGGGCTGATTCGTGTTCATCGTGGAGGCCTACTCCTCTTACGAGGATGAGTATATCCGCGTTGACTGGGACTCCACTCACGCCTTCCCGATCATCATTGCCAAGCTTCGATCCAGCCGCTATCTCTCTGCGATGTACACCCACCGCAAACAGCGTCGCTCTCGTGTTGGCGCCCGGTGGAAGACATTCCTCTAGCAGGTGCTGATCGGTATCCTGAGTGGCCACTGCGATCTCGATCTCCGACTGGACCCTTTCTTCCTCCACTTCCCACGACACGGCGGGGCTGGGGCGTGTACCTGGCTCGGAGCCTCATGCTGAGCCTGCCGATTTGCTGGATGCTCTGGCTATCACGGATCATGCCGTTCGCTGGCGTAACCAATACCGTGACGCACACGCTGCTCACCCTGAAGCCAAATTCCCCGGCTGGCCAGCAAGTTCACCTCTCCGGCTTAATCCACGTTGCTTCGCCACGCAGCCCTCCCCGTTTTACGGTCGATCTTCCAGTAGTCGCATAGCAGCAGTAAGAATAGGGTAGATCTGTCCGGCTTGATAATTCCATGTGACCTTGTTCCAAGGGTTCGTATTTCGAAGCTTCTCTTGCTTTTGTTCTTCTTTGCGGATTCCTTCCAGCCCAATGCGCTCCTACCACTCTTTCCATCGTGGTTGGCGTATCGTATCAGTCTATCCCTTCACGCATAACCTGTTCCACCTCCTCCTTGAAACCTGCAGCCATCCTGCAAGTCCTTCTTCCTCTCGCTTATCCACGGTGGCCAGCCCACCGTAGATGTTCCACCGTCTACCCCTCGCGTGACTGCATCGCCTCGAAACGGTTGCGACCAGTCCGTCCACGCTCAACGTCTCTCAACATCGCACCACATTTTAGATCCGCTTCGTCGATCCATGAAAGTTCTGCGTAGCCCTTCCAGTACACCAGATATTCGCGTAAGGTCCGTCCATAGCGCGTTCGTCACCCGGTTCATTCGTCAGCGATCCGATCGACCTCGAACTCGTCTTCGTCCAGCTCACGCTCCCAACTGTCTTCAGGTAGTAGGCTCTCGTCGAAGTCTACGCGGTCTGCCTTGTCGTTCGTCGGCGAGGTGGTCGGACGGTCCGGGTACTTCTTGACCAGCTTCAGATTCGTCACGTGCACGATCGTGAACACTCGATACTCAGTGCCCGCGGTTTCCAGCCTTGCTGCGTGTCGATCGATCATCTCTGCAACGCTGAAGGGCCCGTTCCACATGTGCGCCAGCTTCCTAGCATATCCTTCCTTGACGCGATCCAGATATACCACACCTGGTCACCGGCCTTGATGTCATGAGGATGCACATTCTCGTTGTGCTGATCTGCTCTCGCCGTAATCGCATCGCGCAGTGCTTCATTGACGTGTTCTCGGGTCTGCTGATACTGTCGCTGGATGTTGTAGCGCCATCGTTGCGGCTCCAAGTCCCGGCGTCGAGTGCTGTCGAGCGGAAGTGTCGCCTCCAGGGTGGGCCTTGCGTCCCACCCGTGGATCAAGTAGAACAGCGTCTCTCCGCGAATGCGGTCATGCGCCGTGTTAAGGGCAAACGTCAAGCGTTCCGCGTATTCGTCCCAGTCCTTCTGATTTATGTCTGGGATGTACATCTTCAACGATCTGGTCAGCGTCTGCACCATCCGCTCAGCCGTTCCATTGGCTTGAGGGTGATACGCCATAGTGGCACGTTGTCGCTGTCCCACGATGCGATTGAATGCGCGGAAGATGTCAGACATGAAACCTGGCTCTCGGTCGTGCCGGATGACTTCACTCGCGCCGAATCGGCGGAAGACACACTCTTCGCAATTCTCGGTGATCATCTGCGCAGTTCTCGACGCACTTGCCTTGGTCACCACGTATCCCGAAAACAGATCAACCAGATGAGCAGCTCGGTGTTGCCCTTGAGCGACTTCGGCAGAGACGGGATGTGGTTCATCGCGATATATTGAAATGGGTACGTCACCTGCATGCTCCCTGGCGGCTCTGCTTGAAGTGTCTGACGTCCCTCCCCTGCATGCTCCCTGGCGGCTCTGCTTGAAGTGTCTGACGTCCCTCCCCTGCCTCACAATCCACATATTGTCCCACATAACGACCTGAAGTAATGGCAGAATCATCACTGCCTACTGCGCAAGATGTTGATCCAGTGGAAGAACAAGCGGAACGTTGACGAAAAATTAAGAACGCACAGGGTGGAGAACTGAGGTGATCAGATCTGAAGGCCTACTTAAGAGGAGATGTAGAGCTCTTGACCCACCGTCGGGCGCTCAACGCCGGCAAGGTCGCAGACGACTTTGTGCTCAGCGAAGATGGTTTACTTTATCAAAAGGAGAACGGCAGGAAAACAAACGAATCAGGAGAACCGGGCTTAGCGACAAGGCTGGTAGTACCGTCGACGATGATCGATGAAGTATTGCAAAACTGTCACAATTCGATTGAAGGAGGCCATCTAGGAATTGTCAGGACTTACCATCGAGCGAGAGCCGATTACTACTGGATAGGACTTTACGCAGATATGGTAAATCACGTCAGAACCTGCGAGGATTGCTGCACTAGCAAAAGCAAACCACATTCGAAGGGTTTCTCGCCAGGAAATGTAGTGTCAGACCACCCATTCCAAGTCGTTTCAATGGATTTCGTGATACCTCTGCCGCGGACCCTACGAGGAAACACCGCTTTGCTATTATTTCAAAACCACATCACGGGGTTTGTCTTCGCCAAAGCAATGCGCGACACTGTGGCACTGGAGGTCGCGAAAGCCTTCGAGGAATGTAGCTTCAGGCGTATCGGTGCTCCGTCATTAATAAGACACGATCGAGACCCGAGATTTATGAGCGAAGTCTTCCAGAAATTTTCGGAGATGATGCAGTCCAGATCCAGAGCCACACTAAGCTATCGTTCTCAAGCGAATGACCAGGAAGAACGGTTGGTAAAGAATATGGTCCAGAGGGTACGTGTGTATGTGAAAGATCCGCTACAAGCTGACTGGGATGACATCGCAGAGAAGACGGTGCATGCGATCAACAACTCCAGAGACTCAACCCAACGAGAGACGCCGTATTACCTGGTGCATGGATGGGACGCTCGTTCGACCTTGAAAGACATGACGGATCAGGATCTTAAGACGCGGTGCAATGGCGGGGAGAGTCGAACAGGCAAAGAGAGGTCGCACTAAAGCTGGCAGCAGAGTTTCAACTGCGAGAAAAGCTAGGAGGACCGACGAACACAACCAGCGACTAAGTCAAACTGAGTGGAGAGTGGTCCCCGTCGCCAGACGAGACGGCCCAGACCTGGCGAGTGGTACAGCTGGCGACCTGGCGAATGGCACAGGCGCGGACTTGGCGAGTAGTAAAAGCGGCGACCTGGCGAGTGCCGTGCCCGACATAACGGAAGACGAAATCGAGGTGGCTGAACAAAGTGCAGAATCCACGAAGCCACTGTTTGGGGATCAAGTGTGCCAAGTAAAACCAGGGTTAACCAAGAAACTAGATCACAGGTGGCACGGACGCTCCGAGTGAAGCGTGGCTACAGATTTTACACCGTTGTGCACGTTTCACGACTAAAAGCAGTCACCAACTCCACCGAGAGACCAATAACCAGGCTAACAGCAGAACTAGACGAGTCCCAACGGTTCGATTTTGACGAAGAATTGCTACCCGAAAATAGCTGGGAGCCTGATGAAGAAACCGATAAGTACGAAGTAGAGGTCTTGGATGACGAGTTGCCGCTGTCAACCAGTACGGCTCGGTCACAACGGAAGTTCAAGATTAAGTGGGCTGGTTACGACGAACCAACCTGGGAACCATTATCAAACCCGTCGTGTGGAGGATTGTTGTTCAATAATCTCCGACGAAAGAAACGTGAAAACCGTCTGCCAATGCTACAGGTTGCTGACGAGGACTAAACGCTACTGTACCCCAACGAAGTCAAGGTCAACTTAGTCATGGTGTGGGCTGAGTTAGATCAATGAAAAGCGACCACACCATAACTACATGTATTACGTATGAACTAACGAGATGGAGTAGGAGTGAAGACACAAGTCACCAGCCAACTACTTACGGAGTCCAACGCGACGACATAGGAGGGCCGGGAGACTCAGAAGACTCAGATGAGCTCGGCGAGTAAAGCACCAACCCAGACAAAAGAGCGGGAGTAGAAGAGGACGACTCCGCTAAGTTGAGCGTCGAGGAAGAAGCTTGAGACACCGCAGTAGCAGCTTTCGCCAGCGTGCTCATGACTGAAGGCGGAGGAGTCGTTCCGTCAGTTGCACTCCCAGATGGAACGAACGAGGTTCCAGTTGAATCACCCGTCTCAACCACAGGACTTGGCGGATGTATGGAACCTGACGGAATTGCAGAACTGGACGATGGAGGGACAGGACCTGGTGGACTGGTAGTAACAGGACCTGGTGGGCTACTCGATTGAGCATCAGGCTTGGCGGCTGAACTGGCCATGACAGACTGACCCACAGAAGGCGCAGAAGGCGAGGGATCTAACAACGAAACTGGATGTGAATCTCCGCGAGTGTTTGGACTTCGGAACCAACGCCATCAACCTCTTCCTCCCCTTCAACTTCCTCCTCACCCTCTGAGGCAGAATCCAGCTCTCTGATAAGGTGTTAAGTGAAGATGTGGATACCATGACGATTGAGAGGGGTCGGAGCGTTTGTGGCCAAGCGAGGCGGAGCCGGTTCCGGTAAGTCGAAGTCTTCATCGATGACATCATCCACAACGATGGAGTGCACGCCGAACGGAGCGAACACCAAGAAGCTGACATTGCGAGCCCAAATACAGTGTTGTAGGGGTGGCGAACAGGGTCAGCCAACCACCACGCGCACCAGGTTTCTTCGTAATCGATGTCGCGAATGCCCTCGATCCAGCGAGCCCGGGAAGAAATCCACGGAACGTTAGCGAGACAATAGAGTGGTACAGTCGGGTCGAAGTAGACCTCTGCGTCGATCAACGGAGGGGGGGGGGGTCGCCTGCAACGGTGTGCGTCACAGCAGAGTAGAGGTCGTCAGCGGTCGAAGCCATCAAGCTACGTAAGTTGTTACTGCGACGCCTACGGTCAGCCTTGTAGAGCACCCTTATCTCCGTCATCTCTGCGAGCTCCGCTGGGGGAACTGAAGGATTGAGATATGGATGAAGACCCATCAAGACGCTTCGAGTAGCCAGTGGAATTTCTCCCACAAACCAACGTAGTTACGTGACAAGTGATCATCGCGCACTGGATCGGGGAAATGAAGAGCTGACTTCTGAGCTGAGTCCGATCGATCACCTCCACCCATCCTGAACCCAAGGTCTTCCAATGCCTCCATCAAATTTCGAGGTCGCTTCTGGCGAGAGGCGCGCTGACGACCTTCTTCGAGAACCGCAGGTGAAAAAAAATACGGGTTGTCTGGAAGCAAGCGTCGAAGCTACAAGGGTGCTTCGGATTGTAGACATCCACGAACGCACGCATTCCAGCCAAAGTCGCAGGCGTCGCAACCATCCGAGCCTTCCCAGTGGAGTATTCCATAGGCACCCCTCCAGCTTGATGACTCAGGATCAACCTCCAACAGCGAGCGGACCCGAAGTGGACGAACGGGAGGTCTTGCAGGCGAGCCATCTGCGGGGGCAGACGCGAGTTCCTCGAAGCCGCCCTCGATGCCCGTTTCCGTAATTGAGGTAATGGGAGTTGTAAAGCTGCAGGGGGTTCGACTCGATTCACTGAAGCAAACGGATGGGCTGACTGACGAGAGCAACCAGCCGTCGACGTAGTGGAAGCAGGTTCCGCCTGAGCTGGAACTGTCGACAGAGCGGCTACTGGTTGAGTGGAGCTTCTTCAGGCGAATGCTGGCTGAGAAGGCATCCCAAGCCCTTCTCTAGAGATAGTCGAACGAGATGACGGTGGGCGAGTTGGGTTCGGTTTCTTCGGAACTTTGTCACCTTCGATCGTTTACGAGCAGGCTTGGGATTCACCGGAGAACAACGTTTACGACGCTTGGGCTTAGCATGACTGTTTCGAAGTAGCTGGCGAGGACTGACAGATTTCGCCGGCGAGTCCGCTGGATGGACGACGTCAGAGTCACTACTGTCGTCAGAACCGAACATACGGGCATGGAGAGATTTGCCTGTCAACGCAGCCCAGGAAGTATCTCGCGGACCCCATCCGAATTAGATTCAGCTGCGGAACTGGGCGAACTTGCACAATTCGTTTTGCTGCCACCGGAAGAGTTTGCATGCATCTCGATAGGATTAGCTGAGGTTCCAGTGGTAGCCCAAAGGTCAGGCGAATTGCTGTTGGAACTTGACGACCACGTGGGACCCAAGCCTTCTTTGTCAGACACCACCAAGTTCTCCAGTAGCTGCGCCGTCTTGGCATGAGTATTAGCCGCGGACATCCGGAGAGGCCGTCCTGACGGAGATGTCATGTTAGCGGCACTCACCGTGAAAGATGGCTGGGAAGAGGCCGCATGAGTAGCAGGAACGGACGTCGTGATTGTTGAGACCGCCCCAGTGGACGTCTTCCGACAGGATAAAAGTCGGGAAACTGCAGGCGCCAGAAAACCGGGCGGAGTGTAGCTAGCGCGAAAAGTTGGAACCGAAGCACCATCTGGATGTACGACGGATGCCGGAGTGGATCGGGTATTAGTTGATGCGACAGATGAACCCGACGTTGCTGGCGGAGTCAAACCCGAGGTAGCTGGCGAGGCTGAACCCGACGTTGCTAGAGGAGCCGAACCCGATGTAGCTGGCGAGGCTGAAACCGAAGTTGCTGGCGGAACGGGCAAGCCGGAGGTTGCCGGCAGAGAAGCAGCGGGCTGATCTCCCTCTGGACCAGACACAGCGGCCGAAGAGACCGCTTCGTTGAGTACAGGAACGTCGAAGTCGAAAGCAGAATCGCTGCGGTCGATCGTGTAGTCCTCAGAAAATAAAGAAATCGCTGGTCCAGTAGCAGAATCCAGCTGAAGCCGGTGCACTAGCCGCTACGGCTTCTCGCGCGCGGCATCTGAACGGGAAGGAAGAGAATTGTCACCAAACATCGCCACGCTGACCTTCGCAGAGTTAAGAGGATGCTGTCTCCCTTGATTTTCTCCCCGGTCGGGAAGCGAACAAGAGGGCACTTGACTCGAATGGTATCTACGCTTCTCTTTCATCGCCCGGTACTTGTCACACCCAGTAGTAGCTGGTGAGCGGAAATGAGTACTTGGCGAAGCAGAAGGAACAGACGACCCCGATGAAGAAGTGGTGGGACCCGAGACAGTAGAGGTCGGAGCTGACGACGCGGCCGAAGAAGCAGGAATGGAGACAACAGGGGCTGAGGAAGCAGCAGTAGGCACATCTGGACGAGGGCGGATCACCAGGTCGATATGACGCGACTCGCCAGGGGGAAAATGAGCAACCTCTGGGAACCGCTAGGCAAGGATCCGACAGATACGAGCGTTGATGTGAAGATCGGCGGGGTTGATACCAGGAGCATCGACACCCGTCCCTGCAGTCGTAGCTAGCAGTGGATCGTGCATCGGGATCACACCTTGGTGCCGGGTGATGTTCTTCTGACGACCGATGACCGCCCGCTGACTGTCAATTATCGACTGGAGATGACGGAGCTTCAGATCACTGCCAGCGGTCAAAAGCCGACAAGATTCTTGGAGTTGCTGGAAATGGGTAGGCGGTGATGCCCTGCAAGATAGCGTACGCTGCATCACGATCGGCAACTTGCTGAGTCAGAACAGCGATATGCTCGTCTTGCTCCCGAACTTGGTCGCGGTGAGCTTGGGCTTGCTTGAGAGCGGCGTCCAACTTCGCTTTCTCCTGGGCTGGCACATCCTTCAACTTAGCCTCGGATAGAGTCAAGGCCTTGCGGAAAGACTCCTGGAGATACGACGACTTCTTGAGCTCGTCCTTCAGAGAGTCCCGCTCAGCGCGAGCAGACTTTAAAGAAGCTTCCAGGTCGGTCTTCATCTCCGCCAAAGTATCCAAACGCCGGTTGAGCGCGTCATTTAAGGTGTTCGCCGAATGAAGTTCTGCGCGGAAATTAGCGATCAATGCCGTTTGGACGGAAGGTGGACGTTCTCCCCGTAAAAGCTCCAGGATCTCCTCGACGGACTGAGCTTCCAAGAGGGCTTGACGGTGGTCCGGATCGAGCGTCGTCGGGGGATGCGTTTGATCGTTTGGAAGACACGCGCTAACTCCGTGTTCTCATACTGCCGATCCACAGCCGTACGCGACATGAGCTGGTGGAGGGACTCGAGAGTCACCTGCTCGATGGAGCTAGACTACTGAGAGGCATTCGACGCGGAGTCGCCTGGAGGGTCCGAAGAAGGCGATGACGGTACGCGAGCGGCGTCCGAAGATCCCTGGCCGCTCTCGTGGGAAGTTGTCAAGTCGACGTACGAGGAAGGACCACGCCCATCGTTGATCCACCCGAGCTGGCCGGTCTTGGCGCCGGCTCCGACGGCGCACTGTCACCACAACGTGGAGGAGTCGAGGGATGCGATCGAGAAGAGGAAACCTAGAGGAGGACGAAACACGGTGAGCCACCATAGAAGCCGAGGTGTAGGGGCGACGACTTACCATTAGAGGCGGCGGAGTTGACGATTTGGATAAATTGGAGTATGAACCAACGGGTGCGAGAAGCTAACGGTGAGAGCTAACGGTGGAAAGAAGCTGTCGGCGAAGAATGAAGGTCAAAACACTCACCACACTGGCTCGTATCATGACCGGGGCAGTTGTGGTGTAGGGAAATTCAAGTTAGGCAAGCGCGCCTAAGCAGGGATATGGACCTAGTCTAGGAAGGCCTTCCGACCCGACGGAACCCAAGGACCAAGGGCCTACGGTACTTACCTGGCGGGCGGAGCGCGGCTTACGACTGGAGACCTACGGTACTTACGTGGCGGAGAGTACGGATACGCTATCCGGAAGATCTAATGAGCTGATGAGTCGCCCAACGGTAGCCGACGGAGCGCTGGAGAGACGTTGGGAGTTTCGCAACGGCTCCATTTCACTTGTTATTGGTAAAGGAACATCGAAATAGTAGGAGGAGCCCCAAGGGGCTCCTGAAGTATAACAGACAACATAACAGAATTGTGGTGGAGCAGCAGTCGCAAAATCGCTTTGCGCGCTGGTGTGACACACAGTGCCTGAGACTGCCGACTAACGGAGGGGGTACTCCGATAACCGTGGGGTTGCTGAGGGCTCACCTTGTGTACCCGTCGGCGGGGCTGGTTACACTCCTCTGGTGGACCTGAAGGACAGCTTAGCCTGCAGTTGGTTCCGCCTTGGCGAGGCGCAGGACAGTGGGGGTTGGCGTAGCGTGAAAACCTTCAGGCTGCGGCCAGGTAGGTTGCGATTTCCAAAGTGAACTAGCATTTTCCAAATTGACCTGGCGGATTCCAGTTAGACCTGGCGATATTGATGTGATTCGTGTAAGGAATCCTCATCTGACGATGTTTGTGCGTTCTGCTACACCACAGAGGTGGGGTTCTGGAAGCTCCTCCGTTGGGGTCACGACCATGAACCTGACCTCCTCCGCACACTCGTACTCGACCCAAGCAGTGATGGTTTCTTCGTGCTGTGCTAGGTACTCCGAATGCTCGCTTGTGTCTCCTCTGTAAATTGCTGGGGCGGAGCCAGAAGATTGCCTATGTCTCGTTGAAACACTGCTCGACGTTGTCCCCACCCGATAGGGTTCTTTTCTCCTGTTCGGGGTCTTGGCCAGGGCTCCTTCGCAGTATTTGCAGCTGACCATGTGTTTAACCACGTTCTCCCTTCAGCCGCATACATGTCATCTGGACTGAGCAGCCAGAGCATTGCATGTTTGATTCTCTGCGATTTCACCGCGACAGGATGAACGCGACGCCCAAACCCCAGCGTTCTTGGGCACATGCACTAGTGCCCGATTGATCTTGTGTCGACAGCGTTCCGTCCTCGCAAGTCCTTTCCACAAGAAATGCTTGTGCATCCGGATCAAGTCTGCTTCAAAATGGGCTGGTGGCGGAAAAAATCATGCTGTGCATACCAGGGAGGGGAGAACACGACATTCAATAGTTCCACGCGATCCGCGACACTGGTTGCCACGTGCTCCGCCGTCGCGAGACTTCTTTTGAGCCTCCTGACCCTGTCCGCCCAGTTGAAATCAGTTCGCCTGTGCCCGCTTGGTGGCCCAAGTAGCGCACTGTATCCCCATGACGGAGGACTGGGATACCATGTAACTCTCTGAGCTTTACCACCATGGAGCTCCAACCGCATCATAATGATGGCGATTAAGGCGCCTGCCTACGTTGCTAAACTACCAGCACTGTGCATGGCTTGCTCATTCTACAATCGGACATCCTCCTATCAAGCTACCAACGGGCGGACTACCCCAGTTAACAGCCAAGAAAACGCGCGATGACTCGGCAATCTGGCGGCGGCTCGCCTCGCAAGTGGCTGCCACCGGCAACTTCATCCACCAGAAGTACACCAAAGCCTCAGGGGCGGAGTGGTGATACATGCATTCACCATAACGGATTCCGTTCCACGAGAGGCTGGGACGCGAAAATCACGTTTCGTTGCAGCGTTTACCGGCGGACTTCGTGCAAGGCGAGGCTTGAGGTGTCTGCTGCGGGTGGGAAGGTGCAACTTAACATCCATACATGCATCCCAGCGTATGATGCAGTGTCGAAGGTGTTTGACGTCACGTCCAAGATGACGAAAATGGTGGATACTCTGTGTATTATGGATCTTACTAAACCAGTGTACACAATTTGGCAAGCCGTGAGTGCCAAGTACCTTCCTGCTGACGGTATTGCCCGGAAGGGCTTAACCGAAGACTAAGTCACTAGCCGAGTCTACCACGTACGTAGTAAGCACTTCGGCCCACACCTCCTTGGCATGATAGAAATTCCTCCTCTATCAATGGTAGAAGGGAAACCATTAAGTTTCTTCCAGTTCCACTTGTCCCGACCAAGCACAGACCCCACGGCCAAGCCTCATAAAATTATCGGGTGGGCCCACCCGAAGCTGCGGCAATTGCTCATGTATCACAACGTGTCTATCTTTATCGATGGTACTTTCGATCTGTGCCGCGCGGGTTCAAGCAATGTTCCATTTAAATGGTAAATGATGGAGCTAGTGAGCTCAATGTTTCCTTCTACGTTGTGTTATGTACTGGGAAAACGCGTGATATGTTTAAGACATTTTGGAGCTCATTTTCCGTGACACCTCTAAAAACTATCGCCAAGTGAAATTGTGTGCGACCCTTTAATTGAAGCTTCTCAGAAACAGTTCGAGAATGTGTTGGTGATCGGCTGCTTGTTTCACTGGAAGCAAGCTGTCAGCCGCCGAATGAAAAGAGTGCATCACATTTCAGAGAAGGAGATCAATATCGCCATTACCAAAGGCATTGTCGACATACTGGCAATTGAGGATCCTGAACTGGTTCCTGGAAAATGTATCAAATGGGTAAAACGAGGAATTCGTCAGCGTTGCGAAGCTGAAGGTGTCGTGTATTCTCACCTAAAATGGTGAGCGCTTTGGGGCTACTTTCGTGCAGCTTGGCTACGTCGGTACAGTATTGAAGAGTGGAATGTGCACGGGGTGCAGTGCGATATTGTTGCAAAAACCAACAACCCGTTTCTATCGAGAGCTCAACGGTTCCTTCAAGCTACACCCCAACCTTATCACTTTCGCCTCCACGATTCGCAACATATCGCAAAATGATGTGGAAAAGCTAGCTAATGTGGCTGTCGGGCGCAGGAATCCAGGCTCAAAGAAGATCGCTAAAACGAGGAAGGGGAAAAAGAAAGGAAAGTCGAGCAAAAAGGAACAAGAGGTAGATGACTTAGGGCTCCCAGTGCCAGTTGACCTTCGGAGCTTAGAAGGACTTTCAGATTCAGAGAGCGAAGATGATGCGTCTTCTCTTGAAAACCTGGAGAACGATGCCGACAGTGACAGCGATGACGAAGGAGATGAGGGCGCCGTCTCGGCGGAGGACGACTTCATGCCTGACTTTTCGTTCGACTATATCGACTCGGAGAATTGTACTGGTCCAGACAGCGCCAACCACGGGTACGACGAGCGTGCATACAGCACCAGCAATGGTCAAGAGCAACCCAGCGACAGCCAAACGTCACGCAACAGTGGTGGTGACCACCCGTGCTGCAGTGGTGATTAAGAACGGGAAGTAGTCGTGTAGATATCGATTACAAATGGCGTAGAGATTCGCGCATATTGATGGAATATAAATGTTTTCTGGAGCTATTTATTTCTGGTCGGGTCGGCAATTTAGGTCGGTAAAAGCAGCCGACCTAAAGTCCCGATCCTACCCGTAAAACCTACGGTTCCGAAGGGCAAACTCAATAAGCTGGTCTTCTAGTTCCCGAACCAACTATCCAAGAGGGAACTGCGATCAGCCGTGAGCCCTCACATAGATCCAGTTATCAGTACCTGGACTATGACAGCGGATGGAAACGACTGGGTCAGAGCTTTACAAAGTCAATCTCCAAAACAAATATGGGATCATCGGAACCTTCTCACTGACGATCAAGTGTGGGTCTTGTACAGATCGGCAGATACGACTTTATTACTGCGGAGTCACCAGAAATTCAGTATGTCAGCTAGATTCAGCCTGACGTGACTAAGTAGCACCCACATCACATGGTCGTGGACCAGAGCTCAAAGATTCTGGAAACGGTGTTTAGCGCACTGGCTAGGTGTGGAAGTCGATCGAGCCACTATAGCAGGGTATCTAGAGTCTTGAGGAATCCGAAAATATTATTTATATCGATTATTTTAAACGGGCAGCAATAGATATCTCATGGTCACACCTTACTAAAAAAATAGTTGGTGCAGGAAACTTGCAAAAATAAATTATCTGCTAACACAGGACGGTGTAAATTACCTGGAATTTGTAGCGCCAATTCGCTTTGGAGTCGGCAATAAATTATGGCTTCGACCAAAACTATAAAAAAACATACTCTGACAGCTCAGCTTCTCAGAAATAAATTATTTTTGGTAAAGCCTAAAAATTATTTCCAGTGAATAAATTTATCGGGTTCCCTGATCGAGACTACTTTTCGGCTCAGGTAACGCCGCCGATAGGGGACAAGCTTCGAGAGCATTTAATTCACAGGCAAGGCAAATTTGACCCCGGAAAGCAGGAATCATTCAGTCGCATTTGGAGGGGGATTTTAATAAATTTTCCTGTAACTTCGGTTTGTGAGAATTTGGTGGCTCCCAATGCTATCACAGACTGTGATCAGGGTTTGGTAGTAAAATGATTTTCTCCTATTATTAATATTATTTTTTGCTGCTTCATTTTAAACTACTAATTCTATTAATATTAATAACCAACCGCTCAAAAAAGTAATATTTATAGAAAAATCACTATCAGTAGAATTAATACATTTTGCGCGAAGGAGACACGAACTACCACAAGTTGCGCGAACTCTTGTTCATTCGCTCGATTTCCCCCGATTGTAGTCGTCGCTGAGCTCGTCCATTGCTTGTGTGGGTGCACAGAGGGCTCATAACGAAGGATCCCGTGGAAAACACCCTCTTCTGGAAAGCAGTAAAAGAGCAGCGTTCTAACCAAACTCTTGCTAGCACTGTCCCCGGTGTCGAAAAACCACTTTCGGATGTCGGCTCTTGGACCGATCACATACAGCGTCGCCGGTATATTCGGAGGATACATCGCTTGTACAGCCATGGCAATGACGAGCGACCGCCGATTGAAGAAGAACATCCAGATTGCGCCACTCGATCGAATCAAGCGTCTCTACGATACCTGTGATGTAGTTTTGTATGACTGGATCGAATCGGAGAATCGCCCTGGTCAAGAGGTAGGCCTCATCGCTCAACACCTCGTCTCAGCTCACCTAACCGATTTAATCAGTATATTTTATAGGGATGATATCGAAGAAGAGAAAGATCCAACGCTTGAACCTGATAAGCAACAGCTAAACATTGATTACAGTCGGATTGCTGCATACAACATGAAAATGATTCAGCATATGCTGTCTGAGATTGAAGATCTGAAAAATCGTTTGGCTAATATAGAGCAATCATGAGGATTGAGCGCTGGGAGTTAAGTCCATTAAGTTCCTAGAAGTATCGAGTATGGGTACGCATTGATACTGGAAAGCAACGAAAAATTGATTTTGGTGATAGTAGATACCAACAATTTCGGGATCAAACCCCTTTGAAAGCGTACTCACACCTTGATCACAACGATCCAGATCGTCGTAGGAGATACTATAGACGACACAAAGTTGATTATCCTCCGTATAGTGCCGATTTCCTATCGAAAGAATATCTTTGGTAGTGATATACACATGGGTTGCGGACCGAGTAAAGAGCTCAAAACGAATTCGACTACCGATGACCCGCGTCAGATTGTGGGATCGACCATGCTCCAAGCTGATAAAATTACTGTTCTTGGTGATAGTGTTTTCCTCCCCACCCAAACCCACGAGGGAGAGTCTGCCATACTTGAGGTTTCTATCAGCGATAATAAAATTTCAGTCTATCGAGGCTGTGCAAATAGACTTGTACGAAGCGGTATTGCTTAGATAGCGAACGTCTTCACAGTTTTAGTCTTTTTTTTCGGTTGGTAAGCCCAGACGCGACCACCCTCTGTCTGAGTCGATGCATCCACCTTCCTGATAGACTTATCAAGGTCAGTAGCCCAAACAGCTGCCTGAGTTTTCGGGGGGCGATCTTGAAATATCAGATTCTTCATAATGGCTTTAAGCTCGGTGACGTTGAGATCGGCGTTATCGCCATAGCTACCACCTGAACTGGAAATAATGCATGGGTTGAAGAAGAACATGCTTCTACAGTAGTCGAGTTATAATTTCCTTAAACTTTTTATCGTCAATCATTCGATTGCTGTACATATCTACAGTGAGAGACTTGAGCTGCTTGATGATACTTGGATTGTCATTCCCTAACTCCATCTCTCCTTTAAGTTTATCGTACTCAGCTCTAAGTGTCTCCAGAGGGTCCGTTAGCTTATCATGAAAGTTGTACTGAAGATGAGTAATGGCGAGGATCTCTTTAAACAGCTTTTTATCCTCGATACTGAGCTTATCGTAAGCGGCTTGATCGATATGGTTCTTATACACAAGGGTTCTGATCATGGTTTGGAGACTATCACTGATCTGGCATTTAGGTCCGCATTTACATCGATGGGGCTGTACGATTACAAGGGTTTTAGCATCAAGATCAGGCAAACGGATGTACTTGCTACCCCAGCTGACGATAAACGTAGGCGCTTGGAGTCCCCAAAACTTGAATCTCATTGAGATTATAGGTTCTTCCACGACAAATTGCACCTTCCAATGGAGCAACACCAGCACCTCTTAGACCACGCCCCTTCAAGCCACTCCCACTAACTACATGTACCCTATCATTAAGAACTCCTTTTACCTTTCATTGATCTTGTCAGTCATTAAAGTCTTCTACATCTGTTTTTCCATGTAAAGCTTGAGTGTATTGCATTGACTTCGCTGAATAGACTGCCTTTGTCGCTTTCATTACTGATGTCGCTGCATTCAACGCTGATCTTGCTGATTTTGAGTTTGACCCCTTCACTGCCTTTTTAGTTTCTTCATATAGCTTCTGAGCTTCACCATAAGCTTGAAAGGCTGCCTCCGAGTCATCATGAACCTTTTGCAAGTTATCGTCGTGATCATACTGCTCATTACTTTGACGCTTGATATCATATGCCGATTTAAGGATCACCTCATTTACTTTGCCGGTTGGCGTCAACATTGACAACTGGCCCAGCACTGTGCTGCGTTCTTCCTGGTTGAGTACTGCAGGTTCGCAACGTCGCCGCACTCGATCCGAAGATCCAGCCACTTAAAAGGATGCTGACATACTCTGTGAATTGAGAGACGAGCGCAGGTCTGCCTCCTCGCCTTCGCTTCGGTATACGCGAACGCAAACTTGATTATAGAAGCTTTAAAGATCACGTACGCATTTATAAGGCGCTTACTGTGTGCTTACAGATTAGACTTTGTACGTCCTCGTCGCCGCATAGCGCATTGCTGCAAATGCGATGAGCTTCCCGACCACTAATGCAGCATAGCGACGTCTTCACGATATCAAACAGAGTGCAGTCGGCCTTGCGCACTTCATGGGGGCTCCTCTTTTGGTGGAATGAGAAAGATGAGAAGTAAGAAGGGAACTTTACCCGGATCCACCCCTCATGTGCTTGTGAATGGCTTCTAAAAATCCACAATCTGGCTTCCTGGAAATTAGTATAGTTTTTATTAATATTACCGCGGTTTTAAACTACTAAAACTAAAATTAATATTTGGTTGAAGCTCTCTGAAATTTATTTCAGAGCTGGAACCGGTTGCTATTTCAATTTCCGTGAAATAATAACCCATATCCAAAAATGCCATAAATTAATGAATAGTGATACACAAATACAGTGAGAAAGTACCATGATGGCCATAGACATCTATACCTGTGTTGGATTAATAAACTTTACAAATGTTACCTGGATCGTCGCCCTCGCGCGTAAGTACGCATACTTTAATATGGAATGTTGCACGAACTTTTCGCGGGAATTAATACCTGTCTGGATGGCGGGTAAATGCGGGTGATAAGTTTTCTTAGGTACCGTTTTGTTCCTGTCGTTCACGTATAGGCGGTGGAAGTATTTCACATATTATGTATACAGTTGTTGCCAAGGATCTTACAGAAGCTCGCGTAAGCGAGAACACTTCAGAGGACATTAAGTTAGCAAGCAGTACGCGCCGCTCATCGGGGTATGAAGATCTTCCTAAATATCCTAACGGGGAGATGATCTTCAACCTTAACTTAGGGGCCAATGCTCATGCCCGACGTGCTTCTCAGACAAACAAAAGCCACCACGCTAAGAGCGAACTATGGCGCGCACTGTAACATGTACTTTTGTACTTGATAAGTATGCGGTTACGGTAGTAAAACGAAAGTGCTGAATCACATGTCAGTAATGCAGATGTAACAGGTTGGTGATGATGCCTGTCAGAAGTTCGTGTATGGAGCACGATCTTACAGCAGAGTGTTGGTTGGCATGTGGCCAGCTTCAATATGGGAAGAACGAGGCCAAAGGGTTGGAGGAGCCCAACGAACTCAACGGACGCACAGTTGGGGCAGAGATCGCGTGTAGTGAGCAGTCGCGATCGGTGACGTTGGATGGCAAGATGGGTGAAGGAGCTCTTACCCCCGAATCTGCAAAGAGTGGGTGGAAGAGTTCTCACTCCTGAATCTGCAAATAGAGAGACAAGTAGGCTGAGGAGTGTGTCGAGAGCAGAAAGACGGGCGAAGGCTGGAAGTACAGTCAACGCCAGTGCAAAGACGAACGAAAGGGCTGTCGAGACATAGAGTGTGTCTGGCAGAACTTGTGGGGACTGCGGTGGACGCACTGCAGAACTGTAAGAGCGGAGAGCAAGTAGGATCCAAGGAGGGGAGCATACGGACAAGCGAGGCGACGTACGGTGAGAGCAGACAGGGGGAGGAGAGTACCCAAGTTCGTTGTGGTGGCTGCGTACGAGTAGGGTAGGCGCCGTAGGCGTACGCCCGAGTGGCTTAAAGATTGAGCGTAATCCGGGCCGTCCCGGGACCAACTGGAGAATACCTGTTCCTGACGAACAAGAGTGAAGAGAGCGAGACGAAGAACGAGTCTCTGTTAGCTGACTTAGGTTTGCTGAGGAGGAAGAATACAAAACGTAGGAGTCACAAGTTCCGGCACAGTGTTCGAGTGAGTATCTGTTGGCCAGTGACATCTTCTAGTGTAATCAAGTTTCAACTACGGGCTAGGGACTGACGGCGCAGCACGTACATATGCGATTCGACTTGCCCAGCGAGTCGGGCAGCAGGAATAGGAACTCGTTACATGGTGGTCATACAGGGGCAGCCTCAGATAAATCAGCTGTCTGCAAGGGACGAGAAATCTGTTCATGGTGACAACAGAAACAACAAGCAGTCAGAAAGAAGTCAGTCGATTGATTACACCTAGTTACGTAAATTACGGGGTACAAAAATGGTTACTGCTACGACAACAGTCACCAAATTAAGTAAGAAGGCGCAGAAGGCGCGGAGAGTCAGGAAGCCAGGCGAGGAGAGCTCGCACAGCAGCACTGATTCAGAGTCTGGGCGTCCAGTGACGAGAAAAAAGCCAAGGCGTAAAGAAGGTATTGGCGACGGAGACGAAGCATACGAGGGCGGTACGGCGTCCAGCAACCGAGCAAGTGAGGGATCAGGCGGATGAGAAGCCTGTGGAGGTTAAACGGAGGGTGTCAGCAAGTCAACAAAGGTAGACCTCGAAGGACAAGGAGGATAAGAAGGCGACCCAACTCATGGTGGAGGATGATGTGGACACTATGCAGAACGAAGAGATGAAGGAGAGCGCCGGAGAGGCTGCTATCCTAAATGAGGACGTGCTGGTGATGGCGTCGACTATGCCGAAGTTAACAAGGGATGTGGCCGAGCTGCAAGCGTCAGCTAAGGGTGATAGTAGGGTCGACGATGGAGGGCGTCCCGAAGATGCAAGTGGTAGACCTCGACGACGTGTGCGGCGCGAGATCCAAGTGCCAAGAAGTGCTAGAGCTGTGGCGGAAGACCGGAACGGCGAGAGCGATGAACAAGACCACGACGATGTGCCACAAGATGAAGTGGTGGTAGTTAATGCAGCTGCAAAATGGTGGAACGGCACAGGACAACGACGCAGGCATGGTAGCAATGGCGTCAGCCATTAAGCAGTTGACGACCGTGGTTGCAAGACTACAACCGGCTCCAGTACGAGGCCAGCGGCACAATGTTGGCTGAAAAGAAGTACGACGACGTGGATCGCGTGGTGAGGATGTGCGTTCCAGTGGCGAATGTGAGCCAGACGACGCCAGTGGGGACGGTGACGGTGGCGGTGCATCCGACCCGAGCACTAGTGGCAACGAGGGGAATGATGAAGGCCACAGTAATGCGAGTGACGGTCCCGATGATGACAACGACAGCAGTGAGGAGAGTAGTGAGTCGAGGAGAAGCTCCAGTGACTTCAGCGACGAGTCGTCGGAATCGGATGGCCGACGGGGACGACATGAGCGCCAACGACGACACGAAAGACATGGACGATACGTACGACATGATCGCCGTGGACGGCATCCTCAACGTAGACATGAAGATCGGCAAGGACGGTCACTACGCAGGAATGTGAAGGATCTCCGGTAACCTACCTTCACTCCATCACCCAAGGTATCAGTTTTGACATGGATTAATCGTGTAGATTTAGCCTTGAAGGGCGCAGCCGAGTCGGGACGTTGAAATTGGTCGGATCATGCATTATATTGTATCCTGGGAAACAAACTCATTGACAATGCCGCGCGTTGGTGGGTGAAAATGTATCAACGATTGCCAACACGTGACAGGACGTGGACTTACCTAAAGAAAGCTCTTCTCCGACGCTACGAGGAGAAACAGGATAAGTCAGCAGCAGAATGGTGTGTGAACATGCGCAGGATGATGCCTGGAGAGACGTACTCTGATTTTGCAGCTGCACTCCGAGGTGTGGCTGGACGTAATAAAGTCAGTGAACTTGTTCTATTAGCGCAGTTGTACAGAAACATAGATAGGACTAGGAAGAAACTGGTGAAGCAGCGACCGAATCCGACAACCCTGGAAGAAGCCGTGGATAAAGTCAACGAGATAGACGATCCTATGGACAACGTAGGTCAAGGTATGCAAACATAGGCCAACCGTGGGCCACAGCTCCAAGTCCTTATCTGGTACCAGTTGGTGTCACGACAGGTCAAACATTGGTGATTCCGGGCATTGGTGGAACCGGGTTTCCAACGGAGCTCCAGACGGCGAGTGTAGGAGGTGCGACAGCTGCAGGAGCATGGAACATTAGCTCACTTCACTAACCCGCAAGGCGTATGGAACGAGTATTCCAGTACGTGGGATACGCCATCAGGCCGCATGTGGAACGGCAATTTCTTGACGAGCTCAAGAAAGCCAATCGAAAGCGCACTTCCGAGAATGCAGCTGGGAGTCGACGACAGGGCATGAAGAGGCCGGCGAAGGCTCAGAAGACGAGAGTCGAGCCGTCTGTATCGCGCTGTGACGAATCTGACGTGAAGCCGCAGTGTAAGAAGCAGAAAACCGCAGTACGACAAGCGGCGGAGCCTCGCCAAGAGCAACGAAATAGCGGTGGTCAGCCACCAGGAAGACCGAGAGTGCCGCAGAGTACGCAAGCGTGCTGGGAGTGTGGTAAGAACGAACACTGGGCGGCACAGTGCCCGACTGGACCTAAGTGCTACACGTGTAACCAGTAAGGCCACATGGCAAAGGACTGTACGGATGCCGAAGCGAAGGCCAAGAACGAAGAAAACCTACGGAAACGCAAGAATGACAGTGAGGTGCCAGGAAACGCGAAGCCGGCTCAGTAGAGGGGTTACGGCGACCGGTGAACAACGATCCCCAGCTTACGACGAGTGTAGAGGGTCGTGGTGGTGTCAATGAAAAAGACGAGAGATCGGAGACCGACGACCCGCACCAGCACGAAGTATCACGCCAGGTAGAATCAACGGAGACGATGCAAGACGAAGTAGAGAGCGAAAGGACGGTACTGCGCGGAGTGTGGCCGCAGGACTTGGAGCTGAAGGACAACCAAGGACAGAAGATGCAGCCGAAGAAGATTTATGGTGAGCTGTGTGAGACGAATGATACGGCGGTGAGCGATGTGGGCTCGTCGAAGGGACTGTGGCGGAGCCTGGCTACAGAAGCAACCGAGAAAGACAGTGAGCGTGCGGCGCATTACGTGGCTACAGTGCGGCCGACAATGGCAGCAACGCGATATGTGTGTTCTGATGCTATGCAGCAGAAGGACGATAGAACGGACGTGCATCACGACCACGTGCGTCGAACTGAAGAAGGCGTCGACGAGGAGAATGGTGCGACGTCTGAACGAGTGGAGTGTGAAACCAGCGGTGTTGCGTTCACGACCAAGGGGCCTCGGTAAACGACGATGACAACGACGTAAGCCAAGACATTGCCCGAGTGCGATAGCCAGGAAGCTGGCTTATAACCAGAAGAAACGGCAACGAGTGAGGTGCTCGCTGGAGAAGCGACGCCGTGGACCAGGAAGTAGCACGACGGAATGCTGATGAAGCTGAGCGACAGCAACAACTCCAACGACAAGTCAATGACGCTGTACGACAACTCGAATAACGGCGACAAGAACAGAATGATGTGAGTGTGCTAGGTGAAGGCGGACGAGCTAGAGTCAGCTGAGTACAACGACGCCCTTTAGGAGCCGAACCCGAGGTACCCGACGTAGAAGCTAACGACGGACTATCTATAGCCAGAATGAAAGTTGACGGTGCTACGAGATACCTATAGCTCGACAGTGGAGCGAGGTGCACGATCGCCGGTACCGGATGGGTGAAGTACGGCGACATAGTGTCGTGCTCTGCACCAGTGGATTATGTCGAAGGAATCGGAGGGTTCTTACTAGACGTGCTAGGTGTATGGCGTTTTCAGATGGAGAACGTGTTTGGTGATATGGTATGTGTGGATGCATGTGTCGTCCAGGGCTGTGATGATGAATTTTTCGTGGGCGTGGATTTCATGAACGATCACGGTGCTGTGATGGATTTTCGCACAAGTATGTGGAGGACGGGCGTTCGGTAGTGATACCGTTCAAGATTAGTGATGCTGTGAAAGGGGGAAGGTTGTAGCGATACGCATGGCACGAAAGACCCAAGTTCGAGGGAGTACAGTGACACCCATAGATATTGCTGTGACCACCGAAGACGGTGAGAAGGGCATCTTCGTACCGACGGTTCGTCTAGGATCCATTTTGTTGGCAACGACAGTGACAGAAGCTCGAGGTGGAAAGGCATGGGTGCCCGCCATTAACGCAAGTGGTGGTAGGGTCAAGCTACCTTCGAAGAAAGAATTAGGAACCTGGATACCTATTGATGTAGATGTAGAAGTACTAGAATGAACGGCGTGTTGCAACGTGATCAATTGTTTGAGTGGTCGCATGAACTGGGAGACGAAGAGACTCCACAAGACAATAAGGACGAGATACAGATCGGCATTAAAGACGAGGGAGATCGAGAACTCATGAGACGTTTATTAAGGGTGTACCGGGAGGATGTTACGGGCAAAGGTGACTACGACACCCGACGTCGAGCATTCCATAGACACGGGAAACTGCTCCTATTCTTACTGAAACGCAGGCGACTCGCGCAAATGGAAGACACAGTGGTTGAGACGAACGTCAAGAAGATGTTGGGTGCAGGCGTTATTAAAGAGGGCAATGGCGCGTGGGGATTTCCTGTTGTTCTGATCCGAAAGAAGGACGGGGAGATTCGATTTTGCGTCGATTATAGAGCGTTGAGTAAGATCACCCGTAAGGGTGTCTACCCGTTATCAAGAATCGATGAAACTTTGGAGGCATTGGGTGGAGCGGTCTTATTTACGACTCTCGACTTAAGATCTGGATACTGGCAAATACGAGTGGCAGATAATGACAAGAAGAAGACGGCCTTTACGACAAAGCAGTGGTTATATCAGTTTGTCCGCATGCCATGTGGGCTTACTAATGCACCATCAACATTCCAGAGAATGCTGAATAGCGTTCTACGAGGTCTGGCATGGATCACATGCGTGGTGTACCTAGATGATATCGTAATATACACGCGCGGTGGGATAGAACGACATGTACTAGAAGTGGCTTGTGTATTGGAGCGATTAGCAGCTGCTGGGCTTACCCTATGACTGAAGAAGTGCCGATTCGCAACTGAGAACATGGAATACATTGGACATGAGCTATGTTCTGAGCTAGTTCGCCCGATTGATAGGTTAGTAACAGCTGTACGAGAATTTCCTCGACCTGCCGATGCCGTAGAGGTCGAGCGTTTCGTACATCTAGCTGGGTATTATAGACGCTTTGTGGAAGGATTTGGCGCGACGATGGCTTCATTGACCAAACTGCTGCGAAAAGATGCTACTTAGGAGTGGACTGAGGCGCACGACGGAGCATTTGAGCTTGTGAAAGTCGTTTTAACGCGCGATCCATTGTTGGTTTACCCTGATTTCCGACTAACGTTTAGATTGGTTACTGATGCTAACAAGGTTGGACTTGGTGCGTGTGTGGTGTCGGGAAGCGTCCGGTGTCGAAGGCACCCTCCCCGCCGCCGTTGCCGCTGTTCCTGCTTGACAGAGATCAGTTTTGGAGAAATGTGTGGCCAGTCGCTGACTGGCTAAAATGAGTCCGGGGGGAAGTGACTGAGTCGTTCAGACGTGGCGATGTGTCTGACACCACGACGAAACGACTGGCCACGACAGGACACATCCGGATGGTATCCGGAAGGCGACTCTTCGAGGCCTCGCCCACCAGTCGCCGAAACCTCGGTGGTTACAAGATCTCCCCATAACGGACAAGTGCACACTAGATATTTTTATATGACATAGGAAAGTGTAGATTATGAGATAAGTGCCTCCGTGCGCAGCAGATTCTCCTCCCGATCGCACAAGAGTCAAGTCCGGCTGCGGTAAGTGTCCAGTGTCTGGTCCCGCTCGACCGTCAGGATTATGCCTGCTGGTGAACACGTTGGCTGGGAAGTTCAAGTGTCAGCCCACCCCGGTAAAGCCAAGAGACGTGAGGGAGAAGACTGTGCTGTACCGAAGTGTTGAGGACGAGACGTCCGACCCCGAGGAGTGCGACGGAAGAGCATCCCATTACCTACAGACCGAGAGAGCCAAGCTCCGGTCGCCCTCGCTTCCCAGCTGAACAATCCCTGGACCCTTCCCTACTGAGGGCCAGCGAGGTTGTTGCAAGTGCGTGCGTGATCGCAGCCTAGTCGGCGCTCGTGACTAGTGCTGCTAAAAGGAACTCGGTGTACCTATCAACAAAGTTAGGGCGAACAGGGTCCATTTTCAACCCGGTGCTAGGGCAGAGTCAAGGCCTTCAGGTTGAAGCTTCGCCCGAATATTCGTTAGGTCTTTGCGGACTTAGCGTGTGTTGTGGGTGGCAGTACTGACAGACGGGAATTCTGGCGTGTTCCTACACGACACATGCCTCATGCAGGATCAAGGCAAGGGGTGGTAGCCAGTGGCGTTCGCAAGTAAGGTGAATAGCAACACAGAAGCAAACTATGCAATCACAGAATTGGAGTGTCTCGCAGTAGTGTGGTGTATTAAGCTATTCCGACCCTACCTATATGGGAGACGCTTTACGATCATTACGGATCATGCAGCACTCAAATGGTTAATGACGAGTACGAATCTAACGGGAAAACTGCATCGTTGGGCCCTTACGCTTTAGGAATACGATTTTGAGGTAGAATATCGCCCTAATAGTGGTAGCGGATGCGTTATCTCGCTCTCCAGTGAAAGTTTTGGTGGTATCTGGAAAAATGAAGCGAGGACGACGACACACAGTTAAAAAGGACGACTAGACGGTCAAGAGATGCGGCACGAGGACGGTGACAGGTGGAGTGATGCAACTGGCGCGTCCAGATGCACGGATGACATGCACCAGATGAGTAACGAGGCTACGGGAAGCACGCACGTGGAGTTGGCCGCAACGGCAGACGCGACAGGGATGCCACAGACATTCCACAACGACGGTGACACCACGAGGACAGCGGAGCTGAACGCACGACCGCAGGACCGGACGAATGGAGTCACGACTGAAGAAGGCGCGGACAGTATCCAAGTGGTCACGGCGCCCGTGCTCATGCCGGAGCAGAGGCATGCGAAGATCGCAGGTACTGGCGAGCTAGCAGTCGCCGAATCAACAATGCAGGCTTTAGAGGACGGCTCTACGGACGAGGAACACAAAAGAGAGCGAAGCACCAGAGAGAACGATGCCACGGAGGACAGCACGACCAAGGCCGACGATGGAGGCAAAGACTGCGGCGCGACGACGAGTTGCTGAGCAGCCAGTGTCGAGAAAGAAAAAGAAAAGAAGATGGTGAAAGGCTCGACAGCGGTATCAGCTACGCCGATGAAGTCCAGTGGAGCACGTGGCGGCGACTCAAGCTCACCTCTAGATACCCCGCGCAGGGCACCGATTGCCAAGCGCTCCTTTAGCTTCGAGGACGACTGAGCGGGGGATCTCGACGCCCAGGATGATGATGATGTGAACGACTATGATGACCTGGAGGAGAAGGCGCAGGTGCCGGAGATGGCAACGCCGGACACTCCGGAAGGCGCGATGGTGACGACGACTCGCAGTGGTGGGATGAAGCCGCTTTCACGCAATTTGGCGGATGAACTGGATGACGTCGCAGAACCGGAACCAGCTTATCCAGATGATGATGATGACGATGATGATGATGATGATGGTGACGTGCCCAAGCTACCCGTAGCACGGGAAAGGACACGATGAAGCCGCGGGGCACCCCCCCCCCCTCCCTTCTAACCGGAGACACGCCGATCGCGAACAAGGTTCTCGGGCGGTGTATGGAGATGATGATGACCGAGAGCGCGTGGATTCCGATGTTTGCACCTGTCTCGATTCGCCAATCACGCTGGGTAGCCATCAGCACCGAGCTAAGCTTCCCGGTGAACTCAACGAGCACTCGTCAAGTTGCTGAAGACACGGTGTCATTTCTGATGGCGATGGGGTGTGAAGCGCAGGCGTGTCCTACGGAGGCCGCGCTCGACGGCTGGACGCCGTCGGAAGCAGGAGCGGATTTGCAGAAGGGGAAGAAGAAACTTCGCCTGGCTTTTGGAGCTACCAACTCGGGTGCGGGACGGCAGCCGGTGGCTCGTCGAGCAGGTGAAGTAGTCGAAACGTCGCACGTCCCCTTACCGCAGACGCCCAAGAAAAGTGCTGGTTCAACTCGAGACGGAAGTAAGCTGACGGGACATTTGCTGAGTATGCCCAGCGCTCGCCATAAGTTCAGGACTCGCATATGGTTACGCCCCGCTCAGCGAGCCGTGCGGCACGCCTTAATCGTGAGAACGAGAATGCAAGGCCAACGCGTAGCACGCAACGAGGTTCTGGTCGACGTCCTGGATGGTGACTGTCTGGCTGTGATGACTCTGGCGCGAGAGTCGAAGTCAGCAGTACCAGTGACTCCGATGAAGGGCGGAGCGAGTCGAGCGGCTCATCGCGGCGCGGTGAAGGTGTCGGCGCGCATGGCGACTATTGGTGAACGCTCGGTGAGCTTCGAAGCTTCGGACGACGGCGACTCGCGAGCTACGAATGAAGACTTGGGCTACGGTGATGACCGCGAGGAGTCAACACCTCCGACGGAGGTGAAGACTGAGCCTCGCGAGGAGGCGGTGCTGTCGGCGGGGGCACGGGGCGCTGCAAAGCCCCTGTCCCGAAACCTCGCTGACGAACTTTCGGCTGTAGCGTGGCCGGAGTCAGCTTACGACGAGTGGGGTGACGAAGAGAAAGAAGATGAACCCTCGTCGAAGGCTGCACGAGGACCAGACGCGCTTGCGGTGCGTCCACCCGTCAACGGCGACACTCCAGCGGCGAACAAGGACTTGGCGAGATGTTTTGAGAAGATGCAGTCAAGCGACTGGATTCAGCAGTTCAACCCTCGTCAGGTGCGACAGGCGACCTGGGGTGACCTCCGTGACGAGTTGGCATAGTAAACTCGCTGAGCACGACGCAAGTTGCGGAAGACATGGTGTCGCCGCTGTGAGCGATGGGAATGGAGTTTCGAAACTACCCGTCGAACATGACCTTGAAAGAGTGGACTCCCTCCGAGGCAGGAGCTGATCTTCACAAGTGGAAGAAGAGGTTCGCACTGCGTTCGGGGTGAAGTATATCGGCAAGGGAAGACAGCCCGTGGCCAGGACTGCAGCTCAGGTGGCTGATCCAGCGATAATTCCGCTACCAGATACCCCTGCGAAGGTTCGCGATGAGACTCGGGACTATGGTGACAACGTCTTCTCCAAGGGAGACGAGTCCCCGTACTTCCAAGATTCGCACATGGTTACACCACGTTCAGTGAGTCGTGCTCGACGTCTGGCCGCCGATCCGAAGGTTTGAATGCATGTTGTGGGGCGCAGAGGTCGAGCGTCAGAGCTCGAGAACGACGGACAGCGAACCATCGCAGCGACGATTCGTCGGACAGCAATTACGACTTTTGGGACCAAGTTGACGAGGACCCGCGCGAGGAGCTGGCCCGGCAGATGGATGCGCTGTGTGCGGCGAGTGCCGCCGATGCTAAGCCGAAGATTGAGCTGGCAACGCATGTGCCGCTGGATCGAATCAAGTTGTTCAGCGGGCGTCGGAACAAGAGCGACAATTCGATGCAGTGGTTGAAGACTTTTGTGCTCGAAATGAAAGGGAGCCGAACCCACCCCGACGAGTGGTGCGTTGCGTTTGAGCTGAGCCTTCGGGACGGGCCTATCCGTTGGTTCCGACAACTCCCCAAGAAGACTCGTCGGAAGTGGAAGATGCTGCACAGGGCGTTCATCGACTATTACTGCACGCAGTATAAACAGTCACCGGCAGCTCGCTACTATGCTACGACTCGAGAGCGCAAGGAGCACATCTGTGATTACCTTAACCGTCTCAATGGGTACGCTCGCAACGCTCTCCTGCAGGTTGAGAAGGGCCAGCGCGACGCGAAGGATCACGTGGAGTTGTTCCTACTGACCTACGGAGACGACCGGCTGATGCGAGACCTCGGCCAGCTGCGTTTGACCGACATACGGGAATTGGAGGAAGTCCTCATCGATTTGCTGAAGGGAGAAGAGCGACTTATCGCTAGAGGAACCGTCCAACAATTCCGATACGAAGGAGAAACTTACCGCCGCGGCGATGGTCGCAGTCGAAGCGAAGTGCGAGCGGACCCAGACCGTTCGAACCGTCGGGAGCGACGCGAAAATGATCGTCGCGACCGTCGGGACTACGACCGCCGGGATCGGTGCGACCTGGATCGTTCACGTGAGGACGCACGCCGCGCACCCCGAGTGACGTTCGATGGAGCAAGACGGGGTATCGGAGTTGAGCGGTCGCGGGTCGAAGCGCTCACGAGCGAACCTTCGCAGCGAAGGTTGGAGCGACAGTGAGGATGAAGCGTCGTGTGAAGGAGACTTCGAGTCAAACTACAGCGATGATTCGTCCTCAGACGGTAGCGTGCGACAGCTCGCCGCAGCGAACGAAAGCGAACGTCGAAACGCAGCCGAGGGAACGTACGCCCGGGCGAACCCTCGTCAGCGGCGAAATGAACAAGTTGGTCGTAGTGACGATCGCGAGCGACGCGACGGAGACCGTGACGATCGCGAGCGACGCGACGGAGACCGTGGCGATCGCGAGAACCGCCGCAATAGCATCGGACCATGCGCAGCTTGCGGCGGGAATAACCACTCGGCTCATTACTGCAATCGTCGATGCAAGCTGCGCAAGCAAGTACACGATGCGGGACAGTGCGAGTTGTACCGTCATCTCCAAGGCTTCGTCAAGTATGTTCGAGCGAAGGAAGATAAATCCGACCTTCCGCCCGAGCTACGAACTTTCGTCGAAGGTGGCCATTTAAACTAGGCCCGCCAACAATGACTGGGTTGGGCTCGAACGGGCTACCACAGTGACTGAGCCTTCGGTGGAAGCAGGATGTATCCTTGCTTTCGTTGGAGGAGACAGTTTGTGGCCGGACGAAGAATTGGATGAACAAGTGAACACGACTGAAATTGGAGAATATTACGACGGAACCCTCGTCAGCGGTGAGGGACATGAAGACGACGACCAGGAACCCCGAGGAGAACATAGCGAAGGTTCGATCGCCAGTGCTGTGAACAAGGGGCGGCCCATACCGCGCCGCGAGCCAAAGGTGATACGACTCTTAGCTGGCGAATCCATGGGGTGGTGGTCGTCGCAGCGGTATGATCAGCGAGTGCGGATGCGCGCTATGGTGAGTGGGGCCATCAACGACGAACCCACTGTGATCTTACTGGATACCGGTGCGAACGTTAGCGTGGTCTCGGCGGCTACGGTCCGTGTCGAACCATGGACGATCTATCGACGTTCAAGGGATAGGCAAGGGTGCGTTGACTACGAGGCGACGAGTACCCGTGAAGGTCACCATGGAGCGGCGGCTGGTGTACGAGCTCGAGATGTGGATGTTGCCGCACAATGCAGGAGTGTATGTGGTCCTTGGGATGGACTTCATTATACCCGCTGGAGCTCGCCTCGATTTGTATCGCTCCACGGCGATGCTCCCTGGGGAGATCATGCTGTCGCTACTGAAGTCGAAACCAATGGAAGCGAATCCAGTCGGGCGAGAGGAAGTAGCAGGACGTACAGCAGATGCCATAGAGATAGCTTGCCACGAAAGTACGGAGTTCAGCCTCCAGAAGTGTCGCCCATCGTCAGACACACATCTGCTATGGGTACAGCGCACGGCTACTCTCATACCGACGCTCTTGATGAACCGTCGTGGAGAGCCAGCGAAGGTTCGGCTGACTAATATCACGGGTAAGTGAACCTCGTGCCGAGAGTTTACGAATTTTGTGGTATGGGTTCCACACGGAGACCTCCCGCGCGGAGACGGTTATGTCCAACCGACTCGAAACGGTACCGAGACTGGCAGATTCTAGCTTACGCAGCATCGCGGGACCCAGTGCTGCTGAAACAGGAACGCGAGTTGTGCGAACGATGTGCAGCAGCCCAACCCTCGCCAGTGGATCGCCCAGCTTACTCGACCCCAACGCGTATCCTTCGTAGGTCTGGCGAAGTTTCGGAAGCAGGCCAGGTACGAGTCGTGGGACGAGGCTTCGAAGGGCGTGAACTCAGCGAAGAAAGCGTACCAACCTCTACGGCGCAAGTGGATGGGCCAGCGGTAAACCACTCCCAGCCACGAGAGAGAAGTACCGCGGACGAGGAAACCCGTCGGTTTGCAGCTTCGGCGTCGTCGAAGACGAGCGTTCGCGGCGAAACCAGCGAAGAAGAAGGCACCGACACGGGTTCAGCCGAGGCCGACAAGGGCCTGAGGGAAGCTGGATCTACCTCCACCAGTGATTCGGTCGAACGTTCGCAGATACCAGACGAACATTCCGCCGATGGTGACGATGACATAACATGTCACAGCGAAGGTTCATCCGGAGCCGGACACGGCGACCCTCGTCAACCCTCGCAGGAAGGCGACGAAGACCCCCGGAACCGGCCGAAAATGCTTTCGTCAACGAACACTGATCGAGACTGGGACGCAACCGTAGTCGAGCTTGATGACGCTTACGTGTTGTCAGTATACGAGCTGACGGTGGCCGAAGGTGAATACACTTGCGACGATGCAGCAGTGTATGAACACCCGCAGCTGAAGCGGGGCTGGACGACTACGCTCATGAGCTTGCGTTTCTGCCTGACCGGAACAAAGCTTCGCAGACAACGCAAGACTACTCAGCGCCTAATGTGCGGAACGCAGAGTTTACCAGCGACGACCAGGAACGCCTAGTGACGATGTTTAAGCGCCACGAGCGGATCATGATCGCCAGCGGGAATGCGCTTCCTCCACCAGCGTACGGAGTGGTATGCGATATCGACGCCCAAGGGCACCCACCCATCAAGCAACGGGCACGGCGTGTGCCGCTCCGCTACTTGCAGAAGCTGTACGAGTTGTTGAAGGGGTTACTCAAAGCTGGACTAATTGCATTTTCGGACAGCCCGTGGGCGTCTCCGATCGTTATTGCGCTGAAGAAGAACGGCCAGGACATTCGATTGTGCATCGATTACAAACGCGTGAATGCTGTTACTACGCTGATGGAGCATGCGATGCCCTGGTGGACGACCTACTGACTGAGTTAGAACACTACTTGTGGTTTTGCTCGCTCGACGCTGCGATCGGATTCTGGGCGGTGATGATGACACTTCGCGCCCGTAAAATTTCGGCTTTCGTGTGTGCCTTGGGGCATTTCGAATGACTTAGAATGCCCTTCGGGTTGAAGAATGCTCCGATGATTTACCAGCGAATGCTCGACAACGCGTTGTGGGGATTCGTGCAACCCCGAGGAGGGGTGGGGGGGTGGGGGGGAGCAGTACGCTGACCGCATGCGCGTTGCGGAGGTCCAGTCACGGACGAACCGTCGCAAGACCTGCGGACCTTTGCAAGGGCCAGACGAGGGTTCCACCCACTGCAGACGAAGTTTACCGCCGACTGCGAAGCTTCGCAGGCATCAGATCCTCTGCAGGAGTTGATCAATAGCCCAGCAGCGGGCATGTTCACGACAGGCGAGCCGGATCAATCGTCGCTCGTACCAATGTTCGAACGCAGGTCATTCGTGGATGATATTTGCTTCGGCGGCGAATCGTTCGACGGCTGTCTAGCAACACTTGATCGGCTGCTGTCTCGCTTCGAGGAGTGCCGGATTAGTGTGAGCTTCACCAAGAGCCTGTTTATCAAGTCCAAGGTAGATTTTCTGTCACACGAAGTGTCTCGGAACGGCATTCGTGCTGGCCCGAAGAAGATGAAGGCGATTGCGACGATTCCATTTCCGTCATCGAAGAAGGGGATGCAGTCGTTCCTCGGCGCCCTGAACTACTACAGTCGCTTTCTTCAAGACTTCGCTGTCTACGGCGCGGCGTTATACCAACTTAGGGACAGCGATTTCGACGGGGGTGATCTCTCAGCGGCGAAAGCATCGTTTGCGGCACTCCAAGAGAAGGTGGCGGCGGCGCCGATTCTTCGTCACTTCGATCGACAAAAAGAGGTACACATCATGCTCTTCGCGAATGAGTGGGCGTTGAGCGCTACGTTACTACAGGAACACGATTCGAAACTTCATCCTGTGTAGCTTCGCGGCCGAGAGCTAAAATGAACTGTCACCCCGCGGAGAAGGAGGTGTTGGCTCTACCGTTGATGCTGAAGGCGTGCTACACTACGTTAGCAGGACGGCAGATACGAGTGCATACGCGTTTTTCTACCATGGACTGGCTCGCCAAAACGAAGACATTGTTCGGAAGAGCCGTTCAATTTGCTGTTATGTTATCGCCGTGGGACTTGATCGTTTCGAAAGTACCGGAGAAGGATGTCAAGTGTGCGCAACTGCTACAGTCGATGGTGACGAGCTTTGTTGACCTCGAGGATTCGTTAGCGTCGGTGGCACCGCCATCTCGAGACTCGGCGACGATTCGAATGGACCCTGCGCTATTATACGCGCGTCTTCCGAAGGATTACGAAGGTTTGTGGTGTCTTTCGATGGCTCGGCGAAAACCGAAAAACACGGTGGCTATGGCAGCTGTGCGTGGATACTGTGGCGTCTACCTGAGTGGTCTAATGTGACCGCTGCGAGTGCTTTCCTTGAGTAAACCACGGTGAACATCGCCGAGTATAGTGGCATGAACAATGGGGTGGCGGCAGCGATTGATCACAATGTCGACGATCTGATCATCGTTGGAGACTCACGTCTCGCAATCCAGCAGTCCCTAGGGGTGATCGCTTGTCGGAAGGAGACGCTTCAAACACAGCTGAATCGACACAGAGAAATCATTTCGAAGCTTCGCAGCGTCCGCTATCTCCATGTACCACGTGAGTTCAACGCTGCAGCCGATTCACTGGCGACAGAGGCCCTCGAGTCGAAGACAGCTCGGCAAGTCCATGACCCTGAGCGACTTTCAGAGTTATGTCAACTAAACCTAATTCATCAAGTCATCTACGAGTCTTCGCCTGATGCAGCAGAAGGTCCGGACTCCAGCAACGACACGCATGCCGTTCACAGCTTACGCTGTAGTGGTGATCCTCCATGGAAAACTTTCGAAAATTTCGTGGACACCGACTCGAGGGCAGTACTAGTTATGACACGACGGCAAGCGAAGAACCGATCCAGACATAGCGCACGGACGAACGAATCATCCCAGTATGCACCTACAGCTTCATGACATCAAGAGGAAGCGAATGGTGTGTCCGCCGAAGTTTCTGGACCTGTATCGGACGAGCAAGTGTCCGAGAAGCCGAAGCAGTCGGAACTACCGGAACCTTCGCAAGCAGTCAGCGAACCTTCACCGAGGGCTGGCGAACCTTCACCGGCAATGGCTAGACCTTCGCGAGGCAGTAGCGAACGGTCTCGAGGAGCAAGAGAGCCTTTTGCATGGAACTGATAAAATATCGCGGGGGGTCAGTAAACTTTCAGAGGCAGCGAGCGAGCCTGCGCGAACGCCGACAGCACTCGGCGTGGGCCCGGTACTGATCCAAGAAGAGCGACGGCGTCGAATAGCAGCCGCGCAAAGCAAAGAAGCTCGGTGGAAAAACATCAAGGCTGTTCTGACAGGGAGCACAGAGCTACTCAACTATCGCGATGCGAAAGAAGCTTGGAAGTGGTCCGACAAGTTCGTGCTGACTGAAGACGAGGTACTCTACTATGCGGGACCGAACCATCGCAGAGGCGCTGAGCGGGAAGACGAAATCGACTGCGTCTGGTGGTGCCAGCAGCGATGGTTGAAGAGGTGCTACAGAGTTGTCACGACTCGCTAGAAGGTGGTCACCAAGGGGTGGTTCGGACTTACCAGCGCGTGCGGAAGGACTATTACTGAAGTTGCTTATATTCGGATGTCGAAAAGCATGTGAGATCGTGCCCGGACTGTAACACGAGCAAGAGCCGCCCACAGCTACGCGGGCATTCGCCGGGAAACATACTAGCAGAGCGACCGTTCCAGATCGTATCGATGGACTTCGTCATACCTCTACCGAAGAGCCGGCGAGGCAACTCCGCTTTGCTATTGTTCCAATGCTCGTTCACGGGTTACGTTAGCGCCAAAGCGATGGCAGACACGTCCGCGTTGAAGGTCGCCCAAGCGTTCGAAGAGTGTGTGTACCGACGGTTCGGCGCTCCATCACTAGTCCGACACGACCGAGACCCGCGTTTCATGAGCGAAGTGTTTTGAACTTTCACCGACATGATGCAGTCCCGGTCGAGGGCGACACTAAGCTAACGGCCGCAAGCAAATGGTCAGCAAGAACGTTCGGTGAAGTCAGTCATGGCGTCAGTGAGAGTCTACGTGGAGGATCCGCTGCAACAAGACTGGGACGAGCTGGTTGAGCGGTTGATTTTCGCGATTAACAACTCCATGAATACCACTCGCAAGGAAACATCGTTTTACCTCGTCCATTGCTGGGATGCAAGGTCCACGCTGCGAGCGATGACGACGTCTCTGAAGCGAAGCTTCGGAAGACAATCCGACGCGTTGGCGTGGAGGAGAGAAGCAAGCAGACAACAGGAGATAGCTCTGGCAATGGCGAGGGAGTATCAAGCTTCGGAGAAGGAGCGGAGAGCGAAAGAACATAACGAAGCCTTAAGTTGGATGGAAAGAATCTCTATCCAGCACAGCGGGGCGACTGGAAGTTCTGGCGAAGGCTCGGATGCACGACCCAACAGTGAGGAGGGAGTTCAAGGACAATCGAGGCCACTTTTCGAAGTTGGACGCCGAGTCTGGTTGTACATGGAGAGAGTGAAACCAGGCTTAGTCAAGAAAAAAAGCTCGCCCATCTGTGGCATGGACCGTTCCGCATTAAGCAAAGGTTGAAGAGTTTGCCTACGAACTGGAACTACCCGACCGCCGAGGATACCGCTTCTACCCGGTGGTACACGTTTCGAGGCTTAAGCCGGTAACTGAGTTTGGAGTCTGACCGACCACTCGCCTCGCGGCCGGCGTCAAACGAATCATCGAATCGACTTTGATGAAGAGCTACTATTTGAAGACAGTTGGGAGCAAGAGCCTGCGACGGATGAATTTGAAGTCAAAGCAATACTAGATGACCGTACCCCAGTGTCGACGGGCACGGAACGACCGGTGCGAGAGTTCAAGGCTAAGTGGGTCGGCTACGACGAACCGACGTGAGAGCCGGTGTCCAACTTGTGGTGGACTTCTGTACCTTCTCGAACGGAAAAGGGACCAGCGGTTACAGATGGTTCAAGTAGCTGACGAAGCTTAAGCCAAGCTTCGCAGCGAGGAGTATTCTGCATCTGCGAGCGGGGCAAAGCAGCCCACAGGGGCAAACGAAGAAAGCTACTGCTACGAAAGAAGTGAACTGTGTGTAGGGCGGTGCAACCTACGCTAACAGATGAAGAAGACTACTGCACCACAAGACGTTTGCATGTTACGTGTAAAATCAAGAACTAAGAAGGAGAATCTCTCGGCGACTACTTTTGGCTTCACGTGGATACGAATCTTCGCAGAGGTGACGAGCGTGCTTGTGGCGAGGTGAAGAAAGCAAATAGAGGCAATCTGAAGCTTAGATCTCTGCAGTAGTAATAACAGCTGCGGACGCTAGCAGACCCAGACTCGAGGCAGGCAAAGCTTCGCTGGGGGTCGGAGGAGTCGGAACGGTCGACAACGTACCCGGAGTAGTACTCTGCGAAGCTTGAGCAGAAGACGAAGCTGCAGAAGGGCGCCTCCAGTCACGGTCCCATCCTGCTGCGACTTCCCATGGAGCTATCACCGGGTCGATCTCGATGCGAGGACCAACTGATGCAGGCGTTTGACCGTGAGGAACGAAGATGTGAGTCGACAGATTGAACGGGAGGAAGATCGTGTTGAATGGGTGGAGATGCGGCTGTTCCAGCCAGCAATTGCGCCAGGGTTCGGCGGTGGTATCGAGACCTCGAACCGAAGCATTCCAATCATCGCTGGAAGGCACCCACAGTAAATTCTCCAGCGACATCACCGGGACGGACGGCTCGAAGATCAGCTCAGGAGGAAGGTCCTTCTGGTCCTCGGGCTTGTTCTGCTCGTCCACCAGCCACTCGCCCTGAAAATTCCGTTTGTGGTGGACCCACAATAGGTCTGCCCGCTTCTTGCGATGCGCAACGTACCACTTCCACTCACGAAGGATCGCCTTGACCACCTCTTTGTTGAAGGCGGGGTTCCGAAACATCGCTTGGATCATGCGCTCGACCGCCATGTTGGAGACCCAGTGTCCCCGCTCAACCATCGCGATGGCCAGCGTCAGCTGTCACCTTGACCCCGCAAGCTTCGCCACAAGTTGAAGAACCACAGGGTGACTGGAGCGCGTCGGGAGATCGGCATGTTGATGTCGAGGACGGTGCTATCGAAGAGACTGGCTTGATCAGGTAGGAGGCGAAGGTACGCTTGAAATGGATGGTTTGGGTCTTCGAAGTTGCCTAAAGCGATGATGCCCTCCACGCTGCACGGAGCGACGGAGTGGCCACCAATAGGCGTCGGTACTCGAGCAGCGATGATTGCGAATCAACAACGCTGGGCAGCTCGCTTGTGGAACTTCAAGTCGACGACCGGATTCGAGGACGTAGGAAGCTTCGCAGACGAACGCACGAGCGGTTGCACGCCGTGGACTGGAACCGGGACTTCAGACGGAGGGACAGCGCCACGAGGATCGACACCTCGAGCGAATGTCGAAACGACTACCACGCCAGTCAAAGAGTGAGTGAGCGCAGCTGATGAATCATCACGAGACACCGGAGGCGAAGCTTGGGTAGGTTGTGAACCGATGTTAGCCGCCGGCGAAGCTTCGCTGGACGGTAAGATCACTGGACCCGGTCCAGGCATCAACGATAGCACTCCTCCCGGAGACGCAGCACTTCGAACTGGAGAATCGACCACAACGACCTCGGACTTTTCTTCGTCATCGGTTCTTCGAGGTGGAGGCTGCGAAGCTTCGTCACCAGAGGAGAGTTCCACTTCGGAGGCGAACCCGAGGCCGTCACTGTCGGAGGCCGACTCTTGCTCAGCGAGCAACGACGACTTGAATTGCGAACGTTACGAAGACTGACGTTTGGGAGTCGAACGCTCGCGAAAGCTCGAACCTCGACTGGTAGCGGGCGGAGAAGACGGAAGTGGCGTTGGCGAAGGCTGGGATCCCCGTCCAAGAGACTGCAAACATAGAAGACGGATATCGACGAGACCCAACTTGGACTGTAGCTCCGAAAGTACTGCCAGCCGCCCTGGAAGAGCCGGAGAGAGTCGTAGAACTGTCGCCAGGAATGGAGGGTCGTTGAGTCGAGCTCAAGACGTCGACTGGAGCAGCTTGCGAAGCGACGAGCGTAATGCATGACGTGCCAGAGCCTGGTGAAGCTCCGAGTTGCACAGCAGCGGAAGAAGAAGTAGGCGAAGCCAACGCCGGAGAAGCTGGGGACGAACCATCGCCAGACGACACCCGATGCTGAACTGGACTCGCAGACGTGACCAGAGGCGCCTGCGAAACTTCATGGGCCGGCGCCGCAGTGCCAGATACCACCGGAGGTGTGGATGAACTTGGACGTGGTGGGAGACGCAACGGCGAAGCAAGCCCTTGGGGAACAGTCGCAGGGGAACGCGGATGAGCCTGGGGCACGACCGAAATAGGCCCCGACGCAGAGCGACGCTTCTTTGGCGGTGTAGGCTTCTTCCAATCCTTCGGTATACACAGCCCACGACGCCTCGTAGGACTGGGGTCGCTTAGCACGCCTGGAACATCAGGACCAAGTCCGGCAGCGACGAGAGCAGGCGACGAAGCTTCGCCGGACTTGCGACGACGACGTGGGGAACCACGCCAACCACCTGCAGAGGATTCCGACGATTCGCTAGAGCTATCGGGGTGATGAAGATGACGACGCTTACCAGGATGCTTGGTTCGGTGGACAGCTTTCGCAACGTTGATCTCCAACGGTGTGGTTAAGCCGGCGGCAGCGTCCAGTTGCTGCAGCTGTTCGAGAGCGTCTCGAGTCGACTGGTCAAGATTCAGGAGATGAAGGTTGAGGTCCCCGATGCTATCCCTGTCGAGAACGCATCATCGAAACGAGTGAGAACAGAGTCGGCATGAGTTGATGTCAACGTGAGGTTATAGTACGAACCTTCGGTAGCCAGTACCAGAGTGTCAGCGTCCATCGCGCGGAGATTCACTTGCTGCCGAAGGATGCTGTTGGCTTGAGTCAACCGTCGGATCCGGTGTCGCTGCATTGAAGTGGTCGCCTGGAGTGTTTTGAGGTCGGACGAACCGCCCTGGACGAGGTTGGACAACAGGCGATGGAGCTTCGCGGACTGCTTCGCGCTAGCTGCCACCTTCGCCTTGAACACCTCTCGCTCGCGTTAAACTTGTTTTTGAAGCATCACGTTCTCGTCTTGGACGGATTGGATGAACTGGTGAAGCCTCGCAGTGGTCTCCGTGTGAGAGTCGACGGTCGCCTGAAGGTCCAAAGCCTTCTTAAAGTGCGAGGCGTCCGACTCGCGAGCACGCTTGAGTTCGACCTTCAGTTCAACTTCAGCGGCAGCTTGGCGAGCGAACAGCTCCGTGTTCTCACGAAGCCCAGTCTGAGTTAGCAGTTGATTCTCGAGAGCTTTGGAGCCAGCCATCGCAGAGTCCAGACGAGCACGAAGCTTCCCGACGTCCGTGGAGGTGTCGAAGGTCTGCGAAGACCCCGACGAGAGTGCGGCCCCAACGTCAGCGACAGTCTCAGCCCGGTCGAACTGATCCCAGAAACCCTGGTCGTTCGAACATGGACGCTGAATGATCGCGCGAGCTAGCACTTTCGCCACGGTCGCCAGCAGAGTCGCAGAGGCCGCGAGGCTACGATCCGAAGTTGCCGCAGCCACTTCACCGACGATGTCTCTCAGAGCATCCTCGCTGATTCCTGGAGAGCCGACTCTGGAGTGAAGGCATGTACGACAGTCGGCGATGCGGTTGCGACGGTCGACGAAGCTTGGGGCGGAGCGGATGCAACAGGTCCATCAGCGGGAACATCGCTGCGAGGAGCAGAGGCGTCGTCGCGAGGCGTGGAGTCGTCACCGGATGCCAGCGAACGTTCGAATGAGTAACGGTGGAAATGACGAAGGCTAACTCGAGGCAAGACTTACCGAGGATAACGTTGCCGATAAGTAACCGGTCAAGTCGAGGGCCCGCGTCGCAGTACGACGGATGAAGCCGCTCATGATGGTCGTCGCAAGGTGTGCCAAGACAGTCGCCAGGTGCTGTGACTCGTGTCTCGGCATGGGCAGTTGTGGTGTAGCGAATCGACAATCAGCCGCGGACCAAGTCACGAACCTTCGGAACCGCCTTTCAAGGAATCCTCGTGGTGTTTTCCACCAATTGGTACCCGCTGCGAAGGTTCAAGTGACGTCAGTGCGTCAAGGTGGTGTGACGTACACCAACTAGGCTTCGACTGGTTGTAGCCGTCCGGATGGGACGCACGGTAAGATCCGGATTGATTAACTTGATGTTTGTATATAGAAGATAGGAGGGGCAAAAGATTAGAAGAGAGTATAGGCCTTTCGGCCTTAACACTACAGAGCAGAGTTTTCCCTGAAGCACTCAAGTGTTCAAGCGTCGAGGTAAGCACCTTACACGTAGTAGCTTTACAGGGTATGCCTACCAGCGAACTGCGACCTTCCTGAAGTTAGCGTTCGTTTCTGGTGAGGCCAAGAGACTAGTAGTGGGTGGGTGTTTTGGTTTATCCCTATTTGAGGGAAAGTCGGATAAGAGGATTCCCGAAATAAGTGGTTTGAGTATTGATCGTATACTCTAGACAACCTACGGCCTGAGTTATTCTCGGGCACCCCTGTAAAAGAGTCAAGGAGACTAGGCAACCTTCCACTGTTGGTGACACAGGGTATTAGTGAGAGAGGGAGAGAGAGAGAGAGAGAGAGAAGTTGAGCGTACAGGCGAAGCTCGTGCCTGTTACGTTTGTGTATTAAGTTTTAGCGACGCAAATAGTGAGTGAGGGAAGCGCCGGCTCAGGGTGCTGGGTCGAACTTGGTTCCTTCAGGTGCGCCTCAGCTTTCGCTGACCCTTGTGGACAGTGTATTGTTGTGTGCGGTAGCTCGCTGTGCGTACAGCGACATTTCTACGTGAATTCCTACATCACACTACCTGGTGCGGCAGCGACCACACCAGCACCACTCCCAGAAAGCGGAATGACTTCAGCCATTTGTCCACCTGTCTGAGTCGGCGTACTCGCAGCCTCGATGCCGAGCCACCGATCGCTGCGCCGGTTTCCTCGGTCCGGTTGCAGCTCGGTCGAAGTCTGGTCATCTCTGGTTTCCTCTCTTCCGCCACGATTATTGACTTGTGGTGGAAGTGAGCATGCGGATGCTGAGTTATAACGTCCGCCAATTAGGTAGCAAAATATAAGGATAAAATACGACTGTTTGTAGTAGCAGCTATCAAAACGATATTATCATTAATAACAGGTATTCGATATCACGAACAGTATTTTCATACTGAAACAAAGATACATGCATAGGCTATTTATATTATTACTTAGATCCCGACAAATACTCACTTGGCTGCCAGGTGCTGTTTCGGATGCTTGCAACCGTCAACCACGCTGCTTCCAGCATTAGTAGACCTACTCGGCGATGCAAGCCGCTCTTGCTCGCTGAAGGTAAGACAAGCGTTGGTGATCTCTGCTGTTGGAATGATAGTGCGGCTGTCGTGAGGAAATTTGACAAAGGTTTTTGGCCTGGAGACTTGGAGACACTGCGCGAAATCGTCAGGACTCTTACGCACTCAGCCGTCGCCGCCCGCCTTGGCAACCTTGCATGTCCTGGGGAAAAGTGGGAAAGTAATTTACAGGATATCTTTCGTGGATCTGCCGACATTACGTGAACATGCTGGTCAAGCCTCAGCCAATAGCTGACATTGCTGTCGAATTTCCGCGCGGCTATCAGAATAACAGCCAACCAGGATAGTGCAAAAAAAATATTCAGGCAAGTACCGTGAGCTATAAACGGGGCCCTTTCACCATCCCCGTACCACTATGTGGAAGTGACACCCTCGCTGGCGAGTACCGTGGTTTATGAAGTGTCTTGGCTTGTTTAGTATACTCAAGTCAAATGACAACACCGTGTTCGCGAAAGGGATAAAATAGTGGCTTTCCTTGCGCTTTCAGCATACCGAACTGTGCATTGAATTTACTCAGCCGGTACATGCAAACTAAATACTGTAGTATCCCGAACTCGCGACAGCAATACGGTGCAAGTCGCTTGATTCGTTAATCTCTTTCGCGTTCAATAAGTGCATCGAGGCATTGCTTGAGCGGTATCCGTGGCTGCTTCGGCGAAATAGGCGAGGACTACCCCACTGCCCCGTATCCACACGCGAGCGCACGAGCGAGCCACTTGATTCAACCGATCCCAGGCCGTCAAGTCGAAGACAAAAGGCTAAAGTTTAGAACTTGGTTTTTCAGACGCTTAGCTTAAACGTCTGAAGAACCAAGTTCGAACGATAATTTCGCTCGTAATGGTAAGACCTCGATCCACCGCGGCAGTGTAGCAAGCGTCCTAGCTGAACCAGCTACCAAAGCTGCCCGTACATGTACTGCAATGCCCATATTGGTACCTTGACCTTAAAGATGCTCTTGTTCACGACTAAGAGCAGAACGTGTATAAGAGCATTCTTCTAAACTCAGTTGGATACACGGCGTTCGTGGCTTGAAGCAAGTGTCGTAGCGTTCCGCTCCGTGTTGATCCCGTGAGCATGAGCAAGGTACGCACGCCCCCCCCACTCATTCTATCTCTATGTGCCTTCCGTACCGTTATCCTCGCTCTAATGCACTGTGACAGGAGGCGCTGGTGACGTTACTGGCCCGCGAGATGGACCGCGTGGCGCGTAACACCGAGAACTGGCAAGAGCGCATGGCGGCGCTGAGTGAAATGCAGCGCGCCTTCGAGCAGCTAGAAAAAAATCCACCGGCTGGCACTGTGTCTGCCAGTATCAGTACCGAGGTGTGGAAGACCCTACGGCCGCTTAAAGGTATGGTGCAGGATCTACGCTCACAGATCGTCAAGGAAGTCTGCGCACTGCTCACGACCATCTCACGCGTCACGCGCGACGCTATGGCTCCGTTCCTGCGTGACATACTGCCTACACTTGTGGAGGTGCGCGGCAGTGGCAACAAAGTCTGTGGCACGTACTGCGGCGAGTGTCTCGAGGCTGTCGTAACGCAGACGGTGGTCAAGGGCCCGACACTGCGGCTCTTTGTGGACATTTTACTGGACAGCAAGAACAAACTCATCCGACTTTGCTGCATCTCGTGTCTTCGGCGTGCGCTCGTGGCATGGAGCCCCGTGATGGACAAGAGCGACGTGCAGCAGCTCGAGAAGGGCTTGCAACACGCGCTGTACGACGCCAGTTCCTCGTGTCGAGCACAGGCGCACGAGCTTTTCTTGGCCTTCCACACTCTGTTCCCCAAGCGAGCGCTCGTAGTCATGAGCTTGGTCGACTATAAGATTCAGAAGCGACTCGAGGCGCTCGTGTCTTTGGACGTGGCTGAATCCACGAAAGGCGCCGGCTCGGCATCAAATGCCAGTGTGGATGGGGACGCAACTCCGGTGCAGCAAGTTCAGGCCTTGGCGGGCTTCAATTTGGACGTGGGCGATCGTGTCTGCATTCCAGACAAAGAATTGTTTGGGTTTGTGCGATTTCTGGGTGAGATTATCGGCGTGAAAGGGATTTGGGTGGGCATCGAACTGGACGAAGCGTACGGCAAGAACGATGGCAGCGTCAAAGGACGGTATTATTTCCGCTGTGAGCCAAAGCACGGCGTGTTCGCTCGTCCTCACCAGGTCTTCCTCACAATGTCAGGCTCCAAGCTGCATGAGCATCAGCTCCAGCAGCAACAACAGATTCAGGACGGCGATAGTTTCGCCCAGAAGGGCAATACAGAGCTTGGAGATGAAGCAGGCGGTCTTGAAGCTTCTGCAATAACGGGTGGGGTGGCTCCACCTCCAAGCACTCCACCTCCAGCACCAGCACCTGCTTCTTCCTTGAGCCTGCCAGCCCCCATCGATACTCCCGAGCCGTCCAAGTTGAGTCTGGTGTTGAACCGAGCCTCTGTAGCGCATCGACGGTACCTTAACCGTCTACTTATCCACGTTAGCTCAGAGTTGGAGGAACACGAGCGTTTTGAGAATTACGGAGCAACCGCGAGCTCGGCCGACGCCGTTCAGTATCTGCAGCAGCTTCAGAACAGCGCGCAGGACAAAATCGTTCTCTCGGATGAATTTATCCAGCAGATCATTCAGGCCCAGCAAGCTGCGAGGGAGTCCTAAGACCACAATTGAGGTAAACAGTACAAAGGTATGATAAACTCGATGATTGCAATGCCGATAGATGAATGTTGCGGGGGTGACAATGGTCTCATTTGCGCTCAAAACTGTAGTAAGTACATTGACACTTTCACGTCGGTTGGTCCAGTTCCTGCTCTGTGACGCTGTAGTTCAAGCCTTCCTCTCGAGACATTTCGCTGTCCAAAAAGCTTCTTGAAGCAAACGATAGCCGGCGATCAAAGCTTCCATCTAGCATCACCCCCCTCCCGTTCGAAGTCCACGACGAAATGCTGGCAGAGGCAGGATCACTCAACACTGTTCCTCCTCGCGGGTTACTGCTTGAGAGCCAGGAATCGTCACTCAGAAATGTCGTACCGCGCTCCGACCACCAGAAACTGGCACTGCCGTAGCTGTCGTCGCTCAGTTGAGTTGAGCTTCCTTCCTCGCTAGAGACCGACGTCACTGAGGCCGACGAGGCAGGTAGCAACATTGATCCGGTAGTGGAACTCGCAGCTCGAACCAGCAGCGATCGATGTCTCCCGTCCTCATTCTTCTTGCTCTTCTTTGAAGCCGACGTCATCCCAGGAAACAGTCCCGTCTCCTGGAAGATAGTCTGCTTCTCCCGTTCAATGGCCAGTCGCGCCTCCGCCACGGCTTCGGCCACGTGTTTCTCAATGAACTTCTTCGCTGCAGCAGCCTTCAGCTCCTCCAGCAACTGCTGGTCACTCTGCGTAGATTCATAAGACGCCTCCAAGTCGTCTCTGTTGCTGTTCACGCTGCTTCCACTTGCTGTCCGTCTGTGCTTTTTAGCGTTATGCAGTTGAGCATGAGCATCCGAGAGCAACTTTTTCTGGCCGATACGCTTCGATAGCCAGTCCTGCGCCTCATTTCGAGCCTCCTGGGCAACGAGCATCAGCGTCGCCCGCTCTTCTTCTCGCAGATATTCCAGAGTCGTAGGAGATAATGTTGGCGGTCGTGGAAGAGCTCGCAGATACTGAGCCGTCTCCAATGGCACGGACTCCCCAGGTGGACGTGGAACGCCTATGCGAAGCGGTGGAGGAGCTCTGGTATCTGCTGACTGAGTAGACGAGTCCATGGATGAGGCATACTCGGAGGAGATCGAGCTGTAAGCCAGCTGCTCGCCGCTGGCTGATAGCGGATGCAGCGGAGGAGGCCGATTCCGACTCCCGAACGGATCCTCCTCGTTGTTCTTGACTGTATTGGATGCTCGACGGCCTACGGATGCCTCCTGTACGGCGACTCCACTGCGCTCTTTCCTCCACACTTCCGTCAATCGTGATCGTGCTTCACGAGGACTAACCCCCCACTGATCAACTACATCCGATTGAGCTGAATGCTCCAGTTCTGGATCGTCAAGTAGACACGCAAGCAGCTCAGGATCACGCACTTTAAAGTGTACGGCAAGCTGCAAAAGTCCAATCCGAGAGCGTGGCATGAGAGCTCTTGTACGTGCCCCGCCACGAACCAACGCTCGAAATGCAGACGCGTTCTCGGACTCCACAGCCAACATCAAGGGATTCTGTGGACACGAATTTACCATCGTCAAAGCACTTGGTCTGCCGCCGGTAAAGTCGCCAACTTCTTCGTCTTCGAGAGTATTCCCTTCGGTCCAGAGGTTTAAATCCTGCCCGTAGCGTGAGAACAACTCAATAAACGAATCATCACACCCCTCGCGCAGTGCTACGTGAAGAGGAGCCAAGCCAGCGTTGTTCCAGTTTCCAGTATTCACATGCTCTTGAAGCAGCAGCTCCACAACGAGACGCATGGACGCACTATGAGGCCACGAGCAGGCCAAGTGAAGCGCCGAATCGCCTAATGAGTCGGTCATCTCCAATATTTGAGCACATACTGGTCCCACAGCAGGACTGCGGACTTGAAGCTCACGCGATGTATAGAGCAACAATAAGGCGTTTTCAGCCGCTCCCGCTGCTAGAGCAGCATGCAGTGGGGTCTCCACATAGGACCCCATCGGCCTAAGAAGCGCCTGGGCTGCTGCACTAGCATCCGTACTCAGTAGAAAAGCCAACAGTAATCGAAGTAAAGTTGACGTGGATGAACCACCCGAAGCTGCCACGTGCAGCGGCGACACTTTAGCCAGTTCGTCGTCTTTGACAACTTTCGGTGGGGATGACTTGGTGGGAGTTGCGGTTTCGGGTAGATGGATCTCTAATGGGAGTGTAGATAGAGACACAGAAGTGGACACCGAATCACCTCCGATAACTTCGTCCACCGACGTCTTCCCACTGAGATGAAGAAATCTCACCACAAGGAATTGAATCCCTCGAAGTAGAAAGTTGCAGACATCTTTGTCCTCTTCAGTAAACGCACTTGCTGATGAGCTGTTTTCACTACGACGAGACGATTCCCTCTTCATCTGCTTCCGGTCTCCACCACTGCGAGATTTCGTGCGCTCACGAGTCCAGTTGGACGATCGCGTTTTGTCCCGCTCCGCTGATTTTCTATCTCCACCATCAACGCTGTCCCTCGATCTACGTCTCGAAAAACTCGACTTGTTTGACACCACGCTGCCACTAGTAGCACCAATACTAGCTCCTAGCGAAGAACTTATCCGCATTAGTAGCGGAAGATTTCGAGCAGAAAACATCTGATGCGGATTGGCTTTGTCTCGAATAATGCAATCCAGCAAGAGCGCCGCCAGCTCAAGTTGTCCAGCTTGAAAAGCCAGCATCGTCACGGGTCTCCCTGTTTCCCCATCCACCCACCACTGCTTGCTAGCTGATTGATTCGGCTTCTTCTGATGCTGATCCACGAGAGCAGCAGCTAGCGCGTACAATCCATAGCGAACAGCAAGTGCCAGCGACGACGCACGGCGAGAATCTACGAGATAAATATCGGCTCTATGCGCAATTAAAGCCGCTGCTGCGAGCTCCATCCCCGCCTTAATAGCAACGTGGAGAGCGCTATCATTGTCACCCACCAGCATCCTCTCCTCAGCGTTCTCTTCATTTCGACTTTCCCGCTTTCCAACAAACGCGTGACTCCAGTGACACTCTGAGCCTGAAGGAGACGCACCAGAAGCCAGCAATAACGCCACAACTTCTTGTTGACCACTCTTGAGCGCCAATGACAGAGGAGTGTCGTTGCCTCCACGACGATTAGCTCGTCCATCCAGACCCCCAGTTGGCGAGGAGTGGCGATACACTTGAATTAGGCGCGCGATAAGCGCCACAGGTGCACGGAGTTGAATGGCAAGATGGAGCGCTGTGTTTCCCAAAGCATCATACGATCGTGGGTCGACTGCCCCACCTGCCACTAACGCGTCTACAACGTGCCATTGACGCGCAATAAGAGCCAGATGCACCACCGGTTCACCACGAGCGTCACATTGATGCACCGCCTGAGCATTCGTTGAGAGTGCGGCCTCCACCAGCAGAAGCGCCACAGGCTCTTTGCCTGCCTTTATAGCAATATGAAGCGCCGTGTCGCCTGCCGTATTAACATGATCCAGACAAGTCGCCAGCTGTCGATTGGATGATCTGCCTTGGCTTCCAGACGAGCTCCCAGCCCCGGTCACAACGAGCAACTGCTTCACGCCCTCGACGTCTCCAAGCCAACAAAAATACATGAGCAGATTCCACCGAGCTCCGTCATCTGCCTGCATCTCACAACACAGGAAAGCGGCACTTTCATCACCATCACTCTCCACCTTGTCGAGAAGAAGAAGTCGCTTCCGTAATCGCCTTCGCTGCTGGTGTTCCTCGCTTTTCTCCTTCTTATCGCTGGACGGGGGCGAAAAAACCACTTGCGTTGCATAGTCCCAGTACAAGAGACTACGTGGGTCTGCACCAGCACTTAGTAGCACAGCGATGGTGCTCTCAAAGCTTGGAACACGAGGATCTTGCAGAAACGCGAGCTGTAGTGCAGTCACCATTCCTCGGGGTGGTTGCTTCACTTGGGTTCGTCTTCGCGTTCCATCTTTCGAGTCTTTGGGCAGTGAGATGCGAGGAATACGCACACGAACGTTCACCATGGCACCTGCCGCAATGTATCGACGAACTTTGGTCATAGACGGAAGACGATCACGTCGCGACAGCTCCAGATACAGCGCGAAAGTAGCGATGTGATCTCGAATCGAAATGAGCGTATCGAACGCTTCCCCGCCTCCGAGTGTGAGCGTCTTGACGATATCTTGAGCGGCCGTGGTGCCAGAGTTGCTGTGGCTGTTGGATGAGGGCATGACTGTGGTCTGGAACTTCAGTGTCAAAGCTGCTTTGCGAGCCGAGGCTGCCTCTCCATCGCTCACGCGCTCCAGTGTCAGAGAAACCAGATCCTGAAGATCGTACGTCTTGACATTGGATGCTGCTGCTCCTGTAGTTGTAAGCGCAGGAGAAGAGGCGGAACTGGAGTTGTCACCTCCACGACTGCTAGTATTGCTACTTGTGGCGCCGGAACTGGCACCTGACGAGTGATGGCGGAACGACCTGGCTGTTAAGCTGCGCTGTGGGGTTCTGGAGATGCGTTTGTGCATCTCCAGATAGCCCCAACGTAGCAGCAGGTGGCGAGCTCGCCAGCGTCCCAACCAGCTCTTGGACTTCTTCATCACTTCAGCTTGAAATTCCCGCAGAACTGGCGTTGACGTGGTCTCGTCGGATGCATTTTCAGCTCCACTAGTCGACCCTGGGACGAACGGAGCGATACTGCGACGACGTTCTGGCTTGGGCTCGACGCAAGGCTCGAGTGGGAACGGGTCCTTAGCTACGAGTCTTGTACTGCCGTATTGCCGCATTAAGACCCGCTTCAGGTTATCGAAAGTGACGGCTACAACATCCTCGTCGTTCTCTGTGGGTCCATTTCGTTCTTTCTCTGCGGACTTTGCAGCTTTTCTAGCGAGTGACGAGCATAAGGCTGAGAAGGCTGCGGGTTGCTGCACATACTGCGGGAAGTAGAGGCTCAGGAAGTCCAGTAGGTCTGAGCGACGCCATGTGATCGTCTCTCGACTTCTGCTGCCATTAGCGTGAGCGAGTGCTGCCGCCTCGTACGGCTGCCGTAGTGCCTCCAAGAACGCGTCCTGGAAGCTATTACACGTCGGCGACTGCGCCAATTCTTCACGAGCCTGCAGCAGCTGAGCATGCGCGGTCGTGAGCGCCTTGTCGAGCGCCGCCATGGCTGCGACACCTTACGAGCGCGGAGTCATGTAGGGGGCTATACTTCCCACATCTTGGTTTCAGTATGCTCCAAATATATCATCACCGCGAAACATCTGGACGGACTATTATATTTGTCCAATGAACAAGCTCTATTTTGATCTACTTAATGTGATAAAATCATCATCAGAAAATTGACCAATGGGGTGGTTGTATTTTGATACACACTATTATTGATCAAGACTATTTTTGGCTAGCGTTTGGTCTGCTTCAAACTCCAGTTAGGGATAGGCTGCTCGGACCGGTTCGGCGAACCGCACGTTCATGGCCGGCCAGCCCAGCACCAGCCATTCGCCTTGAATTGCCTCCTACCAACTCAGGCAGCTCCATTTCGCCTTTAAGAAAAAACTAAAGACAACCATGGCTGTCGGTGAGTGTGCTTGCGAGCCCTTTTTGATAGCAACCAGAGCGCAGCGAGTCCAATGAGCTGCGTCCGATAGCCTCGTTGCTCTTCCCACCCCTCATTGCCCAACAGCGACGACAAACAGAGCAGGCAAAGCCAGTAGCAGCAGCCAGCAGGAAAAAAGAAGAACAGCGTTGAAAAACGTCTTCTCCACTCGGGACTAAACAGCGCCGCGAGATTTCGCAGAAGGGAAAACAGTTTGGCAATAAGGGATGGAGGATGCGATTGAGGCAATCAACATTGGGCTCATTGAGTGCGACTACAGAACAGGGCGAACGGATCTCTAACTTCTGGAATTGCTGATCACAGGAAAGAACAAACGTCTGACTAAGGGCAAGAAGGGCGGCAAGAAGAAAGTGTACGTTACACCTCCGTCTTGGCTGCGCACAACATTGCACTAGTCGGATAAATACCGCAGAGGATCCTAATCTTGTATGATGTTTCAACTCAACAGCGTCGACCCGTTCTCGCGCAAGGACTGGTACGATGTCAAGGCCCCTGCCATCTTCTCGGAGCGCAACTGTGGCAAGACTCTGGTGAACCGTACCGCCGGTACCAAGATTGCTTCGGAGGGTCTCCGCGGCCGTGTGTTCGAGGTGTGCCTCGCTGATCTAAACAAGGACGAGGACCAGGCCTTCCGCAAGATCCGTCTGTGTGCTGAGGAGATCCAGGGCAACCAGATCATCACTGGCTTCCACGGCATGGACTTCACCCGCGACAAGCTGTGCTCGCTGATCCGCAAGTGGCAGACTCTGATTGAGGCCTTCGTGGACGTCAAGACCACGGACGGCTACCTAGTGCGTCTGTTCTGCATTGCCTTCACCAAGAAGCGCCCGAACCAAATCAAGAAGACCACGTACGCCAAGACGGCTCAGATCCGCGCCATCCGCAAGAAGATGACGTCGATCATGACGGAGGAGGCCTCCAAGTGCGACATCAAGGACCTGTTCCTTAAGTTCGTGCCGGAGATCATTGGCAAGGAGATCGAGAAGGCCACCCAGGGCATCTACCCGCTCCAGAACGTGTACATCCGGAAGTGTAAGATCCTTAAGAAGCCCAAGTTCGACCTTGTGCGTTTGATGGAGCTCCACGAGGGCGGTGCCGAGGAGAAGGGCGCTAAGGTCGCTCGCGAGGAGGACCAGCTGGTGGAGTCGATGGCTGGCTCTGGTGGCCGCCTGTAAGCGCGTTCATTAGTTTTAATTGCGAGGTGACACAGCGGGGGCATGGTTTTTGTTGTCGGCGAAGGAAGGAAAGCCGTGCGGGTTCCACGCCCGAGCGAGTATTTGTTTCTAAGACGATGGAGAATAAAGGCGAAATTCTAATCCAATTGGTGTTCCACGGCAGGCTTGCTCTGTGAGTCACCAAGTGTACTCTGTCGTAGTGTTTCGTTGCCTTCAGTACGCGTACATTTAGCAAGGTACAAAATGCACACAGGGGTGCAGCACTATGTATCGTCGTTGGTACGTGCATGTATCCGTAAGCAGTGAAGCAGGATTCTCTTGTTCTGCACAGCAACTGCAGTGTAAGGCTTGGGACGTGTGCATGTCAGTTGACATTTCGCTGGTCATCCATAAATATACTATATCGTAGGTCAGAACTAAGATAGAGCATTCATAGACACACGACTGGAGCCCAAAACAAGCAGAGGAAGACCATGGCAGCACGCGTGACCAAGCTGTTCCTGCACAACTGTGCTTCAGCTAAGGTAGCTACCGGCAAGTCCGCCAAGACTAAGGGAAAGACGTCCGAGTCCACCACCACACTCTCCAAGAATGCCCGGAGGAAATTGCGCCAGAAGAGTAAGAAAGTGCCCGTCAAGTCCAAGGTAAAGGTGCTGGAGGAGGCGCGTCGCGAACTGGAACGAGCCGACCGGACTGTAGAAAACCTGCGCAAGCTGAAGAACAAGATGTCTACCAAGTCCCAGCGCCTCATGGCCAAGGTGAGCCCGTGAACTTATGATGGAAGGCCTTTAAGTGGCAGGGCTAACTACTTGTTTCTCATCTCTTCGAGCAGGTTCTCGCGCAGCGGACTGCTGCATTCCGGTAAACTATTGACGTTTCATTTTGAGCTGATGGAGCTGCTTGCTAGTAAGCAAAGCTTTCAGAGCGGGTGTATTCGAGTGCTAACAGGCGCGACGACTACAGGACACGGCAGTCTCAGTGGGCAGCTCTGGTCGGCCTTGTTTAAATAAAGCTCCACGGCTCTAAGTCCGCCCATACGTAAACGATCTCCTTCCCCAGTTAGAGTTTATGCTCTCAGACTAAATGTTGTTGCTTCAGGAGCCAACTATTAGAGAAGTTACTGTTTTCTGGACTTTTAGCTTGAATGCGCCGTGACGCAATGAGTTTATTATTCATCGTGTTTGCCAGCAGCTGAAGGCTTCATTCCGCTCGAGTGCACGTTCACCTTCACTGTGTCCAGGTCCTTGAAGTCGTCCTGCAGAGCAGAAGGTTCCCACATCAGTCAGCCGATATGTAAGATAGTGACAGTTTGGAGATCGCTAGCGTACCCGGCTCATCTGGAAGAAGGTGTAGGCAAAGATAGAGGACGCGAAGGTGGCGAGGCTACCACCGAGGATTAAGTTCTTGGCGCGCACCGACAGAGCCATGGCGACAGGGTGTTGATAGAGATTAGCGTGTCTTTGCTTGCAGCTTATGATAGCTGCTCGACCTCACGCTTGCTATCCGGATGGTAGATGGTATTATCCGGATAATTTATGAATTTTCCTTCTTACTGATCTAGTGCAGCCCAGTACTTAATTTTAAAAAAATCAATTCCAACAAAACTCTTGGCCGTGTTCGAGTTGAAAAACGTGATTTCGCTAAAAATAGCTATTTTAATTAATCTGCCTTATTTTAGCAGCTTAATCGAAAATAGCTGCCTTCGTGAAAAACAAGTCTATCAGCAATTTGGAAACCAGGCATTTCGAGGCATTTGAGGTTGTTCTAAAACGTAGGTATAAAACCTCAAAACCTCAAGAATCAGATAAAAACCTCACTGAAATAGCTATTTGGGAGCGAAGTCGAACACGGCCTTACAGTCGATGGATTAGCAATTGGGAAAGCAGAACGTCCAAATTTATTTTCACCTTAGAGTGTTTTACTGCGTAGAATCTACATACATACTGTAATTTATTGGTAAGGCCCGAGCATGGTGGACAGGATATCAAGCACGAAGCCATGTAGCCATCATGTCTCCAGTTGAAGGGCACGACAGTCAAGTCAGCTTGATCAGCACTGGTAGCAAGCAAGAAAGCACACAGCGTTAGACAACAAGCCCAACGTACATATACATGTACATGTAGCGCCGAGTGCTTTGCAGGTTACAGAAAATTTCAAACCCTGTCCCGAAGCTTTCGAGTGTTTTTTTTACTTCCTCTGTCCGGAAATATAGGGCCACATCAAGTATCAGTGTAGCCATTCTAATCGTCGCGCTACACGATTGGCAGATCAGTGTCGTAAACACGCATCCTTTTTTCGACCAATGGTCACGGCGGTACCCGTCCTATTCTCGTAGACAGCCATTTCCAGCATTAACTGCCGGGTCAGTGCTATTCTCGCCTCTCCTCCGCTATAGTGTTCGAAGTGTAGCCGCTCCTGCCGCGTTTCGCTGTCCTTGACGCTCATCGACCTGTCTTGAGAAATAACCCCCGCACCAACAACAGCAGCAGATTGATAGAAAGACCGCGATGACGTCGTACCTGCCCTTCGCGCAGGCGAACCTATTCCGCACCAAGCGGAAAATGTCGGGCCCCGTGGGCTCTTGGGGCCCGCTGGACGAGAAAAACAATGTATCGTGGCCAGAAATCAACAATGTACCCGTGACTGTCGGAGGAGGACGCAGCCCCAGACATTGGTGTGACTCAGTCGACTATCGCGAGGTGGCGAGCTTCGTGCTGTTCGCGCTCTACATGGTGGCCGATGTGGGTCTCGGCGTCATGGTGTGGGTCACCTTTTTCAAGTTCATCATCGAGCCCGACCAGCACCGCTCGCGCGCCACCTGGGGAGGCATCTGGCTGCTCTTCGCTGGCACTTTCTTCTACGTGCGGCGGCTCGTGCGCTCCCGCGTGGACGTCCACCTGCGTGGCATGATGGACCACGCTGAGATTTTCGTAGCCATGTCTCTCGTCATGGTCTTCTCCGTGAACATCGCTTTCTACCTGCACGTGCCCGCCACGATGCCGCTCAAGGACCTGGGCTTCATGCTGATTCCAGAGCAGGGTCTCCACTCCAAGTGGCGGCCTGTGAGCGACATCCTGACTGCCGGAGTTCCTGTCATGTTCCTACTGCAGACCGTCTTCATGACCCGCCCTAATCGATGTCGCATCGTGTCGTCCTTCTTCCGCATCGCCACGATCTGCTATTTCCTACGCATGCTGACGGTGTCCGTGACGTCGCTTCCCGGTCCTGCACCGCACTGCCGAGCCGGCAGCCCCGACTACTTCCCTCCAACCACGTGGATCGACATTGTCACGCGCGTTGGACCAATTTACGGCAACTACAACTCTTGTGGTGACCTTATCTTTTCGGGACACATGGCGTATACAAACTCAGCCGTGCTGCTGTATCTACGGACGCTGGACCGCAATTTTACTGGCCGCACCGCCTCGAAGATCCGCTGGGCGTGTGGCATGGCGTATCTTATGATCTTGGCGGCGCTGTGCATCGCCGGCCGCAAGCACTACACGGTGGACGTGGTGCTGGGATTGATCATCTCGACCCTGGTGTTTTTCCACTTCGAACACAGCTGGACGCCGCTGTGCTTCCAGGTGCCGCATGGACTTCTGCCAGTGGGTGACTTACAGCGTATCTACGGGTCTCAGTGGCGGAAACGCTTCAGTATGGACGTACCTGACGAGGCGCTGAATGAGCTGGACGACGCCGAGGGAGACGAGGAGGCTCGACGACTGCTCAAAACGAACGCGTCGACGTATAACCAGGTACAGCTTATCTGCTGAGCGTCTAGTGTATCTTTTCGTGCTTCTGCTGCCTTGCGCTGCCTCGAGAGAGGGTCCCTCGAACATGCTTCCTTGAAGGCCAGGGCGAGCTGGAGCAAATACTATGGATTGGCCTTGTCTTGCTAGATTAATACGCAACGAGTCATTATGACCAGCATTGATCACTTCAACGGATATAACGACACAAATACATTTCCATTTTTGACAATTTAACGTACACAAAGGAGTTTCCTGTTGCTCTCTCTCGTTAACCCCAACACCATGTAGTTAAGGACAAAATTTAAGGACAATAAACGTTTTCACTTGGCTTCAGTATGCTTCACGGTAGTTTTGCCCTTAGAAAGGGTTTAAGGACAAAAAGTTCAGTATACTTCACGGTAGTTTTGTCCTTAGAAAGGGTTTAAGGACAAAAAGTACCGTGAAGTATACTGAAGTCAAGAGAAAAATGAATTTGTCCTTAAATTTGTCCTTATCTTGAAGGTGTTGGGGCTAACTGACCTCTCGAACTGCATTTTCGTTTTTCTGCCTTCGAAAACCTTTCATCATTTATACAATCGCGTTTTTTCTTCACCGATATGTTGAACTCGCCTCATAACCGAAAGAACCAAGCGAGGCTCAAAGCGTCACCCGCCTCTGCCTCGCACTCCCTGACCGTCCCTACTCCTCTATGAACCCGACTACTGACGCCAAACCCAAGGCCAAGTTCTCCAGTCGCAACCTCAGCGCCGTCTTCAAGGCGCCGCTGTGGACCAAGCCTCTGCCGGACAATGCCACCGGATCGCTCCAGCGCCCCAACAACCGCATGCTCGTGCTCGGTCGAGCAGCCGTGGCAGCCCCTGCACCTTTCAACACGCCAAGTCTGAAGCGAGAGAGCCAAGTACACGACGTGCACGTGAGTCTTGTGCCCGCGAGCTCCAACTGGGCCGAAAGCATTGAGAAGCAGCAAATACCCGAGACCCCAGAAACTGAACCTGCTCCTGCTGACGTAGTGGCCACACCAGAGGCGCCTGAAAAAGTTTGGACGCCTGAGAGTGTGGCGGAGCATCTGCATACTGGCAATGCCCCCACTCGTCCCAAGATAACAGTCGAGAGCTCGGGACGCTGGGGAGATGATGCCGTGGAGCAAGATATCGTTCAGAACAACATTCGTCGTCAGATGGAGAAGGAGAAAGAATTCCCTGACTTGAAGGAAGCAGCTGAGGACATGCAGATGCATCACGACCAAGGAGAGTCTGGTGCTGCCGACAGATCGTCTTCAATGGATTCTCAGCACTCGGGACAGCATCACGGAAGAGCCACGGGTCGATGGGCTCATTTCAACGAGCAGCAGGAGATGCATCAGTTTAAGGAAGGCAACCGTTGGTCTCGTAATCACTATGGACAAGATGGGGACGATCGCTGGCTCTGGGATCGCCGAGAAGATGATCACTGGTCCAGGAGCCACTACGACCGCCATGAAGACGATCGTTGGTCGCGTGGTTCTCGCTCCTGGCGCAATGATGACGGTGGTCACGAACGCCGACCGTTTGGGACCATCAATGGTACCATCTTACCTGTCCCAAATGACTGCCACACGCATTTTAGTCGCAGTGATGCGCGCTTTGACACCTTGGAGTCTGGCGATGGAGATCGAGTTTTGAGCCGCAGGCCCCACCGCATGGACTGGAGCGCACGTCGAGATCGACGTTCGTCTTCGCCTTCCGCTCTGAAGGATTCTCGCTTCCGTTCTCCGCAGCCAGATTGCCCGTTGACTCACTCCCCAGCCCCAGATACAGCGGCTGTCCGTACTTGGGGTCGAGCAGCGACTGCTTTGTCGAAAGACGAGGAATCTTCCACACCAGTGGCTGAGGCAGTCGAAAGCAGCAGTACAGAGTCCTCGTCCAACGCGTCTGCCAGCAGCAGTCCCAGCCCGCAGATTCAACTGCTGAAACGTCCGAAGATGCTGTTTGATCCCAAGACTGGCAGTCTGGTGAATGCGGAAGACAAGGCAAAGCGACAGGGAAGAGACCGACATGATCGAGAGAGCGCAACATCGAGGTCGACACCCGCTGCCACGGCAAGCGATCGAAATCTGGAGACAAATTCTGACACAGCGACAACGAAAGTCAAGGGCGTTAAAGCCCCAGCGGATGCCGTGGTTGATGACACTTCGACTGTCAATGTGATCGCTGTCAACTCCATGCAAGAAGTTGTTGTCAAGGGCACAGCAGGTGCATCTTCGGTCTCGTCGAATGCGATTGTGAACCAGATGCCTACGAAGGAAAGCAATAGAAAACGCAACTTGAAGTCCGCGACCCCGAAGAAATTTGCTCAGGAGGAGACTGCGTATCATGAGAAGGTTTCGCGGTCTGCCACCCCCCGTCGAGGTTCGCGGAATTCCTCAGCGAATGTCCGTGATAGTGCAAGGTCCAGCAACGGTAAGACCAATGAACGCGGTAAGCAAACCATGTCGACGAGGAACGACCGGGCAGGAAGCAGTAAACCCACTCGACGTCGCTCTGGCAGGAAGGAGGAAGAGGCGCCCGTGCAGCCGTCAACAGTAACCCCCCAAAATATTGCGCTACTGAAGCAGATTGCAGAAGGCTCCAGTGGAGGCGTCGTCGTACTCACAGACGAACAGAAAGGCATTGAAGTGAGTTCCGAGGATGGAGGCTTTGAGACGGTCAAGTCACGACGAGCCGTGCTGAACGAGAAGAAGCGACAGCGATTGGCGTCAAATGAGGCTGCTGCATCAGCATCTGCGTTAGTTGAGGAGCAGCGGAGCAAGGGGGGACAGGCTCAAGAGAACTTTAACATGGCGTCCAATTCTCGCGTGAAGGCCGCCAACACACGCAGGAATGCGGACCAGACGCCCAAGGACAGGAAGCCCAAGACGAAGCAACTTAAACAGGCAAAGAGCAAGCAGATGCCATTGAAGCCTGCTGCTTCTGCAGTGAAGAAGCAACCAGTTAGTCCAGCAAACCCCACGGAGCAGGTCGCTGGAGAAGCCCCGACGGAGTCGACGCTATCGAAGAAGCGGACGCAGTACGTGAAGGTGGTTCCAGTGACGGAGGACAAACGCAAGCAGAATCCCCGCAGAGATAAGCAAACGCATGGCCTGTCAAGTGATCGAAAGATGTCGTCTTCGAGTGCTGAAGGGAACCATCGACAGCATGAAACAAGCAAACGCAATGTCCACAAGATGCCAACGCGGGGGCCAGTTGGGAAGGCGAAGCCCAAACAGGTCCGCCAAGTGTACGTGGTGAAGACGCCAGCGCCGGCCAGCAGCGCGACGTCCACCGCCGCATAGGTAGGTAGGTAGGTAGGAGATAGGAACACAAAGGTATTAGTCAACGTGTACAATATACAGATCATGCTTTGCCATTTTGGGAAGATGTCACGTTGAAGGCAACTTCAACGTGGTGCAACGGAAAGGTACGGATGTCTGTCAGCGATAGAAGATGAAAATCCTTCGCGCCGACAGAGTGTTGCCCTCCGGTGATCGCACGATCGCTCCATCCGGCTCTACTTGGACGGAAGGCGAGCTCTACCATGTTATTTCATCACAAGCCACCAGATTCGCGTCAGCCGGTCGGAGTATCCAGGGACACTTTAGCACGGTGCCTGCGTCGGTAACACCGAAATCGTCGATTGCTGTCCGCACTGTGCGCGTCTGTCACTACGTTGATGGCTACCATTTACTACATGTAGTTCATGCACGTATGACGGTAGTGCAACGAAGCAAGCAGAGGAAGCCTTAGCAGAGCCGAGCGCGCGTAGGCACTACTCTCGGTGTTTCAGTGTTTGACCGGGAAGAGGATACATCAATTGACCTGGCGTATCCATTTCGACATCAGGCGGCGATTCGACATGACGACTAGCTGAAGCGGCAATCATGAAGTCGATGACTGCTCTGCTGTGCTATTGGCCTTGTCGCCCCCAAGGCAAAGGTCGCAGCTACCCCAGAGCCGGCGGTCTCTGGCTACGGGGATGCGGCGACCGTCGCGCGGAAAACCTAGTGGCGGGATGGCGAGGATAGTAGCACTTGAACCCAGCTCGGCGCCAGCCACGGCCACATCCGAACGCACTGCGTCAAAGTGACCAACGCGCTCAGCGGTGGATTCTCCGCTGGCTTGCTTGCGCGCTGCCGCGGGGCGAGGGACCATCGCGCAGGCTCAGACGAAATCAGGGAATCGTGATGCCGTGTGGGACCACAACGTCAAGGCCTCGGGCTCTTCTGTCCAGCGTTGAGTGCAAGTTGAAGCGGTCTGGGGCCGCCAGCGCCGCCAGTGTATGGAGATTCGTGTGCAACCCCATCCAGTCAGTGACGACCGACCGCCGCGCGCGAGTCAGCAGCCCGAGGATGGGATCGTCGCTGCGAGAACACGCCAGAGTGGCGCAGCGTGTGTCAGCATTGAACGCGGTGTGTAGCCAGCGGCAGAGTGTGCGGGTGACCATCCCGAAGCCCACCGAACGGAGGCGGGCGGTAGACTCAGGTTTGAATTTGCATCACCCAGCGCAAGCCGCTTGAAGTGACAGCCCCAGTCTCCTCTATCTCCGATCTACCAACAGAAGATCGCCATGCAAAGCAACAGCATCAACAACAGCCCCAGTAACTTCAGCCAGGCCAAGGACGGCAATGCTACACCACGCGAGGTGGCGCCATTTCTCAAGAGTCTACGGCGTATGTTGCTGGACGAGAGCGACGCCGTGTTGCGCTGGACGCCCGACGGCCGCGCCTTCGAGATCCACGACATGCAGGAGATGACGGCGCGCGTGCTGCCCAAGTACTTCAAGCACTGCAAGTACACGAGCTTCCAGCGCCAGCTCAACTACTTCAACTTCCGCAAGTGGACCAAGTCCAAGGCCGTCGTCTGCACCTTTTCCAACGATTTCTTCCTGCGCGACCAGCCTGAGCTCGCTTGGAGAATCACGCGCAAGAAATCTCTCAGCCCGCATGCGCTGCCCAAGTACCGGTCCGCGGCGGCCGCCCGTGCGTCTGTCATGCCCTACTGGAAGAAAGAGCCTCTTTCTGCTCCACACCCCACCAGCTTCGAGAACATGTTGCTGAGCGTCGACAATCGATGCCGCCTGCCGTTCCCGGTGTCAATGGACAGCGACCTCATGCTCAAGCAGCACGACGTTCGTCTCCCGCAGCAGACGCAAATGAGCCGGCGTTACCACGGCTTCAACATGGCGGCACCGTCATCGGAACCGTACTCAGCTACGAGAAGCTACGACCTGCCGAATGTCGAGCAGACTGAGCCACTGGACTGGATTGACTGCCTGCTACCACCGACGGACGACTCGTACATGTGCATGTACCCGCCAGCTGCGCCCTTCAGTGTGAACCTGCGCAAGAGCTTCGAGTTCGTGCCCCCCACTACCCTGTGAAACTTTCGCAGCAGTGTATGTATAGTCCGTGAGAACAATGGCCAGAATGCAACGTAACAGCCACGCGTCTGTAACTAAGACAACAAAATACTTTGTATCTACTCATCGACCCCAGTCATTGCCTTAGCGTCCGCTGCGGGAGAAGGCAGGCAGGCATCAACCTAATACTTTCCTGGTCTCTTCACTGCATACACCACTTAATTCTTCAGCGTTCCTTTCGGTGCGGACGTCTCTGACCACTTTCTGGGTTGACGAGATCGTTCTACATGTATCACCTGAGTCTGCAGCTGCACACTCCACAGGAACCCGTTAGTCAAGACGGACATTTTATTAGCACTCACGCTGCTGCAGGGTGCGATCCGAGCCCCGCACGAAGGCCTTCACCAGTTCACGATACCCTTGAGCCATATCCGCGGTGGCTCGTGTGCTCTGCTCCAGCGAGCGCGCGATGGCCAGCAGCACGCTGCGCTGCTCAGCCAAGACCAGCGACGGCGTATTTGTGTTGCACTCTGTTAGCTGCTGTTCCAGTTCTCGGCACTTGGCACTTTGCTGCTGGAAAATGGTAATCAGATCCTGGAAGCCACGCGCCATTCCCGCAGCCGCCACTGAACTCTGCTCCACAGACCTGCCCAACGAGCGACTGTAATTGTAGCCATCTGCAACATCGTCACGCGCAGTCGTCGCACTGCTGCCTTGCTCTCGTTCCTGCTCTCGAGTCGAAACTCGATTGCTCCTTGGCTCGACACTATCTTCACTCTCGTCATCGCTGCGCTTCCGCTTGTGGCGCGGAGGAGGAATAGCGACCACGTTCGACGATGTCTCCACCAATGTGGAAGTTTTAGTTGCTACAGTGTCTTCAGTCTCCACCTCCTCCTCTCGTTGCTCCTTCTCCTTTGGCTCTTTCTCTTTTGGCTCCTTCTCCTTCAGTTGACTCTTCACCGGTTGCTCTTGTGAATAGTCTGGGCCGCCATCGCCCACGACCTCCTTCATGTGAGCTTCAAAGACCCAAGGCAGCTTCCCCTTAAAAGCGTGGCACTTGGGCCGCAGGCGCTTGGCATTCTGCCACCACTCCTCACTCATCCCTGTGCCGTCTGCATGGAAGCCTGGCTGGGCACTCAGCCACTTGTATTCAGCGTACTCGCCGCGTAGGTTTTTGAACTTAACTGCCACTTGGTTTTCCGTCCATGGTTGCTTGTGCGGGAAGCTCCGGTTCAACGACGCTGTCAGCTGCTCGCGCGCGCTCTGCTTGAGCAGCACACCGTTCTTCGAGATGTTGCTCGGGTCGGCGCGCAACGCCGCGTCTAGCTCCAGCAGCCGCAGTATCTCTGCCTCGAGGAACAACACCATCCTGATCAAAACACACTTGGCTGTTGTAACTGTTGTCCCAAAATGGGTGAGTCCGAAAATCCGACAGAAATGACAAAAATTGACAGTCGACAGTAATATCAACTGAAGCGGCTCTGTAGTTTTCAGTTTAACCTTTTTTAAAGGTTAAACTTAAGTACACGTTAAAACATGTACCTACTTCGAAGTACTTAAGTAATTTGGTATCGAGCGATGCTGACGAATGGAGAGGAATTGCTATCAGTAGATTGCAGTGTTGTAGTTAACCGTAAGTACTGGTCGAATTGAACATGCTTTGGTCGCCAGAGGTTACAGTACTTTGGGATGGGCGCTATGACCGACGTACAAGAAGGAATAATACACGGTATGATTGCCTTCCTTTTCTCTTCGTACGCAAGGATGCTATCGTTTCAACGAGTTACATGTACACGGGTTAAACAAGGTCAGGGACACCCAAGTTGCGACGCATATTTTGTACCTCGTGGCTATAGTTCACAATGGAGTATATTGAACTGATTCCACGCTTGGTACGAAGTAAAATGACATGTTGCGGTTGCCATTGTCAACCGCTTCATGTATTGACCACCGTGATTTACGGCGTGAAGTGTTTTCGCCGGCAGGCAACACTCTCACAACGTCACCAACACCATTTCAATATTAATAATCCGGGCATAGTCGCAATCTTTATGCTGCGTTTGGCAACACTATCTATCTCAAGCCGACTCTTACCAAGTGTTGAGTTGGCGACGGCAACTCCGTTGCAGCTGCCAAATGTGTACGATGATGAGACTACCAGGCCAGCATCCAGCCATTCCTAAACTGGCAGCATCATACTCAATACCTGGCTTCTCATATCTCAATATTGACCATTTGCAGCTCAATAATAAAGAGCGGCGGCTGGTCGTTTCAGGCTGCACACTCGACCGCCACGTCCCGTGTCGCCTTTTGCGCTTCATCGCCCAAGTTGAAGCGTAAGCTTAGCGTCGGCCGCCGGGACGAATGGGCTGCATCCTGACCAAAGTCTGTCTGGACGAAGGTGCGTCCGTCTCTTCTCTCGCCTCATCTGAATCGTCCTAACCTTGTTCTTCTTCTACGTCGATATAGACCTTCTGATGCTTGGGGACTCCGCGCCGTACGAGAACCAGCAGGACGAGCCAGCCTCTCGCCGCCTCTCGCGGGCCAATACAACGCTGCTAGTGGTGGAGCCTAGCGACGTCTCGGGGCTGCAGAAATCGACACCCAAGAAGAAGCAGACGGCGGAGGAGGAACCGACGGATTCAGACGCTGAACCTCCCAGTCTACTCGTATACGGCGGAGGTGTCCCGGGCGTCGCCTTGGATGACGATAGAGTAGAGTTGCCTGAGTTCACAAGCGTCCGAGAGGGAGGATACAGGTCCAGCAACGGGCGATTGCAGTGGGGTACGCGCTCCAGAGCAGGCAACGACCCACTGCGGCGTCGTAAGGAGAACCAGGACGCTTTGTGTGTCTGTGACGTTCTGGCTGGAGACTCGGACGCCACTTTCTTCTCGGTATTTGACGGCCACGGACCTCAGGGAGCTTTTGTAAGCCATTTCGTGCGGGAGCAATACCATCGAGCAGTAGCCGACGCGTATACAGCGCTGATTCCACGTCGTTCTCTCGCTAATGGCAACGGAGCGAGTGTGTTAACCAGAAAAGCGAGCGTCACGTGCGACGTCGTGTCTGAGATTTTCCAGCAAGCGGCGCGGACAGTTGTAAACGAATTGGACGCCAGCGCCATCGACATCAAAGTGAGCGGCACGACAGCTGTGGCTATGCTGGTGCGCAAGGCGGACGTATTTATTGCCAATCTGGGCGACAGTCGCGCTGTAGTGGCGAGGTATTCGGACGAAGATCAGCGGTACGAACTGCACTGCGAGACGAAGGACCATAAACCGGATGTGCCAGAGGAATGCGCTCGGATCGAGCGGAATAATGGACGCGTGTTCGAGTGGGGATCCTTTCGAGTCTGGCTGCAGGATGTCGATATGCCTGGGTTGGCCATGTCTCGGTCCTTCGGTGACTCTGTGGCCAAGACTGTGGGAGTGACAGCGGAGCCGGACGTGACGACAGTGGAGAAACTCAAGTTTAGCAGTGCAGACAAGAAGAATGGGGAGAACCCGTCTGCATTTGCAGTACTCGCTAGTGACGGCATCTGGGAGTTCATGACGACAGACGAGTGCATCGATTTTGTGGCTGCGTGCATCGTTGACTCTGGGATGTCACCCCAAGAGGCTTGTACGGCGCTGGTTGAGGAGGCGTGCGATCGGTGGGATGCAGAAGAAGACGTGATTGACGATATCACTGCAGCCGTTGTCTTCTTTTGACGGGGAAATATGTGTCTACTTGAAGCGAGGACGACACACAAGCTGCGCTTTGGTTCCATATTGGGTTGGCAGGTGTGGATACGAACTGTCCAATGCTCAAACGAAGACTGTGTCCTGCTAAGCTACAACGGGCTCGTCAACTGGTTTTGGATCTCCGTCTCCACTGTCGAGAGTCTTCCCGCTGCTCCTGGGACTCTGGTGCTGGTTTTATTGACATCGCGGGTCCTAGGAACCAGATAGAAGTATTGCTTTCCGAGGTGAGCACACACGAACAAGTTTATTTATTTACTACTATACTGAGACGCTGTCAAGTTTTAGCACCGTCCAGCTCTAAATTAAGCAGTTTGTGAATTGGACTAACTTGCTGTAGAGCCTCATATTGATGGCGAGAAACGGATGCAGCGCCATGATTCCCAGCAAAAATAGCCGTACACAGTGCCAGTCGCGTCGCTCTCCAACGCTCAAGAGACTGCGAACTGTGGACGTTTGCGCTTTCGTAGCTCCCAGTTTGGATGCGATCATGGTCAAGCACGAGTGGCCAGGGCTGTCCGAGTTTCGAGACCACGCCGTGAGTGGCGTCGTGCTCCCTCACGTCCCGGCACACGATGTGCTCGAGAATCGAATCGTGCGAGACGCCGAACGAATCGGTCTGTCGAACCTTTTGATGTCTCCACGAGCTTCGATTATACCGAGTTTGTCGCAACGATTTACCCGCGCGATTCGAGTACTACCCAAGCCTACAATAGACGGACCAGATCGACAGCGTACGCCTACTAACAGACGCAGACTGATACAGCGATCTCTTGTTGTTCTCGTCGAACGATTTAAGGCGTGGGTAGAGGCATGGAGGAGGTGGTGTACACTGGCAAACATCTTGGCGGCTGCGAGTTTCATGGATTCGTTGTACATTTTACTGAGTGCTCCATTACGCGTGGGATTCTTCTTTGATCCATGGCAAGCCGCAGTGAGTCTCGATGTGTGGAAGCCAGGGATTCTCATATTCACATTTCTGGACTTGACTGGGAGTTTTCTACGTGTTTGGAACTCGCGTGTGCATTTATCTGTTGGTCTACGGCTTCTCCTCAGGCTTAAAGTGAGTCAATCCGAGATCGCTCCTCAGCAGGACGAGGACGAAGAGGAAGTGGAAGAAGAAATCAACACAAATGCCAACAGCACTCGAAGTATCCGAAGCACCACTAGCACTGGCAAGAGGAGGATTCTACCCGATGGGTGGATAGCGTCGCTGAATCTGGTAGTGTACTGCATCCCCTGGGAGCTTCTGGTACTCATCATCTTACGTGGTCAACGCATCGACATCCTTCACGTGTTTGGACTATTTCGCATTCTCACGGCCCACAGCCGAATCGACTCTCAACTAGCTGCAACGATAGGTGGCATACCGCAGAAACTCTCGTCCGGTACAGTAGCCAACGTGCTGGTTCTCTTCGTGTGTGGAGTGTATTTCTGCCATGTTGCAGCGTGTGGGTACATGCTCGTAGCACACTGGGAATGTGGACTGGATTTTAACAAGTGCGTCTCGACTGGGTGCTGGGTGCTTCGAGATCATCTTGAGAATGGCTCGTATTTCCGACAATACGTTCGAACGCTTTACTGGGCCTGCAAGACTGTGGTGACGCTGGGCCAAGGGGACCTCAACCCAGTCACGTTAGTTGAAACTGGGTATCGGATCGTGGTTCAATTCTTCGCAGGTCTTTGGGTTACAGCCATCCTTACAGCGTACACGTTTTTCTTTGCGCATAAAGATGCCAATTTGGCTAGCAACATCAGCACGCGTCTCGATCAAGCATTACAGGTACGTTAGTTGTAAGGTGTTAGATTTATTCACGAGTTTACTGATCGATATTCTCTTGTTTCGTGCAGTTTCTAACGGCTCGTAAGGCCCCGACGCAACTCGTGACTTCAGTGGACACTTATTTCCAGTACATGCAGCGCACTCGCAATGGCGTCGAAGAAGAACTGATTCTTGCAGCATTGCCGCCGCATTATCGAACGCAATGCTCACACTACGTTCGCTACAAAGCCATCGCACCTCTGGCTATTTTTCGGCGAAGGAAAGGTGCTTTCCTCCGCACTGTGATGGAGGCTTTAGTACGAGATGTGTACGCTCCAGGTCAGACACTTCAACAGCCTGGAGAAGCAGACGAGATGTTCATCGTGGCGTGTGGTGAAGTACGATTAATAGACGCGCATGGAGCTTGCATTGGACGCATCACAGCGGGGAATGCGTACGCCGAGTATGCGTTATTTGAACGTCACATAGCTCGACACCGACTGGAGGCAGCCACTTTCTGTGAGGTTTGGTATCTCCCGACAAAAGCGTTCAAAGCAGCGTTGGCAAAACATTTCACCAAGTTAGTGTACGCTTCGCTGTTACTGCAGCAGTTTGGCACCAAGACACCGCCGTGTCATGACGACGTGACTTCAATGAAGACACAAGCACGGCAGTCGAAAGTTATAGGCCACGGAAGTTTACTGCTGCGAGCTGTTGAATCTCGAAGACTTCGTAGTGCCGCTGCTGCTATTGCCGCTGATACCGCCAACTTAAACCCCGATTGCTCATTATCCAGCTCCGTCGCCCAGTTAATTGTCGCTAAAACAGCCGCGTGGCGGATGCCCAACTCAAAGTTTCGACAGCAGTGGGCTCTGGCAGAGTGTATCTTAATGTTGTATCTACTGGCAGAAGTACCGTATCATCTCGCTTTCCAACGTGGCTTTGGGCTTCTGAATGGCGTCGCAGGGATGGAAAGTGACGGAACGACACCACGCAGTGTCCAAATGGCAACTTTTCTGGTATCATTAACTGTGGAGACTTTCTTTTACGTCGATCTGGTGCTGAGAGCTGTTTACTTTGTTCGACCATTCCCTGGAGTCGAACTGGACGATGAATTTCTAGGAACCTCAACTCGCAAAATGGAACCTGATGCAGCTCTCGGGTCTCCCAATTTATCGTTGGCCACGCGCAGGTCACAGATTTTCCAGCTCTATTTGCAGCTCGAGAGTCTCGTGTTGGAGATTGTCGCTCTAGCACCTGCTGCTTTAATCTGGGATGTTGTACCCAAAGAACTGTTTAGTCGGCGTAGTGTTCACATGTTCCGGTGTTTACGTCTCTTACGATTATTTCGAGTACGAAAGTTACGTGGTAAACTTCATGGAGTTTTAGCAGGACGTGGCTACGGCCCAGCACTTCGACTTTTAGCAGAAATTGTCATCTTTTGCTCGGCTACAGCTCATTCCGCAGCGTGCATTTTCTTCGCTGTAGCGGACAGAACGTCGTTTGAGGGTGGATTACCAGTCAACGGCGTAACAGCGAGGTCGCTTTCAGCTTCTACGTGTTTGGAACATGCAAGTCGCTTCGACAATTGTACGTGGTACATGTACGACCGTAGTACGTTCGATCTGGACGCTCCGTACTTGCGCTCCATGTTGTGGAGTATCGTTCTGCTGTCTACAGTTGGATTTGGAGATATCATTGCATTCTCAACACGTGAATGCATTGTAGACACACTCTGGATTTTCTTTAGTGCAAATATCTGCTACATCACGAGTTGTGCCTTGTCCAGTGTGTTAGCGCAGATCAACGTCTTGAGTACAATCCGTCACGACCGGATCGAGGGGATCAATGTGCTGTTGATGAGTCCCAGTATGAATTCTGTCTCGGATGCTACGAAACGTACTATTCGCAGTTACTACGAGGCAAAGTGGAAGTTCAATGGCAGCGCAGTGGGCGATCTGGAGCTGCTGGAGCATCTTCCTCGCTCTCTGCGTCGTGCTATAACATCGCAGTTGTATGCCCCAGATTTGCGTCGCTGCGCTCTTTTCGTTGAAGAATGTGGACTACGAGCCTCCAGTGCCAATGGAGATGCAGCTTTATTCATGCAACAACTAGCGCTAAGCATCACGTGCGAACATTTCCTGCGATATGTGACGGTTATCAAAGAAGGTCTATTAGCTACCGAGTTTTTCGTTATTCTCAGTGGCGAACTTGAGTGTCTTCTGCCTCCAGTTCCCCTTGAGCCTAACGCGCCTCCAACCACCAAATCTGCATCAGCGAGTCACATGGCCAGGAAGTCCATTCATCTGGCAGCTACTGCAGCTATAAGACGAACACGAGACAGCGCTCGAATGGCCAGAGATTTCACAGCTTCGACACTGCAGGGAAGTCGGTTTAAAGACGGGGTGATGGCTGTCAGACCCTCTATCCGACCACGATTTCAGGCTGTACACGAAGAAGGTCACACCGTACGCTCTCGGTCTTCCATCACGGCGCGATCCTCCGTCATTTCCTCGCATCCGATGCTCAAGCCTCAACTGTCAGAGACGCCGAGTGAGCGCAATCCAAGACTCTTCCGCTTCGGTAGTTTCAAAGGTGCATTGAAAGACGCCACCGTTGCTGATGCCGCCGCCGTTCCCATCTCTGTGCTGAAGCAACACGATTACTTCGGAGAGGAAAGTTTGGCTGATATTGCTAAAGTCTACGAGGTCACAATTCGTGTCGTGTCCAGTGCACGTGTAGCGGTGATTCGACGTCGTGACTTCTTGGCTTTATCTTCTCGGTTCCCTCATTATGTGGCTCGACTTCGAAGACGAAAAGCTGATCTGCGTGAAAAGACTCGGAGTTTGGTGCGAGCGCATCGTGCTAATTTTCAGGGTGAAAGTAACAAGAAAATTGCGCGTGTACTGGGAACTTGTACGTCGCTTTATGTGGACAGCAGCAAGTCCAAACTCGAGAAACGTGGTGCACATGTACTGGATCCGGCCAAAACTTTTGCTCGCTGGTGGCACCGCGGTGTTGGGTTTATCCTCGTGTATAATTTCTACGTTATCGTCTTCCGACTGGCATTTCTCCCGTATCCGGATGCTACGACAATCGCTTGGTTGACCGGAATCGACTACACACTAGATATACTGCTGTATGCTGACGTGTTCCTTAAATTTGGGCATCTAGGTTACATTGAGTTTGGTGAACCGGTACTAGATCCGCAGTGTATCAAGCAGCACTATCGAGCTAGTGGTCGTTTGTGGCAAGACTGTATCGGAATGCTTCCTCTATACTACCGTGGCGACACGTTTGGCATGACTGCTGCTCGGTTGCCACGTCTGTTGCGGTGTCTACAGCTTGGAGAATTACTCGAGGAAGTCCACACGGAAATCCAAGAACGATTCTTACGTGGTAATGCAGTGCTTCTGAGCGTCTTCGACTTGGTCAAGTTTTTCCTGATCTTTGTGTCCACCGCCCACTACATTGCTAGTTTGTATTATCTGCTGGGCTGGACGCAACTTGAAACGGGGCTGGTGACCACGAGTTGGATCTCCGTCGATCTGGTGATAAATCAAAATCCCAATAGCCCACTGGTGCATTACATGCGCTCAATGTATTGGTGCCTCTCCGCCGTAAGTGACACAAGTTTATAGTTTATATTTCCGTGACTAAGCTTAACTTTGTGATTGCAGTTTACAGTTGACTGTTTCGGTGACATTCTCGCTCGGAACTTCCTTGAATCCTGTTACGAGTTATTCACGTGTGTACTTGGGTGGGTTTTCATCGGCCAGGTGATTGGGCGTATCAACGCGCTGATGATCACGCTTGATAAAACGCAAAAACAACGAAAAGATCGTGTGGAGGATTTCCAACAGTACGCAAAGCAACGAGCATTGCCCAAACTATTGCGACAACGAGCCATGAAAGGTTTGGCTGTCAAGGCTCAGTATCAACTGGAACTAGATCTACACAAAACGCTTCGGGACTTGCCTGGTGCGTTGCGCGCTCTTGTAGCTGCTGAAATGTACAGTGGATTATTACAACCATTACCTGAATTCGCGGCTTTGAGCCGTGCTCAATTGGAATTGGTAGCACGCGCATTGGTTCTTGAAATCTACTTGCCTGACGATATTATTTGTGAGACCAATCGAATGGGAACTCGACTGTATATTTTGAAAGATGGGTGTGCAGAGCGCGTAGCCCCCGGGACAGGAATTGTGTATGGAGCTCTCACAGATGGTGCTTTATTCGGTGAGTTTGCTTTCTTCCTGCCGGGCGCAAGACGATTCTTTCGAGTTCGTGCTGTACGAAGTTGTCAAGTTCTTCAACTTCATCGACGAGTCTGGGATCGTCTTTGGCCTCCAGCTATACGAGAACAAGTGGAGCAAGCTGTACTCGCAGTGGTGACGCGTATGTACAGACGAACTGCGTGGGGATTCCTGAACATTGCAAAGAATTTCTACATCAAGAACGATTCACCCGTACCAGCATTGGGACCAACACGCCCATCTATCGTATTGCGACGACCAGTTCCTTTTCTGAAAGGTGCCAAGTCAAGGGAACCCGAAGCCAGTCGTCCAGTAGTTTCTGGACGCACCAGTGGCAATGGAGAAATATCATTGTTGCCAACTGCAATACGAACACCCGTAGAATCATTCCGCAGGCGGTTATCGGCTTCAGATGTGTCAAGCGTAGCCGCAGACACCCTGGATTCGTATCGTAGCATACCGGTACTGGAGTCATTTCGAAGGTCCATTGAAAAGCCCGTAGCACCAACAGAGTCCACCGAGGTCTCACGTACGATGGTGACAGCGTTCAACAGCGCAGTATCATTGCAACTACCCAATTCTATTGCGACGGAAGAGCTTTTAATGCCGCTTTCCAGACTGTCAGCAAGTACCGAGTTATGCTGGAAAAAACATGAAAAGCGTCTTCGTGCTATTCAGCTTTTCTATGTTTCCTGGGGACACGTGCGAGACGACTTACGACGTCTCCGCGAGGCAGAGGGGAATACCCGGAGAGTGACACAGCGCCGTGTTTCTATCTGTGTGTTGCCATCATACAGTGAAAAGCAAGAAGATCGTCTCAAGCAAGTCACAGCAAATATCCGAGCTCCTATGAAGCGGCGACACTCGATCCAGTCCGATCCTGTTGATCTGCGGTCTAAGTTTATGTTGTCACCGTCTGAGGTGCACACTCTCGAAGAGCGCATGGCCACGTCTCCTCTTGATGCCAAGACACGTCCACCGTACCCTACAATGCCAACTCAGGCGGCTACTTCACGCACACACTCCATACGAATAGCAAAGTCGATGTGGCCGCGATGGAAGCGACATGTCAGCATCTCGAAGCCAAAAGTGACTCCGTTTGCCTCGACAACCAAAGCAGCTGATGCCCTCGCCGTACAAAGCTCTCCGTACTCGATTTGGGCTGCTCCCAGTACTCGAACAGCTCGAATCGAACAAAACTCTCGTTTCCGTGATGTGTGGGCCTCGATTATGCTGGTTGTGACGCTCTATTATTTGATTGCGATCCCGTTGCAAATTGGCTTTTTGGATGGCGCGTTGAACCAAATCCAACACGAATCTATAGTCATTGCCTGGTTTACAGTGGAGTATCTGGTCGCAGACGTGGCCTGTGTGATCGACTTCATCCTGCATCGCAACTATTTCGTGTACCAGACCAGCAGTGGGGAGTCCGTGACGGATCCGGAGCGTATAGCACGACATTATTGGAGCCACGGTTGGTACTTGGTGGATGTGCTGTCGATTCTACCGGTAGAGCTGGCCATGTTCGGGCTGGTGGTGGGTCTCCGTCAAGTTGGTTACGCTCCTCCGCCTGCCACGACATCCGAGTGGCCGCTTCTGTTTTCTCCTTTGGGTGGACTCGTGAATTGGCACACGTTTGCGTTCTTGCGCATTAACCGATTTCTTCGTATCGTGCATCTTCGTCCACTGAGCGATCGACTGCAACGTTTCTTGCTGTACGATAGAAGACTGCGAAGATTAACTCCTGGTTTCTGCTACCTTGTACGACTAGCTCTCGATTTCTTGTTGGGGACACATTGGCTCTCGTGTTTATTCTACGGTGTGTCGTACTTGGTATATGATGATGGAGAGCAGTCCTGGCTCACTACCCCAGATATGCTGGCGTTCGGTGATCAAGTTCGCACTTTGGCTGACATTCGGAAGGTGCCGTTTATTCAATCGTATCTACGCACTTCCCACTTCAGCATCGGCGCCATTACGACGGTATGTTACGGGGACATTGTGCCTATGAACGCTCATGAGACTTTAGTTACCATGGCGGTGATCTTCATCTCGGTGGGGATCTTCAGTATGCTCTCGGGTGGCTTTTACAAATATTTCGACATGGAACTGGGACGACGCGCAGAGTACGAGGAGAAAGTGGCTCAGGTGGGCCATTACCTGCGCTTCCATCGTTTCCCTAGCGATACGTGGCGTCAGATGCAAGTTTACTTTGCTCTGTCGTGGCGTGAGAGCCGTGGGCGGCATGAGCGCGAACTTCTGCGAGGTTTACCCCCTTCGGTTCGGCACGACTTGGCTCAACATGTTCACGCTAGTCTATTGAAGAACGTCGCCCTCTTTACACGCTGTGATCCTGCATTCGCTCGGGCGATCATCGCTGCCCTGCAGCATGAATTCTTTGTGCGTAATGATGTTATTATCCAACGAGGAGACATGGAGAGAAGTTTGTATATCGTTGAGAGCGGCATCGTCCTCATTTCAGCCGTTCGAAAACGTCAGGTACATCCTGGGAGTGATGACGTTGCACCAGAAGAAGGCGATGACCTTGGACGTGCCGATGGCAACCACTCGCCGTTGGTGTCTGTTAACGAGTGGGTGCAAAAGAGTGTGCGTGCATCAGCCCGGCTGTGTAAGAAGTCTGATGTACAGCTAGCAAGACAGCGACAAAAGAGCTTAGTGGCGCACATGTCCCCCACTGGAACAATAGCCGACATCAACAAGCAAACAGAACGCGAAGAGAAGATCTATAAAGGCCCATTTGACTACTTTGGTGAGCGCTCCCTGCTGTTTGGCACTCCTCGCAATGCCACGTGCATGGCGTTGTGTGTCACGAGTCTGTTCGTGCTCTCAAGTGCGCGTTTTGAAGCCATTCTGGACGAATTTCCACACGAACGCAGCAACAGCGTCAGTGCTTGGGTCATGACTCGAACTCCAGCAACAAAACTGGAAACTGGAGAGTAGAAAAAAAACTCAATTCTGCAACTCGCAAGTGTTAAAATTACAAAACGAATCAAAAGTTTCATTCCTCTCACTCTGCCATCTGGGTACTACGTAGTACGACATTTAACGGCAGCTTTTAAAGTACCATGAAAGGCATCTAGAAGAAAAAGGCAGTGGCCACAGCCAACATCGTCGACATGAGAACAGCCGACACACCGTTAATGGCAGCGCCGCTGGAGCTCGAGTCGCCGCCCTTGCCCGAAGCGGTCGAGTCCTTGGTGGTGGAGCTGTCCGCCGACGCGTCACCCGTGCCTCCGTTCTCGCCCACAGCCTTCTCCAGAGTGGGAAACTTCCAGTCACTGGGAGGGGTCTCGCAGCCGTCCGAGGTCGAGTTGCAGACCGTGCACGTGGAGCCGTAGAGCTCACGCTTGCAGCCAGAGTCAGAGTTGCAATTCTCCACGTTAAGGTAGCACGCCGGGTTCTCAGCCGCAAGCTCCTCAGGGGTGGGTAGAGGCAGCATGTGCTCGATGATGCTCGAGTCTAGGCCAGACGTCTCGATGAGACCGTTCGTCAGGTTGTAGTAGGCCTCCACGAGCTTCTTGGCACGCTCAGCGTTGGCTTCTTCGTCCTGGGGGTTCTCCCAGAAAGAGATACCGTCGATCCACTCTCCACTCTCAGTGGCCTCAAACTCCACACCGCCGTCCTCACAGAACTCCGTGAAGTTGGCGTACGTCTCACCCGTCGTGTTGCTCACCATCGACGTGATACCGACCAGGTCATCAATCAGGATAAAGCCAAGCACACGGTAGGCGAATGTGCAGCTCACGCCATCAGGCATGACGCCAATGTCACACAGACCCTGACGGGTGCTGGAACGGCACTCGGACGTCTTGTCGCTCCACTCCTCAAGAGGACACGAGTTGGGGAACGAGTACCACACGTTGTTCGGGTACGGGGCACGAGGGTCCGTCTCCTTGATGGTGCCGCCCACGAAGGGGCCAACGTTAGGCTCTCCCTCGTCACCGTTGAAGTAGTAGCAGGCCGTGGGGAAGCCCTCGCCGCCCGACGACGTGGTAGAACTGGGCGTGCAGCGGCCCGAGTCCATAGCGAGCATCGTACCGTACTCAGGCTGGTTTGACGTTTCCCCGTACAGCGCTAGGGTCTCGTTCGTCTGGGCGATAGCGTATTCGTAGAAGACAACGTAGGCCATTTCGTTCTTACGCGTGCATCGCTCCTCGGTAGAGCGCGTGTCGTAGTTGATTCCTTCAGCCTGGACGTACATGAGAGCGCCCTCCACAGACGCCGTGTTGACGGTGTCCATGAGGCCCACGTAGGCCTCGGTGCCGTCGTCATAGTAGGCCGACACGAAGCGTTGCAGCTCCTCATTCCACACAGGCATGTCACTCTGCACACGCGCCTGCACCACGTGCACAGGCGTCATGTGGTACGAGTCCGACGAGGCAGCGGCAGCGCCAGAGGAAGAACCCGTGGACAGAGAGCTCATGAAGTCATTGGCGCCCGATCCCGACGTCTTTGTGGTCGAAGTCGTGGTGGACGTGGACGTCGAGGTGGACGCGCCCGAGGCGGACGTGGCGTCCGAGGCAGCGGTCACCGTGCCAGCGCTGGACTCGGTGGACGACTGGGCACGGACGGCCACGGCGAAGACAGTCGTCAAAATGAGAGTCGTGAAGACCTTCATTTTTTACTTGAGTGTCTGTGTAATCTGCAGACTCGAACACGGAGTGCACACGAGAAGGCAAATTGGGAATTGACTCGCGATGGAGGGGAGAGGCCCATGCACATCAATCGACAAGTCTCACGAGCCAGTTCACGTGGTCCGGCTGGATTTTGAGGGCAGTGCAATGCGACGAGTTTTGTGACGACAGATGGCTAGAGAGACCTGACCTCAAGCTGATGCAGCGAGCCTCTATTATAGTAGAGGCTCTACGGCACTGAAAGGCAACCCTCCTCTCTTGAGACGGGAAAACAAAAAGCTCGTTACTGCACTGCAGTGGCGATAGCAATGGAAACGTGGGTGCATTTTGGCAAGGAAGTTGGCGAGCGAAGTGAAGGTTTCGGTGCGATCTCTTCCATGATGGAATCCATCCGAAGGTGCTAGAGGTTTTGCATATTTAAGCCATCCTTTCGCTCTTCAACGGCCGTGTTAGACACAGCGCCACCGCCCCGCCAACTCCTTCCACATCATCCGCAGCTGACAAGATTCGCACGCGGAACAGCGCTGGTGGTGGCGCAGTACCGCTCCTCTCGTTACCGATGTGAAAATGAGAGCCTGTCGATACAAGATGTCGTATCGGATACGCACCAAAAGTCTCAGAACGAAAGTATCCAAAGAACGGTAGTACAGTAGGTTACCTGATACAGTAAAAAGGTTAAACTGCAGTGCAACCCTACAACGACGCCCTCTGCGCCGCAGACTGCGGCAGTGACACCCATCCCGCGCTGACGTTGCTTTCGTCGCTTTTATCGGACAATTTGTCCCTGCATTGCAGACTGCAACGCACGTGCCCACATCGTCCTGATGGTCATGCCCCCGAGCACAGCTGGGCTGCAGCGAGATAAACACGGGCGGCCAGAAGTGCCTTGGACTCCAAGGCACTGCACTCGGCTCACGGCAAGCCACTACAGGCTGTAGTGCAGCAGCAGCAGCAGCTTGTTTGATTGCATGTTGCCTGTGTGGTCCTGCTCGTCTTTGCCCTCACAGTTGAGCCTCAACTTGAGGCGGTGCGTGCAACCCCTCGAGCATTACTGCCACAAGCCAAAAGTGCACATGATTCCGTCGTCCGACTGGAAGACAAGTGGAAGCTGCTGCTAGAAGATCACGATGGCTACGAGCCTCCGCCATCGGTGGTGGGTCGCTGGCAGTACCGGTCGATCCGCAGGATGTGGCGACGTCGGAACGCTGCGTGAACAGCCTGCTTTTGGTCGCTTCTTAATTTATTATGGCTGTCCTAGCCGACTAAATTAGTCGGCTATGGTAGCTCGACGGGTCTGCTGCGGCGTGCGCTGTTGCTTGACGCGATGTCGCCATTTAATTTAACGATGTTTCCTGTTGTGTGCCTCGATTTCTTAATGGTAAAGCCAATAAGTACCCGCTTACTGGTAAACCATTTGCAAGTCAAGCATTGCAATCTTGCTTGAAAGGCTGCGAACACTTCAAATATCTTCTTTCGCGTCCAGCGTGGCGACTAGCCCTTTGGACAAGCCGCGCAGATGGATCGCTCTCGGCGCTCTCCAGCCATAAATACATGTACCATCAGCGGCACCACCATCCGCACCAAGGTGAGTCAAGAGTATCGCACTCAAGTGTGTGCGGGTGTCTTCATGCCCACTTTTTGCCAGCTTTGCTGTTTGTGGAGACTGCCCTCTGGCAGGCTGCCAGCTCGCATCCAGCTTCGAAGCTGTACAAGGATTGTGGCGCTCTGTCATGACTTTGCCATCGCTAGCGAAAGTTTGAAATCCGCCACGCTATAGCGGGGCGTGCTGGACTTCAAACTTTGAATCAAAGGCGCGTCCGAAGCAAATCGCTCAAGCCCTGTCACGATGAAGCGATTGTACTAATACAATTTGTAGAAGTGCCATCGCAATGCGACGACGAGCAGAGAGCTCATGTCACGTTGCGTACAGTACAGCTGTACTGTAGCTCAGGGGTGTCAACGTTTGGTCTGAACTCAATACTCAGCAAAACTCTATGACGTGAGTTGGAGTTGTCCCTCGAACTCCCCCAAGAAGTGACTGTCACCCCTTCAAATTCGTTATCGACATTCATTAAATATTTAGTGGGTCAGAGCGAATTGACGTTCTTCGCCAACCTGCCCTCCTATCACATGTGATTCACATGCATTGCCAGCTTCACCAAGAGCGAGGAAATAGCAAAAACACCAACATTCTATAAACCTTGCACCTCATAATCAGCACTAGCACCTGTACATAGAAACTGGATACCTCGGGTGTGCTTTCTCAGCCATCCAGATGATTATACAGTACCAGACATAATAATCTGGGCACAGCTAGTACAGAACGGTAGTTATGAATCACAAATCTTAATCTTTCAAAAAGAAAAACGCACCGATACAACCAGCTCGCCTCCAACGACAAGGCCCACGTGACGACAACCTTTCAAGCGCCGCTGAGCTGGTCTTTCCGGGTATCTCCGTGCTGTGTGAGTGGTACCTGCGACCAAGACCGCCGATTTGCTGTTTGTACCCCTCCTGGGCTGCGCTGCGTGTGAAGTCGCCTCGTTTGAAAGCTGTGCTGCCGCTGTACACAATGATGCTAAATACAATGGTTGATGAACTATGCAAACTTGTTGATTGTGGTGATTTTAGGGCGTCTAGCTGTAAGGTACATCGCGTAAAGAGCAAGATAGCTGCAATGAATGACTGCTACATAGATGGAGACTTTTCGTGGGACTATGTGCTGAATAGTAAATCGGCGGCCGTATTATTTCGTGGAGCATGCAATTCAGTAGCTGGATGTCGCACCCATGACCGCATTCCGGAGAATCCTGGCCATCTGAATTGTTTACTACGTGTTTGAAAAATGCGTGAGTACATTCAACATGGTATTGAGCGCATTTGGACCCAAGGCCAACGTTCTCCTCCCGATCAGCTCGTAACGTCGTTTCCTGGGTACTACTCAAAGTTGAGACTTCGATCTGATGAGGCGTATGTGTACCCCATGGAGCCATGGCTACAGAAGGGAAACCGGGAATCGCCTATTCACGTAGACCATGGTCGGGTTATCTCGTTTATGCCTTACGCATTGTTTTAAAGTATGGTTTTTTTTCGGACCCCTGCTTGTGCGGGAGACTTCAACTTCTCGTACGGTGCGAACACGCTAAATAGGATGCTAGATGCTACGAAATCATGTGTGCTGATCCAACGCCCGGGCGACGTGGTCTACCTGAAGACGCTGGTGTATCATTCAGTACTCCTTGGCTTCTTGCCAGGAACACCGGAGCACAAGAAGTGGGGGGCCATCACCGGGAATGTTGTTCTATTAGCTGAAGAAAGACTCGCCTCGTATCAATATGCTACACGCATAGCATCTGGGTCTCAGCGTGGCTCTCGCGGAGCATGGCATTCTATCCTGTCAGCCTTCTGTGTTATGGAAGGCAGATAGTGGGAAGACGAGAACTACGAGGAAGAGACAGTTCGCTTCTTGTCGAGCCTTCAAGTATCCGCTGCTTCTGCATCTACCCGGACAGCCGCGAACGCGAAGTGGGACAAAAAAAGAAAGAAGGTCCAAAAGATGGAGAAGATCCGGGAAGCAAAGAAGGCAAAGGCAGAGAAAAGAGCTAGAGAGTCGATGCAGATAAGGATAGAATAACTTTCTGATACTTAAAGAGGCAGATTTGATACTTCAATATTGACATGTTTGCCGGAGTCTAATGTGTTTTGAGCTATATTTGCTACGAAATCAAATTATGGCAAGTCTGTATTGCTAGTTCGCAGCTCTGGTAAGAGGTATGGGTTTACACGCAAATGAAGCTAGAAGGCAATTGCGGAATCTGTTACCTACACATTGTATAGACCCAACAGTCAGTCAGTGCTCTATAGAAGAAAAGCTATTTAAATAGATCACTCTTTGGACAATTTAAAGCTACATGTTACGCAGCCCAGATCGGATGAACTCTTCAACGCGGAAAGTGTGGGCGTCTACGTGATCGGCCAGCTGTTCGCAGCATTTGTACAGAAGGAAATGGAGGAACCGGAGGTGTCTCCTCGAAGTCAACGGTCAATTGAAATCAACTTTCGATCGTCCCCGAAGAGAGAAGTCATTACGCAGCCGCGGTCGAACCATGCAGAATTCTTTTCTTTACAAACTTATGGCGCAGCAGACGCATCTGTTCCAATCTTTTTTACAGAGTGAAGTACGTAAGCCTTCTAAGAAAATTCAAAAATGACTTTGAAGTGGCCATGTTACAGTAAAGCCGCAGCCGCGACCGAGAAACTGAGAGTTGGCGTCTGACATGTTATATGCATCATTGACGTGTTCATTAGAAGAAAGTCTACATACGTGTACTCGGTAGATTAACGTTGTATTTAACTGAAGTAAAAATATCATGATTTGACATCGAAATTTGATACGTTATTCGCAGCCGCGATTGAACAAGCAATTGTTTAGACATTGAGTCGCGTATGATCATCTAAAGACTGAATTGTCTTCGATACTCACAGATGAGATTGCGATTGCAGGGTATATCTGTGACCTATGCTAGGATACAGTCCGATTCGAGAGAACTTTTTGATGAGCAGCCCGGGTTATACTTCTGTGTTAATGCGCGTGGGAAACGTATCATTATCAAAGATGGCATTGCTCAACAGAATGCACACACTAGAATCACGAAATTCATCTCTATTTCCTATGAATCAAAAGGGATCCAAGCTATTTGTACTCTCGCATACGGTATTACTCCATTTCCAGAGCTGCACCACTATTACGAGGGCGTCCGCGATTACTCCTGCGTGTGGATGAACCTCGATTCACAAGGGTTGCGCGACCCTTGATGTCTAGTGTTCCTCGATGCTCCATTGCATACAGTACGTGCACACACGATCCATGCTTGTTTGAATATAGGCACGGACATGTGCCTGCTTTCATGTCGACAGGCCACCCAGTCCCGTGTGTCTCCATAGAAGCAGTTAGCTTGCTCAGTTGTACTGTTACAGGCAAATCCTCCACTGTTTTGCGACGAACCTCGTCTAGCACTCGCGGACAGGGCTTACTTACCACATGCACCTCATCCTTCAGGTCTTCCTCGGATGTAGTGCCAAGGAGAAAAGAAATGCTGCACCTGGAAACGGAGTGAAGCTCGAGTAATCCAGCTTGCTTCATTGCTCTTACTCGTCGTGATAGGCGAGCATCCGGCTCTGGGGAGTCGGCAAATGGCCGGACAGTAACGGATTCGCTCTCGCACAGGGTAAGCAGTTGAGGCAAAAGTGCGCCCACCTAGAGCTTCCTTCTCAGCATTACGTCTCTCTTGATTGCAGCATTGTAGGTTTCGCATGGGTTATTAGTTGTGGCGAAACCGCTCGGGGTATGGAAACACTGCCAACGCCAAACCCGCTGATTCAGCCAAACCTTAGAAAAGTATTTGGAGAACTTCGCCAGCTCAGGGTTCTTAGCCCACTTCTTTTGAGCACGAGTCACTGTGGCTGAGTAGTCGCTCTCAGTTGCTGCAAAATGCATTTCGTGAATGTCCGCCGGTGCTGTGGTAGCGGCTGGCAATACACGAGTCTTCTCGTAAACTTTCTTTGCTACGTGAAAGTAGCACATCAAAAACACGTACTCGCTCTATTTCCCGAACACATCGTCGACCGCATTCCACTGAGCTGCATCAGCGTCGCCCATTACGTATCGAACGCGGAGAGACTTGCCCACTACTGCTAGATAGGTGCGGCTCAAAATAGATAGCACTTCCGTGTTGTGTTGCTCTCGCTGCTGGGACACAATGAAAATTGCAAGCAGGTGGAATCGACGAGCTCGGTCCGATATTCCAACGACTATAACCGGATAGCCAACTTGGGTAAGCTTGTAAGTGGCATCCAAATGAAAGATAAATGTTGAAGGGTCTCAGTCAGCACATCGGAGGAGTTTCTTGGAGCTGACACCAGCCACAAATGGGCTTTCATCACTTCCATTGCCAGTCACAGGGCTGCCATCTCGATCACTTCCACTAGTAAAGGTGAACGCTGCTGCTTCCTCCTCTTGTCCAGTAAAGCCTGCGTCCCTCACCCTTCTGTGAACAGCGTCGAGAAGGTCGGTTCCACCCAACCGCCCGGTGGCGTGGTGGTGCGCATACCGCTGCACTGTTCCAAGGGGGAGGGGAGCCGTTGCCTCGGTGAGATCAAAGCGCTGGAGCAGCGCATTAAAGATGCGCTTCGGCTTTAGACCCTGGGCAGCCCAGTCCATCACGACTTCCTTCATTGCCGGAGTCAACACAGTCCGATGGGGGGAACGAGCCATAGTAGTGTGCTCGTACGCTTCCTCCACAGTTACTAAACTTTGCACTTGACATGTCATGACACGCGCGCGCCATGGGCATGTCCCACTCGTTTTGATGTCTGAACACGCCTTGCACGCACAGCGAAGGTGCTGAAGTCGCATGGGATGCGGTGCCGGGAGCATGCAAACGGAGCAAGGGAAGAGCTCACTCTTCTCCACACGGGTCTTCTTGAAGTTGGCCAGCAGACTTTCAGCAGCAGCACGCGGCATTGCCGCCGCGAGTACGTGCCAGGAGTGTCGGATAGCCATTTGAATAGAAGGAGAAGGGGGGGGGCGTCTTTACGAGGTTTGGATGGTTGCAAAATGATCTCAGTGAGGAATACCCCTCTTTTCATCCTTTGTTATTGGTCCAAAGTCTAAATATATCGTGCTACCGATTGGGTGAAATTATCTAGGAGTGGCGCTTGTTAAGGTTAAGTGCTAGTTGTGTATTTGTGGTGTTCGCAATTCAAAATTGGTGGTGCTTCTTATCTTACGGTGCATTTCGGACTTTATCGGTGCTGCGATCACAGTTTTGGTGTTTCTGTACGATACAGTCAAACCTGCTTATCTGAGGCACATTCGGTGACTAGTGGAGGCGTTGACTCATGTAAAATGGTTCCATTTAAAGAAACAAATGGAAAATTACAAAAGAAACTCGCGCATTTTTGAGGCGTTGACTCATATAAAATGGTTCCATTTAAAGAAACAAATGGAAAATTACAAAAGAAAGTCGCGCATTGTTCGCTGGCGCTTTGCTTTCGCAGCACTAGCGCGAACTAGATTCGTGATTGCGTGCAGTCCTTTGAGCTCGTTGTCTGCGGCCTCACCACACTCTAGCAAATTGGAAGAGAGCTCCATGCAATGCTTCAAATCGATCTAAGGCGCAATCGTGTCATCGACTTCGTCGTCCGGCTCGTGGTCAATCTTTGGTGCTTGGTCGACGACCACGTCCGGCTCGTAAGCGTTAATCTCATCGTCAATGGCCACGTAATCGCCAACATTTATAGACACAGTCAGATCCGCCATCATCACAGAGAGTGCGTCCAATTCCTCCTTCGCAGCGGCTTCCCCATACTCTCCGCACTGTCGCACCTCCACTGGCGTGGTGCCATTTAGAATTCGAGTTTTGCCCCAGCAGCTCTTTATTGTCTTGGCCGTGACGCCTGGCCACGCCTCAATAGAAAACTGGTCTGCTTCCAAAACATTCAATTTCCTTGTAAGATTCGCCTCCATCGCGTCCGCTTGGACAGCGAATAAACAATTTTCGGAATCGTTCTAATAATACCTACTCTGGGAGTACAAATAGCAACATAAATTAAAGTAGGAGACATATCAAAGGGCAATCATGAATCAGTTAAAAAGGTCTGGCTCGATTTGGTCCCCAAAATGTGTGGCTCAGTTAACATTTAGACAGTTTTGCATCATTTAAGCAGCATGCATAGTTTATCCAAGTGATCATTTTAGTTCTTTCACCATCTGTATCAAATAAAACTCGTGTTGCAGATAGAGATACGGTCGGTTAAGTGATATGATAGTCTCTACGTACTGCTACACCAGCGAGAGCAGCAAGATCGAAAGGGTGACGGCCCTGACTGAAAGTACTGCTTTACTCCCGATCACTGCCGTCAGATTTTCGCGTGCATGCCCCAGGCGACGCCAATGCTACTCACTTGATCATCACTGACTATGGCACCCGAGAAGACGCTGGTGTTTAGGTACAGTGCTGTGTACCAACATGAATTATGCATTTGGCGCGTTGATTAATACGACGATTGTTGCCCTGATTCAGGAGTTCGTTGGTGTTGCTGCTTCTAATGTGGTAGCTGTGGAGATTCATCGGATGTTGCTGTATCCGTCAGGACCGTGATATTCGCCCCAGAAAGGCACAGTGGCCGCGTAATTGAATGTGAGCACGACGGATGCAGTTTGTTTAGCTGTTGCTTTCTCACTACTGGCGTTCTCTTACTACAAGCTCCTCTGGAATGCGTTGGTGCTTTAATATTGGCAAGAATACGACCGATATGTTCTCTACGTGAGAATTGTGGGCGAGCTATTCGGGCTAAGGATCTCGTGTCTTGAATACGGACTCGTTGTTCTCATTGAATTTATTTGCGAGACTACATATCGCCAACTATCCGTCTAGCAATTACTTGCGTCAATTAGTTCAAGCATGATATGCCTTTAAAGTTACTACTTCTTCTTGCTATCACCATTGTTCTGACAAGAGCTCAACGCTTCGAGCGTGCGTTAGACAACTTGTACAAAAGGCGACGGGGTGTAGAACCACCCGCTTGCTGCCAGGTCTGGCAAAGCCCAGCTTCTTCTTCGCTGAACACCCAGAGCAAATAACGGTTGAGCACATTTCACATTCGACAGAGCCACTGAACATGCTGAAACTTTTGGCACATATCGGGCAGGTCCGACATCGCGAGGAGTTGTAGGAGTCGAGGGCCTTTCGGAGATTGTCATAGCGATCCACAGTAGCCGTAGTCGCTATAAGCACGAAGACTTGTTATGAAGTGAGGTGTGAGCGCTTCCACGCCTTATATTGGGATTGCCCGCCGTACTTTGTCTCCTTAAATATATTATCTTGATTATAGTACTGAATGACTCCAGAATTCTAGGACAGAATCCCGAGAGAATCCAGTGGAATCGGAGGGAAAATAGATAGCGTTTGATTATTGAAAACAAATATGCGAGTTGGTGCAAGTTGCGCAATACTCCAACTCCAACTCCGGAGTTGGAGTTGGAGTAAGCGGGAGGTAGAAACGTTGACACCACTTGCACTGTGCAGCTACACTGAACTTTGGCTTGGCCGCATCTCGGAGAGGGCGTCAAGTCATCGGAGTCCGACAACTTGACTCGGACAACCTCTCCACAGAAGCTGGATTATCTAGGTTTTTGCTAGAAAGTACTTCCGCTGCCCCTTGCGTACATACACAAGGACAGCGACTATAATACGAGCTGAATACCTTCTCTGCAGAAACTTGCTACTGCACGAGTGATCAGACCAGGTCGACCTGCATCGTCGCACGTACCGGTATAGTACCGGTATTGGACCAGGCTTTGGCTCTACCTACTACCGTACGATGCTGTCGCTATTAATATAAGATGAGAGCTCATATTATGAGCTCTCATGAGCTCTCATGAGCTCTCATAATATGAGCTCTCATCTTATATTAATAGCGACAGCATCGTACGAGGAGATGAGAGCTCATATTATGAGCTCTCATCTCCTCGACTTTTCGCTTTGCACTGGTGGCGAGGTAGTCCTCGGCGCTGGTGGCGTTGAGCATGTGTACGGATATGTGAGCAGTCGTGCATGAACCGATCACTAAACATCGTGATCCGAGCGCTGTCGGTGCATTGCGAAATATACTCCTTGCAAGGAGTGCACCTTGGTAGCGACCGTTGCATGAAAACGATACAGATAAAACTTAACAAAATCGGAAAAGAGTCTGTGAGGTTAACGAATTCGGTGTTGACGCGACGTTTCCATTTGCGCTAATTTCCCATATTTCGAGCAGCAAGAGCGCTTGCACAATTATTGCATTTAATTTTTGTACTAACTGGTGTAAATGTAATTCTGTCATTTTCAAATCTAAAAAAACAATTATTGTTTTCATTGACTGGACAACGAAAGACTCAAACGATGGCGCAGGGCAGCGGGTACCTGAAGAAGGGCAAGAAATGTGTCAAGAATGGGGGCTCCAAGCCTTCCAAGAAGGTTGTGAGCTACTCACACAAGAAATCGGCGGCCAAGTTCACTAAGAAAGGCAGTACGTTGCGTGTCCTGTGGGGTTTCGTCATTTAAGAAACCAAAAAAAAACGATTCACTAAATGTTGCCGATGAGCAGACCCGACGACCGAGATCCGTCGCGGCTGCAGCGGCATGAAGAACCACGGCAGCAAGGCCGTCACAGGCTTCATCAATCAAAACCTGGAGAACATCATGGCCAGCCGCGTGCTGCAAGCTGGCACGACGCTGGCTCTGAGCGACGTCAAGGCGCACGGCAAGGAGCGACTCAAAGAGATCAACCAGCACGCGCGCACCAAGAAGAAAAGCCGAGTGGCGCAGAAGCTGGCGGCCTTGGAGCGATCCATCAAGGACCAGGAGGAAGGTGGCACCAAGCGCAAGCGTCCGACGGCTGCTGCAGTCGTCTCGCACTCGTAGATTTTAACATTTTATTGATTTGGAATTCACTTCTTAGATGACAACTTTGACTTTCTTGTCGGTGGAGGCGGCTAATATGGGCGACAGTGGCGGGGTGACCAGACCAGCTGCATCATCATCTATCGACGCAGCGACAAGCTCCTTAGCGATGGTGGTGGCGACTGCGATTGCCGAGGGGGACAAGGGGGTGGATGCCGTTGATGTCCCTATCGATCCCTTCTTGCCTTTGAACGTGGTCGAGTCTGGGAACAGATGCACGAGCAGCTCGTCCGTGATGCTAAAGAGCAGATTCTTGATAAACACCTCGTGCTGGAGGAACTCGTGCAACTTGAGTGCCGCATTCTCGCAAGCTGTATCGCCGAACAGCGACAGCGCCTTTGAAGGGAAGCTGGCGAGGATAGCTTCGAGACAATCCTTGCGAAGAGCGTGCATGTCAGGAGGCGGAGGTGGCACAGCGCTGGCATCGCTCGGGTCTGGGAAAATGTACAGTCGCACGTCACCAATCCAACCCGAGAGCTTCTTGGGGTCAGTGAAGGAGAGAAATTGTCGCTCCAGCATCCGGAAGTGCGAGGCACCGAGGAAAGCCTTGATGAATGACCGAGTCATCGAAAAGATCTGACGACGTACCAAGCCGATGCCGTCGAACTCGAAAACTTCGCCCAACACAGCAAAGAGACTGACCTCGATCTTCTGTAGGACGCGCATCTTCGTCTCCTTCGAGTTGGCGTCGGGTGCGATCCACTTGCCCTTTTTCCACTTGCCATTCTCCACTAGCACACCTCCAGCACCGCCCACACTAGATCCATTTGTTCCAGTTGCGCTGCCCAACACACCACCTCCAGCGGAAGACGAGGCTGACGGAGAAGTCGCGTTTTCACTGCTTTCCCATCCAGATATCGACGGGTTGCTGGCCGAATGGGACGTCCCGTAGGCGTTGGCAAGCAAGAGGAATTTCTGCACAACCGAGCTCTGACACAGCGTATCGCATGCCAACAATTGCTGCAGGAATTGATCCAAAACGTACAACCGCTTGTCGTACGTAAGCGTTGCTGCCGCTACCGTCTTCAGAGATGGCTTGATAGAGATCATCTCCATGTAATCGACACCCCTCAAATGACACGCTTGACACCCCACGCCACACTTTTTCTCCTGTTTCTTGAGCTTTTCAGCCAACTGCTTCTCCAGCACTTCAAAGTCGTGGAAGGTCTTGATAACACTCCAGGCATATGCACTATCGTCCTTGATCTTGACCGTGATCTCGAACTTGGTACTGCCAGCACGGTGTATACTCGGACTCAAGGCGGATTCGCATCCGCTACTTGTAGGAGATGGTGGACTACTATTGGTGGGAGTTCCATTCAAAGTGCTCGAGCTGAATGTATCCATGTCACGTTCTCGCTCCTTGATCAAGTACTTGCCAACATGGGCCTCTATTCGCAGCTTGTACTTGTTCACAAGTCGGTCGTAGCAGTTCCCACACACTCGTGATTTCTTGGACGTCTCGAGCGGTGGTGGATACACCATAAAGGCGTAGAAGTTCAGACACGAAGCGCACACACGTTGGTGACAGCTTTGGCAGGCCCCCACACCGGACTTGGACGCTGGAAATGCTTTAAGACAGCGGAAACAGAGATTTTCGTCATCATCTTCATCGTTGTCGTACAGGGTAACAGAGTCATCGTCCACTGACAGCTGGGTCGATACCGATTGCGCCTCAGACACGGAGGATTTAATGCTCTTATTGGAAATCCCACGACGTAGTGACGGGATGGAGGCGCGGGCCTTCATGAAAGCCGACGTTTTGGCCAAAAGGTGATGCGAGTCATCCGAGTCGATCGTTCCCAGCGTTGAATTCGTGATCGGACTGTCTGGCATCTCCTTATCGAAACTCTTTGAGCGTCTCCTCAGCATCGACATCTTCGCCATTGGTCCCTCCTTGCCCTTCTTCTTGTCAAGTTTCAACGCGTTAAAGCGTTGTTTCAGCATTCTCGCCCTGCCCAAACCATTAGGAACAGTTGCTGTTGCCGATGGAGAGGACACACTGAAAGCGTTGTGAGGCATCGACGGGGATGCATGCGCCAGAACCGGAGGCAGTTGACACCTTCGACGTATCCATCGTCGCCGCCGGACGGAATCGAATTTCTTCTCCTTCTCGTGGAAATTGTCGTCGAAAGTCTTGGCATATTCCCACGACAAGTTGAGTGTCTCGCTGTCTGATGCTTCGTCATTTCCTGCATTTTCTAATGCCCAATCGTCTTCCCAGACCCACTCGGACGATGGGAGTTCGTTCCAACGTTTGTCGGTTGCTTTAACCCACCCATTGATTGGAACGTAGCGCTCAGTCTCCCATACTCGCTCCAACACACGGACGGGTGCGCTTGGTGAGGTCACACTTCGAGGTCGCCACTGGTTGGAGGGCGAAATACCAACGTCTTGGTCCGTATCGCTGTGCAGCCCCAAAAGAACAAGAGTTGGCTCGTCAAAGCATACTTTGAGCTTATCAAGCAGGGACAGCGTCCTCACCACAGACTCCATGAGTGTGCCATCGAATAAAAGAGCAAAACTCTCGTAGAATAATTCTGTGATGTCGCTGTGTGTGTATAGCTCAGCGCAGAAGGTCCCGAGCAATCCTTTCGCTAGAGCACCCAGAAGCCACTGAACTCCACGGGTCGACACAAATGAGTCGCTCGGACTGCAACTCGGACACTGAGACGCCACAAACCGCCAATGAGCGTTGAAACTTTCCGCACCAGGTCTGTCTCGTGCAAGGTATTCCCAGTAATACTGGTTGTCCTCTGCATCTTCATCAGAATCGCCTCCCGTGTTCGTGCCCATGCTGTCACGACGTGGAGACGTCAAATCCACTTTCGTGACTGGTAGAGAAGAGCGCCGTCTAACGTTTGGAGAATGTGGCGGAGTTGAGGGCTCGTCTTTGTTGCCATCCTCGTCTTCAAAAGAAGGCGACTTGGAATCATGGTTCCGGAAGCCTAACATGAAGATATCTTCCAGCGCAGACAGGAGATCGTACAGCTCACGTGAGCGCGCTGAGCTAAGCATTTCCGGGCATTCATCGTACATCTTTGAGTAATTCGCCACTGCTTTCTCGAAATGTACCACAACGCGATCCCGTACCATAGCCATCTTCATCGTCTCGTTCGCTGTTCGAGGGGTCATCTCTTCTTCATCACTCATGGGACTCAAAAGCGGATTCAACGAACTCATGCTTTGTGCACTGCTGCGACCTCCAGTAGGCGTAACTGCGCCATCATCAAACGAAGAGGTCGGGGAGGCGACACCTGACTCGCCTCGCTTCCACGCCTTCTGAAATAGCTGTCCTGGCTTCCGAATCATTCGTGCTGCAGCACCCGCGCCCACACTGAGAGGAGGGGTGGAAATGGGCTCCATCTGATGACTGCCAAGCGTGCGGAAGCGCCTCTTTACTTTACCAATAGACGAGTTCAAGCTCGAGCCGATGTTGGCCTTGGCGTTCTTCAGATCGTCCATGTGAGAGCTTATACGACCATTCTCACCGGTCATCTTGTGTGACAGCAGTCCGCCTGGAATCAATCCACGAGGATTCATCATCTTGGCGGCCTTCGAGACATTAAGGCGATCGTCCAGCGTGAAAATGGAAGGCATCGCTTTCTTTTCACCGGTCGATCCACCCGAGTTGGCAGCGAACACCGCGCTGCCAAACGCGAACGGATTGCTCGAATCAGCCCAGTCTTCTCCTTCAAATACCATCTCAGCTGCACCCGCTGCTCCTGCTGCGGCCGAGGACGCGGCACTTGCAACAGCCTCGACGACCGCCTGAAATGCTGCTTCTGCCTGCTCGCCACTGCGTCTACTGGCCTTGTACAGGAAGCTGGAAGTCGTTCGCAGTTTATTCAGCGTCAACGTTGGCACCATCCCCACGCCATTACCCGATGAAGACATGCTCGGCAATATTGGCCCCACCGCATCTTTCTCATCGACAAACGACTGGAGACAGGACAACACGATCTCGTTGGCATAGCGTGGCTGCGAGTACTCAGACAGAGGCTTGAGGATCTTGAAGGCGGTGACTTCTCGCAGTAAATTCATAGCGATCGACACGAACACGTTGGTGCCGTGCTGCTGCCCGAGCTGAGGCCTCAACTGAGTCAGCAGCTGCGTCGCGACATGTCGGAGATAAGCTGCCTCTGCATTCTCGCTAGTGTTCTTCTTCCCGTTACTGTGCCCCGCAGCTGTCGGCGTTGCTGACCCAGGAGCTCCAGTACCCACGCACCCCGGATGAACAAACGGCGATCTCTGTACAAATGCCGTCACATATTCCTGTCGCTTGAGCAGGTTGGAGTCGCTTTCGTCGCCTTCAAAGACGGCTGGATACTCGTCGGCCAATTGCGCGTAGGCTTCTCGAAACCATCCCAAGTGAAGCCTCAGCAGCTCCAAGCTCTTCGCCACCATCGTAAGCGCTTGTGACGAGTCAATCTCCAAGACTCGTGAAGCGACAGCACCCAGCAGATCCGCCAGTAAGAACTTGACGTCATTGGGGAACTCCTCGTTGGGAGAAATGGCTTGGAACCAGTAACTCACATAGTCCCTCACAATCGACTGCACCAAGGCCGCGATCTCGTCACAGATCTCGGGCGGGAGGTTCCAGGACGTGCGTAAATGCGCTACAATAGGTAGTCTCTTGAGCACTCGCAGCTGGAAGCCAGCGTCGGTCACACTGCCCCCAGAGGTGGAGGAAGAGAGCGTGTAGTCACCTCCAGCGTTGAAGGTGCCGCTACCCACGCGGCTTCGGTATCTGTTGTAGTATCTGAATTTGAGTAGGACCTGATTCAATAGTTCCTGCTCCTTCTGCAATTGGTACGAGCGCAGCACCCACCAGAAGCTGCCACTGCCTACGAGAAGCACTGTCACCTGCAGCAGGCGTGTGGCTGTCCACAGAGTTACACGCAGCAGCAGCACTGCAGCCCACGAGAAACGCACGCTCAGTAGCAGCACCGCGAGCACCAGTAGCGAGTGGAGCGGCCGCATCGAGATCCAAAATGTGCAACGACAGTGATGGCCAGACAGAAAATGGGAGCGGAATCGGTCAATATGGCGCGCGATCCGGCAGAACTCGACGGAAGCAGGAAGCGCAGACTCAAGGGAAGCGGGCGCGCTTTAGCAGCATGCACCTCGACTCGCGCAGACAGAGGAAGATAGGGGCCGCGAGCAGGGGATCACCGCGCTGGGCTTGGCAGGCGGGCGTCACAGGAACTGTGAAAGCCAAGTATAGATGGGATCACTTGTGTGATACACACAAATTAGGAAAGCTGATTTCCGCGTGGCCCACATGAACTATAGTCATCATTTCGGCACACGGCGTCTGTGGCTGCGACGTCTCCTTGCCCCATTATCGCTGGCTTGTGTGCACTGTAGGAATCTGATGAGCATGTGGCGCGGATCGAGTGCGCTGGTGCGCAGCAGCGGGAAGGCGCTTCTACAGACATCGTCGCTATCGACGGCCGCTGCGCCTGCCACCGCTGCCGCATCGAAGTCCGCCGCCGCCATTTGGTCAGCCGAGAAGAAGCGCACGGGTCTGCTGGCCGTCAAGATCGGCATGATGCCCGTTTGGGACCATTTCGGCTATCGTCACAACTGCACGGTGCTGCAGGTGGAAGAGTGCCAGGTAACGCAGGTGAAGACGGCGGACCGTCACGGCTTCAACGCGCTGCAGCTTGGCGTGGGCCTGCGTAAGCCCAAGAATGTGAGCAAGCCTGTACTGGGCCACCTGGCCAAGGCGGGCGTGCCGGCCAAGCGCCAGTTGCAGGAGTTCCGCGTCTCAGAGGACGCTCTGCTGCCGCTGGGCACAACGCTCTCGGCGCTGCACTTCAATGCTGGCCAGTACGTTGACGTGTGTGGCATTAGCAAGGGCAAGGGCTTCCAGGGCGTCATGAAGCTGCACAACTTCGCAGGTCAGCCGGCTTCGCACGGTAACTCCAAGACGCAGCGCCACATGGGATCCACCGGCCAGTGCCAGGACCCCGGCAAGGTTTTCAAGGGCAAGAAGATGCCTGGCCGTATGGGCGGCAACCGCGTCACACGCGACAATCTCTGGATCGCCAAGATTGACGTGGATCGCAATCTCATTTACGTCAAGGGCAGTGTGCCTGGTAACAACGGAGGCATTGTCCGTGTCACGGACGCGCGTAAGAAGAAGCCGGAGGCCCCGCTCCCGTACCCGACCTTCGTGCCGTCGGAGGGTGAAGCACTTCCGTCCGAAGTGCTGGCACCTCACGGAGACATTGACCCGTACCATTACGACGAGAACTAGAGAAAGCACCAGTGAGGCCGGCAAGCAGCTAGAGGATGCGGGGACATCGATCAGGAGAGCGACCCGTTTGGGCGCGTGTGGCTCGAGGTTCTTATGTGGAAATCGCAGTTGTTTCTTTGCCACCCCCTTGGCGGATTTACCGCTCGCTTTGTCAAACTGGCGACAGCCGTGTCTTGATGTGGTTAATGCCAAGCTTACAAGTAACTATCGATAGGGAGTGACTTTGTTTTGCAGGAAATTTTGCGGCAAAAATATCTCGATTCGGTATAACAGTGGCGATTCATTTGCTAGCGCTATTTGAGTTTGACCGCAGCAGTGATGCAAGAGGCAGAGATCAAGTGATGCCTGCTGGGAGTTCCTTCGAAGAGCGGCGCAAGCAGGCAGTGCAAAAACGGTTGGCGCTTGACTTCCAGCCACTCCGGGATACTCTCTCCAAGGGGCTGGAGCTACTCGTCGATGTGAGTTTGCGAAATGGATAATGAAATATAGATGAAGTGTTAGCGCTAACGCACGAGCTGCACCCATAGCCAGAGGCAGCAGTATTCTGCACCGCAATCATTGAAGGCTTTTGCAATGCTCTCTTCTCAATAGCTATTAACCAGCTATCGGAGGCCCCAGCTACCCGAACAGGCTCGCCACTCACCAAGATCACGATGTTTCATCTGCAGGTAGCTCTCCGGAGTCACCCGAAGCTGGCCGAGCTATTGCAACGAGCTGAGAGCGCTCGAATGGCGCTTGAGTTTTTCTTGGACGGTGCTACTTACGTCTGACATGAGCTACATCTTGTAGAAGCCAAAACCAGTACTTTTAACGATTTCGTGGAACGAGGCAAGCTTGTAGCAATGAATAAACCTTTATTTTTCTTTTCATATCAGGTGTCCATTTAGCAGGCACATTACTGTATCTGGAATTATTTAGTTTTTTCTTGATCGGCACTTTTAACCACTAGTGGCAGGCAGATATCCATACTGAGTTTTGATGGAGAATAGATCAGTCACATGAAATCAAACTTGTCATGGATATTGATGCAAAAGGAACAGTCGAATGAAAACAATACTCATTATCTGGTTGCCGGCTTCTTGAGCACGTGTGGGATGCATGAGGCAGATCGTCCGTCGTTGCTAAAGGGCACAAGTCTGCAAGAAGCAGGATCGTCCTAAGAAAACAAACATGCGTGCGAATTAATTTTCCATTTTTCAATTCTTCACTGCCTCAAGTACAGTAAGAAGTGTGATATATATTAGTCTGGACCAGACTAATGGGAATCGGGTTTTCGAGACGCACGAGCACAATTAGTCTGGACTCGGAAAATCAGTCTACGCCCGACAGCTCATTGCAAGTCGTGAGGCCAAGCACCTCTTTGGAGATTCTGCATCTTCGAACTGTGAATACGAAGGAGAAGGAACTAGTGGGCGACGTGGATGCAATGTCGAGCAAAAAGTTCAAGAAGAGGAACTGATCCGGCGCCACGAACGCACTCGCTCCGAGTGGCAGAAGCGCGAGGACGACCCATTTTCAGAGGTGGACTTCGCTATGGTACTCAAGTGCGTCCACCCGGCTTTCACATTGTCTTACAACGCTACTATGCTGCTCAGTGCACTCGTACGCGAGTTTCTGAACGAAATGTGTGCCTGTACGGACGTTGATGCGTTGCAGCACCGCCGACATCCACCCGAGCTCTTGCTCAAAGATCTACAGTGTCCGTTGGTTGAGGTTTTCTGCGGGGTATCGCTTATAAACTGGGCACATTTGAGCTTGATTCACTGCCGAGTATGGGCACACTCGGCACGCAGATCGCGAGAACTGCAAGCGAGAGCTTGGCGAGATATCGGCTGCAATCTCGACGAGGCAAGACGCTGACACTGCACTTCCGTGTTTATCAACCAGGAAGCAGCTCGGCTCTGCAGCCTCTGCATGTGCTTCCAGATGTAGCACAAGGTGCTTCTTTTGAGAAACTGCTCGCCCAGATGCGCAGCAAGTGTCATCTCCCAGTGAGTGTGGAGCACCGTGGTGGTTCTTTCAGCGATGCGAGAGGACAGGACGAATTCATCGTTATTTATCGATCCCACAGAGTGGAGCTGACAGACACCCCCGCCACGCTTGCTTTGCCCAGTGGGGCAATCGTGCATCTCGTGGCACGCAAGTGGTGGGATCTCACTCGCCGCACGGAAGCTCGACGGGGATTGCTGTCCTCTCAGCGACCCCAGGACGCACTGGTGCGATCTTTAGTAGTGGGCACTGAATCGAAGGTAAAGCAAGAGCTTCGCGCCACCGGTGCTATCGTCAATTCTGTTTACACGGGTGAAGAATCGCCGCAACTTGCGCGCATGAAGCGCAGCCTAGCTGGCAGTACGAGCAACAGCTCGTTTCTGTCGTCGCCGAGTGGCTCCATTGGTTTGTCTAAGAGCGCTTCGCAACTGTCAATGGATCAGGACGAGGACAGTCTCTCGGTGCTACTCTGCGAGCGTGCCGCTGCAGGACGGGAGAAGGAGCGGCGCGCTGCCGACAGCAACCATGACAAGGACTTAAGCGCTGAAAACGAAAGCGGCACGCCGACACTGCAGCACGAGTTGCCTATGGTGAGACTAGACGAGGCATGGGTCGAGCTTGCGGCACTAACTGCAAGCGTGCGGGTGGCCACCGAGCGTCTGGCACAATTGAGACAAGCCGCCCAGGTGACGGAGGAGTTGCCGAAATTGTCGGCGCAGCAGCTACACTCGCTCGAAAACGAGTGGCGCGCTCGTGTGCGTTCCACGGAGGTGCTGTCGACGCAGACGAAGGCGGCGCACAAACTTGCAAAGCAAATGCTTGATCAAATACGGCCGAGAAGAGCTCCGTCGTCCGGAGGGGGCGAACGCAATTGTGCAGATTGATCCCTGTTCATGTACTGTATTGCGACCATTTGATGTTGCAAACGACTGGAACACCTGCGATTACATGTACTTCGAGTACCATGGTACAGTACTTCCGCCCGCGATTACACTGTCCACGAGATTACCAAGTGCCTCCTAAATGGAGATTAACAAACGTATAATACCGAATAGAACTCCGCGTTCTATTGTAATACAACGCGGTTTTTTCTAGTAGGGCGTTATATTTGATTTAACTGAATGAAGGTCACATTATTAATAACAACAGTGGCGATTAAGCGATCTGGACTTTACTGAGGGCCCATTCGGAAGCACGGTTGGATTCCCATCAATTATCCCACACTGCTAAATGGTAAGTAATGTCCCGAGTCCGGGTGGGACGTCGGCGCGCCTGGAGAAGGCCGGGTGCTTGTTGCTAGCTCAGGGTTAAACCAAAGAGCGCCCGTGGCTGCGGCTGTCCAAGATATGGCTACATGTGGTGTGGCCTACATGGCTTAGCCACCTGTTGAAGAGGCTCTTCTCCTTGATGACCCGAGGTGGGGTCGTGCGCGACCCGGGATGCGCCGGGAGCGACGACGTGTCCACGCCGCTGGGCCAAGGACGGTATGGCCGGCGAGGCGACGCGGAAGAAGGACGACACGCTCGCGGAAGGATCCGCTACGAGGTCTGTTGAAGTGGCACGCTCCAGGACGGAAGGCGCGCCGGAGAGTGTCTGGTGAGTGTTAGGACGGAGTGTCATGCATATGAAGGGCGTACGGCGTGAGGCCGACGCTCGTTGTTTCCTATTCAGTCGTATTTCTTCCCGAAAGCTAGCAAGGGAAGAGAATCAGATCTAACAAGGAGGAAATCTTTAATTTTTCTATTCTTTGTCAGTTCTCTACACGTAGCACCCACACCCGCTTTCGCCCACACGCGCCCGCTACACCGAAAGACCCCGCAGCTACTCGACCCCAACCCGGCTTTTGGGGAGAGCGCGACATTTGGTGGAGAAGCAGGGTAGCTGTGCCGCAAGTGCGCCGCGTGTGACCTAGGTGTGTGGTGCCTGTCACTCTCAAGCTGAAGCCCGTGACGCGTTGTGTTCGACTAGGACCTGTCGACACCAGAGACGCCTCGACGGAACGCTTGAAGTGATCAAGCGCTTGGACGATTCCTGTCTCGCTCGGTGAGCGCGACATCCAAGTTAGGAAGAGCCGGTCATGAGCTCGCAGGACTACGAGGATCCAGACATTGAGTTCGGTGACACCGTAGGCGAATTCTCCAGGACCGAAGAAGGAGAAGAGGAGGAGGTTGCGGAGCAACTCGTACCGCCACCCGCCACTCCTCGGCGTCGACCTACGACGCCTAAAAGTCCCGACACCAGCTCGGAGAGTGGCGAGTCGGAAGACAACGAGTCAGGCTCCGAGAGCGAGTCGTCTGACTCGGAGAGCTCGCCGGACTTGACGACGCCCGCTGAATTGAGTGCAGTACGAAACGTCGTGCAACAGGCGCTGAACAGGGACTGCCGAGTTCGAGCGCCGCCCCAGCTATCCATGCTGCCGTGTCCAGCTCAACGCCGATGGCTCCGGGGAACACTCCGGGCTCGACTGTGACCTGGGTGCCTCCACTTCAGAGCGTGGCGTCAACTGTGGGACAGACAACGATGGGCGTACCGTCGTCCTCTACCGTGTTGACCACGGGGGCTACGCCCGCCTTGGCGAGTCAGGCCCAACGACCGGCCTGGCCGACAAGTGTAGTGCCTGGTGTGTCAATCGTGGGATGCGTGAACACCCCGGGTGCGGCTCTTCAGCCTCAAACAGTGCCGAACCTGAGCTTTGGATCCGTCCCGACGGCGTGGGCGAGTAGTGGGGCGACGCCGAGCATGCCGATCCCGTCGGCTCCGCCTACTAGTGTGAAACCACCGACGTTGCGCCTACTACGACCGAGTCTGCCGTTGCCCTTGGGGGAGGGGGGTTCGGTGCAAAGGAGCGCACCCGTGGGTGGCGTCGCGCCGCCGACTGGTATTGCAGGACCTGCGGTGCCTGTGAGTTCGGTTGCGCATAGCAGTGGCGTACCGACTCCTTAGAGCTTGCCTTGACCGAGCAACTCGAGGACAGGCAGGACTCGAAGTTCGGCGTCCGCCCGACGAGCGCAGCGGAGTCAGGCGTCGACTACCTCGTCGACGACAGTTGGAGTTCAACCGCTGATGCAGCCCGCACCTCCGGTGCCTGTGCTGGTACAGGCTCCCATCTCGTCGCAGCCGATGGTAGTGCAGCCGCCTCCGGTTCTAGTACCGGTCACGGCGTCGTACCCGCTGCCTGTAACGATCTCGCAGCATGTGGCATATTAGCAACCGGTGGAGAACTCGCAGTCTAAAGTGTACCCGCAACCTGGGCCGCCGGTGATATACCAGCCTACTACCCCAGTGACGAACTCGAATTCGATGCTGCCCCAGTTCGCGCTGCAAGGAGCGTACTCCGCTTCGGGAGGGTCGAATCGGATGCACTTCGCTGCGACGTCGCAGTCCTTGACGAGTGCAGCCGGGCTGTCGAATGGTCCGGATCCTTCTGCGTCGGGAGTCGCGATGACCCAAGGGTACGGATCGAGGAGTTCGACGGGCTCTGTCGGATCGAGTGTTGCGTATGGATCGCCGGACCCTTCCGGCCTGGCCACTCCTGGCGTATCGAACTATGGGTACGGAGGGCCGATGTACTCGTCTCACCCCTCGACAAGCCCGACCGCGCTTAGAACGGCGATTGCCACGTACGGTGGTTGCACTCTCAACGGAGTCCCTGGAGCCCCGGGTTTCGGGTTCAGAAGCTCGGTATTCCAACCGTTGGATTGGGCCGAGATAGCTCGGCAACAACGCGCTTTACAGAACCAGTAGCGGGACGCTAAGTTGTCGGAACCTCCGGCTCCAAGTGCTCCTACATTGGGAGGGATTCCTGCACCGATCAGGAGCGTCGACGGCTATGACTACGGCTTACCGTCCAGTGTGAAGAATGCTGTGCGACTCATACAGCCGTTCTACTCGGACAAGTCGACTGTTGAAAAGGCTCAGTCGTTCTGGAACGCTTTCGAGCGAGCTACTACTGGTCTGAATGGGACCGTGAGGATCAGTGCGATCCGTGAGTGTCTGAAGGGCAAGACTGGTGGATGTATTCGCAGATAAATGACTTTGAAACGTCCCGGAGGAGATTTCATAACCGTTTATCTGCCAGACCCCTCTTCAAATGATCGAGCGGCTGAAGAACGCCAAGCGCGAGAAGGGCATGTCTGCTGAGGTCTGGGCGGATCTTGTGTCGAGCCTGTGCATTGCGGCTCAATGCATAGATCCCCAGATGCGTTACCAGTATTTCCTCGCTGGATTGAGGAACAAGGAGTGGAAGGCGGCCCTGTCCACCTCGATGATGAGCACGATACCTCATGCAGTAACCGTGTTGTTGTACAAGAGCATGTACCTACCGAACGAGGACAAGTCTGTCGTGTAGGAACACGCCAGAAATGTAATAGCACACTTCCACACCGACAACACCTACTGAGCTCCGATAACTCAGTCAGGCTTTAATGTGAGTGTAGAGCCTAAAGGCCCAGGAACTACCCTACCAGGTTGGGGTTTCCTCTGTGTACCGTGTGTCCTGCTAAGCAAGCCACCGATGACTCAACACTACTAGCCACGAGCAAAGGCTAGAGTGTTCTCTCTCTCTCAAATATACCCCGCGGTCCCTATAAAGATAGGGTACCGGACGTGTTTCAGACCTGACACGGGGGTGTCGGAGTTATACTCTGATCGGTAAGTAATATATGGATAGCGTACAAGCTTATCCAACACACAGCAATGACTCGCTATCAAATACACGGCCAAATCTACCTCTCTTATCTCTTGACCCTGCCGGGATGAACACTAAGCTACCACCAGTAGGAGTGTTCACCGACAGTCATATCCAGGCTACCGGAACTATCCCGCCACTACCGCGTACTTACCGATAGTCGGACGTGCCCTTGTGTGGTTGAGAGTAAATGCTGTTCTGTTCTTTGAGCACAAAGGCTCTTAATGCAATATCTAATCCTACAATCTACCTATACAAATATCTAATCAAACATGTCCGTTATGGATCTTCTTCACTACCACTGACGACTCAAAAGGTCACCAGACCTCGTCCCGTCGCACCCTAAGAATCGTTGGATCCGTCGCAGTCGTTACTGTTGAAGATCTCACCCGCCTGGTCGTCCACAAGCTCCACCGACCACTCATCCGCGTCGCTTGGGTTCTTCTCTGATTGTAATTGCTTACACCGGCAACTCAACAGTAACTCAGCAGCACCTTTGGCCGCGACTTGAAGTCCGGCAGCTGAATGTTGATCCCGATCGCGTGTCTCTGGACTGGTAGCGTCTCATCGTCGCCAGGCTGATTTACCACGTTGCCTGGATGTCGTTCGATCTTGTTCAGCCGTTGCAACCGAAGATCTCGCCCTCCTTGTCCTTCTCAGGCACCACCGCCAGTCAATCGCGTCGCTTGGTCACTGGATTCACCGAAACTGTCCCGCCGACGACTCACTGACGACTTGAAGTCCTGCCCAACACGGATGAACACGGAAGAATTCCGACCCCGCGGCTTTATCCCCCCCCTGTCGCTCGCCTTACCACGTCGCACGTATGTCGCGCAGCCCTGGGTGGATTTGCCACGTCGCGTCGTCACCATCTGGACTTTGAGCCAATCAGAGCGAGTCATCGGTACTACCGTACTTGGACATTTTAGCGGTCTGATAATCGTGTGGCGACGGCGGGGACAAGCCCTGTCGCACCGGTTGACTACAACACTTAGTTCACTCGCTGCAAACATAAATCACTACACCACAACTGCCCCCGCTGCGATGAGAACAATGGTACTTGGTGAGCGTCGTAGTGCCTTCGTCATGCTGTCGCTGCGCGCACACCTCGTTCTGCCTGGACCGTTGCAGTGCTGCACGCTTCCACCAGATCGTCGTGTCGGTAGGTAACCACTGGCCGTTAATCATCACTCGACTAACGTTCGTCACGTTCGTCAGCTTAGTCCACTGCGAATGCCGCATAGTCCGGTGCATCTTCGTGCTCCGCTAGCGTGTTATTAGCAAGTCCCAGCTCGTCGTTGGTGTTTGCAGCCGCTGTAACTATCAGCGCTTCTGCGGTAAGTTGCCTGTATCCTCGTTGTCGCTGCCAACCATCTCGTTGCCTTGTTGGTGCTTGCAAACTGCTACAAGGGCTGCTCTGATGCCGCCGGAGCACCGGATGCTGCGCGGGTTCTTCAAGTATGCCATGCGCGAGCTGAGCGCTGAAGTATCGGAGTGGATTATCACTGCGCTGGCTCCACAGCCGTCGAAGTGTGCATGCCGAAGTTACCGACGCTTCTCCGGTGAACCTGCATGATATCCAGTCTGCCCAAGCCACTGCCGAGCACTCATTCACGCTGGAAGAGATCCCCGGAACACACCGGGTTGCTTGCGCGGATTCCATCAACGCGTGTCTCGTTAGTGTCGTTCAGTGCTACCAGCGCGTCTGAGTTTTCGGTACAGGGTTGATACATCGTGAGTTGAGGTAGCCTTCTTGTTCTTCTGGGTTCTTCCTCCAAACCAGTCATGTTTAGTTTCCACACGTAATATTCAATGCTGCAGTAGCGTTTTTCGTCTGTAGTATGGGCTGCATCGCCCCAAGTACAGGTCATCGTCTTGTGACTACAGCCGATTGCAGTAGTCACCATCGTTTATGCGTCGCCCAAACACCGTCACGTATCCATCCACCGGGATCAAACACGAGCCGTGGAGCGATAGCCGGACAGTCATAGCAGCCGCGAGTCTGCTTGCACGTCTTTCTCGCCAAACCGTTATCCCGTCGACTGCGACCACGCACGCGCTAGTGTTCGTAGCTAGGTCGGTGCAGCTCGCTTGCACATCAGTCGGTGTTTCCAAACCACTGGAGTGCCCCTGTGCACTGGTTGTGTCGCTGCTACCAGTTTGACAATCTTGCCGATCACTCGTAGTTGCTACACCGTCATCGTTGGTCGTCAAGGCATTACATCCATTCGTCGACGTAACACCATCGTTGCCACCACGTACTCCCTCACAAGGCGCCACTTGAGCCGAAGACGCCGTAAAATGCTCGACGCTACTCCCGTCATCGGTCTTCTGCGGCTGACAGCTCTGGTGGCCGCACTTTTCCGAAACTTCGCAGCGACTTTCTGCACCAACATGTCGACTCTCTGAGTACCTCTCGGTACCTATCATCTGCGTTGCCCCGGTTGAGTCTTCGGCAGTTGTAGGCAAAGCTATGTTCTGGTCCTTGGGCTCTAGCACTGAGTCGCTGACCAACGACAGGTCGCTGGAGGCGCTGTTACCGCCACTTGTTGAAGCACTGCTATCGCCAGAAGCATCCGTTGACCACCGGAGTAGTCTTGTTGGAGTTGAGTAAGATGGCTTATCAGCGACTGCTGGGTGGTACGCTTCGTACTCTTGATTGTTGGCTTTTGCTTGTCGAGCTCGGCGGTTAACGTCACGCGTAATGTTTCGTAGGTGCTGGTAATCACCAAGCTTCTGCTTGGTTTGACGTATTGAGTGCTGGCGTTCTGCAATGCTGTGATGGTAGTCACTGCGAAGCGGGTATTTGCTTCGCTTCAGAGTCTCAGCGCGCATCGCTTGGTCTGTAGCTCTGACATTCACATGCTCGTAGTCACGAAAGGCACTGGGGCGCCTCTCTGACTGATAACGCCGGCTGTATCGCCTGTGCGAGACGTCGGCATGAGTACCACTGCGGCGACAGGAGCATTTAGGATATGCGAGCACTGCCCCGGTCTACTCGACCGCTCCGGGCGGCAGTCTCCGACATCATTTCTGCGCCAGTCGTCGGGAGAGTACGATCGCCAAGTAGTACGCCTGGAATCGTTGCAAATCGTGCTCACTGGCCATTGGGTATTACTGAGAAAACTTGAGCTGCTCCCAGCTAGAGTCTGTAGCACTTGGAAAACGCTTCACCAATGTCCCAGAGCTGTGTCGGGGTCCCCGGTGATATACTAGGTCATTGGAACTGTTATACCGCTTGCCGAGCTGCCTCCCAGTTTTACTTGCACTCTTTCGAACAGGATTCGCGTCGCTGCCATCGCGCACAGCCCGCTGATTCTTGGAATCCGCCTTACGGAGTGCCGACCGAAGTATCTTCTTTTACAGTACTAGATCCGGCCCAGCGCACTCGGGTGACCACTGCTTGAGACCATAAGTCGTAGGGCAAGCGCGTGCCCAAAGTCCCATCGCTGCGAACAAGTACGCAGTCTCATCGATAACGTCGCGTATGTCTTTCCACTCGAGATTCGGTCGAGCTCTTTATCCAGACAGCGCCGTGTAACTTGATGGTCCAAAACAGGGTCAAACAGTTGCAGCCACCTGCTCTTCTTTAGCATAATCCACAGGAAATGGCCAATCACTTTGCTATCCGCCAAGCCGTCGTCGCGAAGTGCCCTGCGGTGTCCAGCACTCCGCTCATTGCCCCAGGGTGTTTCGTACCAGTCTTCGGTGATGCCATCACAATCATTGCAGACTGGCTCTGGTTCAGCCACATCATCTAGCTCGCCAACGAAGTCTCGAAACAGAGCACGGACCCCCCCCCCCCTCCCCGATGCGTCTTGTCAACGAAACAACGTCTTCCGGAGCGTCATGCTTCACAGCCCGAAAGGCTGGACCCTTCGTGTCCAGGCAATTGTCGTCAATGTCTTCTTCTTCATCGCCATCATCCTCGGATTCGAATCCGCTCACCGGCATATCAAATCCGGCCGATGTCTTATCGATCGAGTCCATGCGCAGGGTGATCAGATCCGCACTTGAGCCCTCACTACGCGATCCGCCGGTCTTCATCGTCGTTGCTGGTAACGCCAATCCGTTTACCAATCTCGTCTTCTTTTCTCTCCTCTTCTCTTGGTTGCTCGTTAAAGTCAGCTAACCCGCAGTAGCACGACACACAGAAGGTCACCACCGATCCGGGGTCGCGGCACCAGTTGTCGTGTAGGAACACGCCAGAAATGTAATAGCACACTTCCACACCGACAACACCTACTGAGCTCCGATAACTCAGTCAGGCTTTAATGTGAGTATAGAGCCTAAAGGCCCAGGAACTACCCTACCAGGTTGGGGTTTCCTCTGTGTACCGTGTGTCCTGCTAAGCAAGCCACCGATGACTCAACACTACTAGCCACGAGCAAAGGCTAGAGTGTTCTCTCTCTCTCAAATATACCCCGCGGTCCCTATAAAGATAGGGTACCGGACGTGTTTCAGACCTGACACGGGGGTGTCGGAGTTATACTCTGATCGGTAAGTAATATATGGATAGCGTACAAGCTTATCCAACACACAGCAATGACTCGCTATCAAATACACGGCCAAATCTACCTCTCTTATCTCTTGACCCTGCCGGGATGAACACTAAGCTACCACCAGTAGGAGTGTTCACCGACAGTCATATCCAGGCTACCGGAACTATCCCGCCACTACCGCGTACTTACCGATAGTCGGACGTGCCCTTGTGTGGTTGAGAGTAAATGCTGTTCTGTTCTTTGAGCACAAAGGCTCTTAATGCAATATCTAATCCTACAATCTACCTATACAAATATCTAATCAAACATGTCCGTTATGGATCTTCTTCACTACCACTGACGACTCAAAAGGTCACCAGACCTCGTCCCGTCGCACCCTAAGAATCGTTGGATCCGTCGCAGTCGTTACTGTTGAAGATCTCACCCGCCTGGTCGTCCACAAGCTCCACCGACCACTCATCCGCGTCGCTTGGGTTCTTCTCTGATTGTAATTGCTTACACCGGCAACTCAACAGTAACTCAGCAGCACCTTTGGCCGCGACTTGAAGTCCGGCAGCTGAATGTTGATCCCGATCGCGTGTCTCTGGACTGGTAGCGTCTCATCGTCGCCAGGCTGATTTACCACGTTGCCTGGATGTCGTTCGATCTTGTTCAGCCGTTGCAACCGAAGATCTCGCCCTCCTTGTCCTTCTCAGGCACCACCGCCAGTCAATCGCGTCGCTTGGTCACTGGATTCACCGAAACTGTCCCGCCGACGACTCGCTGACGACTTGAAGTCCTGCCCAACACGGATGAACACGGAAGAATTCCGACCCCGCGGCTTTATCCCCCCCCTGTCGCTCGCCTTACCACGTCGCACGTATGTCGCGCAGCCCTGGGTGGATTTGCCACGTCGCGTCGTCACCATCTGGACTTTGAGCCAATCAGAGCGAGTCATCGGTACTACCGTACTTGGACATTTTAGCGGTCTGATAATCGTGTGGCGACGGCGGGGACAAGCCCTGTCGCACCGGTTGACTACAACACTTAGTTCACTCGCTGCAGACGCAAATCACTACACCACAGGTCTGAGTTTGCGGACGAGGCTAAGACGAAGCCCGTCTCCGAGGGCACCTTGTTGCAACAGATGATGACGATGATGTAACAGCCTACTGGCGCAACAACAACAGCTGTTAGCGCGCTCGCTCAGGTCCCCACGAAGGGTTGACCTCGCTGCCGCTGTCCACGACGAGTACTTCCCGAACATCTTCGTGGTGACGGAGAACACCACAAACGTGGTTGGCACCGGACGGCGAATGGGGCCGGACAAGTTCACGCAAGACGGGATTAGCGTGTGCGGGCGATGCAACCTCCTGGGTTGTCGCCAAAAGACCTGTCGGTACAACAACATGACGGTGCGATAATTGCCGTCAGCGGGGTCACGTGGCGTTCGTGTGCACGACTCCTCGACAGTCGAATAACGGTAACAACAACCATGGTCAACTAGCAGGAGCAACTGGAGGTAGCAGTGGGCAACGCCAAAACAGGAACGGTGGTCCTCGTCCGAGTGGCGTTGCAAAGTGTTTCTTTTGCAGTCAGCCCGACCACCGTGTGGCCGAATGTCCGGCGAAGAAGGCGTTGTTGACCTTAGCGAGCCAAGGTGCAGGAGGGACAGCACCCGTGCAGGGGTCCGCTCCGGCCCAGCATTGATGGTGGCAGGAGGGAGGGGAAGAGAGTGTCACTCCTTCCTTTTGTCAGGTGGTCGACACAGAACGGGTTGCTCCGGACGCTTCGAGTAAGGAAGCGCGCAAAGCTGGAGTGATCCAAGAACGCGCTGGAGCTAATTACGTGGCTCCGGTGTTGAACGAGATGAACGACGATGATATGAACATGTTTGAGAATGGTGGTGTGTAAGGGGATTAGTACTATGAAAGTGAAGGCTCTACGTATGGAGACGGAGACTTTGTGGTGTCGGAGTACTACCCCGAAAACGAGTTTGTTAATGATAATGAGAGAAACTACGGCTACGGAGAATCGCTGGGAGGGAGACAGGATGTCGGGCGATTGTGGTACGCCCCTGAGACGAATCCTGTGAGCATAGGGAGCGTTGACTGTGGCGGCACGAGTGGTACGGCCCTTGAAAACGACGGAGAGCAGCATGACTCACTGATCAATTGGGTTGAAGTCGAGCACGGTGAAGGAAATGTCGTGGTGATATTCGAAGAGGATCCCTTGAGTGATGGCCAGGCGACGCCTGCTGACGACGTCGGAAGAAACGAACGACTTGCGACGGACAGTGATCCAGGGGCCTGGACGAGCTCCGAATCTGATGAGCCGCAAGAGGCCGCGGGAACCATGGCCGCCGTGGTAGGGAACGCCCCCAGGTCAGGGCGTGAACAGAGTGCTGTGTGATGTAGTAAATCCCACGTGAACTCTAGCTACTAGTGTAGTTAGGATGTCCCCACAGCAATACGTCAGCTAGGATAGCTAACAATCGTTCGGGCGGACCTAAAGACCTCAGTTCTGCCCTGCATCGGGACAGACTGGACCTTGCAAACTACTTATATTGGCCAATGTGGTGTAGCGATTCGACAATCAGCCGCGGACCAAGTTACGAACCTTCGGAACCGCCTTTCAAGGAATCCTCGTGGTGTTTTCCACCAATTGGTACCCGCTGCGAAGGTTCAAGTGACGTCAGTGCGTCAAGGTGGTGTGACGTACACCAACTAGGCTTCGACTGGTTGTAGCCGTCCAGATGGGACGCAAGGTAAGATCCGGATTGATTAACTTGATGTTTGTATATAGAAGATAGGAGGGGCAAAAGATTAGAAGAGAGTATAGGCCTTTCGGCCTTAACAATACAGAGCAGAGTTTTCCCTGAAGCACTCAAGTGTTCAAGCGTCGAGGTAAGCACCTTACACGTAGTAGCTTTACAGGGTATGCCTACCAGCGAACTGCGACCTTCCTGAAGTTAGCGTTCGTTTCTGGTGAGGCCAAGAGACTAGTAGTGGGTGGGTGTTGTGGTTTATCACTATTCGAGGGAAAGTCGGGTAAGAGGATTCCCGAAATAAGTGGTTTGAGTATTGATCGTATACTCTAGACAACTTTCGGCCTGAGTTATTCTCGGGCACCCCTGTAAAAGAGTCAAGGAGACTAGGCAACCTTCCGCTGTTGGTGCCGCAGGGTATTAGAGAGAGAGAGAAACTAAGCGTACAGGCGAAGCTCGTGCCTGTTACGTTTGTGTATTAAGTCTAGCGACGCAAATAGTGAGCGAGGGAAGCGCCGGCTCAGGGTGCTGGGTCGAACTTGGTTCCTTCAGGTGCGCCCCAACTTTCGCTGACCCTTGTGGACAGTGTACTGTTGTGTGCGGAAGCTCGCTGTGCGTACAGCGACATTTCTACGTGAATTCCTACATCACATCAACCAGTTAGAATAAGAACTCGCTACTAGTACGAGCAAAGCTAGCAGGTGTCATGAATCCTCGTGGTCCCAACAGCGGAAGGGAACCAGGCGCGGGTAAGCCTTTTACGAGGGCACCGAGTGTTCAACACTCGGTAGGAAGAATATAAAGGAGGCAATACAAGCACTCCTAACCGTGCAAATAGGCAACATCTAGCCGTCACGTAAACCTTCCGATATATAATCGGCCAATACGCACACAGTCTCTTGGCCTTGCCGAATGAACCCTCGCTAGTAAGCGTCGAGTCCACTGACAGGCACAACATACTCAAACAAGCTTGACCAAACGCTTACCTTAAAGCCGGACCTCGCTCTCTGTGCTTGAGTGGAAATTCTGTTCTGTATTTGTGTTGCCCTTTCGGGCCATGTCCTAATATGCAATCCTAATCATGTATACTAATATCAAGTGAACTACGATCCGTTATGGATCTTCTTGCATGCCAAGCGACGCTCACACCGTCGCATGTGCCTCTTCATCCTTCAACGTCCCTTCCCAGACCGCGACCGAGCACTCAAAAGGTCGTGGAGACTTCCACGAACTCATTCCAACCGCCACCGAGTCTTCGTGCCGTGGCTGGTCAGTTCTTGGCCGTTGAATGCGAATCCGGCCAGTCCCATTATTATTAATAAGGACAGCCTGGGTTCAGTGACATCTTGACCACTAACGGGGCTCAACGAAGACTCGCTGAAGACTCGGTAGTGACACGGTCGAGTCTCTCGCACCGTCAAGTCACCGTACGTCAGGTGACCGAGTGTTCGTGACTTGGGCAACTTGAAGGCCGTCGGGTCTTTGTCTGGTGACAATTGTCGGCACAGGCGCAGAAATCACTACACCACCGCTGTCAGTGCAGTGGAGGGCTGTGTTACAGACTCGACGCTGGTAAGCGTCGATGAGATGGAGGGGTGCGACCCGGAACGGCTGATCGAGACAGTGGTCGTGGTCGGAGAACATGGGGAGAATCCCCTCTCGAAAGCAGATGACGAGCGTGGTGAATGCGACTGTATCGCTTGTAGCGACTCTGAGCACGATAAATCTTTCGGATGCACTAATCGTGGGTCCTTTCACGACACTCTCATGGGACGGGAGGTCGTGTATGAAGATTTTAACATGAAGGCGGACGATAACGGCGGACGTGAGACCTTAAGCGCGCTAGATCGTAGCGTGGAACCCCACGAGAGCCCTTCCCGGAGAATAATACCGTGCCCAAAAGAGTGGCAAGAGATGCAGGCGGAGCAGAACGACGCAACCCTACTGACGATAGAGAAACTCTCGACGATGAATGTGAGAAGGAGGGCGCGGCTATGGAGTCCGTGCTGGAGACTCGGAGCGAGGATGTGGAGGTGGTCCGACTGAAAACAATGGCAAGCGTCAGCGTGGACGCTGCCCTGTCGGACAGTGAAAAGGAGGATTCGGTCGAGACGACCGCTGTCTCTTTAAAAACAGTACCAGCGCCTGTGAAGGGCGTTCGGTTTGAAGGTGCCCTCCGTACACCTGGCGGCGAGAAGTTGCCCGCCGAAAAGGGACTAGCGAACACTGAACGGGAAGAAGGCGGTGGTCCGAGAGGAAAGCCGCACCCCACCTCGGGTCATCAAGGAGAAGAGCCTCTTCAACAGGTGGCTAGGCCATGTAGGCCACACCACATGTAGCCATATCTTGGACAGCCCCAGCCACGGGCGCTCTTGGGTTTAACCCAGAGCTTGCAACCAGCACCCGGCCGGCACTTCACGCTCGGCTCTTTCGATTCGGCCTTCTGTACTCCGCAGCTCGGCCGAGATGGCCGCAGGGGCACGCTGCCGTAGGTGCACCGGCGCAGCGTTCCCCCCTTCCGGTTCCTCCAACTGGGCCGGCTGGAGGTCACTAAGTTCCCCGGCCCGGAGTCGTCGAAGACTGGCGGCTTCCTGCTCATTTCGCGAGGACGCCCTCGTGTTCTCACTGATCAGAGCGTATGCCAGCACGACATGCGGTTCCGTCTCGCTCCATCTGCCATCGGCAGTGCTCTGGCGTCCCATGTGTGCCAGGACACCGACGGTAGCGATCACCCCACTTGCGTACGGACACCACGTGGTCCAATCGAGGACGAAATTGAGCAGGTTGAGCGTGGCCAGGACGATCACCACGCCAACCGAACCACAGCAAGCAAATTCCAACAAGTCATAGGCCACCATTGGCACATGGAAGGCTAATGACACGAGCAAATGTCCGAACCAGCACATGTTCTCCATGACGGAGCCCACACGTGACGCCACGGACCCGCACGCTTCCCATAGGGCCCACGCGTACTTGCCTACAGACTCCTTGGTCTTCGTAACCACGGTAGGAGTGTACTCGTAGAAGATGACCCGCACAGCGGTCCACCATGAGCGTAGCATCCGGCCGTACTTGCCGAACATGTCCTTGTTCTCCTTAGCCAACTCTGGCGCGGAGATCAACGCGCCCCACAACGCGAAGGCGTAAGCCGAGCCGCGCAGTCTCTGTAAGCGCGGGCTCTTCACCACAATCTGGTACATTTTCAGCGTGACCGTTGCGATGCTTGCGTTCAGGCACACCACGCGCCACACCTCCTTCATGAAAGTCCACACTACGGCTCGCGCCGGCGAGGTTAGCAACCGGACCTCGGTGACGCACAAGGCCGTAAAGTCGTGCATAGGCAACAGCTCCGCGGTCAGGTATTGCTCCAGTCCGAAGCTCTAGTGCTTCCATCGTCAACGCGCAGGACGGCGGTCGGCCGCGGATGCACGCTTCCAATACTCGCTCTAGCTTCGTCCTTCAACTCGTCGTCGTCTTTTTTGGTCATTCCCGAGCCCTCCATCGGCGCCGTCACGGCCCTCTCCATCATCTGGGCCAACGGGTCGGGCTCAACAGCGTAATGAAGGCGCTTGACCCCACCGTTGACCCCTTTCGCTGTTCTCTTCACCGCGGTTCCGGTTCTTCCAGGGAACCGCTCTCGTCAGCACACATCAGTTGACGGGGACTTTCCCTTCCCAACCTCGGCGTTTGGCAGTCATTCGCCAAATCCCCCGAGACGCGCAGCCAGCCACGCCCCCACCCCCCAAGCCTCATGAGAACGAACGACGGGACGTCTAGCTCCAGCGGTAGCGACCAGATGACCCAGACCAGCAACGATGACCTCGCCAGTCGCGTGGCCGCCCTTGTCGAGCTCGAGCGGCGCGTGAATGAGCGTGTCTTGTCGTCGGAGAGTGAGCACACTGCTTGCGCCAAGTTCTGGAGAAAGATACGTAACATTCTGCTTGCGAGCTCGGCTTCGGTCGTGGTCTCGCAGTTGGACGACGTGGCAGCAGCCATCATCATCAATGACCCGGACGCAACGAGATTTTTTTTTAGCAACGTGGTGACTCTCATTCCGCCTGCGGTTTACTCGGGCTCGAGTAGAGCAGTCGTGACGACCAATCCTTCACAGCGTTGCTTCAACGCGAAGGTCTAGAAGACAGGCTGTCAGGCCCCCAGTCTAAGAAGAGGAAGACTGCGTTGTCCTCGACGTCTTCGTCGTCAGCCCAGTCCTGTAGTGTGTTGGTGCCCAAGGATCCAGCTTTGCGGCAGGCGGCCACGTTGACGAGCATTCAGTTGCCCAACCCGCCACGTTAGCGTCGCCAAGCGAACGCTCCTCCAGAGCTCCGGCCAACCGTTCTCTCTCTTCCTAGCGTTTTCATAAGCTCGATCAGCGCAGCATATTCAGGTAAAAGCGTACTAGTTGGCTTCCAGCACACCTCGTAAGTCGGAGTGAGTACTAGGTACTGCACCTCACCACGCACCACGCTTTTGACAAGCACCTCTACTACCGCACTACCGACGCCCGAGAAGGTCGTTTCTTTACCGCCGATGCTCAGCCTCTCGACGAAACTCATCAACGGTAAGTCGCCTTTGGCGAGCGGACCGCCGTCGTCAGCATCAGGTCGAACATCGACACCTACGGGTACTTCGGTAGGAAATGGATGACTCATGCGACCCCGGAATCGCTTCAAGCGGTTCACAATGGCGGTAATGACACGATCGGGGTGAGTAGGAACGGCTACTCGATAAGCGTTCTCCCCAACACGCCCCACGATTCGATAAGGGCCGTGCCAAGAGAGCGCCAGCTTATTCGACTTCCTCTCGTTCCTTCGAGCACGAAAATACTGATAGATCCATACAGCTTCACTAATGTCAAATTGCACTTCGACTTGACCAGCCAATCGTCGTTCGTTCCGATCCTGAGCCTTCAGCAGTTGTCGAACCATGCGCCTTGAATCTCGTAGGGACAGGAACAATTTTCGTCAATACGAGGCCACTTCGCTGCTCTTCCAGTCGTGACTCGTGTTCAGGAAGGCGAGGTCCAGCGGCAGAATTGGGTCTCGTCCGTACAAACTGAAGAACGGGGAGTCACCGAGCGACTCGTGATAGGAAGTGCGATAAGTGAACAATACTCGCGGCAAATATAAGTCCCAATCTTGTTGCGCTTCACCAACAAACATTCGAAGCATTTCCAGGAGCGTTCCGTTGAAGCGTTCCACCAATCCCTGAGTCTGCGGGCGGTACGCCGCCCCGAACAGCTTCTTGATTCCAAGGGTGTCGTTGAAAGATTGAGCCAAATTCGAAATGAAGTTGGTTCTACGGTCACTGAGCAGCCGGGCAGGGCCACCGTGTCGGGAGATCTCCTCGTTAACCATAAGATTGACAAGCATGAGCGTGTCTAGCGCTTTCACGGGGAAGGCCTCGACCCACCTCGTAAAGTAGTCGGCAAAAACGAGGATGTACTTGTTGCCTCGAGGAGTTGTAACCAGCGGGCCGATAGCGTCGCCACCAACAGCGAAAAGGGGCCCGACAACTCCTGAACTGGCATCCTTTGCTTCAATCCGTTCTTCCAGGGCCGATAACCTTTTCCGCTCCCGCAAATCGTACAGGCCCGTACGTATTCTGTCACGTCACGCTTCCACCCGTGCCAATACGCTCGCTTGCGTACCTTGTCCACGGTTTTCGCCAATCCCGTATGCGACGAGAACGCATCCGAGTGGCAGTAGTGCAGAACAGTCTCAATAAACGGAAGTGGAATGACCGGTACGCTTATCGTGCGGGCGGGGCCTGCTCGAGCCCCTAGGCGCACACACCTCATCAAAAACACCATTTCGTGCAACGTAATGGGGAGCCATTTGGAGGATCCCCACGCGCAACTGAGCGTCAAGCGGCAGCGCGTCGCTCTCCAAGAACGCGATCAACGCCATCACCCAAGGCATTTGTTTCTGTTCCTCTACAAATCGGAACATGTCGAACCCAAACTCGTCGATCGAGGAGCGTACTATGGGCTCGATCACTTCGTCATGATGCTCCGTGTCGGGTGTATCCAGGTCGTCGTCAACGATACCAACGGGCTCATCGCCTTCGAGCATGGAGCCATGCTCCCTGACTTCGATCAGACCAGGGGCAGAGACTATCGCGATCGGCTCGTCTCCGGCGATCTCAGCATGTGGCTCCCTGACTTGAGTGGTGCTATCTCGATCGGCATCCTCACCATTCAGCAAGTCGGCCATCGAGAGGGCGTTCACTGACGCCGTGTGGAGGCGAGATAGTCCGTCGGCGTGCCCCATGGCAGTACCGTTTTTGTGGAACACCCTAAACTGTAGCTGCAAGGTCTCCATGGCCCACCTGGCCAATTTCGCATTGGTGGAACGGTTCATTTCACTGAAGATCCACGTCAACGCCTTGTGGTCGGTATACACGTCATACGCCTGCCTGTCAAGGTAACACCTGAACGTCCTGGTGGCCCAAATAACGCCCTAGCACTCAATCTCGGATGTACCGTCCTCCTTCCAGTTCCGGTCGGTTCCGACGAGTAGTTTGCTGACGTACGCCACCACTCGGTCTCGACCGTCCACAGTCTGCATCAGGCACGCCCCGACGGCCAACTTTGAGGATTCGACGTAGAGTTTGAACCGCTTCGAAAAGTCGGGGAAACCAGAACAGGAGGCTCGACGAGCCGTCTATTTAGCTGCATGAAGGCGCTTCACAGTCGTCAGTCCATACAAAGGCATCCCCCCTTCATCTTTAGTCTCTCGATCGGAGCGGAGATCCCAGCGTAGCTTGGGATGTATCTTTTGAAGTAACTCGTCATTCCCAAGAACGCTTTCACCGTATGAAGGTCGTGCGGACGCTGCACGTTGATCACCGCTTTGACTTTCTCGGGATTAGGCAAGATGCCCGAGGGCGTCACAATGTGAGGGGTACGTACGGAGCGATCATATGGAAGCTGCACTTTTCATCTTCAGTTTGAAGCCGGCGGCTCGGAACCGCAGCAACACTTGCTTCAACCGTACCAGGTGAGAGGGAAAGTCTTCGCTGAAAACGAAGCAATCGTCGAGGTACACTAGACAGGTACGCCACTTCAAGTCGACTAGCACATTGTTCATGAGACGCTCAAAAGCGGGTACGGCATTTCACAAGCCGAACGGCATAACGAGCCATTCGCACAAGCCGTACTTGCATGCGAACGCCGTCTTCTCGATGCTATCAGCGGTCATAGGCACATTCCAGTAGCCAGAGGCGATGTCCATCGTCGAACAGAGCTTCGTATTCCCAGTATATTGAGAATGTCGTCAATGAGAGGCATAGGGTAGCAATCCTTGAGTGTGGCGGCGTTAAGACGTCTGTAATCAATACAGAAGCGGATGCCACCGTCAGGCTTTCGGATCATTAATACCGGACTCACCCACGTGCTAGTCGATGGTCGGATATGCCCCAAGCTCAGGTATTGTTGGATCTCTGCCTCCATGACGTCGCCCTTCGCCTTTGAGACCCGGTACGGTCTCTGCTTGATCGGCGGGTGCGTCCCCGTGTCAATAGAAAACTCTAGCAAGTCGGTCCGACCAGGCGTCATTGACGTCTCCACGATCAGGTCTCGGAAAGCTTCGAGTAGTGCTCGGAAACAAGTGTGAACGCGGCGGAAAATGAAAGGAGAGGAGTAGAATCCTCGGTGAAGGTGTTGAGGAGTGTGCTGGTGCTGATGGAGGCGCCAGCGAGGATTCGATCGACGTGGTTTCGAGTGCAGTGCGAAACGAGTCCAAGGGTCACTCCAAGATGATGAAGTTGAACCCTGGTGAGAGACAGGGGTGGTGGTCGGCGAAGAAATTCGACCGACGAATTCGAATGAGATCTCTGGTGCAGGGTGCTGTGAACGACAAGTGAACGAGGATTCTCCTCGACACCGGGCGAACGTTAGTGATCACCGACACATTTGCCAAGAAGTTGCGGCTCCGTAATGTACCTGACCATGGACGCCGCATTGACATTCAAGGCATCAGTGAAGGCAAGGTGTCGACAACAAGACGAGCGCGTGTCAAGATTACGCTCGGCTGGGAGATGGTGTAGGCCACGGTGGTTCCCAAAAAGGCGTTCGGATTCGAGACTGAAGGCATGGAAGCTGGAGCTATCAAGAGCGAAGGTGTGAGCTCGGCTTGGATCGACGCTGTTCTTTGCTCCGCCTCCAGGAATACGCCGCCAAACAGCGACCCCTTGCCCGAGCTCGAGAAGGTGATGTTGGAGGCGTTAGACGTCGATTTCACGGGCTCGAAGCTGAGCGAGGAGCAGCAACAGCTGCATGTAATCTTCAGGTCATTTGCTCACCCCCGTGTACGCGAAGATACACTCCGCGTCCAACAAAGGATCGGCTAACTGTGGCAGCCCTATAGGGACCAGCCCAGTTGTAGTTGGAGGGCTGCCTAGTTTAAATGGTGTTCTTGAACGACGGCCTTAAGTTCAGGAGGGAGTTCTTCCTTTGTGCCTTTCGTACGCACGAATTTAGCCAGGTCTTGGAAGTTGCGGAAGAGCTCACACTGTCCGGCGTCATGGAGTTGCTTGCAAAACTTGCACCGTTTATTGCAGTAGTGAGCCGAGTGGCTCATTTCACCGCACACGGCGCATGGTCCGTACTGCGGACGTCGATTGTCGCGGTTGATGTCACGTCGGCCACGAAAGTCTTGATTGAACCCACGGTCACCACCTCGACGGTCTTGATTGAAGCCTCGGTCGCGATCCGTGGAGTTCCCACACTGTTGACGGTTCTCTGAACGGGCGTACGTGCCTCCACGTCGTTCATCTGCATTAGCTGCAGCACGGTGTCGGTCTTCTTCAGCTGGTGAACCATCGTTATCACCATGGTCGGGGTAATAATAACGGTACTCGTCTTGGTCATATCTCGTACGTGTCCCATTCTCCTTCCGAACGCTCGGTACCCCCTTGAACAGCATCGCGACCCTCCAATTCAGCTAGTAGGTCGTCCACCGATGCTTCAGTGAGCGTCACTCTCGGTGTATTGCGATAGTCGTCGCGGCGACGGCTGACTCGCGTTTATCGTGTCGTCAGTGTCTGTCTTGGGACTCATCACGACGTGAATCACGGCTCCTGGTGGGGCGGGATAGCCCGTCACGCTTCGCCATACGCTCTTTACCCTTGAGAACGTCTTCAATGATTTCTTCGAGCTCGTGAATATTATTCACACGGGTATGATAGAGACTTCCCGTCATGTGATCGTCACTACACGTCACCAAGAGCCGCTGGACGTGCTCCTTCGCATCGTGCCCACCCTTCTCGAACTGTAGGAGAGCGTTTCGAGCGTGGCCATTTAGTCGATTTAGATAGTCGCAAAAGTGCTCATTACGTTCACGCTTTGCCGAGTAGTAACGGGACAGAGCAGTCTGAGTAAACTGTAAGCAGTAATAGCGAATGAACGCATTGCTCAGCTGCTTCCACTTGCGCTTCGTCTTCTTCGGAAGTTAGCGGAACCAATGGATGGCTCCGTCCCGAAGACTCAACTCGAACGGGACGCACCACTTGTCAGCCTCTGTATGCGTTCCAGTCATCTCGTAGACGAACGTTCGGAGCCGCTGCATAGAGTTCTCACTCTTGTTGCGCGAGCCCGAGAACGGTTTGATACGATCCAACGGTCGGTGCGAGGCCATTTCAATCCTCGGTGTAGAGTCGGAGTCGTTCAGCACAGCAATCTCCCTCATTTGGCGAGTCAACTCGGCCTCGGGGTCCTTGTCGTCGTACGCAATAGCCAATAAGTCATCCTCATCACTAGACGAATCGTCGGTGGTGGTCCGACGTTGTCCAGCACCACTTCCGGAAGCTCGGGTGCGGCCACGACGACCGCGCGAAGCCTCGTTATCGGTGTTCATACGTCGTGTACGGCTCTCCGATCGTGGTGTCACCATGTGCGAGTCTTGAAAGTATGGTGAAGCCTTGGTAGAGCCAAAAGCACCTCGGTCAGTTCCTCGTTTGGTCAGTGGGGCCAGTTCGAGCCTTTTTGGTGTTGGTGGAAGCGGAATCTCGGACGGATCTTCATCTTAAACGGTCGGTCGACTTACTGGCTGCTCCCCCGAGTTGATTCCGATCGCTCCAAAGGCCTTCCGAAGCTTCTTCTTCCACTTCTGGAGAGCAGCTCCAGCCTCATGCGGGTTTCAGTCTTGGAGCGACATCGTTGACGGGTACGTCTCATTCTCATACCCCAACGCAAGTAGTAGCGAGACCGAGTCCTTCGCGACTTGGCTCGTCGATACTGAGTTGACAAGGTACTGCAGCTCATTAGCGAGAGCCGGCCAGTCGGCTTGTTTCTTGGGGATGGACTTAAACAGCTGTATCCACTCATCACTGTTCATCAGCGCTTGCACGCGGTCGAAAACGCGCTTGGCAGCTGGTGTATCACCGTTGATAGGTGGGCGAGGTGTATTCAGCAGTGCCGAACGCTTTGCACTCGCCACCGAGGGTTTAGAACCCTTGGTCCCATCGTCGAAGTCGTCATAGTCCGGGCCTGGACCAGCAACGTCGTCCAGCTCCGCCGCGATTCACCAATAGCGACTTCGTCGCCCCGCTCAGCCCCGACGACAACGTGGCCGTCTCCGGAGTCGTCGCGCCTGGCTTTAGAGCCGGCGTCTTATCCTTGTAATCATCATAATCATGGGCGTCAGGATCGTTGTCCGCCTCGTCCTCGAAGCTCACCGAGAGTACGGAGGCAGCTGCTAGTCGTGCAGCCGTAACGTTCGGACTTGAACTATCGTAGCGTGTTCCGCCGGACTTGGAAGGAGTAGCTGGTACCGCCGGTGATCCTTTCGCCATTTTTCTAGTTATTTCTTGTTTCTTGTTCTTCTTCTCTTGGTGGATCGTTAGCTGGAGGGCCAAACAAACAGTACACAAGGGTCACACTCAGTTCCCGGGTCGCGGCACCAGTTGTGGTGTAGTAAATCCCACGTGAACTCTAGCTACTAGTGTAGTTAGGATGTTCCCACAACAATACGTCAGCTAGGATAGCTAATGATCGTTCGGGCGGACCTGAAGACCTCAGTTCTGCTCTGCACCGGGACAGACTGGACCTTGCAAACTACTTATATATACCGACCAGTGAAAATAAGAACACGCTACTAGCACGAGCAAAGCTAGCAGGTGTTATGAATCCTCGTGGTCCCAACAGCGGACAGGAACCAGGCACAGGTAAGCCTTTTACGAGGGCACCGAGTGTTCAACACTCGGTAGGAAGAATATATTGGAGGCGATAAAAGCACTCCTAACCGTACAAATAGGCAAGATCTAGCCGTCACGTAAACCTTCCGATATATAATCGGCCAATACACACACAGTCTCTTGGCCTTGCCGTGCGCGACCCGGGATGCGCCGGGAGCGACGCCGTGTCCACGCTGCTGGGCCAAGGACGGTATGGCCGGCGAGGCGACGCGGAAGAAGGACGACACGCTCGCGGAAGGATCCGCTACGAGGTCTGTTGAAGTGGCACGCTCCAGGACGGAAGGCGCGCCGGAGAGTGTCTGGTGAGTGTTAGGACGGAGTGTCATGCATATGAAGGGCGTGCGGCGTGAGGCCGACGCTCGTTGTTTCCTATTCAGTCGTGTTTCTTCCCGAAAGCTAGCAAGTGAAGAGAATCAGATCTAACAAGGAGGAAATCTTTAATTTTTCTATTCTTTGTCAGTTATCTACACTTAGCACCCACATCCGCTTTCGCCTACACGCGCCCGCTACACCGAAAGACCCCGCAGCTACTCGACCCCAACCCGTCTTTTGGGGAGAGCACGACAGTAATCTCTTTAAAATCGTTCATTGCTATCAAATCGCTTAGACTAAAATCCTTTTGCCAGACTAATCTTCGGTCGGAATGGCGTCGATAGTTTCCATAATCGACTCCGTTTTTTTGGCTTTTAACTTCATCTGCTTGTAGCTCCCATGCCGCCTGAATCGCGAGCTGAATACATCATGCTTAGCAATGCACAACTCACTGACGTCGTTGCTTAAGCCGCAGGGCTTGATACACTGCTGTACAGCGTCGACGGGGATCTCCTCCCAAGCTTGAAACACCCGCAACGCCACTAAGGTGATATCTGGAGTTCTCAAAGCAGTAGGAATACTTGGAAAAGAGCTCTGAAATGCGCCGTCGATTTTGCACCAGTCTTTTTTGCAGCAACACATGAAATGTGTCAGTCGAAATTTGTTTTATGGCTATTGACAGTGTTCTAATTTAATACAACGCCCTTTTAAGGCGCGTAGTAATCGAAGGGCGTTCTAATCGATGTGGGCGTTTTATTCGGTATTATACGTTAGTGCAACAAACCATAGAATCGGTATGGGGGTAGGTGAGAGCACCTTTTCTAGAGCAGTGACCATCACTCCTTCACACCTCGAAAATAAAACGACAGCGGTCGATACCGCGTAAAACAGCGCCCCCCCCCCCCAAAAAAAACGTTTCTTTCGATTGTGTGGCTCCCTTTCATTTCAGACCCCCCCCCCCCCCCCCCCCGCCCCGTACGCGCGTCGCAATCTCCCGCGGCACCGCAGCTGACGTCCCTGCCTTATGGACCACCGTGGACCCTTCCCACCACCCGCCAGCGCTTCCTGCAAGGTAGAGATGTTCGCTAATCGAGGTAGAAGGTTAAGCTTCTTTAACGACGCAAGTAATTAGGATGATTGGAGTGCGCGAGGCCCAATATTATGGGTGTTCTGACGCGGCGCGGGTGCCTACACCTTAACGCTTGAGAGCGATACGAAGCGTTTACTGGATGCTGCGAGCGAGGCGTTAGGTGCGTTGATCGACCTATGTTTCTGTTTTTGCTGTCACTAACATGTTTTCATACTAGCCTACAGTAATCCATCCAAATGTGCGAGTGCTTTGCCATGTTTTCGGTGCACGCATGATAGCGCAGCGAGAGGCCGAGGCGTCTTCAAGATTTTAATCGTCAAGCTTGACCTCTCGGAGGCTGGCACAGGGTACGTTCGTTTGCATTGAATGCCTCCATGGTCCTTTGCTTTGTTGATTTATGTAAACAGGACCAGCACAGACACATTCCACCATGTTTAGGTGGTTGCCTGCACGCAGGATGGCTTTGACACGAGGAGCTGTATAAGATAGCGCATGTGAGAATGAATGCCGATTGATATAATCTACAACGCCTCTATCATTCTGATCCTTGTGTACGTTTTCGATTGGGCTACTTGACAATTTGTTGGCGCAAGTCTGCAAGCACTCCACATGCGAGCGCTATGTCTATAATACACACGATGGTATGCATCAAGACGATGAATTCTTTTCTTCTTTGTAGTTGTTCGTCGGTGTATACATGTCATAAATATCATCACCCGAAGTGTAGACACTTCTGTGTAGACACTTCGGGTGATGATATTTATGACATGTGTACACCGACGAACAACAAACCATGTTCTAATGTGCTCTGTATAATCTGTTATATGGGAATTACGCTGTTGCGGATCCACTGGAAAAGTGATGCTGTTACTAGTACCATGGCTACTCTACATGTATATTGTACAGCAAAAATCATGTATGCTACATGTATCCTGTATTACATCACGAACGATAAAAGATGGTTTGGCTTGCAATTCGTTGTCCTATGTAGTACACTTCAAATAGCACATAAAGTAATCAGTAACCAACGGCCCAAGTGAGTTTTAAGTAACAATCATTCCCAAGTTTTGTACTGTTTCAGCACGTTTACGACGACATAGTCGAGGTGAGTTTGTACTGGTTTGTATGAGTTTGTACTTCAGTTAGAATCGGGTTTGTTTCTGGTTTTTATCTGGTTTGTATGATCGTACAAAACGATGGTGAACCGACTCTCTGGTTTGTAGCTGTAGTCACTGTCCTCCTAAAATTAGGCCTTTTTGGGAAGACAGAGACTATTCGTACAATCAAAAGAGCCGGTTCATTATGAAATTGTACTCAAATTGGGAAAGATTGTACAATTTGACACAAACTACCACAATTCAGATTGTACTAAAATTGTATTTGGTACAAACTGGCACAATATACAGTAACATAGACTATGTACCTCCTAAAGTCAGCTGAATTGTATAGAGCGTGCATTATGTCTTGGGCTGTGTTCAACAAGGAACGTTATATTAAAATCAGAAGCGTTATTTTATTTGGATTACACTGTTTATCAAGACAAACAGAACAATATCACAGGACTGTGATATTGTCCTGTGAGGGCGTGTTGTTGGCGTGGATCCAACACTTTCAGTTCAACAATTTCAGTAGACACGCAGCTTTCTTCTCCACTCACGTGACTGTCGTCGCTATCTGAATCATCGCTCTGACGTTGAGCGCGTCGTCGATTGCTCTCAGATACGATGTCTGCAGCACGCTGCGCTAGATCGGCCTCTTATCTCTGTTTAGACAGCTTTTTCTCCGCCTTATCGTCCTGACGTAGTCACTCTAACTCGATGTAGTCGCGCACGAGTCCGTCGACATCCGAATACTGGCTCTGTACATTGACAGCATGGAGCGATTCTTCGACTCCGCTTGCTCCTCTAGACTTTTGCTCACTCGCTTTGAAGCAGGTTTTGTGAAGGTTCAATCGATCTCGTATCTGCATTACTTTCAGCGGCACCTTCAGCGCTGCCGATAAGGACTTTGCCACATTGTCACAGATTTTTAGCGTTGTCCTCGCTCAGCGGCAACTGGCTTCAGGCGGATTAGTTCACGCAACATTTCACAGTCCTGCGGTGGTGCGAAACGAAAGACCATGTTTTTGAGCGCGTGACGAGGTCTGGTTTTCTTTTTAAAAAGGAGGTGGTAAGTCGTTGCAATCCAAGTCACTAGTATCAGTTTAGCTCCATCGGCTTCGAATCGAAAACATATCAATGTGCCAAAGCTACTTGGGCATCTTATGTGAGCGACTCGAACATAGGATCGAAACTTAAAAGCAAAACCAATGCGCTAAAGACCTCTTCTCAGGGACATGTGGGCTCACAAGAGTACTCTAACAAGCTTTCAAGTATGGGTCACATATCAGCAGGCGGTAACATGGCTAAACTTGCTCTATATGGGGCAAGAAAACGAGGCGGGCTGTCCAGTGGATGTGGAATGCCAGGTGTACACGGTCTAAGACGCCTTCGTCGTTGAAGTGTGGGCCGCAATCATCTCTCGTCGGGCAAACACATTCCACGGCATTCCCTAGTTATATGTGTGTAGTGAGCCTTCTTGCAGACATTTTTCTTGTGAGACACAACTGCACCAAACTACTCGCAAAAAAACACCCTTAACATCCGACTCTAGTATCCGTTCAGCATTGAGCTACATGTTTGTACGGAATTGTACAGGTTTGTACAATCTGACACAATCCAGTACAATTGTACACCTCGCCGCACACCGGAACATTTCGGCAGAAACGCGTGCGTACAGATACTTGGAAGCTAAGGCATACAAACATAAAGAATCGAGCATTGGATCTTTGGCGTCTATCCTTCTCACGATGTTGACTTCTTCCATGTCGCCTCTTGTGAGCAGTATTGGTTAGCAGCTATCTAGGGATAGTCTATACAGCTATCTAGTGATAATGGACATTCGTAGACTGAGGTTGTACACGTCCGTTGGTTGAACACTACGATATAGCAGTGATCACAACGGTGCCCTATGAAATAGCGATAGCTGCATGGTGACAGTTAGCACAAGAGAATATTTTTATGCTTATGTGATATAGCGATTCGCCTTGAAAAGGATCCGTCCCGCGTCGCAGCGCGGGTCAATACCCGTCGCCATCGCCTTTCCAGGATTCACCGGGTCCAGTTCGACCAATCGGCGCAAGCGGCGATGGCTACAGTGACGACGGAGTGTCAGGGTGGTGTAAACCACACGAGATGAAGACATCGACTGGTAGTAGCCGTCGCGATGGGACGCACGGTAAGGTCCGGACTGAGTTTACTTGGTTTTTGTATATAGCTGATCATAGGGCAAAAGAATAGAAGGGAGTATAGGCCTTTCGGCCAAAACAATACAGAGCTGAATTTTCCCTGAAGCACTCAAGTGTTCAAGCGTCGAGGTAAGCACCTTACACTTAATAGCTGTGCAGGGTATGCCTACCAGCGAACGGCGACCTTCCTGAAGTTAGCATCGTTTCTGGTAAGGCCAAGAGACTAGTAGTGGGACTGTGTTTTGGTTATTTCCCTATTTGAGGGAAACTCGATTTTGGATTCCCGATATTAGTGGTTTCAGTATTGGAAGAATACTCCTGACGCTTACAGCCTAAGTTAATCTCGGGCCCCTGTAAAAGAGTCGAAAGAGGCTAGGCAACCTTCCTCTGTTGGTGCCACAGGGCTAAAGAGAGAGAGAGAGAGAGAGAGAGAGAGAGAGAGAGAGAGAGAGAGAGAGTGGGAAGATAGACGTACAGGCGACGCTCGTGCCTGCTACGTTTGTGTGTGAGGCCTACTTACACTAACGGTAATCGAGGGAAGCGTCGGCTCAGGGTGCTGGGTTGGATTTGGTTCCTTCAGATTCGCCCATAATATTCGCCGACCCTTGTGGAAGGCGTATTGGTATTGTGCTCTACCCTTGGCATCGTGCTCCGTGGCCCGCTAATTTTCAGGCCACGTTCCACCGTGACTGCATGAACTCCCATGGCGTCGAGGTCGCGAGTTCTTCCATGGTCTGTTGTGTTCGTTGGTTTAGTCCCTCCCGCGGTTTCGCGTCCTTTCGTAGTGTCGTGTCGTTCCGTGACTTCGTGTCATTATGTGGCTTTGTGTCGTTTCGTGGTTTTATGCCACACGTTAGTTTGCTTTCGTAGGCTACGCCAAGATTCGCACAGGGTTTCTAGCGGTCGTAGAAGCTATCTAGAAAATTTGGAACTGATGTTGGCTTAATTTGTCATTTAGTATTTATTGCTAAAATAAAATGAAAAAAATAGAATCTCTGATTTAATTAAAAAAACTTGGACCGGGTCGGCAAAGTTTAATATTTTAAAATTTTTGTGAAAAACAATCCCGGATTCAATTTTTATAATAACATTATAAATATATAGTAGTAAAATCGCTGCACTACAGTTTGCAACCCTAACTTAGTTTTATTATGGTGCTTTCGTTCCCGTGCGTTTGCATCCCTGACTTAACTTTACTAAAAGGGGCTGACTTAATATTTGTATACTGCGGTTGCAAAAGTCAGCCGTTCATGCAACGGTGCGTGCAGCACAGGTTGCAAACGATACCCCACTTCTGGATGTGGTACAGATCCGGACGTATTGATATGACAGGCAAAAAGATATGACACAATAGATTTCAGCCGAAGAGGTTGCAGATCCTATACAAATATTTTAGCCAATCATTGGTTACATATCCCATCAAATCCGAACCAGAGCCACACAATCAGGAACCCCACAACGGCAACATGGACGACGACGACCATGAAACCGCGACGCTCCGCATACGACGCTGGGGACAGATCGACGATGGACTGCTCGTCGATCGGCTTCCGGAAGACGACGAACATCTTGAAGTTGAGGAGGAGACGACTCCCGTTGCTACCGCAGTTCTTGTAGCTGCTGCACCAGTTGAACTAGCGTCGACCAACCGCCGCCGAGTCTACACAAACACTTTCAAACTATTTTGCATTGAGATGCTCCTTGGCGGTGCTAGTGCCACTAGCATCGCTGAGCAGTACGCATCAAATGCCGCAACAACGTTTATAGCTGGAAGAACATGTTGCTAGAGCTGAGGGAGGCACGCGAAAACAAGCAGAAGTCCAAGATATGCGTGGGTGGCCAGGGTAGACCAAATTCATTTCCACATGAGGGGGAGGTCGTCCAGTGGATAAAAGATCTCCGCCGTGATGACTTCCCTTTAAAAACATCTCACGTAATACAGTTCAGTAAAGAGGAGTACTCTAAATGGACAACATACTACTTGGAGAGAAATCAGCCAACAAGTTTAAAGCGCCATGCTCGACGCATTGTACACCGTCATGGATTTGCGTTCCGGAAGCCAACGCAAATTATTCTGTCCACGGAAGATCTTGCTGCGGAGCAGGACAGGTTTGCTCGCGAGACGGGCACCAAGGTATCGATCGTGTATGATGCGCCCTGCATTTACAACACAGACGAGACAGCTGCCTATTGTGATGAGGACCCTGGGTGCATCATCGCAGAAAGAGGCCGCAGAAAAAGCGCAAAAGTAAAGGGTCGTAAGCGAAGCTATAGAGCGTCGGTGCACCTCACTGTGTTCGTATCGGGTCGCAAACTCCCGCCGCTGACCATCTACAAGGCCGAGCGGGGTGGTTTTGTCGCCCGCGAGCTGTCGTCCTACCCCTCTGGTCCAGGTTACATTGTACAAACTAATGGGTGGATGGATACCACCATTTGGCATGAAGACTTCATTAGCGGACTTTGGTACGACCACATACACATTGTGCACTCCGAAGATGCGTTGGCTCTGTATGTGGATAATCTGAAGTGTCACGTGGCTGACGCGTCAACGAAATCTTTTGCCTCCCTCGGAACTGAGGTTGTCGCACTGCCCAACAACTCGACGTCCGTCTTGCAGCCGTTGGACGTCGGAGTGATGGGACCATTTAAAAAGAAACTGAGATCCCTTTCGCTAATCGCGGACATTAGCACGTTGAGATCGACCAGCGGGACATTGCGCGACCGCCTCGTTGCGCTGATGAAGAAGCCCGCTGCCGGGACGCGCAAAGACATTGCCGCTCGCGTCATCAAGGCGTGGGACGGAGTGTCGGAACACGCAGTAAAGCGTGCTAGGTGTAAAGCTGGTCTCAGCAAATGGATTTGACCATTTGAACGTACGAAAATAATCTCTACCAACGAGCCATCTTATTATTGGTCAATATCTTATTTTTATTTTTCATTGTCATATCAATTTGCCCATGAAGATAAATAGATGTACGCAAGTATACATAAGGGAACATATCAGGTGTCATATCAATACGTCCGGATCTGTTCAGACCTCAAATCTGTACAATACTGGAAAGCCAGCCAATCAGGGCTCGTGATTTCCAGAATTACAACCTGGGTTGCAAATGGCCAATATGTATGTGAAAAGGGTGTCAACAAAATCCAAATGGGGTATCATCAAAAAACAAAACGGGGCGGGATCAAAACTGTTTGTCACAGTGTGCATTACTAAAGTACATAGACACGCTACATGTACCGGTAGCAACGCGATGCTACGATGTATTAATAGCATTCTTCAAAATGAAATCATATAATATTTACGAAAATTCTCTGGATTTTATATCCAGAGTATTTACAGAGGTGCGATTCTGCCTAAAAACAAATCTATACGCTTATTCTCAACGCTAAGAAAAAAAAGTCGATTTTCAATATTACACACAAACTAAACTGTAGTACTTGATGTAACTGTTATATCAGAGGGACGCCAGGATTTTTTAGCCAAGAGTGCCGCTACTCACTTTCAAACTAGATGAAGAGGCTACAGATGTAAATAAGGAATTCTAGGATTTATAGAAAATGAGCCAGATGAAACTCTTATAACCTATAGCCGCACAACAATGAAAAAAAGAACGTGGATGCTGCATGTGTCGGCTAGGGACGACATCAAAACCCAACCACCCATACGATGTTGCTTGAAGGAAAGATGGTCAATTAAAGATCGTCATGAATGACACTAAAATGGGTGGGTTATAATAAAAAGCCACTTGCAAACTCTGTGCTGCTTTTCTTACTGTTATTTAATAAAATGCTTGTTGTAGCCTACTGCTCGTAATCGAATGTAGAGCGAGCGTGGCGTGTTTCATTGTTTGTAGCAGATGCTGCGGCTGCGAAGCAGGCGCAGAAGATGCGTTGATGCGAGTATTGGGTTAATTAAGTAGCATACAGTTTTCGTTTGGAACTTTGGTCGAATTAGCAATTAACTATGCCACGCTTTCTATGTACTATATTTTCTCTAACTCAGTTCAACACCCATTCTAGTACTTCAAATCCAGAGCTTCCCCGTGCAAGCCACGGCATTAATAGTACTTGACGGGGCTGCAGCTAAGAGAGAGCTTGCTGTAGATAAGTACTGCAGGCTTGACGATATTTTAGAGTATAACTCAACGTGGTATGCAGGTTAACTCGACCTGTCGACTTATCTCGCATCCAGTATGCAGGTTAACTCGACTGGTCGAATCCCGGATGCAGGTTAACTCGACTAGTCGACTTTTCTTGAATCTGTGTTCTGACAAACTTGGTCTGTCCGACATTTGGCAATGTTCATTACCAGTCAGCTAATGCTCACGACCAGGCAAGCGCATATCACTCAATATTACTAGCTTCATCCGATGGCATGCTTGTTGCAACTGAGCACCAGCACAAACAGTTCCTGCTGACTGCCCTTCGTTTCATTTAGATATGTTTTGTAGTCCATCCAGGAGTGGAGTACAGTTGAGAAAGATACGTTCACTGACTGCATGCAGTTGCGGAACTGGAGAGAAAATACCTACATAAGTACAATCAGAACACTAGGAATACATCTGAGCAACGGGTGATACTTATTTGTGAATAATCTAGTTCTGACTTCTGGTAATGGCGAAAAATTGAGTAAAATTTGCATTTTGATCGCTCCATCAATCGATCTGGCCACTGCAAAGCTACATGAATATTACAGGATACAGGGGACCTAACAGTTATATTGTGTTTCTTGGAACAATTACAAGTACTGAATCCAGAAAGGTCTGTTTTAACGTATCCGAAGTCATAATCCTGCCGGGTCTGGTGAGGATATTTATGCAAAGAGACCGAGTTTCCATCACAGTTTATTCGAAAAGACCGGGTTTGAAATACGGCGTACTGATTGGACAAAAATGCACATTTTGCTTTATCGGAGCTTTCAGAGAGTACCGACATTTACTAGTCATAAGGGCTCTGCTTTATCAGTTTGACCAATAAGAATACAAGAATGCCTGATTTGTTGAGGCGCTTGTTCAGTCGGTTGTGACATTTATGACCAATAAAAATAACAATGTTGGCTTTGACTGAGATAAAGACAGCAGCATAACCCTACCCTGAGATGCATTTGTTTGCCCTTATGACTAGTAAATGTCGGTAGTAGTACTTTACCATTGATAAATGTTAAGAAAAATACGTCAGTACCCTATTAATATCAGAGATTTTGTAGCCAAGGGTACTTGTCGGAGTTAATGGCGTGGCAACGGTAACCTAATTCATAGCCGGACAGTTACAAGCTCCTCCCAACTTGTCTAGAACTTCTAGAAGACCACTACACGTTCGTACATTAGAGAGTACGAGTCGTCATTTCCAATCAAGCCGCTGTGAAACAATGCAAGCCCAAGCTGAGCAACAGGAGGAGCTAAGGCGAACCCCTACGCAAGCGACGCTAAACCATGCTTCGCTGACGAGTCGACTGCGAGCTCATTCAGGAGGTTTTGAATAAGAACCCCTTCGGGGAAGACTATGGGAAGATGAACCAGGCAAGGGCCAATATTGCTACAGCAATGGATGTCGATGTTGATAGCCGTCGCTGCCGAGAACGCTGCAACCAGTTGCTGGACGCCTATGCATCGAAAGAGAAAGCTAGTGAGAAGCGCAGTGGGCCTCGCCAGCGTTTACTCACTAGCGTTTTGGTAGCCGGCGGTAGCTCCACAGTCACCAGGACATCACGTGTCGTCGGAGACGTGATAGATTCGTATTCAATACGCTACTTCTCGCTGAGGTGAATGAGTTTACCACTTCTTGTCGTGTGTGCTGGTGGAATCGATGAAGTTACCAGTTAGAAACGACATCACGTCAAAAACTACGCCCGCATATGCGTTGTAGTGCCCGATCCACAGGTCCACGATGGCTGTAGTTGTACCGAAGACTCATCTAGCGACGTAAACGCATTGGAGGCTCGTCGCACTGTGTTGTCGTCATTCAGTAGGCCGACCATGAGTTGAGTAGATCGATGGAAAATTGAACGAAGAACCATACGAACTATCGATACCGCCAAAAGCACAGAGCGGGCCGCGCCAAGAAGATTTGATTCTTCTATATACCGCTGGGTACCCCTGCGTTTGCAACCCTGACTAAATTTTACTATGCGGGGCAGACTTGCTATTGGTATGCTAAATTTGCAAAAGTCGGTTGTTCATGCTACGGTGCATACAACAAAGGTTGCAAACGGCACCCCAATAAAAGCAAGGTACGTATGTGTGTGCGTCTTACAACTGTAAGTCATTGCTATTCTTTTGCTAGTACATCGCCAATCGATCTGGTGTGTAGTTCTGATTTAGATTGAACTGCGCATCCTAATCTACTTTATGCGGGCCGTAAAAGCCCTTCCCTTCACTGAAGGGTCAACGTATCGACACAGCGCGTCAACTTTCCTCCGGAGCAGACAAGGCATAAGGAAGCTAGGCATGCGCCGTCGGGGAATTGACACAATGGCGGGCATCGGTGAAAAAGAATAGGTGCTTCATCGATGGCCGAGTCCTATGGCGACCTTTTTTTGGTATTGTTAATCTGCCGGAAGCCCCTCACACTGAAATCTATCAGTTAAATACATGTATATTAGTTTTAACAGGACGTTTTGTCGAGAAAATGAAGCATTCTCATTTTCAGCCAATAAATAGATCGAAATCCAAACCCGGTCTTTTTGAGTAAATTGTGATGGAGACCCGGTCTCTTTGCATAAATATCCGTCTGGTGAATACTTTGTACGACAGCTTTAGTCATCCTGAAACTGTCTTGGTCAATAGTTTAACTTAGGAGAGGAGATATCGGGCTTTTCTCACTCAGTATCGTTTCCTCAGACTTCAGCCGTTTTTAAGGCTGTTCCTGCGTAGGAATATACTAGGTCTGTGACGGTTTTGGTCACGTCATTTGGTCACGTGGAAAGTAAGCCTTGACAAGCACTTCGCTGGCATTTACACACACCACGATTCTCTATCACGTATCTAGAGCGTTCACATTGGCCTTGGTGGCCTCTTCAGCACTTTAGTAAGAAGCGTATCGTAGTGGTTGAAAAATACACACGATCAAATGTTAAGTTGATCTTACGCTGCGGAGCGGTGGACGAAGCGGACGCCGTCATAGGGTGAAAAGCAAGCTGCGGCTAAGGTCTCAGCGTAGTGTTTACGGCTCTCGAGGCCTCCGACCATCTATTCGCATGCATCGTACGAGCTGAGCAAGCTAATCCTCAAATTTATCCAGTCTTTATTTTACCTCAGAGGCCACAGGTGGGCCAGACACATTGTAACCGTAGCATACACTTATATTCTTATAATGAATAATAAAACATGCGTTCCACTCATACTAAACACACTCAGATAGCCTATGCCAATGAATCGAGCAAAGAATGGTGAATTGTACGCTTTGGTTAACTAATTTGCATCATGCAACTTGCATGTTGACTCCAGTGAGATACATTTCATATGAAGTGGCAAGCGCGCATGCAGTATGATTCGAAGTATCAGTAGGACGTAGCGAAACAGACTGTTAATCCAATGCTTATTCGTGAGAAATATTTTCTCGAACGTACGTTGCACTGTAACATGTACCTTTCGCAAACCTGGATCCTATTAAATACACCACCGTAAGCTCTCATCACAGCTCCGTTTATCAATGGGGAACCACCGTCCAGCTATTAAAAAAAAAGTATGCTTGCAAACTCACACATTAGAAAGCGTTCATCGTTGAACAACATTTTTTATGCACTCATCTTAATCTGTGGCAAATTTCGTGCATCTATCAAACCATTTACAAACAGCTACTACGTAGTATGTTCGAAGTAAACCACACAGCCCCCGTAGTCGCACGGCAGTAGATAAATCTTAACTGACACACCAAGCGTTCATCTCCCTCTTCGAGTTTCTTTGCACTATTACTGGGGTAGAGCGTGTTAAGATCAGCGTACCGTTATGACACGTATTCCAGAATGCGAACATGCATTTGGAAGCGTATTTCGGATAGAACGGCAACTTGTCTTGTTCGTTATTAGACGTGCATATACTGCAAGCATGGTTTGTTATTAGACGTGCATGCACTGCAGCACGGACAGCAACGTTTAATTACTACCGGTAGGCCAAAAAGACAGGAGCTCCCACACTTAGCAGGGTTGGTATTTCTGCTCGAAGAGCTATGTTAGTCAGACGCATATCGACCGAAGTCCAGATCCAATTAATGCCGAGTTAACCGGATGCGAGCATTTGGGATGCAAGATAAGTCGGCCAGTCGAGTGAACCTGCATACGGGATGCGAGATAAATCGACTGGTCGAGTTAACCTGCATACGACTGGCTGCATCCAGGATGCAAAATAAGGCGATTAGGTCAGATCAAAACAAATAGGCAATGAGATCGAAAGTTGTTGCGACTTCTAATACTAGTTTCTTTCTCTATGAATTGTGCTGTTACATGTATATTATTACTATTATTTTTAGAATTAATTAAGCAAATGAATGGAATTGCGGGTGTGTATTAGCCCTTTCTTAATACTTAAGTAGTACCGCATCTATTATTATATTAATTGTTAATTAAAGTAGTACTCCATGTATGTGTACATACAGTTCCGCACGGTGCTTGTCAGAGACGCGTTTTTTGCTAAAAAAACCCATCTGTATTTTGGTGGCGCCCTTTTTGGTTTTGCCAGAACCCCAAAAAGACGTTTGTTTTTTGCTGAAACCTTTTCGGTTTAGTTGGCACCCCATCTCGCTTTGATTTCACCCCAAAATCGTTTTGTTCGCACCCCGGTCTCAATATGTATCAAATGTCATTGGCCTGTCCCTCGTCACAAATGGCTTAATCGAATCGAAAAGGACGGTTAAATTTCAACCGTTGAAGTTCCTGTCGTGCGTGGTGGGTAAGATCATGCGCTAAAAGAAACTCGTTCATCGTATGCTTTGATGCTGCACATGAATCACGCGCTGTGCGGAGCCGTACGTGAAGGTTGAATTTCAATTCATGTCATGATCCATTACACCCGTGCATACTTGTACCTAAAGTAAGTAACTCCAGCTGAAAATCGCATGCCGCTCGCTGTGCTGTCGCCAAGCGTTGAGCGAGCAACCTCAACACTATACATGTACTTCGAAGCAGCAACTTGCTACTTCCAAGTATTTCTACTAGCAAGTGCAACCCAGGCCCGTGAAAAGTTCTCAGCGAGAACACTGTTCTGCAGAGCGACACGAAACTTTGGCAGTGGATGTATCCACTGCATCCAGCGTGTACGCCCTGGCGTTTTTGGCGACTGCTCCTGCCGCTGACCGCCTCATGATAAGGATCGTTGGCAGCAGCCAGCCGGCGGGCACGAACCGCAGCCTGCGGTCCGCAGGGCAAGAATCGCAGGAGCAATCTTCGATGTGCCCTCGACTTTTTTCGCCTTCTGTCACAGAGCGCACAGAAGTTCTGTGCGCTCTACAGTCTAGCAGCAGGCTGCTAGACTTTATCTGCCTGCGATGCAGTACAGTATCAAGCTCGTGCACAGCCCCCAATGGTGGGGGGCCCACCGCTGTGGAGATCATTGACTCGCGTAGTGTTCTGGTCCGTGACCGGTGCCTTCCTTTTTCGCAGATCTGCTACCCACCACTTACTGTATTGCAGTGTTGGGCCAGCACTGTTGGAACACTGTTGCCGCTGCCAGCGGCCTGCTGGGATAGGGTGGTTCTTCCATTTTGATGACACACACGCACCCCTTCGCGAAGTGGCGGATCGGCGATGAGCGCCCCGTCTGCATACCTTCGATTCGGAATGGATCCACTCACCCGATTCGGCCACATAAGCGATGGGCGCGGACGAGAGCCGGGCGCCGATAAAAGAAACACCCGAAAACGCGCAATCTTCGCCACGTTTCACCAGCCAGCAGGCCCCGTCTGAGTTGAGCTCCCGTTTCAGCACTGCTGGTGCGACAGTCTGCGCTGAGCCATCACCGCCGCCAGCCGTTGTCTACCAAGTTGGTGACCAAGCCCTTCTCCGAGCGAGTTTCGATGCGATTTGTCCAACGTCGCTTTGAAAGTAGAGAGCAGAAGCGCAGCAGGATCTGGACGCGAGCGACCAGAAGAGCCACTCTACTCACAGCAAGCATGACGACGCAAAGAGCAACCTAGCAGCTTCGAGGCTCACATTCCGATTCGCATCTTTACCAGCAACCGTAAAAGCAAACTCAGGCAGAGCCGATGCCCACGACAACAGCAACGGTGGCCGGCAGTCCCACCAAGTCACCACTGTCCGTGCAGCGCCCCACGCTGTCCCCACGCAAGCGCAAGTTTAGCGACGCCTCGGCCGCGTCGCCCACATCGTTCGACGAGGTAGCCGCCAGCAGTAGCGCTGACGAGCGCGTGATCTCACCGAAGAAGAAGGTCAAGGCGGAGGAGCGTGCCAGCAGCGACCTGAGCAAGTGGGAGAGCCACGTGGTGGCCATCATCGCCAGCGCGCTCGACCTTGACTTCATGGCTGCTGACGATGGTGCGAAAGACTGCGGCGGCAGCAATCAGCCTATTGCATTCTCGGCGGTGCCGGCGGGCGACCTCGCCGCGGAGGAGCTGCAGATCCTGCGCCACTTCCTGGCATGAGCGAGCGGGCCGCCATAACCAAATCAAGTCCAGCCCGCTCCTCGGCGCTCGGAAGGCAATCCAGTCATGGAGCTGCAGATGTGCTTCTGCAACAGGATGCCAGCACTGCCAACAACTGTCAGCAATCGGCGAGCCCCGCAGAGCATAACAGTTGCAGTCGCAGCGAGATCAATGGCCGCTTTGGCAGTCGAGCAGCAGTACCCGACACTAGCCGAACACTACAGTACCGGTATAGTAGTAGAGGATAAAACACCCAGTCTTATTAGGCTTACATTATTTAACCAAACAATTAGAGCTACAAAAGTAGTATTTCTTGCAATCCGCGCGTGTTTGCTGAGTAGCTACCCAGCCTGGGGCTTGCGAATGCAGCGCAATGGGTAAACGTGAGCTCCTACTGTACTGACTGAGGGCAGAGAGAATCTCGCTCAGAGATGGCATCGGAATCCGATTCGGATGCGTGCGAAGCTGTGCAGCTGCGGGCAAGCGCCACCCGCCAGCAGCCCCGGAATCATCGCATCTTGCTCGCCCATCGCTGCACCGGTCGCGTCTTGCGAGTCAATGTGCTGTGTACACTTCTACGTCAACCGCGCTCGCCGCATCGTGACACTTCAACCTCCGCACAGTCGATGATCGACTCGATCCTCTGCTGCTCCCGTCTTGATTTCCCAGCTGGGTAGGCTACCCGGTAGCGCCGCTACGTGCGCTGACCGTTGAGCGCACACAGAGTGGCGAACACAAGGCAATGCGTCAGTCAGCAACGTCGCGCTCAATCACTCACTCGCTTAGGCCCTTCCACGCCGCGTGGACAACCCCCAGTGGGGTGGTCGCACGAACGTCCTTATTCGTCCTTAGCGTGTGTGCCACACCCATCGCAAAGCCCACATTGTGGGCCCCACAATACGGCCGTGATACGGTATCAGCGCTCTCTCTCTCTCTCTTCAAAAATGAGGGCTACAAGCTCGCTCTCTGCGGCAAAGGCGTCTTTGCAATAACGGTCAGGAAGATGCCAGCAGCGTCTCGCTCTTTTTGCAAAGGAACCGCTGATGCTATTTATAGAGATGCCGATGGTATACTGCAAAGAACCGTAATACGTGTACGTTTTTCCAGCGATGAATGATGCGCAATGTATAATAGAAGTGATTATTGCGGTGCAGCGATTTTAGAGAGAAATAACCTCCATTCTCATTAAGTCTAGAATGTTCTGCCTTCCCGACTAGATAACGTCCTTCCTCCGCCTCCACCGTGTCACTATACATCGGGTTTCAAATCAACGGATTTTAAAACGTTTTGAAACGTTTTTTTTTTTTTCACGCGGTCGACATTTAAAAACGTTTAGCACATTAAACATTCACTCCGATCATTAGCACTGCTAAGACAACATGTAATATTCATACGTCTTTGGTCTCCAAGCGACAGTGTATCAGTGACCATACGAGCCTATCCTGAAGTAGTCATCGTCGCTCCAGCTTTAGATCTCTGTCTAGTTGATGACTTGACGTCTCGGTCTATTACCAAAACGATCGGAAAACAACGGAAAATATTGATAAAAATATTTCATTAATTTCATTGCGCTCAGCATAAAAAGATTCTATATGTCACCTGTCTGCAATAGCTTAGCATTCTATGGTGGGGCACATCGAAGTAGGTATCGGGGAACATCACTGATTTTGAGCTGCACGATTCTGCCAATGTCACTGGCCCAGTGAGCAACCTAGATACCGTTGTCTTCTGCACCGGTGCCTGTAACGCCCACGATATTACATGTACAGTAAGTTCCCTAGACAAACAGTTCAAAAGCCGACGTTGGTGGATTTATGATAATTCGAAATCATAAAAATGTGATCCTCGATGGTTTACGGTAAAGTGGCAAGAATTTCACTTTTGAGAGTGCAATTCTGGCACAGATGCTGCATGTCATTCAGCGCGCCCGTAGTAGTACAATCAAGCTGAAATTGATTTATGTAGAGCAAACCGAAGGTTCTCCTAGCTGCTATAGCCTCGTGACAACATCGATTGATATATATATATGAAGGTGGATTTAGACACACATTTAGCTAAATATTAGGGACATGAATCTTTTTTCACACACATTTACGATGGTGGGCTGCCATATTTAGCGCCTAAAACTGTCGGCAAAATATCTGCAAAGCGCAATACATGTGTACAGATTCGATTTACTGTAGTACCAGGTTCTGTAGAACAGAACCACTAAAGGGATAGCGAGAAAGAGTTCAAGGCATGCTGAGGTTGAACTTCCTTGTGGTGAGGGCCGAGGAGCGCGTGCACAGGGTGTCAATAGACCCTCGCGCACTGGTAAATCATCTCATCATGCTAATCGACGATGCTTCGACTGCTATGAGGACAATCTCGCTAAATCGTGTGAAGGTATTTGCAGCGCAGCAGAATGGAGACTGGCTCATCGCAGGTTCCGACTTGATAAAGGCGCTGATGCTTGGTTAGGATGTCGATGGCGTGTGTGAGGAAGCTCTCTCTCCAAGTGCTTAAGCCGGCCAATATTTTAGGTCACTAGGCCAAGCCACAAGTGTCCATATAGTTGTACGGGTGAGCGATCCCCCGCCCAATCCTTGGTAAACACCCTCGCCATGAGCCCCAGACGAAGATCCCCAGGAAGAGATGCTTGAAGTAAGATGTTTAGTTGCTGGGGATAGGAGCGATGCTGTACACTCGTTATCTATTTGGGAGGCGTACCCTATTGAAGACCTGCAGTACTTGCTCAAGACATGGCTATTTGGTACCGAGTTGGCCATTCGCGCGAAGTCTATACGCCTCTATCTTGCCAGAAATGGCTTTGGAGAATGGCTTGCTATTGGTAGTCGCGATGCCAAGCGTGTGAGCCACTGGCTGGATGACGCTAGTATTCGAACGTGGCTACAAGAACAACTCGACCCACATCCTGAGATTTCGGAACCCTCGCTTTTCATTGGTGCACGGGTATCTACATAAGCTGGGCAAATTGTGCAAAAACAGAAAACCTGGGGTATCGTTCTCCGATCCCCGATATGTTTTGCTGGGATCAGGGATCCGTACATCGCAATGGTGCGTACATAAAAAAGAGGACCCTAGCGATTACCCAACGATCGGTTCTCATCAGTTCCCCAGTACACCTGGCCCTAGACGCCGACGCTGGGATCGGTACCCAGCAGATAAGAATGGCCCTAAGGGACGCCACCCAAAACTACCATAAGGGGGTGCCATAAGCAATCTCTAAATTTGATTCTAAATATAAAAGCTGCATAGGTACAAAATGTCGATGATTTCTGATGCATGTCAAAGTTTATGCGAGGGGGCATGCTGATGGGAAGGTGATGGACTCAAGGTACTTTCCAATACATAATCCAATATATTTAATCTGTGTAGTTGCCCGAGGATAGGGTGCATAGCTGGTGTTACCTCAGAACTTTATTGAGACCGGACTTAAGTCTCACCATACGGGAGCCGAGATATGCCACGTTTATCAACTCTCGAAGGCCTTGACATATCGGCTCTTATGGGAGTTTTGGGTGGCGTCCACTGGGTAATGAGACAGGTGTCCAAGAGGTTGTGTTTTGGACACGAGCTTCATCCCACCTCAGTGGGATGATATAAGACTGTCCCCTAGCGCCAAGTGGGACAAGGATCAAGGATCGAGCGGAGGAGGTACGTCTCTTTATTAGAGCTAACGGATCCGCCCTATTAGTACCCGGGCTCTATTTTTTACTGTGGACTCAAAATGACTGAGAGGACTGTATTCGGGAAAGGGTTCTATTAGATGACCTTTTATTCGTCGAGCAAATTGGTATCATCCAAAGCGTCATCTAGACCTGAGAGGTTGAACAAGTCTTCTTCTCCTTCTCCGTCTTTTGCCTCCTCTGACCACATTTCACGGAATCGAGCACCATACACGTCGTGCTTAGCAACGAACCAGTGGGATACCTGCTCTGCAAACCCAGCCGCTTCAACGCTACGCATCATCACCGTCTCCTCCGTGTCGCGCCAAGCTCGGAGGACCCACTCGCACACAGTGTCGACGCATTGCATGCGCGGGTTCCCGTAGCGTGTGTACTCAACTTGGTCTGACTCCTTCCAGGCGTTAAATTCCATGTAAAGCAGGTCTTTGAAACTCTTGTAGATGCCGATGTCTCCCGCCTGTAGGTAAGGCGTGAGACCGCCAGGCACAACACACATAGCTATCTTTCTAGTGGAGCACTTTGCCTTCACCATTTTTGATATATGAGCCCTCATTCTATCCAAGACCAAGCACTTGCCTTCTCCATGCACCACGAGAGGGAAGCTAGGTCGATCCAGTTCTTAAGAAGCTCACTGTCTACCCAGGCGCGAGGTTGATGTGCCACGTAAAGAGGTCCAGGTCTCTTCTCAAAAGTGGGTGTTGTTTTTCCTTTCCATATCAAAAATGGAGGAAGTTTACTACCAGTTGCACTCACCGCTAGAATCACCGTAATTCGCATAGAAGCGAAACCAGTAGAGCGGATTACGACATGTCGAGCACCAGTGAAGTCCAAAGTCGTCTGGCGAGCATCTTCGCAGTAAACAGCTGTCTCATCCATGAGAACAATCTGTTTGAGATCGATGGTAGGCTTTAAGTCCCTTAGGAACGATATGTAGCGAACCGCTCGTTCCACGAGAACGTCGTCACGGAGGATCGTTAGGTTAGTCCGGCGACGTAGAGAAATTTCGAAGCGACGCATGAAATTGGAGACCCAGTGATCAGAAGCCGTGAACGGTGGTGGGTTCTCTCTCTCAGCTGCTTCGCCAGCGTAGATCGTAAGCGTCATGTTAGCCAACCAGCTGCGCGGCACTTTCTCCTTCTTCGTGCGCTTGGTCACGAACTCCTCGTAGAGCTGGTCCTCCAATGTCTCTGGTTGTGGCTTGCGACCACCGCCAGCAACACGAGCCTGGTACGGGGCTGCGTTCCGAATCTTCTCACGGAGTCTCCACCATCGACGCACCGAACCGCCATCTATACTCCAGCCAGCCGATCGGAAATACGCGACAGCACGCGTTGGCACACCTTCTCCCTCAGTTTCGATCCACGGGATCACCTCCTGTTTGCGGCCAATGATGACAGCTTGGCGCTGCCGACTCATTTTCCAGAATGGATAGCACACTGACAGTTGTGGAAGAATGAATGGCCAGGAACTCAAGAAAATTGTAGTCTCTTTTGTATTCGTCGTTATATTCGGGAGGGGCTTTTATTTTTTAAAAGTGTTGGTATATAATACCCTAGAGGGTATTATTTGGAAGGGGGATTTTATTCGTCCGAGATCAGAGCAGGCCTGTAATCATTTTATCCGACCTGCAGTAACGATGCCAACTTGACTCAGGTTTGACTCGTCTGGCGTGTTGGTAGATGATCGAAATGATCCTTGGACATGTAGTAGAGTGGTTCCAGTCTGGACTTGGACCCTCTTTTACACTTTATCTTCATGGGTGGTGCAAATGTTCACGCTTTTGCCGACGCTAGAAGGTTGCCTATTCCATTTTGCCATGCTATTATAAGGGCTGAAGGATACGCTCGCCTCGTTGCAGATAGTAGCAATTCGGGTGCAAGCAAGTCTGAGCGAGTGAAAGAATTCGTGGCTGGTGCAATTGTTGCAGCCAGTCGACACAATGGCTTCGCTGGATGGAAAGACCACAACTGTGGAGATTTTTTTTATCTGCCTTAATGTATGAGCTCAGTTTGAAAACAGCGCGTCTCGCACGTATGCACTTTCCTGATGTTCTGGAGAAAAAGATAGTGGAGCTACACTTGCCTGTGCGTAATTGCTTGCCGCTCGATACGGAGATCCCGCAGTATATTGCAAAATCGCAACTTGAGCTTGGAACAGTGAAGCGTGCCAGGACAGAACACCCAGGCATTACTCTAATGGAGGGCCGGATTTTTGTCGAGTGCGTATCGGATCGAATGGGTGACATTCTGAAGACAGTCCGACGAACTCCACAAGACGCTGTCGTTCATGTTGTCATTGTAAGTTTGTTTACCGCAGATACTTTGAAGACGCCGGAAACGATCAAAGCGGTAATGATGACATTGATGACTCAGCAAAAGCGATATCAGCTCTGTCTTGTTTTCGTTGGAGGTACGCAAGAGGTGAAGGTCATCTATGCAAATCAAAACACAGTTGAGACGAAGAAAGCGGCAGCCAAGTGCCTCGGTAGCAAACTGTTAATTTTTATCGAGCTAAGCGATTTCTCCGTTAGTCAGTGCTAACGAAGGTGAGAATGCAAGCGATGTATTTCGTCCATTGCCTAGGTCCCTATTTTTAGCGGCTTCTGCTACTTACTGAGTAGATGTTATCACTTTGTATACTTTTATTTTTCCCTTCTGCCAGAGCTACGGGATACTTTTTTACGGGAACCATTATTGTCAAACCACTAACTCTAAAAATTGAGTGAGCTACAGCTACCAACGTGGGTGCGTGATCTATTGGGCATCACAACCGTGGTTGATACCTATGCCAGTTTGAGCCTATTCGCTTTAAAACCTAACGGTAACGAACGAGCCTTGATATATGAAATGTACGTATGGACAGCCCACACCGGATTCATTCCTGTAGATCGAAATGCGTAACGTAACCAACATTCGTGTCACCGAAAAAAAAGATGTTTCTAACTGCAAAGACGTATTTCTCAATAGATGATAATGGTGAATTCGTGAGTTGTTGACGAAAAGATTCCCGGTGTTTGCTGTTGTTTTGTTTTCGTTTCATGTACTCTAACGTCTTGTTCAGACACCAGAGCTCGCAAATGGGTACCCGATATCGGGTACTCGAGCTACTAGTAGCGGGTATATACCGGTTTCGAATTGGCCAAACTAAATAATATTTTCCTTGTTTTGTCAGCATTGGGGCCCTTCGCACTGAGTCCTGGATCCCTGAAACCCTGGAAAATTGGTCTCTTTTCTGCTCGTGAAGTAGAGGTAACTTTCCCAGCAAAACAGGAAGGTCTCACCCTCCTCTTTTTCTGGGATAAACGTGAAGTAATCCATGCACCATGAAGTAACCCAGGGATCCAGGACGCAGTGCGAAAGGCCCCATTGACTTTTTTGAAATAAAAATCACAAAGCAAGTCGCTTTTTTTGTGATCACAGAAATTACAAAGCTAGAGACGGCTTTCTTAAAAAAATGGACCCTCGTTCCGCTATATGAAGTGAAGGAATGGATACCCGAAAAGAGGTCTGTTAACCGAAAGGGATGCCAGACTGGACACTGAGAATCCATTCGGATGGACTGAGATATGTCATTTGTGAGCTCTGTCAGACACTCCTGGGAAGCATGAAAGCTTGGGCATTTGCTCACAAACACAGAAAAAAATGATAGCAAAAGCCGCGTGTTGCTCTTACGCGGTAGTTTGTGCGGCAAAAAGAAACAAACAGTTCTCTGGATTTTATCCAGAGTAGTTGGAGCGATTGGACTGCTGGTGAGAATCACGGCAAATTTATATAGAACTGTCTCCTTTGATGTCCCAAGTCCATCTCCAGGTAACAATTTTCCTTTTATTTTAATAACCTTGTAGATAGCGTAAAAATACGGCAAATATTGCTTAAGTCTTTTACGATCAACCTTTGCGAGACATCTCCTAAAAATATTGGAAATTGACTTTACGTACGATATTACCTTGTGGGTGAGTCTATCTAATGTTAAGCCTGTCATCTTTTGCGACGGTTGGACAAGTACGATATGAGATAAACATGTATGGCTGCAATGGAAACCCCACCGCAGCCATAGAGGAAACCAGCTTGAAGCATCGTGGGTTTGACAGGATCGATATGAGATAGAGTGTTCTACCCACCGCTGACCACGACAATTAAATATCGTTATTGTCCTATGCCCTCGCACTTCACACCTATTCTATCCCGCTCTCAACCGGTAAGTGCAGTTTTTCTTTGTTTCTCAGGCGCTGCAGAATGGCGACATTTCAAATCTTGCAGTCAAATCAACAAGCCTCACATCACCAACAAATCAACCCGTCAGAGCGCTTATGTCGTTTTGCCAGCTACAACAAGCCCAGGTGGATGAGCAGAGTGAAGACAGTATTATCACTGTTCCAGATATGCATCGGCGGGTGGGAATGGGAGGGTCGGTGCGAGGTGTTTTCCGTCTGTACGACAAAGCTTTCTTCGCGCGAGGAGCTCGCCTCAGTTTGGTTAATGCGGGCTCGTCGGCTGATTTCGCCGCCGCTTCTGCGACACTGAGTACACTTACGCACGCTACGCAACAACGCTTCACCTTCCGTGTAATTGTCTGGAGTGAAAACATTGACGACGCGCGTTTGTGGCTGGCAATCTATTGCGGCTGCGAGCCATTGAGAAGGTTGATATCTGGAATGGTATCCTGTGCGGCTCGTGTCACCGTGAAGATATCGATGCCACCGATGATACTCATCTAGCAGGGTTGGGCATCCAGGACAATGTTGCCGCCCCCACCACGAATTCACCTTGAACGCGCTGTTATTCCAAAGCACGACAACGAGCGAACACATGCAGAAATGCAGAAGCAGTGATGAACATTAGTAAGGAGAAATATGCCGTGACGGAATATGGAAGATAAGAAAGTGAGTAGTAACAGAAACGGTAATTGATGTAATACTTCATATATGAAGCTTCTGTCAAAACAAATCGTTTTGTTGAGTCACTAAGAAAAACAAAACACACGAGTACGTTATTAATAATTTTTGCTAGAAAAAAAGACTAAAATAGCAATCATCTTCCACCAGTCATTTGCGATTAGTCAGTTGAAGTGCACACACTATGGATCCGCGTGGACGTATTATTGAATGGAGCAGAACTAGTGCACGTGAGAAGTCACGAGCAGCTTCTGAAGCAGAAAGAGATGACGCAAGACAAGCTCGAAAAGAACGCAAGTGCCGAAACGATAAAAAAAAATCGAGTTAGGCGCCAACAAACCCACTACGTTCACCCCCATAACACCTGAGGTGCAGCTTCGAATCCGCGCAGAATGTGCACGCAGACTCTCTAATGACGGCATTGGAGAAGAAGTGTGCTGTGTATGCGACTGCCTACATACCAAGTCCGATGTCATGGTTACCTCCGTTGCACGTTCTCCTGTGCTGGTCACCTCAATGGTGACGCGTTTGAAGCCACCGGCTAATCTCCCTGAGTCGCTTCAAGATTATTACAACGTAGGTGACCTCTATCAGCCTTTTCCAGGGATATGGCTATCGAGACGTGGTATGCTAGTGAATGCTGGACCGGTTCTTCTGCAGATGTGCACATCTTGCCCCAAATCGCTAGCGAAAACGGCTAAAAAGTCCACCTAAGTTTTCAATTGCCAACGGACTGTACATTGGAATTCTACCGGACGAATACCATCACTCAACACCGACCGAAAATGCGATGCTGAATTTAGCTCAACCAACAAGATTTTTGGCAGTGGTCCGGGGCGGAAAACATAGTGCCCTCCGCTCCCATGTGTATTACTTCCGCGCTGATCCAACGTCACCAGCTCATTTGCTTCCTAACGAGATAGTAGCAGAAGGGATTATTGGAGTTACTATGGTTGGTGCGCTGGCGGAAGCTCAAAAGGTACACACTATGAAGAAGTATGATGCGAGACCAGTGCGACTTCGCAAGCAGCTTTCGTGGTATGTTGCAAATAACCTTCTGAATAAAAGCATTCAACAGCGTGACGAATTTAGCTGGACAGCGCATCCAACATCCGTGGTTATGGATCGGACACAAGACACTCAGCAGCGCAATGTCGCCGATGGTAGATTGGACGAAGCAACCTGGCGACATAATGCTCCGGCACCGGCCCATCACAATGTTCAAGCAAGTGATGAACTCTGTGAACAGACAGCCATTTCTCTGATCAGTGATTTTTTCCGTCCAAATGACTTGACAGCGATACAGCAAGCTGTCAACTCTAATAATGTGGTAGTTTATCGTTCATCAGAGATTTTATCCGATTTTAGCCCTGCCTTTTGGTCGTTGTCGTTCTGTGAGCTATTCCCGTACGGTCGGGGAGGTTCGGAGGAATCTTGAAAGAGTAAAATTGGATAACATGAGTACATTCGCTACTGTTACGTCTGTCTACAAGACAGCATGCCAGCCAGCCATCCTTCGCATTAGTTGGGTTTGATGTAATTGCGCGCCACCGGGCTATTCAAGCGATATCGATTCGTGTCAAACTGGCCCCAGGTGTATCGATTAGCGCTGCTGCAGTAACGCGTGACGACCTTTTAAATCATATCCAGTACCAAGAAAAACGGTTGAAAGCGCTGGCTGGAAACAAGTCGCTACAGGATCGATCAGATAAGAATCGAAATGTGACCGATTTGTATTCTGGTATTTCTACCGGGATGAGGGCATTTTGGGGATCCAATGAAGAAAGAGCCGGAGCAAGACAAAATGTTTTCGTTATGCAGTTAGCATTTGGGAAACCTTCGCTGTTCTTCACAATTTCTCCAGGTAGCTCACTCCTTTTCGGATCGCTAATCTAAATGGGGCCATTGCGCCAGAGTTGCTTGCTGCAATCGATAGCACATTGAACGTACAAAAGCAATTTTCTCGTGCTCGACTTGGGATGATCGCTACACAGAATCCTGTGGCGTGCACGAGGTAATTTTCTGTATTTTGGTGGGTTTTTATCGAGCTAGCTTCATTTCAAACATCTACCAACAGGTACTTCCATCGCGTTATGGAAGTATTAATTGACATCATATTTACGAGAATCGAGAAAAACAATATCCGAGAGGAAACCGGGGTTTGTTCGGCGTGACAGAAGCTTTTTACGGATCGGCTGAATCTCAGAGTTCAACTGGGTCACTGCGCTCACATATGATGGTTTGGATTCGGGGAATACCCAAAACGCTGGAGGAATACACTCGACTACGAAACAGCAAAAACATTCAACAACGGCTACTTGAATATGTGGACTCTCTTCTACGCGCAAGTTATCCTATATCGACTCGGTATTACCCTCAATGCAACGAAGAATTTCTAGAGCCTGTTACCGTAAGCCAACAAGCGTTCAAGAAACCCTCTAAAGGATCCTCATGCCCCCCAACAGCTCGATGTCGATTCTGCAACACTACGTATGGAGCTGAAGAACTGATACAAAAGTGCATTGCAAAAATTTCTGAGAGCAATGCTGACATGAGCCATGAGCTGGATGCTGAAGTTGGATTTTTTCGTCTGGCAATGCCGTAACCGTTGTCACATGTACAACACCCGAACACGCTACCAGTCGTTATTTCTACTCAAGCCCTTCTAACGTACCAGAGCCACCATTGGTTTCACAGCAAGGCTTGCTTCAAACCATCCAAATGAACACCAAAAGGCAAAAGCTGCAGAATGTTTTTCCCGAAAGGGGCTTGTAATACTACAAACTGGACGGGTTCTGGCTCGCTTGAGATTAAGAGAGCGTTAGGGAGCGAATGCTTGAACCCATATATCCCTGTGGTCAACGAAGTATTCAAGTCGAATCGTGATCTGAAGATGCTTAGTGCATGTGAAGGTACGGTGCGCTACTCAACGACTTAAACCATTTTTATTTCTAACTACTGGTTTGGTGAGTGATTACAGGTCCGCACGTGGGGTTTTACATGATGAAATACTCTACAAAGAGCCAAAAGAATATTGAGAATCCCTTGGCGCTTCATATTGGAGCTTTTGATCGATCAACTTCCAATGCGGATCCATCGTTGGAAAAGATTCAATCTGGTCGCCGCCGAATGCAGTTTAGGTGCAGCTCGTTAACTCACGCCCATGAAGTTTCAGCTCCAATTGCAAGTTTGTACCTGCTACGCGATTCTGCATTTTACTCTTCAGCAGACTTTGCTAAAGTTTGCCTGAATGGATTCATCGCTTCTCTCTCCGAACGCGATACCAGAGAAGTTTTTTTGATGGGAATGAAGACAAATCTGAATTCAAACCGTGTAGCTCATATCTAGACTACATACATCGTCCAAAAGAACTTGTGGCCACTTCCGTCATGGCATTTATATTTGGGTGGAAGAAACAACGGGATAAAGCGGGTTTGGCACTGTTGAGAGGGCACACGCAACAAAAGACGCATTCCATGCACCGTCGAGGACACATCGCTATTCCTACTGTGATTCCTCGGCTACCAGATTTTCGAGACCCCAATTTATCGATTGATGATCGCGAACATTTTTGTAAGAAAATTCTCGTTTTGTTCAAGCCTTTCCGAATTCGAGGTGACTTTGGACAGATACGAGCACGATGAACACGATATTTGAACAGTGGTGGAACTTTGATGCAGCTCAAAAAGCGAAAATATTCTCGAGTCATAACAGCGATTTCTATGAAGCCCGTAAACTGCATAAAATAGCTGAAGATCATGAAGTTCGGCGGTATGATCAATGCCCCACCGATGACATCTCATATGCAAGCCTTCCTCAAAATCCTGACGATGATGGCGACGCAATTGGAGATGGAATTGTGTGTTTCCCGAAATATTTGGTTACAACAACAAACATATTCACACTAGAAAAGTGTACACAAGCTGCATCACTAGTCGGTCCTTCTGGCTTACTATCGCTGCAACATTTCACTCCCCCTTCTATAAGCATCGACGCGCTGCGAGAGCAAATATCTCGTATTGAATCAAACTACGATATACAAGCATCAAATCGGGTCTCCGTAAAATCAACAGCGAACATATTGCGTCCAACAAGAGTGCAGCTCGAAACCAGTGTAGACAATTATCCACAATGGCAAGGCCCATAGTCCAGCGTCGGCGAAAAAGCTGAGCTACACCCACATAGCTCACTTCAGGATGTTTCTCGTCATTTTGGGCTAAATCGAAAACAACACAAAGTGTTTGTTCACGTTGGGATGAAATTGATTCGATCTTTTCGAAATGAGAATTGTGAGCAGCAACTTCGTGCTTTTCTTGCAGGAAAGCCAGGATCAGGCAAAAGCGCCGTGATTCATGCCTTACAAGCGCTTGCCCGAAATTGGGGCTATCCGTATGCTGTTGCAACAGTAGCGTACCAGGGAGTCGCAGCAGAAGCTGCCTGGGGCCAAACCATCCATAAAATGTTTGGTTGGGGTTTGAAGCCAAAGAATAAGACCTCACAACCAAGTTTGGAGCAACGCGAGCGGTGTGCACACCTCCAGTTACTGATTGTAGACGAAATCTCGACGACTGATGTGAAGGTTCTAAGAATGATTGACACTGAGCTTCGTATTCTCCTGAACCAACCGGATAAATTGTTTGGAGGTATCGATTTCTTGCTTGTTGGAGACTGGCACCAACAACTCCTACAGCTGGTTATCCTGCTTTCATTGCGTCACCATCTTGCATCGATGGTCCCGAAGAATATTTAGCACGTTAACGTGGAATTACAGTATATCAGAGCGTTACAACTGTAGTGGTGCTTGAGGAAATATGCATCATCGTGCGGACCCGAAATGGAGTGATATCCTTGATCGCTGGTGATATGGCGATTATCGTGAAAATGACATTAAATATGTTAATGACATCTGCTTCAACGACAACTGGAAAAACGAAGATCCGAACCAAAAGTCGTTTTCTCACCAATCATCGTCACGTCGAATGTACTACGGACTGAGTTTAACGCTGAATCAGCCATCCAATTCTGCCAAGCTAACGACCAAATTTTACATCAGTTTCCTGCAGTTTCTTCTCGCGTGAAAATGCAACTCTCTCCATCGCAGCAACGAAATTTACGGTTGATTCGAGACGATAAGACTGGCAATATGCCGACTCTACTTGCCATTGCATATGGAATGCCTATCCAATGCACCAAGAATATTTCTCGAGCCATGAAGCTCTCTCATGGTTTTATTGGATTTGTTGCTGGCGTTAAATGCTCTTCGAGGGATACAGCACATACTGAAGTGCGAAATGGCATCCAATGCCAGATTCACATACTGCCACCGGATGTTGTATTCATCAAGCTGCTGAGTCATACAAAGCCATTATTTCCAGAGCTCTCGGATGGTGTTGTTCACGTGATGCTGCGCACAGAAAAGGGAATTAGAATAAACTTCACCAGTCGCTCATTTAACATCACAATTCAGCAAGTTCCGCTCATACCAATATTCTCGATTACGAGCGACAAGTGTCAAGGAGTGACAGCTGACAGAATGGTCCTCGGCCCTTTACGACATCCAACGCGGTCTAATCTGCAACGCGCTTCTTTCTATGTTGCATTAACACGGGTAAAGACATTGAAGAAGATTTATCTCATGGAACCAATAACGTTAGAATTTCTCCTGTACTTCAAACCAACGAAAGACGCGTTGGCAGAAACAGAGAGATTACGGAATTTAGAACGAGATTTGCCTACCTAATAAGTATTATTCTTACTATTTTACTTACTACTGTAGATAGTATTTGATAAAATCCAGAACTTCTCCGGGCTTTAGCACGGCTTAGTTGAGAGCGGCCGGTAGACATAGCTGATCTGATGAAAGGAGTCTTCTAGGTTGTCTTGCTTTGTGTTTATGCAGCATAGAAGCCTTATATTTGTAAAATGATGAATTGTCAGTCACCAATAACCGAGGTGTAATATGCAGTATTGTGCAATTTCGGTCACTGAGCCGGACTGAAACGCAGATCCATTTTGCAATTGATTTTATTCTTTTGTTGCGAAATTTGCTGATAACACCCTTCTACTTGATGAAACATGGTCTGTCCGCTGATTTGACTGCTTCAGACCGGCGGAGACGAATAGTTGTGAATACGCGAGAGTATTGGAAGCCCAAGAAAGCAGTTTGTGCTGCCAACACAGCTTGTGTGGACAGATAGATTTATATAGGAAATTGTAACCGAGGAAAGAATGATTATCCTAACATAGCGCAAATTTATCCAGTGTATCTGCGTCCCTTGTCTGATGTGGCGAGTGATAGTTGATATATTCACCGGAAATGCCTTCGTTTGCTTCGCTACGGCTCATACTAATATGGCTATTTCTGCAAAATTATCGCATCAGAACTCGAAAAGAAAAACATTGCCCAATTCCGCAAAAGCAAAACTGTACATGCATTGCCAGTGTAAATCGCAGACGACCTAGTTTTCCTGAGAAGACAGCTAGAAGAGCTGTATGGACGGCCTCTCACAGAGATTAATTCGTTTCCGAAAAAGTTGCCTGTAACACAGTCAACATTCAAGCAACCTGATGTAGTGATGTACAAATACACGAAGTCGCATCCTATTGGGGAAAAGTAGGCATCACGAAGGGAACCATAGCGGTAACCAAGGCGACTGTCACCGCTTCCCTCGCCCCGCGGCAAAAGCAGCGCAAATCTAAACGTGTATTTCTCAACTATGCAGGCGTTTATCTATGTGTAGCACGTGCATCTACGAAGAAGGTTCATCATATTCGCAGAGGAATCAAGGCAAAGTTACCACTTTCCACACCACAAACTCAAATGAAAAACTATAACGCAACATGTAGTAAGAAGTAACAAAGTCGTGCTACGCACGAAGAAGCTCTGAAATTTCGAGCATGGCATGTAATCTGTAGCTTGCGCTCATGTACACGTAGTGAGATTTGCCGCTGAGCTGAATACAGCTCGAACATTTTTTAGCGAGGTGCTGTGCTTGATATCCGGACGGCGTAATTTTACTTTTGCAGAGTATTATCGCAATACAATAGCACATACGAGCTTCGCAGGCTTCGTAAATAATCTCCTGCTTTCATTAGAGTTGTTTGCATACAACTCGTCCTAATAGTACCCTCGTGGTTGTTTTGGTTGACTGCAGGTCTTCGACATAGCGGCAGCGGAAATAACTGCGACTCGATCAATATTTCAATATATACTACTTTTTGTGACGATTCCAGAAAAATCGCTCTCAATTTATATATTTCTTTACTCACTGCTCAACTCAGTATGGTCAACAATTATACTCAACGGCAGGGACTACGTGGAGGCATATCAAGACGTGGAATGGAGGAGCAAGATACAAAGCTGCCATCTTTAAAGTACTAAACATATATTTATATATACCGATTATCTGTAAACCCAAGAACAAAACTGATATCTCCACGAAAAGAAAGAAACAAATGGAAAGCTACAAGAAGACAAGGTAAGCAGATTCTTGTCCATTCTAGACCCGGGTGGTCCCATGAGTAAGCTGCCGCGTGGAATCTACATGAGCAAGCATATGTAATAGCGTGTACAAATAAATAACACCTTGACAGTCCACACCTGCCCAAACTTTACGGACTGAAGTACTTCAAGGCAAACAGAAGTAAAAACGGTATGAACAATCCTGGCTGAAATCAGGACTCTAGCGCATGGCTTTGGGGCTAAAGTAAGTTTTGGGGAGGTACATTGCAGTCATTATTTATCGCACTAACGAGAAAGAGTATGTTCTGGGTCATCAAAGTGACGGCATATTTAATCCTACGGGATAAGCGGATTTTTGTTTTTAACCCATAAAAAACACGCAAAATAAATAACCCCCCAAATTACTTGCAGCTGCGTATTGCGCGAAGATGGGACTGACACCGACAGGGTCAACATTCAAGTGGGTGGCTCAAAAGCAATGCAGGTATACATGATTAGAGGTGTTGCAAACGGCGTGCTATCAAGAGCTCTCAGATCGTGTAGAGTAAAATATAAATTTGTCGGACAATCTGACAATTAAAATTACGGAGGGTGTAGTTTTCTCATGAATATAAGGGTAATAGTTTTACGAACGCGTTTACAGTAGAGTAGCAGAGTTATTGATGTAAAGAGGGTACAAATATAGTGTCATAAATAGAGTATGCGAAGAAAGTCGGATCCCTGGTAGACTCTGAAATAAATTTTAGAGAACAGCAAAATCATTCAGTCTCGCATTCGCGGCCGAAATTGATTTGAAAATTAGTGCCTGATACATCCACTTAATTAGTGGTTGGCAGAGTTGGATACAATCAATATTTACTTACCTTCATACATAATCATGTATCAACAGAGTACATATTAGAGGCTGTCGATTATGTCGCTTACTTATATTTAAAAAGCCCAAGAGCAATGTTTTGCATGACTACTCAACGGCTCACAGGCTACACCAGTTTGATTTAAGCACTTATATGTCGGAACTACTCGTGTTCAAACACCTGATGGACTACGATACTTGCCGCTTACCACCGCGAAATGCTGATGAAGTCACGGCCCAACATCTTTTCTTGTCTAAGTGAGGTACATTGGTGTTAATTACCTAGCCTAGTGGCTACACACGAGAAGAACGACCCACACCAAATGGTTGATGAGTAACGATGACAGCGGATCCTATTAGTTATATGCTACAAGTCTTCTATAGACTAAATCACATAAAAATCAAATAGAAGACCATCTTTTCTCTCTGATGACATCGGATTCTGGAAGAGTAGATAATAGTTTCAAATCTATAACATACTAATCAACAGTCCTCCTAGCCTAATGCGAAGCACCCTTGTCCTGGGATAGCAGTACGAAGTGCTGCAGAGCAGCTTGCAGCGGATTAATTCGCTTATTGTTCGATTTTTGTCTTGAAATTTGTAAGCAAAAGTGTCCGTCACGCACCGACGTGAGAGTCTTGTACCAGGACTGTACCACCGTCGTTTTTGACCAATAAATTGGCGTTTGACTAAGTAAATTTGTGAGATGCAGATAATCGACGTAGCTATTATTCTATTGACCGCCCTCGTATTTTCAGCAATTGCCGTGGCGCTACAGCAAACAGTTATGTGGAGGGCGTGATTCCTCTTCACCATAGTGTGCAGGGGATTACCAATGTGATGCTATATGCAATTGCTAATGAAGCTTGCGGATCTTTCCTACTGTACTGTTGGTGGCACTATGACACTTGTTTAGCGTTGATTATACAATAACGTCTCTGTGCACGGTGAAGTGCTTACGGGACCGGAGTTTGTGTCGTAAACCATGCGAATATCAAACAACTTCCTTAACCACTACTTCATACAGGATGACCGACGCGCTCCCGTTCTCTCCCGGCAAAAAAGGATGATAGTGGTGTACACCGTCTACACGTCAGCCGTCGGTAGCGTCGCCGTAGTAACCGCATGAGAGTGCCGCATGATCGTCAGCATCCCTACGCGGCACACCATTAGACATGACCAAGCTGAAAAAAATGAAGAATTGGGGAAATATTGTTATCGGTCTTATTAGGAGCGAAGCAGCAGTGAAGAAGTCATTTCAGTGACATTTCGCTAAGATAGTACTTTATAGTTAACGTTGAAATTCAATATATAACGTTGCTTCAATCTTTAGTATAGCTTAAATATAACGTTGCTGTGTATTTGTAATACTCCTGAAACGATGAATTGATTATTTACTGCTGGTTTCCCTGCGTCTGAAGGTGAAACGCTACTCAATTTCGTATCTGTGGCACTAGTATCATCTTCAACATTATGTTTCGTTGCATAGATCAACGACCGGCACTTCTTAAAATCATAAAAAATCGTGAACGGAGCCCTTTGGCATAGTCTGTCGAAACGGTGTCCTTTACGAAACCTCAAGTCGGTGCGCACACATAGGTGTATAGCATAATTATTTTACAGCTTAAATCTTTAGGCTGTTTTGGGCGTGAAAGCCAGGGTTATGGTACATGCATAGGGAATCCTTGGGCTTCCAGTATCCATACTCGTCATATGCCCGAAGCAATGGTAGCACGTTGTCGTTCCGTATTTACCCCAACTTATTGTTGTTGGCAGCTGAATTAAGAGAATCACATCAACCCCATCACTACCGATGGAAAAACTATACATCGACCAGTGTATCGCAATGGAACTTAACGGGAAAGATCACCAGTCTGTAAGGGTAAAGGCTTATACCATTAGGAAAGTGGTCATTCATACCGTGTGGTGTTAGCGCAACACAGCCCCACTTTGTCTCGGAAATCGCCCGCCGCATAATAATAATATTAATAATAATAATGATAACAAACTCACTACGGCTTCCTAAGCCATTTCGTACGTCACACGGCCCCCGCTACTTCACCAAAATGGCTAAAAGCTGATCGATATAAGACCGCCCATTTCACAGTAACTTATGTCGTTACTTGTTTGGAACGGAATTTGCAGTATATGGCAGCTAGATTAGATTCCTTCGCCAGAAATTTCACTGGTCCTGCTTTGAGCTCAAACGAGTTTTGTCCTATTCAGACCATATAGTCCAGTTGGTAATGAGTTTGTTAGAAGAGTATCATCGCTAAACCACTAAGGTTTACGACATATAATAAAGTGTTAGCAGTTTTAATAAGCAACGTTAGAGATCGAGCAACGTTACTTTGGAAATCAAACCAGGTTGGTACTCAGTTTTACGATAGTCCATTGGGCCGTTTTCGAATCGGAACCGACAAGACCTTCCTCTTGTGATGCCTATTCACCTCGCTCCACCTTTTTGTATAGCCTTCATAGTATGTTTCAATTGCGGTATCATACCGCCGGTATTTATAGGTGTCATTAGTTTTTTTTTTTGTACTACAGAGGTGTATGCGTACTCCTCCCCACCAACGTTGGAGCTTTGATGACAGTCAGGCTGGTAGTGGTTAGGAGCATTCCATACCCGATAGCTAGGTACTGATTAAGTATGACTTTCACACGGTCCAGGTGTCTAATGTGAGTAGCCCACTGCATCAACTTACTAGCGTTCACTGTCAGTCTTGTCGGGTCCCTTGGGAGAGCTCTGATACCTCCATCGTATAATGTAATATTTGTGGCGCTGAAAGACGCGAGTCCAGGTCAGCTTGGCTCCACTGTGGTCTTGAAGAGGTGTTTCAGTTCAAGAAGGTATCAAGTGCTCATACTGCTGCGCAATATAATGAACTATCGTTGCTGGTTGGGGTCTAACGTTGCTTTTGGTTTCAATATTATCTGAGATAACATTTCCGAGTGTTCCATTTGCGCTGGACTATTAAGAATGTCTACCATGCATCCATTCGAATGTCTAATGTGTTACGGAAAGCAGTCATCAACATTTTCCACGACGTCACATCCACATAAAAATTTGCACCTAAACGTCAGGTGAGGCGGTCGCTTACGGGTCGCGCATTGTTGTGCACCTATGTGTGGGCGAGAGCCCCCACTCTATTGCAAGGCCGACCAAATTAGCTTAGCAAGTTACGCGGCAATGCTGCTGTAGATTGGATAGGAGCTGGGGTCCTATCGTTGCAGTATGACGATGTGCCTATAGGCAGCATCGGCAACTAAATAAGTCTATAACAACGGTATCCTGCAACGTTACGGCTCCAGCAATGTTAAGCAAACTTCTGTGCTGTTTCATCGCAGTCCAGCAACGTAAATCTGAAAATCAACGTTAATATAATTTTGCGTTGTCATATCACTGGACTAGTGTCGTCACGATTAGCACTCACTTTGCTTTTTCCTTTGACTAGGCACTGTAAGATATGCGCTGGCACGGCAGCTTTTGGGCGTTTGGAGCCACGGATGGAGATTAGGTGTCCAAGGCATGAGCTTACTACGCATAGGGCTACCTGTGTCTGGATCAGACCGAAAGGTTGAGCGCTGGTTGGGATAGCACTTCGACAGGAATGGCAAGCTCTACCAGGCACGGCCGAGCATCATTACATCTATATTAAACACAAATTGAATGTCTTATTTGCACTTGGACACCAGTTGGCTTGAACGAATTTTGAAGCGAAAGTTCTAGCTTATCAGCAGCACACCTGTCACCACGTGCTCCCACGGCCGATACCCTTTGGTGGATTGGGCTCAGCGCAAGTGGGAACGCCGACATGAGCCGCAGCAATTTTGGTTCGCGTGTCCGACATCGCGCTCTTACGTTCCCTCGGCTTCTTCGATTCCAAAAACAACAACTACTGGTGTAACGCCATGGGAGCCTGATCCGCCGGTAGTTGCGCGAATGGATCGGCTAATTGCGTTGCATCAACGACCTCCTCGCCTGCCAGCCGAATCGTCACTGGCAGACGCGGGTTCATGGGGTGAGAAAGCCCACTTGGCAGGTATCTTCATTTTCAGCTTGGAACCTATTACATAAATCACAATTAGAAATTTGTTTGGCAACGTTAGCTCACGGAGCGTTACGAAGCAACGTTACCCCGGGGCAACGTTAACCTGGTGTAACGCTAACCTGGGGCAGCGTTACCAATGGACGTACGCAACGTTACCTTCGCCTGAGCGGCCACGGGCTGTAGGCTAAGCAGGCGGTCTGCTAGGCTTGAGCCTCGCCACGCAGTCGCCTTGTCCTTGGCCCCCGCCGTCTCCGTCGTGCTGGTCTTGTCAGGGCCTCCGTCGTCACGCAACTCGTCTTGGCCTTTGTCTCCGTCGTCTCCGTCATGTTCAACTTGCCCGTCGCCACACCACTTGTCTTGGTCTTGGGCTCCGTCGCCTTCGTCATGCTGGTCGGGTTCTTGGCCTCCGTCGTCTCTGTCGTGCTCGTCTTGCCAGGAGCCACCGTTTTATCCGTGGTGGTCGTCTTACCTTTGCCCGTCGCCACGCCACAAGGGACCTCCTCTCCGTTTGCATGACGCACCCTTCGCCACGCCACTCGTCTTGTCCGTGGGCTCCGTCGCGCTGTCAAGCGTCTTCGTTTGGTCATGCGTCTTTGTCTTTCCCGCCGGTGAAGTGCCGGCTGTATCACCGGCGGGCACTGTCGCGACATCTCCTATCTTCGTATGGCCACGCGGATAAATGCTCGTCTGCTCCATTACTGACTATTAGGAACAGAAATGCGCAAGATAAGAAAAAGTAGAGAGAGAGTCAGACAGGTCTTGTTAAATAATTACCTTACGAGATGTCTGAAAAGTCGTAAGCTTTTTTAACAACGCTGGTTGACGTGGTAGCCTCCAGGGCTGTCTGGATCTCCTCCCAGATTGGGATGACTCTCTTGGGGGACGCGTCAACTGCTCTAAACAGAGCAACAACCTCGTTCCTTGTAATTTTGTATGTAGATGCCGCCGTTCCCGTGTGGCTAGCGCCTTCAGATGCCGGGTTATCGATGAACGGATCCTGGTCACTGTCTCGGCCACTGTCAATGCCACTCCTTGATGGACAGCACAATTGCGTTGACGCCACAGCTGTGATGCACAATGTGCACATGACCCACCATAGTCGCTTCCAACCGCGGTCTAATCCTGCAATCCCGTCCTCCTCGTTGAGCAGTACGTAGTGTCTAGTCGTCGGCGACAACTGCGGCACCCGTCTCGCAGCAAAATAACGCTTATGCCTCAGTAATGTGTCCGGCTTGACGGTTTCTCCCGTCCACATTACCAGAACTTCTGACCAACTCGCCTGTGCTAGAGGGCAGTCCTAGAAAATATGGTCCAAAGTCTCGGTGGTCTCACGACATTGCGTGTGGAGCCTGCACGCCGTCGAGACTTGTCGGACTGGGAGGTACAAATTGAGTTGAGCTATAGCCATTCGATAGGCCACCCAGACCTGATACTCAGTCAGTGAGGGCGTTCTTGTGCTGCCAGAGCGCACTTGGTGATTGCTATTGCGCTGCACTGATCCATTCCGAGCGATCCACCAGTAACCCGAGACGTTTGATCACGGGTGTCAGAGCCTGTCCCAGTTGCGCTTGGTAGTGTCAAAATGGCTGGTTCTTGAGGCTCTTCACGACATGAGCTTTGGAGGTCTCACCGTCGACGTCCCACAGAAAACGGTGGATGCTCGGGTGGGCTTTGAACACCAAGTTTCTCCTTCGACCACATTCCTTCAACAACTCGATGTCCGCTTTCCCGTACCCATTGGGTTAAACACTCTTTACTAATTGCCAGTGTAGACCATTGTCCGCTTGTCGTATTACTATCTTGCCTGCCGACCAAGATAAGAAACAGTAGGGTTAGTACAGTATTACATAAATACGGTAACACAGTCACAGAAAAATATCAGTAATCCAATGCAGCTGCAACACGTACAGCAAGCAACGCTAACGTACCGCTGCCACGCGAAACATCATCTCAAATCTCTCTGACCATGCCAACCTTCCCATTGTTGGACGCATTCGCGGTCTTGGGGGATGATGCTCTATTCGCTGCCCTCGCTCCCGGTTTACCTATAGCATTACGCGCTCATTAGCATCAAGATTAAACGTTCGGATAAACTCAAACAATCTCACGTTTTGGGGCCGTGCGGACCTTCTTGCGCGCTGGTTCAAGCGTATTGCTGTCACCCTCCTCGCCGACGTAGTCTTCGTCGCTCAGGTGACCGCGCCCCATGTCCGTGTAGAGCAGGGTGTTCTTGGCGCGGCTGCGCATCGTGTCGAAAGCGTAGTGCGCGGTTCTTTTCCAAATAAGAGGCGGAAATCCTCCCCTTCATTTTGGAGTACAGAAATGTTACTTATAAGTACGGTTCTCAAACGAGGATTGTGGCCTCACGAAATGAGTATTTTCATACTGAGGGAAACTGGGCATTAAACAAGGGTTTTTGGACTCGAGTAATTTACGCGTCATTTTAATTCGAAGCAGCTATTTTTTGTTAAAGCAACGCTAAAATGTTGCGGTTAGGTTTATTTAGCGTTGCAGGACCCACTTCCCAATTTTTGAGCCCTTTCAGAAGCGAAAAGATTTATGTTCATCTGTACATGAAAAAGGACATTTACGTGTAGCGTAAAATACGGAATAATACGCCGTCTGCTAATTTAATAGTACGTGGTAAAAACGAGTTGGGGCGTTGTATTCGGTGGTGTTCTATTTAAAGTCCAGTGACGGCAGCTTGAGTTGTTTGGAGAGCAGATTGTGACAAATGTCTCTTATTCTCCTCAATTCAAATATCTATCGATCGCTTGTCTTCAAGTAAATCTACGAGCTGGTACGTGATGTTCCAAGACGAAATTCGCGACGTCCCACAATAGCACGGCCTTGCAAGTAGCTTAAGCGTTTGTTTCGATCTCGCCTGCTACAGCCAGCTCGATTGCACACCGTACTCAGTCTAAATTTTCACTGTTGTCCAAAAGCTCGATATTGCGTTGTACACTGCAAATTCTTCTCGACTTCTCCAACAACTATTAGTAGTTTTCGTGAATCCACTGAACCTTGTTCAGCAAATCTACTTTCACTCGGTCTCAATATTTCTTCGGCTGCACGTGATCGCTTAAAAAGCCGTGCACTACGATATTCTGTGGCATCTCAAAACCCTTCGCTTCTGTGTCCTTTACGATTGCTAGATACAAATGATAGACTGTTGTAAACGCAAAAGTGGTTGCGTCCCATGTTGTGCCGAACCAAGCCTTCGCAGGTTCGGCTAGGTGCCGAAGTGTGTTTTGCAAGTTCAAGAAATTAATTACAGAGATAGGTACATACTGGGGGGGGGGGGGTTCGCACTGGTAAATTCCCAGTAGAAACTCAATAAAATAACCTAGATCAGTACATGCCTACTCAAAAACAGGGCAGAAGAGCCAGAATTATACAGTAGCAAAACTGCTACTGCAAAGATTGAGTAGGCTACCAACTCAAAACCTGAGGGGGAGAGCAAAATGGCGAAGCAGAACCCTCAGCAAGGTGTCCACACACGCGGCAAGAACTGGACGACGGCAGAGATGCTGAAGCTCGTCGAGGCATGGAGGCTGGAGCTCGAGACGCCTGCGGAGAAGGGGGAGTCCACGTCTCTTCTCAATGGCCGCATATACGAGCGGTTCAAGGGTCTCTGTGGGGGGACGCAGCGATCCGAGAAAGCTGTCATCGACAAGAAGAACAACCTCCCTATTGCCTTTAAGTTTATCGTGGCATTCAACAGCAACCGTGTCATTGGCTCTACTGGGCAGCCTAGTTGGTTTGAGCTTCCCAATGACTAAAGAAAGCAGGTCAAGGCCGCCAACAAGACCGACGCTCGCAATGCTGATATGGGTATTGATCTTTTTCTTCTCAATGCGATCTTTCACTAGCACCAGAAGCTTGTTGAATGTATCTCGACGCATCCGGAAGCTGTCATAGAAGCGCACGTCGTCAAAAATTTCCTTTGAGCTTACTAACTCACGAATCTACTCGCCACTTCGGGGCTTCATCCACCACTTCATTTCATCATTCGACAACCCTTGTGTTGTGAGAGAGTGGGCGCTCGCTGTTGCGCAGAGAAAGAGATGCGTCAAGCATTCGTCACTATCACTGTCGCTGTCGCCTTCTTCATTCAGGCAACCTCGCGAAAGAAACCAGTTCAGCGCCGCTAGCCTCCACGCCTTCCATTTGCACCCCTCTTTCGAGTTTTGAGATTATTGGTCGAGTTTACCAATAGGAACGCAACTAGAAAAAATTACCGGAATTTTGAGATGATACTGTAAAAATTTTTTTAGTAATGCACGGTACTATTAATAATCCGAGGTCGTTGTGGGGATTCGCTATTTTACGTTAGTACATGTTAGTCAAAGTGTATGTGGGCCCCCTCGGACCAATTGCCAACCTGCGTCGCGTATTGCTGCCTGCAATGTGTAGTGAGTCACTACTAGCTAGTGCCTACTAAGTACACTACTGTACTGCGCCTCTTCTTATTCATCACTGGAAAAACGTATTACGGCTACCATCCAGATACAGTACAGTACCATCTACACCTCTAGCAAAAAGAGCGAGGCGCTGCTGGCATCTTCCTGACCGTTATTGCAAAGACGCCTTTGCCGCAGAGAGCGAGCTTGTAGCCCTCATTTTTGAAGAGAGAGAGAGAGAGCGCTGATACCGTATCACGGCCGTATTGTGGGGCCCACAATGTGGGCTTTGCGATGGGTGTGGCACACACGCTAAGGACGAATAAGGACGTTCGTGCGACCACCCCACTGGGGGTTGTCCACGCGGCGTGGAAGGGCCTAAGCGAGTGAGTGATTGAGCGCGACGTTGCTGACTGACGCATTGCCTTGTGTTCGCCACTCTGTGTGCGCTCAACGGTCAGCGCACGTAGCGGCGCTACCGGGTAGCCTACCCAGCTGGGAAATCAAGACGGGAGCAGCAGAGGATCGAGTCGATCATCGACTGTGCGGAGGTTGAAGTGTCACGATGCGGCGAGCGCGGTTGACGTAGAAGTGTACACAGCACATTGACTCGCAAGACGCGACCGGTGCAGCGATGGGCGAGCAAGATGCGATGATTCCGGGGCTGCTGGCGGGTGGCGCTTGCCCGCAGCTGCACAGCTTCGCACGCATCCGAATCGGATTCCGATGCCATCTCTGAGCGAGATTCTCTCTGCCCTCAGTCAGTACAGTAGGAGCTCACGTTTACCCATTGCGCTGCATTCGCAAGCCCCAGGCTGGGTAGCTACTCAGCAAACACGCGCGGATTGCAAGAAATACTACTTTTGTAGCTCTAATTGTTTGGTTAAATAATGTAAGCCTAATAAGACTGGGTGTTTTATCCTCTACTACTATACCGGTACTGTAGTGTTCGGCTAGTGTCGGGTACTGCTGCTCGACTGCCAAAGCGGCCATTGATCTCGCTGCGACTGCAACTGTTATGCTCTGCGGGGCTCGCCGATTGCTGACAGTTGTTGGCAGTGCTGGCATCCTGTTGCAGAAGCACATCTGCAGCTCCATGACTGGATTGCCTTCCGAGCGCCGAGGAGCGGGCTGGACTTGATTTGGTTATGGCGGCCCGCTCGCTCATGCCAGGAAGTGGCGCAGGATCTGCAGCTCCTCCGCGGCGAGGTCGCCCGCCGGCACCGCCGAGAATGCAATAGGCTGATTGCTGCCGCCGCAGTCTTTCGCACCATCGTCAGCAGCCATGAAGTCAAGGTCGAGCGCGCTGGCGATGATGGCCACCACGTGGCTCTCCCACTTGCTCAGGTCGCTGCTGGCACGCTCCTCCGCCTTGACCTTCTTCTTCGGTGAGATCACGCGCTCGTCAGCGCTACTGCTGGCGGCTACCTCGTCGAACGATGTGGGCGACGCGGCCGAGGCGTCGCTAAACTTGCGCTTGCGTGGGGACAGCGTGGGGCGCTGCACGGACAGTGGTGACTTGGTGGGACTGCCGGCCACCGTTGCTGTTGTCGTGGGCATCGGCTCTGCCTGAGTTTGCTTTTACGGTTGCTGGTAAAGATGCGAATCGGAATGTGAGCCTCGAAGCTGCTAGGTTGCTCTTTGCGTCGTCATGCTTGCTGTGAGTAGAGTGGCTCTTCTGGTCGCTCGCGTCCAGATCCTGCTGCGCTTCTGCTCTCTACTTTCAAAGCGACGTTGGACAAATCGCATCGAAACTCGCTCGGAGAAGGGCTTGGTCACCAACTTGGTAGACAACGGCTGGCGGCGGTGATGGCTCAGCGCAGACTGTCGCACCAGCAGTGCTGAAACGGGAGCTCAACTCAGACGGGGCCTGCTGGCTGGTGAAACGTGGCGAAGATTGCGCGTTTTCGGGTGTTTCTTTTATCGGCGCCCGGCTCTCGTCCGCGCCCATCGCTTATGTGGCCGAATCGGGTGAGTGGATCCATTCCGAATCGAAGGTATGCAGACGGGGCGCTCATCGCCGATCCGCCACTTCGCGAAGGGGTGCGTGTGTGTCATCAAAATGGAAGAACCACCCTATCCCAGCAGGCCGCTGGCAGCGGCAACAGTGTTCCAACAGTGCTGGCCCAACACTGCAATACAGTAAGTGGTGGGTAGCAGATCTGCGAAAAAGGAAGGCACCGGTCACGGACCAGAACACTACGCGAGTCAATGATCTCCACAGCGGTGGGCCCCCCACCATTGGGGGCTGTGCACGAGCTTGATACTGTACTGCATCGCAGGCAGATAAAGTCTAGCAGCCTGCTGCTAGACTGTAGAGCGCACAGAACTTCTGTGCGCTCTGTGACAGAAGGCGAAAAAAGTCGAGGGCACATCGAAGATTGCTCCTGCGATTCTTGCCCTGCGGACCGCAGGCTGCGGTTCGTGCCCGCCGGCTGGCTGCTGCCAACGATCCTTATCATGAGGCGGTCAGCGGCAGGAGCAGTCGCCAAAAACGCCAGGGCGTACACGCTGGATGCAGTGGATACATCCACTGCCAAAGTTTCGTGTCGCTCTGCAGAACAGTGTTCTCGCTGAGAACTTTTCACGGGCCTGGGTTGCACTTGCTAGTAGAAATACTTGGAAGTAGCAAGTTGCTGCTTCGAAGTACATGTATAGTGTTGAGGTTGCTCGCTCAACGCTTGGCGACAGCACAGCGAGCGGCATGCGATTTTCAGCTGGAGTTACTTACTTTAGGTACAAGTATGCACGGGTGTAATGGATCATGACATGAATTGAAATTCAACCTTCACGTACGGCTCCGCACAGCGCGTGATTCATGTGCAGCATCAAAGCATACGATGAACGAGTTTCTTTTAGCGCATGATCTTACCCACCACGCACGACAGGAACTTCAACGGTTGAAATTTAACCGTCCTTTTCGATTCGATTAAGCCATTTGTGACGAGGGACAGGCCAAAGACAGTTGCTCGGCGAGTACAGTACATGCATTTTTGAAGGTACAGACAATCTGGGACTGTGAATCACAGTCAGGTGTCTGGTACAGTAGCACAGTATAATCACAATTATTAATACATGTACTGTAGAGCATCTCCACCAGTGAGTATCAAACCGCACATTTGCTGCAAAATCGCCCGCACCAGGCAGAGTAAACACAGCTTCTTTTTTTTAAAAAAGTAACTCGAGTAGGCCACTAGTGGTGTCGACGTCGGCCGTCGTCCCACTTTCTGGACGTCGAGTGTCCGTACAACGACGTCGAGATTCACTCGTCGACCTTCGCCTCATTTCATTGGCTAAATAAATAAAATAAATGCGATGCTGTGTAAATACCAGTACATTAGTTTGTACCGTTCGCTAAGCTACAGTTTGTACTTCGTTTAGGACCTTTGCAAGGCTTGCGTATGACTGTCATCAGCGATTGCGGGAAATTTTCATTCTGGCATCGTCGAAGCGCAATTACATCGACAAGTAAAGCTGTTCCCTCCGGAAGTGGTTTCTGCTGGAATGGACGATCGCAGCGACGACGATTCGTGCGGTTTGTTCACGCCTACACCTCGAAGCAGAGTCACCGCTTCGCCGTCGGCAAGAAAAGCGAGGCGCACACCCCCACGACCAATGGGACGCACTCGTGTAACACCATCGAGTAGTGTGACACGTTCGAATCAAACCCCGAGGTCTACATCAAGGTCGAAAGCCGCTACGCCAAGCGCATCGCCATCAAAAGTTCTAGTGTCGCACTCATTAGCTCAGGCAATGAAGAACTATCCTGCTCTCCAAAACGTTACCCAGTGCAGAGCAGGAAGGGCCTTTCGTGTATCGAATCAGCGGGAGAAGTCGTAGTATCAGTTCATCGTCTGCATTGCCGACGAGCAGTTCGCAGGCATGGCACAAGAAGAAGATCTTGCACGTGATCACGCCAAATGCTTCTTTTGCTTAAGTTGCGATTCTGAAGTGAAGATAAAGAAAGGCAAGAGTGTGGTGGGTCCCCATATGCAACAATTGCATGGCGATGCCTTGTCGCTGTTTGAGGACAACTTGCAGCGTGAACAAGAACTCAACGCCTCCAAGAAATTGACGAATATGTTTACAACAGCAGGAGAATCCGAGCAGAAGCGCTTTGAAACCATATTGGCGGAATAGATTAGCCGCGATTTAAGGCCTGTGAGAATTGTCAGTGATCGTGGACTTATCAAGACCATGGAGTTTGCTAACAGTGCCCAGGGGAAGCTTACTATTCCATCGCGACAAACCGTCAAAGTTCGCGTCCACAGAGAGGCTAATGACTCACGACTGTCACTCAGGATAAAGCTGAATGATGACATGGAATGTGTCTTTTATTCAGTGTCATCAGACATATGGACATCGCTGAATTGCGAAAGCTATATAAGCTTTACGATTCATTACGTTGACGCGAAGTTTTGCATGAAGTCGTGGCTTCTTGAGGTACAACAGATTCCAGGAAAACATGACGGAGATGCCATCGCAAGCGCTCTCTCTCGTTGTTTTGCTTGGTGGGGTCTAGATCCAAAGAAGTGCGTGCGATTCTTACAAGATGGAGCTTCAAATATCACGAGTGCATGCTCGAAGCTGGGTCTTAGTCACAGGTCATGTGCTGCGCACTCGTTGCATCTGGTGGTAGGTGCTTCACTCCTAATGAAAAGTGAAGAGCGAAAAGAAGATGAAGCCGTGGAAGTTGATGCGGATGGTACAGTCACGAGTTGCGAGACCGAGGATAACACTAGAAAAATCGGACCCAGTTACAATGGTGGTGTGCACAACTCGCAAGGTATTCTAGTCAACGCAGGATCCAGTGGCAACATCAGTGCGCAACATGAAGTCTCTTCGAGTGATGAACTGAACTATGACGCTGAATGTGATTATGATCCTGATGAATTTGTTAGTGATGGTGACCTTGACGCACTTGTTGGGCAAGTAGCTACATTTGTTGCGGATACTGAAAAAGCTGTGCATGCTGAAGTTAATCCAGCCGACATGGAGACTGCCCGGAAATCAGTGCGTAAATTCCGCACGTTAGCAAGATACTTTCACTGCTCCCAGAAAGGGAGTAATCGTCTGAGGCTACTTCAAACAACTCGAAAGTATCCACTCAAAGTCGAGATGGACTGTCCAACTAAATGGAAGAGCACGATGAATATGCTCCGACGGTTCGAGAAGCTTCGAGAGGCGATCGGGGGGTTCTTTTCGCACTTGACGACTCCGGAAGTCTTGAGAGAGTTCGACGACGATGCGTCGAAGAAGTTGAGTATCCCCAGCGCTAAGAGCTGGTTTACAATTGAGTGTCTAGTCGAGTTGTTGGCTCCATTTTGCGTCATAACCGAGAAGCTGGGTGGTGAGACGTACCCGACATTGATCTCACTGCATCCCGCCATCGCGACGCTCAAAGTGTTGCTCAGCAACGAACAAATGTTTGATCAGCTGTACGTCAGGGTTCAAAAGGAATCTTTTGCGTTTGCGGTTTTAAGGACGATGCATTCAATCCGGCGAAGCTTTCTATCCCTGTTGACGGCTCGTTTTGACAAGAGCAAAGACGATGACCTGCTGTGGTTATCTCTACTCGACCCATACATGACGGATTCGAGTCTTTTCACTGACATGGAAATGGTCCAGGCAAAAAGCGATTTCGTTCAAGCAATGATTCCGGTAAAAAAGAGTGTTGATCCTGTTCGGTGCGACCCACCACCTCCCAGTTCCTCTGGTCAAAGAAAAAAAAGACCCAATCGCCAGAGCAAGTCAACGTTATTTTAATGTGTTGTACGCACCTCGGATGCAAAAGCAAGTGTCGTGGACAGATGCGGAGATTAAGGAAGAATGTGAATTGGAGCTCTCGAGCTACATCAGACTGTCATATGATGCTGAAGTTTCTAGTACCGATAACAATACACCATTGGCATTGGAATGGTGGAAACTGAATCACACGCAGTTTCCTACAATCGGGCCTCTTGCGCGGAAGTGGCTTGGCTGAATTGCGACGTTGGTGCCTTCCGAGCGCGCGTTTTCCACTGCTGGTAATACTGTCACGAAGCGCAGAAGTACGCTTAAAGCTGACACCATCCGTGACATATTTTCATGGCTGAAAATACAGCTTAGGCGAGGCAAGCCCTGCGATAAGAACTACACACTGCGGGTTAACATGTACAAGATCAAGATGCATAATTTTATTGTTTCTGTTTTGGGGATCCTAGCTATTCTTGTATATTGTGTAAGAATTGCATCGCGTTCACGGCAATAACAACATCTTGCCTACGTACAGAATACTGCCAAGATTTTGATATGATGCTTGCTTTGGTATCTAATGCTCAACTTGTTTCACAATTGCGGCGTTCTGATAGCTAGTAGAAATTCTCCTTTTTCGCCAGTGTGCAGCTGCTCTAGACCGTTTCCACTTTTGTTTGTCCGCTTTGTACATACACAGTCGCAGCTATCGCCAGCTCCGCATTCATTTTGGCCTCGTGCTCTCCCAGTATTGAAACTGATTTCGTTTGGTTTGTTGATGCTCCGTTCTAACACCACTTGCCCGAAAAATGTATCACCTTCTCCCGCCTTCATGCCTTTCGTGACGCTGGTGAGAACTGTGGCCGGCACGAAGTATTACTCGCCTCTATAAGGAAGTGCAGCGTGGACCCTGCAGTTGTGCCCTCGTTCTTGGTGTTGAGACCATCGTCCACTGCAATCTGCACCAACTGCAGCGTAGTCAGCGGTGTGATCTCGGGCGGCTTGAGCACCGCCATGCAGCCAACATCCAGAGCTGGAGTTACAGGTAGCTTCATGGGATGATCGCCCAACAAACCCGTGGGATCACAGCAGCGTTGTCCAACAAATCCTATAGAGGCGGGTTCACTTTCTCGAACTTACGAGCATTTAGTGCCTCTGCAGCGTTGGTGTAGAACTGGAAGCAGCTGGACACGTACACGACACCAGCAAGCAGATTGCTGTTATCCAGCACGTGTGTACACGCGTTCCGTCACCTTTCGTATGTATACACCTCGCTGGGCGACGGCCCATGGTTAGAAGCTTCTTTATCTACCCTGTCAGGTCCACTTCAAAGGCCGCTACTTGTTGGATCACCTTTTCGTTTGGCTGGGTGTACTTTTAACAATTCAAGCCGTTAATTCGAAATAGTGACATAAATGAAGGATGTCGTTTTACGACACTGGACGTCTACGTGTAAATCTGATTTTATACCCGACGTCGACAGCACTAAGTGTGAATCACAGTCAGGGTTTGGTACAGGAGTACAGTATGATCACAATTATTAATACATGTACTGTAGAGCATCTCCACCGGTGAGTATCAAACCGCACATTTGCTGCAAAATCGCCCGCACCAGGCAGAGTGAACAGCTTTAAAAAAAAGTAACTCAAGTAGGTCACGAGCAAATTTGCTATGGTCTTATTTGAAGGGTAGGGAGGAATTTGTCGACCGGTTCTGATTGCGTTCAGACGCTGAACGCGAATGGCTCTGAACTCAGAGCCATTCGCCAATTACTATAGTGGCCAGCAAGATTGCGCGGGTGTTGCCGTAAATGCTTCGCAACTATCATACGGATCGACAAGAAAGTCTGAGAAGGTGCAGTTTTAGTTCTTGCTTAACAGCACCGGTGGGGAACACGTGAGATAAATTGGCATTTTGCTATTTGCTTTTTACTCCCAACGGTGGAGATGCTCTTAGTACTACGATCTACTAGTAGTATAATAACATTACTAATAGTACTTATTACAAGCTCCACAAAGTCGTGCTTCGCCCAAAGAAGCTCTGAAATTTACCATAGCTTTTCCTTTTCAATATTAGCGATTCCCCTTTAGGTAGACAAGGTCTATTAACGTTGTGGAAGTTGGGATTTCTCGACAAAATCAATTAGCCTTGTGGAAGATTGGGATTTCCTGTAGTGACGCATCTCCTGCGCCTGCTTCGCAGCCACAGCATCTGTGTAACGAGTTCCTATTCCTCCTGCGCGACTCGCTGGGCAAGTCGTATCGCGTATGTGCCTGCTGCGCTGTCTGTCCCTAGTCCGTAGTTGATACTTGATTACACTAGAAGATGTCACTGGCCAACAGATACTCACTCGAGCTCTGTGCCGGAACCTGTGACTCCTACGTTTTGTATTCTTCCTCCTTAGCAAACCTAAGTCAGCTAACAGAGACTCGTTCTTCGTCTCGCTCTCTTCACTCTTGTTCGTCAGGAACAGGTATTCTCCAGTTGGTCCCGGGACGGCCCGGATTACGCTCAATCTTTAAGCCACTCGGGCGTACGCCTACGGCGCCTACCCTACTCGTACGCAGCCACCACAGCAAACTTGGGTACTCTCCTCCCCCTGTCTGTTCTCACCGTACGTCGCCTCGCTTGTCCGTATGCCCCCCTCCTTGGATCCTACTTGCTCTCCGCTCTTACAGTTCTGTAGTGCGTCCACCGCAGTCCCCACACGTTCTGTCAGACACACGCTATGTCTCGACAGCCCTTTTGTTCGTCTCTGGACTGGCGTTGGCTGTACTTCCAGCCTTCGCCCATCTTTCGTCTCTCGACACACTCCTCAGCCTAATTGTCTCTATATTTGCAGATTCAGGAGTGAGAACGCCACCGGTCGCAACCGCTTACCACACACGATCTCTGCCCCAACCGTGCGTCCGTTGAGTCCGTTGAATTCCTCCAACCCTTTGGCCTCGTTCTTCCCATATTGAAGCTGGCCACGTACCAACCAACACTCTGCTGGAAGATCGTGCTCCATACACGAACTTCTGGCAGGCATCATCACCAACCTGTTACACGCCTTCTTCACTCGTAGAGTCTTCCACGACTCTACCGTCATGAAAGTACTCGTCAAACTAGGCGATGGACACCCAGCGGGCTCCACTGTCGTCGTTCGTCTCTCGCCGTCCTCGTCCAACGGGTCGTAGTTCGAATTCAAGTACACATTGTCCTGCTTTGTTCCGTCTTCGACGTCTCCGTATCTCCACCAACTTGCCACTCGACTCTCTCCAGTCATTCGTTCCCCCCAACTGCTGCCGACTTCGTTTCGGGCCTGCTGGAACTCCTGCTGCTTGCACTTGAGCCGTCGTTGCTCGCGCAGTCGTCCCTGCCGTCTCGTCATCTGCATGTTGTTCTTCATATTCAAGCTGCTCTTGTAGATCATGTGGTATAGCGGGATCAGCCAAAATCTGGTTGAGGCCGATCTCCACTCACACACTGCGCCCAGAGACCGACTAACGGAGGGGGTCCCCCGATGATCCGTGATCGGCTGAACTTGGTCTCACCTTGTGTACCCGTCGGCGGGCTGGATCTGCTCTCTCAGGGATCCGAAGGTGACCGATAAGCGAAAACTTGACTGTCCTGGCAGGACGTGGGATGTATGGGGCAGCGCGGAACTTCTTCGCTCTGCTCCCGGTTGATAAGTCCTAAATACGGCCTGATTAGTGACGATCGGCCTTGATCTAGGGACTTTTTTGCCTAATTTAGGCACCGAAATGCCTATATAAGCGTGTTTCTTGTTCTTCCTCTCTTTTCCGGATTACTTGCCGCTTCCAATAGCGGGATCTTTTGTCTTCAGAACGGATCTGACCTCCAGTCAAGCACCAAAGTCTGGATAATCAGGGACTTGTACACTTAAAGCCGGGAAAACTAGTGTAGGTAAATCCGGCTAATATATTAACTAAGATCTTACGCTACGACGCTAGTAACCTCTACCTAAGCCTCCTTCTAACACTTCGTAACGAGCCAATATGTCCTTAAGACGTCTCGAGCGCGGGGAAGGCCACTTGTGCACTTCAAAGTAAATTCAGGTCTGATTGATGTTTATCCTAAGTGCATCCACTACCTGCCCATCTTACCATGCATCATGCGCCGTCCTATGTCTCATCCTTGGATAACATCGGCTCTCACCATCCTCGATTGGGCGACCGATCTTGTGATCTTCAACTTTGTCTCTTGGCCGCCGATCTCTCCTCTGATTGGCGATCTTCGCCAAGATCGCCGATCTTGATCTAGTCAGGCGATCTCGATGTTGATAGGTGATCCCCGCCATTACGATCATCTTCGACCAAGGCAAGAGTATTCTAGGCCCGAGCTAGGGAAGTTCGGACGCGGCGAAGCTCACCCTCCAGCCGGTTCGAGGCAGCCGTGGCCTGATCACACGCCGCCTGGGTGGTCTGAGTATTCCCAGCGGCAGATCGAGCAGCCGCTAAATCCGATTCCGCCGAGGCCAAGGCAGAACGGAGGCGCTCCAGGCTGTTCTCGGCCGTAGAGAGGTCGTCGCGTAAGTTATCCAACTCCCGTTCCTGATCGACAACCTGACCACGGAGGGCGCCGGTCTCTGCGCCTGCCTGCCGAAGTTGGACTTGGAGGGAGTCGATCTCATGGCCGGATCTTTGCAGCTCCAGCTCCAGCTGCTGGATCCGAGCGTTAGCTTCATCCACGGCAAGTTGCGATCGCGAGAGGTTACGCTCCATATCCCGGATATCTCCGCTCTGCTGATCAATCTGGACGCGCAGCTCGCCTATGGCCCGAGCGGATGTGGAAGAAGAGTCGTTGGGGAGAACATGATGGAGTAAATCAAGCTCAGTTTGGAGGCGGGTGATCTCGGCCTCTTGGTCATGGCGTAGGCGCTCTAGGTCGTGATGATCCATGCGCATACGAGTGATAGTGTTTTCCATACGATCCCGATCATGCTCGAGGATCTCGTAGCTTCGTGCTACACGCCGGAGTTCCGTTTCCAGTAAGGCTACTCGACGCTGATCGCGTGCGCGCGGGGATGAGTGAGACTGTCGAGAGCGAACACTGCTTGGAGAAGGCGGTGGAGATCCATCGCCTCCGGAGTTGTCGGGATGATCGGCGCTCATGGCGTGAAAGTGGAAATGAGAATTTGACGCGGGCGAAGTCGGATCTGAGACTGGCGGAAAGAGACCGATCAAGATTGAGGCGCAATGGAGAGGTGGAGGCTGATGTGTGATGGATGGGTAGGTCCGGACCAAGATCGGCGTGCGACAGAGATGGATGGGTCGAGACCATGGGATCGCCATGTGATAAGTGGGCTTTAGACGAGACGTCGGCCCGCCTGGCATTGGATCAAGTGGGATCAAGGTGCGTGCGTCCGAAGTGCGTCATCGGGTGACCCAACTTATGGACGAGGGGCGGCTGTGGTGAAGCGCCATTAGGATTTTCCAAGGATCGGGGATCGTAATGGATATCCGCAGTCAGCGTCGCGAACGTGGTGCCTACCTAATACGATGGCGGGGAGGCCCGGAGGAGGGATCAGGACACCAGGGACCAAGATTCCCCGCCCAAGCGCAAGATCAGCCTGAGATCGTCCAGACGATCTTGGCGATCAGGGTAGCCATACGATCCGGAAGAAGGCCAAGAGATGAAGATCGAGTGCCCGTGGCTTGAGCCCGACGGCAACAGGTTGAGATCGGGGCGAGGTCGGTAGGTCAGAGCAGGAAATCTGCGATCAAGCGGAAGACTAGTGATCGAAGATGCGGAGGTCGACGATCGTCACGAAGGCCGCCGATCGACATCAAGGTTGCCAAACTGGATCAAGATCCTCAGGGGAGATCAAGATCGCTCACCTGGATCAAGATCGTCGGGCAAGATCAAGATAATCGGGATCGTCGACCCCGATCAGAATGATCAAGATCGCCGGTCTCGGCCAAGATCACCAAATCAGCATCGAGATCGCCGGACTACATCAAGATCAGCAGTCTCACTACGGTGGCGGACAGGGACACCGCCCGGGATGTCGCCTCCAAGGCTGAAGCAGATCGTGATCACGGCCGGGACGAGGCATATGCTGCGCGTAAGTATCTTGATCCTGTTCGATCTCAATTCCTTCTTGGTGATCTTGTCTCGATATCTTTACGCAGTTCAAGATCTCAACACTGTTCTCGCCGATCTGCATCGCGTGTCCGAAACTCACGACGAGCTTCAGCAGGACGTTACCGGTCTCCTGGGTATGCAAGCCGAAGCTCTCGAGGGATACGACAAATCGGAGGCGGATCTGACAAGTGCAACGGAGCGTCTTCGAGATCACTGTGACCATTTGCGGGATACCGCATCCGATCAGCAGTTGTCTGGACAGCCTTCGGGGAAGCGCGCGCGCAGTCAGCCATCACCTCCGCTACGCGGTCAGCCCTAATCCAAGAAACCAGCTCGATGTGATTCCGTTCCTGCCGGCAGTGGATCTGCGGGACCAAGATCCTCTAGCTCCCAGATCAGCCGCCCCTTGGGTTCGGACCGAGGCGAGGGAGGATCGCCCCCACCCGAAATCCAAGACGTCGGCGGGTTCGAAGAAGAGGAGAAAGAGGAGATCGAGGAGGAACACGATCAAGACGAAGCAGAAGGATCGGGTAACGGATCCCCAGCCTCGTCCCCCCAGCAATCCGGTCAAGGCCAAACTTCCCCGTCTGACTCAGATTCGGACGACGCCACACGAGCTGCCCTCGCACGATCTCGATCTGATGCCCGGCGTCACAGGCCTTCCGGTCCCTCCGGGACTGCCGCCCGCCCGATCTCTCTTTCCGGTTTTGATAGCCCTGGTGCTTCCCCAGGGGGATCGCCTCATAGTAGTCCTCATGCTTCTCCTAGGGGATCACCCCAACGGACACCTCCGCCGTCTCCACGTCGAGGTCCGCCGCCAGGTCCCCCTGCCGGTGGCGGTCCGCCTATCCCGTTTCCCCCCGGCACTGCGGAGCCTCCTGACTCGGCTCCTCCATCTCCGGCAGTGCCCCTGAATCCCCCGCTCTTTCCCGAGGCTGACATGATTCCGGGGTTCAACAATCCCAGGCAGCTACTCCAAGCTGATACCGAGCCATGGAGCGCAGATATCTTGAGTACTCTCCAGATCACGGCCCTGATCGTACGGACGATCCTTTCAGTGATCCCATTCCCGATCGGATGGCTGTTTCCCGTCCGAGCGCCGAGAGCCGCTCGCCCAGTCCCCGGAACCGGATACCTCCGACGGCTTGATCACCGGGGCCAACCTCGTTGCTCTCATGGCGACTCGTCCGTGGACGGTCCTTAATAATCCTCGCCGTCCTCTCACCTTTGATCTGGCCCTCCATCGTCGTCACAACACCGGATTGTATCGGTTCGCCCGAGCCTACCTGACTTTCGAGTGGAGACATCGGATCGCCTTCTGCGAGAATACGCACTTCCTTCCCACCACCGCCGTGCAGCGAGTCGATCCCGTGGTAGAGCGGTATTATCAAGCGCGACGTAATCGCCGGATGCGCGCAGGCGTCGGATCGTTATAACCCTTCCAGAACACCAGGAACTCTCGCAACACTCTTCCATTTCGTGTCCTCCAGCCGGTCCGCATATCAGTGATCTTTTCCACCTCAAACTCGTCCTCATCCAACTCTCGCATCCAGCTATCCTCGGATAGCAGAGCTTCGTCAAAATCAAAACGTTCAGATCCTGATCGTACTAACTTCGCTTGGGGCCGATCAGGATACTCCTTGACCAACTTCAGCTTGGAGACGTGAACGATCGGGAACAGTCAAAATTCCGATCCTGCTATATGCAGCCTTACAGAGTACTCATTGATCTTTTCGGCGACTCGAAAAGGTCCATGCCATAAGTGCGCTAGCTTACGGGCGTATCCTTCCTTCACTCTATCGAGATAGAGCCATACTTGAGATCCAGTGTTGATTTGGTGAGGTCGCACCTCATCATTATGATCTTCGGCCAGATCGTTGATCGCGGCCTTCAGCTTGGCATTAACTTGTCTTCTCGCATGATCGTAGTATCTCTGGATCCGATATCTCCACCACCGGGGGTCCCGATCTCAAGTCTTGGTACTTCCTAGCGGCGTCATCGCCTCTAGCGTGGATCTTGGGTCCCAACCGTGCACCAGATAGAACGGCGTATCTCCGCGGATCCGATCTTGAGCCGTGCTGATCGCGAGCATTAGTCTTTCAGCGTACTCATCCCAATCACGCTGATCGGCGTCCTGAACATACATCTTCAAAGATCGGGTCAGCGTCTGTACCATGTCCCGTTCGCCTGTGCTCGGTAGGCCATGGTCGCACTCTGCCGTTGTCCTAGGATCCGATTGAACGACCTAAAGAAGTCTGATATAAAGCCTGGCCCACTGTCGTATCGGATCGCCTCACTAGCTACGAAAGTCCGGAATACGCACTCCTCGTACGATTCGGCGATCGTCTGCGCAGATCTGGAAGCACTTGCCTTCGCGATCACGTATCCGCTAAACAGATCAGCCCAGATCAGCAACTCGGTATTACCTTTCCGCGACTTAGGAAGCGACGGGATGTGATCCATAGCTATGATATGGAAAGGGTATATGGCCTGAAGATTCCCGGGTGACCCCTCCCCCCGGATCGTAGGTCTCCCTTTTCCTGTTACGCAGTCGACGCATTCTCCCATATAGCGCTGCACGCTTCGAAGCAGACCCCACCAGTGGAAACACTTCCTGACCCGTTGGTAGGTACGCCCGATCCCTTGGTGTCCCCCTTCCAAGCTCCCGTGATAATGATGTATGAAGTCCTCCTGAAGAGACAACGGCACCACCAATCTCATCAGTCCATCATGATCATCGTCAGATCTCGATGTAGGAGAACAGTAAAATAGCAGGTCTTCACTGCCAACCGCGTAATCTTCGGCCACCTTTCCTAGGTCGCGCGCCTCGCCCCGGGTCGACCCTCCAAGATCGCCGGCCAGATATTTCTTCATGTTGGAGATCCACACTTCTTCGTCTTGGGCTCGACGGATCCGATCCGCCCGCAGCTGTTGGACCACCTCCTCTCGCAAAACCGGAGGATCTGGCCGGATATCTGCGCGGGATCGAGTCCTTACTGCAGCGATCTTGACCGGATACTCTGGCTGCTCTTCCTTCGAGCAGATCAGTACTTTGTCCAAACGGTTCAGCGTCATCAGGTCCTGCACCAGGCTTCCCTCACACACCCGGATTCCCTGTTGTGATTGTAAGGCCTCACTCACCAGCTTGTCCGCACTCGCGTTCCAGTCTCGCTTGACGTGTAATAAATCGTGGTCTGGCCAGCTTCTCAGACGATCCATAACCTTTTCCCTCAGCAGGGTCAGCCCTGGCGCCTTGCAGTCGATCTCCCCGCGAACCTGCCTGACGATTAAGTTAGAGTCGCCGCAGATCACCAACCTGGTCCGACCCATAGCGTCTAACAGTTCGAGGCCTAGCAGCAATCCTCGATATTCCGCCTCCTTCACAGTCAAATCTTCAACGTACTCGCACCTAGCCTTCAAGATCGTCCATTCTGGGAGCTTCCATAGGATCGCTCGGAACGCACCCCCACCTCGCTTTACTCTGGCTGAGCCCTTAAACTCAGGACTTGCATCTCCTCCCCGGCTCTCACTGTCGGGATCGGGGCTTGGATCTTCTTCCGGGGTTCCTTCCTGGGCGCGATCCCCACTAGCGCCTGATCCACAACGGTTCTTGGCGTGATACTAGCAGCGATCGCCTCTAAGATTTCGTCCTCGCCCTTGCCACACTTCACTATCTCCAATGCTCAGGGTGAAAAGAGGGCAGCCCATTGAGCTAACCACCCCTGTACTCCGGAATACCCACGCTAGCGTAGAATGCCGCGTTAGGACCTTGATCTCCCGGCCGAGCAACATATTGCAGTTCACATCGATCACTCTCAGCAGCGCCAAGATCTCCTTCTCTACCACGTTGTAGTTCAGCTCGTTCGATTTCAACGTCCGACTAGCGAAAGAGATCGGATAATAAGTTCCGTAATGTTTTTGCTTCAACGCTGCCGAGATCGCCCAATCGCTGGCGTATACGATCACTGTCAGCTGCCGACCGGGATCTAAGTGCCGCCAGATCGGCGTCGAGGCTATCTTCCGTTTGAGAGCCTCAAAGGCTCTTCTGGCTCGATCCCATCTCTCTTCCTCCCGGTCAGTGGAGATCGCAAGAGTGTGGGTCAGATCATTTCCTGTCGAACTCGATTCCTCGAGGTCCCGGGCCCCTATCTGAGCGCGATCCTCTAGATCCGTAATCCTGCTTCTCGATCGTAGTCCCGCGAAGTCCACTTCCCTCAGTTCATATAGGATCGCGGCGTAGATTGCATAGTCCTCGATAAACCTGCTATAATAGTTCAGACTTCCGAGGAACGATGCGTAGATCGTAGCGAACTCGGAATCGGCAGGTCGGTCAGTGACGCCAGATCTTTTGGGTTGGCCTCCAATCCTTCTTTCGACACTCGATGTCCGAGATAATCCACCTTCCGCAGGCCACAAGAACTCTTCTCCACACTGATCAACAGGTTCCACTTATCACACTCTTCCAACAGGCGATCTACCTTGTCGCATAGATGATCCCACGACTCCGCTGTCACCAGAATGTCGTCGATATACGATCTCCGGCCTAACACAGATAGGGAACCCGGATCTTCGGAGTCTCCATCTTCAAACACATCTGACGGTTCTTCTTGACTTCCTGATCGCGATATCTTCGTAAACCCGTACAGCGCGATATCTACCAACCGCTGATAGATTTGCGGAGCGTTCTTGAAACCGAACGGCATCCGGTCCACTCGAACAAACCAAAAGGAGTGATGAACGCCGAGATCGCTCTGGCCCGATCCGTCATTCGAACCACCCAGAATCCACTGGCCATATCGAGAGAGCAGTACCACAACGCCTTGTCAAAATCTTCTAGCAGATCGCTGATCAGCGGCATCTCGTACACCATGAGTCGAGTCAGGCCGTTCACCACCCTGTAATCAATACAAAGGCGGATATCCACGCCATTTTTCTTGATAATAACCACGATAGGCGAGGCCCACGGCGACGTCGAATGTCGGATTATCTGTGCGGGGAGCAACGCTTTGAGCAGATCGGACACCTTCTCTCGGAAGCGAAGGGCGATCTTCCTGACCCGTTGAGCAACCGGTCTTGCTCCTTGCGCATCGATATCACAGAACACTCCCTTGGCCGCTGGCGGCAACGCGTTCCCTTTCCCGATCAGGAGGTGATACCTGTTCCAGATGCGATTTCTCAGCTGTTCGATCTCTTCGGCCGAGTTCACTTTTGGGTCTCCGACCTGAAGATCTCCCACTTTAACCTCTTCTGTCGTGATCATTACCTCGGGATCACTGCCAACTTGCCCTCCACATCTTTTGCGAAGAGATCGCTCCCCTCATGCAGATATACTCCGTCGTCCGACTCCTTGCCGTCATTTCCGGGTCGAGGTTCCGCTCCTCTTTCTTGATCTGCTTAGTATGTACCGATTCCGCGTCGGGACCACCAATCGTTTTGAGATCAGACCGAATTTCGCCTTCGGTCTTCAGACTTTCAGCCTCTTGATCGCTTTTCCCGGGATATATCCTTGCATCCTTCGCCGCGGATCGGGGTCGGGGTCTACGGGCTCCTCGAGATCGGGACCGATTGTGTCGATTTCCATCCTCACTTCAGCCTCTGACCCGCCCGATCCTTCCTCCGACTTCACTTTGGCACCCTTTCCTTCGGGTCCTCCATCTGAGTCGAATTCCCGGATATTTAGTCGGGTACTAATAGTCAGGGCTGGTATCCGCCTTAAGATCACCTTCGGTGTCGTGTAGACGGGGTGACCCACCAGGGGTCCCGGATCCGCGATTTGTTCTTCACCTGGACGGGACTCAGTCGTAGCCTGATAAGCCAGTGTCTACCCCTCCCGATACCGTCTCGATCCTTCACTGACATATCCGTCTTTATGGGGAACCCGATCGGCCGATAGCCACATTCCAACTACCGTAGCCGGGCTCAAGTTCAACACACGATCTCCGATGTTGGTGATCCTCACATATCGAAGCGCCCATGGTCCATGGACCAGCGTGGGAACCCATTTTTCTCCCCGCGTCAACCACAACTTCTCCCCAGTCTCTCTCGGCCGCAGCTTGATCGGCAACTCGATCGCTTCTCCCGGATCGATCAGGTCAATCTCCCCGATCCACACTGTTCGAGCGTTGTTGCTAGATAGCGGCCGACGGCCATGTAACTGAATCTTGATCTCGTCTGGCAGGGAAACCTTTCCTTCGGATACGTCCATTTTGATCCCCACAGGTATCATGAAGTCCATTCCTAAGATCGCCTCTTGTCCTGCCAGATCTCCGACCCAAATGTTGAAGTAATACACCAACGATCCGGCCAGCGTGATCTTGATCTTCGTGCGTCCTTCTGTGACATACACATTCTCCCCGATCCCGACGCACTCTTGCCTCTGACTTCGTCCACTTGACATCCCACCTTACGAGCAAAGGAGGTATCCAGTACTGAGACTTCTGCGCCGCAATCGAGTAGCAAGATCGCCTTATCGTTATTGATCTTCCCTGTCACTTTAGCTTGGCGAAACAATTTCCCTGGAGCATAATGCTTCCAGAATCTTCGGACTTCACCTGACAAGAGATCTAGAGTCATCTTCACTCGCGATCTCTGGCCATTCATCCACACGCAGACTTGAGATCCGAGGAGTAGAGGAAGCAGGTCGGTGTAGATCATGTGTATTATCCGATCGGTTTGATCGCGCGCTAGATTGATCTACCGACTTCTTCTCCACAAATGCATATATGCAGAACGTAGAACGCTCGGCTCGTACCGGATTCCAACCCGGTGAGCGTCCTAGTTAAATATCTTCTTCGCCGATTCCGGCAGAAGGGCTTCATGTTTCGCCGGATCGTACCACTGACGGATAAGATTGTAAAAATTCTTCCATCGGACACTTGCCCATTTCATGGACTTCTCCACAACCGCGACAGACGAACAGGCAGTGATCCGACGGATGTCCGCGACGGCCGCACTTCTGACAGGTCAGGTTCTTCCAACATCCCAGATAGCTGTGTTTTCTCGATCCGCAGTGCGAGCATCAAGGTCGATCGGGCGACCGATCACGGAAACCTCGATCTCTCGGTCCTGATCCCTCCCGATCAACGCTCGAGCGGACCAGCACCGCCGATTCCCGCGACTGGCGTCAGATCGCCCTGTTTCGCTGCCTATAGGGGGCCAATCTCCTTCGGCTGAGGCCAGAAATGCACATCGCAAGTCTCCTTCTCTATCAGAGCCGTCCGATCCTTCCGAAGTCTCGGGATCTGAAGCTTCTCGGGGAACTTGCACGGCCTTAACTGCTCTCTTGGCCGCAGGCGCCGTCGCCGGCTGACCTTTCTGGCGATACTTGGATCCGAATGCTGATCGCTTTTGTCGGGTCTAGGCTCGCTCGCGGGCTCGGAGCACTTCTTCGAGATCGCCTGCGTCCGAGATCCGGAGTAACGTAAGCTGATCAGCCAACTCTTGATCGCCTAAGGTCTCGATGAATTGTTCAACGTCTTCTTGTCGAGCCTTACTATCTCCATCCTTGATCTTCAACTTGGCGCGTAGTGCAGCGACATTCAAACAGTAGAGATATTCTAACGGGGACGCATCCGATCGCTTGCGTGCATGGTAATATAGCCATGCCCCCGATACCCCCAGGCCGCAATACTGCGTCTGGAAACTCTTGAGCAAAGCACTCCACTTGTTCCGCGTCGAGCGACCCAACTGTCTATACCAGTTCTTGGCCGGCCCCGACATAAGATCTGCAAACGCCAGGCATTTTTCCTCTTCCGAAGCTTGATCCCGTAGGAATGCCGACTTGACCTTGCTCAACCACGATCGGGCCCGATCTTCGTCTAGGTCTTTTCCCGTGAGCTCCTTGAGATCCGATGTAGCCGAGATCCTAACTCGTTGGATCAGTGCGGACCCCGATCCTCCTCCGGTTGCTACAGCGATGGCCGTTCTGGCTGGCGATCGGGCAGGGATATCAAGATCGTCCGGGTTGTATTCGTCAGGGTTGGTCTCATGTGTCGGGGATCCGACTGATTCCATGTCGACATCCTGGGTGCCGACGTTGATCGGAGTGGTTGGGAGCTTCGTTCTTCCGGCCGCGGTCGCGATCGCCCTCTGCTCTCCAAGGAACCGGTCCATAGCGGCCTGGAAATATGATTCCAGGTTATCGGTCGATCGGCTCTGCGGCCGGCCTGGCTTGGCTTGATCTCCATCGGATGAAAAGATCTCCGGAGTAGGTCGCGTGATCTCAGTCGACGCAGATTCCTTGAGACGGGATCTTAACAGCTTCGCTCCCGACGGCCCTAACGACATACGTTGGGGAATCGGCGAGTCGTCAGAACCCTGTTCCGAGGCAGCTGAGGCGTATCGCGACGATCCGGTGTGGGGATCGGCTGCGCTGCTTTGTGGCGAACTCTGAAGCTCCGATGTCGACGTCTGGTCTCCGTTCAGGATCCTAAGTCGTCGAGACAGTTCCGACGCCGCCGATCTGATCTTGTTAAGGTCCATTACGAAGAGATCGTCCGCATCGAACACCCCTGGGACCAGTCCCACTTCTTCCAATAGCTGGAACAGGTTCTTGACCGCAACTAACTTGTCCACGGTCGCGGGGGGGGGGGGGGTTGTTCACGGCTCCATGTAGCGCCCCGATCGGCGTTTTCTTCAGCAGCCTCAAGACCGGGTCATACTCCAGAAAGTCCAGAACGAACTTCCGATGATAAGCTCGTTCCAGCGCATTCGCGTTCCAAGCCGGCGCGATCTTGCCCGATCCTTGATCTTCGAGGTCGGATTCGGGTTCCTTCAACTTCTTCATGCTGGACTTCGTCTTCTTCTTCTTGATCGCCGGTTTGGTGCTTCCGAGACGGAAACTTTACATCCCGAAGGTTTCCCTCCGGAATCATGCAGATCACGATGTGAATCGTGATCTGCGGTGGTACCCGAAGGGACTTGGGGAGGAGGTCGAGGTTTTTCTTCTTAGTCTGGATCGGGATCCTGACTTTCCGCTTTGATTCGTTCAGCAGAGCTCCTCCCAAAACTCTGCTGATCCGCGGATCTCGCTTCATTCAGCGGCGTCGTCGTCGATCCGACTTCCGTCGACGCTCCATCCCGTGGTTCTTGCTTCACTTGGGCATCTTCATCGGACTCACGGTGAAATCCGGGGTCCCCAAGAGATCCGGGCACGCGCACCATTGTGATGTAGCGGGATCAGCCAAAATCTGGTTGAGGCCGATCTCCACTCACACACTGCGCCCAGAGACCGATTAACGGAGGGGGTCCCCCGATGATCCGTGATCGGCTGAACTTGGTCTCACCTTGTGTACCCGTCGGCGGGCTGGATCTGCTCTCTCAGGGATCCGAAGGTGACCGATAAGCGAAAACTTGACTGTCCTGGCAGGACGTGGGATGTATGGGGCAGCGCGGAACTTCTTCGCTCTGCTCCCGGTTGATAAGTCCTAAATACGGCCTGATTAGTGACGATCGGCCTTGATCTAGGGACTTTTTTGCCTAATTTAGGCACCGAAATGCCTATATAAGCGTGTTTCTTGTTCTTCCTCTCTTTTCCGGATTACTTGCCGCTTCCAATAGCGGGATCTTTTGTCTTCAGAACGGATCTGACCTCCAGTCAAGCACCAAAGTCTGGATAATCAGGGACTTGTACACTTAAAGCCGGGAAAACTAGTGTAGGTAAATCCGGCTAATATATTAACTAAGATCTTACGCTACGACGCTAGTAACCTCTACCTAAGCCTCCTTCTAACACTTCGTAACGAGCCAATATGTCCTTAAGACGTCTCGAGCGCGGGGAAGGCCACTTGTGCACTTCAAAGTAAATTCAGGTCTGATTGATGTTTATCCTAAGTGCATCCACTACCTGCCCATCTTACCATGCATCATGCGCCGTCCTATGTCTCATCCTTGGATAACATCGGCTCTCACCATCCTCGATTGGGCGACCGATCTTGTGATCTTCAACTTTGTCTCTTGGCCGCCGATCTCTCCTCTGATTGGCGATCTTCGCCAAGATCGCCGATCTTGATCTAGTCAGGCGATCTCGATGTTGATAGGTGATCCCCGCCATTACGATCATCTTCGACCAAGGCAAGAGTATTCTAGGCCCGAGCTAGGGAAGTTCGGACGCGGCGAAGCTCACCCTCCAGCCGGTTCGAGGCAGCCGTGGCCTGATCACACGCCGCCTGGGTGGTCTGAGTATTCCCAGCGGCAGATCGAGCAGCCGCTAAATCCGATTCCGCCGAGGCCAAGGCAGAACGGAGGCGCTCCAGGCTGTTCTCGGCCGTAGAGAGGTCGTCGCGTAAGTTATCCAACTCCCGTTCCTGATCGACAACCTGACCACGGAGGGCGCCGGCCTCTGCGCCTGCCTGCCGAAGTTGGACTTGGAGGGAGTCGATCTCATGGCCGGATCTTTGCAGCTCCAGCTGCTGGATCCGAGCGTTAGCTTCATCCACGGCAAGTTGCGATCGCGAGAGGTTACGCTCCATATCCCGGATATCTCCGCTCTGTTGATCAATCTGGACGCTCAGGGCCGTGATCTGGAGAGTACTCAAGATATCTGCGCTCCATGGCTCGGTATCAGCTTGGAGTAGCTGCCTGGGATTGTTGAACCCCGGAATCATGTCAGCCTCGGGAAAGAGCGGGGGATTCAGGGGCACTGCCGGAGATGGAGGAGCCGAGTCAGGAGGCTCCGCAGTGCCGGGGGGAAACGGGATAGGCGGACCGCCACCGGCAGGGGGACCTGGCGGCGGACCTCGACGTGGAGACGGCGGAGGTGTCCGTTGGGGTGATCCCCTAGGAGAAGCATGAGGACTACTATGAGGCGATCCCCCTGGGGAAGCACCAGGGCTATCAAAACCGGAAAGAGAGATCGGGCGGGCGGCAGTCCCGGAGGGACCGGAAGGCCTGTGACGCCGGGCATCAGATCGAGATCGTGCGAGGGCAGCTCGTGTGGCGTCGTCCGAATCTGAGTCAGACGGGGAAGTTTGGCCTTGACCGGATTGCTGGGGGGACGAGGCTGGGGATCCGTTACCCGATCCTTCTGCTTCGTCTTGATCGTGTTCCTCCTCGATCTCCTCTTTCTCCTCTTCTTCGAACCCGCCGACGTCTTGGATTTCGGGTGGGGGCGATCCTCCCTCGCCTCGGTCCGAACCCAAGGGGCGGCTGATCTGGGAGCTAGAGGATCTTGGTCCCGCAGATCCACTGCCGGCAGGAACGGAATCACATCGAGCTGGTTTCTTGGATTAGGGCTGACCGCGTAGCGGAGGTGATGGCTGACTGCGCGCGCGCTTCCCCGAAGGCTGTCCAGACAACTGCTGATCGGATGCGGTATCCCGCAAATGGTCACAGTGATCTCGAAGACGCTCCGTTGCACTTGTCAGATCCGCCTCCGATTTGTCGTATCCCTCGAGAGCTTCGGCTTGCATACCCAGGAGACCGGTAACGTCCTGCTGAAGCTCGTCGTGAGTTTCGGACACGCGATGCAGATCGGCGAGAACAGTGTTGAGATCTTGAACTGCGTAAAGATATCGAGACAAGATCACCAAGAAGGAATTGAGATCGAACAGGATCAAGATACTTACGCGCAGCATATGCCTCGTCCCGGCCGTGATCACGATCTGCTTCAGCCTTGGAGGCGACATCCCGGGCGGTGTCCCTGTCCGCCACCGTAGTGAGACTGCTGATCTTGATGTAGTCCGGCGATCTCGATGCTGATTTGGTGATCTTGGCCGAGACCGGCGATCTTGATCATTCTGATCGGGGTCGACGATCCCGATTATCTTGATCTTGCCCGACGATCTTGATCCAGGTGAGCGATCTTGATCTCCCCTGAGGATCTTGATCCAGTTTGGCAACCTTGATGTCGATCGGCGGCCTTCGTGACGATCGTCGACCTCCGCATCTTCGATCACTAGTCTTCCGCTTGATCGCAGATTTCCTGCTCTGACCTACCGACCTCGCCCCGATCTCAACCTGTTGCCGTCGGGCTCAAGCCACGGGCACTCGATCTTCATCTCTTGGCCTTCTTCCGGATCGTATGGCTACCCTGATCGCCAAGATCGTCTGGACGATCTCAGGCTGATCTTGCGCTTGGGCGGGGAATCTTGGTCCCTGGTGTCCTGATCCCTCCTCCGGGCCTCCCCGCCATCGTATTAGGTAGGCACCACGTTCGCGACGCTGACTGCGGATATCCATTACGATCCCCGATCCTTGGAAAATCCTGATGACGCTTCTCCACAATCAGCTGCTGCTCGTTGTAGTAATTCAACTTGTGGATGATAAGTTGTAAGGAAATCCCCATGAGCCTTAAATTCCTCTGGTTTCTTGTTCTGATCTTCACGTCTCAAAACATAGTTGTCATAGCCTGCAGGTTCGACAATTCGAAGAGGTCCGATCCACGCATGTACCTGTGGTGAAGCGCCCGTTGAATTTTGACAAGCCTAGAGCTGAGTGATGGATATTGACTCGATCTGACCAAGCGGGTTCGGGGTGAAGCGAGGGCGGCGCGTCCCAGAGAGATGACGCAATACTCCGGATTGGATTGCAGCTGATTGGATCGGATCGGCGGGGGACGAGGAGATCGGATACGCGATCACCCGGAGAAGCCCTTCATCCGCCTCGCTTAGGTTGACTGATTTGTACCCATGTCAGGTAAAGTACGATTGGACCTTAAAGTACCAGATCGGTAATCATAGGATACGCAAGGTAGTGGGCCGAAAGGACCTTAAGTAATAACAGAGTGAATTTTGCCTTGTCAACAACAAGTACCTTGAGCTTCGATACTGTGGCGGGAAATTGCAGTGGCCCATACAGTAATCAAGTCAAAGTTAACAAGAACACGTGTCGATTACCGGAGTTAGCAGCTTGGCCGGCCCGACTGTCGTCGCTCTCGCCCCAACTCCCCCCCGCTATAGGAAGCGGTCAAGCCTCGCAAGTATAGCTATATCTACCCCTCGTAAAGGAACCCTATACCCCCCCCAAGTCGATCAAGATCGACGACCTACCTGGCGCGTAGTCTGAAGAACTTCCACGCTACGCCAACCCCCACTGTCCTGCGCCTCGCCAAGGCGGAACCAACCGCAGGCCAAGCTTCCCTTCAAGTCCACCAGAGGAGTGTAACCACCCCCGCTGACGGGTACACAAGGTGAGCCCTCGGCAACCCCACGGTTATCGGAGTACCCCCTCGGTTAGTCGGCAGTCCCGGGCACAGTGTGTTAGGTTGGATCGCAACGCGATTTTGCGATACCCACTCCACCACATACCAACATCGTAGCCTTTGGGTCCTTCGGTGGTCGGAACATATAGACCCTGTCACCTGTCGCAAACGCCCTTGTCGTCCTTGCACGCCGGTTATAGTATCGAGCTTGACGCTTTTGTTCCTTCCGTTTGCCGCGCTCTGCGCACTCACGACTACTCTTCATTGGCTTTTACAGCCGGGCATGATACTCAGTCAACTTCCCTGCCTTCGTCACACTCGTACAGCGTAGCAACTCGTTAGGTGGACGTAACCTACGCCCCACCATCAGTGCATTGGGAGACAATGCTACTGTCGAATGCTTGCCTGAGTTATATGCGTATACTGCGTAATCAATCCACGTATCCCAATCATTTTGATATTCGTTTTGCATGTAGGTCACGATGCAATCTTTCCAGGTCCTATGAAACCTTTCTACGAGACCGATCATCTGTGGACGATAGGTACAGGGTTGATCTGCTGTGCCTGTAGCATCACTACCAACCTCTCGATCACTGGCCGGTAAGTTCGGGAGCTCCATCCGTAAGTAGTTCACGGAACACACCAAACTTCAGAACCACATTTTTCATAATAAACTTTGCCACATTTTCAGCTGTATGTTGTTTCACCGTCACTGCAACAGCATATCTCGTAACATAATCAGCTGCAGCAATCACGCAACGCTGCCCACCTCCTGCCTGTGGGAGCGGTCCTGCGACGTCTAACGCCCATCGATCTCCAACATCTCCACCTCGTAGACTTCATAGCGTTGGTACGACTTCTCTCGGTCGTGCCTTGCGGCTTCCACATTCCCGGCAGCCACCGTTTTACTTCTCTTTGCAAGTCCGGCCACCCATACAATTGATCTATATGTGTGTAAGTATGTGGCGCTCCTAAATGTCCTGACCATACTGACAATCCTTGAACACTAGAGACCAAAGCTCGGGTGGTAATATAACTCGTCTTCCATTAGCTGTCTTGATTAGAACCAACCCGTTCTCCGTCCCAATCTTCATGCCTTTGTGAGTCCCAGCTTTCAGTAGTTTCTGCGCTAGTCGTCTCCACCCTTTTGCTTCAACAATCATCGTATCCGTGAGTTGAAGCGTCATGGCTTCTCCATGTTGCCGTCCACCTCTTCGCACAGATCCTGGTCCTCGTCCTTGCTGTCGCCTATCTACCGTAGAGCCTGTTGTTGTGTTTTCCGCCGGCGTAGCCACTGTCCGGTTCACCGTAGTCACACCGTCGTTCATCACACCGCGTGATCAGTGCCCTGTTGTTCTTGCTCGAATCGTGTCATTTGCCTACCCCGAACTTCAGGTCCAGCTCGAACGTCTTGTCCATGCCGTTACTTCCCTCATTCTGGACGCCGTCCCCATTGTCGTACCCAGTAGTGCGTCGTCGTACTTTGACCGGCGTCATCGTACTCATGTCCTCCGTAGTTATAGTCTCCACTGCATTCGCGACATCACCAGTGGCCCACGTAACTCGTCGTCTTGGCTACTTTATCGCCTCCGGGCCCTTCTTGTTGAGCGTCTTGGGCAACTGGGCTTGACGATCATCACCAGCACTATGATCTTCACCACGCCGTGGCATCACCACTTGTTTCTCTGTGACTCCGTCTTCATCCGGCGTCGTGTCCACCGGCGGCACTTTGCTCACGTCCCTGTCCTCGGCTGTCATCTCGCCACGTGCCTTACGCTCTTCGTCTTCCAGACGCCTCTTGGTCGCCCTTTTCATCGGCCTTGATCTTCCACTCGACACTGGCTGCTCAGCAACTCGTCGTCGCGCCGCAGTCTTTGCCTCCATCGTCGGCCTTGGTCGTGTTGTCCTACGTGGCGTCGTTCTCTCTGGTGCTTCGCTCTCTTTTGTGTTCCTCGTCCGTAGACCCGTCCTCTAAAGCCTGCATTGTTGATTCGGCGACTGCTAGATCCCCAGTACCTGCGATCTTCGCATGCCTCTGCTCCGGCATGAGCACGGGCGCCGTGACCACTTGGATACTGTCCGCGCCTTCTTCAGTCGTGACTCCATTCGTCCGGTCGTGCGTTCAGCTCCGCTGTCCTCGTAGTGTCACCGTCGTTGTGGAATGTCTGTGGCATCCCTGTCGCGTCTGCCGTTGCGGCCAACTCCACGTGCGTGCTTCCCGTAGCCTCGTTACTCATCTGGTGCATGTCATCCGTGCATCTGGACGCGCCAGTTGCATCACTCCACCTGTCACCGTCCTCGTGCCGCATCTCTTGACCGTCTAGTCGTCCTTCTTTAACTGTGTGTCGTCGCTCCTCGCTTCATTTTTCCAGATACCACCAAAACTTTCACTGGAGAGTGAGATAACGCATCCGCTACCACTATTAGGGCGATATTCTACCTCAAAATCGTATTCCTGAAGCGTAAGGGCCCAACGATGCAGTTTTCCCGTTAGATTCGTACTCGTCATTAACCATTTGAGTGCTGCGTGATCCGTAATGATCGTAAAGCGTCTCCCATATAGGTAGGGTCGGAATAGCTTAATACACCACACTACTGCGAGACACTCCAATTCTGTGATTCCTAGTTTGCTTCTGTGTTGCTTCACCTTACTTGCGAACGCCACTGGCTACCACCCCTTGACTTGATCCTGCATGAGGCATGTGTCGTGTAGGAACACGCCAGAATTCCCGTCTGTCAGTACTGCCACCCACAACACACGCTAAGTCCGCAAAGACCTAACGAATATTCGGGCGAAGCTTCAACCTGAAGGCCTTGACTCTGCCCTAGCACCGCGTTGAAAATGGACCCTGTGCGTCCTAACTTTGTTGATAGGTACACCGAGTTCCTTTTAGCAGCACTAGTCACGAGCGCCGACTAGGCTGCGATCACGCACGCACTTGCAATAACCTCGCTGGCCCTCAGTAGGGAAGGGTCCAGGGCTTGCCCAGCTGGGAAGCGAGGGCGACCGGAGCTTGGCTCTATTCCGTCGCACTCCTCGGGATCGGACGTCTCGTCCTCAACACTTCGGTACAGCACAGTCTTCTCCTTCACGTCTCTTGGCTTTACCGGGGTGGGCTGACACTTGAACTTCTCAGCCAACGTGTTCACCAGCAGGCATAATCCTGACGGTCGAGCGGGACCAGACACTACGGACACTTACCGCAGCCGGACTTGACTCTTGTGCGATCGGGAGGAGAATCTGCTGCGCACGGAGGCGCTTATCTCATAATCTACTCTTTCCTATGTCATATAAAAATATCTAGTGTGCACTTGTCCGTTATGGGGAGATCTTGTAACCACCGAGGTTTCGGCGATTGGTGGGCGAGGCCTCGAAGAGTCGCCTTCCGGATACCATCCGGATATGTCCTGTCGTGGCCAGTCGTTTCGTCGTGGTGTGAGACACATCGCCACGTCTGAACGACTCAGTCACTTTCCCGCTGCTTGTTTTAGCCAATCAGCGACTGGCCACACATTTCTCCAAAACTGATTCCTGCCAATCAAGAACAGCGGCAACGGCGGCGGGGAGTGCGCCTTCGACACCGGGCGCTTCCCGACACCACAACTGCCTCCACCGCGCCTCGAGCTTGCGCACAGGCGAGCGGCGGGGTGCCTGCGTCTCCGCTTCATGCCCAAGTCGTCTCGAGCCCTCAGTGAAGCCCGCCGCGTCGCACTTCGTCTCGGCCTCGAAGTCCAAGCTTCACCAGCCGTACGTTGCTGATGGCCGTCGACTCCAACTGGTTGAAGACCTTGGTCTGACTGTTGTGCTTGTCCTGATGCTTCTCGTTCTTGTTATTCTTGCTGGTATGGCTTCTGCCCCTGCGACGCTGCCACATGAGACCTCGGCCGCCTCGTCTATACTTCCTGCCGCGTCTGGATCCATCACTACGGTGCGTATTGCTGTTTCTTCGTTCTTTTGGCTGCGTGTACACCGCGTGACGATGGTTTTCCTGCTGCTGATGTGCTTCCAGACCTCGGTGATTTCTGCAGAGTCGTCAACCGCGCCCACGTCGGCTCCAGCAGCGGTGACATTCCATACTCCAGCTCCAGCACTGTCGCTCACGACGACGGCGAGTGCCACGGCTCTACCACCAGCGTTGGTCCGACTCCAGACACACTCCAACCATCGGTAAGTCGCTCAGCAACGATAGCGATACAGCCAGCATGCTTCGGGGCTTGTGTTTCTTGGCCGTAATATTCCAATCGAGAGGTCGTTCACAATTCACACGTAAAAATGAAAGTTGCTGCAGTAGAATTTTTCGTCTGCGACCTTGGGCTGCATTGCCCCAAGGGCAGGTCATCATCATTGTTGGTGATCATCGACTAGTCCTCGTCAGCGCCTTGGACCATCTGCAAGCGATGTTCACTGCGCTTCCGACGCAAGTAGCCATACAGCATACCTCCACACGAGAGGTTGGTAATAGGTTCCCACGTAGGCTCATTATGGTCGTCCCATGGGATCTTGAACTCACGTACACCGCGGCCCGTCCTTGTAGACATCGGCATACGATCGTCGAGAATGGCTTGAACACCACTTTCACCAGCGAGTCGATCCGGTTCCCAGCTGTCTTCCGGCAAGAGCCTTCATCAAAATCAAGTCGCGAATCCTCGGTTACGTCCTGAGTCAACCGAGTCCTCGGTCGATCCCCAAACTCACTCACGGCCTTCAGACGCGAGACATGCACCACCGGATAGAAGCGTAACTGCTTCGGTCTCGCAATTCCAACTCGTAGGCATATTCTTCGATTTTCCTCTTCACTCGGAACGGGCCGTGCCAGCGATGCGCGAGTTTCTTGGTCAGACCCGGCTTGACGCGTTCCATATATAACCAGACGCGACTACCCGGCTCAAAGAGGGATTTAGTTGGCGCTTCAGCATGTTCGTCATCAGCAGTGTCGATACCTCCTTGTTTGACAGTTTCACCGTCAAATCGTTGAGGAACTGCCGCTCTTTCGTTCCGGCTCAGCGCATCATTGTGCTCCCTGGCTCTCCGCGCCTTTTCTGTAGCTTGGAATTTTTTGGCCATCTGAAGTGCAACCTCGTGCTGTCTACCCACCTCACGTCGCCACGCTAACGCGTCAGACTGCTTCCCGGTACCTCGGCGTAGCGAAGACGTCATTGCATGCAGTGTCGAATGTGGAGGAATTTCCAAAATACAGTACATATGTACTGTTTTGTCCCAAAGTTGAGCTGTCACATGTCACTACTGGTCAGTACATGTTAAGTTCGCAATGCGAGCCTAAGGTCAACCGGGGTTCTACTAAAAATGCAATACTTCGTGTAAAGGATTGCTTAATAAGCACAATTGATGAACTTAGCGGGCAATGTTGTCATTTTATAGCACACGAACTTAATTAGCTTTCGAAATACTAGTCTACATGTACTAACGACTCATCTACACTGTTAGTGAACCGCTAGTATTTCGAAGAAATTTGTGCTAGAAGCGTAAAGGTATCACCTCATTTTAATTGTGAGGGCAACTATTCTTCTAGTAAGAAAAACTAGCGCATAGTATGCATGTACTTAATGTGTTATCTAATGATTATTTTAGTGAAGCCTACAGTTGCATGGAGTTAGCTAAATTTACGATATACATACTAGCAAGAAGTTTGCACACAGGTATGGTAGCAGTACTGCTAGTTTTTCTATAGTGCCGCTGGTATGCTAGAAAAAGAATTGCAAAATATTTGAAACAGGAAGATAACTTGTCGTTTGGCTTAAAACTATCTAGTAAACCCAACAAGTTTGTGAATTATGGTAGTCGTTAAACTAGCTCTGACGATTTTAGCTACGTCACTTGGCAATATACCTTTGGCTGGCATTTAAACACCCATGAACGTTCAAAGCAGCTCGTTCATAATACTACTAGTTCTTTCGGGCCTCATGTTGGGACTGTTACAATATAACCAGTAGGAATCGACGGAAGATGGATAGATATGGTAGCAGTCGTAGTGTAGGGGCCACCGAGGTCAATGTGAGCGCTTTAGACACGTGATCGAGATTCGTGGAATATTTCAAATGCCTGCCAAAGGTTCATTTTACACGCTACCAAATGGTGTGACCAATGTCGTCAGAGACCTAGCTAGCTTCGATGAATTATAAGTTATCATCCATGTGAGCTGCTCATGCGAGTGTCTTATTAAAACGATTGCCGTACAAATTATCGGATCAGACTTTTTAAATACGCAACAGTACCTGTCGGCAATTTGTCGTCCGAGCGGGATAGGTGCCCAAATACAAATGTATCAGAAACAGGCTGAAACGCACTAAAATACTGCCAGTACAATAACTTATCGTCGATAAGAGATTTACACTTCTTCACCTTCCACCACGGTTGAATATTTCATTCAAACACATACACTTCATATAGATTTTAATATACTACAATTGTCGGTCGTGATGTGATAACATCATAGCTGACTGCGACTAACTACAGTTAAACCGTTGGATCTGCCGGGAGGACGTCGCTACGATTTGTTGTTAGAAACGAACTTAACAGATGTACTGGATTCGTGAATTGTGCAGGTGTACTGGATTGGTGACGCTTTGTGTAAACGTCTGTTGAAATTGGGACAAAACAGTACATATGTACTGTATTGTGGAATTTCTCGTCGAGTGTGCATCCCATCCGTGGACGAGGTAGAACGGAGTCTTCTTTCTCGTCGCATCCTAAGAATTGTTGATTGCGAACACCAACCGTTCCGCAATCTCGTCCCAATCTTGTTGCAACGGATCTTCGACATACATCTTCAGTGACTGCATTACTGTTTTCACTGAGCGCTCTTGCTGTCCGTTGGCTTGCGGCCTGTAGCTGAGCGTAGCGCGCGACCTTGACTGCATCATGTCAGCAAACGCTTGGAAGACCTCGCTCATGAAGCGAGGGTCACGATCATGCCGGAACAGCGACGGAGCACCGAAACATCTGTACATACACTCTTCAATGGCTTGTGCAACCATGAGCGCAGACGTGTCAGCCATTGCCCTTGCTATGGCAAAGCCAGTAAACGAACACTGGAAAAGCAGAAGCGCTCAGTTGTCCCGACGAAAACCTCGGCAAGGGTACCACGAAGTCCATAGACACAATCTGAAAGGGTCGCTCGGCCAGGATGCAGCGAGACTTTGGTCTGCGAAGAACCTTGTGGTGAGAGAGTACAATGCCGCGGCTGACTCACTAGCAAGCGAAGCACTGGAGGCGAAGGTGTCGAAGGTGGTGCTTAGTACGAGCTTTCTAGTCTGAATAGTATGCCTAAGATGCTCTATGAGTCTCCGGAAGCATGTTCTGAGGAGATAAAACCAAGTTCCGACAATTTAGTTCAAATTTTGGATGCTAAGGAGACGCCAACACGTCGGATATTTGTGGATTTTGTGCGACCAGAGTAAGCGGAGGTCTCGGTAATGACCCGGCGACAGAAGAAAGTGCAGAAGAAGCACGTCCGATTTGCAGATGAAGTACCAGATGAGACAAGTGGACAGCGACAGCCGACAGAACCGACTAGCGAAATGACCACACAGCAACCCGAAGCGCCAAGCGCGGACGACGTGGACCCGTTGGTGATGCAAGAAGCACGGTGGCGCCGTATTTCCAAGGCTCAAGACGAGAAAGTACGGTGGTCCAACCTAAAAGCACTGCTCCGAGGCGACATCGACAAGCTGGGCTATAAGACCACCCGGAACGCTGGGTAGATTGCCGACAGGTTCGTGCTGACGGATGATGGCCTACTGTACTACGTGGGCGCAAGGCGCAGACGAGACCAAGATCGTGAAGAAGATGGGAAGATACGGCTAGTCGTGCCAACGACGATGATTCAAGAAGTGCTACAGAACTGCCATGACTCTATCGAAGGAGGTCACCAAGGTGTGGTAAGGACATACCAACGAGTGAAGCTTGAGTACTACTGGTACGGCTTGTACGTGAATGTTGAGAAGCACTTTAAGTCGTGCCCCGACTGCAGCTCAAGCAAGAGTCGGCCGCAGCTTCGAGGGTACTCGCCTGGGGTGAGTTCCTTGTGGCGATTCAACAAAGCCATTAATGACTCCTTCCGGCAAGCTATCACTCCTAGGGATTGCTGGATTGCGAGCCTTGAGTCACCGACTATCACAAGGTCTTGAACACCATACTCCAGCCCAACCAGTACACCATTATTCATTCCGGTGTACTCGGCAAGATTCACCGTGGTGTGCTCGAGATAAGCACTCGCAGCGATCACTATTTGCCACTCAAGAAGTCACTACACGATCAACGAACAGCTACCGTAGCCTCCAAACATCTCTGTTTTAGCAGATCCATCGAAAGACATGACGAATCCTTGGTAGTCCTTTGGTAGTCAAGCATATAGCAAGTTCGGATCCATGCGAACTGTAGGCGAACCTTTCGTCGGTGGCGCCACCAGTGCTAGCGAGTCCTCGAGATCAACGATGTCTGTAATCGTCGACTGTAGCTGTTGAGCAAGCGCGCAGTCCTTCTCTTTGACTCGCTTCACTTACAAGTGCCACGGCGATAGTAGTACCGAAAACTGTACTGCTCGGCCGAAAAGCGACTTAGAACGGTGTACCCATTCGAGCGTCGAAAACCGAGTGTAGATGTGTAACTTCCGCCCGTCACACTTGGCAGCACTTGTAGTCAATCTTACGCCTGCGCGGGTAGATTGTACTGCCGGAATCCTCTGTGGTCTCGACGTTACGGATAGCCCGTTGGCGTCACCGATCGTAATCGCGATCAAAAAGAAAGGTCAAGATATCCGGCATCGACTACAAGATGGTGAACGCAATCACGGCGATGATGGAGTATGCCATGCCGCTCGCTGATGATTTGCTTACTCATTTGGAGTGCTACCTGTGGCTCTGCTCTCTCGACGCTGCTAGCGGATTCTGGGCGATAATGATGGCTTTACGAGCGCGAAAGATTTCGGCTTTCGTCTGCGCACTGGGGCACTTTGAGTGGCTTCGGGTGACATTCGGCCTCAAGAACGCGCCAATGATACCAGCGCATGATTGACAACGCGCTCTGGGGTTTCGTGCAGCCTAAAGGAGGTTGGAAGAACTACGCGAAACAGCTGCGGGGTGCAAGTGACGAGGCATTGCCAGACCTTAATACCGCTAAAACGAAGTTGGAAACGGACCGTGCGGCGTCACCTACGTTGGTCCCGGTGTCACAGCTCGTTAACAGCCCAATTGCAGACATGTTTGCAACTGGAAAACCTGACGAGTCAACGCTGGTGCCAGTGTTCGAACGCAGGTCTTTCGTTGACGCATTTGTCTCGGTTGGGACACGTTTGACAGTTGTTTGGCTACGTTGGGCCGCCGCTTTGAAGTGTCGACTCAGTGTCAGTTTCACGAAGAGCATCTTCGTACAGTCGCGAGTGGACTTTCTGTCAGATGAAGTGTCCCCAGCTGGAATCAGAGCAGATTCCAAGAAGATGGCCGCGATTACCGAGCCTCCGTTCCCGACGACCAAAAAAGGGATGCAATCCTTCTTGGGAGCGCTGAACTACTACAGTAGGTTTATCTAAGACTTTGCTGTGTACGGTGCGGCTCTCTACCAGTTAAAGGACGAAGACTTCGGTCCTAGTGGTAATGTCACGGTGGCTCAGCGAGTTTTGCTGTGTTGAAGAAGAAGATGGCAAACGCGCCTATCTTGCGACATATTGTTTGGGGCAAAGCTGTGCATATTATGCTGTTTGCGAACGAGTGGGCACTCAGCACTACACTCATGCAGGAGCACGAGGGCACACTGCACCTTGTTCGATTCTGTGGCCGAGTACTCAAGGATGCAGAGATGAACTACCATCCTGTTGGAAAAGAGGTGATTGCGCTACTTTTGCTGCTGAAGGTGTGTTACGCACAGCAGTCTGGCCGAGAACGCAATCAGCCCTGCCATCAGTAGTCTCTTGATAAGCTCGTTCGGCTTCCGCAGGTGTCGTAGCGGCACTCATCGAGCACGCTGCTTGATTGGAGCGTGCCCCTTAACGTCTATGTCGCAGACGACGCCGTACGCAGGTGGCGGCAGTGGATTACCACTCGAGATTATGATAGACTCATCATTCTTCAACATCTTCACGAGATTTGCCTGCTGTCCTGACTCTAGCGCTGGGTTCTGAACGTTCGGTGCTGAGTAATCCAACGTCGTGACCGAGACCTCGGTAAAGTCTGGTAAGAAAACCAACTCTTGTGCATAGTCCTCAAGATCAATTACATTCAGCTCATGGACATATACATCGTTGCCACTATCCACCGAAGTGTCGTTACCTTCTGTAGTTAGCACTTTCGCGACCGAATGTACGCTTGCTTCAACACTGACACTGAATCATCGATGTCATCCCTTGGATATGGCCCGTCTGTCGTCGTGTCATCAGCGGCATGCATGCCATTGACTGGTGAAAACGTCGGGTAGGTGACAACCGGTGTGTGCACATCGTCGGTACTGGTTTGTGAGCACGACGAGTCGGTCGGCACTGACACTGGTTGATCATCAGTGCTGCTGGCCTGATCTTCATCATCACGCTCACTGAGTACTCGTTCCCAACGCTTGGCGTCAGCTAGCAGCCACCGCGTTCACTTGAAGTGTAGACCGGTCGTTTTAGCACACCATGTGGCGTTCCGTAATCAGGCTTGTCTACCGCAGGCGGCTGCTTTGACAACCAGTCCTCGTAGAGCTGACACTCCTTCTGACACTGCGCCGGTTCTCGTGACTCCGCATATATAACCACTTGCCACTCGGAGTATTTCGTGGAGTCGAGCCTGACGTACCCCGGTTCCCCAGGTAAATCACCGATAGGCACCCACCGTACAACAGAGTCGAAAGCTCGGCACCACACATCTCTGTCCGTGACGTTCGTCAACAGCACATAGTCTGGTCGGCCTCTGCGAGTCTTCATTACAGTCGGTACCCAGGCTTCTGCACGCTTAATCCACAGAACATGTGTCTCGGTAGACGGTTGTCGCTTTTGTAGACGAAACTCAGTCCACTCACGCGCAGGTATGTTCAAGGCGTCTGTGGGGCCTCCGTGAATGTGAGTCCCGTACGCTTCGTCACCTTCCATGTTTTTGGTCTTGATTAATGGAATCTTGACCTCGTCCGGAAGTTGTGCTATCGCATGGAACAAATCCAGCCTGATACCAGCCGGTATCATGATGTCCGTGCCGAGCACCACTTCTACACCCGCTCTGTGATCCATCACCCACATCTCAAATTCGTATACATGTTCCCATCCAAGCGTAATCTTCACCATAGCTCTGTGTGACGTTGTTTTCCTTCCGTAAATCCTTGCACCTCCATGTATCTGCCATGGTCTGGTACATCCCGGATCCGTACTTTCTTCGCAAACTTTGTCGAAATGACGCTCACGTTTGCTCCAGTGTCCAACAATATCCTCGTTCTCGAGTCGTTCACAGCTCCTTGGATTAGAGCTCGCATCCTCACGCGTCGGTCGAACTTCTTAGATGACCACCACCCCAGTCGTTCTCCTGGCAGCAGCCCACCGTCTTGGCGAGCTTTCGCTCACCAAGGTTCTTCTGCTCCACACTCGAGATCAACCCACTCTCTTCACCTCCACCGAGGCTTGCATCATTCTCCTTTTCAAAATCCGTCGAATTCACTCTGTTCCCATCACAGCCCCCTTCGTAATCTGGCCATTCGCACTTCCCCACGAAAGTGTAGATACACTCCGCTTCGACCGCAGGCTCGGCTAACCGTGGCAGCCCGATTGGGACTAACCCAATTTCAGTTGGTGGGCTGTCTAGTTTAAATGGCCGAATACGAGGCTCTGTAGTTCAGGTGACAGATCTTTCTTGTCGACCTTGGACTTGACGAGGTTTGCGAGTTCTTGGTAGGCTTCACATTTCCCTGCGTTGTGAACTTGCTTGCACAGTTTGCAGCGTCGGAAGCAATAGGGAGCTGAATGAGTGAGTCCACCGCAAGCTGCGCGTGGAGCGCACTGGCGGTTACTATCTCGGTGGTGGCGACTAGTGAAACGGTTGTCTCGTCCACTGTCACGCTCCTGTAGATCGGTCACCCCTTGGCGGTCGGCTGTCAGACCTGCATTAGGTTTCATCAGCAGCGGCACGTCTCTCGTTCTCGTTCGCTGCAGCGAGATGTCGTTCATCGTCATCGGAGGCGTAATCATCGTTGTCGGGTTCTTCGTAATGATGTTCTGACTCATAGTCCGACCCTTCGTTACCGTAGTCGTAGCGTTGCGAACTTGAATACTCACCGTGCGCATCCCGTGAATCGCGTACTTGCAACTCAGAGATAATATCTACAAGCGAGGCCTCGGCAATAGTGACACGCGGTTGATTACGTTAGTCGTCACATCGTCTATAACCACGGCCCCGTCTATCCTGGCGGTACCCATCACGCGTCCCATCACCCTTGCTTTCATCGCGCCGTACGGCGGTTACTGTCACGACCACGTGAAGAGTCGCGATTGCGTTGACTTGACTGCGACGGGTCATTTGACGAGTAACGGTCCATCTTCAGAATCTCGTTCATCATGCTCTCAAGTTCGTGAATGTCTTTCAGTTGAAGGTGCCCCAGGCGTTTCTGCAGGCTCTTATCACCGCATGTCTTCAGGAATCGGCGAACGTGGTCTCGCCCTTCTCTGCCGCCATTAACAAAGCGCACACCTGCGTTCCGCGCGTAGCCGTTGAGCCGGTTCAGGAAATCACATATGTGTTCCTTGCTGTCGGATCGTTGAGCAGGGTAGAAGCGAGTCGTCGCTGACGAGCAGTAATAGCTGATAAACTCTGAATTCAGAGGCTGCTGGTTGCGTCGCACCTTCTTTGGTAGTTGTCGAAACCACTGGAGTGCCCCGTCTCGGAGGCTCAACTTCACACCACCGAGTGGTCGGTGTACGCGTACCCTTCATCTCGTACACGAATGCTCGAAGCCATTGCATAGAGCTCTCTTGCTTGCCGCGGTGTCCGTGGAACGGCATGATCTGAGCGAGAGGTCGGTGAGTAGCGAATTCCATCGTCGGCGTCACGTTTGCATCGTCTATGCAAGTTACATAGACGATCAAGTCAACTTGGGTTGTTGCTCGAATTTAAGTCTAACAGAACGTAAACAATAACAGAAGGTCACACCGATCCCGGGTCGCGGCACCAGTTGTGATGTAGGAATTCACGTAGAAATGTCACTGTACGCACAGCGAGCTTCCGCACACAACAATACACAATCCACAAGGGTCAGCGAAAGCTGAGGCGCACCTGAAGGAACCAAGTTCGACCCAGCACCGTGAGCCGGCGCTTCCCTCGCTCACTATTTGCGTCGCTAAAACTTAATACACAAACGTAACAGGCACGAGCTTCGCCTGTACGCTCAACTTCTCTCTCTCTCTCTCTCTCTCTCTCTCTCTCTCTCTCTCTCTCTAATACCCTGTGGCACCAACAGTGGAAGGTTGCCTAGTCTCCTTGACTCTTTTACAGGGGTGCCCGAGAATAATTCAGGCCGTAAGTTGTCTAGAGTATACGATCAATACTCAAACCACTTATTTCGGGAATCCTCTTATCCGACTTTCCCTCAAATAGGGATAAACCAAAACACCCACCCACTACTAGTCTCTTGGCCTCACCAGAAACGAACGCTAACTTCAGGAAGGTCCCAGTTCGCTGGTAGGCATACCCTGTAAAGCTACTACGTGTAAGGTGCTTACCTCGACGCTTGAACACTTGAGTGCTTCAGGGAAAACTCTGCTCTGTATTGTTAAGGATGAAAGGCCTATACTCTCTTCTAATCTTTTGCCCCTCCTATCTTCTATATACAAACATCAAGTTAATCAATCCGGATCTTACCGTGCGTCCCATCCGGACGGCTACAACCAGTCGAAGCCTAGTTGGTGTACGTCACACCACCTTGACGCACTGACGTCACTTGAACCTTCGCAGCCGGTACCAATTGGTGGAAAACACCACGAGGATTCCTTGAAAGGCGGTTCCGAAGGTTCGTGACTTGGTCCGCGGCTGATTGTCGATTCGCTACACCACATGAAGCTGGGGCGTATCGTGTGGAGGTAACCGGCCAGGTGGCGAGCCCTGGCAAGCGTAAACGAGGTCGACCACGGGGCTCTAAGAATAAACCCACGCCTACTGGCGAGATAGCACCGCCTCAAACCAAGCGGCATCATAAACGTACTACCTCCACTGAGCGGAGCAATCCCAGGCGCCTTGCTACGGCACTGTGTTGGCGATCTACCTGTTACTACCGGCATCGGTACCAGTCGCCCTCCTGTTACGGGATCAGTGACCGCTACCACCAGTGCTTTGTCTCCGTCGGTTGTAGCCGACGTAGCAATTGCTGCTTCACCTGTTGAGGCGTCACTATCAGCAGATGTAACAGCATGCACTTTGAGGCGGCCAAACACTGTCAATCACCTAGTGACCTGTTCACGCAAGTTGATAGGACATCTAAGACAAGACTACAACCTAAGTTCAAGCATATTTTCCAACATCCAGCTTTTGCTAGCTTTTTTGCCTACATCCCTGTACCGTTCTGGCAACAAGTTCTAGTGACCTACGCAGTGGTGTGAAGAAGTTGATCGAAAAACGCGAGATGTCATTACCTCACGTGCGCATCAGCGCTCGGAGACGTCTCTGCAGCGTGGTGCCGGTGTGCCCTGTACGTCTCATGCGATGGGCCCCAGCGCGCCATGAGATCCGGCGCCCTCTGTCACTGTAAGTGCGTGCTATTTGGACGAGCTGCTTGTCGTCTTCGAAACTGAACGAAGTTGGCATGACAGATCAAACTACACTGTGCAGAAACCTGAGTAATTGTCTTGATCTGAATATAGGAACTGACAGGTAACTAATGGTGGGTAGTCAGTGCAGTGGTGCTGAAGAGACGGGGGAACAGCATGGAGCCTTTGCCACGTATGCGTTGTCACCAAAAAATCGTACTTACACTGGGTTTTGTTGACGCAATCCCCGTAAATTTCGTACTTATACGCATAATTTGCATTTATGTTTGACACATACTGCAATCTAACTGAGGGTTTGGGCTATCATCATTTTTTTGATTGGTCGTTAATGAACGTTCCAAAACACGGTGAAGTCTAAGTTGAAGTTCTGTCAAGGGGGGCAAAATGACCCCCTTGATGGCGGTTTTTCTCTCAGGTTTTGGAAAAGGCATGAAGGGGGGCAAAATGGCCGCGAAAGGGTTAATAGCTCGATGCAAATTATGATAACGGTTCGTAGCCTTTTGCGGACTGTCTCTACTCTTCATCAAACGAGGGATGCGCATCTGAGTTTGCTTTAGAAGGAGCTCCAATGTCGACTTGCTCCCAATTGACGAAATCCTCGTCAGACAGATTGACAAACCGATGGAGGGAGCCGTCTGACACTTTGCTTGACCTGCCAGAGAGGTATCGCGCTGCTGGCGTAAGCTCTTGCAAGGTCCAGCACTGCTTGCAGCAGGTTGTACCGCTCTGAGCTTTGGCCGTCGGTGTACATGTACATTATCAGGCGTTCCGTTTGCAATAAGTCGTGTGATTTGAGACCTATCCCGCTTCAGTTCGAGCGCATTTCCAACACCAGCAGGACGGAGCAATCGTGCTAACACAAGTAATGCTACGGTATTCGTAGCCTGCGGCTCGCGGGACTCTAGTTTCGTTAAACTGAGCAAGACAACGCACTACCAAAGAAGCATTGCCTACGCACAAAAGTTGAAGATGACAGCACGTGAAGGTCCCGAGTAGAGCTTAGTGAGCACGCTGTGGTGGTATGAACCGTTCACTTTCTGTGAAACACAGGGTGTTGTCAAAGGCGGCCTCGCTCTACGCTCCGCAGCTGGACAGCCCGCATCACGTGCGTAAGGCTCGGTAGAGGGCCAACCGCAAAATAACACTCAACAACGGGACCCACCAATACTGTCAGCGCCAAACTTGTTAATGGCACAGTCATGCATTCGCCGTGATACTTTGGACAGTTGTGCCTTTCCCGTTTGCAAGAAATGCAGCTGAGGTATAAGTAACGTATAATAGCGAATAGTGCGCCCCTTGCGAATACAACGCCCTCTGATTACAGTACCCTATTTGACCGCGCATTATTTTTTAAAATAGAGCGCTATCGAATAATACGCCCTTCTAGTATGTACCTTAATTTATTTTTGAACTCCACCTAGCCAAAACTGCGAAAGTTTGGTTCGGCACAGGATGGGACGCCGCCACCTTCGCGCTCACACCAGTCTATCGTTTATTTTAAAACAATCTTGAATATTATGTCATGGTCACTTGGATGTTGTAGTGTACCTACCTGATGGAGCACTGAAGCGAAGGGTACTTATGCCATGGCGGCTCCACAGAATATTGATGTGCACGGCTTCTTAAACGATCATGTGAAGCCCAAGAAATATTGAGCCAAGTGAAAGTTGATTTGCTGAACAAGGCGCATTCGATTCACGAAAGCGGACTGCTTTCATCAAGAGTTTTTTTAAAGTCGAGCAGAATTTGCAGTGTAAAAAAACAATATCGAGATTTTAGCCAGCAGTAAAATTTAGGCTGTGTACGCTGTGATCGAGCTGTGACTGAAGCCGGCGAGATCGAAACCAAAATTGCGTTTAAGCTGCTTTGTAACGCCATGGTATTGTGGGAAGTCGCAAACCTTGTCTCTGAACTTTCAAGTGCCAGCGCGTTTACGGCAAGGGATTGAGACGCTTTTTGGATTGAGGACTGGCAACAGAAAAGGAGACTTAGAAATATGAGCCCGCCACAACCTGCTCCCCAAACTACCCAAGCTGCCACCATTGGACTTTAAATAGAACGCCATCGAATACAACGCCCCGAATCAATTTTACCGCGCACTATAAATATAGTAGACGGCGTATTATTCCGTATTTTTCGTTAGTATAGATCGGCATCGCGTTTGGTGATAAACGCGTTTAAACCCCCATCACGAAGCCCATGCGTGTCAAAAGCGCAGCAAGTGGGTCAGGAAAGGTACAGAAAAATGTCGCTGTTTGGTGTGCCCTCAATAGTGGTAATGATTACTACTTCGAAGTAGAAAATTTGTAATTGTGCTACACAAAGCGATATGCTCTTGCATTTGTCGGACACCTATTTTCTTTGCTCGTTTAGTTTATTCGAGCTCCAAATGACCGAGTATGCGTGACGTCTTCTTCTTGTGGCGCCGGGTACATGCATTTCTTATAATACACTGTGCAGTGGCAACGTGACTGCAGCAGCCGTTGCGCGTAAGAGTAATACTGCTTTCGATTGGCTGTTATTAGCATTTTTCATTACGCCCAATCGCGTTGCGTCTTTTTTTGCAGAGAAAAAGACTTGGCTTCTGTATCGTTTGCCCTTCCCCTCTTCAGGAGCTCCATCCAGCCATGGGCCAGCACACACTCTCACACTCTCGCCATAGCGACGAGTGACGCCGCCACTTTTGCTCGCTCACCTCCGGTCTGCGGATCCGCTCAGCAGCTAAGACACCCACACATACACAGGAGAACGCGCGCCTCTCGCTTGCCCTCCCGCCTCTTGCCGGATGATGCGAGACGTGAGCGCGCGTTTCAAGTACAGCGAGCGCGAGTTTCGGGCGCACAAAGCCGCAAGCCTTAGCGGCATCAACAGCGGCGACGACTCGGAGAACAAGCCGCCGCCCGCCGCCTCCAACGCCGCGCAGAGCACGGACGAAGACGTGCCCGACGCCTGCCCGTCTCGCGAGCTCATCCACAGCCACATTCGAAGATACTATCGCGATGTAGACGCTGCCGCCAAGGCCGCGACCGACTGGGAGGCCGTAAGCGCTCGCATCCGCAGAGACCTCGCCCCCTATACAGTGCTGAAACTTGGTGGCTTCTCGTTGGGCGATGCCTGTACGCGATTGCTAGGCGCCGTGCTGACTAATGGTGCCTCCAGGTTGCGCACGCTGGATCTGGGCTTTAACCGACTGACAGACAAGGGCGCGACCCAATTGGCTGAGGCGCTGGAGACCAACACGTCGCTCGAGAGTTTGTATCTTTCAGGAAATGAAATTGGCCCAGCAGGAGCGCGAGCGCTGGCGCAGGCGCTGATCAAGAACACGCATCTACGCAGTCTGCACCTCAGTGGCAATAACATTGGCGAAGATGGCGCTCGCTTTTTGGCAGATGGGATTGCAGGCAACACAGCGCTCAGAGCGCTCTATTTGGGCACGAACGGTATCGGTGCCGCCGGAATGCAGAGTCTAGCTACGGCCTTAACACAAAACAAGTCGCTGGAGGAGCTAACACTGGGACAGAACAAAGTGGGAAGTGCAGGAGTGCGTCATTTAGCTGCCGCATTCGCTACAGGTCTCGTATCGCTCTCGACGCTAGAACTCGGAAAGAATGGCGTGGATCAGGAAGGCGCTATTGCACTCGCACGCTCTTTGTGCGGGGCGAATCGTCTGCAGAACTTGTACATGGATCACAATCCACTGGGAGACGTCGGCGCCAGTGCCTTCGGAGCGCTACTCGCCCAGAACACAGAGCTCCGTGTACTGGACTTGAGCTACACGCACATGTCGTTGCTGGGGCTGCGAGAGCTCAGCGTGGTGGGGCTGGCGCGTAGTCGTGCGTTGCTGTGTCTGCTCGTGGATGGCCACGATTGGGCGAGCACTCAATACATGAAAAAGAACCAGCATCCGAGTCTAAATGGCGCCTCACTAGCCACCAAAGGCGCCAACAACTATGCGGCATCTTGTATTGCCGGTGCAATCAACGCAAATGTTCACTCCGTGTTGTTCAAGTTGACAGGTGTGGATCTGAGTCTCGTGGTGGCAGTTCCCGTAGAGTCCAGCTCCCGAGAAGGCAGAAGGGAATCAGACACGCTCTCCAGAAACGAATTGGTCTTGAAGAGTCTGCACGATGCGCGCACTGCAGCACAAACGGCAGCGTCAGCATCAGGGATTCCTCCAAGTCACAAACGGAAACCTACAGAAGATGCAGGTAAGGTACATGTATCTGCAGATAGGACGACAACAGGTGGGCCAGATTCAGGTGCAGACAGCGATACAGGCGAGAGCTCGTCGCCTGTGGTACAGCACCCCAAGTTCCAGAAGCTCGAGGGCAACCTCAAGGCCGGTTCGTCATCAGGTAGTATTAGTAGCGTCAACGGAGGTGGAAGTGGCGGCGGATCGCGTTCAGGAAGTGCCAATGCGCTGCTCGGATTGCTGCCCCCTCCTCACAACGGGCCTGGCAACGGTGCGTCCAGTTCAGCAGGTGGCAATGGAGGCAGCTCTCCATCCAAGACGACAAGCAACCGACCGCCACGCGTTATCCGGATCCCGTCGCGTGGATCTATGGGTCGCTTCCCTCGATCGGGTGGGTCGTGCGAGAAGCGATTGTCACTCAAGAGTCCACGGTACGAGAGCACGATGGAGGTTCATGTCCGTAAGGTGATCTCCGACATCGCCAAGTTGCCATTCAACGCGGACGAGTATGAAACACTGCAGGCGTATTATCTGGGAGGCCGGTGTTCTACCGGATCGAATGGCTGCAGCAGCGACTGGGGCGTCGACGATGTGACGGGCGAGCCCACACCTTGTCCCGCCTGTCGCTCGAGTCGTTTGGCGAGATATCGCCGCACGATGGTAAGATTTTGGATACTTTTCGTCTCAAGACATCGAGCTAACTCTTTTTTTTGTTTAATTGCAGGCTCTTAAAACGCGGCTCGAAGCCTCCAAGCAAGCGACGGACGCTGTGTTGTTGGTTCTGTTGCGTCAGCTTCACTACCTCGTGGGCGCCTTCCAGAACGTGGAAAACGCTGTGCAGACTATCGACGATATCCTCGTATCGGCGCATGAGGAGATGGACGAGCCACAACAATTTGCCAACGTGCCGCTACCTTCGCAGACGACAACCAGCCAGCACACCCAGTAGACAACGAGGCTGGACGCTTCACCGAAATCACAGCACTAGTAGCTCCATTCAGATATAGGCAGCCACACAGACAGCGATTCCCGAAGGCATAGGAGAGTATTTATCAGTCCACCGCACACGCCCCACCACCACCCCGCCTCCATTATAAACCGTAGCAGTAGCAGCAGCAGACAGAACAATTTGCCATTCGCCACGTACGCAGACAACAAATTTGTCGTATCATCGCCGTGAGCTCTATGTTCTTTTACCTCCAATCGGATTCAACTCTCTACTCTTTTCAACCAATCCAGAGTCGTAATGACCAGTATCCGCCCCACGTTTCCTATCCACTTGGTCGTGGTAAAACTCTTATTTCTTGCTTCCCAGAATCGCAATAGGCGAGCCGAGAGAAAGACTGAGAAACATGAGCGGCATGAGCGTGCTGGATAAGACACCGCGCGTGGCTGAGGAGACTGCCAAGTACCCGCGCGCCGAGCGTCTGGGATCGCGTGAGCTGGGCTACGGCACGGCTGGCTTCCGTGAGGACGCGAGTCTGCTGGTGTCCACATGCCACCGCATGGGAATGTTGGCGGTGCTACGCTCCAAGAGCGTGGGGAAGATCGTGGGAGTGATGATCACGGCGTCACACAACGCGGCAGGTGACAACGGACTCAAGATCATTGACCCCAAGGGCGATATGCTGAGCCAGAGGTGGGAGAAATACGCCGTGCAGTTGGCAAATGCGGCTCAGCAGGATAAGGTCGTGGAGGTGCTGGACGCCGTCGTGGCCGCTGAGAAGATCGATCTTGACCAGACAGGAAATGTCTTCATTGCTAAAGATACTCGCCCCTCGAGCGAGCACCTGGCCGAGCTCGCGCGCGAGGGAGCGCTTGTGATCGGTGGCAACGTGTTGGACTTTGGCCTGCAGACGACGCCACAGCTGCACCACCTGGTTCGCATGGTACGATGCTCCATTTATAGTCGAAAAGTGATGGATACTGACTGGTGTATTGCAGTGGAACTATGAGCACTACAACAAGGGCGACTGGGCGTCCGAGGTTGGCTACTACAACATGCTCAGCGACGCCTTCAAGCAGCTCACAGCTACACACGACTCCAAGGTGGGTCCATTATAGACGGAAAAGTATCTTGGCTGGCTGACGTACTGACGTGGCTACTGGGTTTTCATTGTCGTAGCGCCTGGACACCCGCTCGCCGCTTTACGTGGACTGTGCACACGGCGTCGGCGCGTTGCAGATGGTCAAGTTGGCTAAGGACCTGGGCGACTCGCTCCATCTCGAGATCGTCAACACGCCTAGCGACGGTGAGCTGAACCTCCAATGCGGTGCAGAGCACGTGGAAAAGTCTCGCCAGCCGCCCAACAACGTGACCCGTGAGAACGACCGCGGCAAGCGCTACTGCAGTATGGACGGTGATGGCGACCGCGTCGTGTTCCACTACTTTGATGATGAAGGCACGTGGCACCTGCTGGACGGCAACAAGATTGCCTGCCTGTTCGCCGAGTTCCTGTCGGACAAGTTGCACGCTCTCGAGTTGGACCAGGAAGGCGTGACGTTCGGCTGCGTGATGACTGCGTACGCCAACGGTGCCGCCACTCAATATCTGCAGGCCCTGGGTATCCGTGTGGAGCAGGCAAAGACTGGCGTCAAGTACTGCCACGAGAAGGCGACGCAGTTCGACATGGCCGTGTACTTCGAGGCCAACGGCCACGGCACGGTGGTCTTCAAGGACGCGCTGATGGACAAGCTGCACAAGTGGGAGAACACGCTGCACGACGAGCGCAAGAAGCTGGCGTTGTCGCAGCTGCTCGCCGCCTCGCAGCTCGTGAACCAGGCTACGGGCGATGCCATGTGCGACCTGCTGTTCGTGGAGGCTCTGCTGGTCCAGAAGAATTGGGGGATCGCCGACTGGGACGCCATCTACAACGACCTGCCGAGCCGTCAGACGAAGGTCAAGGTTGCGGACCGCAGTGTCATCATATCGGACGAGGAAGATGATACCAAGGTGCTGGCGCCCGAGAGGCTCCGCGACGCTCTGGACGTGGCTCTGCAGGAAAACGCCAACAAGCGTGGCCGTGCATTCGTCCGTCCGTCCGGCACCGAGGACGTTGTGCGCGTGTACGCTGAAGCAGACACGCAACAGGACGCCGATGCTCTTGCCCTGCAGTTCGCCAAGCTGGTTCACCAGCACTGCGGCGGCGTGGGCGTCGAACCCGCTAGTTTCGTGGCATAGGCAAAATTGGCGTTGAGTAAGAGTGAAGGTCCCAAGTGAAGAGAGCCGTAGTTGGTTGCACTGCAATTGAAATCGAATCCAGTCAGAAAAAAAAGATAATTGCATCGCCTACAGTTGTCCACCACCATCGAGTTGATACGAGTCCAACTGGCAGCTGGATTTGCAGAAGTCACAAATTGCAGGGTGCGTTACTTGCATGTCCCGTTCATTTCTCAATCAACCTTCAAACATCCAAAAGTCTTAATTAAGTTAAGTGAGTGATGCCTCAGTGTTCTCTTTGTGGGGCGTTTACAAGCGGCCGCTTCTGCTCCGAGTGCGGCCAGTCATTCGCCAATGGAGCACAACAAGCGCAGCCCAACCAGCCTAATGGTATCCAGCAGCAGCATCAGCAGCCACCGCGAGTCCCGCCGCGGTTCCAGGAGCAAATGTCATTCGAAGAGCGCGACCATAAGTCGCTTCTGTATCAGCAACAAGCGAACAGCAACAACACGCCGCCAGCCATTCCTGTCGTGTACGTGGATGGAGACGCAGCTGCAGCGAGCAACAACGGCCGCAACTTGTCTTCGGCCTCCTCAGCCTCGTCCAATGGCGGACAGGAGACCAACAACGGCGGACGCGTGCTATCGTCCTCAAGTGGCTCTGGGATTCTCAAGAGCCGATACTCTGACCATCCAAACTGCGATGTCTGTGGCTTGGCCTTCGACGTCACTAAGCGTCGGCACCAGTGGTGAGTTCTACCTCCTGTCTTCTCTACTATCGGTCGATACTAATCGCTCTCTGTCTTTCGATGATGCAGCCGTGCTTGTGGTCGCTACGTCTGCGGCAATTGCTCGCCGTTAATGCTGCTGATCCCCGAAGGAGACCAGATCGAAGGCGCCGAGGGCTACGATCCGTCCATTCCGCAACGTGCGTGTTTGCACTGCGCGCCTGCGTTGCGTCCCCTTCAGGAGGAACTGGTGGCTCGGTACGCCAAGGCAAACGCCGAGACTGCCCCACACGAAGCCAAGTCTCGACTGCACGTGCCATTTTCGCCCTCACTGGAGAAGGAGTGCACGAATGCAGCTGATATCGTCGGCAACTTTTTCCGAAACGACTCGGGTGCATCCGGGGACAGGGCGATCCCGATCTCAATGCTGGAAAACGCACACGGTTTGGCAATCATGACGATCGTCAAGGCGGGTTTCCTTATCGTCGGCAAGGTTGGTACGGGTATCGTGATTTCGCGTCTAGGGGACGGATCGTGGTCTGCGCCTTCAGCTATCGGTACCGTGGGGCTGGGCGGCGGCTTCGAGATTGGAGGGGAGATCGTGGAAGTTATGATCATTCTAGGCTCCCCTGCTGCGGTGCAGGTCTTTTACTCGCCACAGGTCAACTTAGGTGCAGGACTAGACATCGCTGTGGGCCCGTACGGACGATCAGCGGCCGCCGCCGCAGCGATCAGCAGCACTGGCCTCAATGGCAACTACAGCTACTCGATCAGCAAGGGTTTGTACGCCGGTATTTCACTCCAGGGCTCTGTGATTGCAACACGCAGCGACCTCAACCGGAAGTTCTATGGACAGGACCTGGAGGCGAGTGCACTATTGAGCGGTGCTGTAGGCCAGCCTGTAGCTGCTAGACCTCTCTATGAGGCTCTGGATCGTTCCACACGCGGCATCCAGGAGCACAAGGAAGTGCTGGCCGAGAGGTCTCGCATGATGGGAGCTTGCCGTGCTTGCAATTGCCAGGTCTTCGTAGCTCACTCGCACCAGATCTGGAACAAGAAATGCAAGGCGTGCAACCATATTCACTAGGTTCTGACTTCCTCTGTCCGAAAATATAAGCGGTATGAGTGGAATTTGATAATTTTAACAATGAGAATGCGTTAATCTGACAACTGATTGGTCTACTGCGATTACAGTGATTTTCCTGGTCGAAATTTGAATCAAATCGACCACTTGGTCACGAAGATATCGTAACGCAAAATTTGTAATGCCAAACTGAAAATCGAAAAGGCTTCGCCAGGTCATCCATCATTTCTGGACCGGGTGGTGTAAAAACTTGTAGACATAAAACTTGTCTTTACCTGTCGAATGGTCCTACTTATAGAACGTAACACGACCTAGGCTCTGGTTGCCAACAACAATAGCAATTGTATGGGGCTTACTTATCCGAAATACAACGGTATTCTTTAACTTTGACTTGAATTTGTATGCAAACCGCTTATATTTTCGGACACAGTTTAAGCAGACGACCTGCTTATATTTCCGGACAGAGGAAGTAGTTTTTTTAAACCTAATAACCAATTGATCAAACTTTATGTTCCTGCTTAGCTAATGTAGCCATCTGCTAACACAAAGTGCTAGAGGAGCTTTATGGCGGAGAGCAGCTACACGTACCGCGACGCCGGGCTTCAGTCCGTTCGTGACGACGACCGCCACGCGCCGAACGCCTGCGGTATTGCAGCCCAGTTATCAGTGCTTGATCGGTTCCTGCCGTTGTGGATTCTGCTGTCCGCGGGCACAGGTATCGGCCTTGGACAGGTGTCAGCTGTGCATTCATTTATCGAGTCCACAACAATAAGGAGCATGAATCTCCTGGTGGGCGCGGGTCTACTCGCCATGATGTACCCTCCTCTCGCCAATGTGCAGTGGCAGTTAGTTGGCGCGGTGTTCCGCGACTGGCGTCTGCTGTTGTTGACTAGTGTTCAAAATTGGGTGGCGGGTCCATTCCTCATGTTCCTCCTGGCTGCAAGCTTTTTCCACAATGACACGGGCTTCATGGCTGGCTTCAGCCTCGTCGGTTGCTCTCGTTGCATTGGCATGGTCATGATCTGGATCGCTCTGGCTGGGGGTGACCTCGAATACTCATCGCCGTTAATTCCCTTTGGACTATGGCACTGTATTCCTTTTACGCGAGTTTCTTCCTCAACACGATGCCTAGTGCCACGGGGATCGACGAAGACCCTCAAGAGCAAGAAGATCCACATTTCCACGACTGAAGTGGCTAGTAACGTTGGTATTTACATGGGAATCCCATTTGTACTCGGCATCTCAGGGTGGGTCCTCCTGCGCCGCTGGAAGGGAAATGATTGGTACTTTAACAAGTTCACGCCTCGACTGGACGTGCTGGCGGTGGCCGCGCTGCTGTTTACCATCGTGGTGCTGTTCGCTTGTCAGAGTCAACGTATTACAAAGACATTTGACTCAGTGTTCTTCTCCATGGTGCCGTTCATGATCTACTTCGTTGTCATGTTCACGGGCTCTTTCTTCATGAGTCAGACCTGCGGCGCCTCACACGCCCAAAGTGTGACGCTGGCATTTACAGCCACGAGCAACAACTACGAGTTGTCGTTAGGCGTGGCTGTAGCTACCTTCGGCCTGGACTCCGACCCAGCAATGATGAGTGTCGTCGCAGCGCTCGTTGAGATCCCAACAATGCTGGCGCTGGTGTATCTCTCACTCTGGCTGGAGCCAAGGTTAAGCAACACAAACCGTCAAGAATCAATTACAACGTCAAAGGAGCTAGTCATCGAGTCCCCAACTATTCCGTCAAAGTAAAATCACATTATCTTCGTGCAACCATGCGTCGAGCTTGTTTAGTCAATAACTAGGCCAACCACCGATACTTCATGAGGAACGTGAAATAAAGCGCTATGTACGAGACGGCCACGAGCAGCAGTGACCAACGAATAACTTCTTCCCTTGCCAGGCGAGACTTCAACGTTGGCGCCACATCTGAAATACTCATGACTCCCAGTGACAGCCAGAAACTCCAAGTGCCATTGACCAGTCCTTCCAATACAAACTGCCGCCGTGAGCTCGGGTAAATGAACACGAAGCCGTGCATTCGGCCGAAGTAATACCAGGCTCGACGGTGAATAATTGAGTGGAATAATCCACTCAGCACAACGTAAATGACCCCCAAACAGAGAGCAAACCAGAAAAATCGAGTCTGCACCACTCCAAGTACAAACTCTCGATTCTCATTGACCACAAGGCCGATGAACGCCAAAACCGCCAGAATCGGGATCAGCTCCAGCCCCGAGAACGTGTCATCACCAGAATTCACTGGTACTGTAGGGGAAAGGCTCCCACGCGCATTTCGAGTTAGATAACCACTACGTTCTCGGCACAGACGCACAAACGCCGAGATCTCCCTCGCCGCAGCTTCCTTGGCCACCTCACTGTGTTGAATTCCACCATTTTTCTCGCTCTCTTCGCCAACAAAGCCAGCAAACAACGATCCATTGGCACTGAGGTCCAGGAAATTGGTCTCCACGTGCGGGTAGCGCTGGAAGCGGCTCGACGCACGTCCAGGCATCCACAGAAGCGACGGCGTCGTCGATATCAAGTGCTGTACCACACATAAAGACATCAAAGAGTTTAGTATCTGCCGTACAATCTAATTCCTAGTCGATATATTTGTTCAACTTACATAGTCCAGCATTTTGGGCCACACCTGGGCGTCCACACGGACGACAGGAAGCTGCAGAGAGGACAGAGTCTCGGCTGCGACCTCCACGGCAGCTTCCACCAGCTTCTGATGACGTAGACACGCCTCCTGGTCGATAGTGGGGGTATTCGCTCCTTGTATCTCTTCATCTTCGTCGATGTTCTCACTCTCATTGCCGTAGCAGATTAAAGCAGGCGTGAAGTAGAGTAGCAGCGGGGTCGAGCGACTTCGGGAGAGCAGGAAACGCTCGTACTTCGCCCAGACGAGCGACAGATCGACGGGCTGCAGAGTAAACAGCGGAGATGCGTCTAGAGCTTGTAAAGGACTATCTAGGGCAGAAGAAGAAGCCGCGAAGACGGCGGAGAGACCCGCAGTCACTGCTGCTCCGAACCTAGCCCAAGTCATGGCAACAATCAAAGCCGATTATAATTATCGATACATGATTTCTTTGCTAAAAACAAAAATCCACTGTTAAAACAACGGATTTATTTTTAAATAAATCCGTATTTAAAAATACTGAAAATGCAGTTACGTTCAGCTACGGTGGAACCGTGTACGGCACGGTGGCTGTTACTACGTGTGTGTGGATGCTTCGTAGACCCAGCTTTGACATTGAGCGGGTAACATGTTTCGTTCAAACTGAAGAACTACAGCTAAATGCAGTGAATCACTTGGGATGTTACGTTGTTTGGGGTGCAGTTTACTATAGTATGGTACGATGCGTCTTAGTGCTTTGCTGCGAGTCTCTCGAAGCCTCCTAGCACGGCATCCACGTCGTCATACTCTGCACAGAGCTCCTCAATCTCTGCGGGTGTGAACGCCTGTGACGAGAGCTCAAAGGCTTTGGACAGTCGTCGCATCTGGAACTCCTCCAGTTTGGCCACGCAGTAGTACTCGATCATCTGCTGGATGTGTGTGCAGCCCATGTAGCTCAGCAGCAGTTTCTTGTTCACGCGACCCGGACGCACGAGTGCAGGGTCGAGCTTCTCCGGGTGGTTTGTGGTCATGATGACGATGCGACCGGGACAGTCGATAACCCCATCCAGTACGTTCAACAGACCCGACAGGTTGAGCTTGTCGTTGCGCATGTTATACTTCTTCTCGTCCTCGAGACACGCCTTGATCATGCTGGTCACCAGTTTGTCGTCCTCGGACTGCACTGGTTTATCGGAAGTAGCAGCTCCAGCGTCTTCAGTTTTTGTAGACGATTCGCTCACCTCATCTGCACGCGCCTTGACGATGGATGAGGCGCAGTCGATGTCTTCCATGACGAACACGACGTCCTCAAAGTCCATTTCGATGGGCGAGTCCAAGCCCTGCACGGCAAACTTCATGTCGAAGAGTGCGTCCAGCAACTGCTGGTTGGTCTTGATCTTGCCAAGCGAGATGGTCACCACATGACGCTTCGTGTACTGTGCAATGGCCTTGATGAGGCTCGTCTTGCCGGTGCCGGGTGGACCGTGCAGTAGAAGACCAAGCTTGTAGGGGAATCCCTTGATGGCGAACTTGCCCGAGCGGTTCTCGAAGTTGTCCAGCAGCTGCAGCACCTGCTCCTTCTCCTCGAAAAAAAGGTTCTCAAAAGTCTTCTCCTCCCCCAGCGCGTATCGCTTGTAGGCGACCACGGGGGTAGCGTTGTTATTGTTGTCGTCGCCAGTGTTGGCAGCCGCAGTGTCCGCCTGGACGTAAAAGTATCGGGATTTGTCCTCCACGTGCTTGCGACGTTCGATAGCCTGGTAGTTCTTGAAGGCGCGATCGATGATGGCGTCGATACGTTTGGACGCGTCGGGCAGCGAAGACTCGAAGCGATAGTTCACGGTCGACTCCTTGACGGTGACCTTCTTCTCGCCTGTGTTCCCAGGCGCGACAGTCTCGTGCTTGAAGTAAACGCCCGGCTCGATCTGGATCCACTCATTGAGTGGGGGCAGCGCCTCGACGTTGAGACGGTTCACTTCACCATAGTATTCGTCGTCGTCGTCGTCACCGTCTGAAGACTCGGAACCTGTGGTGGAGCAATCGGACTCGCTGACTGCCTCATCGAGCATTGCCTTAGTGGTCTTTTTGGTCTTTTTGGTCTTCTCAAGTAGCTCGTACTGTGCGTTTTTGCTCTTGAGGTTGAGCACGTCGGCGAGATAGATGGAGATAGCCTTCTGTAGCAGGTGATTCTTCTGGTCATAATCCCAGACTTTACCCCAGCGGTTGAAACGCTGCTTGACTTCGATGACACGTGAGACTCGGCGCTCGTCCTTCGGAGGGATGAGGAAGTTCCGAAGCAAGACGAGGAGAGACTGGGGTGACTGCTGTACGTACGCCACGATCTTCTGGATGAGCAGCGGCACGAGCATGCAGAGCAGCGTGTCGATGAGCACGTTGTGCGTGCGGAAGGTGTTGATGAGTCCGAACTCGACGGCGGTGGAGCTCATGGTCGCTGTGTGTGGAGGCGCTATATACTGAGCGACTCGGCGTAAATTGAGAAGTGAGCTCTAAACCGGGAGACGTTGAATAGTTTCAGTATCCATGGTGATGATATCGGCATAGTGACGTGGTGAACCCATTTCGGTCGAAGAGGCATTTCTGCGACCAACCAATCAGCTGCTCGTTGAAGTTGTCGTGAATGATGGTGGGTTGAAACCTGTCAGAATGAGTAAAATGAGTTTGCACTTTGTATCTGTTATCGGATTCTCGAATATATGCAGAATCAAGTGAAACAGTACACAACAGTACACGGGGTATGAAAGTTGAAGTCATCAAGTTACACAGTCTTATCCTGACCATCATTCACTCTTTCATTGCTCGAAGGGCTCCATATGGCAACCGATCGAAGGTGTTAGTCATTGTCTCTAGCGCTGGATCGAAGGGCAGGTACATGTCAAGGATGACGACGGATAGCCTTCACCACCGCATCTCATTGCCCAATTTACCGCCTCGTTGGCATACCACCAGCCTGTCGCCCAACCTAGAGATTATCAGTGTTGAGGCTATTTTAGCTAGTCGACAACTATGAACAACGCGACTACTTCCCCACTTAACCCCACGGACGAACTCCTACGAAGCCTCGGCACGGGCAACGTCGTAGTGGACGCCTTCGTATGCCTGGTCGTGTCTCTACTGCTACAGCAGCTCATCACGTACCTGCAGGGCTCGAGTGATTCGCTGCTCAGCCGCCTGTACGGACTCGTCTTCGGTAAAAAGGAGCCCGAGGGTGTGTACCGGATCATCGGCATCACACAACGCTTCAGCTCCGAGGGCCACAAGATCTGGGACTATGAACAGAAGAACCATCTGCTGCAGAAGGCCATCTCGCTTTACCTGGCGGACGTGCTGGACCTGACGAACAAGGACGCCAAGTACGACCTGCTCCATCGGCCGCAGGAAAAGACCAAGACGCTCTCGGACAGCGACGACGGCGACACGAGCGTGTCCTCCTACGACTCGGACTTGGATGGCGAAGACGACTACTGTGGAGCCGTGGATGGTCTGAGCTGGGAGGCTTTGCCTCAAGAGAACGAGTGGATCGAGGTGGAGGAAGGTGTCCAATTCAAGCACGAGACGGTGGAACCAGAGGACACTGAGGAGAAGAAGACCAAGACACTCACGGAGACGAACGTCAACTTTAAGTTCTTCTCGACGCTGCCCGACGGCTCGGAGCGCATCGACGCGCTCATCCAGCGCGCGTTCAAGCAGTACCAGGATATGGAGCGCAAGCGATACACCAAGGACACGCTCCGTTACTACTACATCCAGACTGGTGGCCCCAGTATTCTCGATAAGGACGCGAGGGTGACATACAAACGATACGCGTTGGGCGAGGAGAAGACGTTCGCGAATCTCTTCTTCGAGGAGAAGGAGAACGTGGTCCAGCTGCTCAATAACTTCACCAACAAGTCCGGCAAGTTCGCCATCAAGGGGTTTCCCTACAAGCTCGGACTCTTGCTGCACGGCCCGCCTGGTACGGGCAAGACGAGCCTCATTAAGGCTATTGCTCAGCACACACGACGCCACATTGTGACGATCTCGCTCGGCAAGATCCACACAAACCAGCAGCTACTCGACGCACTGTTCGACATGAAGTTTGCTGTGCAAGGGCTAGATTCCCCCGTCGAGATGGACTTTGAGGACGTCGTGTTCGTGATGGAGGACATTGACTGTGCGTCTTCCATTGTGAATGCCCGTAACGACAGTGACAAGAAGCCGAACAAGGCAGACCGTATGATTGACAGTCAGAAGAAGGCGATGGAGGAGGACCCTGAGGACGGAGTGTCGGGACTCATGGGGCCCATGCTCAAGCCAAAAGGTGTCGAGGACAAGTTGAACCTGTCAGGTCTGCTCAACGTGTTGGACGGCGTCATCGACTGTCCCGGACGCATCGTCATCATGACCACGAACCACCCAGAGAAACTTGATCCTGCACTTGTGCGCCCTGGTCGCGTGAACAAGAAGCTGCTGCTAGGGCACATGGGCGTCAAGCAAGTGCAGCAAATGGTCGAGTACTACTGCGATTCGAGTCTCTCGGCGGATCAACAAGATCGCCTTGATGTCATTTTCAGCGAAAGGAAGTCCCAGTTCACGCCTGCTGAGGTTGAAGAGTTTTGTGCGGAGTTCGATGACATTGATTCCATCTTAGGGGGACTTGAGCATGCCCACTGAGCCTAAGCAAATTAAACTTATTTTTTTTAATCCAATACAGTAGATCCATTTCAGTGCAATTGTTTTGCTAGCTAGATCAACGAGAAACTAGTTTCGGCTAAAAAAAGATACTAGTAATGAACACCCAACTATGATAGAGGAAAATCACGCATGAATACTGTGTACTTCGAAGTATTAGATGAATAGTTGTACTGCTCTGAGGAATAAACTTCTAATTACAGGTAATTGCGCAGTGAAAAAGTTTGCCGAAACTAGTTTCTCGTTGATCTAGCTAGCAAAACAATTGCACTGAAATGGATCTACTGTATTGGATTAAAAAAAATAAGTTTAATTTGCTTAGGCTCAGTGGGCATGCTCAAGTCCCCCTAAGATGGAATCAATGTCATCGAACTCCGCACAAAACTCTTCAACCTCAGCAGGCGTGAACTGGGACTTCCTTTCGCTGAAAATGACATCAAGGCGATCTTGTTGATCCGCCGAGAGACTCGAATCGCAGTAGTACTCGACCATTTGCTGCACTTGCTTGACGCCCATGTGCCCTAGCAGCAGCTTCTTGTTCACGCGACCAGGGCGCACAAGTGCAGGATCAAGTTTCTCTGGGTGGTTCGTGGTCATGATGACGATGCGTCCGGGACAGTCGATGACGCCGTCCAACACGTTGAGCAGACCTGACAGGTTCAACTTGTCCTCGACACCTTTTGGCTTGAGCATGGGCCCCATGAGTCCCGACACTCCGTCCTCAGGGTCCTCCTCCATCGCCTTCTTCTGACTGTCAATCATACGGTCTGCCTTGTTCGGCTTCTTGTCACTGTCGTTACGGGCATTCACAATGGAAGACGCACAGTCAATGTCCTCCATCACGAACACGACGTCCTCAAAGTCCATCTCGACGGGGGAATCTAGCCCTTGCACAGCAAACTTCATGTCGAACAGTGCGTCGAGTAGCTGCTGGTTTGTGTGGATCTTGCCGAGCGAGATCGTCACAATGTGGCGTCGTGTGTGCTGAGCAATAGCCTTAATGAGGCTCGTCTTGCCCGTACCAGGCGGGCCGTGCAGCAAGAGTCCGAGCTTGTAGGGAAACCCCTTGATGGCGAACTTGCCGGACTTGTTGGTGAAGTTATTGAGCAGCTGGACCACGTTCTCCTTCTCCTCGAAGAAGAGATTCGCGAACGTCTTCTCCTCGCCCAACGCGTATCGTTTGTATGTCACCCTCGCGTCCTTATCGAGAATACTGGGGCCACCAGTCTGGATGTAGTAGTAACGGAGCGTGTCCTTGGTGTATCGCTTGCGCTCCATATCCTGGTACTGCTTGAACGCGCGCTGGATGAGCGCGTCGATGCGCTCCGAGCCGTCGGGCAGCGTCGAGAAGAACTTAAAGTTGACGTTCGTCTCCGTGAGTGTCTTGGTCTTCTTCTCCTCAGTGTCCTCTGGTTCCACCGTCTCGTGCTTGAATTGGACACCTTCCTCCACCTCGATCCACTCGTTCTCTTGAGGCAAAGCCTCCCAGCTCAGACCATCCACGGCTCCACAGTAGTCGTCTTCGCCATCCAAGTCCGAGTCGTAGGAGGACACGCTCGTGTCGCCGTCGTCGCTGTCCGAGAGCGTCTTGGTCTTTTCCTGCGGCCGATGGAGCAGGTCGTACTTGGCGTCCTTGTTCGTCAGGTCCAGCACGTCCGCCAGGTAAAGCGAGATGGCCTTCTGCAGCAGATGGTTCTTCTGTTCATAGTCCCAGATCTTGTGGCCCTCGGAGCTGAAGCGTTGTGTGATGCCGATGATCCGGTACACACCCTCGGGCTCCTTTTTACCGAAGACGAGTCCGTACAGGCGGCTGAGCAGCGAATCACTCGAGCCCTGCAGGTACGTGATGAGCTGCTGTAGCAGTAGAGACACGACCAGGCATACGAAGGCGTCCACTACGACGTTGCCCGTGCCGAGGCTTCGTAGGAGTTCGTCCGTGGGGTTAAGTGGGGAAGTAGTCGCGTTGTTCATAGTTGTCGACTAGCTAAAATAGCCTCAACACTGATAATCTCTAGGTTGGGCGACAGGCTGGTGGTATGCCAACGAGGCGGTAAATTGGGCAATGAGATGCGGTGGTGAAGGCTATCCGTCGTCATCCTTGACATGTACCTGCCCTTCGATCCAGCGCTAGAGACAATGACTAACACCTTCGATCGGTTGCCATATGGAGCCCTTCGAGCAATGAAAGAGTGAATGATGGTCAGGATAAGACTGTGTAACTTGATGACTTCAACTTTCATACCCCGTGTACTGTTGTGTACTGTTTCACTTGATTCTGCATATATTCGAGAATCCGATAACAGATACAAAGTGCAAACTCATTTTACTCATTCTGACAGGTTTCAACCCACCATCATTCACGACAACTTCAACGAGCAGCTGATTGGTTGGTCGCAGAAATGCCTCTTCGACCGAAATGGGTTCACCACGTCACTATGCCGATATCATCACCATGGATACTGAAACTATTCAACGTCTCCCGGTTTAGAGCTCACTTCTCAATTTACGCCGAGTCGCTCAGTATATAGCGCCTCCACACACAGCGACCATGAGCTCCACCGCCGTCGAGTTCGGACTCATCAACACCTTCCGCACGCACAACGTGCTCATCGACACGCTGCTCTGCATGCTCGTGCCGCTGCTCATCCAGAAGATCGTGGCGTACGTACAGCAGTCACCCCAGTCTCTCCTCGTCTTGCTTCGGAACTTCCTCATCCCTCCGAAGGACGAGCGCCGAGTCTCACGTGTCATCGAAGTCAAGCAGCGTTTCAACCGCTGGGGTAAAGTCTGGGATTATGACCAGAAGAATCACCTGCTACAGAAGGCTATCTCCATCTATCTCGCCGACGTGCTCAACCTCAAGAGCAAAAACGCACAGTACGAGCTACTTGAGAAGACCAAAAAGACCAAAAAGACCACTAAGGCAATGCTCGATGAGGCAGTCAGCGAGTCCGATTGCTCCACCACAGGTTCCGAGTCTTCAGACGGTGACGACGACGACGACGAATACTATGGTGAAGTGAACCGTCTCAACGTCGAGGCGCTGCCCCCACTCAATGAGTGGATCCAGATCGAGCCGGGCGTTTACTTCAAGCACGAGACTGTCGCGCCTGGGAACACAGGCGAGAAGAAGGTCACCGTCAAGGAGTCGACCGTGAACTATCGCTTCGAGTCTTCGCTGCCCGACGCGTCCAAACGTATCGACGCCATCATCGATCGCGCCTTCAAGAACTACCAGGCTATCGAACGTCGCAAGCACGTGGAGGACAAATCCCGATACTTTTACGTCCAGGCGGACACTGCGGCTGCCAACACTGGCGACGACAACAATAACAACGCTACCCCCGTGGTCGCCTACAAGCGATACGCGCTGGGGGAGGAGAAGACTTTTGAGAACCTTTTTTTCGAGGAGAAGGAGCAGGTGCTGCAGCTGCTGGACAACTTCGAGAACCGCTCGGGCAAGTTCGCCATCAAGGGATTCCCCTACAAGCTTGGTCTTCTACTGCACGGTCCACCCGGCACCGGCAAGACGAGCCTCATCAAGGCCATTGCACAGTACACGAAGCGTCATGTGGTGACCATCTCGCTTGGCAAGATCAAGACCAACCAGCAGTTGCTGGACGCACTCTTCGACATGAAGTTTGCCGTGCAGGGCTTGGACTCGCCCATCGAAATGGACTTTGAGGACGTCGTGTTCGTCATGGAAGACATCGACTGCGCCTCATCCATCGTCAAGGCGCGTGCAGATGAGGTGAGCGAATCGTCTACAAAAACTGAAGACGCTGGAGCTGCTACTTCCGATAAACCAGTGCAGTCCGAGGACGACAAACTGGTGACCAGCATGATCAAGGCGTGTCTCGAGGACGAGAAGAAGTATAACATGCGCAACGACAAGCTCAACCTGTCGGGTCTGTTGAACGTACTGGATGGGGTTATCGACTGTCCCGGTCGCATCGTCATCATGACCACAAACCACCCGGAGAAGCTCGACCCTGCACTCGTGCGTCCGGGTCGCGTGAACAAGAAACTGCTGCTGAGCTACATGGGCTGCACACACATCCAGCAGATGATCGAGTACTACTGCGTGGCCAAACTGGAGGAGTTCCAGATGCGACGACTGTCCAAAGCCTTTGAGCTCTCGTCACAGGCGTTCACACCCGCAGAGATTGAGGAGCTCTGTGCAGAGTATGACGACGTGGATGCCGTGCTAGGAGGCTTTGAGAGACTCGCAGCAAAGCACTAAGACGCATCGTACCATACTATAGTAAACTGCACCCCAAACAACGTAACATCCCAAGTGATTCACTGCATTTAGCTGTAGTTCTTCAGTTTGAACGAAACATGTTACCCGCTCAATGTCAAAGCTGGGTCTACGAAGCATCCACACACACGTAGTAACAGCCACCGTGCCGTGTACGGTCCCTCCATAGCTAATTCCTTCGCTTTCGTAAGTAGCATATAGTAGTTTACGCCAAAACGTCGGCGTCCAACCGCAAAGCGGCGCAGCCAACTCGCCCCTTCGAAACTGAGATGAATGTAGGTGAAGAAAAAGGAAGCTTAAAGCAGTACAACTGGTTTACTTTCGTATATTGTTTTTATAATAGAATTAATTAAGCTCTACATCTAATTACTTAGTACTGTTTTTTCTCACTGTGCTCTATTTTATGGCTGTACCCACAGAAGATGGAGGAAGCTACAGCAAAAAGTGTATATAGTGTGGCCCACGGTATTTGCGCATCAAGGTTCGGCACACGAGATGAAGTATTAGTGTGGGCTACGGTATTAGTGCACCCACACTAATGGTGTCCTTGCGTAATTAGTGAGGGCCACTCTAAAAGTGTCTTTGAACAAATAGTGTGGGCTGTGTGACTTCACCTAAAGTTCCGAGTAACAAAAATACATATACTGGGAATGCCTCATAGAGGTATGGACAGCCCACACCGGATTAATTCCACGGTACTGTGTAGATCGAAACGCGTAGAGTAACCTGGGTCAACATTCGTGTCACCGGCAAAAAAAGATTTTTCTAACTGCAAAACGTATTTCTCAGTGGATGGTTATGATGAATTCGTGAGTTGTTGACGAAAAGATTCTCGGTCTTTGCGGTTGTTTTGTTCGTTTCATGTAATCTGGCGTCCTGTTCAGACAGCATTAAAGCTCGGGCATTTGCTCACAAACACAGAAAAATGATAACAAAAAGCCGAGTATTGTACGCTCGCGGCAGTTTGTGGGCAAAACGAAAAAAAAAACAGTTGAGCGCGGCCGTTAGTGATCTGATGAAAGGGGTCTACTATGTTGTCTTACTTTCTGTTAATACAGTATAGAAGCCTTCCATTTCTAATTGCCCACTGCCATCGAGAATAGCTGAGGTGTATAATGCAAATTCATCCACTGAGCCAGACTGAAACGCAGATCCATTTTGCAATTGTTTCTTTTTTCTTTTCTTACAAAATTTGTCGATAACACCCTTCTGCTTGATGAAGAATGGTCTGGCCGCTGATCGGACTGCTTCATACAGTACCAGCGGCGACGAGTAGTTGTGCGTGCACACGCGAGAGTATTGGAAGCCCAAGAAAAACAGTTTGTGCTGCCGACACAGCTTCTGTGGACCAGATAGATTTGTTTAGATAATTGTATTCGAAGAAAGAATGCTTACTCACAGATTTATCCAGTGAATCCAGGGTCTAGTAGTGCGTCCATTGTCTCATTGATTGATAGTTGATATGGACACCGGAAATACTTTTTATAAATTATAACTTACGTAGGTACCTATCAAAACTCGAAAAGAAAAACAGCGCCCAATTCCGAAAAAAACTGTATATGCATTCCCAGTGTAAGTCGCAAAATAAAATATAACTTTTCATGGTCCAGTGTTACATTTATTGAGAGACGAGCAACAGAAGCAAGGCCTCATCTACTGTTGAAAAGATATATTTCTATTTTACATCTACTGTGGAGGACAGGACTAGCAAAGACTACCGCCATGTGTGGTACGTGTAGATCTGCCCTCACGGTCAGATTTGAGTTGTGATGAAGAAGCTCAAGTTTACTGTCGAAGAGAAGCTCGCCGTGATAGAGAAATTGGAATCCTTGTTAGTGTCTTCCATTGCGAGAAACAACGGCATTGGCCGAAAACGGATTATCCTCCGACCGAAAAGCTTTATCGACGATATCTATGAGGGAAATGCCGGTTGACCGACCACTCAACACAACTCATTTATTTTGCCTTGGCGGTACTACCCCACTTTTAGGTGGGGTACTATTGCAGTGCTCCTGGGGCACGGTTTTACAGTATTTTGGCCTGATGATAAAATAATCTGCTGGCTCGCAAGATGCGTTTATTTAAGTGGCAAGTACTTCACGCGCACAGTCTCCGATTGCAAGATATCGCCATATATATATACAGTGCAAACGGTCATTAAGACACTCCTCCTCTTTATGGCCGCTGGCATTACCTTCACGAGGGTCTCGCTGATTGGGCGTATTATCGCTAAAAAAAAAAACCGCTGGTCCGTCCAGCGTTTACGCTTGATTTTAAAGATGGCAAGGTAGTGCCTTATTATGATGTTGTTAGTGGTGGCGAAGGAATGACGCTTGTCTTGATAATAGAGGCGGCTCTAGCGTTCGCTTCAATGAAGATTGTCCAGAACCGCAGCTATTCTACCCGAAGCGTCCCTGACATTGTACCGAGTGTGACGTACCGCCATGAGCCTCATTCATATCGAAGACAAAATGTGCGTCGTCCATGTTGAAAGTAGTATTTTCGTCCAATTTACCACTTTCTAACACTCGTTTAAGCTTTCCCACATGTGCCGCCACACTGCGCTCTAATTCCTTTTTCTTTTTCAGGGCTGCATTCTAGTTTTCCACTTTTGACACCACATCCAGCACCTGGTTGAGTACGCTAGTCGAGCGCTGTAAGTATAAACGTGCCTAGAGCTGTTTCGTGCAGCGCACGAAATGCACGAAAATAATTTCGTGCAGACTTTCGTGCACCTGCATTAAATTTTATTACGGAAATAACCCAGACTAACGTACATCACAGCAGGACGCCCTGGTGGCGACACAGCGGCATCTTTGGTCTCATTGGTGGCCTACTACACAGGGATACTGGGGCTTCATGTTTGCAGCAACAAAGATTCACCTCGCGCTTTCTGGCGAGAAATTTGTCTTTGACCACAAAATCTGGTCCGAATAAAGTTTTCTTTTTACAGAAATAGCCCTACGGGGACCATTACACGAAACAGCTCTAAACGTGCCTAGTTGAAGACCAATTTACTGTGGGTGCATAATTAGTGTGGGTTTGCCTTTGAAATCGAAATACAGAAATAGTGTGGGCTATACTATTTACGCACCCACACTAATGATCCACCCACACTATATACACGTCTTGCTGTACCGGTAATATCTAACGTGGGTAAACATACTCCCTTTTCTCTTCTCTATTCTATCACGTTTCAATTCTATAGAATTCTTGAATTGTGGCAATATTTGGAATTTTGTGCCCAAAAAGAGCATGCGGTACAGCCACACAGTACTTCTTGCGGGTGTAGTGAAGATAAACTCGAAAGGGGCCCTTTAGCTTACTTCTTGAAAATAGTGGAAAGTGTACGGACTTGCATGTAACGCTTACCGTGGAACCACGATCCTATATCATACACCCAACGGGAAATGCCAGTGTATGTTTTCCAGGCTCCTAAGGTAGAGCTTTCTAGAATTTTCTACCTACCGAATTTAATATCTGTCAAAATTGTCTCAACAGACTGTACTGCTATAAGTGATTATTTATATCCAATCAGAAGTCCGGATTTGGACGGACAGACAGACAGACATTCATTTTATTGTTTAAGACTAGCGTTCTGGGCGCCCGCTCCGCGGGCGCTTTGGCATGGTTGGTTGGTATAGAGAGGGCTAACCACCTCCGCTGCGCTGCGGTGGGTTTTAAACTGTTGCTCAAAGCAAGGCTACATATAATATATGTATACCATGTCCCACCAATTTTTTTTAGAAAATGCTGTACACAACACCCTTAGTTTTCACGTTTTCTGCCCCACCGCCCGCTTCTTGACCTACAGAAATCTTGACAGCATTTCTTGATGTCACTCTTTATAGCACTAAATACAGGTGTGTATGCGTGGCAGCTGGCCATTCCAGGTAGATACCCGCGAGGTAGATTTAGCGCGGGTGGGGTTTGATGACCGTCATGTTAAAGGTGGATGTGACTGTAAATCATTGCGAAGAGGAATTCTTCGTCGTCGCCACCAGGGTTTAATGTGATCAGCAAGATGGGGATCATATTACCCTGGTAGGTATTGACTTAATTCTATGTTGAAACTTTCGCTCCCGAATTACACTACCCTGAGGCGCGCTCTGTCACAAAGTCACTCTCTACTGTTCAGAAGGCGAGCCATTATCATTGGTGTCCCAAAATCAAACGTACTCGGCGAGGAGATCTCATATAAGCTTAGCGAGCGTAAATACGCCTACTAAAGCACATTGGAATCTGCCACACCATCGTGTGAGTTGAGCGATAGGTACTACTTCGACTCGCCGTAGGTATTTCACTACCATAGCATTGGTTGCGACGGGCTGTTAGAGTAAGTTTTGACCATCTCCGCTATTTTATACTACCGCTCGTATTTGCCGATGGTCACCAAACTCACCAATCTCTTGCCTCCACATGGCTAGCTGAGCTCTTCGTGATATCATTGACAGGTCTGTCCTCCACCTCATAGCAAGGTTTTGCTGATCGGTGACTCGTGCCAACTAATCAGTGGTATTTATAATCAACTCCGTCCTCTAACTATGACATACGACGTTGCCTTACCCACCGACGTCTGTGCATAATCACTGGTGAGTGGCGTTTACTGGTTCAGCTATGTACAATGTCACATGGCGGAAGGCAGACTGTCAGATCGTAGTGATGTTTAGCATGAATAGAATAGAATAGTCGATAATGTGCATTAGATGAAGTATTTTGCTGCCTGCCTATACTTTCGGCGTGCTATTTAATGTACCCGTGCATAGCTTTTCTCGAAAGTCGTCGTTGAGTGTATAATTCACGCGCTCGCGATAAAAACATCACTATCGCTTTCTCGGTACGTTTGCATTGTAGTGCTAGCTTACTACTCTTACGCTGCTGATGTAGCAGTCTATATGGCCAATCACATCGCAACCTGGGCACAGGTCATACCGTAGTGATTCACAGGCAAGCTGACCACGCATATTTAACAGTAGTCAACGCGATACCTACATGCACGGCGGGTACACCTTATGGCCATCTGTGGCTCAAAGACGCTCTTAGTTCGGTTATTATGAACAGGGCACTAAAGTACAGTACTGCATTTAAGGTATGATAGTGTGTACAGTCACATCGACTTGCCGTGCCCATCGGTATCGTCTCCACTACCGCACCACGTGCTCACCTCTATGTAGATAGCGAGCAACTCGTCGCGCGTAGTCTCTAAAAGTGCTCACTCAATACTGTAGTTCTATTGCGGGCGCACATTGGTGGGATATACGCTGTCAGCCTTGAAAGCACAAAATCATAGTATTGCTTGCGTGCAAGTGAGTGATTGCACTTGTCATCTATTGCGACGCATATGTAGATAGGGACGGCCAGCTCGCAGCGGTACATAGTAGATACCATTCACCAATTATATGCGCTATAGTTGTATTTAACCCACGGAACTTACCCGTGTGTTAGCACTCTCAGCAGTGCCATGCTCACTTTACGAAAATGTGTGATACCAAGCCTCATACTATACGTCAGGATACAATACACAAAGACAGGTAGGGTAATGGGGGTCTGTAATGGTGTATATTCCAAGATACTTGCGCTTCTGCTGCATTTTTATGCTCGATATACTTGCTGTTTCGGGTGGTTAGGTTGCGAGGGCGGTTGCTCCTCCGTTCTTCTTGGGGTACCAGTCAGGAGCCATCGCCTTCTTAACGTTTGCCAGGCTTTCCTGGCGGCGCACTTCTTCCGGATCAGGTTGCGGCGCCTTCTCCTCCCAGAACTCAGTCGCTTTTGGGCCGTTCTCGCAGGCAAAACAGCGTCGCGCGACGTTTCGTCCGCTGATAGTCCGGAACGCGTAGCCGTACTGCAGTTTCCCGCAGATGCCTCCCAGAACTTGGTCGCTTTTCGGCCGTTCTCATAGGCAATTCAGCGCCGCGTGATGTTTCGCCCGCTTATAGTTCGAGACGCATAGCCGTACTGTAAATTCCGGGAGCAGACGCAGCACGGGTGGGATCCGTCGTAAATCGCTGCGGGTTCAGCAGAAGCGAGTCAATCTTTGACTCGCATTGCTTGCAGTAGGGCCCACCTTTTTGCAAACTGTGAGCCATCAAATAAAGTGTATTATTATCACCAATAGGTTGCGCGGCAGTATTAGCCAATGAAACGGTTTATTTAAAATTATATTTATGTTAATTTAATTTTTATTAAACTTGACTTTTTTAATATATTGAAATTGCTAATAGAATCGCTAGAATTATATTTAGGAAACTCATAGGATACACACATTTTTAACAGGTTCTGCGCGTGCACCGCGTGCAGGTGCCGGTATCACAAGGCCGCGAGAGCCGAGCCCTTCTATAGCGTCTGCAAGGTCGTATGGTTTAGTGTTGTGTGAGAGAAAATGATGGTAGCCACAGTGTTTACAAAAAGAGACGGCTAACGTACCCGATTTGCAACACGTAGGACAGGATTTAAGTAGTAATATGCAAATTGATAAGAGTCAAACAGATCAACAGTGCGTGTTTTATTTAATCGGTGCGTTTCGATCTTCTACAGATATGTTTACCGGACGTCCAATCGAAATCACCAAAGACAGTCAGATCGTGCAACAGATCCAGGCAGTGTCGCAGGTCGCAAAATTTTGCTCAATCATGGCGCAAGTTAAAAGTGTGGCGTTTATGGTTATAATTGTAATTTTTGCGTAGTTAGGTCGAGTCAGAAAGATAGGTGCAGTTGAGGAGATGGGAGGAAAATGTATCAGGTAGGTGGAGTGTGGCCATGCGAAAAGGAAGGCCAAAGCAGAAAGGAAGGAAAACGACGGACACACGACAGACTGGTTACGAGTTTAGTAGCGGTGCGATGGGTGTATTCCACACCCCTATGTGATTCAGCTTTACTAAAGTGGGACTTTCCATCGAGTGTTCCCGAGAAATCGTCGGGGGTCTCCGCCTACAATTACAGCAGCCTCTCATTGGCTAAACAGCTCCAAAGCATACACTTAACTTAAGAACAATGAGTGACGGAAGGTCGCAAACTGCGAGCGCTCCAGCAAACGATGTGGGCAATACGCGACGCTTGTGTATCCAAGCACACCAGAGTGAAGTACAAGTGCAGTCTAAACGGGATCAAGAAGTGGATTGTGGACGAGCTCTCTAAAGAAGACGACAATACAAGCAGATTCTTTGATGAACATGATGAACTTCTTCTAACTGAGTTTACTCCGGTATTTTTCGAGCGGTTCCTTGTCTACAAACGCAGCTCCGCAAAAACTGCTACTATAAGGGGATATAGGAGTGCTAGTAAAGACTTGTATCGTATAAAACGACTGGCTCTACCGACGGAGTATGGAGATGGTATGAAACAACTTTTTTCCGGTATGAAGTGGATCGAGACGGAAATGACCAGAGTAGTACGCCCGAAGACTTCTGACAAGCAGCCTCTAGCATACTCACTCTACAATGAGCTGTGTGCAAAGACTCTGAACGCTGGATACGGTGGATTCTCTCATCACTTTTTAACTTCCCAATGGAACCTAATGTGCAGATTTATGTCTGTGCAAACAATTTAGACCCAGCACCTTTTGGATAAGGACGATAGTGTTGACGTTGTATTTGTCAAAACGAAGACGAACCAAGAAGGTTCTGGGCCACGCGACCCTCGGCATTTGTACGCGAATCCATTAAGCCCGTCAACGTGCTGGGTTACTGCCCTTGCAATCTATCTTGTGTGGTGTAGCGAATCGACAACCAGCCGCGGACCAAGTCACGAACCTTCGGAACCGCCTTTCAAGGAATCCTCGTGGTGTTTTCCACCAATTGGTACCCGCTGCGAAGGTTCAAGTGACGTCAGTGCGTCAAGGTGGTGTGACGTACACCAACTAGGCTTCGACTGGTTGTAGCCGTCCGGATGGGACGCACGGTAAGATCCGGATTGATTAACTTGATGTTTGTATATAGAAGATAGGAGGGGCAAAAGATTAGAAGAGAGTATAGGCCTTTCATCCTTAACAATACAGAGCAGAGTTTTCCCTGAAGCACTCAAGTGTTCAAGCGTCGAGGTAAGCACCTTACACGTAGTAGCTTTACAGGGTATGCCTACCAGCGAACTGGGACCTTCCTGAAGTTAGCGTTCGTGTTTGGTGAGGCCATGAGACTAGTAGTGGGTGGGTGTTTTGGTTTATCCCTATTTGAGGGAAAGTCGGGTAAGAGGATTCCCGAAATAAGTGGTTTGAGTATTGATCGTATACTCTAGACAACTTACGGCCTGAGTTATTCTCGGGCACCCCTGTAAAAGAGTCAAGGAGACTAGGCAACCTTCCACTGTTGGTGCCACAGGGTATTAGAGAGAGAGAGAGAGAGAGAGAGAGAAGTTGAGCGTACAGGCGAAGCTCGTGCCTGCTACGTTTGTGTATTAAGTCTAGCGACGCAAATAGTGAGCGAGGGAAGCGCCGGCTCAGGGTGCTGGGTCGAACTTGGTTCCTTCAGGTGCGCCTCAGCTTTCGCTGACCCTTGTGGATTGTGTATTGTTGTGTGCGGAAGCTCGCTGTGCGTACAGCGACATTTCTACGTGAATTCCTACATCACAACTGGTGCCACGACCCGGGATCGGTGTGACCTTCTGTTATTGTTTACGTTCTGTTAGACTTAAATTCGAGCAGCAACCCAAGTCAACTGAAAATGGCGAGAGAGTCGAAGTCAGCGGTACCAGTGACTCCGATGAAGGGCGGAGCGAGTCGAGCGACTCATCGCGGCGCGCATGGCGACTATTGGCGAACGCTCGGTGAGCTTCGAAGCTTCGGACGACGAAGACTCGCGAGCTACGGATGAAGACTTGGGCTACGGTGATGACCGCGAGGAGTCAACACCTCCGACGGAGGTGAAGACTGAGCCTCGCGAGGAGGCGGTACTGTCGGCGGGGGCACGGGGTGCTGCAAAGCCCCTGTCACGAAACCTCGCTGACGAACTTTTGGCTGTAGCGGGGCCGGAGTCGGCTCACGACGAGTGGGGTGACGGAGAGAAAGAAGATGAACCCTCGTCGAAGGTTGCACGAGGACCAGTCGCGCTTGCGAAGCGTCCACTCGTCAACGGCGACACTCCAGCGGCGAACAAGGTCTTGGCGAGATGTTTCGAGAAGATGTAGTCAAGCGACTGGATTCAGAAGTTCAACCATCGCCAGGTGCGACAGGCGACCTGGGGTGACCTCCGTGACGAGTTGGCGTACCCAGTAAACTCGCTGAGCACGACGCAAGTTGCGGAAGACATGGTGTCGCCGCTGTGAGCGATGGGAATGGAGATTCGAAACTACCCGTCGAAAATGACCTTGAAAGAGTGGACTCCCTCCGTGGCAGGAGCTGATCTTCACACGTGGAAGAAGAGGCTTCGCGCTGCGTTCGGGGTGGAGGATATCAGCAAGGGAAGACAACCCGTAGCCAGGACGGCAGCTCAGGTGGCTGATCCAGAGATGATTTCGCTACCAGATACCCCTGCGAAGGTTCGCGACGAGACTCGAGACTATGGTGACAACGTCTTCTCCAAGGGTGACGAGTCCCCGTACTTCCAAGATTCGCACATGGTTACACCACGTTCAGTGAGTCGTGCTCGACGTCTGGCCGCCGATTCCGAAGGTTCGAGTGCAGGTTGTGGGGTGCAGAGGTCGAGCGTCAGAGCTCGAGAACGATGGACAGCGAACCATCGCAGCGACGATTCGTCGGACAGCAATTACGACTTTTGGGACCAAGTTGACGAGGACCCGCGCGAGGAGCTGGCCCGGCAGATGGATGCGCTGTGTGCGGCGAGTGCCGCCGATGCTAAGCCGAAGATTGAGCTGGCAACGCATGTGCCGCTGGATCGAATCAAGTTGTTCAGCAGGCGTCGGAACAAGAGCGACAATTCGATACAGTGGTTGAAGACTTTTGTGCTCGAAATGAAAGGGAGCCGAACCCACCCCGACGAGTGGTGCGTTGCGTTTGAGCTGAGCCTTCGGGACGGGCCTATCCGTTGGTTCCGACAACTCCCCAAAAAGACTCGTCGGAAGTGGAAGATGCTGCACAAGGCGTTCATCGACTATTACTGGACGCAGTATAAACAGTCACCGGCAGCTCGCTACTATGCTACGACTCGAGAACGCAAGGAGCACATCTGTGATTACCTTAACCGTCTCTAATGGGTACGCTCGCAACGCTCTCCTGCAGGTTGAGAAGGGCCAGCGCGACGCGAAGGATCACGTGGAGTTGTTCCTACTGACCTACGGAGACGACCGGCTGATGCGAGACCTCGGCCAGCTGCGTTTGACCGACATACGGGAATTGGAGGAAGTCCTCATCGATTTGCTGAAGGGAGAAGAGCGACTTATCGCTAGACGAACCGTCCAACAATTCCGATACGAAGGAGAAACTTACCGCCGCGGCGATGGTCGCAGTCGAAGCGAAGTGCGAGCGGACCCAGACCGTTCGAACCGTCGGGAGCGACGCGAAAATGATCGTCGCGACCGTCGGGACTACGACCGCCGGGATCGGTGCGACCTGGATCGTTCACGTGAGGACGCACGCCGCGCACCCCGAGTGACGTTCGATGGAGCAAGACGGGGTATCGGAGTTGAGCGGTCGCGGGTCGAAGCGCTCACGAGCGAACCTTCGCAGCGAAGGTTGGAGCGACAGTGAGGATGAAGCGTCGTGTGAAGGAGACTTCGAGTCAAACTACAGCGATGATTCGTCCTCAGACGGTAGCCTGCGACAGCTCGCCGCGGCGAACGAAAGCGAACGTCGAAACGCAGCCGAGGGAACGTACGCCCGGGCGAACCCTCGTCAGCGGCGAAATGAACAAGTTGGTCGTAGTGACGATCGCGAGCGACGCGACGGAGACCGTGGCGATCGCGAGAACCGCCGCAATAGCTTCGGACCATGCGCAGCTTGCGGCGGGAATAACCACTCGGCTCATTACTGCAATCGTCGATGCAAGCTGCGCAAGCAAGTACACGATGCGGGACAGTGCGAGTTGTACCGTCATCTCCAAGGCTTCGTCAAGTATGTTCGAGCGAAGGAAGATAAATCCGACCTTCCGCCCGAGCTACGAACTTTCGTCGAAGGTGGCCATATAAACTAGGCCCGCCAACAATGACTGGGGTGGGCTCGAACGGGCTACCACAGTGACTGAGCCTTCGGTGGAAGCAGGATGTATCCTTGCTTTCGTTGGAGGAGACAGTGTGTGGCCGGACGAAGAATTGGATGAACAAGTGAACACGACTGAAATTGGAGAATATTACGACGGAACCCTCGCCAGCGGTGAGGGACATGAAGACGACGACCAGGAACCCCGAGGAGAACATAGCGAAGGTTCGATCGCCAGTGCTGTGAACAAGGGGCGGCCCATACCGCGCCGCGAGCCAAAGGTGATACGACTCTTAGCTGGCGAATCCATGGGGTGGTGGTCGTCGCAGCGGTATGATCAGCGAGTGCGGATGCGCGCTATGGTGAGTGGGGCCATCAATGACGAACCCACTGCGATCTTACTGGATACCGGTGCGAACGTTAGCGTGGTCTCGGCGGCTACGGTCCATGCCGAACCATGGACGATCTATCGACGTTCAAGGGATAGGCAAGGGTGCGTTGACTACGAGGCGACGAGTACTCGTGAAGGTCACCATGGAGCGGCGGCTAGTGTACGAGCTCGAGATGTGGGTGTTGCCGCACAATGCAGGAGTGTATGTGGTCCTTGGGATGGACTTCATTATACTCGCTGGAGTTCGCCTCGATTTGTATCGCTCCACGGCGATGCTCCCTGGGGAGATCATGCTGTCGCTACTGAAGTCGAAACGAATGAAAGCGAATCCAGTCGGGCGAGAGGAAGTAGCAGGACGTACAACAGATGTCATGGAGATAGCTGCGCACGAAAGTACGGAGTTCAGCCTACAGAAATGTCGCCCATCGTCAGACACACATCAGCTATGGGTACAGCGCACGGCTACTCTCATACCGACGCTCTTGATGAACCGTCGTGGAGAGCCAGCGAAGGTTCGGCTGACTAATATCACGGGTAAGTGAACCTCGTGCCGAGAGTTCACGAATTTTGTGGTATGGGTTCCACACGGAGACCTCCCGCGCGGAGACGGTTATGTCCAACCGACTCGAAACGGTACCGAGACTGGCAGATTCTAGCTTACGCAGCATCGCGGGACCCAGTGCTGCTGAAACAGGAACGCGAGTTGTGCGAACGATGTGCAGCAGCCCAACCCTCGCCAGTGGATCGCCCAGCTTACCCGACCCCGACGCGTATCCTTCGTAGGTCTGGCGAAGTTTCGGAAGCAGACCAGGTACGAGTCGTGGGACGAGGCTTCGAAGGGCGTGAACTCAGCGAAGAAAGCGTACCAACCTCTACGGCGCAAGTGGATGGGCCAGCGGTAAACCACTCCCAGCCACGAGAGTGAAGTACCGCGGACGAGGAAACCCGTCGGTTTGCAGCTTCGGCGTCGTCGAAGACGAGCGTTCGCGGGAAAACCAGCGAAGAAGAAGGCACCGACACGGGTTCAGCCGAGGCCGACAAGGGCCCGTGGGAAGCTGGATCTACCTCCACCAGTGATTCGGTCGAACGTTCGCAGATACCAGACGAACATTCCGCCGATGGTGACGATGACATATCATGTCACAGCGAAGGTTCATCCGGAGCCGGACACGGCGACCCTCGTCAACCCTCGCAGGAAGGCGACGAAGACCCCCGGAACCGGCCGAAAATGCTTTCGTCAACGAACACTGATCGAGACTGGGACGCAACCGTAGCCGAGCTTGATGACGCTTACGTGCTGTCAGTATACGAGCTGACGGTGGCCGAAGGTGAATACACTTGCGACGATGCAGCAGAGTATGAACACCCGCAGCTGAAGCGGGGCTGGACGACTACGCTCATGAGCTTGCATTTCTGCCTGACTGGAACAAAGCTTCGCAGACAACGCAAGACTACTCAGCGCCTAATGTGCGGAACGCAGAGTGTACCAGCGACGACCAGGAACGCCTAGTGACGATGTTTAAGCGCCACGAGCGGATCATGATCGCCAGCGGGAATGCGCTTCCTCCACCAGCGTACGGAGTGGTATGCGATATCAACGCCCAAGGGCACCCACCCATCAAGCAACGGGCACGGCGTGTGCCGCTCCGCTATTTGCAGAAGCTATACGAGTTGTTGAAGGGGTTACTCAAAGCTGGACTAATTGCATTTTCGGACAGCCCGTGGGCGTCTCCGATCGTTATTGCGCTGAAGAAGAACGGCCAGGACATTCGATTGTGCATCGATTACAAACGCGTGAATGCGGTTACTACGCTGATGGAATATGCGATGCCTCTGGTAGACGACCTACTGACTGAGTTAGAGCACTACTTGTGGTTTTGCTCGCTCGACGCTGCGAGCGGATTCTGGGCGGTGATGATGACACTTCGCGCCCGTAAAATTTCGGCTTTCGTGTGTGCCTTGGGGCATTTCGAATGACTTAGAATGCCATTCGGGTTGAAGAATGCTCCGATGATTTACCAGCGAATGCTCGACAACGCGTTGTGGGGATTCGTGCAACCCCGAGGGGGGTGGGTGGGAGCAGTACGCTGACCGCATGCGCGTTGCGGAAGTCCAGTCACGGACGAACCGTCGCAAGATCTGCGGACCTTCGCAAGGGCCAGCCGAGGATTCCACCCACTGCAGACGAAGTTTACCGCCGACTGCGAAGCTTCGCAGGCATCAGATCCTCTGCAGGAGCTGATCAATAACCCAGCAGCGGACATGTTCACGACGGGCGAGCCGGAGCAATCGTCGCTCGTACCAGTGTTCGAACGCAGATCATTCGTGGATGATATTTGCTTCGGCGGCGAATCATTCGACGGCTGTCTAGCAACACTTGATCGGCTGCTGTCTCGCTGCGAGGAGTGCCGGATTAGTGTGAGCTTCACCAAGAGCCTGTTTATCAAGTCCAAGGTAGACTTTCTGTCACACGAAGTGTCTCGGAACGGCATTCGTGCTGATCCGAAAAAGATGAAGGCGATTGCGACGATTCCATTTCCGTCATTGAAGAAGGGGATGCAGTCGTTCCTCGGCGCCCTGAACTACTACAGCCGCTTTATTCAAGACTTCGCTGTCTACGGCGCGGCGTTATACTAACTTAAGGACAGCGATTTCGACGGGGGTGATCTTGGCGGCGAAAGCATTGTTTGCGGCACTCCAAGAGAAGGTGGCGGCGGCGCCGATTCTTCGTCACTTCGATCGACAAAAAGAGGTACACATCATGCTCTTCGCGAATGAGTGGGCGTTGAGCGCTACGTTACTACAGGAACACGATTCGAAACTTCATCCTGTGTTGCTTCGCGGCCGAGAGCTAAAATGAACTGTCACCCCGCGGAGAAGGAGGTGTTGGCTCTACCGTTGATGCTGAAGGCGTGCTACACTACGTTAGCAGGACGGCAGATACGAGTGCATACGCGTTTTTCTACCATGGACTGGCTCGCCAAAGCGAAGACATTGTTCGGAAGAGCCGTTCAATTTGCTGTTATGTTATCGCCGTGGGACTTGATCGTTTCGAAACTACCGGAGAAGGATGTCAAGTGTGCGCAACTGCTACAGTCGACGGTGACGAGCTTTGTTGACCTCGAGGATTCGTTAGCGTCGGTGGCACCGCCATCTCGAGACTCGGCGACGATTCGAATGGACCCTGCGCTATTATACGCGCGTCTTCCGAAGGATTACGAAGGGTTTGTGGTGTCTTTCGATGGCTCGGCGAAAACCTAAAAACACGGTGGCTATGGCAGCTGTGCGTGGATACTGTGGCGTCTACCTGAGTGGTCTAATGTGACCGCTGCGAGTGCTTTCCTTGAGTAAACCACGGTGAACATCGCCGAGTATAGTGGCATGAACAATGGGGTGACGGCAGCGATTGATCACAATGTCGACGATCTGATCATCGTCGGAGACTCACGGCTCGCAATCCAGCAGTCCCTACGGGTGATCGCTTGTCGGAGGAGACGCTTCAAACACAGCTGAATCGACACAGAGAAATCATTTCGAAGCTTCGCAGCGTCCGCTATCTCCATGTACCACGTGAGTTCAACGCTGCAGCCGATTCACTGGCGACAGAGGCACTCGAGTCGAAGACAGCTCGGCAAGTCCATGACCCAGAGCGACTTTCAGAGTTATGTCAACTAAACCGAATTCATCAAGTCATCTACAAGTCTTCGCCTGATGCAGCAGAAGGTCCGGACTCCAGCAACGACACGCATGCCGCTCACAGCTTACGCTGTAGTGGTGATCCTCCACGGAGAACTTTCGAAAATTTCGTGGACACCGACTCGAGGGCAGTACTAGTTATGACACGACGGCAAGCGAAGAACCGATCCAGACATAGCGCACGGACAAACGAATCATCGCAGTATGCACCTACAGCTTCACGACATCAAGAGGAAGCGAATGGTGTGTCCGCCGAAGTTTCTGGACCTGTATCGGACGAGCAAGTGTCCGAGAAGCCGAAGCAGTCGGAACTACCGGAACCTTCGCAAGCAGTCAGCGAACCTTCACCGACGGCTGGCGAACCTTCACCGACGGCTGGCGAACCTTCACCGGCAATGGCTAGACCTTCGCGAGGCAGTAGCGAACGGTCTCGAGGAGCAAGAGAGCCTTTTGCATGGAACTGATAAAATGTCGCGGGGGGGTCAGTAAACTTACAGAGGCAGCGAGCGAGCCTGCGCGAACGCCGACAGCACTCGGCGTGGACCCGGTACTGATCCAAGAAGAGCGACGGCGTCGAATAGCAGCCGTGCAAAGCGAAGAAGCTCGGTGGAAAAACAGCAAGGCCGTTCTGACAGGGAGCACAGAGCTACTCAGCTATCGCGATGCGAAAGAAGCTTGGATGTGGTCCGACAAGTTCGTGCTGACTGAGGACGAGATACTCTACTATGCGGGACTGAACCATCGCAGAGGCGCTGAGCGGGAAGACGAATTCGACTGCGTCTGGTGGTGCCAGCAGCGATGGTTGAAGAGGTGCTACAGAGTTGTCACGACTCGCTAGAAGGTGGTCACCAAGGGGTGATTCGGACTTACCAGCGCATGCGGAAGGACTATGACTGGAGTTGCTTATATTGGGATGTCAAAAAGCATGTGAGATCGTGCCCGGACTGTAACACGAGCAAGAGCCGCCCACAGCTACGCGGGCATTCGCCGGGAAACATACTAGCAGAGCGACCGTTCCAGATCGAATCGATGGACTTCGTCATACCTCTACCGAAGAGCCGGCGAGGCAACTCCGCTTTGCTATTGTTCCAATGCTCATTCACGGGTTACGTTAGCGCCAAAGCGATGGCAGACACGTCCGCGTTGAAGGACGTCCAAGCGTTCGAAGAGTGTGTGTACCGACGGTTCGGCGCTCCATCACTAGTCCGACACGACCGAGACCCGCGTTTCATGAGCGAAGTGTTTTGAAGCTTCACTGACATGATGCACTCCCGGTCGAGGGCGACACTACGCTAACGGCCGCAAGCAAATGGTCAGCAAGAACGCTCGGTGAAGTCAGTCATGGCGTCAGTGAGAGTCTACGTGGAGGATCCGCTGCAACAAGACTGGGACGAGCTGGTTGAGCGGTTGATTTTCGCGATTAACAACTCCATGGATACCACTCGCAAGGAAACATCGTTTTACCTCGTCCATTGCTGGGATGCAAGGTCCACGCTGCGAGCGATGACGACGTCTCTGAAGCGAAGCTTCGGAAGACAATCCGACGCGTTGGCGTGGAGGAGAGAAGCACGCAGACAACAGGAGCTCTGGCAATGGCGAGGGAGTATCAAGCTTCGGAGAAGGAGCGGAGAGCGAAAAAAAATAACGAAGCCTTAAGTTGGATGGAAAGAGTCTCTATCCAGCACAGCGGGGCGACTGGAAGTTCTGGCGAAGGCTCGGATGCACGACCCAACAGTGAGGAGCTAGTTCAAGAACGATCGAGGCCACTTTTCGAAGTTGGACGCCGAGTCTGGTTGTACATGGAGAGAGTGAAACCAGGCTAAGTCAAGAAGCTCGCCCATCTGTGGCATGGACCGTTCCACATTAAGCGAAGGTTGAAGAGTTTGCCTACGAACTGGAACTACCCGACCGCCGAGGATACCGCTTCTACCCGGTGGTACACGTTTCGAGGCTTAAGCCGGTAACTGAGTTTGGAGACCGACCGACCACTCGCCTCGCGGCCGGCGTCGAAATGGATCATCGAATCGACTTTGATGAAGAGCTACTATTTGAAGACAGTTGGGAGCAAGAGCCTGCGACGGATGAATTTGAAGTCGAAGCAATACTAGATGACCGTGCCCCAGTGTCGATGGGCACGGAACGACCGGTGCGAGAGTTCAAAGTTAAGTGGGTCGGCTACGACGAACCGACGTAAGAGCAGGTGTCCAACTTGTGGTGGACTTCTGTATGACTACCTTCTCGAACGGAAATGGGACCAGCGGTTACAGATGATTCAAGTAGCTGACGAAGCTTAAGCCAAGCTTCGCAGCGAGGAGTATTCTGCATCTGAGAGTGGGGCAAAGCAGCCCGCAGGGGCAGACGAAGAAAGCTACTGCTACGAAAGAAGTGAACTATGTGTAGGGCGGTACAGCCTACACTAACAAATGAAGAAGACTACTGCACCACAAGACGTTTGCATGTTACGTGTAAAATCAAGAACTAAGAAGGAGAATCTCTCGGCGACTACTTTTGGCTTCACGTGGATACGAATCGTTGCAGAGGTGACGAGCGTGCTTGTGGCGAGTTGAAGAAGCAACTGGAGGCAATCTGAAGCTTAGACCTCTGCAGTAGTAATAGCAGCTGCGGACGCTAGCAGACCCAGACTCGAGGCAGGCGAAGCTTCGCTGGGGGTCGGAGGAGTCGGAACGGTCGACAACGTACCCGGAGTAGTACTCTGCGAAGCTTGAACAGAATGCGGAGCTGCAGAAGGGCGCCTCCAGTCACGGTCCCATCCTGCTGCGACTTCCCATGGAGCTACCACCGGGTCGATCTCAATGCGAGGACCAACTGATGCAGGCGTTTGACCGTGAGGCACGAAGATGTGAGCCAACGGATTGAACGGGAGGAAGATCGTGTTGAATGGGTGGAGATGCGGCTGTTCCAGCCAGTAATTGCGCCAGGGTTCGGCGGTGTCGAGACCTCGAACCGAAGCCTTCCAATCATCGCTGGAAGGCACCCACAGTAAATTCTCCAGCGACATCACCGGACGGACGGCTCGAAGATCAGCTCAGGAGGAAGGTCCTTCTGGTCCTCGGGCTTGTTCTGCTCGTCCACCAGCCACTCGCCCTGAAAATTCCGTTTGTGGTGGACCCACAATAGGTCTGCCCGCTTCTTGCGATGCGCAACGTACCGCTTCCACTCACGAAGGATCGCCTTGACCACCTCTTTGTTGAAGGCGGGGTTCCGAAACATCGCTTGGATCATGCGCTCGACCGCCATGTTGGAGACCCAGTGTCCCCGCTCAAACATCGCGATGGCCAGCGTCAGCTGTCACCTTGACCCCGCAAGCTTCGCCACAAGTTGAAGAACCACAGGGTGACTGGAGCGCGTCGGGAGATCGGCATGTTGATGTCGAGGACGGTGCTATCGAAGAGACTGGCTTGATCAGGTAGGAGGCGAAGGTACGCTTGAAATGAATGGTTTGGGTCTTCGAAGTTGCCTAAAGCGATGATGCCCTCCACGCTGCACGGAGCGACGGAGTGGCCACCAATAGGCGTCGGCACTCGAGCAGCGATGATTGCGAACCAACAACGCTGGGCAGCTCGCTTGTGGAACTTCAAGTCGACGACCGGATTCGAGGACGTAGGAAGCTTCGCAGACGAACGCACGAGCGGTTGCACGCCGTGGACTGGAACCGGGACTTCAGACGGAGGGACAGCGCCACGAGGATCGACACCTCGAGCGAATGTCGAAACGACTACCACGCCAGTCAAAGAGTGAGTGAGCGCAGCTGATGAATCATCACGAGACACCGGAGGCGAAGCTTGGGTAGGTTGTGGATCGATGTTAGCCGCCGGCGAAGCTTCGCTGGACGGTAAGATCACTGGACCCGGTCCAGGCATCAACGATAGCACTCCTCCCGGAGACGCAGCACTTCGAACTGGAGAATCGACCACAACGACCTCGGACTTTTCTTCGTCATCGGTTCCGCGAGGTGGAGGCTGCGAAGCTTCGTCACCAGAGGAGAGTTCCACTTCGGATGCGAACCCGAGGCCGTCACTGTCGGAGGCCGACTCTTGCTCAGCGAGCAACGACGACTTGAATTGCGAACGTTACGAAGACTGACGTTTGGGAGTCGAACGCTCGCGAAAGCTCGAACCTCGATTGGTAGCGGGCGGAGAAGACGGAAGTGGCGTTGGCGAAGGCTGAGATCCCGTCCAAGAGACTGCAAACATTGAAGACGGATATCGACGAGACTCAACTTGGGTTGTAGCTCCGGCAGTACTGCCAGCCGCCCTGGAAGAGCCGGAGAGAGTCGTAGAACTGTCGCCAGGAATGGAGGGTCGTTGAGTCGAGCTCAAGACGTCGACTGGAGCAGCTTGCGAAGCGACAAGCGTACTGCGTGACGTGCCAGAGCCTGGTGAAGCTCCGAGTTGCACAGTAGCGGAAGGAGAAGCAGACAAAGCCAACGCCGGAGAAGCTGGGAGCGAACCGTCGCCTCACGACACCCGATGCTGTACTGGACTTGCAGATGTGACCAGAGGTGCCTGCGAAACTTCATGGGCCGGCACTGCAGTGCCAGATGCCACCGGAGGTGTGGAAAAACTTGAACGTGCTGGGAGACGCAACGGCGAAGCAAGCCCTGGAGGGACGACGACGCTTACCAGGATGCTTGGTTCAGTGGACAGCTTTCGCAACGTTGATCTCCAACGGTGTGGTTAAGCCGGCGGCAGCGTCCAGTTGCTGCAGCTGTTCGAGAGCGTCACGAGTCGACTGGTCAAGATTCAGGAGATGAAGGTTGAGGTCCCCCGATGCTATCCCTGTCGAGAACGCATCATCGAAACGAGTGAGAACAGAGTCGGCATGAGTTGATGTCAACGTGAGGTTATAGTACGAACCTTCGGTAGCCAGTACCAGAGTGTCAGCGTCCATCGCACGGAGATTCACTTGCTGCCGAAGGATGCTGTTGGCTTGAGTCAATCGTCAGATCCGGTGTTGCTGCATTGAAGTGGTCGCCTGGAGTGTTTTGAGGTCGGACGAACTGCCCTGGACGAGGTTGGACAACAGGCGATGGAGCTTCGCGGACTGCTTCGCGTTAGCTGCCACCTTCGCCTTGAACACCTCCCGCTCGCGCTGAACTTGTTTTTGAAGCATCACGTTCTCGTCTTGGACGGATTAGATGAACTGGTGAAGCCTCGCAGTAGTCTCCGTATGAGAGTCGACGGTCGCTTGAAGGTCCAAAGCCCTCTTAAGGTACGCGGCGTCTGACTCGCGAGCGTGCTTGAGTTCGACCTTCAATTCATCGACTTCAGCGACAGCTTGGCGAGCGAACAGCTCAGCGTTCTCTCGGAGCCCAGTCTGAGTTAGCAGCTGATTCTCGAGAGCTTGGTAGCCAGCCATCGCAGAGTCCAGACGAGCGCGATGTTTCCCGACGTCCGTTGAGGTGTCGAAGTTCTGCAAATACCCCGGCGAGAGTGCACCCCCAACGTCAGCGACGGTCTCAGCCCGGTCGAACTAGTCCCAGAAGCCCTGGTCGTTCGAGCGTGGACGCTGGATAATCGCGCGAACCAACACCTTCGCCACGAACGCCAGCTGAGTCGCAGAGGCTGCGAGGCTACGATCCGAAGTTGCCGCAGCCACTTCACCGACGATGTCTCGCAGAGCATCCTCGCTGATTCCTGGGAGGGGCGACTCTGGAGTGAAGGCGTGCACGAGGGTCGACGAAGCTTGGGGCAGAACGAATACACCAGATTCAGCAGCAGAAGCATCGCGGTGAGAAGGAGAGGCGTCGTCGCGAAGCATGGAGTTGTGGGGGGTCACCGGAAGCCTGCGAACGTTCGAATGAGTAACGGTGGAAATGTCGAAGGCTACCTTGAGGCAAGACTTACCGTGGATGACGCTGCAGATAAGTAACCGGTCAAGTCGAGGGCCCGCGCCGCAGTACGACGGATGAAGCCGCTCATGATGGTCGTCGCAAGGTGGGCCAAGACACTCGCCAGGTGCTGTGACTCGTGTCTCGGCAGGGGCAGTTGTGGTGTAGCGAATCGACAATCAGCCGCGGACCAAGTCACGAACCTTCGGAACCGCCTTTCAAGGAATCCTCGTGGTGTTTTCCACCAATTGGTACCCGCTGCGAAGGTTCAAGTGACGTCAGTGCGTCAAGGTGGTGTGACGTACACCAACTAGGCTTCGACTGGTTGTAGCCGTCCGGATGGGACGCACGGTAAGATCCGGATTGATTAACTTGATGTTTGTATATAGAAGATAGGAGGGGCAAAAGATTAGAAGAGAGTATAGGCCTTTCATCCTTAACAATACAGAGCAGAGTTTTCCCTGAAGCACTCAAGTGTTCAAGCGTCGAGGTAAGCACCTTACACGTAGTAGCTTTACAGGGTATGCCTACCAGCGAACTGGGACCTTCCTGAAGTTAGCGTTCGTGTTTGGTGAGGCCATGAGACTAGTAGTGGGTGGGTGTTTTGGTTTATCCCTATTTGAGGGAAAGTCGGGTAAGAGGATTCCCGAAATAAGTGGTTTGAGTATTGATCGTATACTCTAGACAACTTACGGCCTGAGTTATTCTCGGGCACCCCTGTAAAAGAGTCAAGGAGACTAGGCAACCTTCCACTGTTGGTGCCACAGGGTATTAGAGAGAGAGAGAGAGAGAGAGAGAGAGAAGTTGAGCGTACAGGCGAAGCTCGTGCCTGCTACGTTTGTGTATTAAGTCTAGCGACGCAAATAGTGAGCGAGGGAAGCGCCGGCTCAGGGTGCTGGGTCGAACTTGGTTCCTTCAGGTGCGCCTCAGCTTTCGCTGACCCTTGTGGATTGTGTATTGTTGTGTGCGGAAGCTCGCTGTGCGTACAGCGACATTTCTACTTGAATTCCTGCATCACAACTTTCGTGCCACCCGCGATTAGAGCCTGGAGCTCTTTTTTCTGGATCTAATCAGAAGCTATGTTTTGGCAAGTTTTTAACTGGGCTTTTAAAGAGAGATGGCTCATCCAAGAGCTACGGTACCCATTCTGTACGAAAGGAGTAGCAACATTTGCGTGCGGAGGAAGCACTGGTGGGCCTTCTATAGTAAGTGTGTGTCTTTACTGTGCTTGGAGTATTGGAAGAGTCCAAGACCGCTACTTTCGTTACGAAGCAGCAGGCGATCAATTTTTAGGTCGTGTGGTAGCTGGCCTACCCGTGAATAACTCGAAATTATCGACTTTACCTCCTCATTTTCGCGACACTTCCAACTCTTTCGTGAATTCATGTGTAAAGACTATGTTTCCTAGTCTGTGTGAGGAAGCAAATATGATTGGGATATTGCAGCTATGTCTCGCTAGCCTGGTTCACCATGCTCAATATCTACAGACACATTTACCGACCGAACCTGCTTTACTGTCGACACATGTGTTGCGGAATCCTGTTGTGCTTCAAAGTCTGCGGCAAGAGTTAACAGTGGGCGAGTCAGTGTGGATGCAACCCACTGGGATTCCTCCTTATATGGAGTTGTATAAAATTCTTGACACACAACAGGAATCAATTGACGCACTACCAGAAAAACTGTAAAAAAGGATGGAGCAGGTTTTGGGAAACGAAGGTGTCGCCGCTGGTAACATTACGCGCGATTTATTACGCGAGGAAATAAGAAATTTGCTAAAAAAGGTCGGACTTCAACGTGATAAACCAAGTGACGAGATCATTGCAAGTAATACTATTCCAGAGCGCTCTTACTTTACGTGCGGCGGAAAGTTTTCATGTGCCCCCTAGAGAATTTAACTTCCCGAGCCTTTTGACCCGCTAGGTGCATAGCTACTGTGGTGGTTTGGGAATCGGAGCGCTGGTTATCCCCCCTATAGCGGGATACCTGTCGTGTAGGAACACGCCAAAAATGTAATAGCACACTTCCACGCCAACAACACCTACTGAGTTCCGATAACTCAGGCTTTAATGTGAGTATAGAACCTGAAGGCCCAGGAACTACACTACCAGGTTGGGAGCTCCTCTGTGTACCGTGTGTCCTGCTAAGTAAGCCACCGATGACTCAACACTACTAGCCACGAGCAAAGGCTAGAGTGATCTCTCTCTCTCAAATATACCCGCGGTCCCTATAAAGATAGGGTACCGGACGTGTTTCAGATCTGACACGGGGGTGTCGAAGTTATACTCCGAACGGTAAGTAATATATGGATAGCGTACAAGCTTATCCAACACACAGCGATGACTCGCTATCAAATACACGACCAATCCTACCCTCTTATCTCTTGGCCCTACCGGGATGAACACTAAGCTACCACCAGTAGCAGTGTTCACCGACGGTCATATCCAGGCTACCGGAACTATCCCGCCACTACCGCGTACTTACCGATAGTCGGACGTACCCTTGTGTGGTTGAGAGTAAATGCTGTTCTGCTTGTTTGAACACTAAAGCTCCTAATGTAATATCTAATCCTACTATCTGCCTATACAAATACCTAATCAAACACGTCCGTTATGGATCTTGAACTCTTACCGACGACTCGAGAGGTCGTCGGAGCTTGAACTATCACAACTTGTCGCCGGAAGGTCGTTGGATCGTGGCCAGCTAAAGCTCTTGTCCTTTGCGCCCTTCCCAGGCTGTACAGTCGCTCGCACACACTGATTGGCCACTCAGCTTGCCGGAAATGCCGTTACCGACGGCTCGTCAACAACTTGAAGCTCCGTCGAACACGTGAGAATTCCGCGGACTTCCAGCCCCGCGGCTTTAACCTTGGCGTCACACGGTCCGTCGCTTCTCAGCTCCTGTCCCGTGGCTCCCGGCTGGAATGCCACGTCGCTTCGTCACTAGGCTGAGTTTCGACCAATCGTCGCGAGTTGTCGGCACTACCGTCACTTGACCCAATGCTGTCCGTCGAATCTCGTACTAACGGTGTCATCATCTTTGAAGGGGTTGGATACACCAGTTGGTTCTCAGTGCGTTGCGTGTCAACTCAAAGCCAAACGCTACACCACAACTGCCCCCACAGCGACCCGAGCCACGGCATTGGTGAGTGTCGTTTTACCTCAGTCTGCTTTTCGGCTCCGCGCGCGCCTCGCCACTTGCGTCTGCTGCGCCTTTCGCCACCACCAGATCTTCACGTCGGTAAGTGTTCGTCACTACGAGGTTGCTTGCGATGTTGCCGTTAAGGGTTATGCTGACTTCGGCTGTTCGTCATCTTAGTCGCAGGATTTGCCTCCCGCTGGTCGAGTTCCACCGGAAGCCGGTACGCCGCCCGGCGGATCCGCCTGCGTCTCCATCCGCGCACTTGTCGTCCTTGGATGATGCTACTACGCCTGATCCCCCGACAGTACGCTCTTCTCGCTTGCTGGCTCGATACGTTTAAGCTGCCTTCTCACTGTGGCTCGTACGCACATCCGGAGTCCATTGGCCATGCAGAATGCTGCGAATCACAGCATCTCTCGCCAGTCTCTGCAGCGTCTTGTGCAGGACGCCAGTGATGCGGCCGCCGACCGAGTCGGCGGCGTACTGTTCACTCAGCTTGAGACTCTCGGGCGCGTCACTGTTGGGCTGCAGCTTGCTCCACCGGTTCGAGGGAATCACGCTATGCGCCAGAGGTTCGCGAAAGCTCGTGACCTCTCCGAAGTTGTCAACTCCATAGTTCCAGATCCAGACGATGAGGCTGCTACAGCTGCTGCTGACGATGACTTGGCGAAACTTCGTTCCCAACTCCGCTCGTTGCGCTCAAGAGGCCGTCGAATCTTCGCTCACCAAAGAGGCCTTGCGCCGCGAGAGTGCTCAGAGCGCCTGCAGCTCGGCTCGCAAGGAGCTTGAACAGTGCCAGAAAAAAATCAAGCGACTTCGCAATCACGAACGCTCCCTTTTGGTGGATCTGGACGCTTTCAACGCGCAAGTTGATGGCCACAACGAGATTTACCAGCGTCTAGAGAATTGTGTTCGTAAGGCCGAAGAGGAGTCCCAGCGTCTCGTACAATCTCTCGAGCGCCAGAAAGACATCTTCAAGGCCACGGTGGCCACCAACACAAAGCAAGTCCGTCGTTTGCATCGCTTGCTTGCTGAATCCGACATTGCCGATGACTCGGCGGACGTGCGTCTCAAGCGTCGGAACGAAGTTTTTCGTGAGCAAGTCAAACGCTTGTCGAGTGCATACCGGACTCTCCGAGCGCACGTCAAGTTGGAAGAGATGGATCCCGATGGCTTGGTGCTCGTCCTTGAAGGTTCGTCACATCCTTGTTCATCATGGTAGCTGTCTCAGCGTACTCACTTGTTTCTGTCTGACTCAGGTCTCTCGACTGGTGAGTTGAACTGGGAGTTACTTGAGGTGAGTGGGCAGACCCGGTCCATCCTCCGTCGTCTTCATGACACGGCTGATGTGTCGGCTTTGGCTGAGGAGATCGCTGCTGGCCCTTGCCCGCGTGGCTCACCGTGAAGGTGATGACCTTCACTTGTCACCAGAGGATCGAGAGGCCGCAGCGCGGCGTACTTCACCCGGTACGTCGTATGTCGAAGTCCAGCGGAGTAATTCAAAGTCAAAGGCTCAAGCTTCAGCTTTCCGCAAACGTCTGCGCGAGACGTCCCCAAGTGATACTGATCCAGCTCGTGGCAAACAACCTGTTTCCAAGCCATCGCGCAAGCCGTCGGCTCCAACTGCTCTTCTTGTGTACAGGCACCAACTGCCCCGGCCAAGGCTTCTGGAAAGGTCGTCCGGCGGTCACAGTCGGGTTCCAAGAAGAAGTCTACGACTCCTGTCAAGTCCACATCACAGTTTCAATCCGCGAAGTCTCCAAGTAGTGAGGAGCAAGTTCCAGCTTCGTCGGCTCCATCCACACCATCTTTGTCGTCCGCCGTATACTCGTTCATCACTCCGTCACCTTCGGAGTTCTCATCCAAGGATAGTGAGTCTCAGGTCGTTGAAGATGTTTCCAAATCTCCACAAGTTACTCCGGTAGTGACTGAGTCTTCGGAACGAGCGTCGCCGACTCCTGCTCCGGTTCCTGTTCCTACGGCTGATCCAGCTGTTGCTCCATCTACGGCTCCAGTCGCTGCTCCTCCGGCCGCTGAATTGTCGTCTCGGACTGGTCGTCCAGTTCGTCAACAGGCTGCGCGTTCATCCTTCCGTTCGTCGCTGCAGCTCGAGTTCGAGCAAGCGGCTGACGGCGAGGTAATGGAGCTTGATGATGCAGTGCATCCTTGTAGGTCAACGAGCGATGCGTCTGACGTACAGACTGTGGCTCAGCTTACAATCCCTGCTGTGTCTAAGTCTCGGCAGCCGTCGGAATCTGCGTCGGAGCCATCTGCTGCTGATGTCGACACCGAACGCGCAGTCCAAACGCTGCGACGCTCGTTGCTGGCGCCCCCAGAAGCTGCGGCCCGCGATGACTCTGACTCTGATGTGGAATCTACAGGAACCCTCGTTTTCGACTCTGATGATAATCTCGACCGGGAGATTCCTGTTGACTCCGTCGTCCAGTCTTTGGCTACTCTTCCGACTGAAGGTAGCAAAGTCCCGGCTGTTGCTAGTAAAGCACAACCCCGGGACGAGTCATCGGCTCTACCAGAAAGCCCGAGTTCGGATCTCGAAAATGTCGCCACCGGTTCTGTACCAACGGGGAACGGAGACAGGTCCACGTCCGCTGTTGCAGAGACTACTTCCTCTCCTGCCCCCGCAGACCCGAAGGTGTTTGTTTCGCGTCGTTCTCCTCGTGGTGTACAGATTGTCGCCACGTTGTCTTCGACTCCTGACTCTGATCGTCAATCACTGCGTCCTCTTACGCCACTCCCTGCGCCAGTTCGAGGTCCGCCACCACTCGTGCGTTTCTCCAAGCAGGTGGCTAAATGGGCTTCACCCTACTTGAAGCCTCTTTTCACTCTTCGTGGTGCGTCCAAGTGCTGGATCCAGATCCTGAATCATCGCTGCCTTCTCCTGTAACGGGGCTACACAGTATGGCGCACACATGGGTACGGAGTACTCGGAGAGTTAACAGAATCTCAGTACATGATGTTTAGAATTAACGGTGGCCTCAGTACATAGGCTGAAGGCCACACGTTATGCTTTTGATTAGATTTAACTATGATAGATAGTTTAACATAGATAGCGGCTTGGCCGCAATAAAGATAAATAAAAACACTTCGGTTTTGGAAGCAAAAGAGTTATTTCGAGTTAATAACTCTACGCCCTGGTTTTATGGCTGTGTTAAAGTTCCTTCGGATAAGGAAGTTTGTATTACGGACTCTTTGAGTCGAACGTCTTCCTCTGACGCTAAAGCTACACCAGCCCCGCTGCACTTGGTAGCACTTGTAGTCAATCCCGCACCTGAGTCGGTTGACTGTATCCTCTGCGAGAATGGAACACTCAGTGTTCGCGAATGTGCCCCCGGCGCTGCAGGACGCGCTTTTAATAAGCTTATGTCCTTGCTTGGCCCGGAGGGCGTGGCTTATCTTGCTTCGCAAGGTCCAGAGGCGGTGAACGCCAGGCTGTAATCGTTCTCCCGTTACGAGAAAACGCGCTCTTGGAGCATGTCCAAGAGAAGATGAGTGCCGCAACAGCGGCCGCGTCGGTGACGCGTGACGGGTCTGCGAGACCAAAGCCGCTCCTGGTGAGCGGGAAGACCTTCGAGGGGAAGGATGGAGAGAATCTCCTTATCTGGACCCGTGAGGTCGAGATGGCCATAGGATCGGCCCTGCTCCAGTCTGAGCAACAGCGCGTGGCGCTTGCTATCTCCAAGCTTGGAGGGCACTAACGTGCGGTACGTCTGTTGACGCTGCATTTCCCTCTTGCGCTCAGCTGAAGCAGCAAATGTCGCGCATGTTCGCGCCGCCTAACCAGGCATACCGTGTTCGGTCGGAGTTCCTTGCTACCCGACAGGGCAAGAAGGAAATACTGGACTATGTCCAAGAGTTGAGAACTCTGATCGCCGGGATGGCGGCGGATCCTATGCCAGAACTGGTCACGGTGACCGTGTTCATGGAGGGTCTCCACGTGGGCACTGCCCGAACGGAAGTGTTCCGTGTACACCCTACCTCTTTCGAAGAGGCGGTGAACGTGGCATTGAATGTCGAGCACAACTTCAAGTCGACCCGACCGGGCCGGTACGCAAGCAGCACAGGCTTTTCGAGCGTTCCAGAGCCGATGGACCTCAGCTATGCTGAAGATGAAGTAGCTGAACTTCTTGCTGCCGAGCAGCTCGCCGGCATCCGCCAATGTTATTTGTGCAGGAGCACCGAGCCTCTCAGGGCGAAATGCCCTTTGCGCACCAAGCGCCAGGCTTCGGTTAGCCAACCCTCCGGGTCGTCGCCGGGAAACGGCAACTCCCAGTAGGCCGCCCCGCGCCTACTGGGAATGAACTGAGTTCTGTTGCGCCTCGAGGAGGTAGAGGGCAGCGGGGCTCAGCCCCAAAGAGAGCTACGCTCTCTTACAAGCAGAGTATGTGCAAGCCGGACTTGTTGGTCGTTCAAGCGAACGTGAAGGGCTTCGCGAAGCCGTGGAGAGTCTTGATTGACTCGGGAGCTTCAGGCAAATATGCCCGTCGCTTCACCCTGGAAGGGAGTCAGCTGTATGCTGAGGCATTGGAAGTGCCAATGCGTGATGAAATCTCAGTCCGTCTGGCGACGGGGACACTTGTTACTGTGTCTAAGGTCTCTGTTGACCTTAATGTGAAGTTCTTAGACTTCGATAGCGTGGAACGTTGTCTGGTCTTAGACCTGAATTCGACGTATGACCTCATCCTTGGCATGGCATGGCTCGAGCGCCATGAGCCATGGATCGACTGGAAGTCGAAGACGCTGGGTGCTACGCACCCTGCCCCTAGTGGAGCTTTGGTGAGTCATGAACCCACCTCTGCTAGGAAGCAGAGCGCTATTGGCGCGATCACGAGGCCGAGGTGGCCGTGGTTCTGGACATTGGAATGTCGGAATTTGTGAGCAACGAGGTTGCTGCGTGTCCTGGCAAGGACGAGCGCGGAGTGGCGCGTAATCCACTGTGTGGTATGGATCTGGTCGATGGCCTACCGCTGCGTGGCTCGAGGGCCGCGGTCGACTGCGAGTCGAGGCATCGTGGGCGCGGCCCAAAGGATGCTGGTGAAGTGACACCTAGTTCACTGTGTGAGGGTCCTGGACCTCATGGCTCTGAGCCGAGTGTCTTGCGAGACACGGCTTCCCCTTCGAGGAGTGTTGGTGCTTCTGCACCCGGTGGTGGCGACGAAGATGTCGCCGCACCGCCCTCGTCCGGCCGGGCTCGGTCGCGGAGGGAGAGGAGAAGAAGACGCAGAGCGTCTGTGAAGTCTTCGGCGTTGGACGAGGTGTCCAACGTGGCGAGCGGTGAAGCTCCACGTGGTCGCTGTGAGCAGCCGTACACACTCATGAATGGAGTGATGGGAAGGTCGAAGGCGGCATCAGTCTTGACTCTTTGTCCGCTGTTGATGCTCTGGTAGAGCTGGACGAGATGTCCGTTACCGAGTTCGGCGAGGCCTTGAATGCGGGCGAGTTAGCCGAGGTGGTCTTGATAAGACCTGAGGAGGAGTTGAACCCCTCGTCCGTCGCAGACGAAGCGGTCCTGGAGGACACCAAGAAGGCGCTGAGCGCGCGGAGTGGATCGGCGATCCTGCAAGACCCTTCGGATCCGTTCTATCCTCTGAATAAGATGTATGGAGACGTGGTCTCAAGGAACCCACCGATGGGTATGCCTACGGATCGAGGCGTGCGTCACGAGATCGACCTGGCTCCAGGAACCAAATACTGCGTGACGCGGCAGTGGCCTTTGCCAAAGGAACAGGGTGACGTCGTTGACGCGTTCTTCCGTGCGAAGCACGAGGCAGGGCTGGTGAGTTAGAGCAAGTCTCCGCACTCGACACCCACTTTCTGTGTCAGAAATCCGAATGGCAAGTGGCGTATCGTGCATGCTTTTAATAAGCTGAATGCGGCCACCATTCCGGCGCAGACGCCGATTCCTCGGAAGGATGGTCTGCAGAACAACATGGTAGGCTGTACGGTGTACAGTGCACTCGACTTAGTCGATGGTTACTAGCAATAGCTCACGAGAGAGAGCGACATCCCGCTGACAGCGGTCAGTACTCCGAGCGGTATGCTCTGGGAGTGGTTGGTGATGCCCCAGGGGCCGTCGAACGCGCCGGCAACGTTCAATCGTCTTGTGACGCAGTTGTTCCGATCCCATCGGGCATCCGCGCAGACGTACTTTGACGACATTTTCGTCCATAGTCGTGCTGAGCACGGAAAGTCAGACGTGGAGAACCACATTGACCATTTACGAGCGGTGCTCGAGTACATGCGCACGAATAAGCTGTATGCCAACTTGGACAAGTGCGTCTTCGGCGCGGAGGAGATTCCGTTCCTTGGATGTTTCATTGGAAAGCGTGGCTTAAGGGCAGACCCTGCCAAACTCAAGGCCATCGTGGACTGGCCAGTTCCCAAGAACCAGAAGGACTTACGCAAGTGGCTAAGCTTAGCCAACTACTTGCCCAAGTACAGCACGAACTACGCAGAGATGGCTCGGTCATTGTCGGATCTCCTTAAGAAGGATGCACCTTGGTGCTGGAACGTCGAGCACGACGAAGCCTTCAAGGCCTTCTCCGAGCTCTGATACTTGTTGCCGGACCCGGATCGCCTCGTTCAGCGTCGTCTGCGACGTCTCCGATTTCGCAATCGGTCGTGCTTTACGACAAGCAGACGCCGAAGCGCGTGAACGCGTGATCGCGTTTGAATCTCGCCAGCTCAAAGCTGCAGAGAAGAACTATCCAGTTCATGACAAAGAGCTACTTGCGATGAAGTACGCTCTAGTCAAGTTAAGGGTACACCTGCTCGGCTCCAAGCCTTTCGTGATCTATACGGATCATGCGTCGCTACGCACCGCGACTCAGTCGCCTCACCTCTATCAGAGAATGGCAAGATGGCTCTCCTTCTTTGCCGAGTACAACTTCGAGGTGAAGTACAAGCCGGGACGGCTGATTGTGGTGGCCGATGCGCTCTCGCGCAGGCCGGACTACGAGTGAGCCCATGTCACAACTGTGACATCGTCAGTGCCTGACTTAATACGCGCCACGTATGCACAGGACGACATGTGTGTAGCGCTGCTACATGCCCTGGGGAGCGAGGAGCTCAAGGATTCGGACAAGAAGCTGCCCGAGCGCTTGCGCGCGAGGCTGTATCGATATTCCATCGACAATGGCCTGCTGTACTCCAGCACGGACCCAGAGGACACTCCTCGTGTGGTCATTCCTCATGACGAGGACCTCAAGTATCGTATCCTCTATGAGGTACATGATACGCCCGTCGGTGGGCACTTAGGTCGTGAGAAGACCTATGGCTCGGTGAGCTCGATGTACTGGTGGCCCAAGATGTACAAGTGGGTTAGCACTTACGTACGCACGTGTGAGACGTGGCAACGGACGAAGTCCGCACCGAATGCGGCGGCACCGTTGGCAAGCTTGCCTATCCCCACGGGATGTTGGCAGTCCATCAGTATGGACTTTGTGTTTGGCCTTCCGAAGGACATGGCGGGCAACACGGGCATTGTGGCCTTCGTGGACCGGTTGAGCAAGATGGCTCAATTAGCGGTGGTGCCGGACACCATGAATGGTGAATGTACAGCTTTGCTGTTCTTAGACCGAGTCTTTCGCCAATATGGCTTGCCTGAGGCAATTGTCTCGGATCGAGACCCACGGTTCACCGCGAAGTTCTGGACGTCCCTCATCAGAGTGCTCGGCACTTGTTTGGACATGTCCACCGCGGATCATCTGCAGACCTATAGTCAAACTGAACGCGTGAATCGCGTTGTCGAGGACATCCTCCGGAGCGTATGCGCTGAGGCGCCGAAACGCTGGAGTGAGATGCTCCCACTCGTTGAGTTTGCCACAGGCGTAGTAGCATCATCCAAGGACGACAAGTGCGCGGATGGAGACGCAGGCGGATCCGCCGGGCGGCGTACCGGCTTCCGGTGGAACTCGACCAGCGGGAGGCAAATCCTGCGACTAAGATGACGAACAGCCGAAGTCAGCATAACCCTTAACGGCAACATCGCAAGCAACCTCGTAGTGACGAACACTTACCGACGTGAAGATCTGGTGGTGGCGAAAGGCGCAGCAGACGCAAGTGGCGAGGCGCGCGCGGAGCCGAAAAGCAGACTGAGGTAAAACGACACTCACCAATGCCGTGGCTCGGGTCGCTGTGGGGGCAGTTGTGGTGTAGCGTTTGGCTTTGAGTTGACACGCAACGCACTGAGAACCAACTGGTGTATCCAACCCCTTCAAAGATGATGACACCGTTAGTACGAGATTCGACGGACAGCATTGGGTCAAGTGACGGTAGTGCCGACAACTCGCGACGATTGGTCGAAACTCAGCCTAGTGACGAAGCGACGTGGCATTCCAGCCGGGAGCCACGGGACAGGAGCTGAGAAGCGACGGACCGTGTGACGCCAAGGTTAAAGCCGCGGGGCTGGAAGTCCGCGGAATTCTCACGTGTTCGACGGAGCTTCAAGTTGTTGACGAGCCGTCGGTAACGGCATTTCCGGCAAGCTGAGTGGCCAATCAGTGTGTGCGAGCGACTGTACAGCCTGGGAAGGGCGCAAAGGACAAGAGCTTTAGCTGGCCACGATCCAACGACCTTCCGGCGACAAGTTGTGATAGTTCAAGCTCCGACGACCTCTCGAGTCGTCGGTAAGAGTTCAAGATCCATAACGGACGTGTTTGATTAGGTATTTGTATAGGCAGATAGTAGGATTAGATATTACATTAGGAGCTTTAGTGTTCAAACAAGCAGAACAGCATTTACTCTCAACCACACAAGGGTACGTCCGACTATCGGTAAGTACGCGGTAGTGGCGGGATAGTTCCGGTAGCCTGGATATGACCGTCGGTGAACACTGCTACTGGTGGTAGCTTAGTGTTCATCCCGGTAGGGCCAAGAGATAAGAGGGTAGGATTGGTCGTGTATTTGATAGCGAGTCATCGCTGTGTGTTGGATAAGCTTGTACGCTATCCATATATTACTTACCGTTCGGAGTATAACTTCGACACCCCCGTGTCAGATCTGAAACACGTCCGGTACCCTATCTTTATAGGGACCGCGGGTATATTTGAGAGAGAGAGATCACTCTAGCCTTTGCTCGTGGCTAGTAGTGTTGAGTCATCGGTGGCTTGCCTAGCAGGACACACGGTACACAGAGGAAACCCCAAGGAAGAAGCTCAAGGCCCCAGCAGACTCGGACAACCGTGACGAGATCGCAGCGACTTGGTCCGACAGTCAGCTGGAGGAAGCGTACAAGCGGAACGCGCTTCAGTCGTTCCAGACCAAGAACCTAATGATGATGATCGTGCAGCCGCGGGTACCCGGATCGCTGACGGGACCGGTGGCACCACCACCAGTCACAGCGAACAAGCTGGACGCGGTGAAGGTTTTGCTGCGTCTGCTGAGATAGACCGGGATCACACCAGGTGACTTCGATGCGAAGGATCTCTTCGACCTGGACCTGGAGATGCTGCAGATCGCGCTGTCGGAGCTCTTCGAGAACCTGAGGGTGTTGGTTGGTGAGTCGGCTCACGTAAAGGCCGAGTTTAAGCCAGCGGCTTCGCTGTCACACCTCCCGGGTTCGGAGTCGCGGACTGGATCGTTGCAACACTCACAATATGCGTCCGCGGCCTCGATGGCGGACTCGGACAGTTCTGGAAGAGTCGAGCGCATGCCGCTTGGCCCCTAAGGAGTCGCGATGCTGCAGGCCAGATCGGATCATGCGGCGAGTGTGAGGCCCAAGGCGGGTGCACCCGCGACAACCGGCAATTCGAGCAACAATCCGGATAAGCTGCAAACGTTCTTCAACTCGGCGATGGACCGCTTCCTGAAAGAGCAGTGTGCCGCACAAGGGACGCCAACCGCAGCACCGGTAGCAGCGACCGAACAACAGGATGTCGACATGGAGTCGGCTGGCTCGGAACATGATGAGCACGATCAAGACGATCTGGACTTCACGGTTATCCTCCAAGCGACGGTGGATACAACTGCTGCCGCTGTCGAAGCGCCCGCGATCACTCCATGCATCTGTGTCTCCGCAATGTCGGAGCTCAAAGCGTTCGCTAGGAAGGACGACGACGACGACCGCGCGCGGGCCTGGATCAGCAAGGTAAAGTCTGCCTTCATCCGCGATCAGGCGCCAGACGACGAGAAGTGGCTAGTACTTGGCGGCCTGTTCACCGGATCGTCGCGCAACTGGTACTGACAGCCCAGCCGACCCGCGCGAAGAGACTGAAAGGAACTTCGCGCGAATTGCAAGTGCAGTTTTGCGGGCTCGGAGTATCCGTCGCGAGGCAGTACTACCATGCGGGGAAGTGCGCCGACGAAACGCCGCTTGCGTAGCTCCACCGTCTGAGTGTCGCAGGACTGGGGCGAAGCTGCGTATGAAGAACGGTCCGCCGGACGTCCGCCGCGAGCATGTGGAACACTTCATCGAGACGCTGGATGATTGCGAGCTGGCCGATCAACTCGCGTTGCTACGGATCTCCGACGCGGACGCTTTAGAAGACGTATTGAGAGCGCGACAACGCGCGAAAACCCGTCAAGGACGAGCCCACTTCGGATTGAGCAAGTATAGGCAGGAGGCAACCACTTCTGACGCTACGAAGTCAGCTCCAACACGCAAGGTGCAAGCCGTTAAGGCCACGGAAAGCGACAGTGACTCTGGTGTCAGTGGATCGGAGTCGGACAGCGATTTACGCCGGATCTACATTGCCGCCACGGAAGGAGAAGCTCAAACCCAGACGCCGCCACCGCAGGAACCAGATCGAGCCACGCCTGGTGAAACACCGCCACTACGAGGCCCCGACTCAGGACATCGCCGACCGCATGGACGTGACACGTTCCAACGCTGCACGCACTGCGGCTCGCATCGTCATGACGATCTACATTGCTGGAAACGGCTGACGTGTCAGCGCTGTGGCAAGAAAGGCCACCCGTCGGATCGCTGCCTCTTCGTATGCCGCGGGCGCGGCGAGATCCACGACGTCGGCAAGTGCCAGATGGAGGAGTTTTACAACTTGATCCGTCAGTGGTACGACCCAGCCAACCATGGGGGCGTGTTACCGGAAAGCGCCGCGAAGTTGTTAAACTAGGGCGCTCGTCTGGCTGGAAGCCAGGACGAGCCGAGTGTTCTAAGCTCTGCATATTTGCATACGTCGAGAAGAGATCTGAAGTTAGTGAATGGAAGAGCCCGAACGACAATACATATGACCTTCATGGAAAACATACCGGTGTTGTTGCAAGTCTTTGGAGGCCTGATGAGTTCGCGAGAGTTACTAACACCATGGCGCTCGATCTACTGCCAGGGGAGATGTGTAGATGCTGGAAATATCACGCACCCAGTAAGTGGTTCAACCAAGCCAAGACGGGAGGGAAGATCAACACCAAAAAAAGCGGACTTACTATTAGATTCCGGCGCCGAGGTGTCCATTCTGGACGCCGCCTTTGCTCGTAAGGTTGGGTGCTATGTGGATGAAAGTCAACGACAAGAGTGTGTTGGTATTTGGAGAAGGCGTGTACGTGATGAAGGGACGTACCAAGATCAAGGTCACCTTGGCTGGAGCGCTGGTGTACTTCTTCGGCGTGTGGGTCGGCGAGATGCCAGGCCAAGACGCGATCCTCGGCATGGATTTCATGGTGCCGGAGGGGACCCGCTTGGACTTGACCGACGGGACGCTCTGCTTGCCTGACGAGGTCCGCATCCAGCTGTCCGGACAACGCCCCCTGTATGGCGAACACGTTCGCGCAGTTGGCTTAGACGGGCTTGAGGTGATAGACGTGGGCCAGAGCATCGAGGTGCCGTTGCGACCCAGGCCGTCGGAGACGCGGTGGATCACCCGGGGAGAACATTGGATTCCCACTGTGGTTGACGGTCCTGAACGGAGGCGGTACTTGAAGATCACCAACGTCAGCGACCGGACGAGGTGCCTGCCCGCTCATACTCAAGTCGGGATGTGGCTGACCGGAGATCGTGTGCCGAGGCGTCAAGGTTTCATCACTGTGGGGTCACGTCGGTACGCCGAGTGGCAGAATCGGGTACTGCAGGCTACTACGCACGCGAGGGACGAGGAAGAAGATCCGACCGCGGAGTCGACGGAGCCGATGGTCGGTTGACCGCAGTATGGCACGCCGATGGGCCTCTTGAGACGATCCACGGGTCGGGCGATCGTCAGAAGTCAAGCTGTGAATATGCCCGAAGTCGAGAAGGTTGAGATCACCGACGTTGAAGTATCTGGAGCGGAGGCCGTGCGCACGCACGCGTCAGAAACCCAGATCGAGGAGCTAGCAGCAGCTGACGACGAGGTCACCACCAGTGCACTAGAGGATGCGCAGGTCGCGCCGATAAGCAAACCGGAAAGCGGGGTCGACGGATGGTGATGATCGAGTTGGCCCGGGTGCAGATGCGGCCGAAGTCGTCCCGATCGAGAGTCCGGTAGGATTAAGATCGGTCGCGGATGAATCGAGCCTGGCGACCGCAGATCGACCTCTGTAGGACGAACAAGTTTGCATCACTGAAAGAGGCGAACTCTTCGCCGAAGACGTGGACGCACAGATGGCGATATTGCCGGAAGTGACGATGAGATATCCGGATCGAGCACGAAGGCTGGAGCACGCCGGAGGATGAAGCACAGCTGAGGAAGATTATCTGGAGCCGGTAACATCCGCTGCTCGGAAATGGAAACGCTCTGCCGCCAGCCGCGCGGGGCGTCTACTGCGATATTGATACTGGGGACGCGAAGCCGGTGGCTCAGCGCGTACGTCGATTCGCGCCCCAATTCCGTGGTAAGCTGTCCGACTTGATCAAGGGTCTGCTCTCTGCCAAGATTATCAGTGTGTCCAACTTTCCGTGGGCGTCGTCGATCGTGGTGATTATCAAGACGAATGGGGTCGACATCAGGCTCTGATCGACTACCGCGTCGTGAACAGTCTGACGCGTCTCATGGTGTACCCCATGCCGCTGATCAACGATCTGCTCGAAGACCTGGACAAGGCGCTCTGGTACTGCTCGCTGGATATGGCGAGCGGTTTCTGGGTCATGGAAATGACCGAGCGGGTGCGCCTGGTGTCGGCGTTCATCACGCCGTTTGGTCTCTTCGAATGGCTGCGTATGCTCTTTGGGCTGAAGAACGCGCCGCAGACCTATCAGCGGCTCCTGGACAACGCGCTGTATGGGTATCTTCGGATCCCAGACGGCGGCGACCAGTCAGGCGTGGCGGATGCTTTCGAGGCCTGTGAGCCGGACGTGCACTCGGGATCACCGGTGCTGGGACGTCGCTCGTACATCGACGACATTCTGGTGACAGCTGAATCCTGGGACGCTCTCTGCGGTAAAGTAGACCGACTGCTGGACGCATGTGACCATTGGAACTTGTCGATCAGCGTGGTGAAGAGTTCATGGGGCTGCCGCAAGGTAGATTACCTGGGACACCTTGCGTCAGCGGGCGGCCTCGAAGCTCACCCGAAGAACCTGGAGACTCTGACTACCTTGCCATTCCCGCGCACACTGCGGCCGATGCAGTCCTTCCTCGGTGGCCTCAACTACTACAGTAGATTCATCGAGGACTTTGCCATCTACGCGTCGATCTTTTTTTTGTTGGAACATGGTTGTCACTTATCTGCCTACACATCTAACGACAGCCGATGACCTTGACGGCGACCGTCTCAATCCACTCGCCCTGTCCTAGGCACCTTAGCACCCAGGAAGACCTTCAGCTTTAAGGAATGAAGGCCGCGGACCTCGAAAGATCCTCATCGAAGTTCCGCATCAACCAGTGACCAACGTCATTGGTTGCATCTCAAGCACTGACGTCCATCTCGCGGAGGAACTACATCCGCGTGACAGGTGAGCTTGGGCGCTACGGTAGGATTCCATTGCCGTGTTGGCTAGTGTATCTGCCATTCGGTTATGTGCTCGGTAGTGATGCTGCCAGGACAGACCCATGAGTTGATCGGCCACCCTCTGGCACCGGAAATAAAGGCTTCTGAGATGGGTCGACCGCGGAGGCACCCGAAGCTTATGTTGGCGGAGGATGAGTTGGCTATCTCCCACCACATGCAGGGGCGACCAACCATCGTGCAGGCACGCTTTAAGGCCAGTCAGCAGTCCTTGAGATTCCGCCACATTATTGGTCAGACTTGATGACCCGTACGCCATGCTGTTGACCCAGCATGGTTCGAGGCCCGCACGATCAGCCCCAACACGGACGACAATCGCCCCGCTACCGCCAGGGCCTGGGTTACCCCTGGACCCCCATCAAAGAATAAGAGATACCGTCTTGAACTGGACGGCGCAATCCCAACCGAGGGGTCGCAGTAGTCTCGCAAGAGCGACCTCATCACCGCCGCCGATTGGTCATAGAGTCTGGGGTTCTGCCGGCGTGTGAGGTGGTGATGCACCGTAGCATAACCTTGGGTTAGTCGAGAGGTCAAGGCAGCTCGGTGATAGTCTGCATCAGTAGAGTTCTGGGGGTCGAAGTGAGCAACCCTCCAGCGCCAGACCCCGTGGAAGTAGAGCCCGACACCAAGTCTCCAACAGCTCTCTGCCACCTCCGTCATCACGCACGGCCGTGAACAAATTGAGCTCAGTCGCCGTTAAAAACGGGTACATGGCCGTTACTGTGGACCAAGTCTCGCTGGGGAGGCGAGGAAGCAGGAGTCCGAAAAATTCCTGAATGAGAGCCCCCGGAGTGAGGCCGGCAAGACGCCAGCGACGGAGGAATACGACCCGGAGACGCTCAGCCGCTGGACATGTCCAAAATACATGGAAGAGGTCCACGCCCTGCAGTATGAGACAGGTGGCGTGGGGGCAGCCAGGATATGATTGAGTGAGGTCGTAGAGAGAGCAAGCGTAATTCTTCAGACGAAGGAGCAATTTCTCCCCCCAAGATCCCAGGCCCACGATTCGGCGAATACGGCGCCATTCCAGCAGATCCAGCCCCACTGTCGCCGCCGGATGGGCTGTCGCCCAGCGATGTGCCCGACGAAGTGCACTGGTGTGGCCCCTGCGGCGCGACGCCTCGAGAGCTGACCTTTTTAGGTGGGCGCATGAGCGCCACCTCTGACGTTTGTCTAATCTGATGCAGACCAGACGACAGACTGGGGAAGGTGGGTGTATCGACCGTAAGGCAATTTCGGGGCACAATGCCGCAGCCACGGTCCGGGAAAGCTGACCAAAACTGTGCACCGGGCCACCTGGCCGCATTCCCACCGAATCACACCGGTACCAGATCGTCGGTGGGCGTCCTGGCCTGACCGCCACTGTCACCGGATGGTTCGGCGGGTTGACAACCATACGTACGTCGTCACCATGCGGGGAGGCCTTCAGCAATCGAGGAAAAATCGTGAGCGAGAGGATCAGGTAACATTCGAGATGGCGCCGCGTTCGGGCCGAGCGAGGTCGGCCGCCGACCAACGCAAAAACCATCCGCCCACGCCCATCACCAGACCATTCCAGGACATCCCGAAGGCGTAGCCCAAGTCGGTGAATAGGCCCAAACTGGCGTGCAGTTACCAGTTGACCAGTGCCACCATGCAAGAGTTGTAACTCAGCCAAAAAATAGAAATATAATTCCTCATGAAAATATTTCTAAAGAAATTTAAAATATGAATAATTTATCTGAAGAAATAGATTCGCATACGGCAACCACTCAGAGCAGAAGGTCCCCATCAGCTGGGCTTCTGTCAACACACAAGCCCTCCAGGTGGAGGCTGCCGCCAGCTCCGTGCCGTCCACAGTCAGTTGCGGGCCCGTCACATCCCAGTGGAGCCGAAGGAGCCCCAAATGCTGGACCAAACCGTAGAGGGAGGTGGCCATGTGGACCCGCTGCTGGAGCGCAGCCGGATTAGCCGCTCCTGCCAGTAATTGCCGGTCCGTTTGCCACATCGTCTCACGGAGGCGTCGAGCGCTTGCCGTTGTAGGCCATTCATTGGTGGTCAAGTACGCGGGGGGGGGGGGGGGGGGGGGGGGGGGGGGCGAGGCCGGTTTCCAGCACGCACGGGTCAGCAAGCAAGATGTCTCCCACAACATGAGCAGCACTGGTGCCGGACATAGCCCAGTGTGCTACTGCCTCTCCGGCCATCGCAAGCAGCTCCGCCTGAAGATCCGGGATAGCCAACCCTCCACTGGTCCTGGGCAAAGCGGCAAGATCGGCATCAATCCACGCTCGGGCTCGTGGGATATCCAGCGCAAAAGCACCATGTCCCACAAAATTGGTGATTTTTTTGGCCAACCGGCCAATCGTTCCAGAGGATGGCCAAGCGTGCTGTCCAATGTAGGTAAGCTTCGGTACGATAACCGCAGCAGCGATCTTGCTGCGATGATCGACTGTCATGGTCTTGCCACAGGCCATGGACAGCCGGGTGGCTAGTTGCTCTCAGCCACCACCCACGTCCTCTCGCTCTCCGGTTGGCAGCCAACCTGAATGCCTAAGTATCGCCCATACTCATCGACCGGTCGCATCCGTAGTGGCGTTGGTAGTGAAATCGAGGGGTCTAGCCCACGTGAGCTCAGCGCGATAACCATGGTTTTCGCATGGTTCAGTGTCAACCCCGATGCCGCGCCAAAAGTATCGGTTATCTCCAGTAGTTGGGGGATGTGTTCAGGCGATGCCAAGTACGAGGCCGTGTCGTCCGCGTACCCCGCGATATTGACCTGTATCCCGCCTCCTTCTGAGCAGAGTCGGACTCCGGGGAGGCGTGGGTGGCGGTCGAGCTCTTGATAAAGGGTGTCCAGCGCCAGGATGAAGCGGAGGGGCGCTAAGGGGCACCCCTGACGGGTCCCACTTGTCACGCTGACCTTGAGGGAGTGGTACCCATTCGCCAGGAACCGAGCGGATGTCCCGTCGTGAAGGAGAGCAATCGTTCGGACGAATCCGGCCGGGTATCCATGGCGACGGAGTGTGCGCACCAGGAAATCCCGTGAAAGCGAGTCATACGCCTTCATGAAATCGAGAAGCAGTACAATCGCCTCCGCTTGGTCAGGGTCTGAGTCGATAATACGCTGCGCCGCTTCAAAGAGGTGAAGCGTCTCATGGATGGCGCGGCTGGGCACAAACCCGTTCTGATTCGGATGAACACTGTCAGGCAGGGTCTTCAGTACGCGTCGGGTTAAAATACGTGAGAAGATTTTGTAGTCCGTATTCAGAAGCGCAATCGGGCGATAGTTGAGGGCTTACTGGAGGTTGCCGCCTTTCTTGAGGCAGAATATGTTCGCCTCTAGAAAAGAGGTAGGGAACACACCGGCCATGTACCATCGCTTGAGCAGGGTAGCAATATGGGAACCAGGAGTTCCAGATACTCTCGGTACCAATCGTTCCCCAAGCCTTTCGGCCCCGTGGCTTTACCCGCCTTACAGTCTCTGAAAGCAATCTCCACTTCCTCCTGCGTGATCTCAGCAGCCACTGCAGTTTGCTCCGGTGTGGGGTCGGTAACCTCAGAGATCCACGCCGCGATCAGGGCGACACACTTGTTGCCGTAGGATGGGGCTCCAGGCATCGGCAAAGATGTCCGATTTGTCATGGACCGTGCGAGTCGGGCAGCCCGGTACAGGGTCAAGGCGTCAAACCGTGTTGTCCTGGTTAATGTTTAACACCCTGCTGAGCATTTCCTTGGTGGATTTGCCGGACCAGTGCGTCGCTGCTTCAAAACCTTTACACTGATGTAGCGCGTACCTCTCCCGCTTGCAGTCCGCAATCGCTTGCCGGAGTCGTGCCGCCGGCGACGCCCCGAGAGTCTCGTCGAGTGACAGAGCATGGAACCCATCCGTGATCGTGGCGATCGTGGCCGGGGCGCCTGCGGCCTCTTGCTGTAGCCTCCTCTGCTGTGTCCGGAGGCGGCTTACCTTCTGGCGAAAAGACGCACGGTGACGCCTGCGGCGATACCGTATCTCCTCCTTAGTTGTTGCAACCATTGCGCTCTTAAGACGTTCCCACTGGTCTGCCAGCTCCGGCGCCGAACGGTCAGAGAGGGAGATCCTGTCTAGAAAGTCTGAGAGGAGCACTACGGCTCTGGCTTTCACGGCGTCCGCCGCATATCCCGGGGCCGGGTGAATCCTACCGGGTCGTTTGATGCGGATGGGATCTCCTGGAGCTTGTAGGTGTAACAGCGCTCCCTGGTGATCGGAGGGGACGCCGGGCTGTATGACATCCCAGCCGGCCACCCACAGAGACATCCCAGTTGTTCACATACCACCAGTCCGCGATGACGCGTCCCCGTGACCTTCCACAATGTAGTGGTAGGTGTGAGTCGCGGTGCGATGGTGGTCCAAAGTGTCCGGCGTCCAGCTGGCGGGACATGAGGCCGACACCGGGTTATGTAGCTCCCAGTTGGCGATGAGGTCTCGCAATCCAGGGGAGGCATGTGTCTTTGGCCTGGTCGCATAACTCCGGTCCGCCCTGGAATCGAGGGTGCAATTTAAGTCCCCACCGATTGCAATGAGCACATCGGGTGGGAGGAACATGTCCACGAGCTGACGGAAGAAAGCCTCCCTTGGTGCGGCCCGATGAGGGGCGTACACATTCATGAGAAGCACGCGGTGACCGTGGAGCAGCGCTTGGACGGCCATAAAATGGGGATTCCAGTAGCACTCTAGCGCTGGCGTCACTACCTTGAATACACCGTACGGATTGAGTGCAATAGCCACACCACCTTTCTTGTCGGTCGATGGTGCCCAATACGAGTAAGGGTAGGTGCCTGGGCCGGTTCGGAAGCCCCAGCCAGCTGTGTGACGCTCCGTGAAACGCTGGACATCGATGGCGTCAACATGCGTCTCCTGGAGCAAGAGCGCTGCACGTTGACCTTGGGGAGGATAAATAAATGAAACCATGCGTCCCGAGCCGTGCCCCCTGAGCCAAAACCATTCACATTGTAAGTGATTAGGCAGCTCGTGTGAAGATCCCGATGGAGCTGCCCTGTCTGGAGACCCCTTCGAGCCTCGCCGCACTGAGGCGTTCTTCGCGACGACGGGCACGGATCTCGTCCATTCTTGCCGCTCTAAAACTGCGGCGAACATGGAGCGCATATTCGTCTTCACCGAGCGTGAGGAAGAAGTCGCTGAGGGTGGACCCCGCATTGTGTACTCGCCGGAGGTTCCCTTGGCCACTTGAAGGGGTACCTCCGTCCCTGCCGCGCCTCCGAGGAGGCGTAACCCCTTGGTGCCGCATGGGTTTTGCACCAAAGGCCATAGGGCCCGAGGAGCCCTTAGTTGCGACGATTCAGGGCAGGAGGATACTATTTCGTATCCACCCGCTCTGTGCGCGTCAGGCCGACCGACAACGATGCGCCAGCTCCCCAATGACCACTTGCAACCTCCTCACTGATGAATCTCACAACCGAGTAGGCAGTGGACCAGTGTGCCAGCGAGCTGTGAGCAACTCGGCCCATTGCCGTGGCCCGCCAGTGTCGAAGCGTGTATGGAAGGATATGGAGCATATGCCAGCCATCCGTTGATAGGCCCTCAGGTCGACCACGCGAGTAGGTACAGGGCACCCATTGTAAGAGTTGCCCCCAGCGCTGGGTGCCCGCCATTGACGAGAGCCGATGCTGAGCGTCCAGGCCGTCCACGTCCTTGAGCCACTCGGTGCAAAACCTGCGGGCGTCGCCCGACCGCATCTTATCCGTGGCGACACAGCTGAGGAAGTCACGTTGGGCTCGATACGCCTCATGTGAGCCCCACTTTAGCAGATAAGACCGGGGCAATTCCTGTGCCGCCAGCTCCGGGTACGGCAGTGAAAGAGAAGAGGTGTCTGACAGCGTCCACATTGCTGGCGTATAGGGCGACAAACTCAAAGATTGCGAGCGTAGCCCCAGAATGGCGGCCAGTCACAAATCGGGCACTCTCTCGGTTCCACCAGCGGGTATATGCAGTCCGATTGGCCGTTTGGGCCGCTTGCGCCTTAATGGACTGTGAGGGCGTCCATTCCGCTTTACCTGCCTCTGTTAGCAGCTCCCAGTACCCCTCGTCTTGGATCCTCCGGCGAGAGGGAGGTCGGACACGGACGGGGAAGGCTCAACCCGCAAGACATGGAGCTGGCCGGGTCCCTGCCGCGTATTCATCTATGCCGGCCGGTGTGTAGATGAGCTGTTCCTCCTCTTCCATGATGGCGTCCATGTCGTCAGTATCATAGTGGTCCGAGTCCAGGATCGGCCACCCCATCCGAAGGTGGGCGATGTCGAGACGCTGACGCATCGGTAGACTGTAGTGCAGCAAAGCGTTAATCTCGTCGCGTCGGTCAAGTCGACTAGTAGGCCGTCACGTCGGACTTCGAAACTAACCTCCAACCTCGATTTGGTTTCTCGTTCGTGGATTTTCACTGTCGGGGAAGGCAAACACTCAGGCAGCTACGCGTATGTAGACTTGATCTCTGCCGCAAAGGCCGAGTCCCCCTCAGCCTGCCATTGGAGAAAAAGTTCCCCGTGACTCACGCCGTAAAAGTGGCTCTCATCATGTTTGAGCAGTAACATAGATGGTAGGACATGAAGCCGTCCACACTCCCGGAGATAAGCCGAGGCAGACGCATCGGTTAGCGCAATGCAGATTCCTGATTCATGCGCGGAGGCTTCTTCCTTCCCTTCTGCCGAACAGCTGAATTCTTGCTAGCCATACATTTGTATGTGTGCCTCGCCCTGGGAGTTAACATCCAGGACGAGTAGCGGCTGGCGCAAATATTGCGCGTACGCCCGTAGCGCATGTGGGCCGGCCCAGTGTGTGCGCGGGACTGTCGTCGCCACCGAGCGTGACCGTTCCAGCGACAGATGTTGGAAGAGGAGTGCAGTGGAAAGTTCCGTGTGGGGGGGAGGTTGGCACTCTGGGTAGAGGCGGGCAAGTTCCTTGATTGGATCCACGAGGCCCAGAAGGCAGTCCGCGCGTAAGTTGGCCAGGATTAACGAGTAAATAGCGTGCTTATGTCGGTTTACGTCCCTGGTCGTGACAGACGAGAGCGACAGGCGCCCTCCGCCATGGTTGGTTACCGTAGCGTAGAGAGACAAGATTGCACACTGACCATCATCAGGTACATGGACTTTTCGACTTCGAACCAAGAAAGCCAATAGGCTGCCTGGGTGGGGTTCTGGTAGGGTACCACTGTCTTCACATATTCAAAACCCTCATTCATTACATCGTCTCCCCTCTTGCTGGACTGGCGTCAGTCCGTGTCAGGCTGGCTGTGCTGGGCAAGTTCATCGGAGCGCAAGTGGGACGAGGCAAACGCTAACGAGTAGGGGAACTCCGATCCAGGGGATGGGGCCGAGTCAGTCGTCCTGGTAGGCGCCGATGACCCTACGTAACTGGTCGAAGAAGCCGAATCAGTGCCTGGTTTATGGGAGTGAGTCGGAGCATTGTTCAAGCGGGCCGTCTCACCGCCCGCACTGTGGGCGGTCGCCACCTCAACCGGATGTGGGTCGCAAGCTGCCTGCCCAGCTTGCACATCCTCGGGCATCAACGTCGACGTCTCCTTACTCTGAGTCGGGTCAGCTATGGCGGGATCTACCATGACCACATCACGCGTATCCGCGTCCCCCGTAAATCCGGACGCATCGTTCGGAAACGCATAAGATGCGTTATCTTCGGTCTCCGTGCTCAGGAAGTCCTCCATAGTCTCCTCAATGAGGGCGTCGGATTCCGATTTCATGTCCTCATCCATTAGTGCGGTGAACCGTCCATACGAGCATGCTGGTGACAGCTCCGTTTCGGGTAATGAAGACCCCATCTCGTCGTCCGATGCCGGTGAGGACATGTCCTCATCGAGTTTCTCGCCCGTGGAGGCGGGCCCACTGGCTGCAACGATCACGTCACCAGACCCCTGCGGGCTCTCGGGTGCCCCGTCCGGCACGACCTCCCGACGATCCCGTGCCGCTGACCGTCGAGTCCGAATGATGGTGTAGTCCCCATCCGTATGCACTTCGCGGTTGGTTGAACGCTGTCGTGGCATTGGTTGGGAGGAGGAAGCGCCACATAGAGTCCCAACAGGGGCCTGAGGGGCATGGACCGGTCCTAGGCTCGCCATTGGTACGCTGTCCGCTGTGGTAGTGCCAGCGAGGTCACAGATCATCGAATTCCAAAATTGCTGGAAACTGGTAACATCGGTATGCCGGTAAGTGACAGCCTGTCCCACCTCGAATACTGTCAACTGTCTATTGTACCGTCTCGAACCACGGGCTCTGACAGACTCAAGATGTCCGGGCTTGGTCTTACAGAACCCCGTTGTGTGTTTTGGGCTGCAGAACCCCGTTGTGTGTTTTGGGCTGTAGCAGCGCGCGCAAGGTTGACGCTGAAAGATTAGATGCGTGTGAAGCGTGACCGGCGTAGAGCCCACCAGCACCCTCGTTACCCCTTGGAGCGCCGGAGGACAGGTGGCTTGGCCGAACCGTAGTAGAAAGTAGCGGTTGTCTACTACCGCCGGGGCGGACGAGCGGGGCCGTTCCGCATCGAGCACCTCCACCTCTGTAAGTTGAGCAAAAGCTCGAACCAGGGTCGCGATACAACACTATCGACTCCAAGAACTCGCACAGAGTAAAATCGGCGGAGTTGCGAGGGGGAGTACGCGCCCGAAGTGAGATCTCCCGGTTCCTCTAGGTCAATAATCACTCTCTGGAGACGCATGGTGGCACCTACATAGTGCGCCGCGATCCGAGGCGTGTGAAACACGAACTTAAGAGTATGATTTCCGTCAAAGTAAAACATTTTGAGATCCTTACAAAGTCAGGTAAGCATCTCAAGGCCGTGGAGCACTTTCAGATTGGCGCGGGTGGGCTCCTCGAAGAGGTGATTGTGCGTCATTCCACGGCGTAAGCGGACTTGAGGCGGGACGATCGCGTCAAGTGTTGTCACAATGTAAATTTGGTGGAACTGGTAGATCATAGCGCGCTCGAGGACCGTCATCGTTTCTTTGAGAAAGAGTGACGGGTAATGGAGTTCAAGCTCCCCCCCCCCCCCCAAGGTACGCCAGGAAAGCCTCGGTCTCGTCCTCAGTCCGCGCTCGCAGATTGGCGCCCGTGCACTCATTTGCGTTCCCCAACGCGATGGCCCGGAGCCGCAAGTGAACGTCATTGAGAGTGGGGAGGCGCTCCGGTGTCCATGTCCTCTCCAAGGTCTCGGAGAGCCTGCCCAGAACTTCCGGTGCCCATCTCGTGGAAAGGGCCTCGATGGGGGGCAGTGAGTCCTGAGTCGTTGGGGCCTGTTGTACTACCGCCGCATACGTGCGGGTGGCGGCTGGCGCGGCAATCGGAACCAACTGGGACTCCGTGGGGACAGGCGAAGAGGCACCCGGCGCGTCCAATGGTGTCGTCACCGGAGCGGTATACGCCTGTTCCACCAGAGGAGCCGGAGAGGCCGAACGGGGAGCTGTACACGAGTCGCGAGCTCCCTCCGATCGGAGAGAAGTACCCGTGTCGCCCGGGTCAGGGGGCCGGGGGGGGGGGGGGGGCTCCCCCCCCGACGGGCGATCATGGCGGCCCATGAGTTGGTCGCGACGCACAAGTCCGAGGAAGCTTTAACCTTAGGCTGATGATTCCGGCAAATCCTGTTCGGGGCTCCGAAGACAATTGCAAAGTACGCGTCGATCTTGTACTAGCTGCGAGAAGTGGATTTTCACGAGATGGACCAGAAGCCCGACCAAGTTGCTGGGGACGAGAAGCAGATCGCCTCGGCGAACGAAACGGAGAAGTGGAATTGGGCTCGAGTGGCGTTCGAGAGACTGAAGAACAAGATCGCAGACGCGCCAGTGCTCAGGCACTTCGACCCAGACCGGACGCCGGTGGTCATTGTCTACGCGAGTGACTGGGCGATCTCTGCGGCCTTGATGCAAGAGCACGTCGGCACGTACATGCCAGCAACGTTCACCAGTCGCACGTTGAAGGTCCACGAGTTGAATTACGGCACCGTTGAGAAAGAGAGCTTGACTCTTCTCCGGATACTGGACGTGTGTTACACCACGCTGGTCACGAGATCGATCAAGGTGCTGACGCGGCACTCCACGCTGGCGTGGCTGGTGCGATCGTCGGGCCTGCAGGGGCGGCTGGGCAACTGGGCGGCATTGCTCTCACCGTGGACGCTGGAGATTGTCAGATGCACGCGAGGAGAGAACGAAATCCTGGGTACCATTGCAGCAAGCATCACCCCTCGGGAGAACGTCGATTCGATCTTGTCGTCGATCGCTCCGAGGAAGCAGCCGCGCCAATATGTCGCCGCAATCCCCTACAGTTGAACAAGGCGAGGAGTTGTTAGTCGTGAGTTTTGATGGATCGGCGCGTGTCAAACGCGGCGGAGGTGCAGGCAGTGCTATCGTATGGAAGTTACCTGCCTGACTGGACCGTGGTCGCAGCGGAGTCGAAGTACTTGCCGGACCTCAAAGTAAACGAAGCAGAGTACTACGGGTTACTGCTGGCGTTCGACTTACTCAGGCAGGGGACGTCTGATCGACTGCGGCGACTCCAACCTGGTCATTCGACAGATGCGCGGCGAGATCGAGCGCAAGGCGCCCGGTTTAACGCCTCTGCGGCAGCGAGCGCTGGATCGACTGAGGACATGGCCGTCTCACGAATTCCTGCATGTCAAACGGGAATGAAATCAAAGCGCAGATCGGTTAGCAAGCAATGGGCTACATCAGCAAGCAGGCACCGTGATTACCTCGGAGGTCGACCGAGAGGACCTGACCGCCCTCAATCGACTGCCAGAGCTGCTGCTCCCGAAGGACGAGGCACCGACAGTGCGCGTAGCGGCTGCGACGCGGTCGCGAACGCGTCTGACGAGCTCTCCAGAACTTCTGCGGTCGGACATAGTACAGCGCACGAGAACAGATCGAATCCGGCAAGCACAAGACGAAGAGAAGTGGATCGGGGATCTTAGGGCGTACCTGTGTGGTAATCTGGAGAAGCTGAGTGTTGGAGAGGCGCGTACCTGCAGCAAGATCGCCGACGAGTACGAAGCCGGTGAGAACGGGCTACTCTTCTACTGCCCACGTACGGGAAGGAGCGAGGCCGACCGCGACCAAGTGGCGAAGCTTGTAGTGCCGGAGGACTTGCAACAAGACGTGCCTCACCGTTACCACACAAGCTTGGAAGGTGGACACCAAGGAATCGGAAGGACGTACCAGCGAGTGCGATTGCGTTTCCATTGGCGCGGCCTGTTCAAGATTGTACAGCGCTACGTGGGACAATGTGTGGACTGTGAGACAGGGAAGGAGCGTCCGACACTTCAAGCAGAGTCGCCAGGAAATATACAGGCGACGTACCCATTTTAGTACATCGCGATGGACCACATCCCGTCTCTGCCGAAGTCGCACAAGGGCAACACCGAGCTGCTCATCTGGGTTGACCTGTTTTCGGGCTACATGCTAGCCAAGGCAAGTGCGTCGAGAACTACGAAGAATGTGTCTTCCGCCGATTCGGCGCGAGTGAAGTCATCCGGCACGATCGGGAGCCAGGCTTCATGTCTGACTTCTTCCGCGCATTCAATCGCATCGTGAGACAGCGACAGCGTGCCACTACGGCGTACCGCCCTCAAGCCAATGGAACGGCTGAACGGATGGTGCAGACGCTGACCAGATCGTTGAAGATGTACGTCGCAGACGTAAATCAGAAGGACTGGGATGAGAACGCGGAGCGCTTGACGTTCGCACTCAACACGGCGCATGACCGCATTCGTGGAGAGACGCCGTTCTACTTGATCCATGGATGGGACGCTAGGTCCACCGTGGAGGCGACACTTCCGCTCGGCAGCACTTGACGCCGGGATTCGGAGCCGCGTCGATGGCGCTACAGCATCCAGCAACAGTATCAGCAGACCCGAGAACACGTCAATGAAGCACTGCGCGAGGCGATCACGGCGAGAGCAGATCAACCCAACGAGAATGTGCATCCTCATGACATCAAGGCCGGTGACCAGGTGTGGCTATATCTGGATCGCGTCAAGGAAGGCTATGCTAGGTAGCTGGCGCAAATGTGGCACGGGCCCTTCAGAGTTGCGGAGATGATCGATCGACACGCGACAAGGCTGGAAACCGGGGGCACTGAGTATCGACTGTTCCCGATCGTGCACGTGACGAAGCTGAAGCTGGTCAAGACGTACCCAGACCGTCCGACCACCTCGTCGACGAACGACAAGGCAGACCGCGTAGACTTCGCCGAGAGCCTACTACCTGAAGACAGTTGGGAGCGTGAGCTGGACGAAGACGAGTTCGAGGTCGATCGGATCGCTGACGTACGAAAAGGGCGACGAAAAACGCGCTATGGACGGACCTTGCGTGAATATCTGGTATACTGGAAGGGCTATGCTGAGCCTTCGTGGATTGACGAGGCGGATCTGAACTGTGGTGCACTGTTGAGAGACTTTGAGCGTGGACGGACTGGCCGCAACCGTTTCGAGGCGATGCAGTCGCGTGAGGAGTGAGCGGTGGAACATCTGCGGTGGGCTGGCCACTGTGGAGAAGCGAGAGGAAGAAGGACTTGCAGGGTGGTTGCAGGTTTCAAGGAGGAGGTGGTGCATGTGATGCATGTTTTGATCGAGGAGTACCATCTTCTTGATCTGGTCCGGACGGAGCTGAACCTGAACGATGGCCATCTGCCTCTCATATTGAACTCGGAACGGACCCAATAAAACCAAGGCAAACGACCGAAGTGAAGACTGGAAGTTAATGTGGAAGAACTACAACGTATAATGACGATCAACCGTGTCTATTCAACGCGGCGGGCATCCGCGCAACTGGGGAAGCGTTCAACGCGTCTTAATACTGCAATCTGGCGAGACGTAGTTTGCCGGGTGACCGCATGGGACTGGTATCGGTGGAGTGTGTCGCTGCTGTAGAAGCCGTCCACGAATTTGCTGCCCAGTCGCGAGCGGAAGCATGGTCTCCTTGTCAAGATCAGAAGCCGTGGGTGGTGGCGTAGACGTTTCGTGCTGCAAGTGTGGAGTGGACCGTGATACGGCTGGGGCTGCCATACACCGCGGGTCGACTTGCGCTGTTGTCCGTGTCACGGACTGGATGATACCGAAAGAAAATCGATCGATCCGATCAGACGGACCATGGGTTCACTGGGGACGTCACGTCGACAACGCTGCGTGACTGGATGCTATCGCCCGCTTCACGTCCAGAGTGATAGCGTCTCTCGGTGTATTGCTTTAGCGGTGTGGCTAGCGATATGAACAACGCGAGGCGTCGGTACGTGGAGCAACAACGATCGATTGATTGCAACAAGCTTCAATACGACTAAGCAGAACTACGTACTGCTGACATGTATGTACTGGGTAATGGATTGACTGAAAGCGACGCCGCGCAGCACGAAGTTGAGCTGCATCCGATCGACAAGCAAGACGGGATATTCTGCACGAAGCCAAACGGGAAACGTTAGCACACATCCCCATTACGAGTCGATCAAGTCCTACGTGTTATGTGCGACGACGCAGGGACAGCATGCTGCCACCCACTGTGAGCGTTTGGGCATGCTGCCCAGACCATACTTGGAGCTCCCAGATCGCAATCTGGTAGCTCACAACAGCGACTTCATCAGGAACAGCAGCTACAGCAACGTGTTCGACGGACGAAAAGCAGAATCAAGCGTTATTCAACCTGTCCAATACATACGACAGCTCATTGGGGACGTACCGTAAGATTTTCTGGCTGGGCAGTGTGATTGGGGCGGCCTGGAGCGCTAACTAGCGCCGACCAGCGCCCAGAAACGTGACGACCAGATCGGCGAAGCTTGGACACACGGGGGCAGGCAGTGGAGCACGCTTCGGGGTAGGCGTGGTCGCGCCTTTGTGCAGCGGACCTCCGCACAGGGGACGATTGTGATGAAGCGCTTGGAGTTCTGGAAAATGAGAAGCGGACGTGGAATTGGCTAATCAGTTGCGAGGAGTCAACAGGTGCAAGTACGCAGTCGCACGCCATCACTCTGGTGGATCGTCATTCTGGTGGATCGCCATTCTGGTGGATCGTCATTCTGGGGCACCTGCATTCGGATTCACACCGTCACTCTCGACATGATCGAAATGGTGCAATCATTTCGAAAAACCCCGGTTGAAATCGGCATTAGATCGCAGCGACTGATTTGTACCCATGTCAGGTAAAGTACGATAGGACCTCGAATGGCCAGCTTGGCAATCGTAGGATACGCAAGGTAGCGGGCCGAAAGGACTTTAAGTAATAACAGAGTGAATTTTGCCTTGTCAACAACAAGTACCTTGGACTTCGATACTGTAGCGGGAAATTGCAGTGGCCCATACAGTAATCAAGTTAAAAATATCAAGTATACGTGTCGATCGCCGGAGTTAGCAGCTTGGCCGGCCCGACTGTCGTCGCTCTCGCCCTCAACTGTCGTCGCTCTCGCCCTCAACTGCCCCGCTATAGGAAGCGGTCAAGTCTCGCAAGAAAAGTTCTATCTACCCTACTTAAAGGAACCCCACACCCCAAGTCGATCAAGATCGACGACCTACCTGGCGCGTAGCCTGAAGAGTTCCACGCTACGCTACCCCCCCCCCCCCCCCCCCCCCCCCGCCGCCGTCCTGCGCCTCGCCAAGGCGGAACCAACCGCAGGCCAATCTTCCCTTCAAGCCCACCAGAGGAGTGTAACCAGCCTCGCCGACGGGTACACAAGGTGAGCCCTCAGCAACCCCACGGTTATCGGAGTACCCCCTCCGTTAGTAGGTAGTCTGGGGCACAGTGTGTGAGGTTGGATCGCAACGCGATTTTGCGATACCCCCACGTCGCCCGCCATCTCATAGACTGGTACACAGGGGGATGCTTGAATCGCTTTCAGGATCTCCTGGGTGCCTCGCAATGAACGTAATCAGGCTTGGTAATGCTGTCTTGATCGGTGCAACCGTTGATCGATGTTCCTTCAGGGTATGACAGATCGTGGATCGTACGACCGGAAACCTTGGTGTCCTCGCTTCCCTTGTCCAACGACGCCGAAGAGGCTAATGATTATCTCTGGCCACTGCTCCAAAAGAAGCATGTCGAGGGCCAGGCACCAAGCATCTTGCTCTTCCCCTGATATTCTTGCGCAGGATGTTGATTTTTCCCGAGCAGAACCACGATTCCTTGGGCGAACTGACTGCCAAGGCGGTGTTTCTTTAAGCTGAACTTCGACACCTTCTCGAGCAATTTTCTGCATCTGCGCCAAGTGCTTGTATTCTCTCCACAGCTCGCCTAGAACCACCGGGACCAGCTTCTTGTTCGGGCGATAGTCGCTCTCTATTTGTCCCCGAACCAGCTCCACGAAAGCCGGCAACGGTAAAGCTGATCGGCGTGCGAGTTCCGACATCGAGCGTTGCAATGTCTTGTTGAGCAAGTACGCAGGTCCATCCGAGCCTTCTTGTGTTGTAGGGACATCAGGTGCTGGTGGCTTTATGTCGAAGCTGCTCATGGCCTTCCCGAGATTAGCCGATTGTACTTCTCGGTTCAAGTCCCATCACCGGCGTCCATTCTCATACATCTGGTCCGCGGTTTGACTTGAGACTACAGGGCGGCGTGCGCTTCTTCCGCTCCGAAGTATGTTTCCTGTGTCATCGCTGTTAGCTGAGTGTAGCTTGGAATCGCTCGCTGGACTTGCATGCCTTGTAACCTAAGTCGAAGAGATGCATGCAGATACATCTGGATTCATCGGGATTTTGACCTTGGCAGACTTTGTATTATCGCGTCGGATATTCCGTCGTGTAACCTTGCTAGTATACAGATCGTCTGACATCGATCGGCTGTCCTCTGGGGGTCGTGTATACTTGAATAACCGTATAGTCGACCTGAACTGTATAGTCAAAGGGGGCCGTATAGCCGTGGGTGACTGTATAGTCGACCCGGACTGTATAGTCAAAGGAGGCTGTATAGCCGTGGGTGACTGTATGGTCAACCCGGACTGTATAGTCAGAGGAGGCAGTATAGCCGGAGACTTCGTTTGTCTCGATCCACTAGCGCAGGTTCGGGTGAATCTGGAGGGCCGGGAGCCCGGTACATCATCAGGTGAGGAGAGAATATCGTTAGCAAAACGACGGTCTTCCGAAGAAATTTCTCGCTGGCGCGCCAAAATCCCGTGGCAGCAGCTTCTCCAGCCTCTCTTCAAACTGGGACTCCGGCGTGGCAGCACTCTCCGTCGCCGTGGCACGGCCGGGCTCGAACGATGCCACGAACGACGTCAAATCGAAGCCTTGACGTGAGCTCGGTGCTGCCTCAGAGAGGGATGACGCCGCCGGGAGCTGCACGCTGGTCGTCGTGGCCTCCGTTGCCGCTGGAGCCTTCTTCGACCTTTTCGACTTGGGCGGAGCCACCTTGTCCTCTAGCTTCGGGTCAAGAAGCCCTCATCGGGCTTCTTGCGGCCCGTACTCGCCGCGGGGGTGCGCTTCGTCGCCTTCTTCTTTCCTTTCTGGCCTCGGCCAACGCAGCACCGATCATCCCGCGAGGCGCAGCACGCTTGCTGGTGCGCAGGGGAGGGGAATCCGTTGTGGTACGCGCAGAAGTAGTAGTCCACGGCTCGTCACCGTCAGTGACGTCGACGATGTCGCCTCCGCTGGCGGCAGCTACGCTGTCCGTAGGGGTATTATCGGCCCTGGACGACAGCGAGTTGGGCGCTGGTGGCCTCGGTGGTCGCTTGAGTTGTCATTGTTCGATAGCGTTGTAGATAGCCCCCTTGTTTCTTGTCTGCTTGCTGCTTGATCTCCAAATACGAAGTGAGAGAGCTCGCCACGTGTGGTCAGCAGCAAGCGGGTGGAGTGCATACCGATATGGTTGCGGTATACCGGTACTGAAAATCTGGTGTGGAAAGCAGAATTCCCTTGCTTCGCTCTGCTTCGCTATGGAATACACCTTAAACTTTAAAATTAATGCGCGACTTTCTATGTAGTTTTTGGAAGGCACTCATTTGTGCCAGACTAAGTTTAGTCCAGACTAATTACAACTTTTTGGTACATACATATTTTAGGTTGCCGACTTCGACTTGAAGACATACGATTTGTAACACATACGATTTGTATGTGTTCTCGATGCAGTCGAAGTATGATACAGATAAATTCAAGGCTGCTGGTTACCGACTAAAATCAATCACAAGTTTTTCCACGGCGTTCCCAATTGTTACGCCTTTTCTTCATTTTATTAAGCAGAGCCTTGTAAAACAGTTTAATGGTGTGTGCCAAAACACTCTTCTAGTCGTAACTCCAAGTGTATCGACTTTGTTTTGTACGACCTTTCTGTAACACCTCAAGGTAAAATATCTTGGGAGGTTGCATTCAACTCTATGCATCATATCGGATACATGTACTGTGGTCTCGGCCTTATTACTAGAGCTCCCTGCCATCGAAGGGAAGGGGGATCTACGCTGACGAGTAACCCAAACAAATCGAAGAAATTTACGACGCAGCAGTACGCCACTTCGTAGTCGCAGACTATTAATATATACACTTGCTGTCCTCAAAATTTCGTATCAGCTTTGTCATTTGAGCAATATCAAGTTTACTCCATAGTAATCTCTGGGAACAGACTCGGTGGACCTGAATTATATCATGTACAACAGGATATCAGGTTTTCCAAGGTTCATTTAGGAGAGGTTTTACTTTATACATGTAATGAGAGTAGGGAAACTCCGCTGGAGCTTTTATTAATAAATCTTACAAGTACTTATTATAAAATACATGAAGTATTAATACATGTTCATGCACGTGTATTATATCCGCGCTTGGACGTGTAGATGGTCACGGTAGGGTCTCTGCATGTTTCCAAGTATTCACACGTCGCAGACAAAATAAGTGGACATTAACAGTAAATGGTCACCCACATGCCATAGGACTGGCCCTAGGGGCCAGTCTTATATCATCGGATGATATGAGACTGTAGTTGTAGCTGCCTAGCATACAATGGAAATTGAAACAGACTACAATGATTCAGTGGTGTCGCCCACTTTGCTTTTTATCGTGTGAATCTCTAGTCCCATCCAGCCAAAACACAACTTCTAGGACACCTGTCCCATTACCCAGTGCAAGAGATGGGACTAGAGATTCACACGATAAAAAGCAAAGTGGGCGACACCACCGAATCATTGTAGTCTGCTTCAATTTCCATTGTATACTAGGTAGCTACAACTGACCAACACTTTAGATGGTATCAATTTATAGGAGGACATGTGTTCTCAGTACACATTGCTTCTCATGATGACTCTATCGCTCCGTGGAAGTTGTACTTTCGTCCAGGTCACCCCTCGAGTAATTTGTATCCCATTTGTGTATCCCATCCCGCGCCACACAACTCTCCAGAGGGACGAGGGGGGTTGTGCCAACCCGGTTGTCATGTGATATAGAGTCGGTGTCATCCCGCAATCTCGGACATTGATTGGTCCCTTTCGAAAATGGGATGATATAAGACTGGCTGATCGGTGTTTTGGCAAAATAGGTCGCTCGCGATTGTGAATGGGCTTAAAATGGGCAGGACTGTCTCCTCTTTCCAACCATGTGCGCTAGATTTGGGGCGACCAAAATTATGGGAACTATGGTCAATCGTCCAAATGACATCATTTTCCTTATTGACTTGAATTTGTAAGTATGGTACGTCAAAAACCGTGAATGTGTCGTGGCCATCTACATGTCCAGCGCGGATAGTGAGTGTCGCCTGATTAATGCGAGTCGCATTACACGCATGTCGATTTCTGTGAAATCTTCGTTGCGTTTGACAGATGGCTCACGCGAATCCTAGTGGATGTCTTGTGAACTTGTTGTGCGTTACAACTCGGTGAAAGCCGGCGTCGCAAAGCTTTCGTTCGGTTGAAAGCGTTTAACGAGGATGGCTAAAAGGGACTGCATCGATTCAACTCGCGAGTCAGCATTGGAACGCCCGACTGGCGCATGCCTGGACTGATGATCGAGAACGCTCCGGTGGCCGGGAGATACAGGCGAATATTGAAGTAAATGACATGTCACTGTTGATGTGGTGGTGAGCGCAGGCTACCCAGCATCGCCGGAAACGCCCCCGAGCCTTTATTTAGCGTCGGAACGCGAGCTGCGAGCGCGCGGAAGGCTGCCCGTCGCGGTGGCCCATTTGTCGCCAGTATGCATCAAGTTAGTTCGAGGTTGCTTGTCAGCGTAGCGTTTCAGTTTCGTCACTACAGTGCTGTAAAAATAGAACCCATGAAAAGTAGAATCCTGAAGCAAAATGGAGACGGGGGTCCACAAATAATAGAACCTGAACCTTGGCGGTACAACTGAGGCTCACCATGCGGTCCACTCAGAACACTGCAGCGCTTCTTCATCAGTAGGCGATGGCGCAACCTACTGTATAGCGGGTGTAGAATTTCAGAAGGATGCATTATTGGCAGCGTGGAAGCTCCACTGTAGATCACATGCCTAGGGTCCTCCACCACCTCCGTTTCGAGTGCTGGAGTCGGTCCGGTACTGGCGTGCGAGGCGTCCAGAGTAGCGACGGGTCAAGGACGCACGTTGAACGACCGGGTCTCAGTCTCTGCTCGAACAAGTCGCCATCCTTGCCGCGTGGCCAGCCAATGCATAGCCACCAGCAGCAGCGCAAGGGTTAAATGCCAGACGATCTGTCGATGCTGTCAGTCGCCTTTGCTTCTGGTCATTTCAGAACTTGCTGCCTATTGCACACGTGCTTTCGACCCACTTTGCCTCACCCTCTAGCCAAGATGCTGCCGCCTACTTCGCCCACCAACGCTGCCATCGCTCTCGGCGACGTGCGCTGCTCCGTCGTGGCCACACGCAGGGTAGCAGGCCACACTGACTACGCGATTCGAGTGCAGACCGACCGCTTCGGTGAGGACCTCGTGTACCGCCGCTTCTCGGCCTTCCTGCAGCTGCAGCAGCTCGCGCGCCGCCACTTCCAGGATCATGCAGTGTGTTGTGGGGGAGACAAGAGCTGTCTACTCGCCTCCTGCCTCGCGCGCGTGTTCGAGGACACCGAGTTCCCAGTCATGCAGGGTCGCTTTCTCGGCAAGAACTCCAAGAACGTCGTACGCGAGCGCGTGCTGTTCCTCAACGCCTTCCTGTTGGAGCTCGAAGAGGCGCTTTGCAAGTGCCCACCCGTGGTCATGGCTCGCTGCGAGAAGCAGGGCTGCAAGATTACCAAGCTACTCAAAAGTTTTTACGGCTGCCTCGACGTGTCGGGCAACGACTCCATGTAATCTATCGTCACGTCGCCTTACTGCAATCCTCTCTTCTTCTCCCCCTAACTGGACGGAACGATGTATGAGTCCAAGCGATGGCTCACAACAGGAAATTCGTTCGAACGGGACTCGACCAACCTTGAGCTGCGTAGGCGATTCCGATCGAAGGAAGAGCAACGCAAAGCTACGTGATTCGGACTGGCTGGAGGCATCCCGTTGAATTAACTACTTATTAGGCTCGAGAAGCGAGTATAGATTATTAGCCATCACCACAGTTATTTAACAACAACGAAGTAAAAAGCATTTTACACTTACATCGAGTACAGCACATATATTCAGGACGCTAATTGTTTGACTGCCAAGCGTCGCAGAAGGGATCCAAAGAGTTGCCACTTTGAAAGAAGCTATGGAGTTGGTGACTAAGGTGCGGGACATCGAGCACTGGGTGCAAGTGCTGGAGAGCAGCGAAAAGAAGCTAGTTGGTGCGTTTTTCGCTTCCTATTGTAAGTTCAGGCGATAGATAACCTTTCTGCGGCAGTTGTCGACGTGCACAAGGGTTGGTGTGGGCCATGCAAGATTGTGGAGCCGACTTATAAGCGCTTGACGACGGACATCGACCACGCGGAGCGCCGACTCATGTTCGCAACGGTAAGCAAAATTTTGGATAATGAGGTGCTGAAGCTCATCGTCGTATATTGCAGCTGAATGTTGGACTTCATGCCGATGGTATCGAGGACACTGGAAGTTGCAAGCCTCGATTTATGTTTTTCAAGGTTGGAGTAGAATAATTTGGTGTTATCGAGGCCTTGGAGCAACTAACCGTGGCTTCACAGGACCGCAAGCAAATCGCAGATGTGGACGGAGCAAACGCACCGCTACTGGAGCAATTGGTTAAACAACATGTGCCACCGCTCGGGAATGACGACGAAGAACATTAGAGTGCAGAAAATACAAGATCAAGTGTACGATCATAAGAAGAAATCTTGATATTCATTCTTGGAAACTCGGCCATAACGTTTTTGTGGCTTGCGATCATGAAATCTGTTAGTTTTTCGAGCGAACGCACAGATACCTCGAAGCCATTTTCAAGAAACGAGTGAACGTAATACTTGTTGCCGTCCGGAAATTCAGGTTGAGCAATCAGAAGAAGTTGGCGGGAACACGAAACCAGCGTCTTCCAGTCGCCCAACTCGACATCGCTTGCATGTGTCCCTGTATGAGAAGTTCTGAGTCTCGAAAAATGATAAGCTACTAGTTTGTCAATAAACAAGCATAATGCGCATTTTGAGTACGTGGTTGCCTAGGCACAAATAAATAGCGTCAGAAAACTCTAACATTCATGTGGTGACAAGAACAACCATGGAAGCAGCTAGACTCACCGCAATTTGTGCACTTCCAGTCCCCCTGCACAGCACACCTCAAACATTTTAGCATTATCGTAACAGAGGAGATTAAACAAAAGAAACACCAGGTTACCGGCCACCAATCCATGTGCGGTGCAACCTTCTTGGATGCGAGCGAGGCCTTCAACTGCGTGAAGCACAAGCACCATACAAACATTAGAGGGAGCTACTGCTTTGACTCACCACGAGTTAATGCTAACCAGTTGAATAAGGTCGTTCGTTTCGGTCGTCTGGCGTGGATAAAATGTGGGTGTGCTGGCTGAAAGACCTGAGATTTGGCTATGATTTAGCACAGATGAAGACTCGTTATCCTTGCTTGGATTAGTATCGTCTTCAAACGGGTCTTCCTTCTCCTCCAGTGTCGCCGCATAATGGATATCCCTGCTGGCAGATAACGCACAAAACCATCCTCACTCTGGGAGTTTGAAAATGCATGTTAACCGTTGATGAGGTATTATACCTGCGCGATGCTTCGTAAGACGGGATGATTGGCAGACCGTAGTATTTCTTGAAAGTTCGTAGTGGTTGTTCAGCTTCCACCGCTTTCACCTCTTGTGAAGCTGGACTCTCGGTGAATCCAGGGAGGTTGCGCTTGCTCGCCTCGGCGTATGACAGCTTCATTGCAGGTTCGGCGGATTCTTTCTTCATGACAGTCATTTCTTTTGCCAATTCAGTAAGCTCGTCAGGAGTAACGCTCCAGATAGTGCGTCCTGGCTTCGGGGTCTCGTTGGGGATACAATCCTGTACTTTGGAAGGCTTAGGGCTCCTTTCCGACACCCGGAGGTCGCTCTTATTCGAAGTGTCCTCCGACAAGGTCGTTGGGCTCTCCTTAGACAGATTGTCTGCTTCAATCTCGTAGTTCTCGCCTCCCATCTTTTCAGATACGGGTGGTTTCTTCCCAGGGTGCGAATAGTTCTGACACTGGTGGTAGTACCTCTGCGCTGCAGCCAAGGCTATCGCGCCCGGCGACTTGTGATCAGTCTTGTGTGTGGGTGAGCTGCCATCGCCAGCGCTCAGCAGATTGGTGATTTTCGTTCCAAAGCGTCTCGGACGTGACTCGCTCCTTGTACCGGTAACAGATACAGACGTCAAGGACGGCGCCTTTCTCGTCGGTTTGATCCACTTGCTAGCATCCGGCGGAGGTAGCGGCGGTAGCGGCGGGAACACAGGCGGTCGAGGTAGAGAGGGCGGTGGAGTTGACCTCTTGAGGCTCTGCGCGTTCTCCTGGCTGATTGGCATGGCGATAGGCGACGCTGGCAGCGGTCCCTGCTGCACCTGCTGTAAGTTGAAGTGAGACCATCACTCTTAGTGTGATTCCCCTTAAGTGCGAATGGATGCATAAACACGTCACATCGGTACATTGTACCAATTGTTCTATGAGTTTTTTTGTGTGGCGCTCCAATTCCGAATGCATCACCTGCGCCAAGTCAGTACGCGTGTGCGGCTATTGCGCGCATCTCGAGTACCTCCCCGCGTCACTGAGCCTCTCTACATCACTGCGAATTCCTTCTCTATAAGCACATCGTCGAGAATTTTGGGATCCTCACGCTTCCTGCACGAAGAGAACGCCGAAGTCGACGTATCGGAATCGCCATCAGCGCTCCCCGCAGTTGCCACGGCTCCAGAGACATCCCAGCACGCTGAGGCAAACGTCAACACAGCTCTACACTCCGTCCTACTTAAGCGTATACACGACCCGGGTACGGCTTATTATGCGGCGCTCAAGGCGTTTAACGAGCTGCGATCCCGGGGTCAAAAGCTTGATGAACCGCTGTATCTGTCGCTGCTATACAAGGCACTACGCGAGGGTCGGTATGAGCGCGTGTGGGGTGGTTACGAGGAGTTCTTGAAGTATGAGAAGCAGGGGCAGGTGAAGATAAAGACCAAAGCGCTCACCACGTGGCCCAAACTCACCCATGCTAGAATGCAGATGCACCGCTTTGTGCTCTGGGCCATGCTGGATGCAAACCGCGAACAGGCTATGGCGCCCTTCTACCAGAGTGAAGTGGTGGGCAAGTACAATCTGCTGCGAATCCACGAGGCAGACCCATTCAACTTCTTGCTACGAATGGAGTGTACGATTAGAATAACCGGCGAACAGGAACACGGATTGCGCCTTCGAGTAGAGACGCTGCTCAACACAATGGAGAAGCTCGAACTGCACACGAGTTACTCGTCTACTCATGCGCTCGTTAGACTTATTCTTCATCGGCCCGAAATCTTCATTGATTCTTCGGCTGACGAAGAAGATCCCGAGGCTGGAGTCGACAGAGGGTATACCGCCGAAGCAATGGGGAAAATGATTATTGGGTACATGGAGCGATTCCCGTGTGCAGTCGCACTGGATCCAAAGCGTCTCTCGATCGCAGTTAGTGCTGCTTCAGCCGCAGGTCAACACGATGCGGCCAAATTGCTGCTTCAGTACGGTTCGACACAGCGCGTTCCAATCGATGCCGGTTCGTTCGCACATGCTGTGGAGAGTGCTCCAGACGGCGCTAGTCGAGTAAAAGTCGCCGATTTGTACATGAACGCAAAAGAACACGGTCTCGTTTACGTAACGCAGGGCACAGACAGCAGCATCGTGAATTATCTGCTGCAGCACGCCATATTGGATGGCAACTTTAAGCACATGGTGGAGCTTCTCCACGAGATGCAGCTATACAGTAACAAGGCAAGCAACCGAACAGTCCGTGACCTCTTTAAGAGTATTGCGCAGTACCGAGCAAGAATCCGCCGACGAGGCGACCAAACTGAAGCCGCCAAGAGAAAAAAATTGACGGAATGTCCAACGATTATGGAGCTGTTCGAAAAGTTTCCGAACGTGATTCCACGCACCGTACATTCGTTCTCGCAAGGTATTCTGCACAGTTTGTTCGCTGGAGACCTGGAGGTAGCGCTGGATCTCATGCGTGCAGCTCTGTGGAATAAGGATGTGAGGCTGCGGCCGGAAATCTACTCGCAGCTGTTGTATCCGTTGCTGGCTGGCGGACAGCGAGGCGGAGACGAGTCTAGTGATGCCAGTGTGTTCGACCGCTTAGAGGTGGAGCGTTGCTTCGACCGCCAGTACCTGAGACAGCGCACGCACTTGAACTCGCTGATTGTGAATATCTGTCAGTCCAACGACGACTTTTCGACGATGCTGGTGTGTCTGGATCGCTGGCAGGCACAGGGCCATCCGCCGATGAGTCGACGAGTAATGAAGCGCGTGTTTGAGGTGATCTGGAAGCAGATCCAGGAGCTTCAGAAAGAACACGACGAGGTTTTGCCTGGCACCGCTTACATTGTAGACGGCATGGAGCTGTCGTATTGGGCCTTCCTGGTGCGTTACAGTAGAATCGTGACTTGGGACACGTGGACAATTGAGTATGCCATCGTCCGTGCGCGTACAAGTGGCATGCATGCCGATGTGGTTGCTCTACTGGCGGAAGCTGACTCGCGCGGTCTAGTGCTGAATAGCACTGCGTATATCGTGTCACTCTGCGTTTTAGAAGAGGTTGGCGAACCCTCCGCAGTTGTGGCTTGTGCCGAGAGGATGAAGGCGAATGATGCGTGGGAAAAGGCCGTGAGTAAGAATCCGGAGGTGCAGGAGATCGTGAGTCGCGCTTCAGCCAAGTTAGAGGAACCCACCGTCCAGGAACTGTAGACAGCTCCCACCAATAGAACAGTCAGGTATTCATTCGACAGTCAGGCATGCATTCGACAAAGGTCCCAAGTCGTCCTCAATACTGCTTTACTGCGAATTTACTACAGTAGTAGTATTACCACTTCAAGTTGTCCTCTCAAGTGCTCCCCGTACTTCGAGCGTCTCCACTCCTGATTCAGTTTGCAATTGAGTCTGTGAGTCACAAGCCACTACTGTTAGTTCCAGCAACGTTGGACGCACTTCAAGCCATGCAGACTGAAGAGGCAAAAAGAGCTCGCCAGCGGGAGCACGTCAAGAACAGCTACTACCGGAAGCAGGTACTATAGGATAGACCTTCACGATCTTCCTTCTTACCGATATATTTGCTAACATTTGCTTGTTTTTTTTCTTACTAGAACATGTTGAAGTCTTTGCGCCAGGAGGTGAAGGATTTGGAGCTCGAGTACTCGCGCACGCTCCAGTTAAAACAGCAGCAGATGCAGAGGCGCGAGGTCGCAGGAGCCCTGGATTCTGACGAACAGCGCAGCCATTCGGACGATCTGGTGGAGAAGTACATGCAGCTCTCCGTCAAGAAGCAGCAACTGGTCCAAGAGAACAAAGAGCTGGAACTCTTAGCGACCAAATTCACCAAGTTCCATGTCAAGACGCAGCACCTGCTGGACTCCGAGCCCGAGGTGACGCAGGAGCCACCTCCGCCCGCGGTAGGGACCATGCAGCAAGGTGGCCCTCACTGAGATTGTGGGACCGAGGAGGATGCAGCGCACTCAATAGAGCTTTGTTACTTACCTCTGAAGCGCTTTGTTTGTAGCAATCCATTGGCAATGTCAACACGTGCCTGGCTCTCCACGAGGTCTTGCGCTGCATTTGTCTATGAAGGAACTTCAGGTCGTGGACGACCACAACGTTATCATGTATCGCGTCATCACAAACACAAGCACGATGGGAATTGGGGTGTCCAAGGTGGAGGCCAACAGGGCAAGTGGCTGGACATGTTCACACATGTGAACTCACATGGTACGAAGAAGTAGATGATATTGAAAGTGTGTTCACTGTTGTGGACCACCTTCGAATAGAGTTCTTTCCCACAAGTTGTCCATGAAAATGCAGTTAACTTTCCGACGCCGGTTGAAACGAATCGACGTGGTCAAACGGACGCAAAATCGACGTGATTGGGCAAATTACTTGAACTCACTAAAGGCCTGTCTAAGTACGAAATAAGATTTCACTTAAGTTCGAATTCGTCAAGCGGCGCCACATGTTTTGGAGCTGGACGATTGCCAAATGACTTGAGAATTGTATTAGACGTGTCAACCCATACTTTTTTAAACCAGCCACGTTTGGCAAATTTGGTCAGAATTCACAATACTGGTAACTTCAATTGACTTGAGAAAACGTAAGAGGCAGTCTGCGACGATATATGACACAATGTGATTGGTAGAAAAGGAAATGCTAACTGCTCCACTTGTAAACTTAAAATACGAGAAAATAGTTCTTACAGCTCGGTTAAAACCCAGTTTAGTAGCACCTGACCAAGCTCAGTACTTTGCACCTCCGTAACTTTATCCACAAATATCGCATACACGATTGTGTGGTCTTATTTTAAAGCTGTTTGTTTCACCTTTTTTTGAGATTTTTTTGGTCAAGTAGCCAATGAAAACGATATATTTCGCATTCGTTTAACAAGAGGCCCTCCTTTTTTCGATTTACTTGACAAACCAGATTAGTAGCACATTAATATTGATCGTAATATGCTTACAATCCATATTTACGTATCTTAGCGTATATAGAAAAGGCACCGGTATATAATATCTGGAAGGTACTTTGAAATATGTGTGAAGCACATTAGTATACAGAGTTCGTCGAGTTTTTATGGGTGCTGACGGTTGAGTACAAAGAGCAGGTGTCTCGCAGCTTATATGTTAATGCTGCTCGTCTACACTTAGGTCTTACTCAATTACAGTGTATTTCATTGACGACTAACATTTTTTCTCAAACTACAGCTTCCTCCACAATGTCCACGTGAACCACAATACACTGAAAGGACGCAGGAGCCACACTGCCCTTTGCCGCTTTATTTTCTTCTTGGTCGACTTGGCCTTATCCGATACTACACAAATTTTATCGATAAGATCCTGTGTTAACATGCGACCGGCTACGGTGATAGTTTTGCGCTACTTAGACTGTTTAGGCCGTGATTGAACAGCCAGAATATTATGTACAACAGCTTCTTTTGTGGTAGAGTGGGTATCGCAAAATCGCGTTGCGATTCAACCTCACACACTGCGCCCGAGACAGCCGGCTAACGGAGGGGGTACTCCGATAACCGTGGGGTTGCTGAGGGCTCACCTTGTGCACCCGTCGGCGGGGCTGGTTACACTCCTCTGGTGGACTTTAAGGGAAGCTTGGCTTGCGGTTGGTTCCGCCTTGGAGAGGCGCAGAACGGTGGGGGGTAGCGTAGCGTGGAACTCTTCAGGCTACGCGCCAGGTAGGTCGTCGATCTTGATCGACTTGGGGTGTGGGGTTCCTTTAAGTAGGGTAGATAGAACTTTTCTTGCGAGACTTGACCGCTTCCTATAGCGGGGCAGTTGAGGGCGAGAGCGACGACAGTCAGGCCGGCCAAGCTGCTAACTCCGGCGATCGACACGTGTACTTGATATTTTTAACTTGATTACTGTATGGGCCACTGCAATTTCCCGCTACAGTATCGAAGTCCAAGGTACTTGTTGTTGACAAGGCAAAATTCACTCTGTTATTACTTAAAGTCCTTTCGGCCCGCTACCTTGCGTATCCTACGATTGCCAAGCTGGCCATTCGAGGTCCTATCGTACTTTACCTGACATGGGTACAAATCAGTCGCTGCGATCTAATGCCGATTTCAACCGGGGTTTTCAAAATGATTGCACCATTTCGATCATGTCGAGAGTGACGGTGTGAATCCGAATGCAGGTGCCCCAGAATGACGATCCACCAGAATGGCGATCCACCAGAATGACGGTCCACCAGAGTGATGGCGTGCGACTGCGTACTTGCACCTGTTGACTCCTCGCTGATTAGCCAATTCCACGTCCGCTTCTCATTTTCCAGAACTCCAAGCGCTTCATCACAATCGTCCCCTGTGCGGAGGTCCGCTGCACAAAGGCGCGACCACGCCTACCCCGAAGCGTGCTCCACTGCCTGCCCCCGTGTGTCCAAGCTTCGCCGATCTGGTCGTCACGTTTCTGGGCGCTGGTCGGCGCTAGTTAGCGCTCCAGGCCGCCCCAATCACACTGCCCAGCCAGAAAATCTTACGGTACGTCCCCAATGAGCTGTCGTATGTATTGGACAGGTTGAATAACGCTTGATTCTGCTTTTCGTCCGTCGAACACGTTGCTGTAGCTGCTGTTCCTGATGAAGTCGCTGTTGTGAGCTGCCAGATTGCGATCTGGGAGCTCCAAGTATGGTCTGGGCAGCATGCCCAAACGCTCACAGTGGGTGGCAGCATGCTGTCCCTGCGTCGTCGCACATAACACGTAGAATTTGATCGACTCGTAATGGGGATGTGTGCTAACGTTTCCCGTTTGGCTTCGTGCAGAATATCCCGTCTTGCTTGTCGATCGGATGCAGCTCAACTTCGTGCTGCGCGGCGTCGCTTTCAGTCAATCCATTACCCAGTACATACATGTCAGCAGTACGTAGTTCTGCTTAGTCGTATTGAAGCTTGTTGCAATCAATCAATCGTTGTTGCTCCACGTACCGACGCCTCGCGTTGTTCATATCGCTAGCCACACCGCTAAAGCAATACACCGAGAGACGCTATCACTCTGGACGTGAAGCGGGCGATAGCATCCAGTCACGCAGCGTTGTCGACGTGACGTCCCCAGTGAACCCATGGTCCGTCTGATCGGATCGATCGATTTTCTTTCGGTATCATCCAGTCCGTGACACGGACAACAGCGCAAGTCGACCCGCAGTGTATGGCAGCCCCAGCCGTATCACGGTCCACTCCACACTTGCAGCACGAAACGTCTACGCCACCACCCACGGCTTCTGATCTTGACAAGGAGACCATGCTTCCGCTCGCGACTGGGCAGCAAATTCGTGGACGGCTTCTACAGCAGCGACACACTCCACCGATACCAGTCCCATGCGATCACCCGGCTAACTACGTCTCGCCAGATTGCATTATTAAGACGCGTTGAACGCTTCCCCAGTTGCGCGGATGCCCGCCGCGTTGAATAGACACGGTTGATCGTCATTATACGTTGTAGTTCTTCCACATTAACTTCCAGTCTTCACTTCGGTCGTTTGCCTTGGTTTTATTGGGTCCGTTCCGAGTTCAATATGAGAGGCAGATGGCCATCGTTCAGGTTCAGCTCCGTCCGGACCAGATCAAGAAGATGGTACTCCTCAATCAAAACATGCATCACATGCACCACCTCCTCCTTGAAACCTGCAACCACCCTGCAAGTCCTTCTTCCTCTCGCTTCTCCACAGTGGCCAGCCCACCGCAGATGTTCCACCGCTCACTCCTCACGCGACTGCATCGCCTCGAAACGGTTGCGGCCAGTCCGTCCACGCTCAAAGTCTCTCAACAGTGCACCACAGTTCAGATCCGCCTCGTCAATCCACGAAGGCTCAGCATAGCCCTTCCAGTATACCAGATATTCACGCAAGGTCCGTCCATAGCGCGTTCGTCGCCCTTTTCGTACGTCAGCGATCCGATCGACCTCGAACTCGTCTTCGTCCAGCTCACGCTCCCAACTGTCTTCAGGTAGTAGGCTCTCGGCGAAGTCTACGCGGTCTGCCTTGTCGTTCGTCGACGAGGTGGTCGGACGGTCTGGGTACGTCTTGACCAGCTTCAGCTTCGTCACGTGCACGATCGGGAACAGTCGATACTCAGTGCCCCCGGTTTCCAGCCTTGTCGCGTGTCGATCGATCATCTCCGCAACTCTGAAGGGCCCGTGCCACATTTGCGCCAGCTACCTAGCATAGCCTTCCTTGACGCGATCCAGATATAGCCACACCTGGTCACCGGCCTTGATGTCATGAGGATGCACATTCTCGTTGGGTTGATCTGCTCTCGCCGTGATCGCCTCGCGCAGTGCTTCATTGACGTGTTCTCGGGTCTGCTGATACTGTTGCTGGATGCTGTAGCGCCATCGACGCGGCTCCGAATCCCGGCGTCAAGTGCTGCCGAGCGGAAGTGTCGCCTCCACGGTGGACCTAGCGTCCCATCCATGGATCAAGTAGAACGGCGTCTCTCCACGAATGCGGTCATGCGCCGTGTTGAGTGCGAACGTCAAGCGCTCCGCGTTCTCATCCCAGTCCTTCTGATTTACGTCTGCGACGTACATCTTCAACGATCTGGTCAGCGTCTGCACCATCCGTTCAGCCGTTCCATTGGCTTGAGGGCGGTACGCCGTAGTGGCACGCTGTCGCTGTCCCACGATGCGATTGAATGCGCGGAAGAAGTCAGACATGAAGCCTGGCTCCCGATCGTGCCGGATGACTTCACTCGCGCCGAATCGGCGGAAGACACATTCTTCGTAGTTCTCGACGCACTTGCCTTGGCTAGCATGTAGCCCGAAAACAGGTCAACCCAGATGAGCAGCTCGGTGTTGCCCTTGTGCGACTTCGGCAGAGACGGGATGTGGTCCATCGCGATGTACTAAAATGGGTACGTCGCCTGTATATTTCCTGGCGACTCTGCTTGAAGTGTCGGACGCTCCTTCCCTGTCTCACAGTCCACACATTGTCCCACGTAGCGCTGTACAATCTTGAACAGGCCGCGCCAATGGAAACGCAATCGCACTCGCTGGTACGTCCTTCCGATTCCTTGGTGTCCACCTTCCAAGCTTGTGTGGTAACGGTGAGGCACGTCTTGTTGCAAGTCCTCCGGCACTACAAGCTTCGCCACTTGGTCGCGGTCGGCCTCGCTCCTTCCCGTACGTGGGCAGTAGAAGAGCAGCCCGTTCTCACCGGCTTCGTACTCGTCGGCGATCTTGCTGCAGGTACGCGCCTCTCCAACACTCAGCTTCTCCAGATTACCACACAGGTACGCCCTAAGATCCCCGATCCACTTCTCTTCGTCTTGTGCTTGCCGGATTCGATCTGTTCTCGTGCGCTGTACTATGTCCGACCGCAGAAGTTCTGGAGAGCTCGTCAGACGCGTTCGCGACCGCGTCGCAGCCGCTACGCGCACTGTCGGTGCCTCGTCCTTCGGGAGCAGCAGCTCTGGCAGTCGATTGAGGGCGGTCAGGTCCTCTCGGTCGACCTCCGAGGTAATCACGGTGCCTGCTTGCTGATGTAGCCCATTGCTTGCTAACCGATCTGCGCTTTGATTTCATTCCCGTTTGACATGCAGGAATTCGTGAGACGGCCATGTCCTCAGTCGATCCAGCGCTCGCTGCCGCAGAGGCGTTAAACCGGGCGCCTTGCGCTCGATCTCGCCGCGCATCTGTCGAATGACCAGGTTGGAGTCGCCGCAGTCGATCAGACGTCCCCTGCCTGAGTAAGTCGAACGCCAGCAGTAACCCGTAGTACTCTGCTTCGTTTACTTTGAGGTCCGGCAAGTACTTCGACTCCGCTGCGACCACGGTCCAGTCAGGCAGGTAACTTCCATACGATAGCACTGCCTGCACCTCCGCCGCTTTTGACACGCGCCGATCCATCAAAACTCACGACTAACAACTCCTCGCCTTGTTCAACTGTAGGGGATTGCGGCGACATATTGGCGCGGCTGCTTCCTCGGAGCGATCGACGACAAGATCGAATCGACGTTCTCCCGAGGGGTGATGCTTGCTGCAATGGTGCCCAGGATTTCGTTCTCTCCTCGCGTGCATCTGACAATCTCCAGCGTCCACGGTGAGAGCAATGCCGCCCAGTTGCCCAGCCGCCCCTGCAGGCCCGACGATCGCACCAGCCACGCCAGCGTGGAGTGCCGCGTCAGCACCTTGATCGATCTCGTGACCAGCGTGGTGTAACACACGTCCAGTATCCGGAGAAGAGTCAAGCTCTCTTTCTCAACGGTGCCGTAATTCAACTCGTGGACCTTCAACGTGCGACTGGTGAACGTTGCTGGCATGTACGTGCCGACGTGCTCTTGCATCAAGGCCGCAGAGATCGCCCAGTCACTCGCGTAGACAATGACCACCGGCGTCCGGTCTGGGTCGAAGTGCCTGAGCACTGGCGCGTCTGCGATCTTGTTCTTCAGTCTCTCGAACGCCACTCGAGCCCAATTCCACTTCTCCGTTTCGTTCGCCGAGGCGATCTGCTTCTCGTCCCCAGCAACTTGGTCGGGCTTCTGGTCCATCTCGTGAAAATCCACTTCTCGCAGCTAGTACAAGATCGACGCGTACTTTGCAATTGTCTTCGGAGCCCCGAACAGGATTTGCCGGAATCATCAGCCTAAGGTTAAAGCTTCCTCGGACTTGTGCGTCGCGACCAACTCATGGGCCGCCATGATCGCCCGTCGGGGGGGGAGCCCCCCCCCCCCCCCCCCCCCCCCCCGGCCCCCTGACCCGGGCGACACGGGTACTTCTCTCCGATCGGAGGGAGCTCGCGACTCGTGTACAGCTCCCCGTTCGGCCTCTCCGGCTCCTCTGGTGGAACAGGCGTATACCGCTCCGGTGACGACACCATTGGACGCGCCGGGTGCCTCTTCGCCTGTCCCCACGGAGTCCCAGTTGGTTCCGATTGCCGCGCCAGCCGCCACCCGCACGTATGCGGCGGTAGTACAACAGGCCCCAACGACTCAGGACTCACTGCCCCCCATCGAGGCCCTTTCCACGAGATGGGCACCGGAAGTTCTGGGCAGGCTCTCCGAGACCTTGGAGAGGACATGGACACCGGAGCGCCTCCCCACTCTCAATGACGTTCACTTGCGGCTCCGGGCCATCGCGTTGGGGAACGCAAATGAGTGCACGGGCGCCAATCTGCGAGCGCGGACTGAGGACGAGACCGAGGCTTTCCTGGCGTACCTTGGGGGGGGGGGGAGCTTGAACTCCATTACCCGTCACTCTTTCTCAAAGAAACGATGACGGTCCTCGAGCGCGCTATGATCTACCAGTTCCACCAAATTTACATTGTGACAACACTTGACGCGATCGTCCCGCCTCAAGTCCGCTTACGCCGTGGAATGACGCACAATCACCTCTTCGAGGAGCCCACCCGCGCCAATCTGAAAGTGCTCCACGGCCTTGAGATGCTTACCTGACTTTGTAAGGATCTCAAAATGTTTTACTTTGACGGAAATCATACTCTTAAGTTCGTGTTTCACACGCCTCGGATCGCGGCGCACTATGTAGGTGCCACCATGCGTCTCCAGAGAGTGATTATTGACCTAGAGGAACCGGGAGATCTCACTTCGGGCGCGTACTCCCCCTCGCAACTCCGCCGATTTTACTCTGTGCGAGTTCTTGGAGTCGATAGTGTTGTATCGCGACCCTGGTTCGAGCTTTTGCTCAACTTACAGAGGTGGAGGTGCTCGATGCGGAACGGCCCCGCTCGTCCGCCCCGGCGGTAGTAGACAACCGCTACTTTCTACTACGGTTCGGCCAAGCCACCTGTCCTCCGGCGCTCCAAGGGGTAACGAGGGTGCTGGTGGGCTCTACGCCGGTCACGCTTCACACGCATCTAATCTTTCAGCGTCAACCTTGCGCGCGCTGCTACAGCCCAAAACACACAACGGGGTTCTGCAGCCCAAAACACACAACGGGGTTCTGCAGCCCAAAACACACAACGGGGTTCTGTAAGACCAAGCCCGGACATCTTGAGTCTGTCAGAGCCCGTGGTTCGAGACGGTACAATAGACAGTTGACAGTATTCGAGGTGGGACAGGCTGTCACTTACCGGCATACCGATGTTACCAGTTTCCAGCAATTTTGGAATTCGATGATCTGTGACCTCGCTGGCACTACCACAGCGGACAGCGTACCAATGGCGAGCCTAGGACCGGTCCATGCCCCTCAGGCCCCTGTTGGGACTCTATGTGGCGCTTCCTCCTCCCAACCAATGCCACGACAGCGTTCAACCAACCGCGAAGTGCATACGGATGGGGACTACACCATCATTCGGACTCGACGGTCAGCGGCACGGGATCGTCGGGAGGTCGTGCCGGACGGGGCACCCGAGAGCCCGCAGGGGTCTGGTGACGTGATCGTTGCAGCCAGTGGGCCCGCCTCCACGGGCGAGAAACTCGATGAGGACATGTCCTCACCGGCATCGGACGACGAGATGGGGTCTTCATTACCCGAAACGGAGCTGTCACCAGCATGCTCGTATGGACGGTTCACCGCACTAATGGATGAGGACATGAAATCGGAATCCGACGCCCTCATTGAGGAGACTATGGAGGACTTCCTGAGCACGGAGACCGAAGATAACGCATCTTATGCGTTTCCGAACGATGCGTCCGGATTTACGGGGGACGCGGATACGCGTGATGTGGTCATGGTAGATCCCGCCATAGCTGACCCGACTCAGAGTAAGGAGACGTCGACGTTGATGCCCGAGGATGTGCAAGCTGGGCAGGCAGCTTGCGACCCACATCCGGTTGAGGTGGCGACCGCCCACAGTGCGGGCGGTGAGACGGCCCGCTTGAACAATGCTCCGACTCACTCCCATAAACCAGGCACTGATTCGGCTTCTTCGACCAGTTACGTAGGGTCATCGGCGCCTACCAGGACGACTGACTCGGCCCCATCCCCTGGATCGGAGTTCCCCTACTCGTTAGCGTTTGCCTCGTCCCACTTGCGCTCCGATGAACTTGCCCAGCACAGCCAGCCTGACACGGACTGACGCCAGTCCAGCAAGAGGGGAGACGATGTAATGAATGAGGGTTTTGAATATGTGAAGACAGTGGTACCCTACCAGAACCCCACCCAGGCAGCCTATTGGCTTTCTTGGTTCGAAGTCGAAAAGTCCATGTACCTGATGATGGTCAGTGTGCAATCTTGTCTCTCTACGCTACGGTAACCAACCATGGCGGAGGGCGCCTGTCGCTCTCGTCTGTCACGACCAGGGACGTAAACCGACATAAGCACGCTATTTACTCGTTAATCCTGGCCAACTTACGCGCGGACTGCCTTCTGGGCCTCGTGGATCCAATCAAGGAACTTGCCCGCCTCTACCCAGAGTGCCAACCTCCCCCCCACACGGAACTTTCCACTGCACTCCTCTTCCAACATCTGTCGCTGGAACGGTCACGCTCGGTGGCGACGACAGTCCCGCGCACACACTGGGCCGGCCCACATGCGCTACGGGCGTACGCGCAATATTTGCGCCAGCCGCTACTCGTCCTGGATGTTAACTCCCAGGGCGAGGCACACATACAAATGTATGGCTAGCAAGAATTCAGCTGTTCGGCAGAAGGGAAGGAAGAAGCCTCCGCGCATGAATCAGGAATCTGCATTGCGCTAACCGATGCGTCTGCCTCGGCTTATCTCCGGGAGTGTGGACGGCTTCATGTCCTACCATCTATGTTACTGCTCAAACATGATGAGAGCCACTTTTACGGCGTGAGTCACGGGGAACTTTTTCTCCAATGGCAGTCCGAGGGGGACTCGGCCTTTGCGGCAGAGATCAAGTCTACATACGCGTAGCTGCCTGAGTGTTTGCATCCTTCCCCGACAGTGAAAATCCACGAACGAGAAACCAAATCGAGGTTGGAGGTTAGTTTCGAAGTCCGACGTGACGGCCTACTAGTCGACTTGACCGACGCGACGAGATTAACGCTTTGCTGCACTACAGTCTACCGATGCGTCAGCGTCTCGACATCGCCCACCTTCGGATGGGGTGGCCGATCCTGGACTCGGACCACTATGATACTGACGACATGGACGCCATCATGGAAGAGGAGGAACAGCTCATCTACACACCGGCCGGCATAGATGAATACGCGGCAGGGACCCGGCCAGCTCCATGTCTTGCGGGTTGAGCCTTCCCCGTCCGTGTCCGACCTCCCTCTCGCCGGAGGATCCAAGACGAGGGGTACTGGGAGCTGCTAACAGAGGCAGGTAAAGCGGAATGGACGCCCTCACAGTCCATTAAGGCGCAAGCGGCCCAAACGGCCAATCGGACTGCATATACCCGCTGGTGGAACCGAGAGAGTGCCCGATTTGTGACTGGCCGCCATTCTGGGGCTACGCTCGCAATCTTTGAGTTTGTCGCCCTATACGCCAGCAATGTGGACGCTGTCAGACACCTCTTCTCTTTCACTGCCGTACCCGGAGCTGGCGGCACAGGAATTGCCCCGGTCTTATCTGCTAAAGTGGGGCTCACATGAGGCGTATCGAGCCCAACGTGACTTCCTCAGCTGTGTCGCCACGGATAAGATGCGGTCGGGCGACGCCCGCAGGTTTTGCACCGAGTGGCTCAAGGACGTGGACGGCCTGGACGCTCAGCATCGGCTCTCGTCAATGGCGGGCACCCAGCGCTGGGGGCAACTCTTACAATGGGTGCCCTGTACCTACTCGCGTGGTCGACCTGAGGGCCTATCAACGGATGGCTGGCATATGCTCCATATCCTTCCATACACGCTTCGACACTGGCGGGCCACGGCAATGGGCCGAGTTGCTCACAGCTCGCTGGCACACTGGTCCACTGCCTACTCGGTTGTGAGATTCATCAGTGAGGAGGTTGCAAGTGGTCATTGGGGAGCTGGCGCATCGTTGTCGGTCGGCCTGACGCGCACAGAGCGGGTGGATACGAAATAGTATCCTCCTGCCCTGAATCGTCGCAACTAAGGGCTCCTCGGGCCCTATGGCCTTTGGTGCAAAACCCATGCGGCACCAAGGGGTTACGCCTCCTCGGAGGCGCGGCAGGGACGGAGGTACCCCTTCAAGTGGCCAAGGGAACCTCCGGCGAGTACACAATGCGGGGTCCACCCTCAGCGACTTCTTCCTCACGCTCGGTGAAGACGAATATGCGCTCCATGTTCGCCGCAGTTTTAGAGCGGCAAGAATGGACGAGATCCGTGCCCGTCGTCGCGAAGAACGCCTCAGTGCGGCGAGGCTCGAAGGGGTCTCCAGACAGGGCAGCTCCATCGGGATCTTCACACGAGCTGCCTAATCACTTACAATGTGAATGGTTTTGGCTCAGGGGGCACGGCTCGGGACGCATGGTTTCATTTATTTATCCTCCCCAAGGTCAACGTGCAGCGCTCTTGCTCCAGGAGACGCATGTTGACGCCATCGATGTCCAGCGTTTCACGGAGCGTCACACAGCTGGCTGGGGCTTCCGAACCGGCCCAGGCACCTACCCTTACTCGTATTGGGCACCATCGACCGACAAGAAAGGTGGTGTGGCTATTGCACTCAATCCGTACAGTGTATTCAAGGTAGTGACGCCAGCGCTAGAGTGCTACTGGAATCCCCATTTTTTGGCCGTCCAAGCGCTGCTCCACGGTCACCGCGTGCTTCTCATGAATGTGTACGCCCCTCATCGGGCCGCACCAAGGGAGGCTTTCTTCCGTCAGCTCGTGGACATGTTCCTCCCACCCGATGTGCTCATTGCAATCGGTGGGGACTTAAATTGCACCCTCGATTCCAGGGCGGACCGGAGTTATGCGACCAGGCCAAAGACACATGCCTCCCCTGGATTGCGAGACCTCATCGCCAACTGGGAGCTACATAACCCGGTGTCGGCCTCATGTCCCGCCAGCTGGACGCCGGACACTTTGGACCACCATCGCACCGCGACTCACACCTACCACTACATTGTGGAAGGTCACGGGGACGCGTCATCGCGGACTGGTGGTATGTGAACAACTGGGATGTCTCTGTGGGTGGCCGGCTGGGATGTCATACAGCCCGGCGTCCCCTCCGATCACCAGGGAGCGCTGTTACACCTACAAGCTCCAGGAGATCCCATCCGCATCAAACGACCCGGTAGGATTCACCCGGCCCCGGGATATGCGGCGGACGCCGTGAAAGCCAGAGCCGTAGTGCTCCTCTCAGACTTTCTAGACAGGATCTCCCTCTCTGACCGTTCGGCGCCGGAGCTGGCAGACCAGTGGGAACGTCTTAAGAGCGCAATGGTTGCAACAACTAAGGAGGAGATACGGTATCGCCGCAGGCGTCACCGTGCGTCTTTTCGCCAGAAGGTAAGCCGCCTCCGGACACAGCAGAGGAGGCTACAGCAAGAGGCCGCAGGCGCCCCGGCCACGATCGCCACGATCACGGATGGGTTCCATGCTCTGTCACTCGACGAGACTCTCGGGGCGTCGCCGGCGGCACGACTCCGGCAAGCGATTGCGGACTGCAAGCGGGAGAGGTACGCGCTACATCAGTGTAAAGGTTTTGAAGCAGCGACGCACTGGTCCGGCAAATCCACCAAGGAAATGCTCAGCAGGGTGTTAAACATTAACCAGGACAACACGGTTTGACGCCTTGACCCTGTACCGGGCTGCCCGACTCGCACGGTCCATGACAAATCGGACATCTTTGCCGATGCCTGGAGCCCCATCCTACGGCAACAAGTGTGTCGCCCTGATCGCGGCGTGGATCTCTGAGGTTACCGACCCCACACCGGAGCAAACTGCAGTGGCTGCTGAGATCACGCAGGAGGAAGTGGAGATTGCTTTCAGAGACTGTAAGGCGGGTAAAGCCACGGGGCCGAAAGGCTTGGGGAACGATTGGTACCGAGAGTATCTGGAACTCCTGGTTCCCATATTGCTACCCTGCTCAAGCGATGGTACATGGCCGGTGTGTTCCCTACCTCTTTTCTAGAGGCGAACATATTCTGCCTCAAGAAAGGCGGCAACCTCCAGTAAGCCCTCAACTATCGCCCGATTGCGCTTCTGAATACGGACTACAAAATCTTCTCACGTATTTTAACCCGACGCGTACTGAAGACCCTGCCTGACAGTGTTCATCCGAATCAGAACGGGTTTGTGCCCAGCCGCGCCATCCATGAGACGCTTCACCTCTTTGAAGCGGCGCAGCGTATTATCGACTCAGACCCTGACCAAGCGGAGGCGATTGTACTGCTTCTCGATTTCATGAAGGCGTATGACTCGCTTTCACGGGATTTCCTGGTGCGCACACTCCGTCGCCATGGATACCCGGCCGGATTCGTCCGAACGATTGCTCTCCTTCACGACGGGACATCCGCTCGGTTCCTGGCGAATGGGTACCACTCCCTCAAGGTCAGCGTGACAAGTGGGACCCGTCAGGGGTGCCCCTTAGCGCCCCTCCGCTTCATCCTGGCGCTGGACACCCTTTATCAAGAGCTCGACCGCCACCCACGCCTCCCCGGAGTCCGACTCTGCTCAGAAGGAGGCGGGATACAGGTCAATATCGCGGGGTACGCGGACGACACGGCCTCGTACTTGGCATCGCCTGAACACATCCCCCAACTACTGGAGATAACCGATACTTTTGGCGCGGCATCGGGGTTGACACTGAACCATGCGAAAACCATGGTTATCGCGCTGAGCTCACGTGGGCTAGACCCCTCGATTTCACTACCAACGCCACTACGGATGCGACCGGTCGATGAGTATGGGCGATACTTAGGCATTCAGGTTGGCTGCCAACCGGAGAGCGAGAGGACGTGGGTGGTGGCTGAGAGCAACTAGCCACCCGGCTGTCCATGGCCTGTGGCAAGACCATGACAGTCGATCATCGCAGCAAGATCGCTGCTGCGGTTATCGTACCGAAGCTTACCTACATTGGACAGCACGCTTGGCCATCCTCTGGAACGATTGGCCGGTTGGCCAAAAAAATCACCAATTTTGTGGGACATGGTGCTTTTGCGCTGGATATCCCACGAGCCCGAGCGTGGATTGATGCCGATCTTGCCGCTTTGCCCAGGACCAGTGGAGGGTTGGCTATCCCGGATCTTCAGGCGGAGCTGCTTGCCATGGCCGGAGAGGCAGTAGCACACTGGGCTATGTCCGGCACCAGTGCTGCTCATGTTGTGGGAGACATCTTGCTTGCTGACCCGTGCGTGCTGGAAACCGGCCTCGCCCCCCCCCCCCCCCCCCCCGCGTACTTGACCACTAATGAATGGCCTACAACGGCAAGCGCTCGACGCCTCCGTGAGACGATGTGGCAAACGGACCGGCAATTACTGGCAGGAGCGGCTAATCCGGCTGCGCTCCAGCAGCGGGTCCACATGGCCACCTCCCTCTACGGTTTGGTCCAGCATTTGGGGCTCCTTCGGCTCCACTGGGATGTGACGGGCCCGCAACTGACTGTGGACGGCACGGAGCTGGCGGCAGCCTCCACCTGGAGGGCTTGTGTGTTGACAGAAGCCCAGCTGATGGGGACCTTCTGCTCTGAGTGGTTGCCGTATGCGAATCTATTTCTTCAGATAAATTATTCATATTTTAAATTTCTTTAGAAATATTTTCATGAGGAATTATATTTCTATTTTTTGGCTGAGTTACAACTCTTGCATGGTGGCACTGGTCAACTGGTAACTGCACGCCAGTTTGGGCCTATTCACCGACTTGGGCTACGCCTTCGGGATGTCCTGGAATGGTCTGGTGATGGGCGTGGGCGGATGGTTTTTGCGTTGGTCGGCGGCCGACCTCGCTCGGCCCGAACGCGGCGCCATCTCGAATGTTACCTGATCCTCTCGCTCACGATTTTTCCTCGATTGCTGAAGGCCTCCCCGCATGGTGACGACGTACGTATGGTTGTCAACCCGCCGAACCATCCGGTGACAGTGGCGGTCAGGCCAGGACGCCCACCGACGATCTGGTACCGGTGTGATTCGGTGGGAATGCGGCCAGGTGGCCCGGTGCACAGTTTTGGTCAGCTTTCCCGGACCGTGGCTGCGGCATTGTGCCCCGAAATTGCCTTACGGTCGATACACCCACCTTCCCCAGTCTGTCGTCTGGTCTGCATCAGATTAGACAAACGTCAGAGGTGGCGCTCATGCGCCCACCTAAAAAGGTCAGCTCTCGAGGCGTCGCGCCGCAGGGGCCACACCAGTGCACTTCGTCGGGCACATCGCTGGGCGACAGCCCATCCGGCGGCGACAGTGGGACTGGATCTGCTGGAATGGCGCCGTATTCGCCGAATCGTGGGCCTGGGATCTTGGGGGGAGAAATTGCTCCTTCGTCTGAAGAATTACGCTTGCTCTCTCTACGACCTCACTCAATCATATCCTGGCTGCCCCCACGCCACCTGTCTCATACTGCAGGGCGTGGACCTCTTCCATGTATTTTGGACATGTCCAGCGGCTGAGCGTCTCCGGGTCGTATTCCTCCGTCGCTGGCGTCTTGCCGGCCTCACTCCGGGGGCTCTCATTCAGGCATTTTTCGGACTCCTGCTTCCTCGCCTCCCCAGCGAGACTTGGTCCACAGTAACGGCCATGTACCCGTTTTTAACGGCGACTGAGCTCAATTTGTTCACGGCCGTGCGTGATGACGGAGGTGGCAGAGAGCTGTTGGAGACTTGGTGTCGGGCTCTACTTCCACGGGGTCTGGCGCTGGAGGGTTGCTCACTTCGACCCCCAGAACTCTACTGATGCAGACTATCACCGAGCTGCCTTGACCTCTCGACTAACCCAAGGTTATGCTACGGTGCATCACCACCTCACACGCCGGTAGAACCCCAGACTCTATGACCAATCGGCGGCGGTGATGAGGTCGCTCTTGCGAGACTACTGCGACCCCTCGGTTGGGATTGCGCCGTCCAGTTCAAGACGGTATCTCTTATTCTTTGATGGGGGTCCAGGGGTAACCCAGGCTCTGGCGGTAGCGGGCGATTGTCGTCCGTGTCGGGGCTGATCGTGCGGGCCTCGAACCATGCTGGGTCAACAGCATGGCGTACGGGTCATCAAGTCTGACCAATAATGTGGCGGAATCTCAAGGACTGCTGACTGGCCTTAAAGCGTGCCTGCACGGTGGTTGGTCGCCCCTGCATATGGTGGGAGATAGCCAACTCATCCTCCGCCAACATAAGCTTCGGGTGCCTCCGCGGTCGACCCATCTCAGAAGCCTTTATTTCCGGTGCCAGAGGGTGGCCGATCAACTCATGGGTCTGTCCTGGCAGCATCACTACCGAGCACATAACCGAATGGCAGATACACTAGCCAACACGGCAATGGAATCCTACCGTAGCGCCCAAGCTCACCTGTCACGCGGATGTAGTTCCTCCGCGAGATGGACGTCAGTGCTTGAGAATGCAACCAATGACGTTGGTCACTGGTTGATGCGGAACTTCGATGAGGATCTTTCGAGGTCCGCGGCCTTCATTCCTTAAAGCTGAAGGTCTTCCTGGGTGCTAAGGTGCCTAGGACAGGGCGAGTGGATTGAGACGGTCGCCGTCAAGGTCATCGGCTGTCGTTAGATGTGTAGGCAGATAAGTGACAACCATGTTCCAACAAAAAAAAGATCGACGCGTAGATGGCAAAGTCCTCGATGAATCTACTGTAGTAGTTGAGGCCACCGAGGAAGGACTGCATCGGCCGCAGTGTGCGCGGGAATGGCAAGGTAGTCAGAGTCTCCAGGTTCTTCGGGTGAGCTTCGAGGCCGCCCGCTGACGCAAGGTGTCCCAGGTAATCTACCTTGCGGCAGCCCCATGAACTCTTCACCACGCTGATCGACAAGTTCCAATGGTCACATGCGTCCAGCAGTCGGTCTACTTTACCGCAGAGAGCGTCCCAGGATTCAGCTGTCACCAGAATGTCGTCGATGTACGAGCGACGTCCCAGCACCGGTGATCCCGAGTGCACGTCCGGCTCACAGGCCTCGAAAGCATCCGCCACGCCTGACTGGTCGCCGCCGTCTGGGATCCGAAGATACCCATACAGCGCGTTGTCCAGGAGCCGCTGATAGGTCTGCGGCGCGTTCTTCAGCCCAAAGAGCATACGCAGCCATTCGAAGAGACCAAACGGCGTGATGAACGCCGACACCAGGCGCACCCGCTCGGTCATTTCCATGACCCAGAAACCGCTCGCCATATCCAGCGAGCAGTACCAGAGCGCCTTGTCCAGGTCTTCGAGCAGATCGTTGATCAGCGGCATGGGGTACACCATGAGACGCGTCAGACTGTTCACGACGCGGTAGTCGATCAGAGCCTGATGTCGACCCCATTCGTCTTGATAATCACCACGATCGACGACGCCCACGGAAAGTTGGACACACTGATAATCTTGGCAGAGAGCAGACCCTTGATCAAGTCGGACAGCTTACCACGGAATTGGGGCGCGAATCGACGTACGCGCTGAGCCACCGGCTTCGCGTCCCCAGTATCAATATCGCAGTAGACGCCCCGCGCGGCTGGCGGCAGAGCGTTTCCATTTCCGAGCAGCGGATGTTACCGGCTCCAGATAATCTTCCTCAGCTGTGCTTCATCCTCCGGCGTGCTCCAGCCTTCGTGCTCGATCCGGATATCTCATCGTCACTTCCGGCAATATCGCCATCTGTGCGTCCACGTCTTCGGCGAAGAGTTCGCCTCTTTCAGTGATGCAAACTTGTTCGTCCTACAGAGGTCGATCTGCGGTCGCCAGGCTCGATTCATCCGCGACCGATCTTAATCCTACCGGACTCTCGATCGGGACGACATCGGCCGCATCTGCACCCGGGCCAACTCGATCATCACCATCCGTCGACCCCGCTTTCCGGTTTGCTTATCGGCGCGACCTGCGCATCCTCTAGTGCACTGGTGGTGACCTCGTCGTCAGCTGCTGCTAGCTCCTCGATCTGGGTTTCTGACGCGTGCGTGCGCACGGCCTCCGCTCCAGATACTTCAACGTCGGTGATCTCAACCTTCTCGACTTCGGGCATATTCACAGCTTGACTTCTGACGATCGCCCGACCCGTGGATCGTCTCAAGAGGCCCATCGGCGTGCCATACTGCGGTCAACCGACCATCGGCTCCGTCGACTCCGCGGTCGGATCTTCTTCCTCGTCCCTCGCGTGCGTAGTAGCCTGCAGTACCCGATTCTGCCACTCGGCGTACCGACGTGACCCCACAGTGATGAAACCTTGACGCCTCGGCACACGATCTCCGGTCAGCCACATCCCGACTTGAGTATGAGCGGGCAGGCACCTCGTCCGGTCGCTGACGTTGGTGATCTTCAAGTACCGCCTCCGTTCAGGACCGTCAACCACAGTGGGAATCCAATGTTCTCCCCGGGTGATCCACCGCGTCTCCGACGGCCTGGGTCGCAACGGCACCTCGATGCTCTGGCCCACGTCTATCACCTCAAGCCCGTCTAAGCCAACTGCGCGAACGTGTTCGCCATACAGGGGGCGTTGTCCGGACAGCTGGATGCGGACCTCGTCAGGCAAGCAGAGCGTCCCGTCGGTCAAGTCCAAGCGGGTCCCCTCCGGCACCATGAAATCCATGCCGAGGATCGCGTCTTGGCCTGGCATCTCGCCGACCCACACGCCGAAGAAGTACACCAGCGCTCCAGCCAAGGTGACCTTGATCTTGGTACGTCCCTTCATCACGTACACGCCTTCTCCAAATACCAACACACTCTTGTCGTTGACTTTCATCCACATAGCACCCAACCTTACGAGCAAAGGCGGCGTCCAGAATGGACACCTCGGCGCCGGAATCTAATAGTAAGTCCGCTTTTTTTGGTGTTGATCTTCCCTCCCGTCTTGGCTTGGTTGAACCACTTACTGGGTGCGTGATATTTCCAGTATCTACACATCTCCCCTGGCAGTAGATCGAGCGCCATGGTGTTAGTAACTCTCGCGAACTCATCAGGCCTCCAAAGACTTGCAACAACACCGGTATGTTTTCCATGAAGGTCATATGTATTGTCGTTCGGGCTCTTCCATTCACTAACTTCAGATCTCTTCTCGACGTATGCAAAGATGCAGAGCTTGGAACGCTCGGCTCGTCCTAGTTTAACATCTTCGCGGCGCTTTCCGGCAACACGCCGCCGTGCTTGGCTGGATCGTACCACTGACGGATCAAGTTGTAAAACTCCTCCATCTGGCACTTGCCGACGTCGTGGATCTCGCCGCGCCCGCGGCATACGAAGAGGCAGCGATCCGACGGGTGGCCTTTTTTGCCACAGCGCTGACACGTCAGCCGTTTCCAGCAATGTAGATCGTCATGACGATGCGAGCCGCAGTGCGTGCAGCGTTGGAACGTGTCACGTCCATGCGGTCGGCGATGTCCTGGATCGGGGCCTCGTAGTGGCGGTGTTTCACCAGGCGTGGCTCGATCTGGTTCTTGCGGTGGCGGCGTCTGGGTTTGAGCTTCTCCTTCCGTGGCGGCAATGTAGATCCGGCGTAAATCGCTGTCCGACTCCGATCCACTGACACCAGAGTCACTGTCGCTTTCCGTGGCCTTAACGGCTTGCACCTTGCGTGTTGGAGCTGACTTCGTAGCGTCAGAAGTGGTTGCCTTCTGCCCATACTTGCTCAATCCGAAGTGGGCTCGTCCTTGACGGGTTTTCGCGCGTTGTCGCGCTCTCAATACGTCTTCTAAAGCGTCCGCGTCGGAGATCCGTAGCAACGCGAGTTGATCGGCCAGCTCGCAATCATCCAGCGTCTCGATGAAGTGTTCCACATGCTCGCGGCGGACGTCCGGCGGACCGTTCTCACACGCAGCTTCGCCCCCAGTCCTGCGACACTCAGACGGTGGAGGTACTCAAGCGGCGTTTCGTCGGCGCACTTCCTCGCATGGTAGTACTGCCTCGCGACGGATACTCCGAGCCCGCAAAACTGCACTTGCAATTCGCGCGAAGTTCCTTCCAGTCTCTTCGCGCGGTTCGGCTGAGCTGCCAGTACCAGTTGCGCGACGATCCGGTGAACAGGCCGCCAAGTACTAGCCACTTCTCGTCGTCTGGCGCCTGATCGCGGATGAAGGCAGACTTTACCTTGCTGATCCAGGCCCGCGCGCGGTCGTCGTCGTCGTCCTTCCTAGCGAACGCTTTGAGCTCCGACATTGCGGAGACACAGATGCATGGAGTGATCGCGGGCGCTTCGACAGCGGCAGCAGTTGTATCCACCGTCGCTTGGAGGATAACCATGAAGTCCAGATCGTCTTGATCGTGCTCACCATGTTCCGAGCCAACCGACTCCATGTCGACATCCTGTTGTTCGGTCGCTGCTACCGGTGCTGCAATTGGCGTCCCCTGTGCGGCACACTGCTCTTTCAGGAAGCGGTCCATCGCCGAATTGAAGAACGTTTGCAGCTTATCCGGATTGTTGCTCGAATTGCCGGTTGTCGCGGGTGCACCCGCCTTGGGCCTCACACTCGCCGCATGATCCGATCTGGCCTGCAGCATCGCGACTCCTTAGGGGCCAAGCGGCATGCGCTCGACTCTTCCAGAGCTGTCCGAGTCCGCCATCGAGGCCGCGGACGCATATTGTGGGTGTTGCGACGATCCAGTCCGCGACTCCGAACCCGGGAGGTGTGACAGCGAAGCCGCTGGCTTAAGCTCGGCCTTTACGTGAGCCGACTCACCAACCAACACCCTCAGGTTCTCGAAGAGCTCCGACAGCGCGATCTGCAGCATCTCCAGGTCCAGGTCGAAGAGATCCTTCGCATCGAAGTCACCTGGTGTGATTCCGGCCTCTCTCAGCAGACGCAGCAAAGCCTTCACCGCGTCCAGCTTATTCGCTGTGACTGGTGGTGGTGCCACCGGTCCCGTCAGCGATCCGGGTACCCGCGGCTGCACGATCATCATCATTAGGTTCTTGGTCTGGAACGACTGAAGCGCGTTCCGCTTGTACGCTTCCTCCAGCTGACTGTCGGACCAAGTCGCTGCGATCTCGTCACGGCTGTCCGAATCAGAATCTGCTTGGGCCTTGAGCATCTTCCGCGACGCCTTAGACTTCTTCTTCTGCGCGGTCTTCTGCGTTGGCGGAGCGGTGATTGATGAGGTTTCTTCGGTTTTCACCTTGGGCTCCTCATCAGGCGGATCACGATTCGCATCGCGATCCGCGGTGCGTCCAGAGGGGGCATGGGGAGGAGGTTGAGATTTCTCTTCAAGAAGATCTTCCTCTTCGTTTCTGTCGGCAGAGCTTCTCCCAGGACTCTGTCGATCCGTTGATCCTGCTTTGTTCAGCAGCATTGTCGGCGATCCAGTTTCCGATGACGCCTCCGTCCCTGGCTCCAACTTGATTGACACTTCCTCTTCTTCTTGGGGATCACGGTGAAATCCCGAGTCACCAGAAGATCCGGGCACGTGCACCATTGTGGTAGAGTGGGTATCGCAAAATCGCGTTGCGATCCAACCTCACACACTGTACCCCGGACTACCTACTAACGGAGGGGGTACTCCGATAACCGTGGGGTTGCTGAGGGCTCACCTTGTGCACCCGTCGGCGGGGCTGGTTACACTCCTCTGGTGGACTTTAAGGGAAGCTTGGCTTGCGGTTGGTTCCGCCTTGGAGAGGCGCAGAACGGTGGGGGGTAGCGTAGCGTGGAACTCTTCAGGCTACGCGCCAGGTAGGTCGTCGATCTTGATCGACTTGGGGTGTGGGGTTCCTTTAAGTAGGGTAGATAGAACTTTTCTTGCGAGACTTGACCGCTTCCTATAGCGGGGCAGTTGAGGGCGAGAGCGACGACAGTCAGGCCGGCCAAGCTGCTAACTCCGGCGATCGACACGTGTACTTGATATTTTTAACTTGATTACTGTATGGGCCACTGCAATTTCCCGCTACAGTATCGAAGTCCAAGGTACTTGTTGTTGACAAGGCAAAATTCACTCTGTTATTACTTAAAGTCCTTTCGGCCCGCTACCTTGCGTATCCTACGATTGCCAAGCTGGCCATTCGAGGTCCTATCGTACTTTACCTGACATGGGTACAAATCAGTCGCTGCGATCTAATGCCGATTTCAACCGGGGTTTTCAAAATGATTGCACCATTTCGATCATGTCGAGAGTGACGGTGTGAATCCGAATGCAGGTGCCCCAGAATGACGATCCACCAGAATGGCGATCCACCAGAATGACGATCCACCAGAGTGATGGCGTGCGACTTCGTACTTGCACTTGGTGACTCCTCGCAGATGATTGGCCAATTCCACGTCCGCTTCTCATTCTCCAGAATTCCAAGCGCTTCACCACACTTTCTTGTATACCCAAGCAACACGATCAATCTTGGCTGGGATGCCGTTATCCTTCTACACGTTGAGACGAGCGTGCATTTGTACCAAAGAGAGTGGAAAGATACCACAGACTGCAAATCCTGACTGGATGTTGTTCGCGAGATTGCAGCTATTCCACGCCAAACACGCTAGACGCAAGGCCAGCTCCTTATCGATGCTACAGTAGCCGTCATCGTTCTCATCCGCGAAGAGATCGACGACCCACAGGACACCCCGCCCGTTGGCGCTCTACAACCCAGTGGGAGATCGAAGTCTCTGCCTTCACTTTCTTGCGGAGCGTGCTGTACGGAAAGTTGCATCACCGGTGTCCGTCAATTCGTGAAGTTTTCGTATTTAGTGAGTTTTAGCCCGTGACAGACTTTCAAAGGCCGGGAATACTTTTTATTGGCTAAATATGCAAGTGCTACTAAACTGGGTCTTTACCTTATTTCTACAACGTCACTAGTACTAGTAGTAGGATGGATGTCATTGCTGGGACGTCTCCGTCGCTTTTGTGGTCGGTGCAGCGGTCGGTTCTCTCTTCCCTGATCTTGGTCTTGTTGCCGGACGAGCCTTAATACTGTTGACAGCTTCAGCTGTCCTCTTCTACGCTTCCGCTTGCTCGGTTTTAGTCGTAGTGCCGCATATCCTATGTTAAATAGCTCGATAGCATGATGTTCATCAGTGATTGCTGGCATTGGAGGGCCCAACTGTGCTTCAATACCATTAATGACGTGCCGCACCATGATGAACCACTCTGACAAGGTTGCTTTCTTTTGTGGGGTGTCTAGATCGTCAGAAGGTATACGGTGTAGCGTTTGGCTTTGAGTTGACACGCAACGCACTGAGAACCAACTGGCGTATCCAACCCCTCCAAAGATGATGACACCGTTAGTACGAGATTCGACGGACAGCATTGGGTCAAGTGACGGTAGTGCCGACAACTCGCGACGATTGGTCGAAACTCAGCCTAGTGACGAAGCGACGTGGCATTCCAGCCGGGAGCCACGGGACAGGAGCTGAGACGCGACGGACCGTGTGACGCCAGGGTTAAAGCCGCGGGGCCGGAAGTCCGCGGAATTCTCACGTGTTCGACGGAGCTTCAAGTTGTTGACGAGTCGTCGGTAACGGCATTTCCGGCAAGCTGAGTGGCCAATCAGTGTGTGCGAGCGACTGTGTAGACAAGAGCTTTAGCTGGCCACGATCCAACGACCTTCCGGTGACAAGTTGTGATAGTTCAAGCTCCGACGACCTCTCGAGTCGTCGGTAAGAGTTCAAGATCCATAACGGACGTGTTTGATTAGATATTTGTATAGGTAGATAGTAGGATTAGATATTACATTAAGAGCCTCAGTGCTCAAACAAGCAGAACAGCATTTACTCTCAACCACACAAGGGCACGTCCGACTATCGGTAAGTACGCGGTAGTTGCGGGATAGTTCCGGTACCATGGATATGACTGTCGGTGAACACACCTACTGGTGGTAGCTTAGTATTCATCCCGGCAGGACCAAGAGATAAAAGAGTAGTTTGGTCGTGTATTTGATAGCGAGTCATCGCTGTGTGTTGGATAAGCTGGCACGCTATCCACATACTACTTACCGATCGGAGTATAACTCCGGCACCCCCGTATCAGGTCTGAAACACGTCCGGTACCCTATCTTCATAGGGACCGCGGGGTGTATTTGAGAGAGAGAGGACACTCTAGCCTTTGCTCGTGGCTAGTAGTGTTGAGTCATCGGTGGCTTGCTTAGCAGGACACACGGTACACAGAGGAACCCCCAACCTGGTAGGGTAGTTCCTGGGCCTTCAGGTTCTATACCCACATTAAAGACTGACTGAGTTATCGGAACTCAGTAGGTGTTTTTGGTGTGAAAGCGTGCTATTACATTTCTGGCGTGTTCCTACACGACAACTGGTGCCGTGACCCGGGATTGGTGGTGACCTTCTGTGCTTCGTGCTACTGCAGGTTAGCTGACCTTCACGAGCAAACAAGAAGAAGAAGAAACAACTATGGCGAAAGATTCAGCGGTACCTGCAACACCGATGAAGACCGGCGGATCGTGACGCGAGGACATGATCACTCCGTGACGCGATTGACGAGCCCTCCATCAGCTTTGATGTGTCGGTGAATGGATCCGACGCCATGGACGAAGACATGAACACCGTTTGCGGTGATGACCTGGATGAGAAGGCTGACGATCCTATGGGTGCGACGCCGGATACCCCCAGAAGACGCGATTTTGTCGGCGGGACGCATTGGAGGAACGCGTCCGCTATCACGAAGTCTCGCGATGAAATGAACGAAGCGGCTGGCCCCGAGCCAGCCTATGACGACTATGATGAAGAAGCCGAAGATTCGTCTCCGGTGAAGTGGCTCAAGTAACTGAGCAAACGACGGGCAATAGACCGCCTTTTAATGGTGATACTCCAGCAGCGAACAAGGTCCTCGACCACTGCTACGAGGAAATGAAGACGAGCGACTGGATCCAGTTGTTCGCACCAAAGCGTGTCCGAGAGTCAAGGTGGGGTGGCCTGAGCTACAACCTTGCTCGTCCAGTAGGGTCGTCCACGCTAGACCAAGTGGCGAACGACACCGTGTTGTTCCTGCAAGCGCTGGGGTTGAAGCCGGCGGAACGTCGATGATGGAAGCTTGACTCCCCGCTGAGGCAGCAGCTGAGCTGAGGAAGTGGAAGTGGAAGGAGAAACTGCGTCGAGCGTTCGGTGTGACTGGTTATGAGTCCCAAGACAGTAGCGAACCAATTGACCCGGCGCGAATCCGGCTTTTGAAAACGCCGACGTGGCGACAGCTAAAGGTGTATTCGCAGCGACAGGTAACGATTCCCCGTACTTCCAAGATTCTCACATGGTGACCCCACGCTCGACTAGCGGAACGGAGCGCACAGCGCGCAGCGCTGACAACTCCAAGATGACTGTAGACACCCGACGTGGGTCAACGCGGCATACTAAGCGACGTGCACGCGACGCCGATAACTCGTCGAACAGTGAGGACGACTACCCGAACTTCGCAGGGGGTGCCAAAGTGAACGAGTACCTTCGTCAAATACGTGAAGTGATGGATGTCGAGTCCAACAACGTGATTCCAAGGATTGAAATAGCGCTCCCAGACCTCTCTCGCAGACCAAGTTCTTCTCGGGACACAGAAACCGAAGCGAGAACTCGATGTAAAGGCTTCGAGGGTTCGTCTACGAGATGAAGGGGACGCGATCGACACCTAATGAGTGGTGCATGCCCTTCAAGCTAAGCCTCAGAGACGGCGCAACGCATTGGTACCGACAACGCCCGAGAAAGACGAGGAAGACGTGGAGTCTCTTGAGCGAAGCCTTCTTCAAGTATTACTGCTCTCAGTACAATCAATCGGCTGAGGCGCGGTTCTACTCGGCGAAACGCAGCGACAAAGAGCATGTCTGCGACTATTTGAATCGCCTCAACGGTTATGCGCGAAACGCCGGGATAACGTTCGAAGGACACAGCCGCTAGGCTCGCGACCACGTCAAACGATTCTTGGAGACGTGTGGAGATCGCGGACTCGAGAAGCGTCTGTGCCATGTCCGAGTGAGCGACATCCACGAGTTGGAAGCGATGATCATGGGCATCTTGAAGGTCGAAGAGCGAACCGCGTCGCGAGAATCCACTCAGTCGAGTTCACGCAATCGGGAAACCTCACGCCGTCGTGATGAACGTCGCCACGATAACTTGCACGATGACTACGGACGTCGAGACCGACACGACCGGGATCTTGGACGCCGTCGCGATGATTCACGTAGCATGCCACGAGTAACGCTGGCTGATACAGCTGACGATGACGGACGCTCCGACAGCGATGCTCGTGACGATAGCAAAAGTCAACCGAACACTCGCCAGCAACGCTACAGCGGCAGCGAAGGTGAAGGTGGTTGTGACTCCGAGGGTTCGCAATACTGCAGTGAAGACCGAAGCGACCATTACTCTTCTGACGATGGCGACCGATATCTCGCGGCGGCAAACGGTACCGACAGACGCACAGCCGCTAACGGCTCATACGGCCGAAGCGAGAAGCGGGCTTCTAGGGGTGACAACGGCGATCGTGCAAGCGGAATAGAAGACCGATAACCGAAGCCGACTACTCGTGACGATCGCTACCAAAGTCGAAATGTGCGTGACGGTCGACGACAATACGGACCATGCGCAGCCTGCGGCAGCATGTCGCACTCCGCTCACTTCTGCCGCAGAAGGTGCAAACTGTGGAAACAGGTGCACGATGCTGGAAAAAGTGCGAAGTGTTCCAGAGCCTCACAAACTTCGTTCGAAACAAAAAAGACAAGAAGGATCTCCCCAAGGAGCTCCAGACGCTACTGTTCAGCGACCATTTAAACTAGACGGCCCACCAACGGAAGCTGTGTTGGTCTGAATCGGGCCGTCACAGCTAAGCGAACCCGCGACGGAAGCAGAGTGTATCTACGCCTTCGTAGGAAAGCAAAAAATGGGAAAGAACTGAACGAGACAACGTTGTGAACACGACGGACTATGAACAGGAGAGGAGTGACACCCTCAGTGGAGGTGAGGAGTGTGAAATGACAGGCGGCGAAGCGATCGAGGATACTACGGAAGACTGGGTGGCAAGTGCAGTCCAAGAGGAGCCGAGCCGAAGTATCGATACGGAAGTTCGACTATTGCCCGGTAAACGTAGGGGGGTGGTGGTCGAAGCAGAAGTACAACAGAAGAGTCCGGATGCGCACGATGAGCTACGGCGCTATCAACGACTCAAGAACACGGATACTGCTGGATACAGGAGCTAACATTAGCGTGGTATCAGAGCGGTACGGAAAGAAACTAGGACTTCGGGACATACCGAACCACGGACGCCGCATTGAAGTACAAGGAATAACGCAAGAAAAGACAGCGACGAGTCGACGTGCCTCAGTCAAGGTTACTCTCGGACGGGAGCAAGTCTATGTGTTTGACGTTTGGATCATGAACCACAACGCGGGAGTCGACGTGGTGCTCGGCACCGATTTCACGATTCCAGCAGGGGTGCGACTGGACATGTTCAACGCAGCAGCGAAGCTCCCAGATGAAGTGATGATCAAGCTAATCAAGACGCAAAACATGATCGATGAGAACGAAGGCAAGCACATACCAGGAGTACCTACCGAGGAACAAAGAATCGAACCAAGTGAGTGCTACGAGTTTTCGCTACAACGTCGACTACCTTCGCCGTCAACTCACGTTGTATGGATGAAGCGGACGGAGAAGCTCGTGCCATCAATAACGTAGTTTCGGAGGGGCAACCCGACTCGTGTGCGACTGACGAATATTTCGGACAAAGTCGCCAGCGTCGGACCATACCTCCACTTCGTTATGTGGGTGCCGATTGGTTTCCTGCCAATGAAGCTGGTTACGTGCGTCTGTATTCAAGGATGTACCAAGCCTGGCAGGTCTTAGCGTACGCTTCAGCAAACGACAAGACGCTGTATACGTAGGAGCGGAAGTTGTATGATGAATGGCTGGCTCGTCAGCCACCAGCGGTTGTCACTTCCAGCTACCCGACTCCGAAGCGGCTGCTACGTCGGACCCGTGGAGATGGGAGTGATAGCTGTGAGTCAGCGAGCGACTGGTCTGGCATATATGAACCGCGTCAGTGTTCTCTGGTGCACGCTAGAGAAGCACCGACCGCTGCCGATGACTCAACTGGGGTGACATCGCCAACCGATGGAGATGATACGGTCCATGACCAGGCCAGTGACCGGAGTGACAAGGATGGCATGTCGGAAGATACTACAGTTACTGACTTGAAGGCGGAGGACGCGCCCGCGTCATCACAGCCGACCAGAGTCGCTAGCGTCGATGCCGACAGCTCAGCAACCGCCATCCTCGAGAACGCGTACGTTTCAGCCATGCGAGTACTCACGACTGAGGTTACAAGAACTACGGAACAAGATGACAGGAATCTGTATGAGCACAAGGCAGCGGACATCGAGTTCAAAGATAACGCCCAGGAACTAGCATTCTTGCCGGATCTATCGGAGGCACCGGTCACCAAACTCGATTACACAGCTGACAACGTCCAGAACCCCGAGTTGTCGCCGAACGTCAAGCCAACTTGGTGAATATACTGAAGAACCTCGAGAAGATTATGATATCGAGCGGCAATGCCCTGCCACCACTTGCTTACGGCGTGACGTGCGACATCGATACCCAAGGGCACGCATCGATCAAACAGCGTGCCAGACGAATCCCGATGAGGCACTTGGGCAAGCTCTACAAGCTACTCAAAGCGTTGCTCGAAGCCAACCTGATTGCTTTCTCGGACAGTCCATGGATTTCACCCATCGCGATAGTCTTAAAAAAGAACGGCGTCGACATCAGATTGTGCATCGACTAGAAGCTAGTCAATGCGATCACGGCCAATATGGAGTTCGCTATGCCTCTCGTTGACGATCTCTTGACGGATTTGGAAGCGTACTTGTGGTTTTGCTCACTCGACGCAGCCAGTGGATTCTGGGCAATCATGATGACGGTTAGAGCCCGCAAGATCTCAGCCTTCGTGTGTCCCCTTGGGATGCTCTTCGGCCTGGAAAACGCACCAATGATCTACCAACGCATGATCGACAATGCGTTGTGGGGGTATGTGCAGCCAAGGGCGGATGGAAAGCCTTCGCGAAGAAGATGGAGACCGCAGAGCACCAAGCTAAAGCACTGCGCGAATCAGCCAGAGATGGTTCGGTGTCGGCGTCAAGTCAGTCGGATGAGCCTAGGACAATGTTCGACGCAGCTCGCGACGACTCGACAAAACTGGATCCAATACAGCAACTGATCAATGATTCCGATTCGAACATGTTATTGACGAACGAGCCCAATGAGTCACCGTTGGTACCAGTTTTCGACCGAAGGTCGTTTGTTGACGACATTTGTTTCGGTGGAGCTACGTTTGAGAATTGACTCGCTACTTTGGATCGGTTGTTGAGCCGCATCGAGAAATGTCGAATCAGAGTGAGCTTTACGATGAGTATCTTTGCTCAGCCTCAAGTATCGCGAGAAGGAATACGGGCGAACCCAAAGAGGCTAGAAGCCATCCTGGAGCTGGAATTTCCAAGGACGAAGAAGGGTCTACAATATCTTCATGGGAGCACTTGGCTTGCTCGATCTCACGGACTTTTTGCACAATGCGGAGCTCTCCTCATCTTCATTTGCATTTGCAACTCTTTGCTGCAGAAAACGGAGTTCTCCGATCTTTTACTGCAAAAAGCGGAGCTCCCTAATAGGTATTATACCGGATGAAGACGCATACGTACTCAATGTATGCACCGGCCACTGGGCGGCCTCGATGTCCACACGGAGGCTGTGCGCGAGAAGCAGGGATTTCGGGATATCACGTCTTTTGGCAGTGCCCCGCCGTTGTGGAACTACGCCGCCTATTTACTTCTCGATGGCGGAAATTAGGAATGCGCAGTGCAGGGCTGAAACAAGCGATGTTTTCCCTCACTATAGAGGGTATCCCGCCTGGATTCTGGGCAGTCGCCGAGAAGCTATTCCCGATATTGTCCCCACAAGACGCAGATGGGCTGACTAGGACATTGACCACGCTGGTGGAATGCTGCTGGCGCATGGGTGCAGCATTATACTTCCACGCAGCATGGCGCTGGAGGGTGGCTTACTTCGACCCACTTAACAACACGAGTGCATCGCATCGCGTTGCTCAGTTCCAGGCACGACTGAAATGCGGCTACGAAACGGTACACCTCTTTCTCCACCAGAGCTGTGGAGGACAACAACTTCGAAGGGCTACGCGTGTGGTCCGACAGGCGCTGGCATTGGAATATTTGCCTAACCCAGAACGCCCACTACAGGGTAGAGCAACAGCATTCTTGTTGCTGTACGACGGCGGATCCAGGGGAAACCCCGGACCGGGCGGGACTGGAGCGGTCGTGATACAATTGGACACGTATACTGCAGCGAAGGAGGTGTGCTGGGTGGCCAGTATGTCATACGTGAACGCGACAACGACCAATAACTTCGCAGAGAACATGGGCCTATATATTGGGTTGCTGGCGTGCCAACGTCACGGCTGGATGCCAGTACATGTAGCTGGAGACAGCGCACTGATCATACGGCAACACCTTTTTGAGGAAGGCACCTGTGGCGCGACACTTACAGTCGATTTACTGGAAATGCAGACGAATTGTGGATAAGTTGGTGGTGCACTTGCCGCCACCATCGCAGAGTACAATCGCGCAGCAGACACGCTGGCGAATTTGGCGATGGACAGGAGAGCGAGCGTTCAAGTCGACCCCAGACAAGACAACGCAACAGGAGGGCGGTGGAGGGAATACTCACGCACGCGACACGAGATTTCGACCACTGGACTTCACAACACCTGGATGAGGGTTCTTCGGGACCCGCGGCCACCACAGTGTAAGCGGTAAGGAGGCCTAGCAATGACGGTCGTGTTGAAAGCTAGGAGAAAGGCTCGATGGGCAAGAGACGTCGGGCTGAACGGACATAGGTAGTCGTTAGGTTACTAATTGACACTAATGTACCTCACTGAGAAACGAAACGAAAGAGCGGAGCTCCCCCCTACCTCTTCAGTATATCAAGATCCGGCTGGTACCCAAGCTGACCGACAACTGGCATGGCGCCGCAGTCTGCACCACCGCCTCTTACGTCGGAAGCTGACGCTATCACCGAGGGCAGGTACTTCCTGGACCAAAAGACATGCACGAAAGCGATGCGCGAGTACACAACCAGAAACAACATGACTGTGAAGTTGGCCACAGGAAACAGGGGCGGCGCCATGCTGAAGTACGAATGCGCAGGTGGGCATGAATGCCGCTTCTCAGTCGTCATGCTGCGTTCGCAGTCCGAATCGAGGGCGGGCTACTTCGTCAGTAGCTTCAACTTGCGTCACAACAAGTGTGCGGGGCGCTCTCAGTGGACAGCTTCTCAGGTCCGCGAGGATGAGGTTATTCGCTCGCTAGTTGTGAGCGATCCCAATATTGGTGGACGTGTCATTGTGGAGCATATCAGGCGTATCCGGGGAGCAATCATATCTCTTGGTGGAGCTTATTGTGCTCGAAAGCTTATTCTTGACGATATCTACGGCTCTCTGGAGGATGGATTTCATAAATTAGAGTCGTTGGTGAATACATGGAAACGCAAGAACCCTACGAGTCATATTGACTATCACTTCAATGAGCAAGGCGAGTTTGTCCGTGTTTTTATTTCGCACCCGTACGCCCCACTTTATGCCGTGAATGGTCGCTGGTGTTGACGGCACGTTTTTGCGCCACGGCAAATACCGTAGTATTCACTTGATCCTTGTGGGGAGGGATGGCAACGACAACAATATTGTTCTTGCTGTTGCCGTGTGTTCGTCAGAGAGCGAAGAGAACTGCCAGTGGTTTCTGCTATGCTGTATAAGTGCCGGTGTGAAGTTTACTAGCATGGCTCTGTTTTCGGACCGAGGTTCCGGATTGCTGGCCGCAGTCAAGAAGCTGGATGTGGTATCAGTGCGCTACTGAACGCGCTATATATACCAAAATATTCACGACAAATTCAAAGGAAAATGCCCAATTGACCTTAAAAAGATACTGTATCGTGTTCAAGGAGCCCGGAGCGAAGAAGAAAACGATGGAGTGCTGAAGACGTTGGAATCGACTCACAAGGACATTGCCGAGTATATTAGAGCCATAGACCCAAAACGTTGGGTTCTCTACACTGCTTTGCGCTCCTGTCGTCTCTATGGATGGCGCTCTACGAACTTTGTAGAATCTCAGTATGCCGCTGCCAAAGAACCGAGACGGATGCTTCCGTTTCAGTTTCTCCAGTTCTACATGGAAAAAATTATGTCAGAGGCCTACGATAGACGAGAAAAGTCAAAGCGCGTGGGTGGCTACAAGAAGGTCATGAACTGACGGAATACGCTAGAAAGAAACTTGATGAGGCAGCTTCAGCATCGGCAATTTGTGTTGTCGAACCCAGTGATAGCCGCTGCGTATACGTCCATGATGCTCGTGTTCGACCTATCCACAAGCGTGTAGTGGATCTGGATACACGGACGTGCTCGTGTACTGTATTTGATCAGTATGGTATACCATGTAAGCACTACATTGCGGCGCTAGACTTTTTGGATCGGTCTACAGAGGGATTCACCGTTGTCGATGAATGCTACAAAATCGACATGTATACACAGCGCTCTATGGTTCTGGTGCAGACTCCGGTGTCCAATTGGCTCTTAACGAAGAGCTCACTGTGAACCTCCAGCACCGCCCACCTCAGTTGAGCTCAAAACCCGGAAGAAAAAAGGATAGAAGACTGCCAAGCAAAGGTGATACTACAACGAAAGTAGGGAAGGCGAAGCGCACTAGCACATGTGGTAACTGTGGCCAAAATGGGCACAACAAGCGTGGCTGTCCTTCCAAGTAACGAAATCTGCCAAATTGGTGCCCGCCAAGTTGTCCGCCCAGTCGGCAGTATTGTCGTCTTTAAGTTTGAGCTCTCAATAAGGTCGCAGAAGTTTAATACATGTACATGTTTCCGTTTTAAAAGCAAGTCGTCTCGGATTCTTGTATTAAGTTTGCAAACATCTACTTCAACAGTCAAGCTCGCTGGCTGCTGGGAACTCCGCTCTTTGCAGTAAAAGATCGGAGAACTCCGCTTTCTGCAGCAAAGTGTTGCAAATGCAAATGAAGATGGGGAGAACTCCGCGTTATGCAAAAAGTCCCGATCTCACAGACCCCGTTTTCAGAACATCGGCAAGAGCTGTTCCGAGTTCTGAAACCTGTTTCCCAATTGACCAATCACATCGTAATTCATAATATAAAAGATTAAGTATGCCGTCGAAAGCAACACCGAACAACTTACCGCTGGCGGGAGCGCCAGCTTTGCTGTTGCGGCCACCACAGTGTGTGATCGCAGTCAAGTGAGCATCCGAGACAAGGACCAACTCAGGCGACAGCTTAGGTATCGACGCTACCACACACGCCGTGCCCCTTGGTAGCACACGTGATACGCGTGATACCAACGGCGTCGGTCTGTAGCATGGCGTTGGGTTAGATCGAGGACAGGGAGCTCTCCAGAGCGACAGTGAGAGGGGGGGGGTACCAACAAAGGAACGTAGGTAGTTGGGGCCTCTTCACAACGTATTGTACTGGGCGCACTGACCTGTTTTACTGAGGAGCTGCGTCCGTAGTATGGTATACGCCGCACGGTAAGCGTACAGTCACTGACTGTCAGTCAGAATTTACTTGGACTGGCCCCAGAACGCTGTCAGATTTGTTCAGAACGCGACTGCCTCGCTTGCCTTAACCCTATTCTGGTACTTGGACCAGGGCCCTAGTGCCTGGGACGAAGGAGGCTTCTGATTGGCTGTGTGAAGCTAAAACCGGTTTGAGCTAACTGTACAAGATTTGAGAGACTACAAATCACGGTACTGCGGTTCTCTAAATTTTATGCTGAAACAGCTAAAACGTGGTTGCGAAAGGTCTCCCATATTATTCCTCGGTTTTGATCACCTTGAGATGGCAGCAGCACGTCCGGTGACAGAGGACTGCCTCGGGTATGCACTCCGTGCTTTTTGCAATCCGTTGCTACCACTTTGCATGTATATTTACAAGCCTTCACTGTGTAGCTGCCGCCTTACCGGGTCCGCCACGCTGTTAGGTGTTGGCGCCTACTTCCTCAACGAGGTGCGTCTAACACCACCTCCCCAACGCTCCTGATGCTGACCTCTGTGAACTGGTGCCAGCGCTCCAAACTGCCGCGTCACGACATGGGGCAACGACGTTGGTTGCTTGCATGTGCAGGTACGTTTGCCACTGCGGGAGTCTGGCGAGCGACCTCGCACCTATTTGAGACGCCGGCGGCGACGGCCACGCCAAGTACGACACCGGGGACACAGCCATGGTGCGCATGTGAAGGCTGCAGCCAGAAGGCGCGCGCCTGGTTCGGAATCGGAGACAAACAGAAACAAGAGCAACGCCGTATCGATGATAAATAGCGTCAATGTATGCTTTTTTATGCTTGGTAGTGGATGCTTTCTCTCCTCTTCGGTGAGCCCCATCGCCACAATCGTTGCGCTGAGGCTTCGTATGGTACAGCTCATGCAAAAAAGATTAAGCCTAAACATGCAAAGGCAGGAACCGTGCTCACGGTTCTGCCTTGCCAGCTCGCCCCAAGTACCGCTCTGAAGAAACGACAAGCTCGTTCATCTTGAAGTAAACCGGCGCGCGCAATGGAATCTCCAGACCGAAAAACTTGAGCGATTGAGCCACGAGGAAAAGGGAATCCCCCTATTAGTAAGGGAGCTCGCCTCACTTCGCTATAGTTGACCTAGCCTGGCTCGCGGGTGGGGTTTCATGACAGCGGCAGGAGACTGCAGTGCAGGTTGGCGGGGCGGTGCATACTGTCGTGGATCATCGACACGGACACAAACACCTGCGAAGGAAATACAAGTTAGACTCGTTAAAATATATATATCAAAACGAAGGATCTATCGCACCTTTCGGTCGCCCGTGCTCGAGAAATGCCACATCATCTTGCTCTGTGCCGACGCCATCTCGCACGAGAGGATCTTGCCAACCAGGTTGTACATCTTGGGCGCGTCCATTGCAGTGCACATTGTGTAGAGGCTGTGTAGACGAAGCTCATCAATGTTCTTGCAGCAAAGCTCCAGGAACAGCGCGTTCGCCTCGACGATGGTGCCGTCCAGCTTCGCTAGAAGACTGGGCATACTACTGTTGGCAAACACATCGCGATATGAAGCAGCGGAACCTTCGATTTCACTAACACTGGCGTTCGAAGAGCCATTGGCAGCGCCACCATACATGTTGTCCACGTCCAGAGGGTATGAGGTCTGAGGCTGCATCCCTGGTATGGACAGCGCCGGCACGGGAGACGGCATACTATCGATCATGAAGACTTGGCCTTTGCTGTCGACGTGGCTGGGAGACGGCGCCGTGATGGACAACCGACCGCCCGACTCACTGCAGGGCGACGGGAGATGGTGCGGCGACGGGTGCTGCATGTGGAGCGGCATCTGGGGATGAGGCGCCACGCCGCCAATCTGGTTGCGTTCGAGGTTAGAGATGTACTCGAGTGTGGCCTGCAGCACGCTGTATTTGTCCTTCTTGGAAGAGGAGTAGCCCGCAGCCTCGAGCTTGTTGCGAAGGATGTCAAACTGGTTGCTGATGCGCAGGATCCGGCGTTGTTCGCGCAGGTTGTGGCGCTGCTTCTTGCTCAGATCGCCGCCACTAGATGAGTATCCGCCTGGGGTTATTGGAGTCATGGGGTACGGGCTCTCGCATGACGTCGAGTCACCGTTGGTGGAAAGACTGGAAGCTAGAGGGTTTTGGTCGATGAGATTGAGCTTGATATGCATGGGATACGGAGGCTGCTCCACCTTGGGCGAGATGGTACTGTAGGCGATCTCCAGCGCCGACGCGTCTTGCAGAGGGGGCCGTCCACTAGAGATCGAGGCGGATGATGTCGCTACGGACGTCGAAGAGGAGGAGGAAGCGGCCATGGCAGCACTGACGCCTCCGTCCGAGGGGGTCACGGCGGACTCGAACTGCTGCTGTGATGCCATTTATGCTGCGGAGGACGACAGAGAGGAGGGGTTAGATGGGTCCACTACAGCAGCAACGAGTCGACGCGCACACAAGTACGTTTTGAGGGGCAGCTGCGGAGGGTGGAAGGAAGCTCGGCGGCCGTCGGTGCTTTGGGCTGTGTGTGGCTAAGTAGCTGAGAACGAAGGCACTCGAAGTAGTTTCTATTCCGCTTACTTCTTTTCGTTACTTTGGGTACTGTGCTTCATCCTCTGCCAAAAGTGCTCATTATAATCATTTAAAATGACTGTAAAGTTAGCTGACCCAATATGTGAATTCGACGGATGTCAAGGAAGTTTTACGCAGGCATACATATACTAGCCTCGATCCTTTGACTTTAAAACCCACCCGCAAAATTGATGGTGTGGACACCTAAGCCTGCGGCAAGCATGCAGCATATTTCCCCTTCATTATTGCACCTGTGATCGAGGAGGAAAAAGAGTGAATGTGACAACACCGGTAGATGGTGCATAATAGAATCGTGTAACATCGGGCTTAGCTTACATGATTCCGATAGTAGTGTCAGTGACGCTTTCTCAAGCTTTCTAAAGCGCCACTGACACTACGATTTAAAAAACACAATGACAAATGGAGTCGGGCGTGACGGAATACTGTACCACAAGTAGCTCCGCTCTCGGTTGCATTTTTGCCTTTATGTATCTTTCTGTAAGACGCCTTTTCAAAAAATATTTTAAATTAAACTCCAGAAAAGGTAACGTTTGGAGCATCTTACTAAAACCCTTTTATGCATGAGTCCTCAACTCAGTGCTGGTCGGAAGACAGACGCACAGATTGATCACGTGGACGCTGCCGCGCCTGTGACTGTGCTGGCGCCACTTGCTCAGGGAATTGATCGCGCTGCGAAGGCGTCGATGTTCTAGTATTTTGGTTGCCCCTGCGGATCAAGTCCGGGCGAGCTGATCATTCGCTGTTTATGCCCCCTTCATATCAGGCTTTTAAAATCATATCGTTACTTCAGCGGTTTGCAGAGGATGGGCAAGTTGATCAAAGACACGGCGCGTGTCGGATTCGCTGGCCTCATGGCTCCTAAAACAGCGCCGAATGGGTGGACATCGGACGCAGGATCGCTTTCAAGAGTCTTGAATCAAGATCTGGGCTCATACGACGGCCATGATTCAATGCGGGTGTTATATGTATCGTCACTAGAGCGAACTTCAGGCGAAGCTTTGCTGCGGAAACTGGTGAGTGATCTCGTGCACGCAGACAACACGCCGTGTGCAAGCGCGAGCCTAGATATTCCTCGCCCCACTCACTGTGAGTCTCACGCTCGTCGCTGACCCAGTGCATGTACTGCAAGTTGCAGTGCATCGAGCGCTGCACTTGCTTGCAATCAACACTAATAATGAAGACAATTAACATGTAAATAACAACGCTTGCAGCCAACGCTAGCAACTAAGACAGTTACATGACTTTTTTTCTCTGCTGCAATCTACACATCCTCTTGAACTTTACCAGTTGAACAACGGAGTCGTTAGCAAGTTGCTCATAGCAACAGCTATACATGTAGCAGAAGAAAAAGTAAGCTGCTGTCTGAGATGTTGCCGCTGCGAGGCGAGGCAAGCTTATGTGAGCAGTGAAACCATGTGCCTCGCCGTCTTTTCTGGTCGCAAAGGACCCATCATCCGTATTTCAAGACTTCAGTGCATTTTTTTCTTTTTCTTAAAAAAAGTTCTAAAACTGGTACCGTGTCTGATAGATTTAGTACAGGGTCCGAAACGACGCGACAAGGTTTGAGGCGGTCGAAGCGATATCGCCATCTCCATGCAGTCCGGTGGCTACGAGTTTTCCACCGCGCCGCGCTCCGTCGCTACCAAGCGCATCAAGTGCTCCGCTGTCCCGTACGTCCGAGATTCACGTTTGCTTGCGTGTATTTCCGTGTGATCGCTGTACTCACTATCTGTTCACCCGCCCATCCAGCAACGGCAATGCCAATGGCAACACAGAGCGCGCACAGAACATCATGTTCGACAAGCGCGTGCATCGTGGCAGTGCCTACGTGATGCGGGAGGTGCGCAGCGCTGCAAAGGGTCGTGGATGCTATGCTCCAGCAACTGATCCTGGTTGTTGGCTTTGCTGCAGGAGACGCCCGAAAGCCCAGGACGAGACCCCCGCAAACTGAATAAAGCAGCCACTCGGGCAGCACGCTATCAACAGCAACAACAATATCAACAACTGCAACAGCAGAGGCCGGTCACACCTCCGCCGGTCGGCAACAGATTCCACATGGACGTACAGACAGACAATTACCTGGAGGAGCTCACCGACAGAAACCCGGAGGTAGACGCGGACACGCAAACCGATGCGCTACTGGATCTGCACCCGCCCATCACCTTCATGCCAACGCCTTCGGGGGTAGATGCAGCCACACAGATTGAGAGCGGTGACCTGTTCGACTTCGACTTGGAGGTCGAACCAATCTTGGAGGTTCTGGTGGGAAAAACTCTAGAGCTCGGGATGCTGGAGCTGTTGGAGGAGATTGAGCTGCGGGAGATCCGCCAGCGCCAGGAGCTATTCGAGCAAGCCCGCAATGCTGAATTGGCCGAGGTGCAGCGTCTCGAAGCAGAAGCAAAGCGCCGTTTCGCGGAAAAGCAGCGTCGCCTGGACGAAGAGACCGCACGTCTCGCAGCACAGGCCGAATTGGAAGAGAAAGTGGCAGCTCGTGCGTCTGCCAAACAATATCTGGCGAATCTCCATGCCCAGGTATTCGACACGCTTGTGGAGAGTGGCCACTTCTTCGACCCGCTAGCAAAGGACGTCAAGCAGAATTTTCTGCCAGGGCTACTTGATAGTGCCGCAGCTCGCGCACATCAGCTCGACGCTGGTCGGAGATTGCTGGATGCGATCCTAGTTGATGCACTTCGCTCGCGAGCCGCGGGTGGATAGGACCATAAGATACTACCTGTTTCTATTTCTCACGTAACAAAAGTTCATTTGGTCAGCCCTGTTGAGGTTTCGAAGCACAATTATTTATCCACAACAACTTTGGGTTTTAACATTGTCGTATTGTACACTGTAAATTTGCCAAAGTTAAGACAGCATCCGGTCAAGTGCATCGTCTATGCTGTCATGCTCCGCACATACCTCTTCGATGTCGGCAGGCGTGAAGACTCGGTCAGAACGCTCCAGAAGTTGCAGTCGCCTTCGCGCTTCATCATTCAGGGTTCTCGCGAAGTAGTACGCCATCATTTTCCCTATCTGTTGAGTTTATCAGTCGAGTTGGAGGAGGACACGAATCCTCCCTTCATCTTTGGCCCAAAGCCCTCAAATTCCATCTACGACTGCAACAACGCAGACAGCAAACTATCGTCATCGTCATTGTCGTTGCCGTCGTCTAAGTTCGTCATACTGGGACCAAAGAATCTTGCTGCCTTCTTCCCGCGGCGCAGGGGTCGCCCTAGTCCTGGGGTATCATCAAAGCTGGTATCGACCTCAACCGCGCTAAGATCTTCAGCATCTACAGTTGCAAAGGCAGAAGTGCTATCTTCTCCTTCAGCCAGTTTCTCCGACGCTGCTGTTGACGATCCCTCCTCGCGACTCGCAACGACCGACGACGCACAGTCAATGTCCTCCATCACGAAAACGACGTCTTTGAAGCCCATGCGAACAGGCAAATCGAGTTCATCCACGGCGTAGCGGAGATCAAACATGGCGTCCATGAGCTCTTGGTTTATCTTGACTTTGCCGAGAGAGATGTTTACGATATGGCGTCCAGTCTTCTCAGCCACCGCCTTGATCACACTTGTTTTGCCTGTTCCAGGTGGCCCATACAGCAGCAATCCTATCTTGTTCGGGAACCTCTCGATGGCGAACTTGCCCGTTTTGCTCTCAAAGTGGTCCAGCAACTGCAGCAGAGACTCTTTCTCTTCAAAGAAAACGTTGTCGAAGGTCTTGTCGTTACCCAGGGCATAACGTAATGTGATACGGTGCACTAAGCTTACTTTCGTCGTCCGTGTCGGTAGCTGCTGGTCGGTCTGAAGAGCGCACATACATGTACCGAGCAGTATCGCTCCTGAATTTCTTGTTTTCGATGTCACGATAGAATGCAAAGGCTTTCTCCACGAATGCATCGACCCGTTCAGGGCCATCAGGAAGATTAGATCGCACGTGGAAAAGAGTCTTGGTCTCTTAAATAGTAGTGCTTTTCTCATCATCATTTTTCTTCGTCTCGTTCATGAACTCGACGCCGTCTTCAACCAGTACCCACCGATCCAAAGGTGGCAGCACACTCACTCCGAGCTTGGCCACTTCTGGTAAAGCTGGCTGCTCTAGCAAAGCCTTGATGCGCTTCTGTTTATCTGAATCAACATCCACAAACTCCATTTCCGCGAGAATTTTTTTAGCATTTGGTCTCTCCAGTAGATCGTATCGTCCCGACTTGTCCCGTAGATCCAAATGCTCAGTGAGATACAGTAAAATGGCCTTTTGTAGCAACTCGTTCCCTTGGAGTCGTCGCCGATCGATTGGCACCTGACACTTCTTTGGTCTCCACGAGGTGGGTCACGTATATCCGAGGGAAGAACAGACAACACAGGAACTCAAATATTGTCGTCCGGAGGATCCCGAGCACGTCTTGGCCAGAGTTGGTGATCCGCTGCACGACGGCTGGCACCACCATGCAAACCATGAGGTCGTATCAGCGTTGCCCGTGCGTAGGGTATTAATCACTCCAAACTCAAGAGCCGTAGACGTGGTCATGATAAGCTTTCGGCGGGTTGCTAGAGGTTCTTGGTGCTTTGAAAAGTGAATACCAATGGGGCAACACAAACAATGGCTTGAGTGAGTGATGGTCTCCTTTTTGTCGGGCACTTCAACTTGACCCATTCAAAACCCAAGGCGTTAAGTCAGCAGTTGATGATTTGGGTCCAGCCATTCGCAGTATGAATGAAGTTCACGACCCGCAATGAGCTCACTGCTATCCTGATAGCTCACAGGCCAAATTTTCAACAGTCTGCCACTCCAGCGATGGATCCCTCCAACGTCTTCCCGACAATCGTGGAGACATTGGCCCAGCCACTCTTCGAGGCTGCTACAAACACCACGACACACTCCCCGGACCACCAAGTTCATCAACTCCCTACATTGTCTTCAGCACCCTCATACTCGCCATGGTACCCGTCTCTATGCAACTGTTACTGTACCCGGCTCACCTAGAGACCCTGGGGTGTAAGCTGAAGAGTGTTTTCGTTGGTGGCAAGACCAGCGATCTCGTACTACGAGAGATTAAGGTTGTCACGCGCTATGGGCAATACTACGTTTTGGACGAGCATCAGAACCGCCACGGTCATATATTGCAAAAGGCAATCGCCGCTCACCTCTCTGACGTGCTTCAGCTGCGAGGCAAGGGCGTGCGCTATGAAATGGTGGAGCGTGAGTTAGACGATGTAATCCAGGAGAAGCTGAACATGGTGTCGAAGCGAACATCAGACTACTGGTACGACGAGGACGACGGTTCTACCATGTACGAAGAGCTCAACCGTATGCGAGTCGCGTCGCTCCCGAAATTACAGGAGTGGGTCGAAGTGGAGAAGGGCGTCTATTTTCAGCAGTATCTGCAGAGTCCAGAGGAAGACGCCGGTGGTCGAGATACTGCCGTACGCAAAACTAAGGAGGTTACTATGGTGTACGCTTTCAAGTCCAGCGAGCGGCGCATCCAAGAATATCGACAAGCTCATCGACAAGCTCATCAATGACGCTTTTGCCAAGTATCAGTTGGTGGAACTCCTGAAGCTGGCGAATGACAAAAAGCGATACATGTATGTGCAGGCTGTGCAGGAAGCAAAACCATCCGGGGAAGGTGATGCCAATGAGGGTGGAGATAAGGCAACTCCTGCGGTGATATACAAACGATACGTTCTGAGTGGAGAGAAATCGTTCAAGAACTTGTTCTTCGACGAAAAAACGCAGCTGCTTCTGCTTCTTGACAGCTTTATGGCTCGATCCGGCAAGTTTGCCATTAAAGGTTTCCCGTACAAGCTGGGTTTGCTACTGCACAGGCCCCCTGGCACTGGGAAGACTAGTCTTATCAAAGTGGTGGCACAGTACACAAAGCGACATATCGTGACTATCTCGCTGGGAAAGGTCAAAGACAAACCAGGAGCTCATGAATGCTCTCTTCGATCTTCGATTAGTTGTGGAAGGTGTGGATCTGCCTGTTAGCATGACATTTGAAGACATTGTGTTTGTCATGGAAGATATCGACTGTGCCGCATCGGTTGTAATGGCACGCGATAGAAAAGCGGGGGATTCACGAATACAACGCAAGCGTTTCACGTCGTCAGCGTCCGACAAGCTGAATCTCTCGGGTCTGCTAAATGTCCTCGATGGAGTCATTGACTGCCCTGGTCGCATTGTGATCATGACCACCAACCATCCCGAAAAGCCCCCGCTCTGATGGAAGGTATAGATCTTCGACACGAAGCTTGGACGAAGGCACTTGAGGGGTAGAATGAAGATTTGAATGTGATTGAATTGTTGGAGCTTACATCCTACTGTTATAGACACGCGACCCTGCGTCCTATCACCTAGTGCATCTAATCAACCATCACTCACCGGTGTTCATCCAATCATCCTACTCGTCTAATCATCGGTGGCGTAAACAACTTACCGTAATCACCATAATCAACGTGGGTTCGGATTGGACCGGTTCGGGTTAACCGGTGAATGGGTACAACTGGTACACAGTACCCAAGACCAGCAACCCTCAATACGCCACTTCAATGCGAAGTCCCACGAATGCCGAGAGCCACCGTCAGATCCGTGTGACGTGGTCCCGCAAGCGCCTTTGTCATGATGTCCGCTAGCATCACAGAAGTCTCGCAGTACTCAAGCTTGCCTTCACCGCGCTTGACTTCATCGCGGATGTGGTGGTACTTGATGTCGATGTGCTTGGCGCGACCGTGGCTCACCGGGCTCTTCGTCATCTTGATGCACGACTGGTTGTCTTCGCGGATCATGAGCTCGGGTTCAGTCTCATTAGCGGCCGCCAGAATCTCGCATAGCAGGCGATGAATCCACTTGCCTTCTTGGATAGCCAGGCTGAGCGCGATGTACTCCGCTTCGCTCGTGGACAGCGACACACTTGATTGCTTCTTGCTTCCCAAGCTCACAGGCGCACTCATGAGCATGAACGTGTAGCCTGAAGTGGACTTGCGGTCGGCGAGGTCGCCGGCCCAGTCCGCGTCCGAGTAGCCACGAAAGTCGATCTTGTCGCCCGGCTTGAAGTAGATCCCATGCGTCTTGGTGCCTTGCAGGTAGCGAAAGATACGCTGGACCGCAACCCAGTGTTCCTCTTGGGGGTTCTCCATGAAGCGCGATACATAGCCAACGGCGTACGCGATGTCTGGGCGCGTGGCGGTCATCAGGTGCATCAGAGCACCAACAGCTTCGCGAAACGGAGCGTTCACCTTGGTCGCCGCATCGCTTGGAACCAGTCGAGTGCTCATGTCCACCGGACTCACCACGGCCTTGCACTCGTCCATGGCGAAGCGCTTCAGGATGTCGTCCACGTATCGCCGCTGGCACCTGGTCACGCTGCCGTCCGGGCCGTCCACCAGTTCGATCCCAAGAACAAACGCGCACTTACCGCTGTCGGTCATCTCGAAGCGCGTCTTCAGGTCGGTCTTCGTGCGTGCGATCAGCTCGGGTGAACTTCCGGTAATCAGCACGTCATCCACGTAGACCAGCACAAGCACGCAGTGACCGTCAACGATCTTGATGTAGAGGCATGGGTCGAACGCCGATACTTGGAAGCCGATGGAGCACACGAACTTGTCGAAGGTCTCGTTCCACACGCGCGAAGCCTGCTTGAGGCCGTAGATCGCCTTCACCAGTTCCAGGCAGTCGAAGTCACGGTCGAGATCAACACCTTCGGGGACCGCGCAGAACACCAGCTCCTTCATTATCCCGTACAGGAAAGCTGTCACCACGTCGAGTTGGTCGAGGGGCCAGCCAAAATACTTGGCAATCGCGATCACCATGCGCAGCGTCACGTACTTGACCACGGGCGAGAACGTCTCGGTGTAGTCGATGCCGTACTTCTGCTTGAACCCCTTGGCCACGAGGCGCGCCTTGTACTTCTCGATCGATCCGTCCGCTTTGCGCTTGATCTTGAACACCCACTTGGTACCAATGGCGCGTTGTCCGTTAGGCAACTTGGCAGCACGAAATACACCCCGAAGGCGCATCGACTTGAGCTCAGCACGAATTGCCTTGCGCCAGTGCACTTGGTTCGGGCCATTTACCGCCTCTTGAAACGTCGTCGGCTCGGATGGATCGCCTGCTTCGACAGCATTGGCACTTGCACGCCAAAACACTGGTGGAGTCGAATCGTCATCTTCATCTCCATATTTTTCTTCTGTGCCTGCTCGGTGCGGAGAGGAGTAGCTCGGTGCACTTGCGTCTTCCAGTCCAGGTCGATGACGCACAGCTCGCGGTCTTCTAGCAGCTTCATCTTCGTCACTCGGGCGGCTCTTGCGCTTCCCTGCCTGCGTGTACTCCGTTTGGCGGGAACCATCAGTGTCGATGTCGAGCGATTTGAAGTCCAGCTCGTCGACATCTTCATCGGAAGTTATCGGTGAAAGCCCAAAGGTCGACTCATCGAAGTTGACATCGCGACTGATAACCACCTGCCCCGCCTCGATGTCATAAACTCGATACGCCTTGGACACTTCTTCGTAACCTAGGAACAGTCCGGCGCGAGCCTTGGGATCCCACTTGAGCCGCTTCTCCTTCGGAGTCAGGATGAACGTCTGACAGCCGAACACACGCATGTGCTTCACACTCGGCTTGGACTTGTAAACGATCTCGAACGGAGTCTTGTGTTCGATCTTGGGTGATGGCAGACGATTCTTCACGTAGATGGCTGTCATGGCCGCCTCAGCCCAGAAGCTCTTGTCCAGCTTGGCGTGATGCAGCATGCTGCGGCCAATCGTGACGATGGTCCGGATGGCGCGTTCTGCCGTGCCGTTGGTCTGGTGCGCGTACGGAACCGTGGTTTGCTGCTCGATGCCTTCGACTTCGTAGAAGGCCTTGAGCGAGTTGGTCGCGAACTCACGGGCTCCGTCGTGCCGCACAAACTTGACCTTCTTGCCGAACTGCTTCTGCACCTTCATGATGTACGTCTGGATGCAGTCTTCGCTCTCCGACTTGGCACGCAGACAGAAACCCTTCATGCACCCGCTGGCTTCGTCCACGATCAGCAGCAGATACTTGCTGCCACCCAGTGACTCTTCTTCCATGGGGCCGCACACGTCGAAGTGGAGCAGCTCGAACGTGTCGTAACGACTCTTGTCACGGTTGCTTGGGAACGTTTTTTGGACCATTTTCCCTTGGTGGCAACCACGACAGAGACTTGGTCCGCTCGACTTGGAAGGTGCCTTCGCGTCCTTGATCATGTGGTTGTCGACCATCTTGCGAAGCACCTCGGCCGGAGCGTGACCCATGCGCGCGTGCAGGTCGACTATCCTGCCACTCGTCGCCGCATTCGCCGATCGCTGAGGCGTCATCAGCCAGTAGAGTCCATCTACGAGGTTTGCCGTCGCCACCACTTGCTTGGAGCCCTTGTGCGCAATCTGCATCTTGGTGCCGTCGAACACCACTTGAAACTTGCCACTTTTGTTGATCTGCGGTACCGAAAGCAGATTCTTGCTCATGCTTGGGACGTACAGCGCGTTCTTGATCTCAATCTCGCGCTCGTCGCCGTTGGGCAGGACCACTTGTTCCACGATGGTCCCCACACCCATGATGGCCGCCTTGTTGCCGTCGGCCACCGAAAGTTCACCTTCATTCCGCTCAATCAAATGGGCGAACTTGGCCTTGTCGTTGCAGATGTGGTGCGTTGCGCCGCTGTCGATCGCCCACATCCCGGACACATTCTTGCCCGTCGAAATGCCACACTCCAGTGAGACCGCGAACGCCACTCGATCGTAGCCGTAGTCGTAGTTGTTGCCGTCGTTTCGCCACTGGATGTTGTTGGTCCCGCGTCCACGGCCGTTGCCGCCGCGTCTTAGGCCACGATTCTCGTCCTTCTGCTTGGTCCAGCACTTGTCAATCGTGTACCCCAATTTCCCGCAGTACGTGCATTGGCGAGACTCGCGGTCGGTGTTGAACGCCTTGGCCGCGTCCTCCGTTTTCACCGTCGCCGTCTTCTCGCCTTGTCTCTTGATGTGCTCATTCGTGAGCACCTTCACGACGTCTTGCGATCGTAGTTCAGCTCTGCTCATCTCCAAGTTCAGCACGACGTTCTCGTAGCTCTTGGAGAGGCTGCGCAACAAGCAAACCGCCACGTCCTCGTCCTCCATCTTGGCGCCGATGCTGCTGAGCTTGGCGCTGATGTTGAGGACCTCGTTGCAGTGATGCAACACGTTGCCACCTTCCGACATCTCCATGCTGAAGAGTTGGCGCTTCAGGTAGATGCGTCCAGCCTTCTGCGAACCACCGTACAGCGTCTTCAGGCGCGTCCACGCAACCCACGCTTCCTCGCAGTCGTCGACCACATGGTGGTAGTCCGCGTCCATGTGGAGCAACATCAGTCCGAACGCGATGTTGCTAGATTTGACGTAGTCGTCCTTGGCCCGCGAGTCCGTGAAGCTTGGCGTCGTCTCGCGGTTCATGACATGCCACGTCGACTTGGTCAGGAACACGCCACGCATGTAGCGGTTCCACGTCGCGTAGTAGTCCCCGTTGAACTTGTCAATGGAGACCTTGGTCGAGGCGTCTTGGGCAGAGGACATGGTGCTTGGGCTCATAACCTGATGGAAGGTATAGATCTTGGACACGAAGCTTGGACGAAGCGGAGGGAGGGACGTCGCAGACGGCGGGACCGGAGCGAAGGCACTTGAGGGGTAGAATGAAGATTTGAAAGTGATTGAATTGTTGGAGCTTACATCCTACTGTTATAGACACGCGACCCTGCGTCCTATCACCTAGTGCATCTAATCAACCATCACTCACCGGTGTTCATCCAATCATCCTACTCGTCTAATCATCGGTGGCGTAAACAACTTACCGTAATCACCATAATCAACGTGGGTTCGGATTGGACCGGTTCGGGTTAACCGGTGAATGGGTACAACTGGTACACAGTACCCAAGACCAGCAACCCTCAATACGCTCTTATTCGTCCAGGTCGTGTGAGCAAGAAGCTGCTGCTTGGGCACATGAACGCCATCCAAACCCAGAATATGATCGAGTACTACTTCGCGACCTCTTTGACCTCAGCACAAAGCGAAGTATTGGCAAATGCTATCACCAACGGAAGCCTATCGGTTGCCCCTGCTGCAGTTGAAGCCTTGTGCTCCGAACACGATGATGCCGATGCGGTGCTCAATTCGATCTATCAGATGCAGATGCTGGAGACACCCGAAGGAGATTGCACATAACCATTTTGAAACAATTCCACAGTATTAATAGAGACGAGTGGTACATTCATGTATCTGTCGATAGTGATACAGACAATCCTCGACAAATCCTCTTTGGAGTGATATCCCAAATAGTGATACCCTCTAGTTAAGGAGGTTGAAGAGGTCTGTCAGCATACAAGCCCAAGTCAAAAATACCTCTAACCTCTAGATTGTACTTAATGAGTATCAGGCAGTCCGTTCTATGGGTCCTGACCCGAGTCATTCCTAGCAAGCCTCTTGAGAGTAGGTAGTGTATCAAGAGAAAGTACAAAATGCCGATTCCTACTTTTTCAAAACGCCTACCGAAACCTGGAGGCTACACACTCTTTTTGCCAGTGATTGGCTCTCAACCTCGCGATTTAGCTGTTGTTGTGGCGATCCTCGAGCTTTTATGACGAAGCTAAACGAACTGGATGGGGGTGCAAAGAATAGTGGCCGTGCATCGACGCCGTCTGCCCAAAGCATAAAGGTTAGTTCGACACGCTGTGCCAATACCATACTCGTCCAAACCACAATTAAAGTGCCAGATCAACGACAAAAATGGCTCCCGAAGTATGAAGAGGAGATGGCCTTCGACCGCTGCAGACAAGTGCTGATGGTGATGTGACGGAGGCTTGGTGTAAGTTCTGCAAGTCATTTGGGAAAGAAGACACCCTACTTGTCGAGGGGAGATATAAATCGGGTTACCGGTGGGTCTTGTCTGTTTAAGGGCCGCGCCCAAAAAATGCGAATATACTAGAAAACTAATTAAGTTTACCGCTAAGTGAGCTGCGTCTGGTCTGCGTGCTCTTCGACTACGTCATATAGATCTAAATTGAACTATAGCTGCTCGGTTTGCCCTTTGACCATGTGCATGTATTATATCATCCAATCGATAATATGGATCTGTGGGCCCGTTCGGCGTCTTCCTTGACTAGGTGGTGGATGTGTGATCTGTATACTAAATTATCGATCGTCTTCATCGACTGGTTTGACCTTATTATCTCCGTACTCCTACTTGACATTGCTTTTGTATGTTTTGCTGGTGAGATGAAGAGCAACAAAACACAACAGTACTCGTTGTGGTCGTTCATTGGCGATGTCACACGCGTGCCCTATGGAAACATGTACACGTTGTATGAGTTTCGAGCATGTTTGAAGACATATTCGGAGAGTGTTTTAAACAAATAGAGTGGGGCTGGCGTGACCGTGAAGTTCACGGTGAACTGGTGCTTAAGTCGCCACCAAATTCAACTAGTCATGGTGGCTATTCTTGGTTTTAGTTCCGGACGTAGCCAAGCACTTTCGCCGCTGTTTTCGATATATGCCATTTAGTAACGTGACGATGCAAGAACAATACGCCGCACGCGCTAAATTCTTTGAGGTCTGGGCATCAGTGGACTGCGAGAGAAAATTATTAATTCAATTTGCCTTCAGCGCTGGCTTCGCCTCAATTTCACCAGGGACTCACACAGTGGAGGGCGAATTCAGCCTACTGAAGCAGATCAAGAGCCCACCACGGTCGGCCCTTAGCAAATATGCCATGGAAGGTCAGACAGACAGTACTTCAGTTTAATCGCTCTGGCTAACAAAATCGCAAAGGAGGCGGGGTCTGGTAAACAGACTTGATAATTGTAAGGAACTTGAATGCCTAATTTGAATCTGAGCCGAGTTCCATACAATTCTCATTTTGATACCTACTTGAGGGTCGCCAAAAGTACCTACCTAGGCTTGAAAGAGGCAGGTAGGTATTTCTGCCGACTCTCAAGAGGCCTGATTATTAGGTTTGTGACCTAATCGAAATATCCTTTTTTCTGGTATCTACTCGAATAATTGCTTTAGGCATTTATCTCGCCAGTAGCAAATACTAAAACGACTCGCGTTACACGAGACAGATACAGTAGGAGTGGTGTCCTCCAGCAGCAGAGGAATTCATGCATTATTATTTACATTGAAAGTTGTCACCTTCTACACGCACTACATCTAAAAGGTAGTTCGGCACTGACAGAAGGGCCACCTTGGCACCACATGCTGGTCGACGTCTTACAGTGATGCAAACGCGCTGAGTCATCTTGTCGCCGAACATGCGGTGCACGACGCAGTTCCCCTCCGTAACGTAGCCGAAGCGCGGGATCAGCTCAGCAATAGTCTTGCGGTTGTGCTGAGGGTGGATCTGACAGATCTTATCGTCCGGGAGATGCGCAATATGATTGAACACCTGTTGCAGGTTCTCGCCCATGTAGGTGTCGGGTCCGTACCAAACGTTGATGTCCGGAACCTGAGCGAACGCTTGCAGCACAATCTCCACCACATTCGAGGACGTGTAGGTGATTGTGGGCGAAGGCTTTGCTACGTAGCGAAGTGTTGATGTACACAATGTGCAGACTGTTGGGTGTCTTGGCGGCCTTCTGCAGGTACGCGAGGTAGAACTGCTTCTCGACCGACTCGGCTAGGCTGCGCCGATCTTCTGTTTGGACTCGAAGCCGTTCGAATCCAAGTTGGGGCGCACGTTCTCCGACATGAAGTTGACGCCCAGCACGGCCACCGACTCGATCCCCTTCTTGGCCATTTTAGCTGCTGCCTCGCCCATTGCCAGAGAGTCGGCGATGAGCGCGTGAGGACATGACAGAGATGACAGGATGCCCTGTAGCTCCGGGTCCATGGAGAAGTGCGCAACGATACCCATCTTCTTCTCGTGAAGCAGCGCATCCAGCTCCTTCACCACTTCCATGTAAAGCTGAACGTAGTGGGTCTGCGCCTCTGCGAACGAGCCCTGGGCCGAAACAGCATCGGCGGGCACCTAGATGGACCCATGTACACCATTCCCACACCCGAGTTGAGACCCGTGTACGACTTGTAGACGATGCCAACAAACACGAGACAAATGGCAACTGCGAGGAACACAGCGGTGATCATAAACTTGAGGTTGTAGCTCGGAGTGCACGAATACATCTGGACGAACCGGTTCACGAAGGATTTCATCTGCGATAATGAGCTGGCCACGCGCAAATGGCGCCGCGCTACCTCCCTTCCTTAGCATTTGTTGTACAGAGCCTCAATGAGGGGACTGTTGTCAAAGTAGTCCTCCAACACCAACTAGTTACCCGGCGAAAAACTCACCCCTGCGTCAATTCACTCCAGCATCCAGATCGCGAGAATATAGTCTAGTGGAAGTGAAGCCACACCCGGAAGACTATCGAAGTACTCGATCAAGTTGCAGCAACTCCGTCCTAAACCACCATTAAACACTGTCTCGCTTCCACGTGTCAGCAACGAGAGACTATTGAACAAGTAGAGCACGTTGGCCGTGGCTGATGGATTGTGCAAACGATGGTAGATCCCAAGCCAGCAACCTTGCAAAAGCCAAAATGAGCTTGGCCGACCCAGCGTCCAGTCCACTTGTAGGCTCGCCCAATAAGGTAACACTCGGCTGAATAGCGAGCTGCACACCGATGCACTTCATCTGCGTCGCCGAGCTACTGCGGATAACCTGGTCAGTGATATCCCCAAGCTCTCTCACCGTTATTCTTGGCCGTCTCTAGCATCGCGTCGTGATTCATCCCCGATGTACTTCTCGGGCGAGTTCACAGTCGGGAGTCGCGTGCACCAGCAGGGTTGATACAATAGCGCCCTCACCTCGACCACCTCGCGCGGTTTATGAAGGTCGATGTACCGTTGCTCTGCTAGAAACAGCTCCACCCATGTACGCACTGCGTACTACGCAGCACCAGGAGCACGTGGGGGACTCTGGTAATTTGCAATTCTGGCGTCCACAAGCAAAATTATCACTGGACCCGCCACTACTTTTCACCAATGAGAGCATGGTATTCGGGTCATGCATGACCTAAACGGTGATATCCGCAGATATCAGCCGAAAAACGGCTGGTATCTCGAGATACCAGGTCCAAGGTCATGACCAAGTCATGACTTTATCGTTTTTACTTAGTGATACAAAATCGACGATTATCACTATCAGGAGGTTCTTAACTATCGGACATGGTTGATTGGTGAACTATGTTTGAATAAGACCAGCAACGACATGTGCTTCTTTCGGCCCTGAATGTGACACAATTCCTCTCAAAACACACTCAGCAGAGTATGAAGACCGCTCATTACTCGAGTCGGCACATCGATCGCAGGATGAAGAAAGAGCGTGGCCATCGGCCTTGCAGGTCTTCGTGATCCATCTCGGCCTGCTACGGGTGGGCGACTATGCAGGTGAGGGCAGCCTCCAAAGAAGAGCAAGATTTTTGGGGGGTCATTGTTCTGTTTGTGGAAGTTCACTTGCGCTTGGAGCGTTCACCGCGTTAGGAGCAACCAGTGGCCTGAACCGCGGTGTCAACACCAATACTTGTACAGCAGTGTAGCCATAAAAGCGACGGTCCCCTTGTAATGGTACAGCTCTGGATAGTAATTCCTCCGGATAGTGATAAAAAGTGGCTTCTCGACGGTATCACTACAAAGAGGGTTGTCTGTATGTACATTTTCCATTACACTCCAAGTGACCGTTAAACTATAATCAAGTCTAATCCTATCTAATCGCATCGTGTGAAGTTGCAGCAAAAATGTTGAGCGTTTTCATAGGTTTGTTGTGTGGAGGGGGCATATCTTCGTCCAAAAGCGAGCAGCTCCATACAAAGCTCAGCCTCTTCCTAGCTCTCAACTCGCCGCCACAAGCCAGAACCATGCAGCAGGCCGTGTTGGACCCGGAGTCGCAGGTGGAGAAGGGCGAGAATGCCCGCATGTCGTCGTTCGTTGGCGCTATCGCCATCGCCGACATGGTCAAGACGACACTGGGCCCCAAGGGCATGGACAAGATCCTGCAGTCCATGGGCGGCCCCGACAAGAGCATCTCGGTCACCAACGACGGCGCCACCATTTTGCGCAGTGTTTACGTGGATAATGCGGCTGCCAAGGTCCTCGTGGACATCGCCAAGACGCAGGACGAGGAGGTGGGCGATGGTACCACAAGTGTCGCTGTGCTTTGCGGTGAGCTGCTCCGCGAGGCTGAGAAGCTCATCGACCAGCGCATCCACCCACAGACCATTATCGACGGCTGGCGCATCGCACTCACTACGGCCAACGATGCACTTGTGGCCTCTGCCAAGGACAATTCGCAGGACGCTGACAAGTTCCGCGAGGACCTCATGAACATTGCGCGTACGACGCTCAGCTCCAAGCTGCTGACCTACGAGAAGGATCACTTCGCTAAGCTCGCTGTCGACGCTGTGCTCCGTCTGCGTGGCTCCAGTAACCTGGACTACATCCAGATCATCAAGAAGGCCGGCGGCTCGCTGCGCGACTCTTACCTGGACGAGGGCTTCATCCTGGACAAGAAGATTGGTGTGGGCCAGCCCAAGCGCGTCGAGAACGCCAAGATCCTCGTGGCCAACACCGGAATGGACACGGACAAGATCAAGATCTACGGCGCCCGCGTCAAGGTGGATTCGATGGACAAGGTGTCGGCCATCGAGGACGCCGAGAAGGCCAAGATGAAGGCTAAGGTGGAGAAGATTGCCAACTTCGGCATCAATTGCTTCGTCAACCGCCAGCTCATCTACAATTACCCCGAGCAGATTTTTTCCGAGAAGGGCATCATGGCCATTGAACACGCCGATTTCGACGGCATCGAGCACCTGGCCGCAGTCACAGGCGGAGAGATCGCGTCTACGTTCGACAACCCGGACGCCGTTCAGCTCGGTGAGTGTAAGTTGATCGAGGAGATCATTATCGGCGAGGACCGGATGCTGCGATTCTCGGGTGTTAAGACCGGCTCGGCTTGCTCTGTCGTGCTGCGTGGGGCCAGCACGCACCTGCTGGACGAAGCGGAGCGCTCGCTGCACGACGCACTGGCTGTGCTGACACAGACGGTCAAGCACTCGCAGACGGTTATGGGCGGCGGTTGCACGGAGGTGCTGATGGCTCAGGCCATCGACAATAAGGCGCCGTCTGTGCCTGGCAAGAAGGCCCTGGCCATGGAGGCGTTCGCGCGCGCGTTGCGTCAGTTGCCGAGTATCATCGCGGATAACGGCGGCTTCGACAGCTCGGAGCTGGTGACGCAACTGCGTGCCGCTCACCACCGTGGCGAGACGACGGCTGGACTGGACATGCGCACGGGCTGCGTTGGTGACATGGAGGCTTTGGGCATTCGCGAGGCTCTGAAGAGCAAGAAGCAGGTGCTTTTCTCGGCTGCTGAAGCGGCCGAAATGATCCTCAGAGTAGACGACATTATTAAGTGCGCACCGCGTCAGCGTCAGGGACAGTAAGCGGCCAACGCTCTTTTGAGACAAACGCGGACAGTTAGCAATGGTGATGTGTGCGCTAATGAACAAGACGGTTAGTATTACTATTCTACAATTGAGATCTATTACTCACAATGGGATTTCTTTACTTGCCGGTGAATGAACCTGCAGAGAGTGTACCCGTTTGCTCACAACTGGCCACTAACTAAAACGAGAGCATAATGCCGCTCAGCCTGGAGCTTGAGTGTAGTTCTCCTGTTCTTCTTCTTCACGTGTGCTGCCACGCAGGACTCTGGTGAGTTTCACACTCTGTTCTTCGCTGAGAGAAGATAGAAGCTTCTTAGTGACTGCCTCACGTAGGCACTAAATCTGAAGATGTGACCGTGCCAAACACCACAGCTCCAACAGCTACGGCGTCAGCAGAAACGACGCCATCAACTACGGCACCGATAGCTACAACAGCTACAGCTCCAACAGCAACGGTGGAAGCGCCAGTGGCGACGGAACCGACTGCTACAACACCAACCACGACAGCCCCGACAGCCACAATAATGCCAACTACTACACCCCCGACGACCACGGCGCCCGCCACGACAGCTCCGGCAACTACGGCTCCTGCCACAACTGTGCCAGCCACGACATCGCCAACACCGACCACGACGGCTCCATCCCCCAGGACGACAGCCCCAGCGACTACAGCTCCAAGCCCCACTACGACTGCACCAACACCTACGACCACAGCTCCGTCCACTGCGACGGCTGCACCGACACCTCCGACCACTCCACCAGTCTCAACGACAGCTACAACACCCAGCACGACGACGGCAGCGACGTCTTCACCAGTCGCAACAACTGCAGCACCGGTCGTGGAGTATTTTAACTCGTCAACGCTGCCGCCCGGAGTGGATGCCAGTATGCTTGACGGTGCTGAGCTCGTGACAGTGGAAGTGACGGAGACGACGACGGGGGACGGCACCACTTCGTACAGCTACGTGATCATCACCAGGAGTGGTGGTACGGAGAAAACGATCGTGTTGAGCCCGACCAGTAGCTCAGCCACCAGCAGCAATGGCGACAGTAAGACGGCAACTCAGTCGGGCAGTTCACTAACGGACTCCACCAGCAACAACACCGTCAAACCTTCCAGCTCCATCGGCGCCGGGGCGATCATTGGGATTATCGTGGCGGCCGTCGTCTTCATGCTCGTGCTGTTTGCCTTCCTCATCGCGCAACGCCGTCGCAACAAACACCGACCTAGCGACGCTTCTGCCGAAGACTTTTTGGCGTCCCCCGTCATTGGAAAGCAGGCTCGACTACTTGAGCAAGGCCAGTCGCCAGCAGACACGGAGTACCAGGAGATCACCCGAACGACTGCAAACTCGCCCTCGTCTGGAAGCTCAATGCCTGATGGCAGACGACACCGGAACACGCTGTGGGAAGACCCAGTCATTCTAGCATCGCGAATCCCCATCGACCGCATCGAGTTGGGCGCCATCATTAGCCGCGGGGGATTCGGCGAAGTGTATCGCGGACGCTATCGAGACCAGGACGTGGCCATCAAGACGCTGCTGCCGGAGAAGCGCAAGGACTTGGCGCACATCCAGGCGTTCCTGTGCGAGGTGCGACTCATGGCGACTATGGAGCACCCGCACATCGTACAGTTCATCGGTGTGGCGTGGGAGTCTCTGAGTGACCTGTTCTGCGTGACCGAGTTCATGGCCGGCGGAGACCTGCGCTCGCTGCTGAAAGACTACCTCTCCAATGGGGTTCCACAGGGCATGGATGCCAGTAAAATGCAGATCGCATACCAGGTGGCCTACGCGTTGACGTATCTGCACTCGCTGGATCCCGTGGTTCTGCATCGAGATCTAAAGTCTCGCAACATCCTACTGACGGAATCTCTGAACGCCAAACTCACGGACTTTGGCGCCTCACGTATCCGCTCAGACGCGACTATGACTGCAGGTGTGGGGAGTTCGCTGTGGATGGCTCCCGAGGTGATGATGGGCAAGCGCTACGGCGAGAAGGCGGACGTTTTCTCGCTGGGTGTGGTCATCTCGGAGCTAGACACGCACGAGCTGCCGTACTCGCACGCGAAAGAGGGCAACAGCGGCAGTAGTGGGCATCCTTTGCCGGACACAGCCGTCCTGCAAATGGTGTCGATGGGCAAAATGCGTGTGCAGTTCTCACCGTTCATGGACCCGGGCATGGCTCGCTTCGTGGGCAGTTGCGTGAGCGTGGATCCTGAATTGCGCCCCACAGCGGCCGAGGTGCTCTACTATCTGCAGGTGGCGACACGGAATGACCACTTCTGACTTGCTCTAAGTATCAAACATGTTGAAGTTACATTTTGAGCATTTCTTCTGAAACATTCTCACTTTTCAAAGATAAGCTTACATGTTTTAAAATGCTTCGTTGAACAGAGAAAGTTGCGGAGCCAGCAAAAGCTACTTAGTACTATTAATACTTGTACATGTACAAGTTTGGGACTTCAGGACCTGAAGTTCATGCTGGATTTCGCCAATACATGTACTCGTCTCTGGTTCCCCATCTGTTGGTGTTCATGGAGCCTGCCTGATTCTGCGACGCTACTGGTACCAAGGCCTCTGTATTTCAGCACTTCTCGTAGTCGGCGCAGGTCTTCATCGCGTAACCCATGCTGTCCGTCGCCGGGGTGGTGTCCAGCTTGTTACCGCTGCTGGCCGCGGCTCAAGACAATCAAGTCTCATACGAAGTGAGTCTCAGCACAGGTACGCTCATTGGCATCGTGGCCGGCTGCGTCGTCTGCTCATCTGCTGCTGTTGTTTCATGCGCAAGAGCCGAAAGGCCAAACGCCAACGAGAACTGGAAGCGGCAGTCGCCGCCGCCATCGTCAACACGCCCAAGGGCGACGACTCACACGCCATTGACGCACCATACGAACAGCATCGTCAACACAACTCTGGTTCCACGTACACAGGCTCTACAACCCACCCGCACGGCGGAGGCCCCTACTCGTCTTCGACTGGCACCGGCGGAAGGCATTCTTCCAGTCTCTGGGACGACCCAGTAATCGTCGCTGCTCGCATCCCCGTTGACCGTGTGGAACTCGGCGAGCTGCTCAGCCGCGGCGGATTCGGCGAAGTCTACCGCGGTCGATACCGCGACCAGAATGTGGCAGTCAAGACGCTGCTTTCGTCTACAAGGAAGGACATGAATCACATTGAAGCGTTCCTGGCCGAGATTAAGCTCATGGCGACCATGGAGCACCCACAGATTGTGCAGTTTATCGGAGTGGCTTGGGAGTCGTTGAGCGAGCTGTACGCAGTTTCCGAGTTTATGGAGGGCGGTGACCTTCGTACACTGCTTGTAAAATACTACGAGAACGGTCACCCGCGGGGCTTTGACCCCGCTAAGACAAAGACGGCGCTCCAGGTGGCTCACGCTCTCACCTACTTGCACTCGCTCGACCCCATAGTGCTGCATCGCGACCTCAAATCAAGGAACATTTTGCTAACTGAGACTTTAAATGCCAAGATAACGGACTCTGGAGCTTCTCGGG